>OY745775.1:0-1380311 GCA_963556305.1 Platismatia glauca
ACCCTAACCCTAACCCTAACCCTAACCCTAACCCTAACCCTAACCCTAACCCTAACCCTAACCCTAACCCTAACCCTAACCCTAACCCTAACCCTAACCCTAACCCTAACCCTAACCCTAACCCTAACCCTAACCCTAACCCTAACCCTAACCCTAACCGCCAGATTGGCATTCGAACTCGTCAAGGCAAAGACTCAAGTAGACTGACACTGTGGCGTTATTAGGGGATCATCGAGGATTGAAAATAATCTTGTTTCGTCCTGAAGCTGCTACTGCAATAGCAGTCTCATGACATAGACAACTCATAGTAGAGATACTGAGGACAAAAGCGTATGAAAGATACTTGGATACTCTTTGATAAAGAAGACAGACAACATCCACTTTTTCTTCCAGCCAAAACAAAACATCTTTCACATACTAATCATTTTGCATCAAGGCGAGAATGACATTACATTTTCTATCCCTTGCACATTAGATCCCTGCGGCTTTGTGATGCAGTCCTGGCAGCTGACTTTCCCGTGCTATGCCGAAAAATAGTGTCTGTTTTGATGCTGAGTCTGTTGTTAGCTGGGAAAATTTGCAGGCGTAAGTACAAGCACTTTTTGCAGGAATCCCTGCCAAATAACACCGGTCGTGGGACCCCTAGAGGGACCCAACTGGTAGTTATTTCTGCGCCGGAATCTTGCATTTCTCGACCTTAGGTGTGGAGAAAATACTAACCCATAGGCACGTTGATAGCTTCTCACCCGATACTTGATCCGAGGTGAGGTCGGGACAGATTTCTGTCCTGGCTTTTTTTTCCCCTCGACTCCCTGTCAATCACTTCCCTGCGCAATTCCTGTCTATCGGTGTGCGTTCTTCCCAGGCTACTCTGCATCGATCGTGCAGATTACAAATTGCCAAAACCCACAATTTGGGTACGTTTTTGCCGGCAAGTACTTCAGTGGAACCGTGGATATGTTATGGACCTCAACGAATCTTCTTCCAGCTCTGATCATGTACGCCACGAAACCGCTCCTGCAGTTGGCAGACAATGACTTTGAAGTACGAAACATGCGTGTCTAATTCTTCGTATGGCGGTGTGCCAAATTCATGGTTCGCTTGGGTTCTGACCGCTGCCGTGGCTTGGCGAACTCGAGCTGATTGTGTAGATGTGATAGCGCATGTGGCTAGCCCAATCACCGGCATCCCTCATTGGTCATCCAAGGGTCTTGTATTGCTGCGCTGCTGCGAAATATGTCACACATGGCTCAAAAAGGAAGTTACTTTTCTCATACCTGTGCCATCAAACATGAGCACGCACAGGACACGGAGGATGATGTCATAACTGATTGGGCAACCTCAACGCCAGGGCTAGCAGGCCTGAACAGGCTTCTCATCCCCCAGCGCTAAGAAAACTCCCATGCCTCTGCGGCATAGACCTGGAGTGAAATAGCTAGCTATCTAGATACATGTGCGAAAGGAAGTCTTCTCCCGAGACTTTTGAAATTCGAAAAGTTTCGGTACCGGAGCCCCTTTTCGATATCGGACCCCTTCTGTACCGGACCCCCTTTTTCGATGTCGGAACCTTTAGGAGTGGGCGGGCGGGTGCGATGCAAGAGACAAATCAGCTGCTGCAGACCCTGGCGTCCTGCCAATGGGAAACTCCCGATATGGTGAACTGAATGCGGTCACACTCCATGGCCACAGAATACATTCCACGACTGAGAACGGCCTCCCGCAGTCCCACTGTAGCGTTCTGCTAGTGAGCTCCAACTTTTATTGCTCCCTGTCAAGTCAGAGTCCCCCATGCATCGCAGCCAGACCGCTAGACTCAACTCCTCTGTCATCATGATATAAGAGCTAGATGATTCTTTGTTAAAGTAGAATCTCATTACCTCAAGATTACGTTCTCGTTGCTGTTGTTTGGAAGAGCCCTGATCCGTCCGCTAATCGAGACATCATCCGCTCTCATGGAGACCGCCGCCACCACCATCATCACAACGACAACGATCTCAATCGCGACGCAACTGCAGCCCCTCAACCGAGATGAGGAGCCAACCCTAGATTTTCTCTTGAAGAGCACGCCTAAGAACATCGAGGATGCTCCGCTTGAAACATGGGACGCTGGTGTCTTTGCCCAAGAGCTTGTTGCACTGAACATCGCTCCGAAGCTGAATCACTTGGCTTCAACCGAAATCTCGACCACAAGCGAGGAAAATGAGGGTCAGATTAGCGAAGGAACTTGGGCAGGCACCCAGCTTGCGCTCACCGAGATGTATTCCAGGATTGAGAAAGGGTACGCATGACTACCAAAATGTGGAATTGAGGTTCGCATGACCGCAGACTGACTAATAGACATTCATTAGATATGATGCGTTCTTCATTGCAACTGGCCTTGATGCAGTTCTACCCCAAGTCATATCTGATAGGGCCAACCTGTTCAAATGGTCTAACGGGGACGACGACTATCCCCCCCATCTCGATATCCCTCGAGAAGGCAGCATCCCTGACGGGTATGATGCCAGGGTATACCAGATATTCCAGGCGTGCGGTCTCTTGAATGCAGCCGGCATGCTTCTCAAAATATCCCCGCAAACCTTTCTCGGCAAAGGTTCCAAGATACTCTGGAGTGCCGGTCAGAACCTTTGGAACGGAAAGAGTTATGTAGGTACGAGCATGGGAGACCTCGAGAAGAACAATAAGGAGAAACGCAAGTCCGCAGTCGATGTGATGAAGGGTCAGAACTTGGGTGACTTGCCAGACTGGTTTTCTGATGCCAAATTTGGGCAACAATCCTTCACTGGTGCTAATCCATGCACTATTCGCCTTGCTTCCCATGAATGGATTGCAAGATTCAAAGAAGCAGCAAGGGTCCAGAAAGCGTCTACAGCATTGGACTTCATCGACCAGGTCGATCCAAAATCTCTGTTTTTGCAGGATTGTAGTTATTTCCGTGAGGCGCTCAAGGTTGGTCCAACGACGGAGCTCAAAGCAGAAGATCGCTACAACAACGCTGCAGTAACGCTTTTCCACCTCTCTCCAAACGGAAGGTTGCATCCTCTTGCCATCGTTGTTGACTGGAGAGGTTCGATCGTAGACTCGGTGACCATTTTCAATAAGCGTCTCACGCCACTGGACCCGGAGAGCTCGGACTATGAGTACCACTTGAATCAAGAGAAGCAAGATTGGCCGTGGCGTTATGCTAAGACTTGCGCCCAAGTCTCTGACTGGGTCCGTCATGAGTTGACTGTACATTTGGTGAACACCCATATGGTTGAAGAGGTTATCATCGTTGCCGCGAATCGCGTCTTCCCTGTCGACCATGTCGTCTTCAAATTATTGGAACCGCATTGGTACAGGACACTGCCGTTGAATGCTGCTGCGAGAGACACTCTCGTCCCAAAGATCATCTTCGAACTGGTTGGCTTAGGTGGATCGCAGCCCAAGGACTTCATCAAGCACGCTTTCGCAAACTTTGACTTCGCCGCACATTATGTTCCCCAGGAGCTTGAATCTCGTGGCTTCCCTCGACACGAGCTCTCAAGTCCAAGGCTCAAAAACTACCCCTATGCGCAGAACATCTCCAAAATGTGGTATACCATTCGAAAGTTTGTGAGCGCCATGATTCAAAACAGTGATAAAAAGGAAGATGCAAACGTGGCAGATGACCAATACATTTCTTCGTGGTGTCAGCAAGTACAGCAATATGGTCAAATTCCTACCTTCCCGACCATTCGCACAACCGAACAGCTCATCGATGCCATCACAATGTGTATCCATATTGCCTCCCCGCAGCACACGGCTATCAATTACCTGCAGAACTTCTACATGGGCTTTTTACCAAACAAACCTCCTTGCTTGTATACGCCTGTACCAAAGACACGAGAAGAACTCATTCGAATCGACGAGAAAGGCCTCTTGAAGGCGCTACCTGTCGGGCACCAGCGGGAATGGTTGCTAGCTACGCAAGTGCCATGGCTCTTGAGCTTCAAAACAGCGGAACAAACCAACCTACTCACATATTCGGAAAGCTTGTATAATCTTGTACGCAAGAAGGATGGGTGGAAAAATCAAAGAGTGCTGGAGATTTCCAAAGTCTTCTACAACGATCTTGTGCGGCTGATTGAGGAGTTTAAGGCTAGCAGTGATGGCATGACGAAGGATACGGTGCCTTACATGGTGATGAACCCAGGGAACACAGCCGTCAGCATCTTGATCTGAACGTAGAATAGAGGGTGAAACCAGCCTTGTAGATTCTTGAAATCTATCATAGAGTATCAATTGCCACATTCACTGAGACCTGAGTGTTCGATAACGCGCGGTTAGCAGAGGCAAAGGTGTCTGCATTTTGATCTTAACGGATGGATACTGTAAATACTGCTTTCCACGCCAAGTTCGCGGCCCACATGAGATACCGCATGCAGATTTGGGAGTGAGTCGCTTCTTCCGTATTCACAAGTCCACTAGGCCAGGTACCGCACATCATGAGAGCATATGCTCGAGTCAGCGAGATGACGGCTTCGCCTCGATTACTGCTCAAGATCGAGCCCATCTGTATCAGATTAGGTGTTCTTTACTCGGGTGTCCTTACCATACATCGTCTACACGGTAGCCAAAAAGCCATTGTGTGGCGCTTCGTTTAACCTGCGCGCGAAACAGCTCTTACATGAACACCAAGCAAAAGACGACCCAATGTTGTTGCGTCTGTTCAGCAAATACCCTCTGCTCGCAAACTCAACTTGAAAGCTCCTCTTTCAATATCGCCTTTGCGCTCTCACAACGCTCATTGCTTATCGCTTAGCTCGTACAGCACATATCTTCTAACAAAGAGACTACTATTTGCTTGCACTCAGGGGCTCCGCTAAAGAAATCAAATTCTCAAATGCGTTAAAATGAATTTTTGGGCCTACGCATATACACTCATCGCGACGAGTCTCGTCCAAGTTTTGAGGGGAGATAGGGGGAGATTAGGGGGCTGTAGGAGCCATACAAGTATGGGTCCCTCACCAGCATTTGGCTCATCATTCGAATCATCCTCCTTCAGAGCTATAGCATTATTATCTTACTCGCCCTCACCTGCATATAGTCAATCTAGCTAGCTATCTTAACCCAGATCTATACCGTATAGGCATGGGAGTTTTCCGGTACTGATATACAATATAGAGACTAGCTACGACCTGGTGAGTGTAGCTAGGCTGGCTGCTGAGCCTATTGCGGCCTGAGACCCTAGTGATGGACCCACCCCGCTACCCAGCAGCCCGAAAGTACCAATCCTCTCGCAGCCTCAGTCCACAAACTCATTGACCTTGAACGTCGGATGCCTTGGGATCTCGGGGCCCCCACTCATCATAGCCTGCACCCACGGAATGCCCTTCTCCCACCAACAATGCCTATCCGGGCTCGACTCCTCCAAATCCCCCCGGTCCAAAGTCCCCAGCACCGTATCAAACAGATCCGGCAAACCCTGCACCATCGGGAAAATCGCATACGTAAGATTAGTCCCACAATTCCCGCAAAACGTTCGCGTGCGCTTTGGCGAGCTACCGTAAAAGCGCAACGTGGAGCCCTCGGCCGCTGTGGAGCCCTCCCGCAGGACCTCCATAGCAGGCCGCCACGGCCCATCATTACTCTCCACTTTCGGGGTCGCCGGGCGCGGAGCGCGGCGCAAGGAGACGGACATCATTTCCGCGGGGACGCAGATCCAGACTGGGAGGATGGAGCCGGTGGCGCGACGGCAGTCGTTGCAGTGGTCGGTGGCGATCATCGGAAAGGTGACTTGACCGTCGTCCGAGAAAGGGTTGACGGGCCTGGAGGAGAGCGGGGGCACGTCGATTCTGTAGCGGATTGCGCGGCAGTTGCAGCCGCCATGTAGAGTGACTGCGTTGGAGGACAGCGGCATGCTGGAGACACAGGGGCCAGAACGGCGACACGACGTGACAGGCTTGACGGCTGAATGAAGAGTACGTATGGGAGATGGGTTCTGTATGCCTTGAGCTAAAGCTATTGCCAGTGAATGCCTCGCTTGCAGAGTAATCGAGCTTTATCCGTTGACATACAGTTCTTATCTAACAAATGAAGTCAACAGTTCCGGTGGTCTAGTATTTGTCATAATCGGCAGCAGATCGAGATACAGACTCCGACAACGGATCCCTAGACGTCATCCAGGGTCTTCATCGCATCCACGCAGCTGTAAGATTTAGGGACGGTCCTGCTTAGCTCGTTGGGAAGGATCAGCCAGCATCCCACTCTGAATCCTTCAAGCCCACTTGTAAGGATTTCGATCCTAGCGTCTCAAACACACCTCTCCAAACAAGATGGTAGGATTACATTCATGAATAAGTTCTTGCCTTGCGTCCTAAAGGCCAATCATGCCGTATCCATCACTCGTGTTCGTCTTCTATAGACTGTATGAGGATGCGGAGAGAGGCCTAGATGCCTGCCATAACCACACACACTTCGCAGTACCTCCAAAACTCAGCAAATGTCTCGATTTATGGAGCTTCCCCATAGCTGTTCGTGTGTATCTATCTGAAATTAAGAGATTTTCAGTCGTGCCAGGAACATTTCTAGGTCTGCTGCCATACCTCACATTATCTACAGCTATCAATATAAATCGAATATACCTTCATCTGGTTGAAACTACCATATTTGGACTAGGGTAGGGGTGATAATAGCTACCTTGCCTTTAAGAAATGCGTAGAGAGGCATTTCAAATAGTGCGGTTGCTGTTACTCTTCCACTATCAGTCAGAAGAATTTGTCTGCCTGTCTATTCGTTCATCCTTAATGTATACACCTTATTACCATACTTGTCTTTACGCACGCTTGACTGTTGCTTTCATGCTGGGCCATAATTGTAAAAGACTTCATCGTTTCCCGTTGTTGCATTCCTTACATAGCATACCCTAGTTGATTCAATGTCATAGCTACAAATTCTAGTTCTACGAAATTCCGTTATTCGGTCTACCTCTCAAGATTCACACCCCTGTCTTCCCATTGGAGCTACACCCCCGCCACGACTAAGAGACTCAAAGCAACAAGGTCTGAAAACGCCTTCGTAACAGTCATATCCTCCGACCACAAACTTCGTCCTCACCTCTCATCCTCCCCGCATCGCCCTATCTATGAACCTCGCCGTCTCCCTAACCGCATCCCCCCGCATCATCGAAAAATGATGCGAACCTTCCAACCTCTCCACCACAACCTCGCCACCAGGAATAAGATCCCGCCAGCCGCCCGCCGAAAAATTCGTGCGCTTCTTGGTCAGGAATCTCATATCCTCCACCACATCGTCTCCCGGCGCAAAAGCCTTGTCCTCCGTAAAGATGGACTCGGTCGCGAAGAGGATGGAGCATCGAAGCCTGATGCCCTTCGGCAAAGCTTCCGCATAGAAATGCCTCAGGATATTCATCGTCGCTATGAAGTGGGCAAAGAGCATTTTAGGCGGAGCTCCCGTGCTCGTCTGCACCGTACCTTTCCACAGACCAATCCGCTGACAGTGTTCCATGAAGCATACAGGGAGCTTATCGAGGCCTTTAGGCACCGGCGAGTCGATAAGGACCAAAGTCTCCACCTCCTCACCTCGCCTCACACAATGCTGCGCAGCCTGATAGGCCAGGATCCCACCCGCGGACCAACCGTTCAGGTGATACGGTCCGACGGGCTGCCGCCGCCTTAATTCCGTGATGTATTTGTCGATGAGCTGATCGAGAGTGCACGTCATTTCTTCCGGGAAACGAACATAGGGTAGTGCAGTTTGCAAAGTTTACCTGGCAGGTGGATTCCATTTTATTGCTGTCTAGTATGATCTCTGTCACAGCTTGATAACTGGGATTGAATTGAGCCAACGACTGGACCATCTTGTAGGCCATCGACTTGCTGAAACGGTAAGTTGTTCCGTCCTGAAGACCCCCATACAGTCCCTTGATGCGGGTTTCAAGGGCAGCCATCTCTGACTGTATCAACTTCCCTGCAGTGGAATCTTCATAGCAGATGGTACATTTCGCGTGCTTCCGCGTCATCATACCAGTTGCATCCAGACTGAAGAACTCGCAACTGACATTTCTCTACAACCAATCAAATTTACCAGATACTCGCATCGACTGTGATCTCTCCTCTTTTGCAAGATACTTGCCCATTGTGAGAACCATATCAGCATACATTGATGCGGTGACGAGACGAACGTCAAGGACTTTATGACCTTGCGTGAGCGGTTTCATGTCAGCTCGCGCAAGGTCGGTTTCAATAACGATGAATCCTGTCTGGTCATCTACATTTTCTTCTATCACCTTGTGAATAGTTGTACTTTCAAGCCTAGGCGCTTCTGATGTGTTGCTCGATTCAACAGTCTTGTCCGACAGCTTCTTAGAGAGGGTCTCCGCTTTGGCATAATCTTCGGCAATCAGAGGTGGCTCGCCTTTGCGAAGAGACCAGTCGTGGACGTATTGCATCCAGGACGGCTTCGAGTCCCAGCTGTAGGCAGGCAAGTCCAAAACTCTGTGAGAAGCTGAGAAATCCCGGTGATATTCGCGCCATCGAATCTGGTATCCGGCCACATAAAGTTTCGAGAGTGCTTCCGTCATAATGGGCCATGCATCTTTGTTCCGCTGCATTGAAGAAAGTGCTACTGTCCGGGATCCTAACGTAGCCTTGACCATGCGAGATACTACAGGCTGCGGCCCAATCTCGAGGACGAAAGAGGTTGGTGTTAGGATATTTTCTTCTCTTGTGGCATGAACGGCACCTAAGAAATTGACTGGTTGACGGCAATGTTTTGACAGATAAGAGGGTCCATATGTATTGCCATCTCTGATGACTCTGGCTTGCAACGGACATAAAACAGGAATTTCGGACTTCCGAAACCTCACACCTTGTGCAAACGATTCCAAGTCCTTGAGAACTGGATCAACATGGGAAGAGTGGAAAGCGTATGGAACTTGAAGCGCTGTAGTCTTCACCTTTTCGCTTTCCAAAGTCTTGTGTAGTGCACGAATGTCTTCGTCTTTGCCGCTTATCACGGTATCCTCTAGCGAGTTGATGCAAGCTACTTCAACCTTTGTACCATTTAGCAACGTTTCAATACTCCTTAAAGAAGATTTGACGGCTAGCATGGAATGTGTGCCACTTTTGCATTGCGCTTGTAGAAGCTCTGCCCTTTTGCCGACCAGATAAACTGTGTCTGATTCTGATAGGACACCAGTGACATTGAGAGCGGCATGCTCACCTAAGCTGTGGCCTGCTACGGCGTCTGGTATAATACTCCAAGAGATCCATAGCCGTGATAGTGCTATCTCGAGGCAGGTTGTAGCTAATTGGACCACCATTGGTTCGTAGTCTCCACTTTCTCCACCACTGACTGTGAGGAACGACTTAATCGATGGGAAGCCTTGAGATTGAGCAATATGATCGAGTCTAACGATATTCGACCTGAAAGAGGATATGTTGTCAAAGAGCTGTTTCCCCATCTGCGGATACTGCGAGCCCTGCCCAGTAAAGGTAAATAGAAGTTTGGGAGGAACTCCTGACCTCGTAGACCCCTTGTTTTCATGAGCTGCGGTCTGTATTCCTGATTCGATTTCTTTCAGATTGGAGCCACTGACCATCACACGATGATGGTGGTGCTTACGCCGCGCTGTTGTGGTATACGATAATTGTGGCAGCAGAAGTGGATCACGCGGAGTTTTGCCGAGGAATGATAGGAGCGAGTCCAAGTTTCCCTTCATAGACTGCGCAGAATGCGCACTTACTGCAACTAAATGCGAAGAACGAGGGTCCATTTCAACATCGACCTTCTTCGGCGGTGCGTCCTCAAGTAGCAAGGCACTGTTCCCGCCCGCTGCGCTGAAGTTGTTAATCATGACTTTGCAAAGACCAGTCGCTGGCTTCTTCCATAGCACTGGCGAATTAGCAATGAACGCCTTACGCTCCGTGAGGTCTTTGGGGAGTTTCGAATTGATGGTGCTCTTTATTCCCACATGAGGCGGTATCGTATCATTTCTCATCATGAGCAAACCTTTGGCGTGACTACCCACTCCAGCGAATGCCTCTCCGTGGCCGATGTTGGCTTTTGCCGAACCAACATAGAGCTTCTCGTCCTCTCGCCGCTTGGTTCGGAGTGGTGGAGCAAAAGTTTCCAAGACGCTGGTCATCATCGCCGGCTTGGGTACCCGTCCCATGCATTTCAATGTAGCCAATCTCGTATGGATCGGTTCCTCTATGCTCAAAGTTCTTCCGAAAGATATCTCGTTGGGCTCCAATATGAGGGCGTGTGATTGACTCTGCCTCCGCTGAATGATTTATATGCACTAAGGATCACACCCTGGATTGGATCGTTATCCGTAATGGCGTCATCGAGACGTTTCAATATCACTGTGCCGACTCCTTCGCCTCGGCGGTACCCATCGGCACTGTCATCAAACGTCTTACAATTACCAGTACGAGAAAGAAAACGACAACGATTTTTAGATTGGGGGGGAACGGGTTGGGGTTGGTTGGTGAGGCAGAGGTGGAGATGAGATAACCGGGAGATAGCCGGAACAGTGGTCCAGCTACCTGCGCCTTGTCGTTTCCCCGCTTGATGTGGATCGGCGTCACATATGGGCTGTTTAGTTCATCGAGCAGTCGATCATTTGGCTGTTGAGTCCCTTGGTCACTTATGATTTCCTGAACATATGTATAGTCTGCTTTACATAGTTAGCATAGGAGTTCAGTATACCTCGCCAAGATAGAGATAGTCCAGCCTATACATAGCTATGCAGCAGCGGGGCTAGATGCAGCGATATGCCACACCAAAACTCATTGCGCTAATAGGTTCGATTTATTTTGATCTTGACGTTGGACTTGGATGTTCATGGCACACCATTCTTTATGTGTTCCCTATATCGTCGACCAATATATACCGGATATCGACTTTGGCTGTACTGATGCGATGGACTGCAAGCCAAGACTCTTCGGCCTCCAATAGTCCTGCCGCCTCGGACTAGGCTTGAATCTCGCTACGAGATAGCGACCCTCTAGTCGATAAATATTAAGAGAATAACGAGAAAGAAGATCTTTACTAACAGCCTAGTCATTCTCTTTTCGCCAGAGAATTACATAAATATCGGAAGTACGTGCTTTGAAGTGCGCAAACTTGCTCAAATTTGTGCGCGCTTATGCACGGGTTTACGTGTCTGAGTTATAACCGATTTCTTCCGGAATTCTTAACCCTTCTTTCTTACTTCTCTTATTATCAAAGTGTCGCCGCCGGAGTAAAGCCATCAATCACACAATATACTCTCGTCTTACTTTCAACATGGCGTCTGCATCTTTTGAGGTTACTCCTCAAACGCAATCCGTTACTAGATTCCTTGTTGTCTGCGGTGCCCATCAAATCAAAGACGCCCGGTTTTTCGGAAATTTCCTTGGGTTTTGTCGGGCGTTGATGAGTCTAGGAGTCAATGAAAGCTTCTGGAACTGCTTTCCAGTCGGAGAGTACTTTGCTGAAGGTGATTTCGATACTATTAAGTTCGGCCGTCAAGAATCCGGCTGGAAGCCTATAGAGGTCTACAGCAAGCATACCTGGAAAACCCGGCAGCCATTCTGGAGGCACTTTTCCTCTGCAGAGAAGGACTCTCTAGTGACGCAGGTTATCTCACATATAGATAAAATGGCACAAGAACTTGTTGCCGGAGACATCTTCAATCTTATATTAATTGGCCACGGTGGGCCAACAGGCATCATTCTCGGAGGCAACAAATTCCTTACATCTAGTCTTGCACTGGCATTAGACAGATTCAAGATCAATGTTCGTGTCAACGTGGTTATGCAATGCTGCCACTCAGGAGCTTTTGCAGACAAAATCCAAGCTCTCAACCAGCCTCAGCGCTTTGTACATACCTCTGCCCAGGCCGGCCAGGTCTCCTATCCTGATAGTCGCTCTCCCAGCAGTCGATTTCGAAATTCAAAATTCAGCGGAGCGTTTTTGAGAAGCCTTGGCTTCGCTCACGATCCAAGTACTAAGGATAGCTGGTCACCAGACGCTCACATCGCCTTTGCAGCAAGAGAAGGACGCTCAAGTGTTCCGTCGCAAGGAGATCCACAAGCTTATAAATCCGCCGATATGGAACTAATCTCAAGATTCATTGATGTCTTGTTCACTGATTACGTGGATCTATCTTTCTGCCAGGCAAATCAGACAGCGCGCCGAGTTCTTACCCCAACCAACCCCGCGCTTCCACCCTCAGCTAATACGAACATGATCGGTGAAAGTCTGCAAGCTGGAGAGGGAATTCTCGAGAGCGAATTCTCGCTAGTGGACACCAACAATCCTTTTGTAGACGATCTTTGTGTTGTTAGCGGCTTCTTTACTACCTTGAATTTCAAAAAGAATCACAGGATGGTTCAGTCTGATCTATCCAAGTACGGGAAGAAGGTAGCAGATCAATTGAAGGGTCTGAGATGGCGATTTCGTGTTCAGGAACCCTTCTGGTTCACCTTGGAGGCTTTGGCAAACAAAGACTTGATCAAATTGGAGAATCTGCACTCGCCAGTCATTTGGAACGAGACCTCGGAAGCGATTGATGGGGTTGCTCTACTTCTGCAGAGTTTCCGATTGGTCCAGGAATGCGTTGCTCCGGAGGCACCGGGTCTTGAAGGATCCTTTCGCGCTCCTGTGATGTGGCTTGTGGTTCTGCTTGTTCGCTGTGGGACGGATATCAAGAAGACTTTTGAGTTTCTCATGACAACGCGGATCTTGGGGGAATATGACGAGGTCTATTTTCAGAGCGTCGGAGAATTGGTCTTAAATTACAAGGCTCCAGAGAAACAGACAGCGAGAATGTTGAAGGAGATTCCCACGTATGGATTCTGGCTCCCGCAAAGTTTCGACAATCTGGGAGGGTTTTCAAGGAATTTGAGTAAGCGCTATTCCAAGATCCAGTGGGCCTACGAGGCTTGCTTTGGTAAGGATTCATGGGGGGACTGTTCTGACATCAGTTTAAGCATTGATAGCTTAGCTCAGTATGGCGGAGTCAGTAGAGCCTCGGAAATAAGCTCGAGAGACTTTGAGTAACTTCAAAGACAATTCACATTACCATCGTCAGCTGCTAAAACTGCGCAAAGACCTCAATCCCTCCATAGCTCGCAGAGCCAGAGACTCAACAGTCTGTTATTGGCTTGATATCTTGTGCATCCCTACAAACGATAGGTTCATGAAGGGCAGAGCCATAAACGCAATGGTTGCTGTGTATGCAGGATGCAGTTCCGTACTTGCCATCGACCCTGATGCCTCGTAGTAAAAGAGACAGTCAATCCTGCTGGAATCACAAGTGGACCGCTGTCTACGTGCTTCTTGTCCCTAGGGACCAGCCAAACTCCGTTGTTCAGAAGCTATTCACATGTATGTTGCGTGTAGCGTGTGATTTGAACGAAGCAGCACTACCTAGCTAGGGAGACTTCAAGCTTGGCAACTTTCGAGAGGATCCGCGTATTTGAGATCATCATCAGCGCGAGCGCGAGACCGCGGATCTTCTCGACAGTGTTTTCGGCGCTCATTGTTTTTCTTGAGCAAACAACCGAATCGCTCTACGTCTAAGGCTACGTTTTAGGATATTTAGATCACTCCAATAGTCTTCCTACGCTAGCCGACTCGCTCAATTTCCTTTCTCTAGCCTTGTCTTGCTTCGAACGTTCTCTAGCTATGACACTTGATATCTTTCACCACTAGAGTAAACGGTAGCAAGAGTGACACTTCATACTACGTCGGAAGAGATGCAACACTGATGACCTCACTCTGTACTTGATGATTGTACCCACGACCACAGACCCCCACGCCACGACGTGAAGTGTTCGCTCAAGCTGCACATCACTAGTCATGTAAAGCATCCACCAAAGCCAAGAAGGAAGCCATGGAGATCCATACTCAAGGTAAGAAAGTGACGTGGGTATTCGTCTAAGGAGGTCTCATGCTATCACTTAAGGGGCGTCGATATTGTTACGATTGATACGTTACGAGTTTCTCGAAGGCTAGGCGCGTCTTGGAAGACATCTTTGATTGTAGCGACATATTCTTATGCCTTGATTCTTCTCGCAATTTTTGCTCCATCATTTCCTCGGCTTTTTCGGATTCATACCAGCCTAGCTTCGATGACAGACTCGAATTGCGTCTTTGAGTACCATACCTGCACCAGTTCAAGTCCACTCGCATCCAGTATAGCCCTCCATTGACTTTCCGTCCTTTCTACCCCGGCAAACAAACACATCATTTGCAGGTCCATCGCAGCCGCGCGAAGTGACGCTCCGGTCTCAGGTACAACGTAATCGTAAATCAGCAGAGTTGAGTAGTTCTTCTCCATGGCTTTCGCAGTATTGGAGAGGAAGTTGACGCAGGGTTCGTCAGCGAAGTCGTGGCATACGGTGCCTAGAAAGTAGATACGAGAGTCTATTGTGTCTCGTTAGCATCACCCAACTATAGCAACTCCTGAGAGTGGGTACTCACTAATAATAGGCTGAGGGGTGAAAAAGTCGTAGACCATTGTTTCAATTCCCGAGAGAGGCTTTGGTATGGAATTAATTGTTTCAGGGAGATCTTGAAGTATGCAGCGGCCGGGAAGTTCATTATGCCGCGCTTTGAAGCTGATCAAATCATGACCGTGGCTGGCTCCAATATCCACAATCAAGACGTCCTCGGGACCAGAACGTAGCCCAGATGTAAGATTTGCTGCTGGATAAATATCAAACCATCTTAACATCTCCCGTCGACGCTCCGCCATGAAGTTGTCAAAGTATTCACGTTGCTTTGGGTGTTGTTTCATCCACTCGAAGAATGTGACTTTCTCCGCATGAGTGAATGGTGCCTCATGCTGACTTTTGGGAACGCAGAGGCCAATCTGCTTGAGGTAGTCTACTATCTTGGCGGCCGCGGGCACAACGGTATCGTACCTGAAATCACAATGTCAGTGAGCTGGCCTCAGCAGATATGCTAAAGCTCAGTGATTACGAACAGAAACTTAGCCCCGTCCTCAAACCCTCCTGAAGTGAATTCTCTGGTCACTTCATTTGACGAATACTCGTATGGGCCGTCCTCGCCACAGATACCCATCGCCACAAGGGCACGCATAGTACGGACTTGTTTCTGTTGGTAGCGTGTTCCCCCACCTCAAGCCTGAGTGATATTGACTTACCAACAAGCAGCTCTTCGACATTGCAGGACTTAGCTAGCTCTTGAGCCGTGATTGAGCTGCCATTGACCGAACCCAAGGCTCCTAGTAAGCCCACTTCGACAGCTATACGCAGTGCAATATTGGTGGGTGGCTGTATTTGCTAGATCAGAAGTTTGTATATTTTTCATCGGCCGCTATTCTGCGCGACCATGCCCAGTATACTCACTTGGTACAAAATTCTCTTGACTGTTTCCAGAGGCTTTTCGGCAGCCAAGGTCAGTTTGTGTATACTTTGTAATAATTTCGCGTGAGCCTCGGGGTCATTCCCTACAGCATCAGCGTTTGCTGCGGCAGCGACCTCATCGATAGTACTGCTCAAGACCGACATGGTATGATGATGACGATGTGTGACTGGAGAGCAGAGTGAAGACCATTCATTTATAGACTCGCAATCACGCCTGAAACATTTGTTCCTATATCCCTACCAGATTCGGCACCTCGTTTACAAATCCGTCGCATCGTAATCGCCGTATCCGGATACATGCAGGTGACCCTACCCCACCCACACGGTGGCAAAATAGATCTCGGCAGTCTTAGCCGACCCAGTAGAGAGTTCGAAGGAAGGTGGGAGCGCCGCCTTGATCTTACCAGGCGTTGATTTTATCAGGCGTTGATACTTCTCATTCGAATCTGGCCAATGGATCTTTGTAAGGGCTGGCAAGGTGGATCAGGGTCTAGGGGCCTGAGCGCTGACCGCCCACCTTTCAAATATGCTGCCTGGGTGGATCAGGAATCCCTCTATCTATCAGTAGCGACCAGTCAGTCGCTCAGTCACGCATGCCCAAGCCCCGTTGCAATTTTGCATCTTACTACACGCACTAAATCCTGTTGAGGAAATCTCGGCCTTTTCCGCAGGAAAGTGTTAATCATAAAGGGAGAAGGAGGGACCCTTTCGTATTTTGTGCCGCTCATGCAGGGAGGTATTGATACACATGCTGCTATCTGTCGAAGCAAGCACCCCCATCATTGTTATGAGCACCGACAGATGTTTTCTTAGCTTATTACCACGTGGAGAATAGGTTTTTAGCTACAAAAATGCCATTGCAAAATTTCGTCTTTCTTGAAACTAATGATCGTAACCATGTCCACCAAAACAGAATCAAGTCGAGGTATCGTATTGGATGCAATATCATGGACCTTCTTTTCTATTGCCCTTGTCTTCTGCTTTATGCGTCTATACGCCGATGTCTTCATTCTTCGCTGCACAAGACTCGACACGTACATCGCTTCCTTCACCTTCGTAAGTGCTTCTCAGATTTCTCAAGATCCTGTTTCACGGTCGCGTTGTCTCACAGGCAGCCTCAGCTCGTATTAGTAGCCAGTCAGATCTGTACAACTCTGTCCGTCCACCACGGAATGGGTCAACATGTTGGGACTCTTGGATCGCGACAGATAGTCCTCGCTATCGAGTGGATTTGGTTGGCACAGATTTTACAACTCATCGCCAACACGACTGGTAAAATTGCCACGACAGATCCAAGCTCGCTTTGTTGTGGTCTCTAGGCTTGCTCCAAATCGCATCAATTGTCATATTGATAGCGTTCGTCCTTGCTCAATGCTCGCCGTTGCAGAAGCTATGGAACGAAGCGATCCCAGGTACCTGGAATGGTCGAGTCAGGAACCAGAATTTTGCCTTCTTCCAGGGTAGTGAGTGGTGCATCGATCGGGTTTAAGGGAAAGGCCAGTGCTGACACAACCTAGGTCTGTCTGCTTTTACTGACATATGTCTCGCAGTCTACCCGATGGCAATATTCTGGACTCTTCAACTGAAGACCAAAAAGAAAATCTTCCTGTGTGTTTTGTTTGGATTCGGTCTGCTGTAAGCGGACATTTGCTCGGACTAAAGAATTTTGTGTGAAAGATGTTAACAGTATCGATTAGAGCCGCCATATCCTCGACAATCAAAACAGCCAATCTCCACCGCATCGCACATACTGCAGACGTCACATGTAAGCAGCACGCCACCGAACCCCAGACCAGTGGAACCCACAGCTTATCCTTACATCCTAGACGATCTTGCCTATCTCGTTACCTGGAACGCGTATGACAAGCCACCAATTTTGAAAGCCTTTACGTTACTGATTCGTGAGTAGAGTGGACATGTATCTCGTCTTCATTGCGAGTTCGATTCCTACTCTGGTCCCAATCTTCAATAGACACTCCCCCAGACCCACCCGCTCAACCTACCACAGCTACAAATGCCGTAACGCGGTCCTGGACAGCAACCAGGGCGGTGATGACGCGGCGTTGACGTCATTCTCTGTTCCTCCGGGCCTTGTGAACGCGTATGCAAGCGCGGCGACAGGGAACAGGGCGACTCAGGTGGACGGTAGTGTAAGTGCGGAGGATATGTTGGGGGAGATGGGGCGTGAGGATATTTTGATGACGACCAAGATCAATGTTACGAGAGACGGGAAATCCGGGATTGCGACCCTACCGTGACTGGGATGACTATAGTGGTTTCTTTCCTCTGGAGAAAACAGCTTCCACTCCCTGCAACCCACATGTACCTCCGACTCCAAAGTAAAACACGGCTTCTAGCGACTAAGAGAATTGTTCACTTCATTATCCACTCACATGCTTTTCTCCCTCTGGACGACATGTAACGCCACGCGGACTGTCGGTCAGAGTCAATTCATCCTTATCAACTGTCTCGAGTCTGCCCTCCGAATATAATCGGGACATTTTTCGATATCCGGACAGCCGAAGATCCATCAAGGTAACTTCTGGCCTGCCTATCAAACGAGTGGGTCTTATGGTAAGACTTGAAGAGCCGGTTAAGCGCAACAATTTCATCATGCATTAGGAAACTTCGCCAAAATTGTGTTATAGCTGTTGTTGCCTATAGTCGCTAGCTCATTAGATTATTCGACATCAAAGGTCGACAATTACATTAGCGTTCCAGACTTGTGGGATTGACTAAGGTACGGTGTCCCCGGACATACGAGTACGCAAGAATCTGAGGCCATTCTCTCCATGTACGCCAAACTTGCTGAGCTCTAGTGTATTGTGCAGAAAAGGGGTCCGACAGCTTTGATGAGTAGGATAAGGTACGAGCGAGTTTGCAGCGATGCAGTTATGCTTTGATGTTCACGTTAGGGTACTTTACTGTTCTAGTGCTTACTACGGAATATTGTGTTAAACGTCCCTAGCCTACCGAGATATTCGGCTTCACCCGAAAGTCAAAGACCCTATCATCCTACCGAGATATTCGGCTTCACCCGAAGTTCAAACATCCTGGTAAATACTTACCCAGGTACCTACGATAATGGTCGACCGAGCGGACCTACGAGCTCAATAATAGTAGGTTACTGGATGATCACCGATGCACCATACAACCAAAGGTATAAGCCCCTATGCCATCTCACATCACCCTACCATCCTCGGAGGTCCCATAACGCAAGGATGTGAAGTGGCATGACGCATTCAAAGCGTAATGTTGCATTGCAGGATGATGTTGCAGTGGAAATCGCAACGCTCGAGGGAATAAGAGCAATTACATTTTACAGGCAGTCTTTTGATTTGATCGTTAGCGAGACTCAAACCTCAATTGGGGAATGTCGCAAACCTTGCCTTCGCGATATGACTCAAAGATGCTCTGGGCCTGAGAGCCTGACTCGCGCAATGGAAATTTGTTGGGGAAGTCTTTCAAGTCTAGCACCTATGGCAAGGCGATCTTACTGGTACTCAACGTGCTTTCAATCTTGCAGATCACTGATTCGTCAATCAGCTCGGAAGCTGAAACTTCGAATGCCCGAAAAGTCGGGTTCGAATTTTGGGCTAATGCAAGCAGCGCGAGGGACCAGCCACTTAAATGCAACACTCTTACGGCTTGTCGATTTGCAATCACTGCAACCTTTTTGTCCGCCTCATACACTCTCTCTCCCACCCTCCACTCGATTGATTCCACGAGGCTATGGCTGGAGACTCAGATTACGAAAAGGGTAGCAAACCCAAAGACAATGAGATTCATTCCGGCACTAGCACCGATGTTTGGCCCAACCTCGACCTTTCCAGGCCATTGAAGACCACCGATGACGGGCATACTGTACTTATTCCGCAGCCCAGTAACGATCCCAACGATCCTCTAAACTGGAGTCAGTCGAAGAAGAATATGACTCTCTTAATCGTGTCGGCGACGGCGTTCTTGGCAGATTTTGGCAGTTCCATAGGCGCGGTAACCTCGGTCGTACAGTCATCTCTACTGTGAGTATTGTCAATCTTTATTGTCAATTGATCTCCAGTACGATGTGTGACTCCGTGTCCAGTAATTGACACGTTGAATTTGTAGGCCCCATGGTCAATGGGACATTCCACAGACGACCGTCAACCACTCTTTAGTCGGGAATCTGTTCATGCTCGGGGCTGGAGGGATCTTTGTCATCGTACTGTCGATGTACTTTGGGCGGTTGCCTGTGCTGTTTTGGTTCCTCGCCGTCGCAATCTGCACGGCGGCCTGGTGCGGTGCAGCTGTCACATTCGATTCGTTTATGGTAGCACGTGTTATGAATGGGTTTTTCCCCACCGTAGGGCAAGCCGTTAGTACCCTCTCTGCAGAACTCCCGCAAGACACCAACATTGATTGGTTGGTAACAGGGCGGCCTAATGTTTATCAATGACATGTACTTCATGTTATCAGCGGCACCGTATATACCCCGACATGCGCGGAACATCCGTAAGTCTGACCATGATAAGCTCAGTTCACTGCTTGCTAATCCATATTACAAAGTCGCAAGATCAATATCTGGTCTGGGTTTATCGTGCTTTCTCCCTATCTTGGGCCCTTCTGCGCCTCCTTCATCGTCTGGAAAAGCACCTGGCGATGGGCTTTCTATCTCGTAGCCATACTGTCAGCATTATGTTGGCTCGCAGTCCTTGCTTTTGTCGACGAGACATATTACAATCGCCAGATACCACCAGATCAGCTTTTTGCGCAGCGATCAAGATTACTGCGCCTCATCGGCATTGAGCAGTGGAAGTCTCGAGATCAAAGGTCATCTTTCATGCGGGCCTTGCTCAGACCTTTTCTCGCCATAGTCAAGCTCCCCGTCCTCCTTAGTTTCGGCTACCATGTTTTCACCTTTGCTTGGGTCATAGGCCTCAATACCCAAATCTCTGTCTTCTTGACCAATCCCAAACTCTACTTAGTCGTCGCCACATCATCTAACATGTGATCAAATGGTGTGAAGTAACATGATTGGGCGGTCCTATACCAAGGTAGACCATTGAATAGAGGCCGTCATAGGCGTATTCTCGTACCTCAGCACTAGGAAAAACTCCCATATCTATAGCGACATGACCTGGAGTGAAATAGCTAGCTAGATACATAAAATTTCGGTACTGGAGCCCCTGTTCGGTATCGGAGCACCTGTTCGATATCGGACCCCTTGTTTGGTATCGGACCCCTTTTTCGATATCGGACCCCTTTTTTCAATCGAGGCGTGGGTGGGCGGGACAAATGTATGCGATTGCTCTGAATGAGAAGAATCGACTGAAGAGGCAATTGCCTGTGGAATGACATGTTCTATATAGACCACCTCACTGTCGCCATGGTCTCTTGCCATGGTCTCTTGCCATGGTCTCTTGTCCTGACGCCATGACCTGAATTGCCATGGCCTCTCGCTATAGCCTGAGCGGCTATGACCCCTTGCCATCGTCTGAAACAATACGCCATGGCCTGACTCGCCATGGCCTCAAGCAATGCTGAAACAATTCGATATGCAGTGAGCGACTAACCCCCAGTCCCGCTGTGGCGAGCTTTCAACGATAAAGATCTTGGTAAGTGACCCATTTTGGCCGGAAGCAAAGACCTGCCCATCTCCTACGTTCATAACGCCAAACGCTTACCCGAACCTGATAGGACTTTTCTACTTCGCGCCTATAATCGCTACAATCCTGGCTGAATTTGCCGGCCACTGGCTCCACGACCTGGCAGCTACTCTGTACACCCGCCAGCACGCAGGCTGCTTTGAGCCCGAAGCCCACCTCCTCCCCGTCTACATTGCGACACCCGTCATGATGATTGGCATTGTGCTCGTTGGCTATGGCCTGCAGCGGGTGTGGCATTACATGATTATCGCCGTTGGCATGGGCCTTTTCGTTTTCGGCATCATGATCATCACCACCGCCATTAACGCTTATGTCCTAGACTCGTACCCAGAAGCGTCAGGAGAAGTGTCGGCGTAGATTAACGCGGGGAGAACGGTTGGAGGGTTTGTGATAACATATTTCGAAATCAAGTGGGCGGAGAAGGAGGGGACGGAGAGGAGCTTGGGGATCCAGGCAGCGATTGTAGGGGCCGCGGTGGTGGTGTTTGTGCTGCCTTTGCAGATATGGGGAAAGAAGATGAGGGTGTGGCAGGGGAAGATTGAGGTCTGATAAGGAGTCGAACTGGAAGCTAGTAAATCATGCATTAGGCATTTATGTGTGGGTAATCACGTCATGCTTTTTAGCGAGGAAGCTCATAGTATAGCCCATTTATCTTCGCGAAACCAGGGTCGACGGAAGCCCAGAGCCTATGCCCACATTTACAGCGAGTGGCAACAAGATCTCGATCTCTAGGAGGGGCATGAGGGTGTCTGTCACGGGGGCTTTCTCTCCGCGGCGAGGGATCATGCGATGGGATGTCTTGCTCGTGCGTCTTCTCTTGGCTTGAACATCTACATAAACTACCTTCACGTCGAGTTTCAGAAACCATTCCGTGTTCCAAGGTCTCTTCTTTGTCGTGCATGGATCACGAGGGCCCAAGGTCGGAAGCTGTAGTATGCGCAATGGTGGGTGCGACTCACATATCATTGATGCATTAGCTTGGAGTGGCTTTCTAGGCTTGACCCCGTCAAGCTGACAGTCGTCCCATCTGGGGCAGGCTTAAGGCAATGATCAATAGTGCCTAACAAACGAAGCATCTGTTAAATTGGCGCGTGCAGTGAAGTATAAACGCAACTAGAGCTACAAACCCACAGAGAGCAAAATTAACATCCAGTTTTACGTCACAAAACCGTAATCTTGTCGATATCTGAAGCGTTGCTATAAGGCAGACCGTCACAGTGGGACTGTGGGTTAGTTGGTCTCATAATAGGCCGTTCTCGGGTCTTTTCTTTGACATTGATGTTCTCAGTCATGGAACGTGTTCTCCTTTGAGGCCTTGGAATGTTGCCATTCATTGTGTTCTTTGCGGTCATGGAATGTGGCCGCATCCAGTCCACCATATCCGGAGGGAATCCATTGGCAGGACGCTTACAAAAAGGGGCTGCGGCAGCTGAGAAGGGCTCTTCATTCCATTTTGTCTCTTGCAGAGCAATCGCATTCTTTTGTCCCGCCCGCCCACGCCTGTGTTCTGATACCTAACAGGTGTTACATGTGTTACATTCACTATTCAGCGTAGGCCAGTGTGGGGGCTACGTGTCAAACTGCACCTCCGCTGTCCCTGATTCAAATATGGGCTCAAAGTATCACGTTAGGGGTGTGCTGTACCTAGCAGACGTTGAGCATGCGGCCTTGATCCAGGACGCTTAGCTTGGGTTTGAAGTGTGCAATCTCTGCTCAAAGAACTTGATGCGCACGATCTCAGCAGCGAGTAAAGAATGTGCCTGTTACACATATTCACGTTTGAAATATGTAATGTGAATCTTTCCGAATTCCAAAAGAACATTGACCATCTTGACGACCCATTCTCGAAATTCGCTGCGATGGAAGTTTGTGGCTTTTGTGGCCCCACGTCGCCAACCTTTCTACATTATGCATGCAAAACAGCAACGATCCGAATCCCATCTTTCATAGAGCACGTTTAGACTGCATCTAGCTATGCTGCAATAGGAGTCTAGAGCCGTCACCTTCTCAAGGTAAAGTAGACACATCTATAGCCTGGATCATCGACGAGCCATAGTCAGACACGAGAATGGTCTTGCCATCAGGGCTAATGGCCAACTCGCGCGGGAACAAGCCCGTCGGGATCTGGCCCAGGACAGCTTGCTCGCCACGGACGGCAGCATCTGCATCAACAACAGAGAGTCCCGTGGTAGCGTTGCCGTACAGAGCGGGGTCTAAGCTGGCAAAGCGATTCGAGTTGGCCGTGAGGATTCGGCGCTCGTTCGCCCCTGCGAATCTCAGGCCGACGGGAGAAGTGCCAACCTGGACGGAAGCGAGCAACGCCGGACTCTGATTGGAGATGATTTTCGAAGCGTTGAACGCGAGGAGGGCGTTGCTTTCACGTGCGGTGACCCAGACCACCTGATCGTCTCGCGAGACAATAACCCTTACCGGTCCGCAACCGGCAGGGACTTGCGATATAAGCGCCTCGCTTGGGTCGATTCTCAGTTTTGCGACGTCAATAATGCTGAGAGTGCCTTGTGTAGTGTTCTCCGAGGCCGTTTCACTCGTCGCGTACAGAAGATGGCCATCAGATGCGAGTGCGGTGCCAACTACCAGGTCACCTAGAACAAGGTATCCAACGTACGTGCCAGAGACAGTCCCGTTAGCGACCGGCCTCTGCAGCTTGAAGACCTCGATGGTCCCGCGTTCACCAGTCTGCCGTGAGCCATCTTCCTGGCTAACGAAGGCATACTTGTCGTCTCTACTTATGGTCACCTCGATCGCGCTATGTCCGGCCGCAGCAGTACCATTCAAAACGCCAACGACCGCGTCCGGGCTGCCGGTGGCTGCCTTTGCCACATCGACCACGATTAAAGCAGCGCTAAAGGCAGTCACCAGTACATGGCGGCCGTCGTGGGTTAGAGCGATTCCCGTGCCGTATCGACGTACGGCGCTGGTAGCGGAATCTCGTGGATTAGGCTTGGGATGAATGCGCTTGTGTTTAAAACGCCCAGACTGGTATTCAATGCCACAAATGCTATGTCATTTTTCTGTGCGTAGACCACACCGAATGGATGAGCCGGAACGGTAATTTCTGCCGTCTGCACACTCGTGAGGTTCTTTTCTGGCGGCGCTACGTTTTGGCAGCCAGGTAAGGATACAGCTTCAACAGCACCGATCCAAGCAAGCGCGCTGGCAAGCAACGGGCCGACTAAGAGGCAGCGAATCATTCTGCTACGCCGTGTCAGCGTGATCAAATTATAATTGTAAGATATGCGTACCGGTGTGGTTCTACTTGAAAATAGAAAAAGGCTCACGACTGATTCAAGTAGTGCGTTCAGGCTCCACTCCAACGCACAGAAGTCTCAGCGATTACACGAATTATATGTACTCGCAGCCATACTCTAGACCATCGTAGATCAGTAAGCGCTACTCTAGGTCGCGACTGAGCCGGTGAAAGCTGGATACCGCACGATGACGTTGCATTGAGGCGTGGATATCATGAGGCTGTGCCAAGCCCTCCAATTGAAATGAGCCTCGCGACCACGTTATGCGGTGTAGAATTGCCTCAAAAGATAGCAGGAAGACTCTTGCACATCCTTCACTGTTGATTGTTGAAGTAGTCGCATCCGTTCTCGGCTCCCGCAGTGTTTCCTTGGAACCACTCGTACAATGAGAAAATCGCTCAGACACCCTTGATTGTTGAAGTTGTCGGATCCGTTTTCGGCTCCAGCAGGATTTTCCACAACTAAAGTACCTATTGCAACTTCGTTATACGACAAATGAGTTGTTATCTCATGTAGTCTCAGATATCTACAGGAACTCTGTTGTTTGAAGAAGAGTTGTCCGTAAGAGACTATCCGCAGAGGATCTGTTTTACATCTATATCTCCAATTCTTGGTATCACAGGAATGGTATATATACCTGTAGGCCTTGCGGGGGTTAGCCTTCCCACACTTGCCAGTGACAATAGCAAATCCTTGACTAAAGACGTATGCTTACCGACAAGTCCAGGCATTGTCCGGCATGTCAAACGTCTCATTCTTTGTAGGTGGAAGAAGGTGTGTAAAAGGGATGCAATCGAAAGCCCGCTGGATGATGGGAATAAGCTCTTCAGGCAGGGATGAAGTACCCATCCCGGGGCTGCAATCACTATAAAGGAGGTTGGCGGACTAGCAGCGGCGGCAATAAGGAGGTCTCCTACGAGGGAAGGAGGTTTAGGCGGTGAGTCTATGATGGTATGATCCATGACTCGTGTGGGGTGCGTGTAGTTGGATTAACTGACTGGGTTTACTCCGTAGAGAATCAACATCTGAATTACGTGTGTGGGTCACCCAGATACTTCATACTTGGTAGGGCTACGGCTATAATCTATGTACCAATGCAAGTTAGCCGCAGTCTGCGCTGCGCCCCTCCTCTGCGCCCCCAGGACTTCCCGGCAAGCGAGGGACCAAGACTGTATCCGCTCGACCTTTGTTCCCTTCTTACAAATCGACATACAGGTGTGTTCATTGGCGCGGATCAACTGCTGCGGCGCTATATCTCATACCGTTACTTCCTATTCCCAGGAGCCAAATTGCTTGGCTGAAATCCGTAACTGCACGCAGCACTCCAAGTCATCACTAAGCATGCAGGATAGAGGTCCATGACGTACACCCCACCCTCTTCTCCAGCCATCCGTCGATACACCCATGTATAACACCAACCAACTCAACTCTGCTCTCCACAATCCACCATGAGCGCTCCCAATCCAGCTATCACTGCCTCCTTCTCCTCTCAACGACTAGCTGATAAGATTGCCGTCATAACAGGCGCATCCTCAGGCCTGGGGCGCGCGATTGCTCTTACTTATGCAACGCACGGTGCGGCTGTAGTCTGTGCCGATCTGCAACCCGTTGCAGAAGTGCATGTCAAAGAAGGGGACGTCAAAGCTACACACGAGGTAATTCTCGAAAACGGTGGCAAGAGTTTGTTCGTCGACTGTGATGTTCGTGACAGTCAGAGTGTGCAGCGTCTAATTGCGAGGACCGTGGAGGTCTATGGTAGGCTGGACATGTGAGCCTGGCCCCACTCAACGCTGATCTCCCTCCTACAAGGGATTGACAAATAGACGACAGCATGGTCAACAACGCCGGCATCGGTCTCGAAGCCCGCAGCTCGTCGGCAATGTTGCCTATCCATGAAACCCCCAACTCAACATTTGACGCCACTATGTCTGTCAACTCCCGCGGCGTGTTCCTCGGTTGCAAGTACGCCGCCCAGCAGATGATCACCCAAAGCACCTACCCGAGCGGTGACCGTGGCTGGATCATAAACATTGCATCGGTGCTAGGGCTAGTGGGTCAGAGTGGAACAGTGTCGTATTCGGCTTCGAAAGGGTCTGTGGTGCAGATGACCCGGACGGTCGCTCTGGACTTGGCGAAGTGGCGCATCCATTGCAATGCCCTTTGTCCTGGCTGTGAGTTGAATACCATAGACTAATTGGATGATTGATCCTGATCGTTGATCGCAGTCACGAAAACGGCTATGATAAAGCCATTGACGGATGTTGAGGCGACGCAAACTCAACTAGGGGCACTGCATCCCTTCAAAGGCCTCGGCGAGCCAGAGGACATCGCGAAAGTGGCGGTTTTTCTAGCGAGCGATGATGCCAGTTGGGTTTCTGGGGCCGCTTTGCCTGTTGACGGTAGGTCTTTCCAGGAGTTTCTGGGTCTTTTTGGGGCAGCAGGCTTACTCATTGCTAGGGGGCTACATCGCCTCGTGATATTTCCTACATACCATTTTTAAGAGACGAAGAAGAAACTTGAGAAAAGCAATGGGCGTGTTTAAGTCCGCTGCTTTTTCTATAGACCCTGAAGCCAGCTGGTATCATCGTAACCTTTTTGGCTTATCATTATGAAGCGTGCAGCCAAGAAGGAGCTGACAAGATCCATCTCAAATTACGTGTCTCCCCTACGCTTATTTCTGTATATTAACCCTTCCTGTTTCATCTGTTTATTACAATATTCAATGGCTTTAGCTGGGAATTAAACAGCGTAGGCTATGTCAAGTCTCGTTCACTGTGAAACACCTCGTGGTTCAGTGTGTGCCATTGGCGTGTATGCTTGTACAGTCTGCTGTTGGGATACGCTGTTATGGAATCTTTTGTAAGCCAGACACCTGCGGAACGTCCCTACCCCACTTTGTCCGAGATCTTGCATCTCCCTTCTTTGGAAGTCATTCCCCGGTCTCTCGGGATGGTTTCCGCGTTTGCGGTATCGTTCCAATGGTTCGGCATTCACTTGGGAGCGGAGAACTTAGGGTTACAGCTGCTGAAGAGAAGGTTTTTCAAAGCATCTGGTACGGAATCACCGTTGGCAAATTAACGGTCGATTTTTGAATCTAGCGATTGATTGTACTGAGGGAGGCCTGTACCATTTGACGTTGTACAGACAGATACGGCACATGATCTTCATTTTTCAAGAAGACTGTATAGACAAGTCCATCAGTCAAAGGAGCGGTTAGGGTTCTTCGGGGATCAGGTTTCGCGCCCAGCGCACGACGACGCCCGGCAATGCTAAGTACTCGACTGTTTAGTTCATTGTGAAGCCTATCTTGCTGATGTTCCAGTACTGTCTGCTGCTGTTGCGCTTGAACATCACGGTTCGAGCTCCTGATGCAGCTAAAGCAGGGACACGGGGTTTGAGCAGCCTAGATCCTGGGCGGTGCCCAAATGTTCTCACTGTCATCCATTGTACAATATAGATTGAGTATCTTGGCATCATCGGTACGTTATCCGCGGAGGTCTCGTTGTCGTCGTAAGTGTTTTACCGAATAAATTTGGTTGAAGCAGCCGGGGTCCTACGCTTGCGAGTTGTTGCCCACAATAACGGCCGATCAGTGCTGAACGGATGTCTGCCTAAGCAACGTCTCCAGTGAGTAGTCTGACTCGTGAGAGATCAGATGAAGAGAGCTGATGAGAAGGATGGGTGAAGAAGAGAGGTGACAGAGCTATGTCGCAGTGCTAGCTTGGGTAGGTATGTAGTCGATAGTGGTACGGGAAAATGTGCGATTGGGTTTAGACCCTATCTCCGTTCAAACGTCGGATCAAATCTGCCCAGGTTGGGTGACTGCGCATTATCCGTACCGTTCCCACCGCATAGAGGTTCGCCGCGCCGACCAGGATTGCAGAAGCTTTGGCCTAACCCCCAGGCAACTGGCAGCACTCTCTGACCAGAGAGTTAGGAGGCTTATGGCGCGCCAAAAGTCCCCCCCCGAACCAGATCTTTGGTAATGGGTGATGCGCCATGGGAGTCGGTGATGGAGTCGGATACGGCATCACAGAAGAAGCACGATCGGATGTTAGGCTGGCGTTTCTTTTTCACGGCGCTGGACTTGAGACTGCAAAAATAATGGGAGAGTTCGGGTTCGTACGAGGGGCTGCATCGGGATATGAGATTGATCGTCTTGACTACGATCTCGGCACACCGCGAAACGCTGTGACTGTTGCGACAAGTAAGCTTGCAGGCGATCATTCAGATGACTATCATCTTTTCAACGAAGAGAGCATGTTCCCTATGATTGATACCACTGGCACAACATCTGTAAAGATACGGAGCGACCTTGTCTTTTTTGCGACTGTCACTGGGGGCGCAGTCTTCTTGGTCGGTCAATGAACTGGGCAGGTGCGTTGGCGTGGAAAACCCATGAGAATAATGTTGCACGGATCACGGCGAATGCGCTGCACGAGTTCGTTCATAGAGAGAGTCGACTAGTTGTAGGGCACAGGAGCATTTGCTTTGAACGCAAGGGAATGACCACGACCCATACCCCGGCCGAGCCCGGCCTTGCCACCTCCAATTTGGACGAGATGAGCGCGGCTCCCGTTTTCTGGTCTTGTATGATCATCCTCATTCGGTAGATGGGCACGAAGCGATGCAAGTTCCTTTACATCAGATTCGGTCAAGAGTGAAAAGAGGGAAGGAAAAGAGAGATGGTGTTTGCAAAGCAACGAGGAAGTAGGAACAACACATTTATTGGATTCTGCTACGTTAGAGTAAAGTAGTCGGTGGAGATACTTAAAATAGATTGTGCCAGAGCCAATCTCGTATTTCACGCGAAGCATAAGTAGATGAGCGCCGTTGTATTAATAATAGTCCTCGACATATCATTGGTGGCTTTATCCGAAAAAACAACAGTAGTCTGCCAAGAGGTCGACTTCGTTGCAGATCTAACTCATCATCCCTGACTCGCGTCGTGAGTCGTGACTTAGCACCGACAGCATGGCGGAGCAGGCTACTACTCTCGACTTCGAAATAAATTCTATAAATCTATTTCATTTGCCTTTCTTTGTTCAGAGAAAGTCGTGCCTCTTTCTTCAACAATCACTCGTGACCGCGTGCAGCTACCTAACAGGTAGGTAGCACCTCCCAACTGAGTCCGTTCGCTTCGTTCTTGTCTACATCTTCAATTCTCGGTATCGCGACAATGGCGCGCCCTTCGCGCTCTGCAATGTACGCCGATGATCCCACCTTTCTTTGGAAAGCCATACTACGCTTCCTCGCCATTCTCCTCGCCATCGTCGGCATAGGTACCACGGCATGGGCCATGATATCGCATACGAACGGCCCCACCACCGGCACGGACTCTTCTTCTTACTTGGATGACTACGATGACGACTATTTCTTCGGCACTACTGCTTTCTTGCCTTGGCAGTACATCACTCTTGGACTCTCCATCCTTTGGAACATAGCCAACATCACTGTCCTGCTCGCACGTAATCGGGCCATCCATCCTGGCGCCAATGTAGCGTGCGATTTGTTACTTTGGTTGGGACTTCTGGTCACGGGCGGATTCGCAAATTTGTGCGCAGTTAATTATCTCTATTATACTGCGGACGATGACGACACCTACGATGATGGCTCGTCGTACGGAGGCGGCTCGTACAGCAATGGGACTGAGTACCAGTACACAGCGAATGGGACGATTGTTCCTACGAATGCGTCGGCTGTTGCTACGACGAGTCAATGTTCGGGTTTCGCGAGTTGTGCTGCACAGGATCAGTATGTTAGCGCTATGCATCACAAAGGAGTGGTGATAGCGGTGGGTGCTTCGATGACTTTTATTGTCCTGTAAGTCTGCTTCCTTTCTTTTCCATATCCGCCACCCCGGACTGGTCCTCTTAGCCTTCACTGTTTCTTGCTGCTTCTCTCTCACAACTCCTGACTCACAACATTCAGGCTCTTTCACTTCGCCCTCTTCATCTCCGCCTGCCGCTACACCAACGACCGCCGCCGGTCCGTCCCTAGCAGACAATCGAGAGCCATCACAGCAGAAGCAACAGAAATTGCACGCAAGATGATCGCTGACATGACCGGTCCTAATGGTGGTTTCATTCCAATAACCCAGACTCAGCAGGGTGGAAGTTACCAGCAATTACAGCAGAGCGAGGCGGGAGAAGCCATGGAGATGAGGCAGCGTCAAAGCAGGACTCAGCCAGGGTACGACTATCAACCTGTTCAGCAAGGGGAGGTGGAAGAGGGCGAAGACCAGCGGCTGCCGCGTGGACAAGGGAATCAAAGGCAGCATGAACAAATGGCTCCGGGGACCCCAACAGCGGAGTCTTCGTCCGCTGCTGTGAGGAGAAGCAATCTAAGAGTGATTAATGGAGTAAATGAGGAGATCCATCCGGCGTTGAGGAATGATCCGGATGTGATCTCCCACGCTCTATAACGCAATATTTCGAACTTCAGCCGGAGATAAGCACCCAGAATTTTAATACTAATGGCTACATATCTCTGCACTTTTGATTTCGAGTTCATGTATCGGAGCTGTACAGCATAGCGACGCGGGCGGCCATTTGAGGATTGCGACCCTGATAAGTGCATTGCGTTGGGAGATACAAGATACCCACTTCTATAAATTTTGTATGATGACTTCGAGAGCTGTCTTTTGCAGGTTATTCCTCGCTAGGTTCTTGATGCGGATGGACTCGGACTCAGTGCATGACATTCGTGAAGACGGCAGACAACATCAGAACGCTAATTGAGAAGTCTACAGTCCTCAGGACATACTCTACGAACAGGCAGAAACGTAATCCACACACATCGCGAGATATGTATAGGATATCGTCTCATCTAGCAAGCATACAAACGATACCCTCCATGTTCTCAATTCGAGTGGTCGCACACAGAAGCGTCTGTTCATTGCCCCACCACATCACTCACGGTTTGTTTCCTGCGAGCAGCATATACGCATTTGCCTACCTTCTATTCCTAGTCCCATCCAGAAAGTAAAAGGAAATTCCTGGTATCTTGTACATCTGCTGAAACCGCAAGACCAAGCTCGTCAGCCGCACCAAATCGCTATATAGCAACTGTGGCGCGATCTGGTTCCCCGCAAGCTTCAATTCAATGCCATTCTGCTGGTAAACGAATTGGTTGTTTTCCAGCTTGCGATTTCCATGTGCGGCTTATTTATTGACAGCGTCGAAGGCCGTGGTGAGCATTTTGATCCTACAGGGAAAGATGCTGTAACTCGAGACAGAAGGTGACTGATAATCCGTGACGCGAATTCTGGATCCACCGTCCGCCGAGTCGACTCCGGTAGGTATTTCCGGAGGCGTAGGTCGATCAGGATCTAACGGAGGAGTTGCCCTTTGGAAATAATGTTAGTCCCATTATTGTGTACTTGCCCCTGGGACTTTGAACTAACAGCGATGCATTTTGGGATTGAGTTCAGCAGATCAAGAGAAGATCGAGGACTTGACTCAGCCTGGCATGATTCCATAAAAAGATGGATCGCAAGTGCCGCCAACGTGGCCGTGAGCTCCATTACGCACGGTAGGGGGCGATCAAATCAAAATCGTGGCCGTGAGCTCCATTACGCACGGTAGGGGGCGATCAAATCAAAATGGATGTGACTCGCAAGTTTCACCTCCTATACGGTCGATTTGTGTATTGTTATTGCTGTTCGCGTCAATTCAATTAGAGGTGGTCAATATGGAGACATGGCGTCATGCTTGAAGTAAAGCCTTACGGCATTATAGGGTTGAGTTGATGCGATGAACGATGTCTGTTGGCAAGTGTGAAACTGTTGTCTACCGCTTGTCTAGGCAGTATGGGCCCAAGTCTCCCTCCCGTCGCAAAGTCAACTTTTGAAAGGCCAAAACGCTGCGTCTGGGCAAAAGCGCGACTATCACAACAAACACGTTCAAGAAGACGTCGAGACAACCTTTACGCCCCTCTATCCTTTGCTCCTGGTAGCTCCTCCAGCCAACTCTCCTCTTTGACCGCAGCATCCCAAGTGCTCCTAGGTAACTCAAATGTCTCTGTAATCCTCGCATACGAGATCCCGCCCAGCTGAGCAATCGGTCTCAGGACCTTCAGATCGACATGGTTCCTATCCTCATTGATCGCGTCTTCCCGGACCCAGAACCTCGTCGCCTCTACAATGCCCACAGCCGCAATACTCATACCCGGTTTTAGGTTCTCAAACTCTTTCATATCAGTCAGCTTTCCCTCAATTGAAAAGACTGACTCCTGGACTCTCGATGGTGTAACTGTAGCGCTGGGTGCTTGGTGCAGGCCTGATATCGTCCACTCGGATACTCCGTAGGGGGCGTCGATGGACGTGGCATTGACGGCTGGCATCATGTTCTCAGAGACAATGTTGATGACGCACTCGCCCGTCTCCTTCAAGTTGCGAAAAGTGTCCTTCGGAGGCCCAGGTCGAGAGCCGAAGCCGACGACGAACATTGGAGGATCGTGGCCGACAACCTGAAAGTAGCTGAAGGGGGCGAGATTGGAGGCCTTCCCATTTGCCGATACAGTGCTTATGAACCCAACCGGACGTGGAACGATACCAGATACGAGAAGCTTGTAGTTCGACATCATTGGTCTGCCTTCCGCGAAGGGGTCGATCTCGACATGCGTCTTCTGCAAGCCGGCTCCTTTATCGTTGACACCTTGGCCGTACTTCCAGCTCGGATCCGGTGACTTGACTACGTTAATTGGTGCCTTGGAATCAAAATCTGGGCGTTTTGCTTCTAATTTCTTGAAGTCGGGATGCTTCAACACAAAGGCCGCTCCGCCGCCAGTCTTTTGCTCCGGGGCTGTTGCTCTTTCATGAGTGGTCTCCTGTTTCGGACGGACCCAAGGACTAAAGCACAACGATAGGTTAGCAGAAAGTTTCGTTCGCGCAGAGAATTGGCTAAGGGCGCAACGCTACCAACACTGGTCCTCGGGCATTTGCTTCTCTTGAAGCATGGTGAGTGCGGATTCCAAGAAGTTGGAGTCAAGTAATAGAGTGCCCTTTCAACGAGAATGGTACTGACTCCTTACCTTCAACGATAAACCAAGATGGCTGACGTCAAGAGCCTTTAAAGGGCCAGATGAGGGTCCAAGTGATGTGGATTGATGACTCAAGATATTCCAAGAACGTGCACGAGGCTTAGTCATATCGCCCCGCAGGCCATTCCCATGACTACATACAGTACTATTTGATCAATTGATTGTATGTTTTGATCATCAATGTTGTTTTTCATTACACTACTCTAGACCAGTGCCCCTTGTAAGGAGATCTGATTACAAATGGATTACTGGCTGCAAAGGTTGCCACTATACCTTTTTAGACATGTGTTCGATAGCGCTAAAGACCCGCCCCTGCTTCTCCTTCATGCGCTCGGTCACCTTCTAAAGGTTTAATCCGCCCACTGCTTACGCAATTAAAAGGGTAGAGGGAAATGTCTCGTGTATCATGAAAACAGGACCTCAGTATCAAATCAGATACTTAGGAAGTGATTAGACAGCGCCTTTTATCGTACTGCTTTCGTCGAACAGGAGCAAAGAAAAGATAAGAGGGTAGAAAAAATTCGTTGAACATGCGCCCTTTTCCCAGTGCTGATTCAACCCAACCTTTACTGCCGGAAAAGTCTTACGCATATGTGCTGTACTCATACACCTTCTAAATCAAGCAAATGCTAAAGCAACGCCATGTTGTACAGAGTTTTCACCCATTTCCCCATGACACCATATTCTACTCATCCGCACACAGCGACCACAATCTTCAGTCTCTCCAATTGCGCCCAGCCCAAGTTCTAAGGATCACCGCACTTGTGCCTTTCATCATGCTGCAGGCTCGAAGACGTAGGTTTGAGCTTGCTCTCGAAGATATCATTCGCAATGCTGATTCTCAATGGGACGCCGCCAACTGGGAATTTCTGACCGGACCCAGCGCGTCTAGGGTTTGTAGTTACATATCTGATATCTTTTGGATTCTATATTGGGCTGTGCCATTGGGATTGACCTTCGTAGAGACCGAGATATTTTTGGACGCACGCCAGTGGACGTCGAGGAAAACGCGACTCAAGGCCGCATCAAACATCTGTTCACGCCTTTCTTATCGGGATTGATTGTGAAGAAAGCATCATTAGCGGTGAGATACGGTATTCTGAGAGCTCTTGAGGCGGATGGCGGTCCCTCTAGTGGTGCAGCGAGCGATCGTTCATTTGTATTGCCCTGTCTACCGAGAATTTGTACAGAGATTGATGAGTGACATCCTGAGCACCGCTTGTCGGCGTGTGACGGAGGAACATACCCTCTAGAACCGTGGAAGGATGACATGAGCCAATTTTTCATGACAAGTATTCACAATCACTCATGTGACTCCTTCAAGCGAGCCCGTGAACCAATTCAGTCCTCCGTGTCGTGTGGGAACGATCTTAAATACAGCGGTTTGAAATATAGATGATTAGGCTCATTGCCTAGATATCCTAAATTGTATCATCATAGATACCATAAGAAGTTGTCTACCTCCAACACCCTTCGTATCATCAACGCTTATTTCAGTCATTCATGAATGAGCAATTGCCAATAGCCCTCAACGTAGGTCCCGTGCGCTGCCAAGAAGCCAATGCGCTTACCAAAAAATGCGCTTCTTATTAAAAAATTGTACAATTTGCATAGCCCTATCTGCTGAAGCCATAGATTGTTTCAACGCCATAGCTGATCCCTGTGTATAGGGCCAGGCGTTATTTGTGGAGCTCGTGATTCTACACGAGGATGGCCGCGCGCCCCGGGATCTCGACGAGGAAGACCCCCGCCTGGAGAACCAGGGCCTTGAGGTCCAAGTCCAGTAGGCAAGGCGGTTGGAGGATCGACCCCTTGAGAATAGCCCGGTATGCACGTGGAGAAAGCGGGGTCCAAGTCGAAGATAAATGGTGGAGGGCTTATTAAGGGCGCGTATGTTGCTCCTGGAGGAAGGTCGATGCCAGAAGGAGGACATGGGAGGTCGGCGAAATTGAAGACATTGGTCGATTGACCGCCAATGTCTATTGTCGATAGCTCACCAGGAGCGAATGATGTGGTTATAGGGCCGTAACCATTGCCGATTTGGTTACAACCGTCACTAGCCATGATGGATGGGAAGATCGCATATATATATGGGGATACTCTATCATCACTTTTCAGCTTACTGAGCACAGGATAGAGAGGGAACAACGTACTGCGAGAGTCCAGAGGGAATGGTCGAGCTTGGAGGACTGGCAAGTGAAGCCAGACACGCCGTGTTCTGTGATTCAGTCGGCCAGTAATAGATGGACACATACTGAAGCAATTAATATGACTGGATGGATGGTAAGAGGGCTATGACTGACTTGGTAGAATAGGTTGCAGTTATATGTTTGGCAGGTTGGCGTGGGCAACGCGTTAGGCACAGTGGTCGAAGGATCTAGTGGAGGCGCTTGGGTTATTGGAAATGAGACATTGGACCCATCCCGTGCACCGATTGGTTGGGCTACAGGATGCTGCCTGGGCAGTCGGTCTTTTGGGGACGCAGAACAAGTGGGCGCACACAATAAGGCAGCGATGCAGGCAAAAACCACAAGGCTGAGTCTTTCCATTGGCGAGATCTACACCTGTGTTTCAACGTTACTAGGCATGGGAAACAAGGTGGCGTGAGGGAAATCCTGTCAAATATCAGGGAGGAGTCGGAATATATGCAAATATCCGTGAGAGGCTCTTAGCTGATAAGGAATGCTTTGAAATGAGCGTCTAGAATGAACAGGAAATTGCACAGGCATAGCACGTCGACCCCGGCCTCTTGCCCTCCACGCAGAAGAGATGAAGGACTTCATTTGGGCATTCGCCGGGAGTCAGCAATATTGGATATGCAAGAGTCAGACCGCCTATACGCAAAATGGATTTATGGCCGCCTGCCGTCACGAAGAGGATGCACTCGGCACTGGAACGGTCCAATGATCACTTTGCTCGGTGCATCTCCCGGTGGCACAAGATATTATGACAGAAGGGTGGTACAATGTTACAGCAGAAACAGAATAAGGCAATTTCTGAAACATCTTTCATCCGAGTAGGCGATTGTGGTGAGTTTAGGTTGGCTGGTTCTGACTGCCGGATCCGAGAGACTTAGGGGGGTAACGGAGAAGGAACGCTGAGCCTCAAAATCACGCCCTGAAATGGAAGCGCCCAGTGTATGAACGACGTGGGAAATGACCCTGGGCATTCTGGCTGCTCGAAAAGACCATCGTGAACCATAGCTGTCTCTTCAAAGGCTGCCCCTTGTCTGATGCACTGAAGCAGAGACGTGGCAAAGCAGACGGCAAACATGCTGCGCAACTGACGCGCACCTATCATTGGTCCAAGCTGACGTGAGTGTGAACGTCCAACAATGAATGGGGCCGTTGTGCCTCACAGAGGCTTGCAGGAGGATTCAACATGAAACTCGACTTCAGAAACGGCGGAGGGCTGTGTTCCCAACTTTCCAACCCAAAACACTGAGGAAGTATTCCGCCGGATTGGACTTTGATCTCTGTCCTTCTCCCAACGATCTCTAATAATTGAAGGAATTCTGTTGTTCTTGAATGCTCTCTCTGGTTCTCATTATTCTCAATCTTGAGTCGGATGCAAAGGATGGCGAGTTGAGGAGTGTTGGAAGAATGCGCATGAATGTTGGCCTCTCAGCCTTACCCACTGCCTCTTCAGCCTTATCACCATGACGACAACCTCAGCGCTACCAGTAGCCCCCCGAACCGGGCCGACTTCATCTCCGGCTCCTATCTCTTGGGCTCCATCAGAAAATTGGTATGTCTTACATCTTATGTTGTACAAGGATTTCCGATTTTGCCCAACAAGAATAAAACAAGTAGAGCATATGTACTCAAGCACTACCCTGAACGGCCAGTTGCTCTCATCTTTCCTCTACCATCGTGTCCATATCAGTACTGTGAAGTGTGTCATTGGCGCTGACGCTTCATCCGTTGTTCAAGGGATGGCGATGATGGCTCCTGGTCTTCCTTCAACTTGCGGGTCGGAACCCCAGAGCAGATTGTCCGGGTCCTCATCTCTACCGCCAGCGAAAGCACCTGGGTCGTCCTACCTGGGGGATGTCCACCCAACACAGCTGGCACCACTCCCTCCTTGACATGTCCTGAATCTCGCGGCGAGCCGTTCGATTTCTCCCTGTCCAAATCCTGGTCTGAAGTAGGGAACTACTCTCTGGGTTTGGAGCTCAACCTTGGCTATAATTATGACGGAACCTTCGGACTGGACACTGTGGCTCTAGGCTTGAGTAATGCAACTGGTGGACCAACCCTACAACGCCAAGTGGTAGCCGGCTTGGAGACCTACGATTACTATACCGGTCTATTTGGCTTGGGAAATCAGCCAACGAACTTCACGGCTTCTAACGACCTTAACAACCTTACCGACACCACTCCGTATCCGAGCTTCTTGGCCACTTTGAAAAATCAAACGCTAATTCCAAGTTTATCTTGGGCTTACACTGCTGGAGCTATCTACCGTGAGTCTATTTCAATAATCCGGCCTCGCAATACTTCTATATACATGCTACAATATTTACGAACCTTTTTTCGTATTCTTAAGTGTTGCGTACAGACACAAGCAGATAGTATTTCGTGCTCAAGGCTGACTCTGCACAGGATTGAAAGGCGTCTTCGGAAGCTTGACGTTTGGAGGCTACGATGCTTCAAGGCTAGTCCCAAACAACGTTACTTTCGACCTTGCTCCAGATATCTCTCGGGATTTGGTTGTTGGACTGCAATCAATAAGTTCGACCACCGCAAACAAGTCCACAACAAATTTGCTACCAACCTCGATCTTGACTTTTATCGACTCAACCTTCCCCTTCATCTACCTCCCACTCGAATCATGTCAAGCATTTGAACAAGCATTCGGTCTAACATACAATGACACGGATCAGATGTACTTCGTCGATGACACACTTCATCAGAGTCTGGTCGCAATGAATCCTAATTTTACGTTTCAAATTGGAAATTCGCAGACGGGCGGACCGACCGTTGATATTGTCTTACCATATGCAAGCTTCGATCTTCTCGCCTCATTCCCGATAGCGCCAGATCCACAAAATCCAATTCGATATTTCCCGCTAGCAAGAGCCGCAAATGCGTCTCAACATACTCTGGGTCGAACATTTCTACAAGAAGCGTATGTATTTCACAATATCTTGTTTACAAAATTTGAGGAAGCTGGCTGAATTTTTACAGATATCTAATCACCAATTATGAGCATTCCAACTTCTCCGTTTCGCAGGCCAGATTCGAAGACGGCCTTCCCGAAAACATAATCGCCATACCCTCAGCAGATCCTCCTGCCAACCCACGATCACATAATCGTGTCAGTCGCAACTCTATTATAGGACTCAGCGTTGGAGTCACAGTGTTTCTCATCCTTATCGTCATCTTGATCTATTTTACACGAAAGAGGCTACGCAAACACTCTCAAAGCAATGATATGAACAACAAGACAGAATCTCCAGTGTTGTCACCGGGCTTCAAGCCCGTCGACTTTACTCCGGTACACGAGATGGACAATAACAGCTTATATCTACAGAGAGAGCTCCCTGATAGTGGAAAGGTGGAGCTTCTAGATGGGAACTCGCCGTCAGGGTCTGGCAACGAAATTTCGGAAATGCCTCAATCTCCTACGCCTGTACCACTGTGTGAACTTGGGACTAGGCATACATCCATCGCGACCTCCACACTCCACAGGCAGAGCGATAGGAACAGAAACGCAATCTTTGTCAAGACTGGCATTTCGCGGCAAAGTAGCGAAAGCTCCGAAGCACTGAAAGAGCCCCCTTGCGTCGAAACAGTGATATCATCGTCTCCAAGACACAAGTCACTCAATCATGACAGACCGTTACCAACGCCGCCTCAGCGGACACCAGAATATCTGAATCGAGCTCTGCCGTCAATTCCGAATTCAGATCACACGCAGACCTCGCCGACGAAGAGTAGCACTTCCAGTCCTTTTTCAGCCACGAATGGCATTCATAGCCTGTCAAGCAGGAGCTCCATCAGCTCTAGTACCGGAAGTGCCCCTCCAGATACGTCCCTCGACATGATTTGGAAGGATTACGACATGAGCTGGGAGTCGCACCGCCGGCAGGAGCCTTCGCTTTTGAGCCTGTCCTCGACCGACATCAAGATCATGATACAACCCGAGGTCCAGGTCATAGAGAGGCAGATACGTGAGCACCCTTCTATGAGCTCACTGTCGACAGATGTCGAGCTCATGGTGCCACCTGGAACACCAAAATCGCAGGTGCTCAGCAGCGCCAGTAGTCGCAAGGGGAAGCGGAGTCCACGTGGCAACTTTTTCTAGCCTTTCTCTCCAAGCCGGAAGACGGTACCTCTATACCGTCAATAGAGCTATACAGCGTTAATGATAATACATGCTTGTACGATGAGATGAATTTTTTTCCCAGCTGAATTGACTGCTCCGCGTCTGACCATGAACCTCGAGCTTAGCCTCAACCTCACGCCCGCAGTGTCGATCGCAGTTGCCCAAGCGATATGCTAAAAGAAGATCGCAAAAACCTCTGTGCCTAGCTATACCCGCTACTGCAGATGCCAGATGTAGGTCGCGAGGTATCTAAGCAATTGCCATTCCCCCCCATCGACCTCAACATCCACCTGAAAACCAGAATGGCCGCTCAATACCCTTTTACTCACGTCTCTCCCTTGTAGTCTCTCCGCCACACTCCGATCCCACAATCTCAGCCCCCTAACCATCCTACCGATCGCTAGCCCCACCCTATCTCCCTCCAACCTCACCATCACAACCCATGCACCTGGATCCATCCCACCCACCGTCCCGGCCGCCAATGCGCCGCCTCGAGTGTCCTCCCAAACATCGACCCTTTCACCGCCGTCACATTCCCTCAAGCCTCCGGATCCGGCTTCCACCCCACCGCTACAAGTCCTGCCGGATTTCTTCAAACATAGACCCTCGGAGAAGCGGACAAGTCCCGGCCACAGGCAATTTGTATCATGGCGTGGAAGCTAGCGAGGGGGTGTACAAGGGGGATGTATCAATTTGGATAGACGAGGGCGGTGAGCTCGAGGGATGAATTTCAATCTGCTATTACTAGGAGCATACGCTTGGTATTAGTAAAGAAGGTCTGTCGGTGAGGACAAGTTTTGGTAATGGGACTATCGGTGCGGTCGAGCAAGAAGTGGTGGAGGGTGGGAAGTGGTGGGGAAAGGTGGAAGGGTTGGAAGTGCAAGGATGGGGAAGCTGGAGGGTAGATCGAGGTGGTTCATCGGAGGCGATTGGAGGCGTTCAACTTGAGAAGGGAATTCGTGTGAGAATGAGAAGGCGACGAGTCGCGTGCGGTGAGATTGCACGCATACTGGAGAATGCGATATGTGGAGGACCGCGGTATTGGGGCTAGGATTGTGCATAGGTATTGTCGCGAGTCACTGCGATCTGTACTCTGTTGTCTTTGTGGACGAATTGGCACGAAATTGATGCTGTCGAAGTCAAAACATAGGCACTGGTAACAATTCCGACTCGAAAGACTTTTGGATTCGAGTGTACTTTTATATCGCCTTTTCTGACCTCATTAAAAAGCCCGGAGTCGAGTTCTTTGTATAGAAATCGCAGGTCAAGTCGGCCGTCCTGCAATCTCGTAGCGTTGACGAGTCTCTGAGCAAGACTACTGGTACCTGCGGAGCTGGTATGTTCAGCAACTTTTTACCCTAACCCATACTGTCGCCCTGCATTCCCTACACAGCTGTCTGCCGGAATCAGTGCACGTAGCATCTGCCTAGCCACGTTTCTTCTTCAATATTGAAGGTTTTCCACCCACGTATATGAAAGATAAGATGGCAGTAAGCAGACACAAGGCGGCCAATACCAGGTTCATGTTTCCGTATCCCACGGCGTCTTTTAGTGATCCGGCAATGAGTGGTCCAACCGTCAACCCAGCGCTGAAAACCATCGAATTGATACCGTAAAGTTGAGCATAAGGTCCATTGGCGCCAAAGAGGTCGGGATTTGATTTGTCGTACTTTCCGACCACATAAGACGCTTCAACGATGGAAGGCGATCCGATGACACCCATACCAAGCCCACAAAGTGCAAGCAAAGCGCAGTACACAATGATTTGAGATTTTCCGCCCGAGCGGACCAGACGAAGCAGAATCAGAACAGGCACAAGGTATCCGAAGCCAATGACCGCCGCAGGCTTTGGGCCGTAGCGATCGACAGCCCACCCTGCGACGGGACCAAGCAGCAGGTAAGGAAGGACCAGTGCAATGAAAAGGAGCCCAGCTTTGAGGGAGTCGAAGTCGAAAAGCTCTTGGGCTTCTGTTGGGATGGTAGCGTCGAAGGTTGCCAACAAGGTTGCTTGCACAAAAGCCAACAAAAGAGCTGAGAGAAGTCGCGGGTCTTTCAGGCAGTACAAGATTGGGAATGAGCGTATCGCTCTCGGTTGATCGGCTGGGATCTTGTATTCTTGGCTTTCTTCTTTTCGAATGAGCGGGTCCTCCTCAGTGTCTTCATGCCCATCCTCGGCATGTTGCTCTGGCTGCGAGGTATGGCCATTGGAAGCTTCTCCATCTTCGTCATACTTAGCGGCGGTCTTCTTCTCGATGATCAAGATTCTCATAACGAAATCGGCGGCCAAGATGGCGAATCCTAGTCCAAATACACCTGCGCGAAGAGAAGTCAGGCTTTCGATTTTCAACTGGGGAGAATTTCAGAGATCTTTTTTGATGAGCGAAATATGAGGGCAAGCAATTATTCTTCGCGGCTTTTAATTTGATAGCGGTCTCAGATGGAAAAAGGAAAACCAAAATCTGACCTCCATAACCTGCAGACTTATAAATGATGCCTCCCAGAACAGGCGCCGCCAATTCTCCAACCGAGATGAAGCCGAAGATCTTTTTAGATCAATCAGAAAGATTTTCCAGTAGGATGGTAAGTGGCAAAAATACGGAACCGATGGTCTTCCCCAAGTTCTCCGGGCCAACAGTATCCAGCACGAGCGCCAACCCAATCGTCCACACCACCGCCGCGCTGATACCCTGCAGAACACGTGCAACAGTCAAGACGGCCACATTCTGACCCAGGAAAAGGAGCAGTGTAGCCAATAGCAGAGCCGTCAACCCAACCAGAAAAGGCAATTGACGTGTCGGCAGTCTATCCGCCAGGACACCCGCGGGCAGCGAAAAGAGCACACTGGCACCCGCGTAGGCGGCAAGTAGGCCCGAGACATGGCTCTGGATCTGATCGTGGGGTAAATGGACGCGGTCTTGTAGGATGAAGGGCAAGATGGGCACGACGAGGCCGTACAAGAAGAGATCCGTGAATAGGCCAATGCCGACGGTGCTGACGATGAAGAGGGTGCTGGACCGCCATTTGAGACCGAGTGGCTTGGATTTGGCCATTTGTGCAGTCTGAAGAGAAGGAAGGCTCACAGGTTGTGTTGTGCGTTGTAAAGAACGCTCAAGGTAAGAGACCAAAGGCGTGTCGGCTCAAAGAAAATCTGCTACGCGGTGACGTCATGATTATTGCTAGACTGTCGCGACGGAGAAGAGGTAAGGTACCTAGCGTTCACACTGTTTCCTACAAATCATTTCAGTCATCGACTAGAGTTTCGGACAGCCGAGAGAATATAAAGTGATCAGAAATGTGATTGCAATCTGGTTTGAGCACTGTTGACGAGGAAGACGTCGTCGGCCCCGCACTGGGAATGATGGATTTTGGAAAAGAACAAGAATGCTTAATCATCTCTGCAGGCTCTATGGCATCTAGGTACTTGCTATCTTTGGCCATCGTAAGTCCGGAGATCGTAGTGTCCAAGCTCCCCAAGACCGTGACTCTGGACTGAGCCTAGTGAGCTCAGACAGCCCCACTCGCCCTCATCATTGCTTCCATCTTTAATTGCACGTCACAGAATATGTTGATAGCCTAAATGTTCTCCCATCAGCTCAAAGTCATGGACCCGGGGAGCTCACTGGTCCTTTGTCCTCGACGTACCTGAATCAATTTTCCTTCGTTCGCGCCATTCGCATCCCTCGTCACAGCCATTCGAAAAGCGTCTTCGTTATCGGCGAAAGACAGCTTGGGTGGGATCTGATCTGGATCCGTTTTGACCTCATCAAACAGTGACCGTAGATTCGGGGCATTGGACCGGTCAAATTCGGCAGAGGTGAGTTCACGAAGGAGTTTGGGAGCGATGGTGATGTGGTCGACGCCAGCGAGAAGCATTATCTCGTTGATAGACGTCAGGCTCGCGGGGAGGACTTTGGTGGTGAGACTGTGTTGCTTGTAGTACCTCTGAGCTGAAACACAGAGCTCGAAGAGGGGAGCATCGCCTTTGTATCTGTGCTTGCCAATCAGCCAACGATTAGTGGAGCAACTTCAAACCGTGTTCACCCTTTCTCAGTCTGCACTCTCAACTCATTAAGATACGGAGCAATATAGTGACAGCCCACTTCTCCAGCCAGAGCCGCCTGAGCCAAGGTGAACAGCGTGGTCGCTAGCGTAGTGATACCCCTAGCCTGAAGAGTACGACACGCCTGGAGACCCTCCCACGTACTGGGGACTTTAATGCAGACTCGGGATGTGTCAAAATCTGGATCAATGTGCTTGAACAGTCTAAGTATGCCTTTCTTAGAATCAGCCATAGATCCTACATCTGACAAGATGTAGATTGCTGCTTACGTCGGGCGTTCTCGATCGTTTTAGATGATGAGTACGAGTAAGAAGGATTCGTCTGAACATGAACGAACCCTTTAACAAGAAGCGCCATTCTCAGTGACAAGTTGATCATCTGAATGATCAGCCAACTCGCGATCAACATAGAGTACAGTCAGACATACTGATATCTCTATGGCCAACTCCGCAAGCGAGATCCCCTCAAACTCCGCGGCAATTTTCCTGGCAAGGCCAACGGAGTTTTGTAGTAGTGCCTCATGCTGAAAACCTTGGAGCTCGTTGAAGGCGATTGCCTACAAGAGACATTCGTCAGTTTTCAAAGGCTGCCGGAATCACCTACCGTGAGCGTACTTGGTTCGAAGTACAGTCCTGGAATGGTCCCAAAGAAGCCACCACTATTTGAGCAAAAAGTGTCAGGATGGATATCCAATCGCGATCTATTTACCCAGAAGGCTAACCTTCAACGTCGAGGGTGTCACAATCCACTGCGGTACGAGATCTCAGCAGCGCCAAGAGTGAAGTTGGTGATGTCATCTTGAGGCTTGAAAGTTCAACAACGCTTTGAAGTAAGGATCAGATACCGTATGAAGAGTTATCTTTAAAGAAGTAGGGCAAATAGCATTTTGTGGCGAAAGCGATCAGAATATATGAGCAGTAAGAAAGTCTTCGAAGAGCGTTCAATAATAATGATTCGGGCCTTCCTTGGTCCCGTTGTGCCTAAATGACACATTTAGCCGGCGAGATGCCAGCAATTTCTGTATAGCTTATAAGAATGGCGTAAGGTAGGTACCTATCTTACGGCGTATCTCGTCACCAGCCCGACGCCCATGCCATCTCCGTGTCAAGAATGTATTCCAACACGCATAACAAGGAGCCAATTCAGTAAATCTGTTCAGGCCTCAACAATGAATTTCTACGGCCTAGACGCTACGTCCTCTTTAGAGAAATGTTGACGAGCAATTTGGAGACACCCATCCGGATCCGATAGCGTCCCACGTGTAGAGTACAGAAGGCAGCCCACCATAACGGCACTGAGAATCAAGGTAGAGTACTCGCCTCTCTTCAAGACACCGACTATAATATGAAAAGTCATGGTGCCTGAAACAAAACGGGTGGCGTTCGGAATCATAAACTCTTTCCGTAGGCGATTATTGCGTACCGCTTTTGGTTTATCACTGTGCAGGACCACCACAGAGCTAGAAGTACCCAACCATCTCCAGATTACCTAGATTGTGCTTCTCAGATCTCAAGAATCTTCTAGAAGAATGAAAGAACCTAAACTGTAATCCCGCCAAGCAGAGCCACCTTGTATGCGCCATTCATTGGCCAAGGCTTTCATTCAAGCCATCCAAGGCAGGTCGAAGATTTGCTGAAAGAACCCACACAAACACCAGCCTCCAGAGACTGAGGCACACGATGGACTAGCCTTCTACATGTTCCTTCCTTACTTGAGGAAAATGAAACGATTCGTATGAATAATCGCGATCTGCGTCTCGCTGACCCACGACGCAGGAGATGTTGATCTCGCTCGCTCCTGCTCGCAATCAGTGCCACAGAACCAAGGTTTAAAACGACAGAAAGGAAAAAAGGTAGGAAGGCAACAGTACCCTGCAAGATCATTTCAATATTGATATTATGCTTCCCCAACACACTAAGCATGCCCCCCGATATCCCCACCATGTTCTTCATCTCCTGGCCCACCAGACTCAGAAAGTCAACGCTTTGAGTCATAATCGACATTATCAGAGACGAATATGGCACATTCGATCGCAGCTCTTTGAGATGACAACCCAGATAGTCGTCTTCGGTTACCGGTTTCCCCGCATATCTGACTATCTTGAATACCAAGATGTACTTCCATCCCACCTAGCCGTCTAGCCAAACGACCAACCAGTAAACGACTTGCGAGATGCCACAGTGTTGGTCGCTTGTGATATGCACAGGAACAGCCTATTGCGTGGAACGTGAGAAATGCGCAATAAGAATCATTCAACATCCATGTACTCAATTCAAGGCGCCCACACCCACTGTCATCTTAAAGCATTCGATAAGGAATTGGATGGAGAACATACGAACGTGGGCGGAGGGAGACTCGGAAGATGGGCCGACGCATGCACCGGGCACGAAGATGAAGGATGTCAAGTTTACCTTCACCTTCCCGACTGGCCAGCGAAACCATGTCTACACTCATGCGCTTCCCGCTCGACTCTGCGCCCATGCCGATGACAAGAACAACAATGCGGTCCAGCGTGCTGTACAGGATGAATTGAGGCACGTTCCCAGACTACACGCTGTAGAGTTCGAGGAAACCCTGAATAGCGTAGCATGCGAAACATGTAAATCCCCAGGCAGACATATCATTCAGATGCCTCTGCCGGTGCTGGACATGCCTGTGTCCACTGTGGGTGTGACAGTCATGCGTGTTTGCGAGAAACTCAAATGCGCGAGTGCGATTCAAGAGTCAACGACCGACACAACGCAAGAGATGAGGGATATTTTCAGCCCTATGTTCGGTCAACAATCTCCGCCACTCTCGATGCTACGCCGTGACTCATGCGGGGAGCGGAAGAAACCAAAGCAATGTCCAGGATCGGAGAGGTCCATGTTGTAATACGGAATGCCAGCGGGCAGCGCGAAAAACGCATCAGGCCGCTTGTAGGGTATGAGGGGTGAAGCAGGACGAGATAGGTAGGTGAGAAAGGCCTGGAGATGGACAGATCCATTCTCCACGAGCGCCTTTTTCCCCAACGATCCTCTTTGCAGTTGTACGAATACGATAACAGCATGGAAGCTGCAATAATGCAACTCAATTCCGCAGCTAATCGTGCCCCCGCACTCAGCTCGCCCGCTCGCTGACCGCCAACAAAGTCAATGATCACTGATCAAATTTCGACTTATTATCAGAAGCCGCTGTTATATCGCCGCAAGTGTACGGTAAGATAACAACATCAGAGTTCAAACGGCGGCCTTTCTAGGTACTTGAGTCCGTACCTAGGTCGCACCTTTTAGATGCCTGTTGATAGGTACTCCTAGTCGCAGTACCTAAGGTAAGGTCCCTTATTAGTAGTAGCATCAGAATTCAACAGGATTACAGGAGAGGAGCGCCAAGACGCTACGCAATGTCTACCATTTAAGGGATAGCGTTACCACACCACGATGATCCTCATTCTGCTTTCGCGTAAACACTTTTACGAAAACGAAGTACGCCCAGCGGTCCAACTGTATGAAGCCTCGGTACGTCAACAGATTATTGTACTTATAATAAGAGAAGCCGCTCTACATCTCTTTTCCATGCTACTTGCTTGCCTCTTGACTTTGGGAAAGTGCAAATAGTGTATAGTGTTCCCCTGAGGCAGCCGCCGCCGATTGAAATCTCGTAATGGCAAACTCCGGCAACAACCCGAACGGCTTGATCAGCTACGGCCCAGACGAGAATTGCACACTGACGCCCGGTCCGCAATATTGTCCACCGAGCGTGGGCGTCTACGAGTACCGCCCTTCGTTAGCAGCCAACACCGCCTTCATTGCGCTTTTCGGCCTTGCATTGGCCATCCATCTGGTGCTGGGAATCAAATACAAGACCTGGGCATTCTTGTTTGCCATATTCTGGGGCTGCGCGAGTGAATTGATTGGGTACGGAGGGAGAATACTCATGTGGGAGAATCCCTTCTCCTTTCCGGGGTTCCTCATCCAAATCTGTGAGTGCTTGCCTCACGCCATTGCTCTTCCCACGAATCTTGTCAAGTTCCCGGGCAGAGTGAGAAAACGACTTCTGATACCCAACAGGCTGTATCACAGTTGGTCCGGCATTCTACTCAGCGGCCATCTACCTGACCTTGTCGAGAATGTACTAACACCTCATTTCCAAATCACGGACTATGCCTCGGGCTGACATCTACGGCCCATAGTATCATCTTTCTCGGTCCCCAACATGCACGCTTCTCACCAAAGCTCTATTACTGGGTTTTCATTGTATGTACTTCCCGGTCTCCATTTTCTTCTTCGAGCCAACATTTGAGGCTCCGGACATGGGACGGGAACTGTTCACTCGGTGCACATTTTTCAAGAGCTCATAGGTAGTCCCGAACAGGCAAGCTGATTCTGTAATCCTATTGTAGCCCTGCGACGTTTTCTCCCTAGTCCTACAAGCAGTTGGTGGAGCCTTATCGTCCGTTTCCTCGGGAAGTAGCAAAACTGCAGTCGACGTGGCCATCGCAGGTCTCTCCTTCCAAGTGTTCACGCTCTGCGTCTTTATAGCTCTCGGCATAGAATTCGCAGTCAGATATATCAGGACACAGCGGATTCAGCAAGAGAAGACGCCATTGCCAAGGAGCTTCAAGGTGTTCGTGGTATTCTTGTCATTGTCGATCACTTGCATCTTGATACGATGCGCATACAGAATTGACGAGTTGAGTGATGGGTATGATGGCCCGTTGATCCATAATGAGCCGCTGTTTATCGGGCTTGAGGGAGTGTGAGTCCTGCTTCCGTCCGTTGAATGCAGGGAGTCTACTGACCAATGAGTACAGAATGATCGTTCTTGCCATCTATTCCCTCGTGATTGCACACCCTGGACCAATATTTGACCGCCGAGGTGCAGACTTTCACGAAAGCGACGTCAACGTTACCTCGAATGACTTCGCCGAGAAGGTGGAACTGGGTATGTCGACCAGGCATTAGAGTGTATGACGTCGAGAGTGATAAGAATATCAAGGTAAGAAAGGATAGCAATAGAGGCGCTGGAATACCCTTGGAGAATATCATAATCGTACGGCAAATCCAGACATCTCTCCACAAGTCAGCAGAGGTCGAGCCTCGGACTATCGTCTGTCAAGTGCGAGAAATCTGTAAACAAGTCCAGTGGAATGTTACTTCCCACCTGTTGCTTGCTGCAGGATCTTTTCGGCATCTGTCAATTTCCATCTATGTTTTTTCTGAGTCAACCAGAGAGTTCTGCACCTCTGAACTGGTTCTTGCAGCAAATACAGGTACCGAGCAGCGGTCAGACGATTCGCGAATGACGGGGCAGCGACTAGGCGCAAGGTCCCACAAAAGCTTGCTGTGCCGCTTGGTGCCATGCGACACCCGATTATAATTTCGCTTCGGAGGTTCGATCCACCAATTGCTTGAAAGTCGGTGCTCTGTGGTTCTGATGGAACTTTTGCGAGCCAATGCTATTTCAAAAGTCACATTTCGGAACAATGAGCTTTCTGTGGAGCTAATTTTGGCCTCTGATCTCCATCATTCATCTGCATCTTTCCGCTAACCCTGAGGGGTGAACAAAACTGGCTTATCACTTTCGAAGATCGTTTATTCGTAGGTAGAGGCTGGTCCTGAAGTCAAGCAAGTCATAACGGCCAAGTCCTGACAAGTAGCGGAAGGCTTGCTGTCTAGAGAGTTCGACTTTAGGTGCTTGATGAGTGCACGTTTTGACTATTCGCAAAATGCTATCACAATGTCATGTCCTACTTGTGATTGTCATTAGTTCAATTGCGATCGGTCAACTCTCAGTCCCCAGTCCTAATCGTGGGGTCTCCAAAGCAGCTGCGTTCATTCCAGTTCCGTTAGATGAGATCGAATTCTCTTCGCTTCCAAGTCCTCACGGTCGACGACGTAGTAAGGTGGGGCCCACCCCCAAGGCGGATGTCAGATCCCGAGCTGCGGCTCCGACAGGCCACATCGCCTTCAAATTCCTTCACCGAGGACCCAACTACGAAATCCTCCCTTTGCGCGTTAGTGCCGTCGCGCTTCATGCTTTCTACACTTCGATCTCCCACTTGGCGTCTACCGTCTGGTCGCAGACTGTGAGCCCAGTAACGATTTTCACAATAACCCAAGGGGCACTCCAACTCACGATCTCGAGCTTAGGCACGGTAGTCCCCTGGGATTTCGTAGAAGACTGGGCGATGAGAGCAGCCGAAAGTGTGGCGAGAGGATGGACGGACACATTCGATGCGGTGTATGAGGTCGAAGCGACTGGCGTGAGGGTGTGGGTTAGCTTGAGGCTGTTGGAGGGTGGTTAGGGCAACGAAGATGCAATGAATGTGTCGTGATGATCAAAGTTTCAGATTTCTCTGCAGAATATAGCAAAGTCCCACGGGCCCAGCTTGATGGTGGGAGGAAATGGATGCGGTATAGCATGAGCTGCTCCACGCGGTGTGACCTCGTTCCATCCTTCAGTGGACAGCTTTTGCTTCTTAAACACAGACTTCTTCGTGCTCGCGGCGCCTCCAACAGCCGATGCGGAGAAATTAATGGCAATAAGGACTTCTTCACTTGTCCCTCTTCTCGCAAAAGTGATCAGTCCAGCTCCGCCGCCAGATGTCAGCCAAGTCGTGTCGCCTCTTCGTAGAGCTTCATGGCTGCGTCTGAGCATGCCTAAGCTCTTGTAGAAATTAAAAAATCGACTTGCCAGCGATGAACCCCAGTTGACAGGCGTATGCGTATTGTATCCACCAGCATCGTTGCCTACTTCTTCGCCTGCAAAGATCATTGGCACACCCTTGACAGTGAAATTGAATATCGCTGCACAGAGGGTACCATCGGCTCCACCGTACATGTCGAGATCAAGGTTCATATCCCAATTTTGCATGATAGACGTGTGCAGCATGCCCTCGGGATGTGCTGACTGCAGCTGGGTGAAAGTATTGGGCAGATTACTCGTATCCTGCGACTTTGTTGCAAAGGCCACGGCAGGCTGAAGGGAGTAGTTGGCGTAATCCATGTCGAAGGGACTCAGAGAAAGTTCTGGATTGCAACATTCACCGAGGAGAATCACTTTCGGGTTGAGAGCTTTCAAATTGTAGCCAACGGAGGACCAGGTTGCAGCTGGGATCATCCGGTCCCTTCCGTACGGATTATCAGCCGTGTCGAATCGAAATCCATCGATATTGTAGTTCTTCATCCACCATGCAAGCATAATCAACATGTACTTTTGGACTGCAGGGCCTGACTTAAAGTCGAGCTGTGCCACGTCACTAAAGTTGAAAGCTTGCAAGATGGATTTTGTATTGTTCCTAATGTTGTCCGAATGTACGTAATACTCTGGGTGCTGCACAATGAGCGGATGGCTCCACGCGGTATGATTCAAGACGACATCCATGATGATCTTCAGACCCAAGGCATGCGCTTCGCTGGTCAAGGTAGCAAAGTCAGACAGCTGCCCCAAGGCCGGATCTATGGCGTAATGATCAGCAATTGCGTAAGGGCTGCCACAAGCTGGATGATTTTCAAACGGGACGCCGATTGGGTGAATGGGCATGAGCAGTATGGTTGAGAATCCTAAGCCCGCAATACGGGATAGGTCATGGGTTATCGCCTCCAAATTACCAGTTGAAGAGAATATAGGAGTGTAGATGTTGTATATCATCTCATCGCAAAACATCGCCGCATGAACATTACTGCTGCTACCGATATCGTTTATCACCGCTGATGCGGTCGCAGTTGTCGTGATTGAAGAGCTGGCAAAAGAATTAGGCAGCACGACATGCCACTGAGCCAAAGGGTCGTTTGCACTTTGCATCTGTATTACGGCTGAACCGCTGGTCGAGCCTACAGCTCCTGCCACCAGTCCGCTATTCTGATTCACGAGCACCAAGTCTCCGCTCGAGGTTGGACTAAGAGTCCACATCTCACTTGCTCCTCCGTTACAAGACCATTGCTGCAACCTCGCTCCGGCAGATTTACTTTCGTAGGCCACGTTCAAACACATAGTGGTGTCCGTAGTATTAAGCAGATAGTGCCCGCTTTGATAGCCTTGGAGGATCCACCTCGGCGCGAAGTCGTCGGAAGAGGTTGTCAATACAATGTCAGCACCGGCGTAATTGGCAGTGGTGCTGAGATATAGACCTGTTGCGGTATGTCTAAGGGCGAACGCTGAGCCATCTATAGGTACTGACATTGTACTTGATGTGATCTTGGCGAATGTTCAATGCTACTCTAGCTTCATTGTTCTTCGTTGAATTGTCAACGAGTCCGTTGGTAGCTTTTTGCTCAGGTTCGCAACTTAGCCAAGTACCTTCCCGGTGATGTCTGAGGTAGACTGTGCCTTCAAGGTACCCTTGTGAGACAGGACCTCCGTATGAAAGAAGAAAGTAGCTCATACCCAGAGGGATCAAAGCTGTGTAGGCTTGCAATGGCTCAAGGCAAGACTGATCAATATCGCATATTGCCACGGAAGCAACCAGGCTTTGATGGCGAAAGCCGGACGGGATCTGGGATTCACGTTTTCAATGATTTGTCAAACATCAACGGGTACCAAAGTAGCTGTCAACACACGTCTTTCTGTACCAAATATCTTGTCAAACTGTCAAATTGTTGTCAGTGAAGTGAAGAAGTTCAAAGAGGTGTGAGGGTCCACCATAAAGACCATCCCACTTGGAACAACATCGGCCCGAACCTTTGACAAAAGCCGACATGCCGACCATGGATCGTCAAATGGCTGATCTCGCAAAGGCATGGGCAGATTGGAATCTCAAGATTAAAGACAAGGTCGAAGAGCGCAATAAAAAGGCCGAACTCCAAGCAGCTCTAGACTTGGATCTTGGAGCCCAAGCAATCATGGCTAACAACTTTCCCTCCTTCCTCGACACGTCTCCCGGCACTGGCAGCTCGAGCAGCGTACCTCGTCTTGCGCCTTCGCCCATCGCTCAGCAGCAATCACAGCAGCAGCAGATCAGCAACAATGGCAATGGTGCCGGCATGAACGGGGTGCCTATGGCGGCTGGGCAGCAGGCAGACGTGAACTTTCTGTTTCAGAAGTTGGTGGAGCTTAGTGAGGTGTTGAAGGAGAATCGTGAGAAGACAGCAGGGGTTATCGCCGGTGCTGAAGAGCTTGCTGTAAGTAATTTGCGCCGGCCCACAAAACCCTCTGCATCTGGGTCACCTCACAGCTTTATTCACGCCTGAATGATCGCTAATGCGCTTCCTTGAATCTAGACTCGGGCCGCAGCTAAAGGCGCAAGCCCCTCCCTTCAAGAAGCCAATGCAGAAGTCTCCGGTGAGCTCACTCTACAGTCCTTGAAATCTCAGTAAATGACAGTCAATCCCAGCCGCCCGCATCGCCGACCTCGAACGCCAGCTTTCTCGCGAGCAGAACAAGACCCGCATCCTCCTGGACGAGCAAAAGGAGAACATCAAATTGATTGGCGAGTACGAACATCACCTTGGCGAAATAGTCAAAGATGTCCGCGACTTCAGCTACAACAGCAAGACTCGCGAAACCTCCATCGCACACCACTACAACAAGCTTCTGCAGGACGAAAAGGACGCCCATCTAGCTGCTCGCCTTGAGAAAGATGACTGGCACGCCAAATTCATGCGTACTGTCGAGATGCTACGGGAAGCCTATCGTCTACGCTGCGAGGAGGAGGAAGTGCCCATTCGTATTATCGCCGGACTCCAAAACGAGGTGCGGGCTTACCGTTCATGCTTGGGGATGGAGGCTGAGAAGCCGGAAGAGGAGTTTGGGTGGGAGATTTTGAAGGATGTGCCAAACGGGAGTGGGGAACCGTGAGGTCTCCTTCCTCCTTCAGATGGCAAAAACGAGATCAGAGCATGCATGGCATTTAGTACGGCGTCTGGAATGATACCCCAGGTTGCATTTGATGATGGGATCTTGTGCGATGAAGGCATATGAAGCTAGCTAGGAAGGCTGCACATGAGGTAGCTACTTGCTGCATTGTCAGAGTCGTTATTAGACTCAGCAGATTCACTGGCCCGGAGGCTGTAAAAGATTCACAGCTATTGGTACTTAACATGCATTCCATGCCTAGAACTCCACTATGCACCTCTTATAATCGCAGTATGTACAAAGACCTTGCCATCCCCTCTTCACCAGCTCAATTGCTTCTCGCACCACCCTTGGCAGCCCTCAGCTCGTCCATCTTTGCTACCCTCTTCTTGAATTCCACATACTGGCATTTCTCATACGAATGTCTCTCATCCTGTAGCGAGCACATTTAGCCACGTCCGGCTGCCGTCAGCGGAGTAAGTATGGCATACCACGCATTTCCAAGGCAAGTAATATTCTTCGAACCGACACCGATTGAGGGGAATGAGGAGATGGGCGCAACTGTCCCGGTAGGGTATGGGTAGTCTCGCCTCGGACATTTGCTCTCGAGTTGCACGAGCTATGGAGATGGGGCCATTCAATCAGCACATGGTGCGAAAGCTTCGCCGCTGTTTGTACGGAGACGGAACGCAGATGGGCTATGACTTACGGGGGTCATCGCTGGTACCAAGGGCACCTGCGACCGTCTCCTTGACCGACTCTGTGACGGTCATGTTGCCAATCGTGATTTCCACGCCAATTGAGATGCTCTCGATCTGCCTTGGCCCTTTAGGATGGACTATCGAGGAAATGTAAACGCTCTCAATGCCAAGACACACCAGGCTTTAGTGACTGTTTAGGACTAGTTTGAGAATTCCCCACCAATTTACTTTACGCGTGAACAAGCCCAGTGCGCGTCTCCAGTTCTCCCTCCAATTCTCCCTCATTTTCTCTTCTCTTCTCTTCTTCTTTCCTTTTCTTCACTTTCCAACTCGCACAATCAACACTCAGCACTCACTTCCTCATTCCTCTCCATATCTCCCACACTCGCCATACCTTGCGCTCAATCCCAGGCATCTGAAGGAACAGAATTCCGCTTTCACACGCCTGACTGGGATTCTGTTTGCGGCCCTGCACTGGCCTGCGGGTGACTGCCCCTACTGCATGAAACTAAAAGAGGAAGAGAAAAAGTGCGCCCACCATGGCCCCAGGCGTTGCGTCAAATGGCATATACTCTGCCACCTACAGCGGTGTATGTCGTTGCCCGCCCACGTCGCCTATGACCAGGTCCCGAAAATGATCGCTGATATGCTGCAGGTCCCAGTGTTCGAATTCAATGTCGAGGGAAATCATGTCATGCGAAGGAGAGTCGACCACTACATAAATGCCACGCACATTCTTAAGGTTGCCGACTACGACAAGCCAGCCAGGACAAGAATATTAGAGCGCGAGGTTCAGAAGGGAGTTCATGAGAAGATACAGGGAGGCTACGGGAAATACCAGGGTGAGTAGCTATCTGTTCCCTTGCACCTTCGTCCTGGGGCTGACCCTCGTCGGCAGGTACTTGGGTCCCCTTGAGAGACGGGAGACTTCTTGCAGAGCGCAACGGCGTCATCGACAAACTCCGACCTATCTTCGACTTCGTTCCTGGAGACAGCAGTCCACCACGAGCGCCCAAGCACACCACTAATGCTAACAAGCCCAAGATGCCCAAGGTCTCAAATAACAAGAAGATACCAAGTGAGTGCTGTCTGCTCTCTTCAAGAACAGCTTTTTGCTGACGAACAGAACCCAAAGTGAACCCAACCTACAGTCAAATCAGCGAAGACTATGACAACATCAGCACTCAACTTCACGATGACGACTCCCAAGACAATTCCACAATTGCCTCGGCTTCATTTATGGATGAGGACGACAGATATGGGGGGAACCAGTACGATCCACCGTCACGCAAGCGTAAGCGTGGGCAAGACATCATTGACCAGCAGCACATACTTTACGCAGACGAATTACTGGATTACTTCATGCTTTCATCATCAGATGCACCCCTTATGCACCTTGCTCCGCCAGTACCACCGGAACCTTTTGACGTCAATCGCCCCATCGACGACCAATCCCATACTGCTCTTCATTGGGGCGCGGCCATGGGTGATATCGACATAGTACGATTCTTTATCGAACGTGGAGCCAATTTATTTGCACGCAACAAGAGAGGGGAGACACCGTTGATACGAGCAGTGCTATTCACGAACAACTATGAGAAAGAGACTATGCCGAAGCTCGTACAGCTTCTTGTAAGCACGATCCGAGAACACGATAACCACGGAGGTACTATTCTCCACCATATTGCCATGACCACCAACAGCTTGGCTAAGAAGAGATGTGCTCGCTACTACTTGGACATTGTACTCAACAAGATGGCTGAGATCTGCACGCCACAAGAGTTTTCAAGATTAGTCGACCTGCCAGATGCCAGCGGTGACACCGCATTACACATTGTTGCTCGACACAACGCCAAGAAATGCATCCGAGCTCTCCAGGGTCGAGGTGTTCGAGGGGACCTCGAGAACCACAATGGAGAAACAGGCGATAGGATCATACAAGGTCAACGTGCCATTCGTCAGGACTTTATATCATCATCTCCACCGCGGGATTTTGGTACAACTAACGGCCACGAGCTGGTCAAAGCTCCCAAAGTAGGACCAGCATCTCACTACCATAGCCAGTCCGCCAGATCTTTCAGCCAGTCCTTCAGTGACATGGCCCAAGACAAATCCCTTCAAGTGGCACTGGCCTACGACAGCGAAATCAAACAAAAGGATGACGATCTGGAAGAAAGTCAGCGCTTAGTTCAAAACGTTGATCACCAATTACATGGCATCCGCCAAGAAATTTTTCGACATCTGCAAGAGGGAACCGACAGCTACGACAATGAAGAAGAAGAACACCGTCTACGAGAAGAGGAGCGCAGGTTGATCGCCGAAAGTGAAAGCCTATCCGAGCAAATCCAGCACAAGGAGCTTCACCACGCCGTTCGCTCCGAAGAGCAAGCCTTGCCACCCTCGGCGCACCGGAAACCCAGTGGGACCATGTCCAACGACCATGAGCTCGAGGAGCAGAAGGATGCCGCGTTAGCGCTGGCAGAGCAGCAGGACAAGAGAAGGAGATTGACGAGTGCTGTGGTGGTGGCTCAAGGAGCCGCTGGCATGAGCGGACATGGCGAGACGCTGAAGCAGCTTGTTTCGAGTACGTGTGGGGTTCCCATTGACGATGTGTCGACGTTGGCACCGGAATTGTTGGAGGAGTTGCAGCAGAGCAAGATGGAGGTCGGGAACGAAGTTACTGCTTTGGCATAGGATCATCGGGGTATCACGGGACGATGTATCTTGCGCATCCGCCTAGGATCTGTCTTTTTCGTCACCACATTACTAAAGGTTGGCTTCGCAGCTGGAGATCCTGGGTTCGGGATCGATGTACCTACATCACTATGCACGGGAGACGATCGAAGAAGATACGGTAGATAGATCAACCGACCGAATTGAATTCCAACCCTCGATAGCTAAGATTGAACATCCCTTTCCCCGCCCCTTCTCGCCTTGCACTCGCCCCGTCTGCATCTTCCCCTTCCTCTCCCCAGAGCGGCCGCCTGCATCACCTTTACCCATCCATGCTGAAGAGACACCCTCCAGCCTTTCAGTCTCTCCATCCCGAGACCATGCAGCTCTCTAAAAACAAGTTGACCATGTCAACTACGCCGAAAAGAGAAACGAGGCAGGATAACCGGCTTCTACCCATCTCTTGCTGGGTCAGCCCGTGGAGCGTGCGTTTAGTAGGACACGTCGGACACCATCTTTCCGCGAGAAGGGCTAGAGGGTATGAAAAAGAATATGGTAGTGACTAAAGGCCGGAGAAGTGGAAAAGACTTTCATTGCTCGTCAACGATGATCTGATTCTCCAAATGGACCTCCTCCTCCCAAACGCAGTACCCATGCCGCGACACCACGCACCGTACCAGTACCGCTGCACGGCTTCCCACATCCAAACGACGACGCCCAAACGCCTTCTACCACCGCCAAACAACATCATCGCCGCAATCCGCTCAACTCGATCAGTCCGCACCGCCAGCTCTCAGTGTCCGTGAACAGCCTCTTCATCCAACCCGCTCCTACTTCCCACCCCATCATCTCACCACCATCAACCATTCCCACCGACTCGCTACCCCATCACCATCTCGCTCTCCTCACCATACCCACCGCACTCAGCGCCCCGCACAACCTCCTCCAACTCATCGTCTCCGTCGCCGCTTCTTGCACGACTTTCCACCCTCCCTCCACTAAGCACACCCTTTACACATATCCGCCTGATCGGTGTACGTCTCAATGTAATTCCAAGTCTCCCACACCTTGGGCACCTGTCTCATGTGCCCACCGGGCTCTGCGCAAACGTCGTCCTGCAGAAGACCACCCGTAGCGGAACATACCGTCGCCGTCGCGAGGTTAACCTTGTTCGCCCGATCCGACGGAACCACGTCCTGCATCCACCCCTCTGTGTTCGCCGGAACAGTCTGACACATTCGCTGACACTCCTCGTTCAGCTTCGACGGGGTTGTGTAAGTTGTGCCATCTGCCGGGGGATGGTTCCGCACTTTCCTCTTCTGTCCGTTCCAGTAGTAGTAGTCCTTCCCCTTCATGGCTTCGGCACAGAATTCGTTCCCATCTCCCGTGTCCCAACATTGCTTCTTCTCCTCCTCCATCCAGCTGAGACATTTGGGCGCCAGCCAATAGTACTCGGAGGCCGCGAATTCAGTATTGAGGGTTTCGAGTTCGCCGCTCGCACAGGTCCAGGAGTAGGCGTAGCTTTTGTTGGCGTGATAATTGTAGTAGTCGAAGCCGTAGTAGCTGCCGTAGTATTGACCGTATACGGGAGGCAGGTCTCTGGAGGGTGTGTCCACGCAGTAGCACTTTGTGAGGCGGAAGATGTCACCTTCAACATCGCCATCGGTACGTCGCTGGTTCTTGTTGTAGTCCCATGGATCGAAGGGTGTGTTGACTGTTGTGCGCTTCGCTAGACTGTGAGTCGAGATATCAGATGCTGGAGGGTCGTGGTAGGTTATAGTGTTTTGCAAAGTTTGGAGGATCGGTAGACCTGCGGTGAGGCTTGTAAGGAAGAGAGCGAGAAGGGTGAGTTTAGGAGACATTCTTGATAATGCAGTCGTTTTTATGTGTTAGGTTTTGAGTCGCTGTTTGGTGGGTTCGAGAGAGAGCGATCGAAATTGGATACTCTCGATGATGAGAGAGGTATAAGAAGAGTGAAATGTCTGAGACATCTGAGGAGGTTAAGTAGCTAAATTGACAAATTGCCATTATTTTTAACGGAGCATATCTCAATTTGACTCGTTTTCGCTCAAAGACTTGACTCTTGGCTCCTTTACCTATGTCGGCATTTGAGAGCTTAGCGACTAGATCCCTGCTTTGACTTTTGCAAAGAGAGTGCAGCTTATCCCCATGAGTGCCTAAAGAGGAATGACCAGGCAAGTATTCCCTCATGAATGGCTCATACCAAGTTGGAGGAAGCAGTCGAATGTTCCAATCCTTAACACGCAAAATGCGGGAGAAGATATTCAGGCCTCAGCGAGCATGATATCGGCCATCTGAGCGTTCAAAATATTGCCCTTTCTTCTCACCCATTCGCTCGATACGGGCTTCGCACACCACTACTCTCCCCAAGCCTCCCCATCTCCCATCTGACCTCTCTCCCTCCTCTCATCCTCCGCGAGCGCGCCCATCAACATATCCAGCAAGTGAGCGTGACCAACCACAAGACGTAGCTCCTTCTCCTCTCTATCAGCCAAGTGACAAAGCCAAGACAAGGACGAATAGAAAGGCCTTTTGTGACAGCATACGAGGGGTGTAACGTGTAACATCTTTAAAGGAGGCATAGCAGGGGAAGGAACCTTTTCCATGATCCAAGTCGAAAGTAACAATAAATCATATGCTGCTGCAAGGGACAAAACAAGGATAAGGGACCTCCTCTCTGACACATCCACGTCCCCAGATCAAAAACCAAATTGGAACATCTCACTTTACAAGTCCCACGAAATCTCACGTACCTCAGGCAGCATCCCAAGAACTCGCGAATACTAGTCGGAAACTGTCCGATCAACAATTTGATGTTGAGGGCCAAGACTCAGCTGTGCTTGGTCGCCTTCTGGGAGCGGAAAGTCCAGAAGACCGGATGATAGGGAGCATATCGCCGGTAGTCATCAGGACCGGGGTGAAAGTCTCCCTGTCAGCGAGCCCTGGCGAGATGGAGTGACGCTAAGCTGATACTTAGCCATTGTTTCGCGGAATTGGGATGTCAGGAATGTTGTGGGTTGGAAAGTGCGTTGATTTATATCGATTTCCGTGCTAGGAATTCCAGACACGCTAATACCCGAGTATTAGCCGACGCCAAGAGCCTGTAGTGAAGACCAACCAGCCGCCACTACCCTACCTCATTCAGTTGACCTCGTGAAGCTCCCTTAGAAACTCACTCCAACAGCCCTCCAACCCCCCATGCCACCCAAGCCCCGCCCCACCGCCCGCGGCGACTACGTCGAGACCGAAACCGGCAACAAAGTATCCCGCAAAGCCCAACTCTACGGCACGCAGCACATATTCCTCAGCGGACGCGCCGTGATCCAGCCCGCCGTCTGCATCCGCGGAGACCTCCGCTCCGCCCCACCCGCCGACCAACCCTCGGCCGCGAAAGCCACCACCCCAACCTACAACACCTCCGTCACCATCGGGCGGTACACGTTCCTCGGAGCAGGGAGCGTGTTACGGCCACCGTACCGGCTGCACCAGGGCGCTGTCATCTACTGCCCGCTCAAGATAGGCGACCACGTGTTCATCGGGGAGGACTGCGTGATCGAAGCGGCCAGTATTGGGGACCATGTGCACATAGGCAAGGGGGCTGTGGTTGGGAAGATGGCGATTATCAAGGACGGGGTCAAGGTGCTGGAGGGGGCGGTGTTGCCGACGGGGATGGTGGTTGCGAGCGGGAGTGTGGTTGGGGGACAGCCGGCGAGGGTGGTGGGAGATGTGGGGGACGGGTGGGGGATGTATGAGGGGATGGAGGGCGGGGATATGAGGGAGCTGTGGAGGAGTGTGGGATCTTGAGGGAGAAGGGGAACGACCGTATGCATTTGTAGGCGCTGCGAGATGATACCCATTGCTGCGGTAGCGATAGCTATTAAATCCGATCACTGGTTCTCTAAGCTCAGGGAAGCTCAAACGCCCGCTGAACAAGCCCAACTTTGGGGTTTGATTGTACCATAGAATGCTGGAAGTCAGCAAAAAGCCCTATGTTGGTATTACAATAGCATATTTCGCTTGCTGAAAGATGAAGGAAGACGAGCCATGGGTATGAGAAAGCAAAATCTGGGGTATCCTGAAGGAAAGGTGTTGTACATGTAGATATCTTAGCTCGTCGAAAGGGGGTTCTTCGTAATTGAGGGCCGAGGCGTCTATCTGGCCTGTCGTTGTGGGAGCGCCTTGATGTTTTCTGATAGCCAGCCCTGGTCCGTTGTCAAATGATTGCCCTTGCCCCATCAGATAGGCCTGTACTTACTAAGCCTTCAAACAGACCATCACTAGTTGTCGCAATGCTCGGCTGTACGTAGAAGATCCTTTCCCTCTTTTCGCCCCTCTCGTTCGTTTCGCTGAGATCTTTCAGCCTCAGACGCTCTTTCACTTCTTCTGTTCTCATTGCTTCACACAAGCCGTCAGCATTTCCCTCCTAGCGCCAGGTTGCAGCCAATTCTCACCTCCGGGTATGTCTTGCTTATTCGCAAATACCAGCAACAATGCTTCTTTCATCTCCCGGTCTGTTATGATCTTCTTCAGTTCCGCTGCCGCCTCGCCTATCCTTGATCGGTCGCTCGAGTCGACGACGAAGATGAGACCTTGTGTTCCTGTGTAAAGAGACCCGGTCAGCCAAGCACCGCTCAGCGCCCATTTCCCACACGTGTATTGATCTTGCCATACCAGAGTAGTAATGCCTCCAAAGCGGCCGAATCTTGTCCTGCCCTCCGACATCCCAAACATTGAACTTGACGTTTTTATAGGTGACGGTCTCGACGTTGAAGCCGACAGTAGGGATGGTGGTGATCTCGGAGTTGAGCTTCAGCTTGTAGAGGATTGCTACAGACCATGGTCAGTCAGTCGGGGCTTCCGCAGACAGCCGATTGAGGATTGCAGAACGACGGAAACTTACTGGTCTTCCCTGCGGCATCTAAGCCCAGCATGAGCAGGCGCATTTCTCTTGATCCGAAGATCTTGCCCATGATCTTGGAGACGGAGCCACCCATTTTTCCGTGTTGATCTGCTAGGTTTGGACGATTTTGAGGGTTATGGTTCCAATGATCCGGCCTGATTCGTTGATGTGGTGGTTGTGACACCAGTCGCAGAATTGATTGCCGTTCGAAGATTAGATCGACTGTTGTGAGGACGCGACGGACGTAGTCTTACGCAGTGTCAATAACAGTGTTGTTAAGTTTCTTGCGTTTGCGCTCGGGATTCATGTGTGGTAGATAGGACAGAGTAGTGTATAGAAATGGAAGTTGAGGTGATTTATTGAAACGACAGAACAATTATTTTTGAAACACACTGACATGCATGATTTTCGGGAGGCGCCCCTTTCGCCAATCTTAACGCCGCCGTTTCCAAGTCTCCCCTGAATCTAACCAAATAATCAGCCATCAATCCATGAGGCTTGGCCCCTTTACTTTGCCTTGCATTGCATTACATTATTGCTCGTTTGCATTGCCTACAAAAGGAGCTTCACGATAGCAGGGAAAGTATTGCCTCAGCACCCGTGGCTAATGACGTATGCTGTCTCGAGTACATAAAGTCTCGCAGAGAATATCAGGTGCTGCTGGATACTGCTGAACGAGGAATCTCGTTCGTCGTTCGCTGTTCAGTCTATGAATGTGATAAATAGCTGTCAACTGATCCAAATATGCGATTGGGTATCTCGGATGACATGATTCCTTTCTCCCCGCCTCCGGACGCGAAGTAGATGCGGCCTCACTTGCTGGTAACATCTAGAACAAATCTGCGTCCAACGTCCAGTTCCTGGTCTTGGTCATCCTCAAATTTCAATCTATACACGTCCTTCTTTGCTCCTTTCACCTCCGCTCTGTAGAATGTTGTCGTTTCTGGATACCGAGCGAGCACCTGCTTTCCAATAGGGAATTCTGGGAGTGGGGCATCGGGCCCCGGAATTGCGATCAATGCTGCGGCTGTTGTTTTATAGACTTGTCCTGGAGCACCATTTTCGTCTGGTTCAGGATCTTGGACCTCGTAGCTGGTCTGCTATGAGCAAAAGAAGACAATAAAGAGTCAGATCCGAACAGACTGACCGTTTTTTATTCGCCACTTCAGAAATGGATGTGATGTTGCACTGTATCCACTGACTTCCATCCTCTTTCTGCTTCGCTTGCTTATACGCAACCTCAGCCCCAACAAAGAACTTCCCAGCTCTCTCTCCAGCTGGACCTTTACTTCCCTCTGAGCCCTCTTCCACCTTTATGACTGGCTCCTGCTTCAACTCTCTCGGCACAGATCCGGTGCGCACATTCTTAATATCTTTGACCCTTGCGGTAGGCAGAATCACACTCGGGGACGGAATAAGAGGGGCTGGAGAGTCTGCGGCGCCGTCCGTCTCGATCTTCTGCCGCTTTACTTGACGTGATTTTGCTACGGCCTGAGGTGGCCGGACGGGCTCGGTTTCACTGGCTGAGCGGAGAGCTGCGAGGATTTCGATGTTTTTGATCACATCATTGGGCTCCTCTTTCAGGATTTTCTCCTCTTCCTCTGCGAGCCTGACCCCTTCACGGTACAAGGCGAGGAGCTCGTCGATTTCCTTGACCGTGGGTGCTGGAGCAAGCCCGCAGTCAGTATGCAAGTCAAGTAAACACTGGCCAAGGGTAGAGAAAATCCTGGCTTAGACGTTTCAGAGGAAGGAAAAGCGGTATTTCTGGACGGAGCTAACTAATGGCATTACAGGGTGGATACAATGATACACGTCTGTAGGTCGCTGTACGAAGGAAGCAAAGTAGTCCGGCACACAATGTTAAGATCAGAATAACACATCGAACTTGAACGCAATCTCTCAGAATGAGTATCAATGGAAGAAATGAGACTGCTACTGACTTTTCCCTATCCTGGCTTCCATTTCAACTTGGGCCTTGGCGATCTCAGCTGCCTTGGCATGAGTTGTCCGAAGCCTTTTGATATCCGTAACAATCTGGCTCCACATGTTGCGTTCTTCATGTGCGTCCGTGGCTTCTTCCTTCGTCAACCCACCTCGAGGACGGCTGCGAGCCGCCATATTGGTGAAATGAATGGATGGAGGGTTTCGCCATGGATCGTGCAATACCTTAGACCGCACGCCTGCCACTAGGAGTTAAGCCACCGGGGTTAGCGGCCAGCCCTAGAGTGGTAAGGCTGTAAGGCTGGAACCGCCAACGTTCTGATGAGCAACCAGCTTTGATAGTACCTTAGGTCTTCGAGCTGAAGTCAAACCAAGTCCCAACCTTCCATAAAGCAGTTGAGGACTCCAGAAGTTCACGAAGAGGGATATTCAATCGTATTTGTAGATCATTAGACCTACCGCAAGGGAGATGCAAGTACCACTAATCCGCTTGCAATGCGGTATGCTCTACACTTCTGCTTGAAACGTCGTAGCTAAACTTTTACAGGAGTCAATAGCTACGAATGGGGTAAGACCAAGCCATACTACGTTAGGAAACATCTTATTCTGATATGGAGTGCAGGTAAGGTTGGACATGAATCGGCAGCTGCAAAATTTGCCGCCGCCACCCCTTCGAACAAGCTCTCCATTGAGCAAGAGAAGCCATATGCAGAGCTATGGATGGGAACGCACCCATCTTTGCCTTCCAAAGATGTGGAGACGCAGAGGAGCCTTCTGGATTTAGTCCAAGATAACCAAGCGCTTATGTCAACGGAAATTAGTAAGAAATATGGCGAGAAGCTACCTTTTCTGTTCAAGGTCCTTTCAATCCGAAAAGCATTGAGCATTCAAGCACATCCAAACAAGAAGCTGGCAGAGCAGCTTCATGAAAGGGACCCGAAGAACTATCCAGGTACGATTCATTGCCCGGATTACGCTCACAAGTCTAATAAACCTGGTTGCAGATGACAACCACAAACCCGAGATGACCATCGCCGTCACACCCTTTGACGGAATGTGCGGTTTCCGCCCTCTTAAAGAGATTTCACATTTTCTCTCCACAGTCCCATCGTTACGCAGCCTCATCGGCGAATCTGCAGCTCGAGACTTCGAGAACGCGGTGACGGGACACGAGACATCTGACAGCGAGAAAGACATCGAGACAAACAAGAAAGCTTTACAAACGGCGTTCTCCACCTTGATGAAGATCGACAAATCTACCATCGCTTCTGCAGCAAAGGAGCTTGTGACTTCCGCCGAGAAGGAAGGTGTGAAATTCGCCGGTGGCGGGGGACCATCGAATGAAGGTAAAGAGCTCGCCGACTTAGTCATTAGACTGAATGGTCAATTCGAGGGCGACATCGGTCTCTTTGTGCTGTTTTTCCTCAACTACGTGAAGCTGGAAATTGGCGAGGCTATGTTTTTGAAGGCTGATGATATCCATGCATATCTAAGCGGAGGTGAGTCATTTTCAATGTTCAGTCCTTGCGAAGCCATACTAGTTCACTGGTTAAGCGTCGTACTGATTCTAGCATGGTTGCAGATATCATCGAATGCATGGCCTCCTCCGACAACGTCGTCCGCGCAGGCTTCACCCCCAAATTCCAAGACATTCCTACCTTGACGACTATGCTCACCTACTCCTACGCCCCCATCTCCGAGCAAAAGATGCATCCCACCGACTACCCCTACGTCACTCTCAACAGTACCGCATATTCTTCTTCGTCTTCCGCGGTTCTCTACGACCCTCCAATCGAGGAATTCAGCGTCGTGAAGACCGACCTCAAGAAGAAAGACGCCAAAGCTACGTTCGAAGCTATTGCAGGTCCAAGTATCTTCATCTGCACCAATGGCGAGGGTACGATTTCCGTTGGGCCGAAGACGGAGGAGGTAAAGGCCGGGTTTGTTTACTTCGTCGGTGCCACAGCGGAGTGTGTTCTCGAGAGTCAAAGCGAGGACTTCACGACCTTCAAAGCGTTTTGCGAGCTGAATGGTAAGGAAAGTGCAAATGGGAAAACGTAGATTGGTAGTGAGGGTTTAGACTGCTTATATTGCTGGGGACTCGGCTGTGAAACACTAATAGACACCAGGAAAGCTTGAGCCGAAATATCATCATATACGTCCAAGCAAATGTCCTAATGGTTATGCGTATTGGAAACCCCCTTTGGAATCCTGTCGGTTCTTCGCTTCTCGCCAGCCATCCAGTGCTCGTTGGCTTTGTTGTGCCGTCTTTCGTATGGCTAGTAGTTCAAAATCTTCTCAGTTTCTCTCTCTTCGCTTCGCGTTTCTTGTGTGGGAAGATTCGCTTTGCGCCTTGTGGGTCTGTGAGCTTTCCACGGTGGAGCAGGCATATACCTCGACTCCAGAATGAGGCTCCAGGGTCACAGAAGGCCGGCCCGAGTTGCTTTGCCCACCGAGCGTACGACTTTCCTTTGTACTCATCAGCTAAACCATGGCTTTGTCAATTCACAAGAATTCATTGTTTTGTGCCCATACCTTGTCAATCTGAGAAACCTCATTGTGTCATACGTTTTCCCTGTTGATTGTCATATATACACCATGACGCTCGGCACGGGTTACCTTGCTCAGCCGTACTGTCCTCCTGCTCTTCCATCCTATCGTCTTTTGACAGACCTTATCATCGAGGAAAGTAGATCTCTCCTCCTTGATCAATCCCCTGACCTTCTCTCCATCAACTTCAACATACACCGCTCGGACGTCTTTGCCGACCTCCTCATCCGTGGAGTCCCCCATCGAGCCTTTCAAACCCCATTCCGCCAGGCAACGGGCCCTCCATCTAGCATATAGCAAGCAGGTCAGCACGCAATGCCTCTCCGACCCCGCTTCTTCGAAAATCCCACCATAGCCGCCGGGCTCAAGATGCTCGGGATCGCCGTCGCGGCCTGCCTCCTAATCCTCACATTCCTCTTCGTTTTCTACGCCGGAGCACGACGCAACACACGTGGCCCTCGAGTCAGCATCCCTAACATCCGAGACAGAGCTCGCCGAAACCGTGATCCAGAGACCGGAGCCGACGCTGCAGATTGCGATTCAGAATCCGTCGACACGCTCCCGCGGTATACGCCTGGTAGCGAAGGGTGTGTGGCTCCGGCGGAGCAGAGCCACGGGAATGAGCGCGATCGGGTTGAAGAAGGTGAGAGAGAAAATCCACCTCCGTACACGTTCGATGCTAGCGGTCAGACTGCTGACGCCGAAGACGGCGACGGTCACACTGAAGATCACGCAGACTTTCCGGCTTCCCCAGCGCCGGCACATTTTCAGAGCTAATAACAAAGCGTTTGAGACAAGGGGAGGAAGCAGAGGTGATGGTGTTGACGAGGGATGTGATAATGCTAATGACGATGGCTGGCATGGTTTGATTTCGCCGCTAAGTATGTAGTATATTGACCCTACATCCAGCACTCAAACACAAAACCATTATGCTTGTTGACACGTCTTCCACCTCCAACCAATCCCCATCTCCATATCGTTCCATTTCCCTTCCTCAACACATCAGCCTCCTTCAACCTCCTTTAACGACTCCAGACCATCAACCCTCCAACATAAAACATCATCGCCAACATCCTCCACCCATCCCACTACCACACGCCCCCCAGCCCACACAATGCCTCAAAGAACAGAGCTATTGAACCAGGACGCCCCTCCCCAAAGCACAAACCATCCATCGCCTCCCACCCAACCCAACAGCAACAGCTGGATCCCATTCCAAATCCTCCTCGCCATCGCCCTAACCGCAGCCCTAACCCTCTTCGCCGTCTGGGCATCATCCCTATTCAAATCCCACCGACGCCGGCACCAACCTCAACCCCCCACATCCGCAACCGAGCTATCCATCATCGCACCCCTAAGCCGAACCCCAACCACCGCAGGCGACGGCGCCGAAGACGGGCAAAACGGTCACGGTCATTTAGAGAGTGGAAATGCCAACGATAGCGATACACCGCCACCGACAACGGGCCACAAGAGTAGCAACGGCATCGGCGATGGCGTTCCCGGTCAGCGAGACGGCGACGCCACGGCCCCTGCTCGACCTCCTCGCGCTTACCCGCGCAGAGCAGAGGAGCATGTGGATGGGATGTCGCCGGTTGAGGGGGTGGAAATGGTATGAGGTGGACCGAAGCTTGTCGCGGGCGTGGCGTGCTGTCTCCTCTCGAATCATCTTCTTCAAACAGTTTCGTAGTCGAGCCTGAAAAGACAGATACAATCATGCAAAAGCTTCACATTCAAGCAAGGCATTAGGATAATCGTCCTTGGGAAAAAGCGCTAGCGTGGCAATTGTAAACGGTAGTATTATTCGCAAAGCAGCACCCTCATTCGTCCACTAGCTGCACCTTCGCAAGTCGTTCAAATTTGATACGTCCACTTCTCACGGATCGCTTCCGATCAAGACACAACAGATTCATCGCACAATGAAGTCCGTCTTCCCCGCCACGCATGTCCCGCTACTCGGTTCCAGCGAACAGAACGCGAAGTTCAAAATTTTGAAACGGAGAGAGAATGGACAATTCAGCAGATGCCGAGTTGTCCAAGGCTCTTCACCGAACGATACATGTGAAGTCTGAAGGGTTCTGTAGTATAAGGACTCATCCAAAAACCGAAGGTGCATACCTGCACTTAGCACGACTTTCGCGCAAGAGGCCAGATGCTGGAAACGGCGAGGTTGAGAATGGAGGATGGCGAAGGGGGAGACTGTGGAAAACGAGGGCGATGTCAAAATGGTCTCGAGGAACGATTGCTTGTTTAGCGGCTCTCTCGGACGCCGGTTTTGCCTCTTATTATATCGATCATCACAGGGCGTCAAGGCTCGCCAGGCCAGATGCTGTCCGCCAGCTCTCTCACCAGCGTCAACTTGTTGACCATGTCATGCCTCTGAACCGAGTTCCCTTCCGAATGACTCGCAAACCCACACTGTGGGCTCACTCCCAATCTCTGCAAAGCTGCTTGCCGACTCTCATTGTTACCCTCCGCTACGAAGTCGGCCGCATCGTACACCCTCTTCTTCATCTCCTCCAAATCTTCCATCTCTGGGAACTTGCTAGTGATGACACCGAGTATCACGTTCTTGTCCTGCGGCAAACTTTTCAACGGCTCAAAGCCTCCTGCTCTTGGTGTGTCGTACTCGAGATAGTATGTATTCACATGCAGGTCCTGGAAGAGCTTCTTTGCAACGCGGTCGTAGCCGCCTTCCGAGAAGTGACGGCTGTTGACAAAGTTACCGCGACAAAGATGCACCCCGACATGCATATCTGCGGGGCGTTTGGAGAGGCAGTCATTGTAAAAGTCGATGTACTCGTCGAGGGTTTGATCTGTCGTTCTGGTATTCAAAGGATCCTTTTTCCAACCTTCGAGCATCTTTTCGGAACAGAAGTCTGCACATTCTTTTAGTTTAGGTTGGCTTCCTTACGGGTTATACTGTCTTACAGGCAAGGTTAGGATCATCAATTTGAACGTTCCTCAAGCCATTGTCGTGAAGGATCTGCAGCTCGGTCTGGTATGCCTTTGCAATGTCCGCAAAGTACTCTTTGTCACTTGAATAGACATCCTTGGGGTATGCCCTTCCTTCCTTGTACCGCATGTGGTACCATTCCGGCGCCGCCAATGTGAGCTTGCATTCGTGTTCTCGCTCTTTCGGCACAATGCTCTTCAGAAAGTTCCATTGATCAATGTAGGTACTTCCAACGTGCTTGATCTTGCCAGTGCATATGACGCTTTCTCCTGGCTTGTGACCGGACTCTGTGAAGGCTGCGATGTCGGGCATGTACATGCGGAAAATGTCCACGTCGGGGTTCTTAATCTCCTTAAAGCCTTCAAGACCTGGAAAGAAGGTGCCCCAGAACACTGCAGTGTCGGCTCAGTATATACATAAGATGTACGGTATGGGCTGGGAGCGTACTATGGCGTCTGTATTCGCCATCTGAGATGGGATGGAAGCCCAGCTTGATCTGGGTATCAACAATGTCCTTCACGGAGATGTCTTCGATGCTGGTCAATTTTTCCTGCTGAATCTTGCCATGGTCCAAGTCTGCGCGTGTCCGAAGGAGGTCATGAGGGCGAAGAAGAGAACCTAGATGCTCTGCTCGGAAGGGAGGCTTCTTATGTCGTTCGGAGGTCATGGTCAAGGTGGATTGTACGAGGACCGATCATACAGGTCTGCGGCTGAGAGAGTGAACCTTGGAGGGGAATGAGAGAGGAGCAGGGAAGATTTGCAAGACATGACGGGCCCCCTCAGACTTTGAAGCAAATGGGTTCGAGGGTTGGACATGCCGGCAAATGGCCTTGGTCTGGAGTGCCGATGTGAACCGTGAGCTTTTGCCTTGACGCGCTCCCTCTCCGCATTTTGACTCGCTAAGGCGGCTACACTAGTGCTTAATTGAGTAAAGCGGTATTCGACGGAATATCGCAACGGTTACTTATTTGCTCAGTAAACCCCTCGACATTTGAGGAACAGACTGCTCCGACACTCTCCATTGTGAGCCTGTGCCTTGTCTATCGCACATCTCGCCCATTGAACGAAAATTGGGTCAGGAATCGAGATTCTCTGTGCTCACAACTCCTACGGCCAGTAGCATTGACAAGCTGCTGCACTGCGCCTCCACCAGCTGAGATGTCTTGTAACACAGCTGAGACTGCTGTCTCAGAACCCCTATGCTTGCGACGATTGCTCTTCTTGTTCTCCACCGTCAGCTGCCTCGTTGGCTCATTTTGAGCTTTTGTACGCGCTGTCCACATGGTGCGGTCCGTGGAATCGATCGTCGTTGTGCTGGTATGCGAAGGCCCTAGATAGCCTTGGGATAAACGAGCAGAGCGTTGCGCAGCAAATGAGCCAGATACGGACAAAAGGTAGACAAGGATAACTAAGAGGAATAAGTGAGAATCAAGATCCTCATGTACCAACCTATACGAGTACGCATGCTCCCACGCTCGCTCACTGTGCTAGATGTCGTAGATTCATAAACATCGCATGTCCGTCCGACTCAACGCTGTGCTCCTTTCTGAACATAGACCTGACACCGACCAGTCCATCTCTTTCTGCCAACTAGACATTCCTTCCCGCCACATCTGGATTCAAGAAATCCGTCAACGCCTGCTCTGCATCCCAGAATGGCAACTTCCCTCCCTTCTCATCGTCGGAGCCTTCTCCGCTCAATCCCTCCGCCTCTAATCTTTCTTTGTCTCTCTCCACCACGTGTCCAGCCATGTCAACCCAAGCCTTCCATGCCTCGCTGACAGGCGCTATCTGCCCGATCTTCACCCACTCAGCACTCTTCGTGATAGCTATGACCTTCCATAAAGCCTGCGTGAAATTCTCATGGTCTTCTCCGCCTTCGTAGAGTTCCCGTTTCACTTTGTAGCATGTCAGGTCCCAGTGCCATTGGGGGGGTAGGGCGGCCACGACCCAGTATGCGGCGTTGAGGATCATGTACCCGGCTGCGAAGGCGATTTGGAGTGGTAGAGTAGAGTTACCGAGGCAGATAACGCCGGACATGAGGGTTATGGTACCGATGAGGGAGACGATCCTGTAAGTCGTGTCGCCGAAGGTGTACTGGCATTCTTCTGGATGCCAATATAGCTCTCTTGCAATATTTTCGTCGCACTTGACCACCAAGAAGGCGCCGTTGGGATATTTAATGATGATGTTGTCTCTTGGCACGCGTCGATTTTGCTTCCTTTTCATGAGAGTAAGATTCCAACGGCTACCGAAGCCGATAAGGGTGGAGAGGACGGATAGCAGTATGGTAGCGAGTAGGGCGAAGCCATCATTTCGAGCTATGGAGAGCGCCAAGAGGGCGACGGACATGGCGGTCCCTAGCAAGGAAAGCCACGCCAGGGGTCCCCAGGTTGCAGCTGAGACTGTAGCGGTAGGATTTGGTTTGCTGATGCGTTCGCAGCGGACTGCATAGGCGGGTAGAGGGTCTATGCTGTGTACTAGATGTGCTATGTGGTTGACGAAGTCCCGGATACCGCCGCTGCGGGCACCAATCACCTTACCAGTGTCCGGTTTCAGGCGTTCGGGTCTTGAGGTGCGTATGAGGGCTTGGGGAGCGGGGAGGAGCCGGGGGAGAAGAGAGAACTTGGAGAGGGTGGAGACTTGGGCATTTGCCCTGACGGAGGCTTCACCAAGGATAGCGAGACTAGATGAAGTTTGGTTGTCAGTGGTCTTTAGCTTGGATGAGGGCGCAGGCAAGGGCGAGGCTCACAAGCCGACGATGTCAAGCTGGAGGCTGTGAAAGCCGCTGGATGCGTTCTGTGAGTTGCCTCCGCCGTTGTCGAGCCAGTTTAACATGGCGGAATGTCTGGGTTATGAAGGTAGAGGAAGATACCAAGGTTTAGTCGTAGGTTGTACACCACATCAGATTTGGGAGATTGTATCTCGAGATTGGCAGGGGAGGAGACTCCTCTTCGACCTTCGTGGCCATGTCTCGGCACTCAGCCCCACTGACGAAGCAAGCGCCGGTCTGATGCTGGCATGCTCTCTTGGCATCGCTGATGAGGTGGTTTTACTGGTCTCATGCTGTAGAAACTAGGAAAGGGCGGTCATAATGCGCAAGCAATCTACAGTATCTTCCTGGCAACTTTACAACATACAAGCGCGGGCATCGCGGATGCTTCGGGGCGCGGGCAGCCAAATACCCTCCCCCAATATCCCTAGCTGAACTTCTCTAGTAGCTCGGCCGAGGGACCCTACTCTACCGACTACCAGCCTACCTATACATTTCGGGCATTTCTTCCCCCATGTACTACTCTACCGTCGACATCTCATTGGTTTACGACGCTCAAGAAGAGTAGGTAGAGGGTCAGGACTCAGGCCCAAACACACAAAGGGTCCGAGCGGGTTGTCCCAACTTCTGCGCTGCTGTTGGGGGCCCTGTTAGCGCAAGCCTCGAGTCCGCTTGGTCCTTTCTTTCGTGACTTCGTCCAATCATCCTCTCACATAATCGTCTTGGACAAGGCGAATATCGATTCAGACCGGAGAGATGAACGGAGACAGGTACGCTGAGTTAAACTTTCTCAGCTGATGATGGATGATGGATCTTGTTCAACCACCGTCACACCGTGGCACCCATTTTTTCCGTTCTGCTACCGGGACGAGACTGCTTGAACCCCACGTTCTTCAACAACCCGAGCCGACTACGAAGATGATTGGGTTGTAGCCGCGCTTACTGCGCAGGTGGAAATTTGTATTCAAGCTGAGTAGAAAAAGAGGAAGGAGGTCACACGGGAACGTCGCCATTCGTTGCAAAATCCTCCTTTTGGGAACCCAACAACGTCTAAGGAAAAGCGCCCCCAAATTCAAAGGGAAGGTTGAGACTACGACAGCTTGCGAGTGGTCGAGAATTGTTCCACATCTTTTCTTGAGGCTCTATTTGTGTCACGGTGTAACCCCACGATTTATGGAGGTGTGGTCCCTCCGAAACCATATGGCCTCGAATATCAGTGTCGCATTCCCACCCAATTTGCTTTTTGGTATAACCCGTTTGTTAGTTTTCATTCCTTATCAGAGCATCAACTGAAACGGCGACAACATCCAAGTGTATCAGTACGCAACGTTCTATCTCTCGCGAGCATTTCCGCCATGAGTGATGAATATGATTATAAGAGTTGCCGTTTGACAAAGCCCAACCATATACGAGTACTCACCATACAACAAGGTAGCTCTAATGATACAATTGAGTGTACTCTTACGCCACGTGCCTTGACGACTCCTGAAAATTCATCCCCCACTGACCGAGAGCTTCCGTATGAAGCCTTATCCTATCATTGGGGCAGTGGAGAGGCTGAATGCAAAGTGAAGATCTACACAGCGGGTTTCCCGGGATCTTTCAAGATCAGGCCAAATCTGCATGCAGCGTTACAACAGCTGCGTCTTCGTGACCGGCCAAGAAGGTTGTGGATCGATGCCATTTGCATCAATCAGGAAGATAATGACGAAAGAAACGCTCAGGTCAGCCTTATGGCCGATGTCTACAGCAAAGCTACAAGCGTATGCGTTTGGCTGGGGGAGGCGAGCTCGGATAGTACCCTGGCTTTGAATTTCATCAGCCGGATTGTCAACCTCGATGATTTTGACCGCCTGGTGGCAGACCGGAGAACTCCGCAAGAATGGGCCGCTTTGTCGTCTCTAATGAGAAGGACGTGGTTCAGTCGCCGTTGGGTTGTCCAGGAGATTGCACTGGCAGATCGGGCAACATTGTATTGCGGCGATGCCTACGTCGACTGGTCCGACTTTGCTGACGCTGTTTCTCTCTTTGAGGCCGTGGAATCGGAAAGTCACATGATATCGAAAAGCATCATGATGTCGGATTTGTTCGATCACATCCCCGATTTTCTTGGCGAAATCAAGTTTCTGGGGGCGACTCGCCTTGTGGATGCCACCAGTAATCTCTTCCGCAAGTCCAAAAATGGTCAGGTCTTGGAACGACTACTATCATTAGAAGCCTTGATCTCAAATTTATCTGCATTCCAGGCCTCACGACCTCACGATATCATCTACGCTGTACTCAATTTGGCAAAGGGTATGCGCACATCTGCAGCCCTGAGCAACAAAGGGAGTCTCATCGAGACCCAGTCTCAAGTCACAACGGAGCCTACGAACCAGACTGCGCATGAGCAGAAGCTCAAGAAGCTCGCAACTCGCCAGTTCAAATTGGCGGTGGAAGAGCACAGGTTCGTGATTGACTATCGAAAGCCATTCTTTGACGTGTGCAAAGAGTTCCTCCGATTCACGATCAAAAGCGACGGGTTTCTGGATATCATTTGTAGGCCGTGGGTACCTGAAGATAGCATCCCGGACGCCGAGCGCCCGTCATGGCTCCTCACAACCTCCAAAACGGCCTGGGGAATGCGCCGTGACGGAAATTACAGTAGAGCAAATGCGGACACGTTAGTCGGGCCGCCGGGCTTGGGCAAAAGAAACTACAACGCTTCAGGATCCTTCAAAGTCACTAACAGCTGGAAGTTTGGGGAAGGTCTGAAAGTCTGCAGTATGTATGTGGAGGGATTCGTCATAGACTCCATCAAGAAAAAAAAGCCTTACGCGGCTGACGGTATCATCCTCAATGAATGGCTGTCTGCTGGAGGCTGGAATGACATGTCTGCGCTGCCACCAGATGAATTCTGGCGCACTTTGGTTGCAGACAGAGGGCCGAACGGGGTGAACCCGCCAACGTTCTATCCAAGGGCATGCAAAGCCGCTTTGAACCAAAGCGTCAAAGGGGGACACATAAGCACTAGCACACTGGTCCACAACGGCAAAAGCACCATCGTCGCGAAGTTTCTTCGCAGAGTTCAGGAGGTGGTCTGGATGAGAAGGCTCGTTGTCACGGAGCATGACTTCCTCGGCTTGGCTCCGGAGATGTCGAAGAAGCGAGACCAAATATGCATTCTCTATGGCTGCAGTGTGCCTGTGGTGTTACGAAGGATGGTAGATCCGGTGACTGATGAAGAATACTTTACTTTCATTGGGGAGTGCTACGTCCATGGTATCATGGACGGCGAGGCTTTCGCCTTGGCCAGGTCTCGAAGTGACAATGGGCAGATCACCAAGAAGGTCTTCGAGCTCCGATGAGACGTATCTGCTCTTCCGTCTTTGATCGCAACTCCAATGTGCTACTCGCAGTGTCTTTGCGAGCCGATGCCGCCGTTCCAGATGTACAGAGCTGGGCCATTTGGCTTTCAACAGATCTCCCTTATAAGTCTTCATCAACACTTCATATTCCTTAATCTAAGAAACGGTCCAGTGACCAGCAGACCTCTTGCTTCCTCCACGAACTGCTATTTTACCCTTTTCCTGCCACCTGCTGCCGACACAACTTCGCAAACATTTCTTTTGCTACGAGCGCCGTTGGGGGCGGACCATCGGGAGCCCTGCTTATAAGATTCAAGGCATCGAGATTAAGCTTGAGGCAGCGTACAGACCTCAATCTACGTCAATCATAGTCTCTTACCAGTGAACGTGTGGACTCGCCCACGCGATAGTTCCGCATATCGCTTCATAGACTTCGTTACATCCACAAATATGTTTGACCCATGGGCCGAAGGACTGGGACCAGTATCCTGAAGTTGTCGGTCCTGAAGCCGCTACTGCCGCTAATACACATTCTGTCACTGATACCTCTTCCATTACTGACCCATCATCTATCTCGACTATCGAGGAAAGCTACCCATCCATGGGTCAGAATCTTGAATTAGGGATTACCAAGGACCCCAACAAGCCCGCCCCGGAAGTCTTGAGGTCATTCTCCCAATCAAACGCCCATGTGGAAAGTCAGCGATTCCATACTGATCCTTCACTCCATACTCATGATGATCGGCCGTCGAAATTTGATTATATTTGAATACTCACCGTACGCCAAGGTGCCATCGGAGACACTCCTGAATGTACCTTGACAAGCCGTCCCCTGTGGAACAAAACATCTCAGTTCAATAAAGCCCAGCCCTACGAAGCACTTTCCTACGATTGGGACCCTGGCAACCCTTCGTTCACCATAAATATATATAATCCTGAGGGTTTCACAGCCGACTTCAAGATCAGGCCAAATTTGTTCCAAGCATTGCAGCATCTACGACTTCCTGATAGGCCCAGAAGGCTCTGGATCGACGCCATTTGCATCAATCAGGACAATGTGGAAGGAAAAAACGCACAAGCATTGCTCATGGCTGAAATATTCAGTGGAACAACACACGTATGTGGATGGCTTGGAGAACAAAGTGCGGACAGTAGTTTGGCTCTCAATTTTATCAGCCGGATGGTCAATTTGCACAACATTGTAGCAGACTGGAGAACTCTGCCAGAATGGGTCGCTTTGTCGTCTCTACTGAGAAGGACGTGGTTTAGTCGCCATTGGGCTGTACAGGACATCACAGCATTGCACTGGCAGACCGGGCAACATTGTATTGCGGTTATGTCGACTGGTCCGAATTTGCTGACGCTATTTCTCTTCTTGAGGCCGTGGAATCGGAAAGTCATACGATACCCAAAAACAACATGATTTCAGATTTGTTCAATGCTAGCAGTGACACATGATACAAGCTATGACACAAGATCTAAGTAGCGATAGAGAATGCATGTATGTAGACATGCGAATGAATGATCGTCTAGAAGGATCGCTCCCTACTTCTGCAACCAAATTGTTTCACTTCTAGACAAGCATTTTCATTCATGACTTTTAGCATCTTTTCGTCCCCTTCGGCTCTTCTCCAGTGTACTTGTGGTTCCAAAACATGATTTAGAGTCATTAGTCAGTGGACAGTCTGCAGGCATATGGTCGATTTAGGATATAGGCAATGTTCGAAAAGGTAACGTAGTCATTCAGAAATACTCAAAGTCGATCCGGTCAAAGCCGTCTATATGAACTCATTCTCGTCATCGTTAACCCAAACCCGGATTTTCTCCAGCTGACACTCTACGCAGCACGTCCCCATGGCGTCCAGCGAAGGTGACGTCGCAAGAGCACACATCCGTAAGAGGAACTGCATCTTCGTTGGTAACAGGGTACACGAGAGCCTGGAGCAAGTACATCAACTCCTCGCTCCAACAAGCGAGGCGCCTAAGAAAGAGGTAGCTATCTAATCACGCTCTCCTCCGCGCTGACGGATACTATCATCGCAGCCCACACGACCCTGTAGATCTAATCTTGCACCTCGAACAATGGATCCCATATCGCCTTGATCGCGCCGATCTCCTTCTCAAAATCCTGTCGCTGCATACCTATCTGCTCGAGCAGCGCAAGAGCTTCATGATCGTCTTCGACGACACCAAAGCCTAATGCGTAACATAGAGCTAGCTGGAAGGTGTCGTTCTGATAGCGTGCCCGGTTCGAGGGACTGAGACGAGCCATAGTATTTCTGTCTATTAGACAAGCCGTAATGTATGAGGATACGGAGTCATCTGCGTTGTACAGTTGATTGATGGATGGTTTAAGCTTGTGAGTCAGAAATACCGTACAATCAGTTTCTTGTTCTTGAGAATTTCGATCTGATGACATACATGAAATTCGCATTTCGTCGGAGCTTGTTGTTCGTTCACCAAGTCCAGATCAGGGGTCGGCGTAGTTCTGTTCTTCTTCAGAAATGATCTTTGTATCGAAGCAGAGGTCACTTACGGCTTTTGCGTCAGAAGTGAGATACATTCGGTGAGGTCTGAGGTTCGAGTAGAGGGATCAAGAGATAGCGTTGCAGCGAAAAACTCTACCAGATCTCTTTTTTCTTTGTCGCTCATCTCGGACGTTTCAACAGTTGTCCCTTTCAGATCCCACAGCGCACGAATCCTCGAGTTGAGGCATTCAGAGAAGGGCTGGATCCCGTGATCTTGAGTCTCGTAGACCATGAGCCATAAGGAGAGAACACCGAGCGAGTATATATCCATCTTCTTGGCGCTTGATGGCGCGAAACCCCGATGGTGCCACTCAGGAGCAGTCCAGTGTGAAGACTTAGACATATGAATTGTACTCTGGCTCGTAAACATGGTAGAACTACCGAAACCTGCCACTTTTGCAACAAGATTGTTAGACTCGTCTTTGAAAATGAGGACGTGATCGGGCTTGATATCTCCGTGGATGATGTCTGTTGCTAGATCAGCAGGCTTCAAGACGGATAGAAATGCAAGGTACCCACGGTTCATATGCAGATGCCGAACAGCATTAGCAACATCAGCACACACCCTCAACCTGACAGAGTGAGCCGCGGTCTTTCCTTCGCTTGAGGCAGACCACTCGGTCAAATTTCCAAAGCCCGCCTTCTCCAACGCCAGCACCGGGCGAACCTCCTTGTTGTCGGGCAAGATATCCCAGCACAAGCCTTCCAGTCTGACGACATTAGGATGCTGACGGATCTCGGGTTGTCCCAACGTTAGAATCTCAGAATACATGCGTTGGTATTCTTCCGATTTATGTGCTTTAGATCGTGTTTCCAAGCCCCCTTTGACCGTTTTGAAAGCGAACTTTGTTTGCATGCTGATCAGTGCTTGGTGAAATTCGGCTGTTGGTAGCTCGCCCACGGTTCTTAGTGCTGGTTTCCAGCTTATAGGTAGAAAATCAATGTCTAATCTCTGTGCGAGAGCTAAGATAGAAATGAAGTCGAAGTACGGGTTTTCTTCAGCCTCGGAGACGGATAAAGCACCCTCGGAAGATGACGTGGATCTCGATACCGTCTCGGTGCCAAGTTGTGTTTCTTCACCCATATCTCAATCGCGGAGGTGGACTTGTTGAAGACACCGATCTGATAGGGCCAACTTAGTAGGCCGACTTGATGTGATCTGCTTTTTCCAATCATGCTACGCAATTGTGTAGCTCGTCAATCGTGTCAGCATCAAAAATCCTAGACAGCCTCACAGCCTACTTAGTGCCCGCCCTAGCCCTAGAGATGTGTTTTGTGAGGCTGAACCCCAACATAACACGAGACAGCCCAAATATCATCCCGAAGCACCAATTAAGCGCATTGCCTAGATGAGACGCTACTCAGAAATACCTATTTCACAGCAGTCATAGAATCCAGAACTCGGCCCCTCGTAAGTGCTACCCAACCACAAGCGAAGAAGCCATGAACGTAAAATACTGATCCGCATTTGAGAGAAAGAGCGAAAGAGCAAGCTCAGAGCATCCTAGCTACTTAGCATTTATCTCTGCTAGGTCACAGCAGTAGCCGCAACCTCGTGCTCATTACGCAAGGTGCAGGTTCTGAGATGCCACATATGAAACTCTCTCAAGCAGCTATTACTATGATCGCAACACATCTACGACTAACTAGCCTCTTTCTTTGCCAAAACCCAAACGTGTCGCGAGTCTCCGATGAATTAGCCTATCATGAAACAGCAACCCCAAGATTGGCAGCAAAGTCAACACCATCAGCCGGAGCGGGCTGCACGAATAAAGCCGCACGAATAAAGCCAAAATAACCTTGACAGAATGTATCGAGAGCCCTTAGTATCTGTATTGCCGTTCATTAATGGAAAAGCCATCGTCAGTCAGCAAGCTTTGGCCACGATGCAGTCGATAAAGAAGCATGAGCCGCGGGTATAGGACTCACAGCAACCAGACTTGCCGGTAGACAGATGATATAAGTGAGGATCTTGACGGTCTGTGAATCCTTTTGAGATTTACCAATGAGCGCGGACACAAGCGCATTCTCAGCTTAAGCTGCAAGATCGGGATCTGAGGACTCCTAAGAGAGACAGAGAGACGCGGCTAATACCTATGAGAGAGACTTACCAGATTATGTCGCAAGCAGTTCCCCACAAGCCTAGAGAGTTAGAGCCTGGATATTCCGTGAGTCAGGAACTGCTCGATGAAAGAGCTGCTAAGGAAAAGGAGCCAGAAACGTTTTGGCTGACTATCTGTGCGGAAATCGATGGATGTTGGCAGAAGGATTATCAAAAAGAGCTAAGAGATAGAGAGAGGCAAAACAAGGGAGTGGGAATCTCTATTGGGAGAAGAGATCTCTGGGATGGCCAGAGGATGACGTCATGGAAGAAGTGGACCAGAAGCAAAAGGATGAAAGTGAACACCGATATTGGTAATCCAAAGCCAATAAGCAAGAGGACAGGCATTGGCAACAAGTGGAAAAGCTTCTCACAGAGAAGAACACAAAAAGGTTGAACATGAAGCCAGATTCCCAAGCCAGAATCCCAAGCCAAGGACCAACCAGGGCAGAAGTACTTCCATTTCCTCTTTCAGGTCCGAATTGCACACCAGTGACCTTCTACCTACGCCACATAGCCCATTCTGCCCACCATTGAACAGAAAGAGAGTGTTGGAAGTGTCTAGTCCTTTCCATGCATATCCTTCAATGCATACAGCCGTGTTGCCTAGTTCTTTGTCAGGCCAGAGGTCTTATACCTCTGGCCATCCACCATAGATCTACATGCTTCCTATCTTTCACCACTGCACCTGCTGATAGAGAGCCTCATCACAGACCCAAGACAGAGATTGGTGACAAGACATGGACAGATTGGGGGCGTGGGGGCATATTTCGATCCGCGGGTGTCTTGGCGCAGTCTTGGCGCAACGCTAGCCTACGGGAAGTCGACCCTTTTCGTCCTACACAGCGTTCCATGTCATTCTCGATACTTCAGCTAATCAACTTCAAACATGTCTTCCTCAATTGCGCGATGCGAGTATTGCTCTATGATGGTCAATAGAGCTGATGGATGTAAAAGGACATTTCCAAGGAACTCAAAGATTTGGATTCGGGCGACATCTCTTCATCATGGTTGGAATGGCGTTCTCTACGTGAGAGGCACAACTGCCGAGGCTGAAGCGACACCTACTCGAGGATGCCGTGTATCGATGATTTAATAGATTTAAGCTATATGTCTTCAATCTGGCGGCCTATCAGGTAGCTCTGAAAGCTATTGTGCCCCCTTTGCCGGAAAGATGTCCAGTCAGCACACCGCATTTCGTGCCTCATTGAGGCTTGACAGCTCAAGCAGTGCTTGCAGGAAGAAGGTTTATATCTATATAAAGAGAGATCACTTTCATGCGTCGTTCATTGACGAAAAGATGCCAGTGTGCGATGAGGCTGGAGAACGAATGAAAGACTGACTCTATTATAGCTGAAAATAATCAATGAAGACCGTAGGGCCTGTAATTACACTATACTTCGAGAGTCTCATACCGACAGAATGGCCTGCCAAACATTACAAATATCCTACCTCGAGCAGGACAGGGGACCCGGGTTTCAAATAGCAGTCGGAACTCTCTGCTCGCTCTCTACCACAGTCGTCCTCCTGCGGCTACTATCTAGAAAGGTCTCCAATCTCCGATTCTGGCTCGATGATGCCTTTATTGTTATCGCAGCAGTGTGTAGTGTCCATGCAGAGTATCAACTCTAACAGCTGACACAGTAGTAGATATTTTCTTGGGCCTCCGCATCATCGATGTTCTGGGGAGTTTCTATTGGCCTCGGGAAGCACTATGAAGCGCTTCCTGTTCTGGATTTCAAGTCCCTCTACCATGTACATAGCATCACAGGAAGGAAGTATTGAGGAAATTATTGCTAAAAGTTTCTAGATCTCCCTCATCTTCCAAATGATGTACTACTGCTGTCTAGCTTTCATCAAATTCTCGATCCTCGCCTTCTATCACCGAGTCTTCCCTACTGGTCAACTACGCATAACAACATATATCCTTATCGGCGTCATAACTGCGTGGTGGATTGCCGCCGTGCTGGTAAGTGTCCTCAGTTGTACGCCAGCTAAGTTTGACTGGGATTCAACGAAGCACAATGGGCATTGCATTGGCGCTTCAGGGTTCATTCTCAGGAATTCCATTCCGAACATAGCAACTGATGTCGCGATTTTACTGCTTCCTTTGCCGGTGATATGGAAGTTACAGCTACCAATTAGGAAGAAAGTGGCAGTAACGGTGATTTTCTCCCTTGGTATCTTGTGAGACCTCCTCATGCAGAGATTTTCCAGACAGTAGCTGATAGTTGAGATCTTCAGTGTAGTATTTACCAGCGCTATCCGCGTAAAGTATTTGGCCGAGAGCGATCATGACTATTCATGGAGCGCTGCTACTGTCTATCTTTGGACAAATATCGAGCCTGACATCGGCATCATCTGCGCCTGCCTCCCTGCTATGATGCCCCTTGTCCGACTTGTTCGCGAGGAACTTGTCTCGAAAGTCTCCGTGTCACCGGTATTTCCAGAGACCCAGTCACTTTCTAAGATGAAGTGGCCTCGAGGCAGAGCTGATGAGCAAGTTTTGTACACTAACCAGGATGGCTTCACGCATGTGGATGATCAAATTACCGCTTCAATAGGCCCGACGTGGGATTTGACGGCATCGCTGTCAGAGAATGAGGCAGTAAGGCAACTTGAAGATGACTGGCCTTTGCGCAGAGTTCATATCAGACATGATGAGAATGTGGCGTATAACCAGATGTAGGCGCTTTCTGTTATTCCCATGATCGCAGCCTCTATCTATGAATGAAGCGTTTACGAAGCCGAACCATGTCCTCATAATTCCATCTTAGGTATTGGAAGTGGGAGTTTGAACGACGCAGACGACGCAGTGCGCAGACTTCGTTTCTTGAGATCCAATCGTGGTCCCTCTCCTCGCTTCGCTCGTGTTACCACCCTGTCGGAACGTGGAATTCATTGGCCCACGATTACTCCTAGCATCATTCATGCAAGGCGCTGATTATGGATCCCGCGTGGAGATTCTCTCCTTAAGAGTACGTGAGGGGCACTCTCATGCAAGTCCGTCGATCACTGCAGGCCTAACCGAGGGCCGTGCTCCAGCTTAGCAACATCACCAATGTCTTCCAATTCTCCGACTCTTCTGAATTGAGAATCATCCTTGTGGGCGCAGCTGACGTGGTCAACCGCATCAATATGGATCCTCTATCAGTGGCTGCCTCCGTGGCAGGCGTCGCTGCTATGGGCGTCCAATTATCTCAAACGATCTACAATCTTATCCCCACAGTCTTGGAAGCAGAGAATGAGATGTCGAGTATCGCAAACGAACTTTCGCTCTTGACGATGGTTTTCAATGAGCTGGAAGTAGTCCTGCGGCAAGATTCACGAGTCTACCGACGGCGCATGGTGAGAGCGGTCAACGAGATCCTTGGAAATTGCGAAGGCGTCTTCGAGGGCATCTCTAAATATGTTTTTGTGAATCCTCAAGATATAAGATCTTCCAAGCAGTTCCAGAAAAATGTCCGTTGGTATTTCCAGCGACATCGTGTCAGACCATTGCAAGTAGGCTTAGAGTCTATGAGATCAACTTTGAACGTCTTTCTGCACGTTGTTCATTTGGCACTGGTTATTGAAGCAACGGATTCCTTTATGCAAGTCCTTTGAAAAGTCAGCAGTGCGCGAGTCATAGTAACTGACACAGCATAGGCCCAACGCCGGAACAATCTTCACACATGCGGACGTTCAAAAGGAGAAACTTATCCTCGTGGAAGTACTGCTAGATAATCGGCAAAGCATCTTAAGTCTCAAACAGATTGAAGAGGATCGCGATAGAGAACAGAATCTCCGGAACATCAGCGAGGATAAGCGACGAATCGAGAGGACTGATGACGTCCTAGCCCTGGATGACGGTGCACCAAACATTGAGCGCACCCTTGGTCCGACGAGAATGTCAGACAGTGGCAGGTTCGATTCATTTGGACATTGGGTAGAAAGCAGTAGTGCGAACACCAGTTCCAGTACTGGCTTGTTCTCCAAAGCTGCGAAGGACTCAGTAACAAACACGACATACAGCAACACTTGGTCATCTGGTGGCAACACGAAAGACAAGAAGGCCACTATTGGATTTGACTACGGGAACTTTGGCCTGCGCGACGAAGGAAACGAGGAAGACAAAGCCGAAGAAGTCAACACAGTAGGCGAGGACGGTTGGGGCCCTTGTACCTGTGCCACCACTCACAAGAAGCACAAGAAGAAGAGAAAGGATCTGCCCGACAGTATTTACAACATGCCAAATCCAACTGTCGTCAAAACAACACTTGGGAACTCGGAAGCAGCGGCCGATGACTCGTGGAGTGCCTGGGCTGTTGCATCTAGTGAAGACAAAGACAAGCAAATGCAAGAGCGTAAGAAACAGAAGCGGAAGGAGAGCGACGACGATGATCAAAAATCGCAGCAAGGGTCACCAGACGCAAGTGTGCCAGCGAGATCAGCATCTCACTCTGAACATAGTGTCGAAGTCATCGAGGTTTTGGAGGCTGACTCGAGCGGTAGTAGACAAAGATCGTCCTGCGGCGATACCGAAAAGGCTCAGAACAATGGGGCTGGTGACCTGCCAAGCCCTTCAGAGGGCCAAGAGAACCCAGTATCTCAGTCCCCTGCTTCTGAGTACTACTCGATACCCCCCGAGTTTCCGATTACGGATAGGATTGAGCCGCATTACTTTGAGGAGGGTCTTGCTATGAAGCCCCGTAGGCCCCGGAGTAGATTTAGTGCGGAAGAACTAGCTACCAAATACAGCAAGAGCCAAGGGTCGCCAACTGGAACGGAGATACTAACGCCAAGCGCCCAATGGTTCTTGAGCGTAGTACCTCACGAGTCGAGTGATTCAGCGTTGATCTTAGAATCTCGCTCTGGAGAGGCAAATCATCTCAGGGCCCGAGCGGAGGAGACGACGAAAAAACTCTTGCTCGATTGGACCAATAGCGATCCCGACGTTATCTCTGGAGAGGAGGATTTAGGAGGCTGGAATGTTTCTCGCAGTTCCAATTCTCATCCCCACGGCCGAGCAAGAGATAAGCAAGCGACTAACCAGCCGTATGGAGCGTCCTACACGCCTCAAGCATACCCAATGTATGCGCCGCAACAGTGGTATCCGCCGGCTGTCGCCACACCACCTCTTCTCCCGCCGCCAGTAATCACTCCACCACCTCCTCCCAATGATAATCAAACGGACAGTGAGGAGCTCGCTCGCTTGAAGAAATTGATCCTAGATGAAAAAGCCGAGCAAGACGTGAGGGCAGCAGCGGTGGCGGCAGCAGCACCACCAGCCGCCCCCGTTGCACCTAGCCGAACAGCAGAATTGCCAGAGGATAATACGCAGCGTGAGAATACGTATATGGAAGCAGTGGACTCGATGCAGATATCGCAAGAGCACAATTCACTGTGGACAGCAGAGCCTACGAGACTGCAGCCGGTTATTATGAGGGATTGGCTCGGCCGGAAATTCATCTTCCCGGTGGACATGTGCCAGACCTGGGAGGTGGGCGATTCGAAATTCCACCCGATAATCTAACGCTAATGTTCAAAAGGCACTCCACGGTCTAATACTGGAAGCTTTTGGGCACATGCTTGAGTACAGACCAATGGTCGAGAAGGGCAAGTACCTCATATCCCACGTAACAGGCGAAGTAATCCTTCCATCGACTTGGGAGCTGTTCGTGCAACCTGGTTTGGAGATCAACATGGAGATCTTGAACGTATTTGATGCATTTCGGGACGAACCCAGCGGCAAAGCGGTGATGGCCGCCAAGCGAGACCAGGGTGGTCCGAAAATACTGATACCCCCGCCTGCATCAGAGGTGCCCACGCCCGGAAGCCCAATGGCCCTTCGATCCAGGAAAGACGATGAACCTTCCATCGATGATATTCCAGACGATGAAACGGACTGCTCATCTCCGAACGGGATCAGCTACACTGAGCGGTCGGACCCTCGCTTCTTGTCCATTGAAAACGTACTGCTAGAGCAGAAGAAGGCCAAAGTCGAAGCGGAGATGAAGCTCGAACGTAACAGGCGTTTCTTCCAACTCAAGCAGCAGCTGATAGACCAGGGCGCCGCGATCCAGGCGCGACAGCACGCCGCCGAACACGCGGAGCAGGACTCCAAATTGGCGTGGCTGGAGAAGCAAGTCAGGGAGCAGAAAGAGGAGCTGGACCGACTGCCGCCACTCTTGACGACCCCGCCGAGCTCCAACGCCGGCGATTCGTTGAGTAAGAGCGCAAGCAGCCCGCAGCGGAAGCCTTCCTTTGGGGCGCGTCTATTGGGTCGGATCCCGTCCCGGAGTATTCGGTCCAGGGGCTCCGTTCGAAGTCAACAAATGATGACCGAGGGTCGAAGATTGGGAGCACAGCGGTAACATACCTAGCTGCTCGATCTCTTATGACCTTGCAAGCCCTCGATCGCGACGTCTAGGTGCTCCGTGGGAAGGGATGCGCATTTCAAGAGTGACACCGCAGGCGGGCACTGCTTGGGAAGTACTCTAGTGTATCCATCTAAGTTGTATCCATCTAAGTTGTATCCATCTAAGTTGTATCCATCTAAGTTGTATCCATCTGAGTTGTATCCATCTAAGTTGTATCCATCTAAGTTGTATCCATCTAAGTTGTATCCATCTAACCTGTGTCTATCTGCGTTGTATCTGTACCTAATGAAGTTGTATCTAGCTGGCGTTGAGGTCGTGATAGAATAACATCCCTATCATCACATCATTGATTATGAAAGCAGGGACGGCGACGTAGGCTGATGAAAGACATATCGCTGATGCAGCGATGAGATGAGGCTGCTTGTTGTCGTTTATGTGTTCTTAATAATTTATTGCAGATGTAGGCAATGCCGTATTGGGTGAGCTAGCACGGGTATAGAGGAAGGGACAGACTGCACGTCTCTTTTCACATCAATATCTTATTCTGAGTACATTATGATGATAGTTCAGCTGAGAAGGATTCTCTTCTAGATTATGTGTACAAAAGCAAAGCCTGGAGCAAGGGACGTGCTTTTTCCCGCGGAATCTACTGAATCGAATCCTTTGCATAAGAGAGACCAATGCCGAGCCGAACCCACTCACGGAACCGCCTCAAGTGGCGTGGACCCAAAGTAATCACTCGAATACCACGCAGACGCGGACCCGTACTCCGTTTTTGTCGCACTGCATGCAATGGCTGGAGGCGTCATTGGTCAGCGTAATAGGTTCCTGGCATCATTGCAGGATTGCCCTGTTTTGAAACGTTTCCGGATATGTTTGCGAGCCAACTGGCACACACATGCATCTCCGCCCGAGGCCCATGATGGCGGTCATGCTGGGACTCCTGCCAAGGCTGCGGCACGGGACAAGCCAGAAACCAAACGGTTTACTTGGCTGGGCCTTCCATCTTCAGAAATCCAAACACATGGTCGTCGCAAGAACCGTCGAAATAGGAATCAAGCGATGGGAAGCATCCAAGGAGTGGGAGGGGATTCTCCCAGGCTCTAGAGTGCCTATCTAAAGCAGATACACTGCAGCATTCGCCTGGTTTTTTTCTGCAAAGTGAGCCGATCAAGCTGCGGCACAGGACACCTTAGCTAAGTCTCAGCTTACTCTGCGGCTTATTCTTATGGTGTGGTCCGATTTCAGCACTTGATTCGCGAACCGCACGATTGGGACTCCTCCGTGCGATTCACACAAGGAGACTCCGCACATACATGAATCACAATCCAGTCAAAAATCATAGCCCACGCCTAAGGCCTTACGACCTGCTTGGGTCGAGATGTACAAAACCCTCTCGAAGGCTACAAAGAGCGTTGAAGCCAGCAAGACCCAGCATCTTCAGGTGGCCGCCAGTAATAGGTGCTTCAGCCGTACAGAGATATAACGAACAATATTGTCCTACATAATTCTAATGTGCCACAGTCTGCGGTTTCAAACAACCCTCAGACATCTGATTGCACATAAGACACTCATCTTACAAGAGAAACTATATAGCTACAACTTTCCCAGACCAACTGGCTTACGAGAGTCGCTACAGCCTACTGCCCAAGACCATTCATGAAGAAATACGTTGCACAGCATGATCATCCACCCTATTTCGCATTAAAACCGCGATCAGAACACCACCAATGCGAATCCTCCAAGCCCCAGGTTCCATTTGCAACTAATCTTTGAAGCGGGAGGGAGGGTGACAGTCATTATGCGCGAGAAATGGTCCCGTCTCGATCGGCTGCGAGCGCAGCCTCGTCCCTGGAGACTGCCACTGTGCCCCACCATTGCTCAAAGTGAGCCACCCAACCACCGTCTTGACCAAATCTTTTAAACATCCTTATCGAAATAACTGCTATCATCCTTCTACCATAACACTTCTCACAAAGAAAAAGGAGACCCTGGACGCATAAAATGGCCGACCACGACCGAAGAGGCAGTATTGAGGCCATGTGCTTATTCTTCGTTGTCTTGTCAATTTTGGTGACTTTTTTGAGAATGATCTCTAGGCTCAAATCAGCAGCGGGACTCTGGTGGGATGACTGGTTCAGTCTCGCGGCATTGGTACGTCAACTCACCTGCTCAAGTCCGTCATGTTCTACATCGAAACATCAGAAAGAGGCAATCGGGAAGCTTTTGAAACACTCGACGTCCAATACCTGCAACACAAGTTGAAAATTAATCTCAAGTTTTTAAGATGCTCCGTACTTGCTTCTTGTGCGGCGACGGCCCAACTGGTTCCAGTATCATTGCGTCTGCTTTGTAATCGATACGTCTTGTCCTAAGGAGCCTTTAGCTAATGAAGGGCGACAGATCTTTGTGCTTGTACTGAATGCTTTGGGGTATTATGGTTTGTGCTACAACTTCATAGCTTATCTCATCCTCTGATTTGAGGCTCTCAGAGACCTACAATGGCCTCGGCCAGCACATCAAGTCGCTCGACCCAGGTAACTTGAGGTTCTTCTTGCATTCGCTCTACCACGATGCCTGGGTATACAATCTCGCCCTGGCGCTCGTCAAAATATCGGTCCTCTTTTTCTACCAGCGCATCTTCGCCACGACCCGGAAGACAAAGCGAAATCTCTGGATCACCGCAGGCCTTACAGCTGCTTGGTTCACTTCCATGACTCTTGTGGCGCTCTTCGAGTGCAGCCCGATCAAGGCTGCTTGGGACATCGGCATCAAGGGCAAGTGCTTGAATAGGTGGGCATTTTACATGGGTGCGGCTGTACCGAGTATCATTCTGGACTTGATACTATTGTGCATACCAGTCCCGTTCTTATGGCGGTTGCATATGGGTTCATCTCAGAAGTTTGCTCTCACGGTCACTTTCCTTTTGGGCTACCTGTGAGTCCGCTGATCGTTCGATAGGATGCCGATCGGGAGACTGACTGTGTGCTGTTCAGGAACCCTGTCATCTCTATTGTTCGTTTTGCATATCTGATTGAGCTACGTCCAAAGATCAACGACCCTGACATTCCTTGTGAGCGTCGCGAACCTGGCTTCCCTGCTCTCCATTCTCTTACTAACAGCTCGCAGGGAATTTCGCCAACTTGGCCATATGGTCAATCGTTGAGTGTAACGTCGCGCTCATCAGCGCATGCGTCCCAAGCCTGCAGTTCCTGTTCCTCCGCGCTATACATGCCGTCCCAGGTCTGGCCCTTCCCCGATTATATACGACTCGCACAAAATCCGGCAGCCGGAGCATAGACGCCAGCACGAAGCAAGGCCTACCCCATCAAAGCGGAAGCTTTGCGCGCCTGAAGGACGACCTACCGAATCTTGGGTTCGCCGGGCCCCAGAATAGTTACGAGGTCTCTGCCTTCAAGAAGTACGGCGTGGTGGGCGAGGAGATAGAATTGGGATCCCAGAAGCCGGCCAGTGAACCGGCCCAAATTATGGTGAGCAGAAGTGTGGACGTCGTCTCCTGCGCGGACGATGAGGAGCAGAGAGTTGGAGCCGGTTACGTATAAGAGTTCGGAGTTTGATAATATGGGCAGAAGTCTCAGCACAGGATCTGTCTCTGATCTGATGGCTTGAGAGTCATCAGTCCGAGTAGCTCAGACGGTAGTAGCATAGCTGTCAAATATGACTCTTAGTTGTTCTCATCATGATCATTTTTCGTCTAGGAAGAGCAGTGCAGAGGTCTCGGAATTGTTGCACTGGCTCCGTTGAAGATAGGTAGCAGAGAAAAGTACTCCTCGCTCTTACTCGTACGAGTCAGAGTCCGTAAAGAATGCTTCGATTTGAATACTTCGATACCGTTCTCAGATCCCCGGCCCCCCCAAGCCGCACCGCGTAGATCATCGACGCCCATCTGTTTCCATGGATCTTGCGTCCCATTCTCAAGACAAATTTCTATAGCTCGCTATCGTCCCACTTCTTTGCCAATTGACCGACTTTGCGGTCAATGAAACTCGCGACAGCACGAGCGGCATGCATTAACTCAGCTCAAGACTAGTGTGCGGTTGGTGGCCACGCCCAAGCCTCTCGCTGGAAGCTGGCTCGGTGCGGCTCGTCGTCAGCTATTTGATTTTAGGCAAGTTCTTACGAGGGAATCCACTCCAAAGGTGTATGGATCTGGCATACAAGCACCACGTTGTCGCTCCGAATGACCTTTTCGAAATCAATAATGAAGCGGGAGGTTCTTGTCTGAACTGGGAGGCTCTCTCAATGGGATAGACAGGGAAAATTTGGTGGGGCTGAAAGCTGACCTAATACCTAGGCTATCCAGTAGCTTGCGGGAGGCTTGTTTAGCCACATTAGGACGAGGGACTGTCAGGCTGCGGGAGGGGGACTGTGGGAGGACTGTCCGGATTCAAGCCGCATCAAGCCAGCTGAGAGTATCGTACGTATCGTACCCACACGTACATGCTTCCTTCCATCTTCTACCAGCGGTATATAAGTGGCGAGGACCTGGAAGCCGCCTAGCATGCTAGAGCATTATGCTTGCTTGGTATTACAGGCACCCAACTACAACACTTACAGCCTCGTGATATGACCGACCCGTTCTCTATCTCAGTGGGTGCATTGAGCGTCGTTTCATTCGGCATTCAGATCTGTCAGGGTTTGATTGACTACTATCAAGCAGCCAAAGATCAGTCGAAAGATGTTCAGACAACAGTCTCGTTCCTCCAAAGCCTCTCCTCGACTCTCGAAGGTCTTGATGGCTCCCTCAAGCAACACCGATTCGCCCCAAACCAACTTGATCTCGTGAAGAATGTTGAATCACACATCGAAGCTTGTGAGGAGGCAATTGCAGACCTTGATAAAGAGCTGGCTACTATTACACGAAGAGACAAGAAGCCCGGCGTGTTAGAAAGTGTCAAGAAGGCTACGCAAGCGGCGACGTACCCATTCAAAAAGGGGACCCTCCTCAAGCTGCGCGAGACCATACAAGATGTTCGAGAAAACCTTACCCTTGCGGTGAACACTTTGCAGCTGGACACTTCCAGCAGAATCCAGGATTGCGTGGCCAACTCCTCCGCAGTCCTGACCTTATTAAGGTCCGACGTTATTCAGCAGAATGTGCGAACTTGGCTTAATGCTCCGAACACGTTTGGTCAGCACTATGAAGCATGCGAGAAACGTCATAAAGATACTGGCCTCTGGTTTGTTCGTAGTCAGCATTTTCAGACTTGGCTGCAGACGAAGCAATCCTTTCTCTGGCTCAATGGGTTTGCAGGCAGTGGTAAAACAGTACTCGCATCTACCATCATTCAAGAGACCTTCGCTCATCGTGCCTCATCTTCGGGCATCGGTTTGGCCTACTTCTACCTGAGCTACGCCGATACACCTAAACAAACTATCGCAGGGGTGCTGAGCTCTCTGCTTCTCCAACTGTCTTGCCAGTCTGACTCTGCAGTTTTGAGCGAACTTTATTCAAATTATCTCGCCGGGTCACCACCTGACTATGCGCTCGTTCTTGCTTTGCAGACTCTAATGAAGAAGTTTCAACATATATATATCGTCATTGATGCACTGGACGAGAGCCCCCAGGGCCCGCAACGTGAAGCACTTTGCAGAGTAGTCAACCAATTGAGACAATCGGAATCAATCCATCTCCTCGTTACGAGCCGCGACTATTCAGACGTTCGAGAAATGCTTGATGTACCTCCAGAATATGATGTATCAATACAGAATGAGGCAGTAGTAGCGGATATCAAGAGGTATATAAAGGAGCAGCTTCGGGACGGCTCAAAGCTTAAGAAGTGGAAGAATTGGCACGAAGAAATCGAGGACGCACTGTGCAAGGGTGCCGGCGGAATGTGAGACTGCTATGTAGACATCGTTCATTGGCGATACTGACATTCTCAGGTTTCGCTGGGTCGATTGCCAATTCTTCGCTCTTAACTCCTGTCTTACGCTGAATATGCTGAGAAGCACTCTGAGCTCCTTACCGGAGACCCTAGACGACACTTACAGGAACATGCTCGCTTCTATCAAGCCAGAATTGGTAGACTTCGCCCGCCGAGTCCTAAAACTGCTTTGCTTCTCTGCCAGGCCTATTGAGGTCACCGAAATGATCGAAGCCCTTGCTGTGGTCGTCGACGGAGATACTGGGGGTTTTGATGCCGGGAACAAATTGTCTGGCGCGGATGATCTGCTCAAGATCTGTCCCGGTATGATAAGGGTCTTAGGCCCAGCAACAACCGACTACGATCCGCCTTCATCCGAGCGAGGCCAAGGCTTCTCGGAATTGAGCATTTCAAGACGTCTATGGCGCTCCGATCGACGCATTGTAAGCTTGGCTCATTTCTCTGTGAGAGAGTACCTTGTTTCGGACTACGTGCTTAGATCGTCACCCCATTTCCATCTTCGACCTTCAGAAAGTCACCTGTGGATTTCACAGCTGTGCTTAATATATCTCACTATGCCGGATATACAGTTTCCTGCGAAACCTGTGTATCCCTCCTATTGGCATTATGGTACCTTCGACTTTTTCGTCTATGCCTTGACATCGTGGTCAGAACACGCGCGGAAAAGTACAAGCACAATATCTCTACTACCCTTGCTCCATCGATTCAGGTCCGGCCCTGGGCTAAAGGTTGCTCTTCTACGAATTACAACAAGCTATTTCTGGGCCGCTGAATTAGAAGCTAAGGAGAGATCACTTCTGATCGAAGCCTTGATCATTCTTGTCAAATGGCTTTCTTTTGAAGGGATGGCAGACCTTGTAGACGTAGTCCTTGAAGCACCCCAGACGTTTTTCCCGCAAGAATCTCTGCCAGATGTTTTTCCGTTGAGACAAGTCAGACGATTAACAACAGATGCGCAGTTTCTAGCAAGGCTCGGATCTCGCCATCAACTCACTGGATCACTATCTGACCTTCGTGCCTTGGACCGAAGTTACACGTATTGTAAAGACCCATGCACAAGCCTAGCACTTCGAAACTTCCATTGGGATGTAGTCAATCGCTTGATCCTCAACGGCTTCCGAGCCTACCGAACGCCGGATATGCGACTCGATCCTCTGCAAACAGCGACAAGAGACGGTCAACACAAGACGGTAACGCTCATGATAGAGGCCGGGGCTGACTTCAAGGCCTACATGAAAGGCCCGAGGCTAGAACACCCATTCATGTTAGCTGCAGCCAATGGCCATGCCTGGATCGTCACCATGATGCGTGTCATGAAGATCGATGGTGCTGATTCTGGTCTCACAGGGCCTCACAATGTATCACCGTTGCTGTTAGCTGCCCGAAGGGGCCATCTGGATGCCGTCAAAGAATTGATCAAAGACGCAAGGGTAGCTCGCATAGTCAAAGACTCTGAAGACATCACCCCTCACGGAGGCGCGCGGCAAACAATTCTCGATCGAAAGACAGATTATGGGATGACAGCGTTGATGGCCGCGGCGCAATTTGGTAGCCTCGAAGTTGTGAAGGCTCTTGTTGATGCTGGCGCGAGTTGGAAGTGCACCACCGACATTGACGGAAATAGTGCACTGGCACACGCTATCAAGAATAACCACAAAGACGTTGCCGAATGGCTTGTCAACAAGGGAGCTGATATTGACTCCCCCAATCGCTTCGGCCTCACACCAAGAGAACTTGCAGAGCGCCTCAATACTGACCCCATCATCTGTCTTCTTGGAAAGTTCTCTATTTCTACAAAGCCATCTTCCCAAAAGGACCGGCTCTCTAAGCCGCCGGAGAAAAATAGAGCTCGATCTGAGGGAAGTGCCTACTCGAAGATGCCATGGCATTCGCGGATCGCGGACGATGGATTGAAGGCTGCCTTCCAAGGGACTGCGGCTATTAAACCGCCAACCTAAGTCAACTCGATGTATAGAAGTGTGGATTCTGTCATTATCTTTGGAGTTCGCTCTAGAGAACCAGAGACCGCGGTATTCAGGAGGCGTAGACGACATACTCCAGTGGAAATTAAGCCGAGTTCAGGACTCTCTGACGAAAATTCTGGCGAGGCTACTAATGCCAATTCTGATGAGGACTCAGATGTGCTTGAGGCAGTGGTTGGCGAGAAATACCCAGGCCGATTCCCTCCTGTGAAATGGATCTTGAGCACAGAAGACTCTAACAAATGCTGTACCACTATCGAAGAGATGATAGTCTCCTCGAATTTGCGTCCGAATTAGTCTATACACAAGATTGCTGCTATTCCGAGCCGAGTTGGGAGAAAATGCCACTGGCATTACTACCTTAAAGACAAGACTAGCACCAGATTACGACAAAGTCTTCTGCGGACACCCCAGGAGTAGTCACGTTGGAAAAAGGATCGATCCCGTCAGAGTCAAAGGTTCCGGACTCACGCAGGTCGATGGACAGGCGAAAAATCGTCCAGTAATTGCAGACGTTGTGTTTGTTCACGGCCAGCAAGGGCATCCTCGAAGGACTTTGGAGGCTTCGTTGCAAGCTCAAGCCAACTCCAACAAAGGACTTTTGAAGCAAACGAGTCACAAAATCTTTTGGCCGGCAGAATTGCTTTCTCAAGCTCCCAAGGATGTTCGAGTCTTGACATATGGTTATGGTTCGAAGATGACCAAAACTTTTACGTGGAATACGAGCAGGAACGGTAATCATGGACACGGCAACTCCCTTCTCAACGCAGTCAGTCTCTTTCGGATTGAATGTAGCGAGCGGTCCATCATAGTCGTTGCACACAGTCTACGCAAGCTTCTTGTCAAGTATACCTTAATTGAGGTACGAAAGCTGGACAATGATTCTTATCCATATTAAGTGTACACGTAGGTAGTCGTCTTTTTTGGAACATCAGATAGAGGAGGATATACCTAAGGTACGAGGTACTTGACGTCTATCGGACTTACAGCATCTGCTGACTAGTCATTACCAAGGCGACAGAACCTGACTGCCGACATGTTCGGATGAAAGCCAACGGTCAACTGGTGCTGATGCGAAAAGCATAACTCTTGGACTAATGAAACAGGAAACCAAGATAGAAGTGCTTCCGGCATATTTCGAGCAGTACTACCCTTTCCACCAATCTTTCGTTCCTTTTCCTCATAATTTCTTGATCGAAGACTCTCATAGAAAAAATACAAGCCCAGAGGCCTACATACGTGTCATATGAACCCTGCCATCGTCGTTGACCTCTTGCAGACATGATGGTGTTGATCTAACTTCTAGGACAGTCATCTATCACCTTGTGGGTTGGTAATTCACACCCTACCGCACCCTACCCGGGAACTACCCGGAAAGCGCACCCGGGGGTCAGATGGGTCAGATCCGGGGCGGTGTGAGTTACCAACCCACAAGGTGATTTACGTGCAATGTTCGGCCGGAGAGGATGCCAAGAAGTTGTCGCTTCTAAAGCATCTTATTGGTGAAAAGCTTGGTCAGAGTCCCTGGCATTTCTGATTGGTGCGTCATTCAAACCTCGGCATCTAAGTAAACTAACGTCTGCGATAGAGGTGCACCAACAAAGTTGGCAAAGAGCGCAACTCAAAGACTGATCATAGACAGAGATCAATCTCCAGCGAGCATGCTCTGAGTATCTCTGAGTATCTCTGCGTATATATATTACGCACACCACGAGACAGGACACTGGAATCATCAGAGGTACCATGGGCTCCACGGAAACACCCACCAACGACCTCTTCGACGTCATCATAGTCGGGGCAGGCATCTCCGGCATCAACGCTGCCTACAGAATACAGACAGAATTACCATCAGCCCGCTATACTATCCTCGAAGCGCGTGGAGGCATAGGAGGCACATGGGACCTCTTTCGATACCCTGGCTTCCGCTCCGACTCCGATCTCTTCACATTCGGCTTCGCGTGGCGGCCTTGGGCGGAGCGCAAAAACATCGCGGACGGCGACTCCATTCGGAAGTACATCCGCGAGTCTGCTGCTGTGTACGGTATCAATGAGAAAGTCATGTTTCACCGCAAGCTGGTCTCGGCCAATTGGTCGTCCGATCAGCAGGCGTGGAACTTACTCGTCGATGAAGAGGGTCGAAAGACACACTTCCACGCACGCTTCGTCATCCTGAGTACCGGATACTACGACTATGACGAAGCGTTAAGCAGCCATATACCTGGCATTGAAAACTTCACTGGAAAAGTGGTCCATCCCCAGTTCTGGCCCGCGGATCTCGACTACAAAGATAAGAAAGTCGTCGTTGTAGGAAGCGGCTCAACGGCCGTGACTCTGATCCCCTCACTCGCAGAAACAGCATCCCACGTCACCATGCTGCAGCGTAGCCCCACGTACATCGTCGCGCGGCCCGCAATCGATCCGTTTGGACAGTGGGCGCAAAGACTCCTCCCGCGCTGGATAGCGCACCGCATCACACGGTTCAAGTTCCTGATCCTCAGCTTCTTCTTCGTCAAATTCTGCACCTTCTATCCCCTCGCAGCCCGCAACCTGATCAAAAAAGCCACCCTCAAGCAGCTCCCGGCCAACGTACCGCACGACCCGCACTTCGAGCCGCGCTACAACCCCTGGGAGCAGCGCCTCTGCCTCTGCCCGGACGGCGACTTCTTCGCCGCCATGCGCGCCGGCAAAGCCTCCGTGGTCACCGACACCATCGCCACCGTGACGGACACCGGCGTCCGGCTCACCTCCGGCCAGACCCTCGACGCCGACATCATCGTCACAGCGACCGGGCTCAAGCTCAAGATCGCCGGCGGGGCCCAGGTCTCCGTCGACAACGCCCCCCTCGCCATCGGCGACAAGTTCCTGTGGAAAAGCGCGATGCTGCAGGACCTGCCCAACATGGCCGCGGTCCTGGGGTACACGAACGCGTCCTGGACGCTCGGCGCGGACGCGACGGCGCTCCTGGTCACCCGGCTGCTGAAGTCGATGGCGGCCCGCGGGGCGACGTCGGCGGTGCCGCGGCTGGAGCACGCGGAACGCATGAAGTCGGTGCCGGCGCTGAACCTCTCGTCGACGTACGTGGTGAGGGGAGCGAAGGAGCTGCCGAAGGCGGGAGACCGGGCGCCGTGGATGCCGCGGAGCACGTATTTTTCGGACCTGTGGGGCGCAAAGTTCGGCAACATCACGGACGGGTTGCAGTTTGAGAATGTCTCGGCATGAGAGACGGGTCCGGACGTGTATTTATCCATCTATGACTCTGTATACCACCCTCATCTCCAGATACTCAAGACCCCGCAATGAACCTTCAAACAGCACACCTCAACCCAAGACAGCGTGCACCTTGAAGCCGGACACCGCGTAGGAGACGTACTCGTACAACCCTCCACTCGATCCCGCCATCTCCATCCCTCCGAAAGAACAGGAGATGGACATGGACACTCTCCCCGCAGGACCCTTCCGCAGACATACACGCCCCATCCCCCGCAGCCAACAAAAAACCCCCGTATTATACCCATCCCACCACTCCCCAGCCTCCAAAGCCCAACCGTCCACACCCCGGAGGATGTCAACCCTCCACCCACCTGCCATCCCGCCCAGCAGCCATGCAAACAACGACCCCATCCCCTCATCCACCCACCCATCCACACACACGCACACACACTCACAGCCCGGACGTAGCCCCAGTACCCAGCCACCCTCCACGCCTACAGAGCGTCAGATATACCTATACTCCCACCCCCACCCACCATCATCGCCGTAGCCATCGCCCCAAAGCCCCGCGACCCAATCCGTCAAAACGCAAGCACACGGACGGCGCTCGCACCGCGTTCCGAGCCCGGAGCGGAACACGCCGCGGGGCGGCGATGAACGAGGGATGCTAGCGATGAGTAAGGGGGGAAGGGGGAGCGAAGGGGAGAGGGATAGGATCAGGACCAAGGACGGGGGTCAGAACACGTCGAGGACGCGCGTACGGGTCGAAACGCGGAGGAGGTCCGCCGTGGATCCAACGGACGCGACGAAAAGGAGACGAGACCTGCGAACGACGCGCACCGGTACGGCCGCCGCGTGGGAAGCTCCTGAGTACCTATATATACCTCGTGTACCGTACCGTACTGTACAAAGCCGCCGATCCGCGCATCTACATCTCACAGCGCCAGGGTATCGAAAAGGGGAGAACAATGCAAGACGGACCAAACGACAAAAAAAACCCCCCGCCACGGTGCCTCAGCCGTCGAAATTGATGCGGTCCAGGATCGCGCGGCCGTCGGTCGTCCCATCAGTCCCAGACCCGGCGACCGCACCTCCGTCCGCCGGACCGTCCGTCGCAGCGACGCGGTGCGTCGCAGGACCCCCCGCGCCCACATCGCGCCCGCTCGCGACCCCGTTCCCGCCCAGCAGCTTGTCCCCGTCCTCCTCCTTGAGGAAGTCCATCCCGCTGGCCGGTCGCTCCGGCCGGGTCCCGCTCTTACTCCGCGGCCCCCCGGCCCAACTCATGGGCCGTCGGTTGCTCAGGCGCCGCGTGATCCCGCCGCCGATGCCCGCGGCGCTCCATCTCTTCCGCTGCGGGGCCGGGGCGTCGTCCAGTCCCAGCTGCTGTCTGACGACGGGGATCTCCGCGTGGTCTCTCGTGTTCCGCATGCGGCGACACCAGGTCACCTTGCCGTTTTGGAACAGGAACTCTCCGCCTACCTGTCGGAAGTCGCCGCCAGACAGCATGTTCCGGCCCGACTTCAGCTCTTGGATGAAACTCTTCAGAACCATCGACAGCATGGAGCGCTGCATGTATTCTGGCGTCTTGCCCAAATTTAGGGTGCTCGTCATGCGGAAGAGGTGATATAGTTTCCGCTTGGGGTCCGCGAAAATGGGAAAGGGGCATCCTGTTTCTTGGATGTACATCGGTATGAGGTGCGATTGGCCGCAGCCGATGACGACGATTTCTGTGGGCGGGGAGAGGGCGGAGAGGGACTCGGGGGTGATGGAGGATGCGAAGGTCCGGAGGTACTCCTGGCAATTCTGTGGATCTGTGTCAGTGTTTGACGACGAGACGAGAAAGTGATCGGGGTACATGCGCCACAGAAGAAATGCCGAATAAATATTATCAGGACCCGGCGCGGTCCATTCTCATTGTCGGCATACAAGCTCTTGAACGTATGCTTCTTCCCATCTCTGTCCAGCACAGATAGGTCGGCGGCTTGCTCCAAATCGCCCTTGGTAGGGGGATTGTTGTTGACCTTGATATTCCCCTTGAAGTCGCCGGAAGGGTCTTTGATGGCCATCTTATTGAAGGAGGAGGCCGGATCCTTGCCGATAGTGTCGATCCAGAGGACGAGGGGTACGAGAGTGAGAGTGAGGAGTATGGCGATGATGGTCGGGTTGGAGAGGAACAAAGAAAGGGAAGAGATAAAGGGATAGAATGACGGAAGGCATGAGGGCGCAGGTACTCCTGAAACCAACGCGTGCATGTCCATCAGTACTTTACCAGGAGCAGCGGTAGCAGTACAGTACACTGTTATTGTTCCGCGTAGTGTGAACGTGGCGGCTGACGTGAAAGTGAATCGGAGTGACGAGTGAGAATATAGAACAGGTATGTTGTATAGGTATCGATTATTACTTGTATTATGGCGATTGATACTGGGAGAGGCGGTGGCAGATGGGAGCGGATAGGACGATAGGCAAGATGAAGGAGAAGGGCGTACAAGCGTCAGGAGCGTACCGTACAGCACATGGTACGGTAATGTCACGCTCAGTAGTTTGGCGGTTGGAGGAAAATAAAAAGGCTCGATACTTTCCACCGATGCCATGCAAGCAGCAATTTTGGAATGATTTCATCGCCAGGCTGAGACATAGCCTTTGTCAGCCGATTAGGTCCAAGGTCTATTCGCCATCTAGACCCGACTAGGCCTGACGGAGCGTGGCTTCTTGCCCGAAGCGGTAAGATAAAGCAGCGATGAATGCTGATCCGCGCTACGCCGTGCGGATCATTTCCTTGTTACGGGCTCACATGGGTGCGTGTGGCTGGGTCAGGACGGTCGACTAAGCCCAACGGAGACAGCCCCATGTGAAAAACCCCGTCCTGGAAGCCGGACCCTGCATGTCTGACATTAAACATTCAAACACAGGGCAAGCGCATATACCACACACGAATCATGACGCGCGAACAACGTGGGATGGTCTGATGGAAGCACATGCCCTGAAACCGTTATCCTGACCCCTGGCTCATCATTCCCGGCGCGACGCCTCACGGCGAAAAAGGATTGGAACGCATCGAGTGAAAACGGTCGGGACGTTGCAATGATCCTGACCCTTCTGGAAGAACTCGGGTCTGGGGACGGGGAGAGAGAGAGCTTGCAAGAACAATGCAGACGCACGTCAGCCCTGCAGCACTTTTTCAAATATGATAACGTCCACTGACGACAATACTCAAGCCCATGCACATCGGAAGGTTGCTCCATGCATGGTCAGCGAATTCGCGCAATATCCCTGTTCCGAGGAGAACGGGACCACATAAAGGAGGGAGAGAATGTCTTCGATTTGCAGTCTGACGATCTATCAAACGCATGATGGAGAAAGGAAAGCAAGGGCTGCACGTGCAGCAAGTCCGAATGGACCGGCAAGAGCATACATACATCGAGGACAGAGGTGGGTGTCCTGTGGAGACGCTCGGGGCATGACTTGATTTGACAGACCACGGCCCGGCACCGCGCAGAACAATCGCCGTGCCCCCACAGGCATCCACCACACGCCTGCAGCATAATCTTACATGATGCGATAGAGACTGTCGTTGTTTGGCACCGGATCTCCCTGACGGCCACTCATTCCCTCCCGACTGACCATTTCTCACACGCATTTACCATCTCTGCAGCTGGCTTATCGGCCTTGCAGCTTTCTCTGAAGCCTGGTGTCAGTCATCGAGACCCGGTGCCTCGAGGAGCGCTATGACTGCGTTGAGTACTGAGGGGCATGCAAGAGCATCTAGCCGTGTCGGTGTTGTTGTGTCTGGGGTTTTCAACTGAATTGCATTACGTAGTCAACCACCATGTTTCCGGATCAGCCTTCGCATGTCGATCAATCGTAGTTGCCCAACCCGACTTGGCTGGCAAAGGCTGTAGACACACTTCGAGCATCGTCATCATCTCCCCGAGGGAGTCGACTGCTGGCAGAACTTCCTCCAAAAACGCTGCCATCGCCAGGACGTCCACCGGATTCCACGTAGCGCTTCAGACGATCTGATTGGTTGAGACTGGCCTGCTTCGCATCAATGATGCTGAGTCCGCCCAGACTAACTCCGCCTTTGCCATCGACAGTACTAGCAGGACCGTTGATGTCCGACTCACTAGCAGCAACAGACTCGCCTGCAATGCTCTCCGTACCAGCTCGGCTCTTCACACCGTTCATCCGGCGCCCATTCAGCGTAGGCCAAGTGTCCTGAAATCCGGAGAACATCTGTGGATATGCAGACGGAACACCAACGCCGCCGCCCACAGAAGATGAATGCACCGATGAAACATCATCCGGAATGTAGCCGACGAGGGACCCAGCATCGTTATACTCCTGGCGGGGACCATTACGACCATTGGCCATGCCATTGCTCAAGTCTGATGCCCGCTGGTAAGACATCTGGTAGCGTTGGGGCCCACGGTAGGATTGCTTGGGGCGACTGAACTGTAGCAAAGAGATCTGCAGGTTGGACAGAGGCCCCTCGACGAGACAATTCATCTCCTTGAAGTGCAAAAGAAGATAATGCCACAATGGGTGCTTCGATAAGACCTTGGGGTTGCCCAGAATGACCAATCCATACTTGGCTCGGGTAAGCGCGACGTTGAGACGGCGGGGATCACTCAAGAAGCCAATGCCTTGGTGGTCATTGGAGCGCACACAAGACAAGACGATGAAATCTTTCTCCCGGCCTTGAAAAGCGTCGACGGAGGCTACCTCGATCTCTTTGTAATTCTCCTTTTTAAATGTCCCGTTGGTCTGCATGGAGCTGACAACATAGCTTCGCTGACCTTCGTAAGGCGTGATGATACCGATATCATTGGGCTGCACACCAGCCTTGAAGAAGCGAGTGATGATCTTTTCGACGTTAGATGCTTCAGTGCGATTAAGATATGAGGTTCCAGAGGCTGAGATCTCTTCGTTGCCGAGATTCGACCAAAACACCATCGGAGAGTCCATCACTGGCCATGGAAAATCTACATCGCGACGTAGCCGCTGCTGCATCGTTACACCGTTCTGCAAGGATCCCTCATAGAACATGTTTGATGGGAATTCCGATAAGCATGGGTGCATACGGTACTGTACGTTCAGTCGAATGGGGGCACAGCCAAGAATGACAAGACGCTCGAATAGCGATTGATTTAACCCTGCCTTTGCTGCTTTCTTGTTCATGATGACAGGGCCCAATTGCTGGTGGTCACCGACAAGAACAACTTGCTTGCAGCCGAGCACCAATGGAATCATGCACTCAGGCTCGGCGGATTGTGTTGATTCGTCAATCAGGACAGTGCGGAATTTGAAGCGAGCAAGACGTGGATCGCCTGCTCCAACACAAGTACAGCAAATGACATCTGCGTTGGTCAAGATCTCACGCTCGGCACTACGAGTCAGCTGCTTGAACTTCTTCTCATCTTGACTCGACAGTTCACCTAGCTCGCTCTTGAGTTGGTTGAGCTTGACCAATTCGGTATTGCTATCGTTCATGCGGACCTGCTCATGAAGAGAGAGGAAGCCGACTGGGGACTCGACATCTTCGCGGGACTTGGCCGTGACACGGACAGTCTTCAGTCCCGTCTTATGGATTCGCTCACACAGCTGGTCGACAGCCACGTTAGATGGGGCGCAGACAAGGACTTGTCCCCCATTGATCTTGGCAAGATGGTAGATGATGGTGGCGGAGGTGACGGTCTTTCCGGTACCCGGAGGGCCCTGAATCAAGCTAAGTGGCTTCTGAAGTACACTCTTGACAGCATTGATTTGACTGCCGTTGAGCTCTGGCAGTCCAGGTACACTGTATTTCTTGGGCATCTGGGTTTTCATTGGTGCTGCCGCAACTTCGTGGCCTAAGAGTCGATGGAATATGTATCCTGATACACTCATCTCGTCAACAGCGAACGTCTTCATAGCAAGCTGCATTCTGTCGAACGAAGTAGCTTTCCACACGTAGTCTGCGCTAAAATTATGAGTGCATTCGGTCGGGACAGACTTGTGATCACCCTTTGCACGAAGCTCGATGGTGACTTCGTCTGACTGATTGTTTGGGATCTTGATCACATAGCCCACACCTTCCCATGGCGGACGGAGTTCTCCAGTGTACTTGATGCGCATCTCATCACCTACGGCCAGCTTGACATCTCCGAGCTCGAGCTTTGGCAGGACAAAGCTAGCAAGGTGCTTGTTATTCAGGCCAAAATCCCAGCGAACGATCAATCCATCTTGCGATTGTGACTCTTTCAGCTTCCGGTCGTAGTCCGCTTCGATCTTTACCAGGGGCCCAAAGACGTTCTGGTATTGGTACGCGTCGTCATAGTGGAGAAGCACTGGTGCCGGTTCGTCGTCTACACCTGCTCCTTTCTCTAGATCTGCAATTGTGGCAGAAGCGTTGTCCTTCCACATCTCTTCCAGCTTAGCAATCATTTGGGGACTCAAATGGCGTGCGCGTAGTTGCTCCTGGTCCGAAGGCGAAGAGACCAGCCATGCCAGGAATGATCGGTCCTCGATCAGGGGTTGCCAACGTGATACGTCCCAGTTCATGTCTTTCGAGGAAGGCATAGATGCACATGGCTGGCGGCAAAGAAGCACGACCACTGTGTCAGACTTGGCTGGTATGAAGCCAAGTAAGAACACATTCTTAGTACCGCAATTGTAGCATTCCAGTACAGTATCTCCCAAAGATGAGCTAGGGTGAAGCTGTACCTCCTTATGGCGAGCGCGGACTAGGTGATTGATAATGTGGGAGGAAGAGGTGTTGCCGCGAGCGCTGCAGAACCACTTACTGCAAGCCAGGCATCGGACAACGGAACTTGGATTGTGTATACCGCAGTATCTGAACGAGAAATGAAACGTCAGTAGCTGCGTTCAAGGCCATTTACACTCATGATGAGCTTACGCGCAAGCATGTGGTGGTAAATCTTTCTCCTCCTCAGCTCTTATGCCTGGCTTGCCGTTTATACCATCCACCGGCATACTGACCATGCTCTCCGTATCATCATCGTCAAATGCCTCTGTACCCTCATCTTCATCATCATGTCGGCGTCTCCTGGGACCCCCGGTCAAATTGCCCCTCCCATATTCACGATCTAAGATGCTCTCGTCCGGGTCGATAGTGGAAAGATCGTCTCCCGCGTTGATTGTAGATGCTGAATCGGATATCAGATGGTTTCCCAGGTGTGTAAAAGCTCCCTCCATGGCGCTGTAGATTTCGTATAATACCAGGTGGTACCTGGCAAGTCAAGATGCTTTGACGAGCCTGCTCTTGCAACCAACTACAGCAGCTCTTGGTAAATCGTCTTATGCGAGAAGCTCTTGGTAAGAGTGAAAGATTTACTCATCAGATTTCAGCACCCAAAGGAAAGAGGAAGGCTGCTGCAAGGAAAGAAAAACAGAATGTGATGAGAGATCGGAGTTGGGTGGGAAGGGAGGATTTGATCGGGGAAAAGAAGGCCTTGCCGGGCTAGGTCTTGGCAGGCGTCCCCCTCACTAAATTCTTCCTGCAGGTACGGAGTACAACATATAGCCTCTCCTGTGCCCTGAGGAAGGAAATCTTTTGGAGCTCATTCACAATATCACAGAGCTTTTTCCTTGCTCTACAACTTTCAAGATGATAGTTTGTTCCCCATCCTTCTGTGCTTGCCAGATCCTCCTTACTGACCTCACTCCAATAGAGAAGACAAGCCCGGCAGCGGAGAGATTATCTCCACCGCCGCGCCCTCACTCTCCGCGAAGCAGAGACCGCTGAGAAGCGCGCAAAGCTCAAAGCCTCTCTGGCAACTGGAAAGCCTCTGGACCCTGCAATAGCCAACGATAAGACTCTACGCGAGGACTACAAGTTTGACGAAAGCGCCGAAGCCCACAATGACATCGACGATGAATATGCCCATCTGTCTGGCATCACAGATCCCCGGCCCCTAATCACAACCTCACGCTCACCCTCCACTCGACTGTCCGCCTTCGCCAAAGAGATTCGGCTTCTTCTTCCTACCTCCATTCGTCTCAACAGAGGTACCCTCGTTCTGCCCAACCTTGTCTCCAGCGCCAATGCCTCTTCCTTGACAGACCTACTTCTCCTCCACGAACATCGCGGCGTACCTACAGCCCTGACAATCTCTCATCTACCCCATGGTCCTACGGTGTCTTTTTCGCTACATAACGTCTTCTTGCGTCACGACATACCCAACGCTTCAAAGGGCACTGTCAGCGAATCGTACCCCCACCTCATCTTCGAAAATTTCAACAGTCCTCTTGGAAAACGAGTGGCCCAGATACTGAAACACCTTTTCCCGCCCCGCGAGGCTGTAACTACCAATCAGAAGGTCGGCAGCCGAGTCGTGACCTTCAAAAACATCGAGGACAGCATAGAACTAAGACATCACGTCTTTGTGCGAACAGGATATCAAAGTGTTGAGCTGGCGGAGGTGGGCCCTCGAATGACGATGCGACTATTTGAGATTAGGGGTGGGACACTGGAGAGCAAGAGCGGGGACACGGAATGGCATATGAATCAATACACAAGGACGAGTAGAAAGAAGGACTATCTATGAGACGCTGCATCATGACAAGTTACTCCACTCAAAGGATGTGACTTAATAGAGGAGGAAGGCATGCAACATGATTATGAAAAGACGCAAGTGCAGCACAGCACCTCCTCTGCTAAATTACATTACATGGAGCCGGCCAGCGGAGCGAGAATTGATCCTAGCTCTCAAGAATGCGCAGTAAAGAACCGAGCCAAAGCTTGTTGCAGGCTTCAGTGACAGCACGTACTATATCCTTTCCAGCACTTCGCTTTGCAGTTTCGAAAGGTCCAGCTTTACCCTCTGGTTTCGGGCTCACAGGAAGACGCTATGGCCTCATGCGCTCGGTGTCATTCATCGCTTGCAGCGCTTTTTCGACGACGGTCCAGCAATGTCGGCAATACATCACCCGGCGACTCGAAATCTCCATGCATGCATATAAAGCGGCCATAACCCGACTTGCTCACATAGCATTAGTTCAAATCTCTCAAATAGATTAGAAGAACCCTACCGAACCGGCTATTATGCATCATGACCAATCTCGTGAATCTCAATTCATACGTGCCCCCCGTCCCAATACCACCTGTGGCACCGAATTTTGTTTTCTGCAGTGAAGCCTACGGGACTGGCCTGATACACGATGACGCCTTGAAAGCTGGTGGTCTTCTCCCGCAGGGCAGATTGCCGGTCACGTACTCCGTTGAGGGGGAAGAAATAGATGGTCTCGCAGTCAACGTTTCGGCGCTGGAAGCGGATTACCATTTGCCACTCCTAGAATATTCTGGTGGTGCGTGGCTATCCGTCGATGTCTCCGGACCGGTCGATATCAACTCAATCAACGTGGTGCCCAACGACATAAGAGGAATGGCAGGATACGTCGCCAGTCAATGTGTAGGGCGTCACGGTGTGGGTGGATTTGTCACGAAGAAAATCCAAGGTCTTGTGGACTTCGTCACGGATCCAACATCGAATATCGATGACACGCCATACCCCGACTCCACGGCTTTCCTCACTCTCACACTGAGCACTCTCCAAACTTCCCACTCTTTTCCGGGAGACTACGACCCACAATTGGCATTGTTCCTGCAGGAAGCTGAGGCGGACGCTTTACGCCGGGTAGAGCCTCGCTACCATGCCGTGATTGTGGATCGTATTGTGAAGTTTGCGCAAGTCAGATCACGCATGCGCAGATTGGAAACGGAAGTGCCATGGTGGGTCTGGTGGGCCGGATGGTTGGGGCAAGGGCAAAGAACCGCGATTGCAAACGTTCAACTCGCCAACAAGACTAGAAGCCTCTCCCGTCGACGAACTCACCCTTCCGCATAATTCGAGGGGATGGCGACAGCTCGTCGAAAGAGGCTGTCAGGACTGTCTCTTTGAGAACTTCTAGATAGTCAGGCGAATGCTCATCGCATATACTCTGTGCTCTCGGGTTCAAATGGCTAGCAAGTTCACACCTCCACGTCTATCCCACTTTACTACCAACCGACCCCTGACTCTCGCGGCCCCTCCTGCCCCCAACCCAGCTGGCGGTCCTGATACAAAACCGCGAGTATTGGCATGAGAGCAAAGACTAGCGATGACGATGCTCCAATGACTGATGCCGATCCGAATGCAAATGCTGGCGCGAAGGCTCCCGAGCAGGAGGGGAGGTGGGACTTCCATGGGTGAAGCGACGGCGGCGAGTGCAGGGAGAGCGAATTAGCCATGATCGAAATGCTGGTCGTAGTTGAAGATATGACTTCTAGGTCTGTTTACCATAATGAAGGACATTATAGAATTCACATGACTTGGTGCAAGATTGTAATTTCTACATATATCGCCATGTGGTCAGACGTTCTCGCAGCCTCCCTACACCAACTTACCCACGCCTGGCCATCAAAGACTTCCAGGATTATAGAGCCATTGGTCAATACTTTGGGGGTGGCTCCAGACACTTGTTATCGCCGCTCCACCTGCCAGTAGTGACTGATGCAAGCAACTGGGGATACCCGCAGCGTCGATGAAAAGTTGGCAATCTTGCTTCAAAGCGTCTCAACCAAGGGCCTTTGCATAGACTCGACGCCATCCACAGTCTCCATTTGTGCCCATAGTACCTGTGCTGGTCTGTTTCTTCACGGACAAGATGACATATGTCTTGAGGCGAGTTGTGGACCAGATACTGATTGCGTTGTGAATCGCACGGCTTGACCTTGTGTGTTGTTACTACAAACACCCGTTGCCGAGACACACCAAGCGAACACCTAAGACATGCACTCAAGGCTTCGAGCATTTACTGAAATGTGACCACATCGGCAGTCTCCAACAGCTATTGTGGACCCGAACCATTTGTCGGGAGCTCCTGAACCTCACACAGAGACCCTGAGACCCTGAGCCATATTATTCCCATCCAAGGGCCAAAGGCAAGATGTATTCAGCACCTGTAGATACCAGATAGCTTGGTGGCAAGAGAGAAGAGAGTTTGAATGAAATTTTGATAATATGCTAAAATTAGGCAAGCGGCGATAAGATGCCCCGAGATTGCGCCATTTGTTCCTGCCGAAGCCGCTTCTAAGCGATTCCAACGACAACAACAATTTTACTCTTCTCGCCAAATCAACATCATCTTAAGCTTTTTGAACATCGTATAATATAGGATAACAAGGAGCACGAAAGGCACACAATCATTCAGACGATGTCTTTGACTTTGCACCTCTTGCGAGCTTGCTTGCTGCCTCGTTCAATCAGATCAAATATGAGACCGGGAGACTCTGAGACTCTGAGTCGGGCCCTTTGTCCCTTTCCCCTCGGCATTATCCGCCCAAAGTGGGCTAGCAAGGTGAAGAATGTTATGATAATGACTCTTCTCCACCATGCCACAAGTCTTTGCTTCGTCTCTCTGCTTCTCTACGCTGACATATCAATTGCCATTGATATGCCATGATCTGCTAAACCCCTTCTGTCGTCCAATGCAAATCCCTCTTTCTCCCTCACCCCAACTGTCCTACAACCGACCGTTGGCATTGGGAGACCTTGTCTAATCTGACGACAAAGAGCGTCCTCACGCTCATCATTTACTTGTGCTTTCTAATAGGCTTTGGTCCGTCGTGACATGCTTCTTATAAAATTACATTATTGACCAGTACAACTCACGCCATGAGTAGTATGCCGTCATCGGAAGAGTCGCATACTCCAGCCTCACGCGAAGAGAGCTCCCGAGATCAAAGTGCTGAATCCAGCAAACACCATTCAAGAGAAGGATCAAGGCCACCCAAAAAGAAGCACAATGTACGCTTCACGCCGGGAGGGGAGTCATTGGACGCTTCAAACAAGAGGACTGCTTTCGACCTTCGAGATGATACCAACCCACCTTACAGGCCGAAACCCTTACCAAGGACAAGATCCGACACGCTCACAAGGAGTAATCCGCCTTCCATGCCCCACGCGACTAGCCCTGAGAAGTCCTCGGACATCGCGGAATCATCTGCCAGAGCACGAGTCCCCAACCCCAGACCTTCGATAATGAGACTGCCTTCAAGTGACTCGGATTCGGGAGACAATGACAACAGGTACGAGGATCGGGAACGTAGGGAGGACGAAGACGAAGACGAAGGGGAGGAGGATGAGAAGGCGGTGGGAAAAGCTATATCACAGCAGACGGCACAGAACAGAGCCGAACGTCTTTCCCGTATGATGGGTAGTCACTCTGCCCCTGGGTCAAGATTTGGATCTCCACAAAGACCGCAGAGGCCTCTCGCCAGATCCCCACCTCCATCCCCGCCTCCCGAAGGAGAAAAGCAAACAAGGCTAGACTTGAGCGACATTCCCATGGCAAGATTAGAAAGCAGACGGACAAAGTTTGGGATAGAAGACGACACGGATGAAGACGATGAAAAGGTTGCCGAGAAGTCGTCGTTGAAGAGAGGGAAGAAGAGGACGGGTCGATTCTACTCTCGAGCTGCTCGTTTGATTGCGCATCATAAGTCATCACGGATACCGGGAAATTTCAGAGTGCACGCCGAGACGTCGCCTGAGACGGCCTCAGGTGTCCAAACACCTGTGTATGAACGAGATCCTCATCACTATGTTCCCAGGCCTAAGGAATACCGTGAAGGTTACCTCTCCTCACTCCTAAAACTCTACAACGAACAGGGAGCTGGAATTGCCATATCTCACATACCTTCTGGTCACAATGCCATTACTCGAGCAGCACATCAACACGACAGTGGCGCTGCATCATTGATTGGATCAACGGTTTCGGGAGCAACAACGCCGGCACAAACTCCCGGAACGTCGCCAGTCGGCTCCCCAACGTCTTCCGGTGCTACCACCCCGAAAGCAAAGCATCAGAAGTGGTATTACAAGAATGCTCAAAGTCAGTCTACCGGGGCCTTGTCGGATCTCGTCAGCTCATCCACCGTCTTTGCTCAGCCAACAACCGGCTCTAGTCATGCATCGAAGGCTATCAGGCCAAAAGCTAAGCACAGGCCGCTGAGCAGTCAGGCTTTAGATACCGTTATGGGCAAGAAAAAGAAGGGTCACAAGAACGATGACTCGATCCGGATACAAGTTCATATTGCGGAAACAATGCAGAGGCAAGGGTATCTTATAAAGATTTGCAGAGCCCTTATGACATACGGAGCACCGACACACCGGCTCGAAGGTACGTGTTGTTGCAAATCGAGACGTTTCCGTTGCTGACACTTCGATCACTTCGATAGAATACATGCGTATGACATCTAGAGTCTTGGAAATTAACGGCCAATTCCTTTACATTCCCGGCTGTATGATCATCTCCTTTGACGATCAATCGACGCATACGACGGAGGTTAAAATAGTCCGTGCTACACAAGGCGTGAATCTTGGCAAGCTTCGAGACACACATGAAATTTACAAAGAGGTGGTGCACGATACGATAGGCGTTGAGGAGGCAATGGAGCGTCTTGACGAAATCATAAGCAAGAAGGATTTTTACAGCCCGTGGTTCCGGGTAATTGTTTACGGCTTCGCCAGCATGTGTGTTGGACCATTCGCCTTCGGCGCTCGCCCGATCGACATGCCCATCGCTTTCTTCCTGGGCTGTCTCTTGGGGATCATGCAACTCATACTTGCCCCACGTTCGGAGCTCTACTCCAACATCTTTGAAATCTCTGCCGCCGTCCTGACTAGCTTCCTCGCTCGAGCCTTCGGTTCCATCAGGGGTGGCCACCTCTTCTGTTTTTCGGCACTCGCTCAGTCCGCCATCGCCTTGATCCTACCAGGCTACACAATCCTCTGTGGCTCTCTTGAGCTTCAGTCGCGGAATATCGTCGCTGGTTCCGTCCGTATGATATATGCTGTGATATACTCTTTGTTTTTGGGCTTTGGTATCACGATCGGCACCGCGATTTTCGGTGCCATCGATAAGAATGCGACCAACGAAACCACTTGCAGGACAACCATGCCGGTCTGGTACGAATTCATCTTCGTGCCCCCGTTCACGCTCTGTCTCATCGTCATCAATCAAGGCAGGTACAAGCAAATGCCGATAATGCTCGTCATCGCCTTTGCCGGGTACATTGTCAACCATTTCTCCGCCAAGCGCTTCTCATCCAACGCCCAGATAGCAAACACCCTCGGCGCCCTCGCCATCGGCGTCGTCGGAAACCTCTACAGCCGCCTGCGCCACGGGCTCGCGGCAGCCGCGCTCCTGCCAGCCATCTTCGTGCAAGTGCCTTCGGGCCTCGCCGCAGGAGGCAGTCTGATCAGCGGGCTGACGTCCGCGAACCAGCTCACGAACCAAACGGTCAACGGCACCGCGACCAATGGGACGACCACGATCAGTAACGCGACCAGCACTTCCACCGTCAACGTCAACAGTGATGTCCTTAACGTCGCATACAGCATGATCCAGATCGCCATCGGGATCACGGTGGGGCTGTTCATGAGCGCGCTGGTCGTCTACCCTTTTGGAAAAAGGAGGAGCGGTTTGTTTAGTTTCTGATTCACATTTCATCGATGCCAGTCCGATTTTATTTGCTGGAGCAAGGAAAAGGACCTTTACAAGATCTGTTGCGTGCATAAGGTAGCGACGCTGTTTTCTGTCTTTGCATAGCGGGCGGGTGTATGACTATCTATCATCACGAACTGTACGATTCTGGACACAAAGGCTACGCCAGCAGAGGCCACGCCACCGGGGTAATAAAAGGGTAATTTACTTGGCAGCCGCACAGGCCAGCCCAACCATAACCCATTCGCACTCAGCCCTTCCACAAAAGCGAACAGGTCCCCGAGCCCAACGAGCCCACACAGATCCTCTCCATGTCCTCCCCCTGCAAAGACGTCTATCCGCCTCGAATCTATCAAACCCGCCCGCAACGCTATGAAGTCTGCCCAATGTCTCCGCGACATATCCAACAAGCTATCGAATCCCCGACCCCGCGCACACCCCCTTAACACAGCACCCACCCACCGAACAGCTCAGCTCAGCTCAGCCCACGCAGTCCCCTTCCCTCCACCCCCCACCACCGACCCGAAACCCAGCCACGCCCGTCCCCCATCCGCACAACAAACCCACCCCTAGGAGATCGATATCCGCGCCTGTCGGTGTCGAATGCATCAACAGCAGGCTGACCCTTTAGGTCGAGCCGCCCACCCCGATCTCAGCATCTCCTCGCCCATCCGATTCTTCCCCTCGTTCACCGTAACGTCTTCCACCGCCTTGATCAAATCGTAACTCACGCCCTCGCCGACGACGCTATCCCCCTTGTAATCCGGATGGCTCCGCACGAAACGCCGGATCCATTTCGCGCCCGTCCACAGCCGACCCGAGGCCCGGTTGCGGATCAAGTCGAGGTACCGAGCGAGCTCGCAGCGCGTCTCGACGTCGACGTTGACGCTGTTGAGGTAGGATTCGACGAGGGGGATCAAGCCGGGGAAGCCGTCGCCGGACTGGCCGTTGATGATCTCGTCAATGGCCATGAGCGAATGCTCGGCGTCGACTGGTCCTGTGGGTGTCGGTGGCCGCGAGGGCAGGTAAGCTGGTGTGGTGGTGCCCGATGCCCCGTTCGCTTTCGTCGGTCGAGGTGGGAGAGGATCGTTGCGGAAATGGAATTTCTGGTCCAGGACTGCGTTCCGGGCGTGAGCCGTCGTCATGTTTGCGGTCGTGAGGGGTATAGGTATGTAGAAGTTGAGATCGAAGCTGAGAATGGCGCGAGTGATTAGCACGATGAATATACAGAAGGCGGCGTTTTCGAAGTCGGTGATTTGAATTTCCATGGGGCGGAACTCAACCCGCCACCCAGTGTCCTTGTCGTGTGGCGGAGGCTTGAAGCGTATGTGTTGCCAATTTGTCGATTGAAGATTCTCAAAGTGGTCGGTCTTATTCAGGTCGAGCGCTTTGAGGTCTTCGGCGAAGATGACGAGAGGGTCTCGGATGAAGAGGTGGGCGAAGTGTGTAGCGAGCAAAGCATCCATCCCGCCGTCCATGAGCTGCTGCTTGAGGTCTTCGTCCACAACAAGGTGAGGATCCATGTATTCTTTCCGTAACCGAGGATCCTGGGAAATGTATGTAGAGTTTGAGGCATATCTTGACTTTGGTACCCGCCATCGGTCCTGTTCCAGTGGCTGTGCGAAGTCAGCGGCCATCCAATGCCGTGCGCTTTGGAGCTACTTACGGCTTCACCAAGCTCTTCAGGAGTTCGATCGTCCACTGCTTGACTGATCTGATTCCACCTCACATCTGTGTCTGCGAGAAAGCCCTTGTATATCGGCGTTGCAGCAGTCAGTGCCAACATTATGGGACCCAACGGGCTCAATTGATCGTACAGCCTTCGACCTTCAGTGATGTTCTTGGCTTGGAAAGTAATCTGCAAGCAACAGCTACCCATTCCAAATGCCATCGCGTCCATGTAGATGTGATTATCCTTCGCCGCACCATTTCGAACATCGTTGTCCTCAGGCCAATTGTGCATATCGTAGTCGACTGTGGGATCTTTGAAAGGGACTGGCGTATTTTCATCTTTGAAGACGGGCACATTGATCTCAACCTTCCGTCCTCTCCGAGATCGAATGTTTGCAGCCAATGTAGGGAAGCGGATGTGAGGGTTCGCAATCTCGTCAGGAAGGAACTGTGACCGTAACCTCTCGCCAGAAGGTGGGTAATAGGGAGTGATGAAGTCGTCCCTAGTGCCCAATCGGGGGAAGGTCGTCAGGGTTATTGGGTACTCGTTCGATTCCATGTGCTCTTTGGCTATAATTCGTCTTTGTGCATGTCAGCTCCAAACCAGTTTGACAGGGTATTCGGTGATATTGACCGACCGCCATCTCATGTTCGGTTCCACATCCAACAGGTCCTTGAATCCGATTCCCCAAGGTTTCCCAGGCGTCGCTTCCAGCATAAATCTGCCAAATTCGGGGTGGAAAACTGGTACTGCGTCGCCGTTGTTCTTGACCACCTGAAGAGCCGGTACGCATCCTCCCTGTTTGCTCAAGGCTTCATCATCTGCCAGAGCCTTGAGAATGTCCGCTTGCCTCAAAGACAGCCTCACTTTCCGACGCTCTTCTTCAAAAGCCACGACGAGATATTCTATCTCATCACCCCATCGCAGAGCGTCTCTTTCCTTGCCCTTTGCACGCTTCCATATTGCCAGCAACTGCTCAATCCCCCATTGCCGGACATGGTCTGCGTTCTTCTTGGATTCGGGCCAATCCAAAGGGGTCCCGAGGGCTCTAAAGTGAGGCCAGTGGTCAGCTCGGAGGTGCCAATAGTCCTCACCTACGAAGTAGTTGAACTTACAAAAGCCCCATTCCCACGGCGCCGCAAGTTAGTAGTGAGAGTCGTAGCTCGCGTTGTTCACTAGGCCCTCAAATGGTGGAAAGATGACTGGAGGCACAGGTACAGAATACACAGTGGATAGGTTATTCGGCAAAAGTCTTCCCCACGTTGGCGCTAAGGAGGTACAGTAGGCGTCCGATTGTGCACGACGGGACTGCGCCTTGGCTGACTCGGATACCGCTTGCAAAGGTGCCAATGTGCGCGGGCACCGGGAAGGATGTTGCAAGAGGCAGCGACTGTGTGAGACAAGGGAGATGTTGAGGAAGGCATATTACTTATTGTTGTTGGTGTGTGATGATGCTGATTACAAACCTTCGCAGTCAAGCCAGAAGAATGCACGGGATGACGATACTCCACTTTAGCTTCCGTCTCCCGTCTACTTGTAGGTACTAGTACTCGTACGTACTGCCGGGCACGGATGAAACTCCGTCTCTTTTCATGTCGCTGAGCCGTGACGGTTGTTCGTCGTCGTGGTTGCAGGACGACGGTTTTCTCTGGCCCTCTGCCACTATGCACTGCAGAAGGCATATGTGTGGAGGGGATGTGACCGAGGCAGATAGCTCGACTCCCAAAGCTGAGGCTCACGCATTGGCCCCCTGGTCAAGCACCCACCCATGGAGGTGAAGGCGTCTACCAGTAATGCTGTGAACCGAGGGATATGTGTGTTTGTGCTCTCTCCGTATTTCTCCGCCAATGATAGCAAGACACGCGGGAGCACGCCTGTCGGAATGCACATAGCTGAAACCTGGTTCAGTCATGCCTGGTAACATCACGTCGTAAGCTTCTTAAAGTGTTAAAGTACCGTGAACGGACGTTCCCGTCTTGTCTTCGGCATTCTCTTCACATCTATCAGTCATTTTCTTCCGTCTTTCTCTAGCTCTGTTGTCATCGTAAGAGGAGAGCTGCATGTGACTTGTGCAGATGCCCGCGCAATCACTCGAGGGGCAGTACGACTACGTCCAACTTTGTTTACGACAACATTATATCATCGTTCTTCGGTGAACGTCATCTCTTTTGTCTCATTCATAAACTCAGTACCAGTGCCAAGTCTCCACCATTAGCAATTCTTGGTCCATCCTTTCAATCAGCGGCTCGTTGTAGAGTAAGTCTCCTACTTGCCTCTCATCTCCTCAGGTTCAGATCCATTCTCTTGCTTTGCGGTTGCCAACAAGATCATTCATTCTTGACGTGTAGACAGTACGCTGACCTTTTTGTCTTCTCTCTAGCAGCATTTGTGTTGTCAATAGCTTAGACGTCCTCTAGATCTACAATCCTAAGCACACTAACCATGTCATCGTTACCAAACAGCCTTGAGATCACCGTTACAAAAGAACAGCCAGACGTACCAGACAAGGAGCCTGAGCCCTCCAAGTCTACCACCACGATCGGCGCCAAGTCGGAGAAGTCAGACGAAAAAGAGAATATGCTCCTCCCTACTCGTGCCCCACCCTATCAGACCGGTGCCAAGAAGGAGCCAGGCACTGAAAATGATGCTTCTGAAGATGCTATCGCCAGCGGTAATGTGACACCTAGTTGGGAAGGAGTTTGGCGCGTACGTATTTTCGGAGTCCATATTTCCTCTTTTAGACCAAACCTTGAGCCTTGAGACATGTACCAGGAGCCTTTACTCTAGAAATATGTTTCAAGGCTCAATAAACACCCCCTCACCCCCCCAAACAGGCAATACTAACGGTGAAATCATAATCCAGAAAGACCGCCGTGATATCACGCATCAGGGGCCTGGTGGAGCTTGTTAGTGGGAAAAAAGCGGGGATGTTACCCATGTGGATACAGAAAGGTAGCGCAGGCTTGTGCAGGCATGTGGGCAAAGTGCCTTATTGCCCTAAATAGACAACCGGTTCACTCCCTTCACACTACTCAGAAATATTATGTTGACTAACGTATTCTAGGACACTACTCTGCACATGCTTGCAAGCTTAGCTGCTCTCTTCGAATACTTTAACACTTGCTTCTCTGAACGAAGTGCATGCTTGACATAAAGACCAATACGCCTATGAAACAAACACTACGCACGTATCCCATTTCAGACCCCACTCCAAGTCTGCCCTTCTTCACTCCCTCACGAAGGTAAAGTCAGCCGCTCCGGCGCCATCGCATACCTCATGTTCTCCTCCCTGACCGCGCTCCCCGGCCCACTAAAATCCGGCAGCTCCAGCACATTAATCCCGCCAGCATTAAACCTCGAATCCGTCGAGCACAGCTCCACCATCCATTCAAAAATCCTGTTGCACGGGCCCTCATACGGCACATGCGCCTCCTCAGGGAGATAGTAACCGAGTGAACAGCCGGGCAATTCGGTCCAGATCCATACATCGCGCCGCAACTGCTCGACAGGCGCGCGGGTGAGACGTTTGCAGATGATCGGGACGGCGGTTTCGCAGTTTGTGGGGTTCAGGCCGAGCATGGGTGGGTCGGTGATCCTGACGCATTCGGGTACTGGAATAGTGAGGGCGGAGGTGAAGGTGTTATTGATGGTGGAGAGGGTGATGAGGTTAGTGGGGGGACTGGTGATAGCAGTACATGAGACGGAGAGGACGTGGAGGGAGTAACTCAAGAGGAGGATGGATAGATGCATCGTAGTCCGTATGGATGGGAGAGTGTAGAGGAAAGTTTCGCGGAACAGAGACGTTTACGTTTATGGAGTATCTTGGGGATAGATAAAGTCGACCGAGGAAGAAGATGGAATCAAGGACGCGAACAGCGCACGAAGCGATTTGGTCTCAAACCCGTAGTACACGCGAGCACGACACTGGTGCTGGTAACGCTTTGCCGCCAGCACAGGTTACGCCTAGATCCTTTTCCAACCCAATCAAAGAGCGATTAATCCTCCCGGCCATTCGCAAATCCGCCTCGAAAAATGACTTGAACCGAGAAAGTCCGAGAAAGTCCTGAAACACCTCCGATGCAGTAAACAGTGGGTGAGCACGAACAGATGACCAAACCACCAAGCCACAACGACAAATCGACCACCGGTACGCAGAGCGCTTACGAACCTTTCCCTCTCGCACAGGGTCATTGATAGCGAACATTGAGATCTGCATTCGATTCAGGCTTCAACAGCTACAGAGACCCCACGCAAGCGCTCACCTGCTCCTTACCTCATCCGAACCGGAGCCGTACAGGTGAAGCTGTCTTTGACGCAGTCGCTCCGGATGGCGAGGTGAGCCTTCGAGGTCTTGGGTGGGAACCTGATGGCTCATACAGCACCAAGCTCGACCTTGACAGCCTCACCAGACTTAGCCTCTCGCAACCGCACTAGAAATGGTGGTCTAAGCAAGGATCATAAGATAGCTATTGTCATCACCTTACGTTTCAAGACGTCCATGTAGAGTCACGATATTTTACCAGAAAGACCAGAAAGATCAGTCGAGGATGTGAGACTGGCTTGGATGCAGGAATCTTCCTTCTTGCGGCAATATGTAGGGTAATCCGAACTTTATTTTTTCTAAGTCCTATAGTGGTAGCCTGACGGGGCTGAGCGGAGAATCTAGGTACTTGAACATAACACTGTAGGACTTAGAAAAAATCAAGTTCGGATGGCCCTACCTGTATGCATGACCTATGACCCATAATCTTACATGGCGCCCCCAAGCTCAGCCTTGCTCACACTGATTGGCCAGAGGCTTCTGCCTTGCAAATACCAGCATAATGGCTACCCTCGTCCTCCATCAGACCCAAAACGTCGCCTTGAAGCATACTCATCATTCTCATGGTCCCCTTCGGCTTCTCCGTGGGCGACTTCATTGCCGGCATCAACATTCTCATAGATGCTGTCCACGGTCTGAGTGAGACCAATGGCGCTCGAGCCGACTACGAGGAATTGGGACGGCAGTTGAAAAACTTGAGGAAGGGGATTGAATGCATCGAAGGCTTGAACTTAGATGTCACGCAATCAGCGCAGACCTCGGCTGTGAATACAGCTCTCGACGACTGCCGACTGTGTGTCGATAGCTTCGTGAAATGAAATGGCAATTTCAAGAGCTTGGAAGATCAGCCTGGAAAACAATGGAGTCTGGCAGCTCTGAAGAGGCAGGGGAGACAGGTGCAGTGGACGCTGTTGAAGAAAGCAGATGTAGCCAAGTTCCGAGCTGCAATCCAACAGCACTCTGATGCTATTCAAATGCTGCTGGCTTCAATACAAATGTGAGAGACTAGAATAACACAGTAACTTGTTTTCCTGCTAATATTGAGTAAGAAAACAGATTGAGGCTCAAGGCAAGCTTCAAGCCTCAGCTGAGCAGCAGAACGTTGAACACAAGAGATTGACTCAAAAGGTCTACAGCAGAATCTCTGACCTGAACCTCCAGCAGCAGCGAATGGAGACGGTGCTAGGCGATGGACAAGCATCGCTGATTGAAGCCTTGCAAAATCAGTATAAAGCAATACGGGATGAGATTCAAGTTTGTGGACGAAATCAGAAGAAAGCCGTTATTGCCGAAAAGACAGTCGCCAGGCAACTTTTGACCGGGGTCGAGAGTATTGAGTCACAAGTTCAAGCATTGATGGGTTTGAAAAAGTTCAGGGTTGGGTCCGTCTTTGTTTGAGATCTTTCACTGAGACTGAGACAGCGTGACTTACTTTTCACAGAGATGCATCCGCTTCAAAAGAGCATTTGCTTACGATCATTGAGAATCAACAGCAGATGATGGCTCTACTGCGAACCATAAATGTTATGGTCATAGTGAATCAAGAAGTACCCGCCCAGATCATCTTGTCAAAGCCTGTCGTCTTGCTTGATGCTCGTGGTCGATATGCGCCTTTCCATCTTGAATTTATTGATTCCGCTGAGGTATTTTCTTTGTCCCCTACATACCGCTCCTCACCCACTTACGTCGCTTAAACAGGCTTTCATCGCCGTCCTGAAGGTTCGATTCAAGGACGTTGGCCTACGCAAGATAGAATCAGGAGAATTTGCACTTGAGGACTCGAAATCAAAACGCGATCTTCAGCTTACGAAACCCTGGGCAGTCATCGTTAGGCCTGGACAGCGTATCAGCATGAGCATGATCTTCAGACTAGAATGGAACCCGAGAGCAGGGTGTCCGGGCTGCGGCGAGAAAAACGTGGGGTCTGACCTCAAAGACGTTGAGTGGTATATCTACTACCTACAAGTCTAAGAGAACGACTACTAATAGAAATTGTAGCAGAAACACACTATGCGGGATCACCTATCGCAGAATTGTCGAGGAACGTGCTGCGAGCAGTAACCAGACAGATATTTCTCGGAAAGCTCGGTCCAAGCAAGCTCAATCGTCTGGTCCAGGACCGCAGCTAAAGGCACCCAATCCTCCAGAGGATCAAATGAACGACGAAATGCAGCATTACACGAGGTTACTTATACTTCCACAAGCTATACAACGCTTGTCGTTCAGGTCCCGAACTGTCCCTCCCCGTCCTCCTCCTCCTCCTCCTCCTCGCAGCTGGAGCTGTGGACACTGTAGCGAGGGTTTCATGGCATCGAGATACCAGTCCCACTGTGTTGGTTGCGGTCGTCGCAAAGACTCGTACGCTAGGGAATATTGATACCTGTAAAACCCAGCTTCAACGAGATCGAGAGAGCACTTGACGCAAGCAGCCAGATCAGGCGCTTACAATGTAAAGAACAGAAGCGATTTCAAAGAGATGTCGATTTACGATTGTCCTGTCTCCGTAGAGACACCAAAGGCCGCTTCACGGTTGATTTGTAGTTGGGAATGGATCAGGAAGAACGTACCAATGATGACAGCTTGAATGGTGTAAAAGTGTTGTACGTAGTGGAGTGAAGAATGTTTCTTCCATTGTACTTCGTGTTTTCTAGGAGTGTAGCTTCAACACAAATATCCCTGAAACGCATGAGTGACTCACGGCATTCGGTGATGCTTCTACTTCTTTACAGAAGAGGTGTCAAGCGTCGAAAGTGACCGAATACCACCTTCAAGATACTTAGCCTCTATAGCTTGTTCGCTGATCTCTCTGCAAGTATTTGTAATCTAGTATTTAGGCCCGATAGATATTCGACCCCGTATTCAGGCTAGTACGCGCTGGTTATTTCGCGTTGCTCTGATTCTTGACGCCTTCGATACCAAAGGCGAGGATGATAGATCCAAGTCTCCTGAGCGACAGCGAAGGTGACGACCAATATTCCAGCTCAAAAAGCACAGTTCGAACTCTGAGTGCCCGGGTAGAAGTGCCAGTATATGCTAGTCTCAATTGGGACGGTAACAAGGAAAGAGCAGGACTGCCACAAATATCATTCTTCCGTGTCTATTGTGGAGAAAGACGCTTGGATCGAGTAGAAACAATCGAAAGCATTCGTCCATTTTATTCTCTACCGGTACAGCAATTCACTGCGCCACTCAATTAACCAAAGAAACTTTCATGACTATGCAGGCCTAGCGAACAACAAGCCTTGAGTGTCTCATGTCCTTCTCCTTCGCTCCGAAGTGAGAGTATTGGCGCTGCTAGCTAGCGGTTCCGGGAGATCGATAGATACCGTCCCGTTGCCCGTCTCTAGACTTGTCCCATGGACTTCTTCTGTCCCGTACGGATTCTCCCACCAAGGCACACGCTTCCCTCTCGGCTCCATCCTCTCGCCTTGCAACAACAGTCGTTCCGCACGCCGACGCAGATCGATTCTTTGACGCAATGTGAATGCTCGTTCGATTGCGATCAGTGCGACTTGCGAGAAGTGGTAGGCCATGATGGGGTCGTAATTTCCGGGAGACAGCCAATCGGGGACCCTTCTGGTAAGAGTCACTGTGAGGAAGGCGGTGGACGTTGCTAAAAATTTCGGAAAGTCAGCCGCGGGTCGAATTCTCTCTCTAAGACGAAATAGAAGCCAGGATGATGTGTTAGATGAGACGTACGGAATGGTCTATCCAATTTAGTCTCTTCAGCCGTGATCCATCCACTCATGACCTGGAGATCCGACGTTGCGAAGCCGCCAATCTCGAAAGGCCCAGTGACGCATGAAGTCAGCACTTGATCTGCCATATGGCGAATATCGTCGGGGATGGCCTCGAAGGTCTGGGGCAAGCGCGGACCGGCTACATCAATCTGGACCATACATGTACCTGATAAACATTCAGCATATTGTACGAGGTTCAAAAACCTCGACAGAGAGAGACTGACCGAATGATTTACTCAAGGGTAAGGCGTGGGGTCCAATACCACTGTTGACTGCGTATGAGACGTAGCTGGTCCCCTTCTCTAAAAAACCAATGGCTTTGACGCAGTCACGGCTCTCGGGGAACAATCCGTAGAATTCTTGACAATGCGAGTATCCTGCGATATCCTGAAGAGTGGACGAGAGATTTTGACCTGCCAAATGCAAGAGCGAGGAAGTGAGATTCATTCTGACCACTTGAACCTGAGATGTACCTGATCAGCGAAGATGCTAGATGGAGTACCTATCATCTTTAATATGTGGGGAAAGCTGAAGATACAATTAGGAGCTTTAGCAGCGCATATGAGGATGGTCATGAGGGGCCACGCATAGACTGGGTTCAAAAACGCGACATCCCTTCTGTTGCTTATAGATGCGCTACGCGATATGTACCAGCTTTTTGGTTCATACTGAATAGCATGCTCAATCAGCGAGTTTCTTCCCAAGGATCTTGCGGCAGATCTGTGCCGTAGGTCAAGATAGCATCAGAATAGCATGACTGAAGCGCATGTCACGAACGAAGGCGCCTCTCATCAGCAATAGCTGTAGCCATAATGTTTCAGACTTTTCACTCCCAGTCTCCAAGACCCAAGTCAAGTCGAACGACAGTCCAAGTAGTACAGCATGACATGAGACATGAGAGTGGACGTTTGATTAAGATTTAGCGGGAAGGGGCACACAGATCGTCTCGCATCCATTACGATCCCAGAGCACAGCTCTTCACCCTCTACCATTTATACGATGATCATAAGTACTTATTCAGTCTACAATTCAACTGGTTGCACCGGCCGGACGATATCTAGATCAAATGATCTACTTGCTTTGGACGGCCTGGCATGTTCCAGCGGAGGGGTCACCGACTTTGTATGCACCTGTCCGCCGCACAATAGTACACAGCTAGCTCTGCAAGATAGCAAACCAACGAAGCAAGGACGGTCTTGTTGATTGATGCCCTGCATAGGTAATGCATATACCTATACTTTACGTTATCGCTAGTCATGGCTCCACTAGTAGTGGGGTCAATCTCGGAAGTGTTGGATAAAAACCACACAATCCGCTCTCTTTCTTTCAAGGATCAACACCATTCGAAAGCACAACGGAAGACAATTCTCTTCTCCTCCCCTTAACCCAAGCAGATCGCACCTTGAAGTGCGGTCACAATTACCGGCAAAACGTATTCCAACTTGCTAAACTCGTATGTCCCTCTTTCCCCCCAACTAACTCCTGCTACGTGGGACAAGTCTACTCTTTGCATCCAGGCCACAAACAAGCAAAATCTCGATGGAAATAGTCGCTGACAAGCGCTCCCAACAGTGTTCACCACCCGTACAACGGAGGCCGACGCTCTTCCGCCCCAGGAGGTGCATCGGACTCGCCCTACACTAGATAAAAAGTATTCTTGATCAAGACTATCAACAACTCGCAAACATGGCTCCTCACGCAGAAGGTCCCAACGGATACACCAATGGGACGGGCAATTCTACCGTCACTAGCGAGCACAAGGACCTTTTCACTGTCGACTCGCCCAACGTCGAATACACGGACAATGAGATCAAGAGCAAGTATGTGTACCGAACTACATCCGTCTCTCAAGCTGGGGATGGCAAGTACGTTGCTACACCGAAAGAGACGATCTACGACTTCAAGGTTGAACGGAAGGTGGGAAAGGTTGGAATGATGCTGGTCGGTTGGGGCGGAAACAATGGCACCACCGTCACCGCAGGCATCATCGCTAATCGCCGGGGTTTGGTCTGGGATACTCGTGAAGGACCCCGTGCTGCCAACTACTATGGCTCTGTTGTCATGAGCTCGACCATGAAGCTTGGTACGGAAGCGAAGACCGGCAAAGAGATCAACATTCCGTTCCACGATGTTCTGCCCATGGTTCATCCGAACGACCTTGTGATAGGCGGATGGGATATCAGTGGTATGAACTTGGCTCAGGCTATGGACCGAGCGGCTGTGCTGGAGCCTACATTGAAGGGCATGGTCAAGAAAGAAATGGCTGAAATGAAGCCTCTTCCCAGTATCTACTATCCAGATTTCATTGCTGCAAATCAGGGAGAGCGTGCAGACAACTGTCTTGAGGGCTCCAAAGCGAGCATGGCTCATGTCGAAAAGCTGCGCAAAGACATTCGGTATGAATGACTGCTTTCCAGCCATGTCATCTTGACTGACAAGTGAACAGCGATTTCAAAGAAGCCCATAGCCTAGACAAGGTCATTGTCCAATGGACTGCCAACACTGAGCGTTACGCCGACCTCGTCGAGGGTGTGAATGACACTGCTGAGAATTTGATGAAAGCTGTCGAATCTGGACACGAGGAGGTCTCTCCGTCGACCGTCTTCGCAATTGCTTGCATCCTTGAGAATGCGCCTTTCATCAATGGATCGCCTCAGAACACCTTCGTCCCTGGTGCTATCAAACTTGCTGAGAAGCACGGCGCTTTCATTGGCGGCGATGACTTTAAATCGGGCCAGACCAAGATGAAGTCTGCTTTGGTAGATTTCATGATCAATGCGGGAATCAAGCTCACCTCGATCGCCAGCTACAACCATCTGGGCAATAACGACGGCATGAATTTGAGCTCTCAGAAGCAGTTCCGATCTAAGGAGATCTCTAAGTCTAACGTTGTAGACGACATGGTCGAAGCGAACAATGTGCTCTACAAGCCTGGAGAGCATCCCAATCACACTGTGGTCATCAAGTACATGCCAGCTGTCGGAGATAATAAGCGTGCACTTGATGAGTATTACGCAGAAATCTTCATGGGTGGGCACCAGACTATCAGCTTATTCAACGTCTGCGAGGACTCGCTCCTAGCTTCTCCATTGATCATCGATCTTGTCATCGTTGCTGAGATGATGACTCGTATCACCTGGAAGGCTAACGAGGGCGACGGGCCTGCTACGAAGGATTACAAGGGCTTCCACAGCGTGCTTAGCATCTTGAGTTACATGTTAAAGGTAGGAGGTCCCAAATCCGTCCTCTGTACTGGTACTGACTGCTCTAGGCTCCTTTGACCCCCCCAGGCACGCCAGTTGTCAATGCTTTGGCCAAGCAGCGTGGGGCATTGACTAACATCTTCCGTGCCTGTGTTGGTCTCCAGCCAGAGTCCGACATGACATTGGAGCACAAGATGTTCTAAGCTTGTTTCATTGACTGGCTTTGGTGTAGTGTGTTTCGGAAGTGGATAGCGATTATTGGACGTGATGAGTGGCCTTGAAGTTGTAGGTTGAGGCTCCCTTAGACCTCTCGTTTAGATTCAAGGAAGATGCCCCCTGACTCGATCTACCAATTTGGTGAAATCTATAATTGATGCTGTGATTTCGTCATGACCCTGGTCCTAATTTGCATCAGAAAGTAGTGCCAAATGCAGCCGACACATCAGATCAGTGAGATAAATCTCACCACTGTCCAGTATCACCCCTCAACTGCGGACGCAAAGACTTAATTGTTCTTTTCCCCGTCCTTTTTAATTATATCAGACCATTCAATCCCTGCAAATGGCACCGCAGATAACATCCATCCAATCGTTCTTTCAGCCAGAAATACCCTCTGCTCAGAAAACCCAAAAGCCAGCAGCGGATCATCAACCTTATGATACCAGCGATGGCTTCACCTCCTGCGAGATTGAGGCCGCTCTTCACCCTGTGTTGCATAAATGGCAACCACGTACAACGTACAACGAGACAGGCATTGGTAATCTGGTCGCTGGTCCAGGCTGCGTAGCGATCATGGGAAGAGTGGCCAATTTCCACCACATAGCGACCCCGAGCAAGATGCCCAAAGCTGCGAAGGGATGCTTGAAGCTCATTGTTAAAGATGACACTGGGGCCTTCACCGTAAGTATCCCTCCACCAACCACCAATTTCACTTGTCGTGAGCCGCCCGCTTACAGTCACTCACAGGTGAAGCTTTGGTATGCAGCGGTTGACTACAATCTCCGTCTCGGCTTGCTCGTCTCGATCTGGACGCCCCACATCTCCAACGCGGAGTCCAGTTCTTTGACGGTCCAAGACGGATCTCTCGTCACCTCCATCTTTCCTGAACGAGACAACAGCTGCTACCTCATGGTGCAAGAACAAAGCGATGAGGGCGTGATGTGCAAGACTCCGCTGGGCTATCGCGATGGCAAACAGCTGGATAGGTTGATGGCGCTGAAGAGTTTTATCGAAGGAGGCCATGAGCTTACGGATGCGACGATTTTGGTATGCGTGAAGAGCATTGGGAGAAGAAAGAAGTGTATCAATTACCCTGCTCTGACGAAAGAAGACGAGCGCAATAGGCTGACAGACTTCCTAGTCATTACCAAGAAGGGCAAAGAAGCCGAGAAAGTGGAGGTCCACGTATTCGATGACACGGCAGATGCCAAACTGACACTCTGGGGGGCCCTCTGTTCTTCTCCGGCTTACTGGAAAACATCATACACAATCCTTCTCATCACGCGCCCTGGCTTGTACGGTGACGGGAGATCGCTACTCTCGCTGAACAATGACACTCATGTGGACGTCGACCCGTGCATGGCGGATGCGTACTGGTTGAGGGGTCATGCGCAGAAGTTGACGAAGAGGGAGCATGTGAATCAGCCTTTCCCGCAGGGTGGTATGTGTCTCGCTCGATGGATGAGGTAGGGCTGATGGGGGCAGTGTTTGACGTTGAGGAAGCTGCTGAGTCGCAGCTGAGAATTTTGTTTACGTTGGCGGATATAGATGAGTTGTAAGTCGCTTCACGCTCGAGTTCTTGTATCTTTCTCACAGAGGATTAGTGTTCGAGCAGCACCCGCCGGTCAGACAGATAGTTCGTTATGGACAGACAGCTTCTGATGCCTACTAGAGCACTACGTCGGATATCTCAGCCTGACGATCATTGAACTGAATATTCATTCGCTATATCAACGTAACATGCTACTATGCACTGAGTGGTAAGGCCATTGAGGATCGCTGATGGCTATTCGCTCATTTTCCTCAAAGCTGCGGTGTGCCCATTTTCGCCAACGCCGTCACGACAAAGTGCAAGCAGTGCGAGAAGGATCTGGTCCTGCGCATCAATCCGCGCTTAGTACGCCCACCTCCGACGCCAAATGAAGCCCTAATCCCTTCGCACTGCTGATCGATTTGCTTCCAGGTCGGACTGCTACTAGATGAAACCGGGGCCATCACCAGCGGCAAGCTCATATGGTCTGACGACGCATGGGAACAGCTCCTGGACCGCAATGCAGAAGACCTCGTTGGTTCGAGTTCGACTCTGCTGAAGTATCTGGAGAACCGTTTGCTGTTCTTGAAGCTTGCTGTTATGTTCGGGTGGAGTGAGGATGTGGGAAAGTTGTGCGTTTTGAGGGTAACCATTGTCTGAAGCGATGTCAATGGTACTTGCGTAGCCGGCTTGGGCTGAGCTGAACATGTGTGGGAACGGATGTCTCGCTTTTACATTCGGCCAATCTGCTTAGCGACGCCTGTTCTCATCATTCACACGTTGTCGAAGCGATGTTGCTCTAGTTAGCGAGTGGTGTGTGCACGAAATCATGACGGCTTGGGACCAGAGCTTCTGCCGCTTGTCCAATCATTCTCCGCCAACCGATGCTACATGTCTATTGCTCAGCGCGACCTCGCATTTATCCTCGTAAGCAATGGTGGCACACACCTGTCCAACGCTTCATGTGTAAGTCTTTTTTGATAGCAGAATAACGCCACAAGTTGCGGGAATTTCTTGCTTCCATATCGGACTGTAGTGGAGATTCGGGTATACCTGAGTATTCTATGTACTCCTTCAAAGGGAAGATTAATACCTAGTTCCTGCTTGGTCAAGATATTCATGCATGTCAATACATACGCTTACTGATTCCGGAGGGAGAGGAGAGTAAACAGCCTATGTGCACAGATGGCACTTTATCATTGCGCTGAGGTTGCGACCGATCCGGCATTAGGGAATCCTCCGGAGCATCTGTTTGGGTCTAGAAATATAGAAAAGGCACGGCTCCACATAAAGCGTACCCACCCATTTTCCCCTCGGCGGATTTCCTCCCCTCCAAGGCTGCCACACCTCTTCGCCGGCCTCAAGTACCTTAGGTACCTTAGGTAGCTTACAAGTCCTCCACTCATTGGACCTGGTTCCCGATGGAAGTCCGTTGGGGGTACACGTGGAAGCAAACAAACATGGTGATCGTCCACTCACAATGCAGACCACTGTTCGTTTGCATGATGATCACTTCTTCAATGTGGGGGGCATGCGTGGAGGGTCCTATCAGAATGCGATACCCAATCATCAAAAGCCCTTGATTGATAAATGAATAAAATGGGTTCGGAAAATGGACTAATCAGCTACGAGTCCCTCTGTTTTCTTATTGGGAGACGCCCTCACACAATGCAGTGTGAGGGATATTATTGCGCATATTAGACCATATCGCGGTGTGCCATCAGCGGTCAGATCGAGGAGTAGATAGGAAGTTGATTGCCGTATCTACATACTAATATTTAATAATCAAGAATCATGGGGAAGGGAAGGGAAGGGAAGGACAGGAAGAAAGGGGAGGAAGGATGAATATGCAGGCGGGGAATGGGATTTTCAGGGGGATCTTCCACAATTGTTACTCGATCGATTAAGAAACATCACGCCAAGACATACTGCCGCTTTCCCTTGCATTAGTCTGCTTGACCTGCAGGAAACGGCAGTACATACTACATACAACGGAGAAAAAAGCGAGAGCCTTGCATCCAGATATGCCACCATTCTTCATCCAGGACAACCTATACCTACTACTATATGTCCACAGAATAAATGTCCTCCAACAGAGACCAATTGCTGGAGCTATATTTATCTCGCCTCTTCTAAACTTTCCCTCTGTCAGATTGTCGAGAACCGCCAAGCTTCAATCGCATCGAAACCTAGACGAACTCGGTTAGTGCCTTCCCTCAAAGGGATTGCTCTGCAATTCGCTTTTCTGCAATTCGCTTTTCTGCAATTCTGCCATTCTGCCATTTCTGCAATTCACGCCTCCTCCTTCCTCAGATCCCTCAGCAGCACAGCTAATGACGACAGCGGGCCCGTAGATAGCGCGGTGGAGATTGACAATCCTCTCTCTTTCAACTCCAAGCAGCCAATCCTTCCGTCTCTGGAGCCAAAGTCTGGAGGCCCAGCCTCATTTCCCTTGGGCGTCAATGGCCCAATGAAAGACATCCCCCACCTCACTCCTTTCCATGCACTCGCGCCTACCATAAGATCGACCTCGACAGTCACAATTAACCTCACACGTGCTCAGAAGAGTTATCCATCATATCTACAAAGAGCAAGCGGGTCGAATCCCACCGCCAACAAACACGGATCAACGCATGTTTGTGCACCAACAACACGAGAGCATTCCTCGACGCGAGTCTTAGTGTGGCAAAGAGATGACAAGCAAACATGGCAAACACAACCCGGGCATCAGGCTTCTTGCCATCAATCAAATGCTCAAAATGCAATGTCGAAATCCTTATCTCTATGATGGGAGATCATGTCTGCTCTCAAGGTGCCCAGAACCCAACTAGAGAATCTTCTTTAGCATACTGAGTCACAACGCAGCTCCTCCTCTTCCTACTTCCCGACTCAATGCTCTAGACGGCACTTTTTCTCCAACGGCTCTGAAGCAGACAATGGGGGCTCCCTTTTCCAGACCCCATAAGCTCATGCCTCTACGGCCGAATGCCGCTTTTACATGTATGTAGCTGGAATTCCCCATTGCAGACGCAGAATCCTCAAGCTGACCATATTGTGCAAAGTCGATTCGATACTCCAATCAGACCAGCATCTACCGGAGCCAATCGCAGTGCAAACCACTCAGGGTACATCACCTGCAATCCACAGCAATGGCCACAAATCTCCATTCAGGATGCCGTTCCTTCGAAGCTCCACGTCTCCACTGCCAAGTCGTCCGGGATCGCCGGTATTACCCTCGCCCCAGGATTGTGCTTTCCCTCCTTTCCCAATGGCGAAGCCAAAAAGTACTGCACCCGCTACACCATTGGAATCAAGCTTCAGCTTTCCGGGCCGTCCACAGGAACAAGTCGAAACAGCTGCCGAGCACGCGCCATTGAACCCACACGCAGACGCAGATGTAGATGGAAATATCATGCAGAAGGTGAACAGTATCACGCCAGGCCCCTTCAATCTTAGAGGACATGCCGACTTCAAGTCATCAGGCCACAGGAAGTCGCCATCCATGGGCAGCAGCCGCGACTTCGTCAGAGCCTCCAGATCCGCCAGTCCCAAAACACACGTCCATCGGCCGTCGACTTCAAGTTCGAACTACACGAGCAATCTCTCTCTTTCAAGCATCTCGGCTGGGCCAAGGTCCACCTTAGATCGAAGTAGAACAGAGGTACCTGTTGTGCCCTCGATGCCCAGACCATGCTTCCAAGATGAGTCCGACGGCTCCGCACATGTGCCTCTACCATCTTTTGACTTTGGTTCCTTTGGACACGAGAACCGCTCGGTCACGTTTCCATTGGACGATCGGACCGCTGCTCCCTCTGAACCTCGCCCAACAATGGACAGGGTACAATCAGAGCCTTTGAGTCGCTCACACAAGCCGAGACCTTCTGTTGCTGTTGCTGCCATGCAACCTCTTTGCGAGATTGGCAGTACCAGCTCCTTCAAGCCTTCTCGATCAGTGCGAGGTCGTGCAATCTCCCCAGCCGTGGATAATCTCAACACGTCACATTCTGTGAACGCGCACGCCTCTGAATCACGAGATGACCGAAGGCTTGGGGATGCACCTCCTGTACCCGTGCCTGCCCAAGCCGCAGAAGTTTCTGGGCATGAGAATCCATACCATAAGCCGCAGGAGTCGACCTCGTCCAACGAATCTTACAGCTCTGGAGTGAAAAGTGGCAGCTCGATTTCCACGCAGCATGAATCGACCTCATCCAACGGATCCTACAGCTTCGGCATTAAGGGTGACAGCTCAAGGTCTAGCCCGCCGTTGAATGAGTCGCCTAGATCCCGCGATGCACACGCTCCTGATGATAATCAAGTCCGCAACATGTTCAAGGGTTTTATCTTCGACGTTGAAGAGCCGTCGACGCTCGAAGAGACGGCGCCAATGCAAGATGAACAAATTGAGGGCTACCTTCAGCCATTGCGAATGATTGCTCCAGCCCCACCCAGTGCAACGAAGGCTATTTCATCTCCACCTGGAGATGCGCCAGCCCGATATCTTTCACCCGCTACATCTCCAGACGAATACATGGGTTCTTCAACTGCTCCTCAAATGAACAACCTCCGTGTGTCTCCAGCACCTTCAGCTCACTCCAGGTACCCAGAGCCATCAGTTCGACGACCATCACCCGCCAACAAAGGCCACTGCCGCGGCTGCGGATATCTAATCCAAGGTAAATCGGTCAGCTCGGCAGATGGGCGGCTTACTGGACGCTATCACAAGCAATGTTTTGTGTGCCAAATGTGTCAACGGCCCTTTCAGACGGCAGACTTTTATGTCATAAAGAATCAACCGTACTGCGCACGGCACTATCACGAGCTCAACGATTCGTTGTGCACAAAGTGCGATCGCGGAATCGAGGGACAGTACCTGGAGACCGAGTTGCCGCAGAAATTCCACCCTTACTGCTTCAGCTGTCAGGACTGCCACATAATCCTCCGAGACGACTATTTCGAGTTCAACGGCAAGACATTGTGCGAGCAGCACGCCTACGGAGCTGCACGTACATCAACGCCGTCTGCCCTTGGTCCCGGACGCAGATTCCCCGAAAGAAGAACCACGCGCCTCATGATGATGTGATTTGCATAATCATTAATTTCCTAATCATAGCGATAATACTTCCATGTCGCCTATCTGACATTTCGCATTTACAAAGCCTTATACCCTTCCGTACGAGCGTTGATCTTCCCGACCCCATGTATAAATCTAATTCCTAATGTCTTTACCTTATACCCTTGGTGGGCGTTTTCGATTCTGGGGGACACGGCTTGGTGCAGCTTATGGTTTGGAGAAGGAGCATTCACCGGAGCATTTGAAGCGGTCCCGTGTGACATGGTGTGTTTGGATATCCTCGATCCTCTGGCTTCCGAGGCAGACGTTGGGAGCGGACGTGACGTTGAGACGGGTAGTCCATAGGAGATCATCTATCTTGTTAGACTCATACCTGCCTAGCTCCATCCGAGTCCTGATATGCCACTTGTGTTGTATCGTGCTGTGCTGCGTTGTGTCGCGTCGCGTCCCCATCGGCCATCAGCCCGTAAACGAGCGCGCGCCGCCTCAACCAACCCGCCCCCATCAAGCCTGACCGTGTCGTCCCGACTCCCCATCCCGAGAAGTGACGCGACCCGGAAGCCGAGTGGCCGGGGACTACGGACGCGGAGGATCACGGTGGGCAGACGGGGACCAGGGGCTGGTGCCGAGGATGCCCCTTTTTTCTTCCTTGGCTGGGGAGGGCTCGGCGGGCGCGGACTGGGGGATCATGTGTAGGGTTGGGAATGGGGGATAGGGAGTAGGGAGTAGCTAGGCGGAGGGGGGCGTGCGGTAGAATGTGTTTAGGAAAAATACCGAGGTGGAGGGCTGCAGAGACCGGGGGATGGAACAGAGTGAGGGAGCTGCGGCACGACACGATACGTCCATTCATTCATCCATTCATCCATTCGTTCAGACATCGTCTCCACAACTTCCCCCACCTCCCACTCCTCCAAAAACACACAGCAAAAAAAAAAGAAGCCCAAAGGGATCACGCTCGCTCGCTCGCTAAAGCGTGGGCAACGAGGCCCGCGCCGTGAACATGCAGCCCCGGGACCAGGCCGGGAAAAACGAATGACGAGAAGCATCGGAGCACCGTGTCAACTCACGACCCCCTCACGGCCCCCCGGGGCCGCATGTTCCCCCTTCGGCAGCGAATCCCCCCGCGCCGGGAACCCCCTGCCGCCGTTCCGGTCCTCGTACAGCGCCAACGCGTGGCCCCGCGCCGCCTTGATGCGCTCGAACCCCTCCGGGTCCCCCCGTTCCCACGCCGACAGCTCCTCCGCCGTCGCGCCGATCATGTCGAAGACGGTCTCCGGCCCCAGCCGCTCGACGCGGTCCTTGATCTCGCCGCCCTCAAAGGCCTCGAGCCGCCGGCGCAGGTCCTGCAGGTGCTGGGCTTCGGACTCCGTGCCCGTGGTGCCGTGGGCGTAGTCTTCGGTCTCAGGGCGCAGGATGTCGCGTTTGATGCGCTGGCCGAAGCGGTGCATGCGGCCTTCTTCTTGGGCTTGGCGGGAGGCCAGGTTGGGGGAGGAGGTGCGGCGGGAGACGGAGGCGGGCCGGATGAGGGGGGCGGTGTTGTCGTCGATGTCTTCTGGGTCGGGGGAGGCGGGTTCGAGGGCTGGGTAGGCGGGAGTGGGTTGGATAAGGGAGGAGGATGTGCTGGCGTTGTCGTCGGAGACGGTTTCGGCGGTCGTGGTGGTGGGTTTGGGTAGGCGAGTTTCCGGGTATTCGCTCTCGAAGCGCTCGATCATGCGTTCGAGGGTGGAGTCGAGGAACTGGAGACGTCCTGGAAGATGCGTCAGTGCGAGGTACATTGAATGGTTAGATGTGCACCCACTGTAGCTCAAATCATTGCCAGCCTTGGCCTCCTTGATCAGAGCCGGCTGCAATCTCGCTCTGATCTTTCTCGCACTATTCAGCAGATTCTTCGACATCTCTCGAGCTTTACCCTTTGAAACCTCGCTTCCCTGCAGGACCTTTTTGGGCGTTCCGGTACCGCTGCGTAACGGCGACAAATCTCTGGAGTCCTTCCTCCCATCAGCAGCTCTGTTCAGACATATATCCAGTGCTTTGACCACGCCCGTGCCACCGACAATATAATCGTCATCAGGAGCTGGGTCATCGCTGTCGTGGTTTTCTGGAAAGCCATCGACGTGACCTACGAGATGCAGCAGGATGTCTGGGACTGTCAACTGCTTTTCGCCGCCGTGAGGTTCAGCCATTGCCGCTTTTGCTGAATCCGATGTTTCCGCCAGAGGCAGGCGTTCAAGATTCCTCAGCGAATATGCCACAACCTGCTTTGCCAGGGCTTTGACAACCTCACTCGAATCCTGACTCGGTACGTCAATGTCAATGCAGATAATCGTGTCTGAGACACGCACTGCAGCCATCAGAGAGGCGTACAGAGCACAGGCTTCCTCTTGCAAGGCTTCAGTCGTTGCCGATGCCAGTGGTGAAATAAGATGATTTTCCAAAATATTGAGATGTGCCAGACTTTGGCTTTCAGGCAAGACTTCTGCCAAAGCAATGGCATCCTCGGGTGTCATCGCCACGTCCATGAGATGTATTCTTCTGATCATGGGCATCTGCGGTAGATATTTTCGGATCAGTCCAAGAGCAGTCGGTCGAGTAAGGAATAGATCGCGGTTATGTGACAGATCGATGAAGCGGCAATTTGGAAGTTGTACCAGGGCGGGCAGCAGAGATTCGAGCGATGATGGTGCAAGATTACAGTCGGCAAGACTCAGTGCCCACATTGTGCTCTTCTCGTCCAATGCCTCGGCCAGCATGTTGAGGTCTTGTCTAAGGTCGTTGCCGCCCAGATCGAGACCCTCGCACTTTCCACTTTGTAAGTAGCGTATGACATGGCCCAACCCGTCTCGAGTGATATTATTATTCGCAAGACCAAGCCTAGTAGAACCGCATTTCATAACGCCGTCGACGATCTTTCCAATAGACTCCGTGCTCAGACCGCACTCGGCCATGATCAGCTCCTCCAAACGATTGCCTCCAAGTCTTTCAGCTATAGCTTCTTGCAGGAGGGTTGACATGTCAATCGGACCAGGCGGAGGAGGATGAGTATGATGGAGAGGAATGTGGTGATGATGTGTGACGCTATCCACCATTGCTGATGGTTTTGGGAAAGGTATCATAGACACGTCGATACCTTTCAATGACCGAGACATGTACATGAACAGGGCAATATGTCGCCAGCCTTCCTTCCCAATCTTCGGGTTGTCTTTTAATATAAGCTTCTCGATTACGCCCAGCTGCTCTGTCATTTCCGTGCTCTCACCGCCGACCCTTTTAGCTAATTTCTTATTGTGTTTGGCTTGCTCCGGTGTCTTCACCGCGAGGAGCCCAGCAAGTATGACGCGTACAGCCTCATCTCCTAAGCCGCAGTTCTCTAGTACCAATCTCTTCACAGGCACAACGGCCAGGTAGTCACCTAGAGTGATGAGATCCTGAAGTTGCATCCAGTAGCCCGACAGGTCCAAATTTGAAAGAATACCCGGCGTCGTAACATGGCAAGCAGATGGTGAGGAGATCTGCTCGACTATTCGTTTCAATATGGGCGTCTCTCGCAATTGACAACACCGTCGATATATCCGCAGGGGGTCGGTAGTCGGTCGATCTTGAGACTTTGGCGGAGTCTCAGCCCCAGTGGGCGTATCGTTGGCGCTACTGCTGCTGGCCTCCCCATGTACTTCAATGGGTATCGAACCGTTGGCCAAGGCTTCCTGGTATTTCCGCTCTTTACGCTCTTTCCGCTCCCCCTCAGAGCGCTTCTTCTTTTCCTTCTTCTTTGTAGGTTCCTTGAACTCGCTGTCTTCTGGAGCGTTGGATTCCTTGAATTTCTCCGATGGTGCAGGATTCACTAGCTCTCCAGAAGCTTTGACGGCTCCGTCCTTCTCTTTCTCATCTGCCACTGTATTAGGGTTCTTCAGCGCAGCACCCTCTCCCTTTTTCTGCTTCTGATCTTTCTTTTTCTTAGCCTCCATCTCATGTTCCAATTTAGTAAGGGTTGGTTCTGCCGTTAGAGATGGTGCAGGTGGTGCCTGCGGTTCCTCCTCGGTGTATTGGGCTGCGCCTGCGATTTCCACGTCGACACAGAATGCCACTCTCCGCAGTTTCTTGAGATCCAGATCTGGCAGTGAACACCTTTCACGGTACGGATCCACATTCATTGTCCTCCTTTGACAGACTCCGCCGGAACCTGCAGCCTTTGCCGTGCTGCCGCCACCGCTAGAGCCCAAACGTCTCAGTGCGCTCTGTATGAACGTATGTCCACCCTTGCCACCAGCTGGTGGGGTGGAGGGAGGGGTATCTATCTTTTTGGCATCTTTAGCTGTAGGTATGACAGCTGCACCAAAAGGATTTGAGAACTCGGATTGAGGGGTGACGGGTGGCGACTTCGAGACAGGTGGTGATGGTGAGCCAGTGCTGCTGGCAGGTGTATTTGAATTTGAGGAGAACTTTGAGCTCAAGCTTGACATCCACGAATTCCGTCGACCCATAGAGGCTGCTTTAGGATCCTTTTGATTCTTGGGAGAGTTAGGACCTGGCTCCACTTTCTCTGAGCTCGCACGGTGAAGGGTATGAGGCCGATGGGCATGACCTTGGGAATGTGTAGAATGGGATCCATTGGCGTCGGGCGTAGTTGGCTCGTCTTTGCCTTGTGAAGCATCCTGCTTGTCCGAGAAAGACTTGTCATCTGCGGCTGGAGTGGAGATGGAGCTGTGTTTTGAGTAGTGATCTATACGCAGTCATCAGCACGCAGAGGTACGTTATGTCGGAGGCAATTTGGCCGCAACGCCCAGCTCGGCATGGTCAAGCTTCCAACATTCGGTGGAGGCCAGTGAGAAGGAGGGTTGTATACCTTTGGGCGAGTGGTGCAACCAGCTCACATCAACACCATGTATTCCCTCCATATTATTGATTGAGTCAATACGGGCTTTGACCAGGCGTTGGAAAGCCGTTTAATGTCAGGATCAGTGTGGCACCTGTGATGTTAATGCGCCCAGCATGGCGATCTGCGGGGTCACTCTCCGAGGAGGCCAGTCAAGGCGAGTGGGGGGTATTATCGAGGTAAAGCTCGCATGATTTCCGTAGTTACCATGACTCCTCTTCATATGTGTTGGTAATGAGCATTGACGAAGACGCTCTGCTTACGTTGCACGTGTGAAGATTCGAGAACCGTATTCTCGACTGGGCGTCGGCCCAATGATTACGGGATCGGCTACTCTACCGAGTGTATCCGTCCGGTGCAAAGAGCAGAGTACATACCAGTAGTAGATCCCCCAACAGAGCGATCTTCCAATTGGGCTTGCTATGGAAGACGTCAAAGGTCTCGAAATGTGAACGTGTAGGGCCAAGTTCATGTCTGTGCGCTGGTTCATTATTGTCTGATCTTCTTGGGCAAGTGGAGAATAAAAGGGCTTGGCATGGCGACTGGTGGACCGTGAGGCAATACTCGTATAGCTGAATCTAAGCTGATGAATAAGACCACAAACACGAGAAAAACATGGCAGCAGGGGCTAGGATCTTTGAGGTCCGGCTGGAATTATCCCTAAAATGAGGTCAGGACTTTGGAACCTTTCCATAAGATATTTTTCCATTCATTGCCGGCTCGTCGTTGCGGCTCTATCTGCTTGCTGAACATATGCCCACGCCATCTGGCAAGTTTTCTCATGCCATAGGCCTACCTCACATCGATTCCTTGACCTTCTCAATCTTCGCCTTAACCCTCTCCTGCTTCTCCTCATAGCTCATCTTTGGCAGCTTGTGTTTCTTGCTCTCCGCCTTCCACTCATCCGCCGACTTCTTCTCTTCCTCTCCCTCCTCCTCATCTTTCATGAACGGATCCTCCCGAATAGCCTTATGGGCCTCCTGGTACATCTCCTCAAGCCCATCAGCCTCGATCTCGTCGTCGATATAGCCCTGGAACTGCGACTTGTAGCGCTCCTCGTCGTCATCGGCGAGAGTCTCCATATATTCTGCTACGTGACCGCCGAAGATGTATTTGCGTAGAGTCTCGGCGTCGAGCTCTTTGGTCTCAATGTCGTAACCAGGGAATCGATTTTCGGAGTGCGGGATATAGATACCGCCGTCTGATGCTCCCTTTAGGGCTCCAAAGACCTTAGCACCGGTAGAGGTACGAGCGAGGCCGACGTCGAGGAAGCACTTGAAAGGGCGACGTTCCTCGCCTTCATGCTCAGCAGCTTCGGTGAGCTTGTATTCGCCATCCGCCTCTTCAACACCGGTGAATGTATCAGCGAGTTCGAGCTTTGAGAGAGCACGACGAGCGATCAGAAGCCCGACGCAGTAGGCGGCTGCCCAGTTGGTGAGGCCGTGCTTGACTCCGTAGCGCTTGAGTTCGTGAGCGTAGGCGGCGCAGAAGACCTTGTCGCCTGTGATTTCGGAGGTGACGATCTGGCAAATGATGTCTTTATTGGTGAAACGAACAACGAGACGGTACTTGGGAGCGTTGTATTTGTTCTTGGCCTGAGTGATGAGACGCTTGCGGGCGTAATAGTCGGTCTTTCCTGCTCGGCGACGCTTGTACTTGGTTTGGTAGCGGCTGTGCTGCTGTCAGTAGCTAGCGATTGTAGAAGAAAAGTTGTACGTGATACTTACCTGTAGTAGGCGCTATTTTTGACCAGCTTGGTGAAAGGCTGGGTCACGACCCGGAGTCAGCAATTTGCGCTTCAGATTCCATACCGAAGCATCTTGCAGGGACTCCTCTCCACGCATTGGAGAGCTGCCACGAGCTCAAGCGTAAGACTTACCATGTTGACTATCGTGCCTTGTTGTCGTTGTCAAGCTGTTGACTGTGGTTGTGTCGTGTTCTTTAGATCAGAGCTTGTCGAGAGAAGTTTGTGGGCATCAGATCTCGCTTGCATTTTCAGGTGGGTGACGAGCCAAAGTCTCAACACCTCACGAGGAAATCCCACTCACACGCATTCTACTAAATCGATGAAGGCTGTTGAATGAGAGCAGTAGGAGTAATTCATATTCAATACACAATCTCTCCACTTAGATGGAGACCGCGGTATTGATTTGCAGGTGGAAATAGCTCCACAGGAGTTGACTATCAAATATGTACGATCTAATCGTTACGCTTCTCTCACAATTAGATGAATTGGTACAGTGGGTATTTGTAGGAGAAAACCCATGGTCTACGCCTGTATAGTGATCAAAAGCAAAGCAAAGCATAATGCAAAACTCCAATCATAGCCTATATGAGGAAGAACCAGATCTTCTGCCACCAGTTTTTGGCTTTTCGCTCGGGCCAATGTGCATCTGCTGCGTCCAGTGCCGCCTTGCCTGTCTGAATATCTGCTTCTTCGGGCTTGACCCATCGCGTCCGCTTGAAGACTTTCCAGAATACATACAGCCCAAAATATATAGGTATGCCCACATAGGCAGTAATGAAGTCACTGGTATCGAATTTCTTTGTTTTACTGGGGAATGTGTAAAAGCCGCTGGACAAAACAATGATGGCGAAAAAGCAGAGTGAGAACCAAGCGGTGTAGGGTTGAAAGCGAGTTTTGAAGACAAGCGTGTCACGGCTGATGCCTTGAGCACGCAGAGCGCTATGGAATCTGATGTATGCGACCGAGACGGACATCCACGTCAAGAGTGCAGATATTGCTGTAAGATTTTGGAACCATTGGAAGACGACCTCGGAGCCAGCGGAGCAAGACATGAAGGACAGCAGAGAGACGGAGGCGGTAATGCCGACGCACCAGTAAGGAACGCCCCTGGTTTATAGATGTTAGCGAAGCTGGCGATTATCGAAGGAGTGAGAAAACGTGACTTACGTCCTAGAGCATGTCAGTAGAAATCTGGGCGCTTGGCCATTCTGGGCAAGTGCGTAAAGATATCGGGATCCCGTGTAGAGGAACGCATTGGCAGCTGAGGTTGCCGAAGTGAGAATGGCAGCGTTGATGATTGACGGCAGAACAGGCACGCTGGCTCGATAGACAGCGATGACCCATGGTGAAGCTGCTCCTCCTGGAAGATCGTTTTGAATAGCGTTCAGAAGTCGTGGCTCGTTATATGGGATAAGGACACCAATAGCAAGTGAGCCGAGGACGTAGAAGAACAAGATACGCCAGAACACGCGGCGGACAGCTTTGGGTATGTTGCGCCGTGGGTTTTCCGATTCTCCTGCGGCCACTGCTACCATCTCCACACCACCGTATGAATAAGCGGCATTGACCAATGTCGAAAAAAGACCGAGGAAACGACCCGTGTTGCCGTCCGCGACATATGGTTTCATAGCTCCAGGATTCTTCCAGTAGCGAAAACCGAGTCGGTCACGCGTTGGGCCTCCGCCAAGATCAATAATGAAGGCAAAGATGATGAGTCCAATAATCGTGATGATCTTAACACTTGCGAAGCAAAACTCAGCTTCACCGTATATAGAAACAGAAAATATGTTTAGAGTCACGACCACAACGATGCATATGGAGATCCAGGCTGCTACGTTTATGTCCGCAGCTCCGTTCCAGAATTGTATGACAACTGCTGCTGCCGAAATTTCCGCGCAGAGGGTAAGAGCACAGTCGTACCAATTCTATCCTTGTCAGGCCGCTATAGCGAATGCATGAAGGAGTTGGAGACACACATTCCATCCGACAGCGAAACCCATTGCCCCATCCACATATCTGGCACAAAACTGTGGAATAGCACCTGGTAACGGTAACCATGTTGTCATTTCACCCAGGGACTGCATCATAGCGTAGATGGCGACGCCAACGAAAGTATAGCCGAGGAAGAGACTGAGAGGTCCAGCTGTAGTAAAGGCTCGTCCGATACCGAGGAACAAGCCTGTACCGATTGTACCACCGAGGGCAATGAATTGGATGTGTCGCGATTTGAGGCTAGAACGGTCATTCATCAATTTCGTCCTTGACTACTCAATGCTTTAATTACGTACCCGCGAGTAACATAGCCATGTTCTTCTGCAGTGTCGACGTCGCCGTACATGTCCGCCGCTTCGCCAAGCTGTAGTCCCCGTTCCGCCGTAATCCTGTACGGATCGTCGTACATTCTCGAAGGGTCATTGTAGAGCGCGGATTCCGTCCTTGTCTTCTCCAACTCCATCATCTCATACGAATCCTTCTCGGGCATTCTTCGCAGTAGATTTGGAACATGCATTGATCGCTCAAAACAGGAAAAAAATAAATTAGAACTCAACAATGAGAGGAAAACATTTAGATCTCGTTGGCTTTTTTCGGGCCGACTGTATTCACAAGGAAATTACATATGAACACCGTCACAGAACGCCCAGATGCGGATGAGGGACAACAATAGCGAGGAGGAGATCTAGCATAGGTACTTTATAGAATATGAAACTACTGTCATAGAGCTTGCGCCATTGATTTGATGCAACCTCTATACTGGCGCTAGTGAACTTTTGCGTTGGCCCGGGGTTATTGTTAAATCATTAAATGTAGATCTGGAGTGGTAAGTCCAAGGTTGAAACCCGATTCTTAGGTATGGGAAAAAACGGTAAGTGTTGTATTCCGAAGTGCCTTCTCCTCAAGTCCATAAGGCCTCGAAGTCCACAAATGAAGCGAGATCTCTAGGTAAATTCCGTAGCAAATTAAGTTCCGCAAGTGAGTAGGTACCTATATCGTGTACAGTATAAAAAAAGTAAAGCTTGCCTAGTTCAGCATGCAGCTGGGAGGCATGGCGGGCATATTTCCCGGGCATGGACCCTTCATGCGGGATCCAAGTGTTGTTGCACCCCTCAGCTATTCAGGAACGGTATTTTTCTATGGTATCTCAGTCCTTTCACGGGTTGTCTGATCTAAATCGATTCACATCGAATCGCCACCTGCCTTCATCTTGATTGCGGCGAGCAATACATGGTAAGCCCGACTGACATCTTGAGGACCCGTCCACGTGACAACGGTGACCTAGGATGTCAAGCAGCCTAGACCATATGTGGCTTCTGGTCAATGGTACAAGGCTCTCCGGAAGCATCAGATGTACTGAGGCTTATCAGCCTCGAAGGATGTTAAAGGCGGGTGATCGCAGTCAGGATACGGCGGGAACAACTTAACAAGGGCGTCTCGGCCGTGATTGGGCCAATCTTTATTTTGCATTGGTGCATGGCGGTATTGGAGCCAACAAGTACTGCGTTTCAGGCTAGTGAAGGACTGTTTGCCCCCATATCATTGCCCAATGATGATGACGATACTTTTTGATTGTGGGCGCAAAGCTTGAATGCCTCCACTTACACTAGTACTATAGCATCGATGTTGACGTTATAGGTAGAGCATTAGGTGTTAACCGTGTAATAGGTAGGTACCCAAAGGCTACCGGTAGAGTATTGAGGTAAACAGACCTCATCGCATGATCGCCCCACGATATTGATCTGCGATGAGGAGAGGATTTGGGGCCGGTAATACTCGTCCGCGGACTAGCTGTCATCCTTGATGTAACAAATCTTAGACAGTATACGACTTGAAGCAAGTGGCTACCGAGTTTCAACGATGGAAGTCCTCGATACCTGATGGGAAAATCGAGGTTGACTTTGCCAGTGTTGACCTCGGTCAGTGCGATGGTCCCGCAAAGCGAGCGCAGAGCGCGAAAGTAATTTATCTCCCTTCGACATACACATGTAGATATCATCAGCATGCCCAGTCGATTTGCTCGAGTCTTTCGAGGACCACGACGATTCTTAGGTAGGAGCCTCCGAAGTTTGCTTTCTGCACTTCCTCAATCGATGTTAAGAATACGTCGTGATCCGACGTCGACAACTGAAATAGCTTAGGCATGCAGGGTGACAACGCTGCACGATTGTTTGTTGGCTTCAACAGGCAGACTGAATTTCAACTGCGGGGAAATGCAATGATAGGCCTAAGTATGGGCTGCTGTAGTGGCTTGGTGGCTTCGGATGTTGCTAGGAGCCGAAAGCATCCCTACGATAGCCTACAGCCTACCAAGAGCTACACGAGGGAAGGGAAGGATATCTATTCAGAGACTTGAATCCTGCAACCTTCAACAATCGTGAATCAGAACACTTTATAATGTTTCAAGGATTACCCGTATTGTCACGGCAGCGCATCTGAAATATCTCACTTGACGAATAAGTTCGTTTAACAGTTTTCAATATACATTCGAACTCTTAACGCCTTGCCTCAAAACAGCCTCGTTCATCATGAAGCTACCTTCGCAGAGTACTTTCCCGCCGCTTGATCAAATAAGAAGCTCTTCTCTTGCAAGTCGACTAAAAGTGGGTGCTCAGGCGCTTTCCCCTCCAAGCTCAACGTATGCTCGCTCGTGTCCTTGCCCGAGATCACGTTCAATACAATTGAATTCGCAATAGCCTCCATATCATTCGGATCTTTCTGGATTGCCTGCCGCAGCGCTGCTTCGGCTTCTGGTAATCGGCCCAGGTGCAGTTCTGCGACTGCTTGGCCAACGAGTGATTTGGTTGCGGAAGTGGAAGGCGCTTGGGCCATTTCTTCGAAGACGTAGAAGGCTTGTTGGTAGCGTTCACCACCCTACAAGTAGAGAGACATATCAGCTTCAATTTCCAGAGTGAGGACCAGAGGTCAGCTAGTAGCAACATACCATCCGCAGACCAACCCATGACTCAGCAATGTTCACAAGTAGGCTATCTTGGGCCCATTTCCGTGCTGCTTGGACTTCCTTGAGGGCTAGATCTGTCCTATTTTGCTGGAGATGTATCTGGACGATGAGAGCTATCCTGCATCGTGAACCTCTATCAGCGTCCAGCCACATTTCCATGTGGTATAAGAAACAAATGAATCTCGTACGCTTCAAGGCTTCCCTGATGCTTGCTTAGCAGCGACAGAGCCTCCTCGGTTTTCCCTGCAGCCTGTAGGACCGTTCCGCCGAGCAATTGCACAGTTGTGTTCTCTGACTCCGCCTCAATCAGGGTCCCAATCTCAGAGACGGCGTTTGAAGTGCTGCCTGATGAGTATTGTGCGAAAGCCTTTACCGCAGCGAAGTCTGCCGCATTGCCCTCTTGCCTTATACTTGCAATGACATCCTTAGCTTGACCGACAGCGATCTGAGCTCGCAGTTGGAGTACTCGAGCTGGAGTCTTGTTTTCTGAAGAGAGTGAGGAGGTGTCGAAATCGATTACGGTTTGGTATTGTCCTTGGTGAAAGGCGTTGTGGATGTTGAGTAGCTCTGGTGAGTCATTAGTAGTGGGCTTGTCTTAATGCTCCCTTTGCATGTATGCTCACCTCCCTCCGCTGAGAATGGATCCATGGCAGCAGGGAAAATTCAATGGAGGCAGGAGGATGGAAAGTGGAGAGACTAGACGACAAATATCAAAGAGGAAAAGTGCACCACACTTGACCCTGACGGCTCTTCCCGCGCCCGCAGTTGAAAGTGAAGCTCAAGTGGTCCCCGCCATTATTAGCGTGTGCAAGAGTGTCTGGAATCCTTGGCATCAATAAAATCGCACACACCTACTACCTAATTATCATGGAATCTTTGTAGGATCACCGTCATATAATTTGAGGATATATATCCTGTATCAAGAATGCTTTGGGTTTTCGCTCTTCAAATGCCCTGGATTGTAGCATCCTCGGTCTCAGAATTCTTCTGGATCATTCAAACACCCGATGGGACTTGATGGAGCGTCTAGAAATAGCTAATTTTCAAAGCTTTCCTAGAACTTCAATCTTGATTGCAAAATTGAGTCTGAATACAATTGAGTGCTTTTAGTATAAGTACCTTGTCCTCAAACTATGTGGCAGTCATTCTATCACCATGTATGTAGACTGGATCGTAGTTGTATGTGAGTGTGCGCGGGTTTCTCAACGCCAAGGATTCCAGACACTCTTGCACACGCTAATATCCATGTAAGCAACTCCTGTGCCTTTGGCGGGCATGTGTCTTTAGAGATTCAATTCTCTCATGGAGCTGTATCGAGCTGTATCGACTTCGTCTCTGCGTTTCTCATAGCTCGGAATTGATTCCCTCCTATTGGTCTTGTTGATCATTCCCAGATACCTGATCACCGCCACCTTCTGGAGCACATGAGGGGCGTTCCCCGCAGCATCCCAGGTCTTCCTACCACCCGTCTCAATCGACAGCCTGCTTGGCAACATCCGCGAAATCTGACGCCTAGGCCTGCTGGGACCGTTCCCGGAGAGCCTTAGGGCTCGACATACTCTTTGCACACTATGGTCCGCATTGCTTTACCAAATCGTCTAAAGAGCTACAATGGCAAAAATGGAGTAACCAGTCAACCCCACAGCAGGGCCACAAGTCCCATGCGAACCCCCACGGAAGCGAAGGGCTTGGTCCTCAGGACCAAAGTCTTAAGAGTAAGTAGGCTACCCCATATCTATCGCTGCCTTTCAAGAATCTAATGGCTGCACGGGTAAGGCAAGGAACTTGGCAGCAAAAGACAAGAGTGGCACCAGTGATCCTGTAAGTGCTTGTGTCGCGCCACCAGCTTCAATAGTGGTCTCAGCTGATGACCAAAGTACCTCGTCGTCAATCTCGGAGACGCAAGACAGTCCACTCCTACCGTCAGCAAGAATCTCAACCCAGAATGGAACGTCTCTTTCGATCTGCCAATAGATGGCATTCAGAGCGTGTTGCTAGAGGCTGTTTGTTGGGACAGAGATCGATTTGGCAAGGACTACCTCGGCGAATTTGATGTCGTCGTTGAGGATATCTTTGCCAACAGCCAAACGGTGCAAGAGGTGAGCTATGGTTGGAGCAGCTGAGATCTCCACTGACTTTCCAAAGCCACGTTGGTACACCTTGGAGTCAAGACGGAAAGGGGGAAAGAAGAACGGCGCGAACATTTCTGGCGAGGTTCAGCTGCAATTCTCGCTTGTGGACACTTCTGATTCGTCCGCACGTCCGCAAGATGTCCTTCAAAAGCTTGCGTCGCTAGTCGCCACTAGTCCAGAGGATGAGAGCGATGCAGACGAAGACCTCTCCAGACTAGACAGTCTCGACCTTGAAGACGAAGATGACGACGAGGACGAAATCGATGGGAAGAATCCTGAAACATCTGACGAGACTGATGATCCTGCAAAGCCGGCCAAGACGGAGAAAGAGAAGCGGAAGCGGAGGCTTAAGATGAAACGATTGAAAAAGAGAGCAAAGGCCAGAGCATACGAATTCACTGGAGGCACTGACGTTGTCGGTATCGTCTTTCTGGAAATATGCAAGATCACTGATCTCCCTCCGGAGCGAAACAGTAAGCGGACAGTCATCATCTGTTCTCCCGGTCTCTGCTGACCATCTCAACAGTGACAAGAACGTCATTTGACATGGATCCCTTTGTGGTAGCTTCACTAGGGAGGAAAACATACCGGACTCGGGTCATCCGCCATAATCTGAATCCAGTATATGACGAGAAGATGGTCTTCCAGGTCATGCGGCACGAGCAAAATTATTCCATAAGCTTCTCCGTGGTCGATCGAGACAAACTGTCTGGTAACGATTTCGTCGGCACCGCCAGCTTCCCCCTTTTGAACGTCACATCCGTCGCCCCAGAGGCAGATCCCGAGACAGGCCTTTACAGCCTACCAGAACCTCCAGATCCCTCTTTAGCGTTACCAACCCCTAAGCATTCGAGATTTAGATTACCATTATCGAGGACTTCCTCAGCCTCAAGCTTGAACAAACTTTCCAAGCCGAGTCTTGTATCCAAAAACTCTCAGGCTTCTATTAGTGGCAGCACACAACCGGATCCGCAATCCGGCTCATCGAGTGGACAAAGTGACTGGAACAATCTTACGCCGGTAATACCAGACGCCCCTCACGAAGCTGGAGAGGAACACACAAGCCAGAATGAAGACCCATCAATGAAATTCTACACCCTTCCCCTCGTGCTAAAGAACAAAGAGCGTTGGGAAGACAAACATAGTCCTCAGTTATTCGTCAAAGCAAAGTATCTCCCATACCCCGCGTTGCGGCAGCAATTTTGGCGTGCAATGCTGAAACAATACGACTCAGACGAAAACTCGAGACTTAGCAAAGTGGAATTAACGACGATGCTTGACACATTAGGTTCGACGCTCAAGGAGTCAACCATCGATCATTTCTTCGAAAGATTTTCCGACACGAGCGATTCACCCGATCCTGTTTTGACTTATGACCAAGCTGTCATCGCTCTAGAGGATCAGCTACACCAACCGATACGAAGGAAGACCTGGGGTGATACCATGAGAGGCTATATGGATCATGCACACTTTTCTACCCAGAGTAATGGAGAAGATAAAGGGAGTGGTGACAATGATGGACCTACTGCGGAGGGCATCGCCGAAGAGCCTCTGAATAAGGATAAAGACCGCTCGGCCATTCCTATCATCTCCCAAGATCATATTGGGTCGCCGGGTGAATCTGGAGATTTGATAGAAGAGAACGACCTTACGGATGAGCGAGGCGAAGAGCATGTAATTGAAATCCGTGAATGCCCATTATGTCACCAGCCAAGATTGAATAAAAAGTCTGACGCCGATATCATTACCCACATCGCCACCTGTGCAAGTCAAGACTGGAGGCAAGTAAACAACATCGTCATGGCAGGCTTCGTCACCTCGAGTCAAGCACAGCGCAAATGGTATTCGAAGGTCATCACCAAGATCTCATACGGTGGCTATAAACTGGGTGCAAATTCAGCCAATATCTTGGTCCAGGATAGGATGACTGGACAAATTAACGAGGAGAGAATGAGCGTGTATGTTCGCATTGGGATTCGTTTGCTGTATAAAGGTCTGAAAAGCAGAGAAATGGAGAAGAAGCGAAGTAAGTCTGAGACTCGGGGAAATCGAGGACACTACTGACAAACAGTAAGTTCGGAAGATGCTGAGGTCGATGAGTTTCAAGCAAGGAAGAAAGTACGATGATCCAGCTTCGGCTCGAGAGATCCAGAGCTTCATCAACTTCCACCAACTCGACATGTCAGAAGTCCGCAAGCCAATCGAAGAGTTCAAAAATTTCAACGAGTTCTTCTACCGACAGTTGAAGCAAGATGCAAGGCCATGCTCGGCTTCCAGAAATCCCAAAATCATAGTGTCGCCGGCAGATTGTCGGTCTGTGGTCTTCAATAACATGGACACTGCCACCAAGATCTGGGTCAAAGGTCGAGAGTTCTCTGTCCAGCGGCTTCTGGCGAATGCCTACCCGCAAGATGCAAAACGTTATACTAATGGTGCTTTGGGTATCTTCCGGCTTGCACCCCAAGATTACCACCGCTTCCACATACCGGTGGACGGAACTATGGACAAGCCCAAGTTGATCGATGGAGAGTATTATACAGTCAATCCAATGGCTATTCGGTCCGCTCTAGATGTGTACAGCGAAAACGTCCGAGTCGTGGTGCCAATCGACTCCGTCTCCCATGGCAGAGTGATGGTCATCTGCGTGGGTGCCATGATGGTCGGTAGCACAGTCATCACAAGAAAAGCCGGAGAGGAGGTCCATCGGGCTGAAGAGCTGGGATACTTCAAATTTGGGGGCAGTACAATCTTGGTTCTCTTCGAGCCTGGTGCCATGCGGTTTGATGACGACCTAATTGACAACTCGAACGGGGCTTTGGAGACTCTGGTAGGGTTACGAACGCGTCTGAGCCTCACTCCGTCTTGGCTAACACTTCGCTAGCTTCGTGTTGGCATGTCCATCGGTCATTCTCCAGAACAATCGCAGTATGCGCCCGATATGCGAAAGAAAGAAGAGCATGTCACTCGTGAGGAGAGGCAAGAGGCTAAGCGAAGGATAGAGGGGAGTCTTGCCCCCTCGACCACGATGTCTGGGCCTTCCTCAGTGAAATGAAAATGCATTTTGCCTAATGATTGTTGTGATAAATAGCATGATGGACTGTTGCTAAAAACGGGAAAGCGGAGCGTAGCATTTGCTCATCGATGTGTTCTCTGTAGATTGTAGCGTTACGATTGTACCTTACCCATCGCTAGCCGCAAATAAATTCTGACGCGAATCAATCCAGGCATTCATATTGAAGCATCTCATCTTGCCATCTAGAAATCATTACCGAGGAGTGCGAGGGTGCATGTTATTGAGTCGCGAGGTCGCGTCTTTAGAATTTTGGATGAGGACTTTCGAAGCCAAGACTAATTCGGCTAGCGGTAACACGAAATGTAAACAGCGAACCCAAGCTTCCGCCCCCTCGCCTTCAACAACTTCGACAATTGCGACGACAGGCGTCAGTGACGAATTGACTATCAAGGTATTCATGCGGCTGCATAGAAAAGGAAGGAGCGACTATATCTCTCCGCTGAGCCTCGAGACCTTCAGAGCATCCCTCCAATCGTGCCACGCGCAGGCCTCGATCTTATCGACCACAATCATCAACCTCCGCAGTAGCATCAATGACAACTTACGCGACGCGCGCTCCGCTGCAATTAATCAACAATCCACATATGATGAGTGAGCCTTCCCGAGGTGGACGAAGGAGAAGCTCAAGACTTGAGGACAAGGAAGACGCACCATTTGCCAACGGAATCGTGCACGATCTGGAGCCAGTCAAGGGGCGTCAGAACACTACAGGGAAGCAAGGCAAGGGTAGTGTCAATGGAGTGGGTGCGAAACCAGCGACGAAAAGAAAACCAGGTGGTGAGCAGCCCTGAACATCATGAATGAGAAACATACTTCTTTTGGAGCTTCGTCGGGGAGCGACTAGAGTAGATGGTACATCAAAGAAGTCTGACTGACTGGATTCGTAGCCTACGACGAAGAAGCCGACGGATTTACATTTACACGGACGCGCGCAAAGAAAGCAAAAGCAGAGGCTGTACAAGCCAGTACAGCTGAAGAGCCTAGGCAGGAGGAACAAGCTGACCCAGCGCCAATAAGGAAGCCAAACAAGGAGGCCACTGGTTCGCCCAGTGCCGCGCCCTTAGAAACCGAGGGAAAGTTAGTGAAGAGGAGAAGCACAAGGCATAGCGGTGAACATGAGAATGCGGATCCACCAGCTTTGCCTGTGAAGAAGAGGAGGAAGGACCAGGCATCCAATGAGCTCAAGCCCGATCATGGAGGCGGGAGATCGCACACGGATGATGAACGATCGAGACAAGAATCGCAACAGGACCATACGCAGCCGATCGAGGTCACGTTCGATGCCACGAAGATCGCCTTGCCATTCGCGGATACTCCTATAATCCGGCGGAATAAGGAGATGAGGAAGACGAATGCAACTCGAAGAAGCAGCCTAGGCATGAGAGGACGAAGGGCAAGTTCATTGATTGACACAGGCAAATCCAATGGTAATGAATTCACTTGCACCTTAACAGTGTCAGTCCTGACTGTGAATAGCCATGCCTCATGACGAAGTTGAGAGCTCGGAATTCTACAAGCACATAGCAAGCGATGGACTCTCGGAACCACGACGAATGAAGCAGCTCCTCACTTGGTGTGCGACACGGGCGTTGGGCGAAAAATCAGTGTTTTCAACAGAAGATGGAAATGCAAGACTGGCAGGTATGTTCACGCCAGATCGAAATAAGAGCATTGGCTGACACCTACGTACAGCCCGAGAGATACAATCGCAATTACTGAAAGACTTCTCTACAAAGTCAGAGATGTCAGATTGGTTCAGCAGGGTGTGTAACAATGAAACCTAGGGCAAGATCGTTCGGAACGTGTGTACTAATGCCACCATAGAATGATTCAACGCCAGAACCTTCGTTACCAAGGCCAAATCCTATGAATATTTCAAATCTGGCTAAGATAGAAGACTTGGAGCAACAAATAGCCCGGTATTGACTACCCTCATCTCCTAATCCACAAGAGAAAGGTAATTACTGACCGTGTCCCGTGATCTAGTTTGCAAACCGAGCGCCAAACCTGGGAATCTCTCCTCCGCCCCCCGCCCGACAGCGCGGTCCTTCTCTCCCCTCTTCCCTCGGACCTCCCAGCTCCCTCAACCATCGACTCCAACCTCCTCTCCGATCCCTCCCAAACAGCCGCGTTGGAGACCGTCCAATCCTTCACTTCAGACTTCCAACCATCCGTCTCAGCAATCACATCCTCGCGCCTCCAAAGCATAAATCAGAACCTTGAGTTCGAAGTCGACAAGTTCGCCCACAACGTTCAAGCACTGGGTGCATACAAAGACGCTGCGGAAAGGGTAGCGGACGAGGTCCTGGGCATGAGCGCCGAAGCGTTAGAGAAGCGGGATCAGGAAGGCAAGGCCAGAGCTGCGGGGGAGGGCGGGGAGCCAGGCATGAGGGATGTGCTGAGGGGCTTGAGCCGAGCGATCAATCGGTGATGACGACACACAAGGCGTCTCGTCCGTCTACTCCCATTCGACACGGACGACAAGGAGAAGTAATGGCCTGCGAGGACTTTGGACATCTATATCTATCCTTCGCGTTGATTCATGGATGGCGGTGGGAAATCTCGTGTCTTGCGTTCTGCCCGGTGATGATGCATTGAGGCGCGGCGTTACAGGAACAACAGGCACCATGAGGAGCCTGTCGGGTTTGGGGGCGTCGAGAAGGCTGGAAAGACTGTGATTACTATGTGAATTGGACCGATGCTGAGATATGTGGATAAGCAATGAGAAAGGTTGAGACGCGGAATTGCCCCTGAGGTGAGACGGTCCTATCAGGGCGGAAGTGAGTGGTTCCCGTCCAGGGCTACAGCCAGCCAGCTGGGAATGATTTACAGCCTTGGGAACAAAAAGAAAGGGGCTCGGATTGTCTTCGCGCTCTGCCTATTATTTGCATCCGCCCTCGAGGGTTCTGCCTATATACAACCCTTACCCTGAACCCCATCCGCTTCCGGAAACCCCCCCAAAGAAGAATTCCCACGAGTAAACGGTGTCCTCTTCGGCCGTAGATAAACCCACCGGGGCCCCAAACGACCCCAGCTAACGCCGGTATCGGCCCATTCCGACCATCACCGATCCAATACCTGTCGCGGCATTACACTACCGACAGGCTAAAAACCCTAGCAGGCAATAACGCTCCTGCAGCGATCAGCGCCCGTGCATACGTTATCGCAGATTCCCCCCCCCCCCCCCCAAAGCCGCAGATCGGCGATCAACGCCACCAGCCGCCGCGAAATTGCTTGGGCCGAAGACGCGAAAGGGATTGGAGCTCAACGGCCGCCAAGCCACCGGGGCAGATGAAAATATGCACGGCGAAGTGCCCAACGGCCCAATAGAGGTCGGATGCGAATCATCAAACGGCTGGGGGAGAGAGGAGAGGAGGGATCAGATCGCATATCTGCACTTTTGGCATTTGACAGCTGTCGTTGCATGCAGCTAGCTGCTCTAGCCGCTGGCGGGGGCCCGCATGTAGGTGCATCCCCTCGATGCTCGAGCGCCAAGTATTCGTCTGGTTCTGGAAAGCGAATGGAACGAGGCAAGAGCAAAAGGCGCATGTAGCATCGAGATTTTCCTTAGATGGGGGGAAGATGCGGACGGGCCCCAGGTTGGAATCTGAGATGGTTACCGCGATTTGAAAAGCCGGTCCGGCGAACCACGGGAGAAAAAGGGACGCAGCTATCCGGGGGGACTGATGCGTCCCAATGAGCGGCGAGAGGGTAGTAATAAGCTCGTGATAAGGGCGTCCGGTTTGGGAAGTGGAGAGCGTTGGGGTCAGGGTGTGCTAAGGTATGGGGACGGAGCAGAAATGCGCAGACTGCGCAGGGACTGGACGACGGGGCGGCTTCTCATGTGATATGTGACTAGCCGCTGTCAGGTGTGCTTCGCATTGGGATTGCTTTTTGGGGGAGGTGCGATGAGTCAATCCGCTCTAAGGCCGAGATAGGAAACTCCACGCAGCAGACCGCTGTCAGACGTGCAGATGCCCCAGGTTTAACGTTTCTGCTTCCTGTCTCGTAACTCGTAACTCGTTCCATATCCGCTGCTCGTTAGCCTCGTCGAAACTAAAAACCGCGGCGCGTTACGGGTGGGGGAGATAGCATTGCAGTAGATCAATGCAGCAGAGCGCTGTCAGACTTGCAGGTACTCAGGTGGGATCCTATCTGGCATTCTGTGATGATTGTGACCTGCCGTTGTCAACGGCATCTTGCAGCGGCCAAAGCGTGGAACTGATTCAGCACACCTGTCAAGCGGATGGCCAACCTCAGCAATTGCACCGTTGGTTTCCATTATGTAACCTCCCATTGTCGATTGGCACTCTAAGTCGTCAGCCGTGAGAAAGATATGCAGCAGAGCGCCGTCAGAAGAGCAGATGACCGGTCTTGATAAAGAATCGACGTCTAATTTGGGGGCTCCTGGTGGTTGCTTAGTGTCGCCGTCACAAGTACCTCCGATAGGGGAGATGTTTCGGGACGCGATAGAAGGTCTCGTCTCATAGCTGCTATCCTTTGTCAAAGCTGCAGAAACCCTTCCATCAAACTGTGAAGCAGCTTGGCGTGATTGTCTTCCACCGTTTGCTCGATCCCGTAGCAATCATTCTCGAGGGACCGCAGTTGATTGAATGCGAGAAGAGCCCTCGTGCATCAGACCGCTGTCATGCATGTGGATCACGGTTCTGGTAGTGTCTTAATGTGGGGCTTGCCTTCTCTACTTGAAAGATGTCATCATCAGCTGCCAGTACCTGACCTATCAATAAATTGTGTCAGGCATCAAGGTGAGACAAGTCGCTGTCGTAGACCCGTAGTTGCAGATGCCTTGTCCTCCACAAAGTTTAACCTAATCTCCAATTGATATGTTGTTGTGATCTGTTCCTGTCCCTCAAGATACTTCCCCCGAGGTCGGAAGAGCTATGCAACAGACCGCTGTCAAGTCCGCAGGTTGTCATTCTGGCTCGGACAATTCTCTTTGCCATTACTGTAAGCGACCCCCCACTGTTAATCTTAAGTACACTACCGCGACAAGCCGCTTAGTGTGCCGAGGTAAAGACTCCATAGCCTAAAGGTAGCCTAAAGGTGTAAGAGCTCGATCAGTCGATGCCTTGCAGCTGTCAATTCTCCTGTCAATGCGTAGGTTCGAGCGCTTGTATTTGAATGCCGTCGACCACGGGTTAGCATTTCAGGAAAGGCGGTGAGATGATGGTCTCGTTGGGGAAGTCAAGTTTCCGGTATATTGTCTAGCTACTGCGACTCCGTGAAGATGTCGTGTCCCAAGTCGCATGAATCAGTTCGTGAGGGAAAGCTTGTCCGCAGCAGAGGCGCCTGGAGACTGAGCAGTCAAGAAAGACCCAGATAGTATAGTGTCAGCGCTGAAAGTCTGTATAGAATCAGGCGGGTTTAACGTAGCACTTGCGCGGTCTGCCATGCATGACTTTACTTGTCGACTGACAATGAATCCGTCGAGCCACATTGCGCGAATATACCAATCTCCTCCGTGTGTGTGCTAGAGGAGAGGCGATGGACCCAGGTCAATAGGATCGGATATGTGGTCTGGGGACTCCCAATTGCATCATGGCCGGTCCAGTAATTCCTAGACACATAAGCAGCCGGCAGACTGCTAGATACTTGTTGCATAGGTGATCCAATGTTACTTTCGGATTGAGTAAGCAAACATTTGATTCCGACTGGGAAAGAGCCCATTCAGCATGAGGGAAATTTTTGGTCCGGCGAAAGACCATGGATAAGAGATTTCTGATGATTACGCCATTAGCCTGTCGATACGGAGGGAAATGACTGCGCCATCTGTAAGGCCTGTAGCATTGTCCGTCTCTAGCGAAGAACTTTTGGTGAGGCCGTTTTCTGTATGATGCCCAAGATGACTCCACAATACGAACTCTTCCGGGTGTTTAAGAAGCGAACGAGGGGCAAGAGGCAGAAAATCTTGTTTCAAGGTACATTCCAATATTCATAGACGTTCCTCGGCCGTGGGATTTAATTGGCCAAGAAGTTCTCAACACCACTTCTAACCACACGTTGGAGTAACGTCAAAGAGAGGCCCAATCGTTGAATCATGTAGAGAGATGTATACCCCTTTGCAATGAAGTCTGCGGAAAAAGATTGCCGAGACCAACTTGGACGCGAGCGACTCGAAAAACCGTTACTTGTTGCGAATTGAGATGGTGGAAGGGGCGACCGGACTTCCAAAGCACCGCACGCACACTGGAACCCATGAGATAGAAGAGTCAACAGAGGCTGATCACGGAAACTGTAGAGTCAAGTCGATTCAGGGTGAGAAAGAAAGCAGGAAATCGTCTAGGAAAAGTGTGCAAGTGAGATGCCAGGGAGTTCATGTGCTGGTGAACAGGCAAGGCATCCACTCAAAGAGCCTGATTCGACAAGGGATAGAGCATCGAGCATGAATTCAGCAGACACGAACCGTCTATTGACTGCTGTTCCTCTAGCTGCCGCGTCTACTCACAGCAAAGAACATGTTGATTCATGACCCGCTTGAGACTTCAGATGTACCCTGATGACCTAGACTCGAAAAGGCTTAGCAAGATGCCGCTTTCAGAAAATCTTCCTTCTTTGATCGAAACAGTCGGCATGAGATTCTACAATGATAAGCACTTTAATCAAACAAGTCAACCTTACTACTCAGTGCTCACTCGCCCAAGGTGTGACGGGTCGTTCGATAAAATTGCTTCTATCGTGCCGATTGCCAACATAGACCTTCTTCCCGTGTCCAGTGACAGTTTCAGTCATTTGAGAAGCGAGAAAAGCGAAATGCCAATGAGGATCTCAATCAGTGTTAAGGGGAAGGGAAGACGGGAGAACCAGAATGTCGATTTCCAAACCGCGACGACTGACGAATGGTGTATTGCTATTTCTACTGCAGGAGTGCATGATTTTCATGCACGATGCAGCCGTCAAAATTGAAGGGACGGCGATCGAAATAATATTAACGCTCTCCTTCTTTCTCGTACAGCAGGTAGGTACTCGACTTCCCGTACCGTATATTCCCCATGATTGCGCTAGGAAAGCCGCTTTGACCAGTCAACACCCATGCTACCTCGGCGAGATCTTCGTTGCATCCTTACTGGATGACATCAGAGTCCCAATGATGTCCTCTCTGTTAAGACCAGGATACATAAAGTATGCCCGCTTTGCGAAGGAGTGAAGGAAAGGGCAACACCACCGTAAGCATCATCCGACCCTTATTCTGGCCCAGTATCCGCCCCGACGGAGTCAACCAATCATCAGAGATTGTACCTGTTCACTTGGGAAGTACTAGTCTTTCTTTTCCTTATCTATAGGACCACAGACCAACCTGGCACCGGACGACCCTGCACCACACCCTTCTTTGGCAATCTGCCACTCAAACGGAACCCTTGGTACCAAATCAACACATCGCGCTTCTGCTCTGCGGCACCCTGCGTATTTTGGATTTGGGCATCCACGTAGCTCGCGCCGTCTGGAGGAAATTCTACGAAGGGCAACGACACCGTGGATAGGCTCCTTTGCCAAATTGCCGTCCAAGGTGTTCTTCTACAGAAATTTCATCTTGGACGGCTGTGTAGTTAGGGTTGTCGCGATTTGCGTCGAGCCGTACATTATGGGATTGAACCCTAAAGCATTGAAAGCAGTCCCTCGGATCGACCTAACTTGATTGAGATTCACGGACGAGTCAAGAGGACACGTTGGCCGTTGAGGGTTTGCTTGATGCAGCCGCAGACAGAGGGACTGCTTTTGCGGATAATTATTAACCAGGTCGTTTACTCCGTAGGGTTTCGCGAAAGCCGTTGAAATGATAACAGTGAAGAAGACGACTCACGAAGACAGCATTTACGAGTGTGTAGCATGCAGATTGCAAAGTAGGTATCAGAATAATCAGATGCTCATCGTCATCCAGTATCGCGCGGCGCAAACAAGGCCCAGATTGTAGTTTCGAATAGGCCACTAGGCCATAGATCTTCGGCGTTTGCCGGGTGCAGCTGACATGAATAGACGCTCTCGGTAGGGGCATCGCATGGCCAAGCGGCGACGATCGCTGAGCGAGAAGATCTTGGTCCACTCAAAGCTAAACCTTTCGGGCAGATGAAAGTTACTTAAGGTATGCAGAGCAAATAATATTACGAGCCAATTCGGCCTCCCAAACGCTGTCCCTGTTCCGATCACGGAAGATCCATTATGAGCGGGAGTGAAGTCATGATTGCTTTTTCCTTCCGCAGTCAGCTCCTGGAAAGTCATCTCCCGTGCTCGTGCTGCCATGGCAGTGAGTCTCGATTCAAAATCCGGACGATGTCATTCGGGCAGGGGAGACTCCGCCCAGGGAGATGCCGTATCGCGTATTGATGACATGTTCCGCGGTCAGGTTGGTCTAGAGTAAAGTATGGACTATGGATGAATCGATGATAGATCGTCATCGATTTTGTTGGGGGAAGGGGTGTGCCCGCAGAACGGAGGATTGATCCTATTGGTGCCGCAGGGGCATACGAGGAGACGGATATTGCGCAGAAAGACTGGGTGGAAGGGGGCAAGGCTTGGAGCTAGGATCTCTGCTTCTTCTCTTCTAACCGACATCTGAGAAGGAAGCGTGGGGCAAACGTCTGAGCCGCTCCAAGCCTGCCTCTGGCTTGGCGGGTGGGCTTGGGAGTTGGGGGGGATGGAAATTGGTTGGTAATTGGTATGGGGGGGGGGAATGGGGATGCTCATCATGCTCGGCACAAGCAGGTGCAAGGATTGTCTCGAGAGCGGAGGGATCAGCAATCTCCGATCTCACTTGGCTTTTTCATCCTCATCCTCATCCTCATCCTCATCCTCATCCGCTTTTTCTTTCTACTTTCTAGTTTCCACCCTAGGTACGGTACTTGACTACTCTCTGCCTCTTCGCCTTTTCCCTTATCCCTGCAGGCAGCAGCAGAGTTAGTGAGTTACACTTTCGAATCTACCGCCGTCGACGCACTATCAGCTGTAGCTCGGACGCATTTTAATGCACGTCCCACCCACACCATCATCACCATCGAGCAGACCATGGTCGGACACAGTTAGCCCCGTTCGCCGTGTAGGGCATAACGCCATCTGAAATCCTACCCGATCTGACTACCAAGTCTCGCTTCCCCTCTACGTGCTCCAAGCATCCATCTCATCTTTCCTTGCTCCTTCTCTCTCCTCCCCCGTCATTGCGCTCTCAACCCATCCACTTCCCCAATCTTCCAACCCCAAACCCGTCGACAACCATTCTCTCCCGGCCGTCACCACCTCCCAATTACAATATCCAACCCTCCCGCTCCCTCCTACCCTGGGACTTTTCCTCCACGCTGACACGCTTCGTGTGTGGCTGTCAAACTTAATCGGTTACATCTTGCCTCGAGATCGATAACCACGTTTTTCATGCGGTTGACACGAAACCCCTTTCCTGAACATTCATCAATCCTCGTGAGGAAATTCTACCGAGCAATCCAAGGCGCAATCGGTGACGACAGATTGAGCCTTTTCCTCAAATTACCGGATGTTCGCGTGGCAATCAGTCTTGTAGCGATCAGAACCGCATCGATCCCAAATTGTGCCTAGCGGGCGGCAAGCGACAGCTGCGAGACAAGGGAAGACTGGTGGCACATCTACATAAGCAAGCCGAGGGACGTCGGCGCAGTTCTGGAAGAAACATCGTCCATTCCATCTCACACCCAACTCCGCGGATCCCACGCGATGGCCGACACAGTGACCCAAAGGTCAGCCCTTACAGATTGCCAGGATCTGTCTACGATCTTGCACCTGCCGAGAATATCACATGCTGACGAAACAACAGTGGTGCTTTACCTCCGATCACCTATCTAGATATGGAGAAGATCAAAAGAGAAAACCCATACAACCACAATGTCTCCATTAGCTCGTCCATACACATGCCCGCGCAACCGCTCATCAGTCCCTCCATCTACTCTTGTCCACCTCCCCCATATTCATACCCTTCCTCGGCTGCCAGCTCAGTAGTCGGCGGCGGCGGTGGAAGTGGTCCTAGCGCTGTTGGTGCTGGTGCCGGTGCTGGGAATTATATCTCTCAAGCAGAGACTCGTCGAACATCTGGAGACGATAAAGAACATCTACCTGCTACTCAGCGGCTGTCCTTACCGTCGATATCGGAAGCATTGACAGGAGATCAACCGATATCCATATCGTCACTGCTTTCTTCAACCACTCCACAGCCGAAATTCTCTCTGCTACCGAAAAGCCCAACAAGCCCCGTCGGTAGATCGTATCTGGAGAGTTTCCCAAAAGGCCCTCCTGACTCATTCCCACAACATTCTTCATCTTACCGTCGGTCGCAGCCATCCGATCGGTCCAGTGGATCGAATTACTCTCCTCGCATGGCAGCCTCTCTGGGGGAGGGTCGCTTTTCAGCGATGCCTCCCTTTGATTCGCATCAGCCTGTCCCACCACCACCCAGAACGATATCAAGTCCGTTACACTATTCAAGACCTGGTGTTTCACCCATCCAATCACAACAAAATCACGTTCCACCATCTCCTATGCATGAGAAGATTGCTCGTGCTGCTCCACCACCAGCTGTGTCAAATCCTCCGTTCGGATACAGCGTGAATAAGTATCAGCCTGCTTACTCTTATCCCCCGTCGACGCCTGGAGTCTCCACGTATCGGCCACCGACTCTACCACCAACTACGTGGAGGAGTACTGCACCAGACATCGAACGAGTCGATGAGATAAGGAAAGCAACGGCCAAGGAGACATCGCCACCTCGACCAGCTTATGGGGAGTCGGTGAAGCGTCATCTCGATATCTTTGATTTAGAAACGTCCCTCAACGAGGTCAGTGTCCATCCCCGTCCTTTATCATCAAACGCCTTTTAACACTTCCCAGATTGCCGAAGGGAGTGGCCGTGGACTTGAATTCTCTCGCCACTTCGGCACCCATGCCCATCAGACGCAGCGTTCAGGTCCCACCCTAGGCTCCTTGCCATCACTGACCGAATGCGATGAGATGATCCGACAACAAACCAAAGTCCTCGACGCAATGTCTCGCATTAGAGAGGTTATCTGTAAGCAGCAACAAGCTCTTGTAGAGCAAAGAAATTATGACCAGCAGAATTACAAAGCAGCTCCTAGTGAAGCTGACGACAATGAGTCCAATTCTTACATCGATAAGCTGGAAGGTTCCGGTGGGTTCGCTGGTGCTGACGCCAAGAAGAGGAGAGGCAAAGCAGCACCGCCGGGTAGATGTCACAGCTGCAACAGAGCCGAGACGCCGGAGTGGAGGCGTGGGCCTGATGGCGCGAGGACGCTGTGCAACGCTTGTGGTTTACGTATGTGTCTACCTCGTTTGTTCGAATTGTTGATTCCTGACCGTGTTCAGACTACGCAAAGTTGACCCGAAAGATGGGGCCCAAGGCCTCTGCCTCAACTGGATCATCAAATCTGCGACCGAAGGAGTCGAGCCCTCACTCTCCTTGAGCTGGCTCGCCGTCACTATCTCAATCTTACCATAGGTTTCGAATGGCTCTGCTAGACGGTCGGCGTCTTGAAAAGCCATCTCTGCTGCATCAATCAGAGATGTGCGGACGTCTATCTGCCAATGCATGATCCCTCCTGGCGCGCGTCGATCTTTGACTTCCAACTTCTCAACGTCTACCCAGTCAACAGTATCGGCCCCACTGCTTACGAGATTCGTCATCGTTTCTTATGACCTGTACAAAACAATGCAAACTAAACACAGTAAACTACGAATGATTTTTTTTTTTACTTCCGCGATGATACCAGCCTCATCAAAGGCCCGCGATTGGCACACTTCCTGCCCATATTAGACATATACGCCATGACATGACTTACAGGGGTGGCCGGCTTTGGGTATACGATTTTACAAAGAGAGTTTGAGGAGGATGATCGCTGAAAGATGACAAGGCTGGGGTTTGTGAATGTCTCGCTTTGGAGGGCGCAACGATGGGCTACGTTCTTGGTAGAAAGCTTACGAGGTTAACCGTTTAGACGGGCTGCGAAGGGGAACTGGCGATGGTCACGAGGACAAATTTTGGGAGCAAGGATTTGGGATATGAAAATTTGACAGTCATGGTTTGACAGCATGCGTTGCTTTGATTGCTTTTTTTGTGCTTGTGATCTGTGAACTCCGATTCCAACAAGGTCCTTACTCACCAAGCACAGCTAGCTAACCTCCAGCTCTACTTTGGTCCCGTCCCGCGCCATCCTGCCGTCGTGCTCGTGCAATTTCCACGACACGATTCCGATACCAACCAACCCGAATACGAACCCAATTTCGCCTCACATCTCGCAAGTCCATTCCTCGTCCATGGTACCGCCCTCGGCATACCCATCAATCATCTAATTAGATACCTGCTCCATTGGTATCGAAGGATTTGATGCAATGCACGTTTCGGTGAATGCGACCTGGTCAACTGCCTTTCACAACCCCGGATACGAATACGTTCTTCATTTCACAAGGCGAATCTAGCATCAACAAGTCGATCCCGCTTTTACATCTACGTGCTGGGAATTCTGCGCCTCGACGCTTTCGATGCGTCTTATTCCGCCCATACCCATCCGCCAGGAAGACCCTTTCGCTTTGCTACCAATACCTAGCCGTCATCACGGACGATTGCCCAGCGTACTCCTACAAACAACCTGCACGTTCCAGTCCGCTTCTGCTCCCGCATTCGTGTAACAATACCCATTAAACCTTCAAGCCTCCCTCCCACACCGGTCCGTGGTTCAGCAATGACACTCTCCACCTCGTGAAGCGCAGGGCAGTAACCGGGAGAAAAGGCTCGATGAACACACAATTGGCCTCTCCCGGCTATCAAAACACCTACCCACCCATCCCCCATCCTGCACCCGAAACAGGGCACCCACGCACTCCGCCCACGACATACCCGCTTCCCACGATCCCATCCCAGCCCATCCCCCCTATCCCACCCTCACCCTCCCAGAACCCCAACCCCCCGCCCCCCCTCCCAAACCCAGCCAAACCACCTCCCTCCATCACCAGCGCCCGCCCGGCCCTCCCCTCTCCAAAACCCCCGCGCACTGAAACCCACACCGACACAGACCTTTCGCCCTCGTGCCCTGACCCCTTCTAACCACCAGCGCCGTCCGTCCGCTCCGTCCATCATGTGTATACGGATCCCGTCGCCGACAGCGCGCGTTTCGCGCTCACGGACGGGGATGGGGATATCGCGCGTCTGTGCCGCCGGACGGAATGTTGCCAGCACGGGCTTGGGGGGTGGGGTTGGGTTTCTATTGCTGGGTTGAGCGGCAAGGGTCGCTGAATGGTGACTTGGAGGTGGGGAGAAGGGACAGGGACTAGGGGTTCCTGTTGCGAGTGGGTGGGCTGGATTGGATTGGAGAGGAGAGGAGAGGGAGGGAGGGAGATGCCCGAGTGGGCGTTACGGGGGGGTCGCGTGGCGTTGTCTGAAGAGAGGGCGCGGGCATGGTTTGATGTGTGGGGGAGGGATGAGAGGGGGACGGAAGGTGTTTCGTGTCGTTGGATCGGATCTAGAGTGGGGGGTTTGATGGGGGGAGGGGGCGGTGATGAGGGGGAAGGGGGGAAGAGCGGAACGGAGGCAGGAAGGCCATGGTTTCCCGATGGCAATGCAGACGACGCAGCGGAGGAACAATGAGGGTGGGAGCGTCAATCTGTATCCAGAACATGCCATCCCCGACCCTCGCCATGTCTCAGATCCGAGCACAGTCCCCCTTGTCCCCTTCCCCTCCTCCTCCTCCTCCGCCACCACACACGCAATCTCACCCTCCGGTATCTGCGCCCCCGCATCCAGCTCCACGAACATCTCCACGCGCCGCCGATCCCCCCCTTTCAACTCCCGCCATTGCTTCCCAGTGCGCGCCGTGGCGCCGAAGGCTATCATCGCAGGACCATGATTGTTTCGAAAGGGGCATCGTTGGCGGTTTGCGGGGAGGAGGCGGAGGTCGCCGATGACGAGTTTGGATGGGAGGGGGGAGGCGGGTGTCGTTGCGGCGATTGGTGTGGTGGATGATGAGGCGGGGGACGTTGATGTTCGCGCCGGGGGTGTGGTCGGTGAGGGATGGGGCGGTGAGATGGTGTGGATGTCGAGAAGAGGAAGAGGGCGTGGGGAGGGAGGAGATGCCACAAGCCAAGTGGGGGAAGGAGCGGTTGCGGTCTGGAAGCAAAGCCTGCCCAGGCTCCTGGAGAGAATGGTGTTGCATACCTTCAACGGGTCGCGGAGTGAAGACGTCGCGCGCGCCAGCCTCCACTCCACCCTGCGACCGACCTCCTGGCCCTCGGCTACTTTAGGGAGGCCTTCCATGGGAAGCCTGCCACCGAGCTCGGGACGGGTATTGCGGAACATCATCGATGATTCCTCCACGGCCGCCGTCCGCGTCGACAAATTGCACCCTGCCGTTGCTCCGTTCGGAGTGGTCAGGGTATGATCCGGGGCAGTTGGGAGATGCGAGGGGAGACGGGAGGATGCGCGATGCGCTCCCCTCGTTCAGTCGCGCATCGGCTGATGGGAAATCAATCGACGACCTCCGTCTGCTTGGGACGGACTTGTGGCCACTCGTATGTGTTCTATTGCGGTTGGTGCGCGAGGCCGTTCAGCTTTCGATGATTGAGTGAGGCCAGATGGACTGGCATCTGTCTTTTCGGCCATCCCCATGATCATTGCTCTAGCGGCTGGTTTCATCAGAGACCTGGTAGGAACATTCTATACATAGACTTCCTCCCCGTATTCGTCACCAGTGCCAATGCAGAGTATTCTTCTCACGGTCCGCGCCACCAATCGAGGATCGATGTCACTCTGATGCTCCCACTCCCCTGCTGTTGCTCTCCCTCCGTCAAAGGCCTCGAACAGCCGGCTGTCCAACGCTACACCGAGCGGTGTCGATGCTGCAGGCCCGTTCGCGATTGCCGCGAGCCTGCCTGCTAGCTTCTCGAGGAGATGTGACTCGGTACCGTGCTGCGCACGGAGAAGTCTCATACCGTCGCTACGAGGAACGGTCGAGCAGTCTTGAGCAGCATTGAGACTACGGACGTCAAGTTCGTCCGGCGAGGCGACTGCCATTCTGGGAGTCTTTGATGCCAATGACGGGGTCCCTCGAAGTGTTGAGCAACAAGATGATGAGCCAAGAGGGCGTGCCTGCAGGACTGTTCGCCAAGAATAATGCTACTACATAGTTCCATGGAGACATCCGACTCACACAGCCACCACAGCAACGTAGAGGTGCATTAGATAATCCGCGGAAATTACCGTATGCATGGAATCGGGGTTGCTATGCACCATGATCCATTGAACCCGTTTGATTTGCCGACGTCGTAATTCTACGGCATGTCATCATGTATTGGATAGCATCACAACAAGCTGAGACGTGCAGGAGCTCTGAGCGCCAATCGACTGCGAGACTGCTACGGTCAGGAGAATAAGCCGGGTGCCTGCATGTCTCGTGAGGAAGCCCAAAAGCCACAAGCGAGGGATTGTGATCAGATCCTGCAAGTTAATCTACGGAGTGAAATGAAGGCGTCATCATCTTCCTCTTTCCCCGATTGCTGGGAAATATGTACCGTACGATTAATAATACTGTAGCCTTATACCAGTCCCTAGCGAGATGCCTTGCATTTGCCTTCGCCGCTACTGCAAGCCACTCTGGCCTCCAGCACCGTACAAGAAATCGGTCGGTCTCAGAGCTGCTCATGGAATTGAAGCCAGCGACATCTCGGCCAGAGGATGGGTATACTCTAAACAAATAAAACAAGGACCTACGCATCCTCAACCGGGTAAAATTAATCGACGTGGCAAACCCGTTGTGCCAAGAGGGTCGTTGCAGCGTCGGATCTCCAGCATTACCTGTCGAAGGATACATTGCGCTACAGCACTCACCGTTCCATTCGACCTCATGAGCATGGAAAAGAGATGCAAGTTGCAGGTATGGGAACTGGCATGTCGTAAGTATGCCTCTTCCCTCCGGATATATCTGAGCTTCTGCCATTGATACAAGTGTCGATATGGCAAGGCTGCAAGTCCGATCGGTGTCAGTCATTAGTACTCCGGAACGAATGTGATGCGTTCGATATATCTCTAGGCCAATACTATCCCCAAGAATGGCTGCCCACGGGCATCTCGGTTCGCAGGCTTGATGGCTACTCGCCCTTGCTGGCGGGTCTCTTTAAGAAATACGACACAGCCTGTCCGTTCATGTCGTGAGGGACAATGATCCGCCTCCTGTCATGAAGAACCTTCAAAAGATGCTTACTCGAAGTACTCTTTCTTGTTGACTCCATGTCTTCAGACCTGTTCCAGACGCCCTTTCTTGGCCTGTTTCCGACCGACCTGTCAAGACAGTGACTGGAGGACATCTTCACTGTTCTGAGCATAACACCTTTACCACCATCACGCCCGTCGTACATTTATAACGACGGCATAGTGCCATGGACAAGCTCAATCAAGCGCTCCTCTCGAGTAAAGCGGGCCAGTGAGTCTCCCGACGTCCCTAGGCTAGGACATGGCAACGTTCAATCAGGACTTCTGCTGACGATTCCATCACAAGTGGGAACCTCGTCTCTCCGACATCTTTAGCCATCAAGAACTTTTCCACTTGTCGCGAAAAAAAAGGTATCCAGCCAAGCCGCATTCCGATTCCTTCTACACCCAGATGACCAGCATATCCGTCGACCAAAAATTTCCCAGCCTATGCCTGACAACAGCCGCGCAGAGGCAAGCGGCCCACGTCGTCGATAAGCCATCAGCGAAGCCCCCCCACCACGGGATCAAAGCATCATCCTGCTCCGATTCCCACCTCCAGAGGCACCAGCGATTCGTCCGCGAGCGGCTCCATAACGAGACGCACTCTTCAGCGCCCGGGCGGAGGGTGCGCATTACTCCGTACCCAGGTGATGGCTTGACGGAGTGGCGGCAAGACGATGCGTGCCGATCGATGATTGGGCGTCGAGTCGGTAGCGTTGTCCCGGTGCAGCTTCCTAGAGTTACGGCGGGGTACCCGATCGACGCAGGCATCCCCCGGCGGTCGATTCCGAGATCAATACCCACCCGCCTCCCTGTCAACTATCCTCCATCACGATCCTTCACTTACCCAAGCATGTAGTGTGTGTGATAGGGAAGTGATATGGGCATGCGCGGCGTTGGGTGTGAGTGACTGACAGCGACTCGGGTGACGAGCCGGCAAGTTCCAGCCTGCCTCTCAGAACGCTTTAGTCCTTTTCTTTCCGCCTTATGTAAGTTTGTTGCATGGCTATTCGATATATATCGGTCTTATGTAAGTTTGTTGCATGGCTACTTGATATATATTTGCGCGTTGCGTGGTTTATGGGCTTGAGTCTCTGTAGATTTCCAGGGATACCCCCATCTACATAGTGATAGAGTACATGAATAAGATCCTTTGGAATCAACGCCACTTTTGGAAACATCAATTCGTCCTCCTTCTCCCGAACGACCTTCCAAGAACGGTCTCAAAGGCATCCACGACCTCCAAAAACATATCCGACAAGTCCACGCAATGTCCCAACCGGCCCAAAAGCCCACAGTCCTCTTCGTCCACGGCGCATGGCACAACGCCTCATGCTGGGACCCTACCCGCGCGGAGCTCAAGAAGCTCTCCTACTCCACGGAAGCGGTGCGGCTGAAAAGCTCCGGCAACGCCGTGACCACGCACCTGGAAGACACCGCCATCATCCGCCGGGCACTGGAGTCCTTGATCGTGTCAGACGGCAGGAGCGTCATCCTCGTGATGCACTCTTACGGAGGGGTGGCAGGGACGAACGCGGTGCATGGGCTGGAAGCCGGGGCCCGTCGGGAGAAGGGCGACGAGGGCGGCATCATCCACTGCCTTTTCATCGCCGCTTTCCTGGTGCCCAAGGGCAACAGCCTCCGGGGAATGTTTCCGGAAGTGCCACCTTACCTCTACCCTGATGTACGTCACAGCACATTGCCGATAGGTATCAAAGGATGATGACGTGCTGGCTGACTCTTGGGACAGCCAGAGGACTCCAGCTTTCTACTAGTGAAAGATCCCAAAGACGTTTTCTACAACGACGTATCCCCGGAAGTCGCTGAACCTTGGATTTCGCAGCTGAAACCGCAGTCCGCGGTAAGCTTCGCTTCTGCAGTCGATTCAGTGGCTTGGGACAGCGGGTTTATGCCCTGCACGTATGTCAAAGCCGAGAAGGATCAGGGGGTGTACTTCTGGCTTCAGGAGAAAATGCTTGACGGTGTAAGCGAGAAATCTGGAAAGCCGTGGAAGATCGTGAACACGGATTCGGGTCATAGTGCTTGGCTGACCCAGATACCGACTATCGTTCGATTAATCGAAGCTGCAGCGGGTGCTTGAGCGGTCATGTTCGTGCGCGAATCTCGGAGTATGAGACGTGCAAGGACCAAGTTGGTAGCCTTTGGGAGCGGCTCATGCAGTCCAAGAAAGGAGATAGCCGTTGCGAGTAAGAATTGACTTTGGTGCTTTGGCCATTCCAATACAATCCCCAAACTTGAATAATTCAGGATCGGCCTTCCGTGATGGCACATGCTACCAGTCCCAGCCATGCGGAGTGAGGAGGTCAATCCTCATCTGTATGAGATAATGGTAGTCCGGCGAAAGAATGGCGATACGTTTCAAGTGGTCTTCAAGATCTACCCCAATTTACCGTAACGGAAAGTCCAGGATGTCTTTCTGAAGCACCTGAATAATAACAACGTATGGCTCTACCGCGGGTAGACTGAAGACCTCATTGTTTCTTCAACATTCGAGACCTTCATGCCGAAAAGCATGGAAGGCGTGATCGAGTCGCATCCATTCGTCGATGCAGCGCTAATAGCCGCTCAAGGCAAACCTGGCCTGGCATTGCTTGTGGAGCCTCAGACAGCAGTGATGTACAAGTTGTATAAGCAGAAGTTGCTGGACGACATCTGGCTAAGCGTGCAGAGCGCGATCGAGATATGCCTAGTGAAGGAAAGAATCCAGAAGGATTGGTGGCCATTGACAGGGTCGATGCCGGGGGCGGCGGAAGGGTATCCGAGACGGAAGACGGTGTACGAGTTGTATGAGAAGGACATTGGTGGATTATACCGCAAGGAAGGGTTGAGGACAAAGATTCCAGAGGAGTCGAAGCACGCAAGAGGCGATAGCAGAGGTAGAAGCAGATGCGCAAATTATCGAAAGTTGAAGTTGGAATGACTCGAAGGTGGCTACAACAGTAGTGACCATTGCTAATCAGAACATTCTTGTCTACGAGTACTAGGAGAATAATGGGAAGGGAAGACAAGTAGATCACTAGTAGATCACTGGTAGGTATCAGATGCGGGTATTGCACGTCCATTTCCATCTTTGTCTCAATACTCTCGCAATGCAGTTCAGATCAGGTAGCCTGTAGGTCATTACTTACCACAGTCAGCTCTCCTTGAAGCCTAGTGCTCGGACTAAACTTGAAATCAGTCAGATATAACAACATCTAAGGAGTCGAGGGAAGATGAGGTCAAGAGTCACTCGATCGGTTCAATCGCTCGGTGGGTCCGTCACCAGCTCCGGATCGGCGGAGACAACATCAAGAGTAGAGCTCTGAGGTCCTCTTGAAAAATCTGGAATTCTCGAGTGCTTTACGACGTAGCAAGCCGAATTATGCAGGGATGAAACACGAGGTTTAAGGTGTAAAACATTTTGGCCGCGTGCCTAAGTCCTACAGACCAGCCTTAGGTACGACGCATATGCCAAGTGCCGACGTTTCAGGCCTATTTCTGACAGGTTGCTGCTTTTAGACAGGGATGGCACGCCCATTTGGGCCGTTTAGGTCTTTAGGACGCATGGATCGGTGCCGGTTCCCCTGGGTAGATAGACGACGTGGCTAGTTAAAACATGTCGGGATGCTGCGCCCACTCCAACATGAGATTTATGTAATTCCATACCCTGGGTTTCGCCTTCTCAAACCACTGGTCAGTGTGAAAGGGAGAAGATCAAACACGTCAGCAACATCGGAGCGCATGACTGGCTCTGAGTCTCTGAGAGTGGCCACGACTCTCTCAGTGGGGGCTTTGTTTGTCTCGACTCTCGACTGGACTCTGGACGGTTACCTAAGTGGCCCCACTTTCAGCCACGGGTGGGGATGGAGCAAATCAGAGCACACTTTACCAGGACCTGCATATCCGTAAGCGCCCGGAGATTCTTTTCTCGATCTGATGGGCATGAGGCATAAGCGAAACAAGTCAAATGATAATAATAAACCCAAGCGAACGCTGGACATTCGTCGCAATGAGGGGTAGAGGGAGCGATGAAGAATATGACTGGCCCTGACTCGATCTTGGAGAGCAGAGCGGAGAAGGGCGGTGAAGAACTGGCGGGGAAGTGGGTGCAGAGGAGGGTCGCTCGCACAGAGCAGGCTGAGAGCAGAGATCGAATGAGCGTTGAGAGATGGCCTCTGAAGTTGACAAGATGCACGCAATGCCGTTCCCTCAGGACGCTTAGGACAGTGAGGAGCAGTGGAGAAGACGAATTGGAGTTGGTTGCCGTGCTTCGGCTGGGATGTGCCAACCAGCTCTTTTTAATTCCCCTTGGAATCTGGGGGCCTTATAATCTTATTGGATACCTCTCTCAGCACCAAAGATACCTCCCATATCGGTACGAGGGGTAGGGTAGCGTGTCCTTAGCAGGGTCATAGCGTCGACTCTAATCATCAAACGGGCTTGGTGTCAGCCGGCACAAGCCAATCATCAGGCGTACACGTCTATTCTTGCGGGCGGCTAGTCTTCTCTCCCCCCTTGTACCTTGCTCTCGCCCTCTTTCCTTCCTTTTCACTCCGATACGATACGATACAGGTACTTACCTACTTACCTTACTTACTACTGCGACCCGACTTTTCACCTTCCTCCTCTCTCACTCGCTCACGCATGTTGCAACTTCATCCTTCCACTTCCACCACCACCTCTCTCTCCATTCTCTCCACTCTCTACCCTCGACCACTCTCTCTCATACATCATCAACCCGGAGTCTGCACACCTTTTTTATATTTCTAATCTTCCTTCTGGACAACCAACTCCATCCGCCATCTCATTCATATCATTCGTGATTCATTATTATTATTATCATCCCTCCAACTTAGTTAATACAATCCACGATCATTCACAGCACCCTTTAATTAATACCCATTCTGCCGCTCGATTGTCCTTCTTCGTCGCCATTTACGTCGCTTTTGACTCCCAAGCCCGCCCTCATACGCGCCAAAAGGGTCGCGCACATATCCATAATCCTCCACACACAGAAAATAGCAGCCGCTCCACACCTTGACCAGCTCCATCCTCCTTACCACAACGGGTACTGCTTTCATCCCTACCCTACTCCATCAGGTGGCTACTTCTTGTAGTTTGCTGGGCATAATACAAGACAACCTACTTTCACCGACTAAAGCCTATCGAGCCTTCTAACATCTCGTACAACATCAGTCATTCACTACAGGCCTTCAATCATTCCTGCCTGCATCGGATTCACTTCCCCTTTGACCCGACCCTCCTTCCATTATCCGAATTCACTCTCAGCACGAGCTGCAACTTCAGAGGTGAGTTTTCATCCTCACCACACAATCTCCTCAACTCGCTAATTTTGGATTCTTGGACCAGAGACCTCAACATCCTTGCCTCATACTGGCCGTTGTCTTCCTTCCCACTTGTCGTCCTCGACATACTCTTCTTGAATCTCGCCAGCCTCTTGCCCCTTACATCGTCACTACAACTCCCACGTTACACTGCCTCTGAGCCGGAACACTCATCCCCTTACAGCTTCTACCGAGATACAACACTCACTTCCGTGTTCATTTCTGTGTCGAGTTGCTCCGACCGAGCTCCTTCAATACCGAGTACTCTTTCCAATCAACAAGACTTAAAAAACATAAACCAAATCCCACAAGCAATAGTCAACATGAGTCTCGACGCTGGCGGCCTTGCTCAAATGACTTACCAACCCCACAATTCTTTCAATACTGGCCTCGGTGTTCCTAGCTCTGGCTTTTCCTCTAGAAGAGGAACACACACCAAGCGTCTCAGCATGGCCCCCCCATCTAGCATCTCCACCATCGCAGAACAGCAGCAGAATGTCAATGCTGGACCTAGGACAAGCCGCTCTCACTTGTTGGCTGGGTTGAGGACCGCCCCAAAGTCACCAACTTGCCCAACCTCGGCTCCTCCTACTCAGGTCCAGCAGCCTTACGGTCGACAAGGTAGCCCAGAGAACAACCTGTACGGACGCGGCATACCTCAAACTGCTATCGGCGGTAGCTTTCCCAATAACCAGCGCTATGCAGTAAATGGAAGCGGCCAGATGTATGCCTTACCACAGATTCTCGCTCCACCCACCCTCCAATTCGGAGGTGGATCCGACGATCAGCACCTGGACCCAGAGTATTACGCTGAGTTGATGGCTACAAATCAATATTTGGCTCAACAATCCCAGCGGTTACAGCAGCAGCTTCTCGATCTCACTGCTGCACAGCAACAGATGCAAGGCATGAGCCTCAACGGCGGTGTGAGCCAGCAACAGCAGTACTACCAGTCATCAATGGCTCCCAACAATGGCTTCTACAATCAACAGCTTCAAAACGGACTTCAACCCGTTGTCTCGCCTGTGCCAGGCACGCCTGGATTATACACCGTCTACAATCCCATGACTGGTCAGCAAGGATACGTCATGGACAATAGCGCTCAAAACCAGACCGCACCTCAATCTCAACTTCCCAACGCTGAGCTGAGCCATTCCCCACCCCCAACTACGCCTACTTTCCGTGCTCAAGTGACTCCTCCCCCGGAGAATATTCTCCCGGCTCGTACGTTGAGTGCCTCGCCACCAAAGATGTCTCCGCCAAAGTCAACCTTTTCTCCACCAATTGATGTGAATCCTCTCCCACCGCCGTCCGCGAATGCTTTCCGTCGAGGCCATGCTAAGGGTTTGTCCTCCGTCATTGGCAACGTGATGAACGCACAGGACGGACCGAAGAGTGCCGTACCGAAGTCAGCGGGGTTTCCTCAGACCCCCATGACTGGAACCTTTGGGCCTGGTCAAAATCGCGCTGGTGATCACCCCATGCGTCAACCTCGAGGTCCTCCCTCTCTGGAGGAGCTTGTTGACAAGCCAACTTCCAAGCACGAGGGTAGTAAGAATTTTGTCACTCGTCAACGCCGCCGTGCTGTGCACAATCTTGTGCGTGCTGGATTGGACCGTCGTGCTCTTTCCCGTGGTAGCAATTCCATCGATAGTGTTGGAACACCTTCAAGCGAGTGTGACATCACATTTTCTATCTCGTCCTCGGATAACGATAGCGATGGTGTCGCCAGCGGAAGCGGTAGCTTGTCAGGCAGACCCAGTCCTATTGGATCCGAGCGGAAGGAACTGAAGGCACGCTCGCGCGATAGGAACTCAAGTGACACGCCTTTCACGACCGCAAGTCTCAGCAGTGAGGACGGCATGACGATTGGGGGAAAATTGGTCGAGGTGAAGCTAGATGAAAAGGAGAACCTGAGCGACAGACGTAGGGCTCCGCTATTGGTGCTGACCAACGCCGAAAAACGCAAGAGCGCCATTTTCTAACTACGTACTTGAACTCCGGAGTCCTGGAGGTGCGTCGACTGTGCCTTTGCAACGGGTAGATCCCTGGGCAGTCGAGCAATGGAAGGAGCACTTCTATGCATCTCGCACAATCATATGGTCATATTGCTACTGTTGCACGCCCTTTACGACCTATTTATCAGCACCCATCCACAACCGGTTTGGCTCGCTGCTTAACGACTTTCTCGACTGTCTCTACACTACAAGATTGTAATTCCACTTCTTCGTCCCGGAAGGTCTTCTGCTCGGACCCGCAGTCCTGGCAGTCTGTCCTCCGAGACTCCTTCATACCTGGATAGCGCTAGCCTGCATCCGGATTCGATTCTTTGCTGGCAAGGTACTAGGCCTTGGCGTCTTTATGTCCGTTGTTGCGAAAAATGCGAAAAATGATACGGGGAAAGGGATGGTGAGGGAGGACGAGATAGGATCCTTGGTATGGCTGGAGTGAGCGATTGCGGCAGTCATTGCAGAGATGCACTTGACTTCAAGCACCATCACTCATGGATTACAGAGTGCTAGCTAGAGAGGTAGATAGCTCCTTGTGAACATACAAGCATGATAGATACCTCTTCTTCGTGCTCTCCGCGCAAGCTTTGCCCGTCTGCAGTACACTCGACCAAGGGAACAGAATGTTTACGTCCTACGCCTCGGAACGTCCCAAGCCCCATGTTCCCTCCCAACTACAATGTTCGCGGCTTATTTTGCTTGGGAACGTAGATATCCCATGGCGTCGGCTCTCTCACGTCGTCAAGAGTCCGTCTCGTCTAGATCATGAGCAGGGAACCCTCGGCGCATCCTCCGAAGCTGAGCCACGGCCTCCCCCTTCTCCCTCCCCCCTTCCCTCACTCCCTCTCTCTCTCCCCCTCTCCATCTCTCCTCTCTTTTTTTGCTCCTGGAGTGGAATGTAGTAGTGTGGAAGGGCAGTCCGGTGCCGGCGCAAGCAGACGATGAAATCGTTCTGCTGGTTTGGTGCGTCGCTGGTTCTGTGGACCGGGTGCGTTTGTCAGGGGGGTTCTTGGGGGGGGTGGGGGTGAGGGGGAAAAAGAGAGCATCGAGATCCTTGAGACTTGATCCAGGCTCGCAGGCTATGAGTGTGTGAGAGTGAAACTGTCCCGGCCCACGCCTGGTCGATTGATGAAGCACGAGAAAGGAAGCACGCACTGGGGCTTGGTGTGGCATCGGGCCGATGCTGGGGGTGGATGTTGCTTGGAATGTCTGGGGCCCGTTGATGGTCCTGAACTCGAGTCGAGGGAGGGATGGCCTGGTGGTGGGTGGTGTGTCACATGCATACATATGCCGTGGGGGAGTGCCAGTGCGCACAGCAAAGCCCCGCTGGTAAATGGATCCCGTCGAGAGGTGGGGGTGAGAAACTTGTTTTGGGGAGGGGGTGTCCCTCGAGCTAAGGTAGAGGATGCTGTATCCGACAGTCTTTCTGCAGCGGTAAAAGTTGGTGATGGGGGAGGAGGCCCAGGGTCGTGGAGGGGCAACGAGCGCGAACGGGTGGGTGGCTAAGTGGACGGATTGCCTTCGAGCTTGGTAGCGCAGAGCTGCGGTTCTCACGATGGGCGACGGCGGTCTTCACGTGGCTAGCTGCGTGGGATGATTCGGCGCTGGGACTCGGTGGGAGAGTGTGTGTCTCTGAAGGGACATGTAGGACTGCTAGTCTTGCTCTGGACGCGGGTCCTCCGATTCTGAGGTCTGTTTGAATCAAGGTGATCCAATGGGTCGCGGTTGGACGGTGAGGGCTTGCCTTCTTTCTTTGTAGACCGAACCTAAAATCGGGCAGGAAAGAGTGGAATGGAATCAGTCAGTGCCGGGAAGTTGATGGGATTAAGTTTGGCTGGCTGTTACAATGAGGCCGGCAGGCCCAGCGAGATGGATCCAGACCGCAGAAGATGAGCGAGGGTGAGTGCGATCCAGACAGTCGGGACCGGTGGGAGAGCAGCTGTCCCAATAGCTTCCGTCGAGGAAATGAAAGGCCCAGAGGTCATGCAGCGCCCTCATCACCATCGTGCTTGTCCTCCAGAGGCCGACACACGGCTCCTGCATGGGCCACGGAGCGTATTGCTCTGGGATGCTGCATTGCATCAAGCATCGGACTCAGCGATACGGAAGGCGAACCGTGGAACGCATGGGAGGAGATGGGGATAGCGTCAGTGGAAAGGACGAGGGAACGGGGTGTTCCAATAGCTGTAGTCAAGGAAATAAGAAGGGGCGAATGCATGCGGCATCTCCATACGGAGCTTTGTCTGTGCAATTTTCCTATATGCAGCGAGGATCTTGATTGGGACCAATGACGCTCGGATGGCCCGACGGGCTGCTGGGAGTTGCATGCGGGCATGCGGGATTCCGATTATATTGCATCCAGCATTAGCTTTAGCGATGCGGATCTCATGCGGAAGCCTCATAGTGGATACTCTAAAATGAATAATGTGAAGGTCAATGACGATGACGATGATCTTGATGCTCATAGAGATAGTGGAGAGATGGGCGGGAAGTACCTAAGGTAGAGGGCATTAGGGGATTAGGGCATTAGGGCAAATCCCTTTTACCAGATGGACCTGTGCAGCTTCAGGCAGCGCCGCAGCACACTTTATTGGCGGCCGGGATGCTCACTACCTTACCATTCTCACGCTTGGGCGCGACGGGCTCCGGGTTCGGGGGACATGCTCGGATATACTTCATACTTCATACTTCATACATGATATACTCTCCTCATGCCTGGATCCTTTCACATGCCACGTGGCCGTCATCTCCTCATTGACAACAGATCCTACACACATGGAATGGACGCAAGCGGCCTTTCGCAATCATCATCATCATTATCATCATCATCATTATCATCATCATCATTATCATCATCATCATCATCCTCCGCCTCTTCTCCTCGTGCGTCGCATCGAAAATGATTCCCAGACTCGCCTTATTAAGCCATGTTCAATATTAATGTGAATCAGGTCGAGGTGTTCGAGGTTGGCTGGGAAAAAGGGTCCTCGGGCGCTAGAGTACTATGAGCGTTATCTCTTATCTTGTAGAGCATGGCATCATTGGCATGAATGTTGGGCCAACGACATGCCAGCTGAAACCCGAGAACCCCAGACTTCTTTCCCGTAAAAAAACACAGAACGAAGCTCGCGATAAACCCCCGAAGATCGTCCCGCTGAGTAATGATCTGGGCACTTTGCCATCAACGGCTCGACAACGGGAATCCTGCCAATCTCCATACCGACCCCGGTGGAGAAGACCTCCGCATGGCCGCACAGGCCGTGCTCATCCCCGTGGTGATGTCGTCTTGCATATATAGTGCATCTCTCTTCCTCCTGATCGCCTGGACGTTTCTCTTGCGTTTCGCACGCCATCAACCAGTGTCACTTCCTTCCTTGCTAGACTCCCTCCCTGGCACAAGCCATGGACGCCTTCACTCCCCAGCAAACCATCGAACTCGTCTCGAGAATAGGGTGCAAGAAGACACACATGAGATGGGACAAGTTGTTCTGGAATTCCTTCATGGCTGGTCCCTTGTTGGGCTTTGGGTAAGTCAAACCTTCCGACTGCGCGTGCATCTGGCTCGCAAAATCATCGTCGGAGCCCAATGTGCCGATCAGTCTACTCAAGACCGAACTGCTGAAAACCGTAATAGCTGCGCGGTCCTGTTGGCCACGGAAGCAGCACCCTGGTACCAACAGAACGCACCAGGTCTTATCCGCACCATCTCGGCCATGTTCTTCCCCGTTGGGCTTATCATGATAGTCCTTAGCGGTGCAGACCTCTTCACCAGTAATGTCATGGTATGCTGCTCGATCTGATACCCTGGATCCCGCAATCCCTGATGGTTCGCAGTTCATGTTTACAGCCTTCCTCCATCGCCGTGCCTCGTTCATCAGTCTGGCAAACGTTTGGGTTACCTCCTTCTTGGCTAATCTCGCCGGGACGCTCTTCTTCATGGCCATTGTCACTGGCTGTAGGTATCTTGCCATCAATTGGATGTCGAAAGTGTTGCTGACCGGTGCGCGCAGATGGTGGCGTCTTTGAAATTCCCGCTTATCGCACCGAGGTCATCAATTTCGCAACGGCGAAGTGTCTTACCCCTACCTGGGTTCAGATATTCTGCCGAGCCATTGGAGCAAATTGGCTCGTTTGCTTTGCCGTTTATGTCTCCATCTCTTCTCGTGAGATCGCATCAAAGATGTTAGCAATATGGTTTCCCACTTTTACCTTCGTGGCACTGGGGTTGGACCACGTTATTGCAAACATGTATTTTATTCCGGTGGCAATCTTCTACGGTCATCCCGATATTGGCGTTGGCCTCTATATTTGGAAATCGATGATTCCGACAACACTCGGCAACGTTGTCGGAGGCGGTTTATTCGTCGGAGGAGTCTATTGGTATTTGTACCTGACAGGTGAGGGCAGCGACGATATTACGTTCAATGTTGGGGGATTAGATTCCGCAATGGAGGTTGGTGGACCGATGGGGCCGTCCCGTCGAAGGTCGGTCCCGAATTCTGCGAGTGGAGAGGAGGGGAAGGAAAAAAGAATGATGAATGGAAAGGACCAAGAGCAAGGCCATCCCGACCATATTGCATCGCTACCAGCTTCAGATCAGACGATGACTAGCGGGCTCGGACGAGAATTGAGTGCGGAGAAGTATACAAACAGGAAAGGAGGAGCATCGATCCTTGAGGGTCAGCCAGTTGAAGGGGTCTAGAGCTAGGTGCTCTGTAGAGACATTCGGCACTGGAGCAAATGGGGATTATGATCGCCGTGTAGCAGACAGAGCATTACTTGCCTTCTGCACTAGAAGGTCCAGGCGTCGGAGTGAGCCCAGAGCTGAATGAAAATGGCAGAACGAGTAGCTTGCATGTCCAGCTTTTGGCCTTCCTCGATATGCATGTCACTTGACATTTTGACGCATAAGCTCGATACCTGCGACTTAGATTGATAGCGAACTCCTCCGTAAAGGATTTGTACGCCTTTGGAATCTGCTTTCTGCACAATGGAGCACTCGTGATTGTAAGACCGTATCCAGAACCTTGCATAGGATTACACCGTCTGGCGGATCGCTTGGCTCTGGTACGCAGGCAGGTCAAAGCGTCTCTTCACACTTGATTATTTGGGTGCCCGACAGCACAGCGCAGCTTCCGTATCTCAAAGGGAAGGATCCGTGATGTTGAGGCCTTTGATAGTAATTTTCTGTCCGCATTCAGCCGGTGCATCGCCAGTCGCATCCATCATGTGCCTTTTCTCCGCTTGTCCATTGCGAGACTAGCACCAGCTGGCCCGAGAACGATGCTACAATGATGAAGCGGAAGTGGAAGGAAGCGATCAGGTATGAGTGGATCAGAAAAAGTGCGAGACATCCCGTTCTATAAAGGGCGGTGTGCATGAGTCCCACAGCCTTGGCTGTGGCACCTGACCCGTGTGCGCTGTTAGCTTCATCAGCTGACTGTGTTGAGTTTTGTTCCTCCTCCGCTATGGTTCTTGAAGACTAGCAGAAGACCGAGCAGATCCGTCGTATTAGAACCGGCCCTCATCAGGATTCCGATGTGCGCGGTACGAAGGAGGAAGCTGCATGCGTGTCCTCCGCGCAGGGCTCCGCTGAGGGAATGCGTGACGAGGGGTCGGCCGCGTGGTTTGTTGCAACTTGCAAGGATGAGACGGGGTAATGAGCCCCCCCTTTAGCGTCCCCTCCGTTAGGGTACCAAGGTGGTGGAAAGTTGGGAAGCGAGGGAAGTGGCTTTTTTGATTCGAATATGTCGTGCATGAACATTGCATGGGCGATCAGAGCGCTAGCGCAAGGTTCTCCTGCAGACAAACGTGCATTGTCCCCTGTTTCTTATGACGATCGCAGGCAGTCCTGCATGCTTAAACATGGAATCACTTGCAGCTGTCTGAGGGTGACAGGTGTAGCGCTGCAGCGTCAGAATGGAGTAATGGACGGAGTGGGAATTCCTTTATGAATTACCTTACCTATTCCTACTTTATGATGCAACGTACGGGAGGGCGGCATCGGCCAAGCTCGGAGTCTAAAGTTTTTTTCTTTCTTTCAGCATTTAGCAATCACTGCATCAGGAACAAGCACAAAGTCAATCGCTTGGGCCGGGGGCTTTGAAGCCTGAAGCTGAAAAGTGTGAAAGCCTCTTGCCCTTTTCGCCCTTTTCGCCCTTTTTGCCCCCAACCGGAAAGGGGAAAAACAGGGTCGGTGCAAGTGAAGGCGAATTTTTGAGCAGGATTTTATTATCCGGAGTGAACGTGCACTTGCGCTTCGAGCGGAGCGACACCACCGAAGAGGAGGCTGAGGCCGGGCGGTGTAAGCAAAGATAGAACAGAGCAAATCGACGGGGCCTTGATCCTTGATCCTTCAGCCTTGCTGCACGCACTTGACCTGCAGCAGTGACACTCTGCACTCTGCACTTGCAGGCCGGTCCTGTCTGACTGCTCCTCTCAGCAAAACACCCGGCCGAACTCTCTCACACGTCCCCAGTCCCCGTGTGCATCAAAGATTAACGAGGCGAGCGAGGCGTTTAGGTTGATCCCTGACTCCCTGGGGTACCGAGCTGAAGTCTAAGTAAGACTGTAAGAGTAGATTATTCTTCTCATTCGACGTCGCCCTTCACCACTCGATCCGCAGGGCCCGTTCTAAGGAGAGAGTTTATTTCACCTCACGTAAATTAAATCTCTACTTTACCTCCTGCAAATTTCCCCTTTACCGGCCACACCACTTCACAAACCACCCTGCGCGACGCTGCTTCCACTTTGCTGCCGATTCGTACCATCGCTTCACTCCCTCCGTCCGACGCTCTGTCAATCGCGATCCCCTCGGCCGACGCCTTTGAAGCACGCGACTCCTTATTGGACCTGCACGCTCCCGGCGCACCCACCTCGCCGCATCCCCTTCCCAATTGAGGCTGCCTGTAGCTATGAAGGCACCTCGCAGCCTTGCATGAGCGTAAGCGATTGGCTTACCTCAATCAATATCCTCTCCTGGGCAAAGCTTGCCTTTCCGCTGGGATGAGCAAGATGGAGACACCAATAATCAAACTGCCCCGTCGTCTATCGCGCATTTAAACCTTCTCCAACACCACCCTCCCAAACGATTCGAAACGACACGAAAACCCTCAGGCCCTCGATCCGAAGCGAACCAGTAAATACGCGCTCAATGTGCTACAAAATGACTCCCACCGCAACAACTTCGTCACCTGGCGTGACAAACGGGAAAAGATGCTGGCCATCTCCGATGCCGTCTGCACAACCCACATCCAAGCAGTCCATATCTACCTCTGTCCCGTTTGCCTTGACTCCTGCCTCGGCAGCTACACCTTATGGAACCTCGTCAACAGCAAGCCCTGCTACACTCTCGCTACAGTCATCGCCTGAAGGCCCGCGAGGACGCAACATCCCTTCTGACTTCTCTCCTACACTCCTGCAGCTGCCCGACTCTACCATCGATACACCGCCGCCAAAATTCCACGGCGCCATGGGTGAAGCCATCGCTGCAACCAGGTCGCCTGGACTAATACGGAGGATATCACGGGGAGCTGCAAATAGATTGCGTCGTCGCCCGTCATCAAAGCATCTGTCGAGTCGTGATCGCAGCTCTGGCCCTGTCATGTTACGCCGCAGAAGTGACAGCAAGAATGGCGTTGAACCAGATGCCGATATGATTGACAATGACTTTGAAGCAGATATCGAGGATGTCCAAGAAGACCCAGAGCCTGTTCATGGACTGGGATTGAGCGTGGATGGTTTAGGCTTTGAAAATGGAACTGCCGCCCTTAAACCCTCGCTGACCAAAGGCGGTATCGCTCCAATTGTACCTTCAAGACTTCAACAAGGCACCCCTCTTACCAAGGTCACGAGAAAGAAGCGAAAGGACCTTAAATTCGTCCTGAATACAGATTCAGCCAAGGTCTCTTGGAACCCGTCAAATGCGTCAAAACAGTTCTACATTGATGACATACAACAGATACGCCTGCAAAGTGACGCAAAGAACTACCGGGAGGAGTGTTCTGTAGGACCGGAGTATGAGTCTCGCTGGTTCACCATTATCTATGCCGACCAGAACCGAGCAAAAGGAAGGCCTGTAAAGACGATGCATCTCATTGCTCCCACCCAAGTCATCTTTGAATTGTGGACCTCCACCCTGGATGACCTTCAAAGATATCGTCATGAACTTATGGACGGTGTGGCTGGGTCTCGTCTGAATGAGAAGACATTGAGGGGTCATTGGAGATGCGAGATGGCGAAGCTCTTCAATGGGGCATCTCACCGCGATGAAGAAGAAAACCTAGACTTCACTGGAGTCGAAAAGCTGTGCCACAGCTTCCATATTCACTGCTCCAAGAACATGCTTCGCGCACAATTTGAAAAAGCCGACACCCACAAGACGGGATTCCTCAACTTTGATGAGTTCAGGGACTTCATCCGTCGATTGAAGACCCGCGCTGATATCAAAGACATCTACAAGTCAATTGTTCTTAACAACGAAGGTATCCCTCTCAACGCCTTCCTCACGTTTCTACAGGAAACCCAAGGTATTAACATACAATCGAACCGCCCTCACTGGGTCAAAGTTTTCAACAAACACGTACGACATGCGAACAAGGGTCCCATCATTCAAGACACAATGGACGATCTTCCAGTCCACATGAATTTTGCAGCATTCTCCGAGTTTCTTTGTTCTCATGACAACAACATACAAAATTTCAAGGTCCCAGAAGTCAAGTTTGACAAACCATTGAACGAGTACTTCATATCCAGCTCGCATAATACGTACCTTCTCGGCCGGCAATTTGCAGGGAGTTCGAGTACCGAAGCCTACATCAGAGCATTGCAGCGCGCCTGTCGCTGTGTGGAGATCGATTGCTGGGATGGGCAAGACGGTCGCCCTATTGTCTTGCATGGCCGGACCATGACGAGTAGCGTTCTCTTTGCTGATTGCATCTCCGTCATCGGGAAGTATGCCTTCGAGTCATCGCCATATCCTCTCATACTATCCCTCGAGGTACACTGCAATCCTGAGCAACAACAGGCCATGGTTGAAATCATGGTCAGGGAGCTTGGGGAGCAACTCGTTCGTGAGCCACTGATATCACCCGCGTTCGAATTACCTTCACCTGAAGACCTTCGGAATAGGATACTGGTCAAGGTCAAGGCTGGGGAGGATCACAATCTCAACCAAGATCTACCTGCTGGCCGTCGCGACACCCCGGGGCGTCGCGATCGAAGTTTCAGCTCTCCCTGGTCTCGCCCACAGATCCTTGATAACTCCATCATACCCAACACGGCCAACTTGTTCAGTACTCCATCAGTGAGTCCTCCGGGAGATGGTTCCATGTGGGGCCCTCGAAGCTCAATGACAACGACGAGTATCAGTAGCACCAGCGAGGAGAGTGACACTGGACGCCATGACACCGTTCGCCTCAAGAGAGGAGGCTCTATCAGGCGGCGCAAAAGCAAAATCATCAAATCCTTGGGTGACCTAGGCGTCTACACCCGAGGCTTCAAATTTCAAAGCTTTACTTTGCCCGAGAGCAAGGGACACAATCATGTCTTTTCGCTTGCGGAACGACGATTTGAAACGCTCTGCAAGCACCCTGACACGAAGGCACAGCTTGAGAAACACAACATGCGCTACCTCATGCGCGTATACCCGTCAGGGTATCGAATACACTCGACAAACCCAGATCCTTTAGTGTTTTGGAGGCGTGGAGTCCAGATGGTGGCTTTGAATTGGCAGACCTATGATCTTCCCATGCAAATGAATGAAGCGATGTTTGCCAGTGGCTCGGATAAGCTTGGCTATGTCCTGAAGCCAAGAGAACTGAGGGAGTCATTGTCGATACAAGAAGAGATCTCTGAACCTTCCATCCATGGTCTCGGCAGGATCCAGAAGAAATTGATTCGCTTCTCCGTCGACATAATTTCTGCCCAACAGCTACCTCGACCTCGAGGGGTAGCCCCAGACGCCACACTTGATCCCTATGTCGAAATCGAGTTGTTTAGCGCTGAAGACCAAGGCAAGGGCGTTGCTTCGGGTGAAGGTGGCTCTGATGCTTCTGCACGCAACGGCATGTCTGGCATCGGATCACCACATCGTAGACGTACACATGTGGTGCACGCTAACGGCTTCAATCCTATCTTCAATGACAGCTTCAAGCTGTCGTTGGAAACCAAATATCCTAGCCTGGTGTTTGTGAGATGGACTGTATGGAACTCGCCAGACGGGCGAAATTTCAATACAAACCCCAACGCAGATCCACTGGCTACATTCACGGCCAAATTGAGCAGCCTCGAGCAAGGATTCCGTCACCTACGTTTATATGATCACAACGGAGACCAATTCAACTGCGCCGCTCTGTTCTGCAAGATCAAGAAGGAAGAGCCCGTGACGATCGAGAGAGAAGATCCCGTGCCCGAGAAGGGCGGAACATTCAAAAACAAATTTCAGAAGGCAGTGTTCGCAAGGACAAAGTCCATGGAGAAGAAAACCGGAAGACAGACGGAAAGAACGAGCACAAGCACACTTTCGAGCACAACTACAAGCATAAGCAAAGGTACGAGCGGCGAGAAGTCGAGCCTTGACGGGGGCTGCTGTTAGACTAACAGCGACCTCTTTCCATTCCATTTGGAATTGACACGGAATCCTTGGGAGTTTTGGTATTGCTCTTCACGATCACGGAATATACCCAAAGTCATTGCGGGGCGCAGCACATCATGGGAGTCATCTGAACATCTGTTACAGTATCATTAGAAGAGCAGGAAAGCCTTGAAGGTCACTCGTTGCATCCCGCATCCATTTTCACTTCCCACATGCGACAGATATATTTTTATTCGACATTCGCTACCAGCAGGGTATGGTTTTTCCAACTATTTTACTTGTATTGTGATTGGCCTTTGAATTCGAATAGACTTACCCGGTCAGCTGGCGCTGAATCCTTCGTTGGAATCGGATCATGATCACGACTGGCATTAGAAGAACATCGGTGGAGAGGCCCGCTTTGTTTTTACGTGCGAGAGCGCCCGCACAATCTTCCTGCGTAGTAGATAGAATATACATCAACCACGTTCCAATGACTTACTGCTTTTCTATTTCTCCCGCGACGATAGAACGAGATCTTTGCCTTTAACGATACTTATTGTTGGTACCTAGCTGATGCGCCTTGAGACTTCAGCATGTAAATTTCGATCTCGAGTCGGCTTGTAGTGTAGGCCGTGCTCGCCTTTACGCTAATAAGTTGTCGCTAGACTAGAAGCCTGGATATCTGGGGTCCCTTGGGCTTAGATGGCCAGGACTTGGATCCTTCTGAATTCCTGAGCTTCAATTACCTACGAGTACCGCAACAATGATTTGGACCTACTCGTCTGTGCCTCTTAGGATGACATCAAAGCTTCCTCAGCCGTCCGGGATAAGGGCCAATGAAGTACTCTGTAGCGATGTAACCTTGAACATTCCCCCACAATCTGCCACCTGCAGCCACATCCGGCTAGAGGGGGCAGCTAAGAAGCGAGAAAAGGTGGAAAAAGTTTCAACGGGCGGACAGGGCTGCATCCCAAAAGCCCAGCTCCCAGGAAATCAATAATGCGTGATGCAATACTAATGCCGATACCTCAAAGGCTATAAGACTGCAAACCTTCCCAGATGGCTCCATTCTCCTGTATCACCGAGCATCATCATGCCATCTTTATCCTTCCCCCGGCTAGCCAACACTGTAGCGCTGCTGCTGCCGCTGGCCCTTCGTGGGCATGCAGCCGGCACGTCCAGCTACAATGGACTCGCCCTGACGCCAGCAATGGGGTGGGACAACTGGAACGCCTTTGCGTGTAAAATCAGCGAGGAGCAAATTCTCAATACTGCTCAGAAGATTGTTGACTTTGGGCTGCGAGATCTGGGTAGATATCCTGCAGCATGCAATGGAGCAAATGAAGGGATGCTGATGCATGTCCGCAGGCTACTACTACATCATCCTAGACGACTGTTGGTCCGACGGCAGATCCTCAAACGGTACTCTCCAAGCAAACACCACCAAATTCCCAGATGGTATCCCAGCGCTTGCGGAAAAAGTTCATGATATGGGGTTGGGGTGGGGAATGTATTCCTCTGCTGGGAAATACACATGTGCACAATACGGTATGAAACCATGGTCGAAATCCCTCCAGTAGTGATAAAAACTGAAATGGAGCAGCTGCATCTTTGGGAGTAGAGAAACAAGACGCCCAAACATTCGCCGATTGGGGCGTTGATTACCTCAAAGTGAGTCTGGTGACATGTCCCCATCTGCTTCCTCCTCTGACTCGTTCTCTTCAGTACGACAACTGCTACAACCAGGGACAGGAGGGGACGGCCCTCATCACGTACACTCGGTATAAGGCAATGTCGGACGCGCTCAATGCTACAGGTAAGGTATCCAAATTCGGCATGGAATATGGGCTGACGCCCGTAGGCCGACCCATTCTTTATTCGATGTGCAATTGGGGCCAGGACAACCCGTGGGATTGGGCCCAGACTATTGCTAATAGCTGGAGGATGAGTGGTGATGTGTATGACTCATTCGACCGGCCTGATGCCCGATGTCCGTGCGATACGTATGAGTGCAGCTTGCCTGGATTCCACTGCTCTGTCATGAACATTCTCAACAAGGCGGCTCCTGTCCTCAACAAGGCTCAACCAGGAGCTTGGAATGACTTGGATATGCTAGAAGTAGGCAACCGTGGCATGACTGATGATGAATACAAGACGCACTTCAGCATGTGGTAAGTACAATGACTGGCTTGATCCCAACGTCCGGCGTGTGAGCTGACCCGAGTTCAGGGCCTTAGCCAAGTCCCCACTGATCATGGGCACCGATGTGACCATGATGACGCCCGAGACTCTCTCCATCTATTCCAATGCCGCCATTATCGCCATTAACCAGGACCCGCTTGGTGTACCTGTGACGCGTGTTTGGCAGTCGCCCGCGCAACCTCAGAACGAAACGTACTCCGTCGATGCCTACACCGCTGGGGAAACATCATTCTGGACTGGCGAATTAATGAACGGCGATTACGTCGTTGCATTCGTAAATGGAGGCCCAACGGCCACCACAATGACTGCCACCATGAACGACGTCTTCGTCGACCTTGTCACCACTGGCTCGAACGCCCCCGTACCTCAACTCCAGCAGGCATACGACGTTTACGACCTTTGGGCCAATAGAATGAGCAGCGTCACCGCCCACGCCATCATTAGCGGGAACTTCACCATGGAAACGAACAGCACCAACGCGACGAGCGAAGCTAGTGCCAATTCGACCTTGCCAATGCAGACGTATAATGCTACACAACTCAGCTACGCAGATGGGCTAAATGCCAATGACACGGCCTTGTTCGGGATCAAAATCAAGACCATGGCGCCGATGGGAATGCTGAACGCAACGGTACCTAGTCACGGGGTGGCGGTGTATCGTTTGAGATCTCAAGGTGGTGGGAGTGGGATGAGGAAGAGAGATGAGTTGTAAGCGGATCTACCCGTCGTGGGCCGTTGAATACTCTAGAACTTGCGAAAGGTGTGGATGCAGACAATAATAATCAGGCATCCAGTGTCTCATTCTAATCATTTCCGAAACCTCCTTCTTATCTTATCTGATTTCCTTGCCCTGCTCATCCTATCACACTCAGCAAATTCAAAATCGTATGTAATCCAAGTCTCAAAGAGGCGGGATTAAGCATGGGGCAACACTCCTCCAACTAACGGTGCGATCTCCCGAGACTGGGTGGGTTCTCGACGATATAGACGGTGCTTGTCGAAAGCAAGTGTTGTAAACGCCCAGGGTCCCAATGGGTCTCGGCCATGCTTTCGGATATAATTTTGATTCTGACTGGAAGCTTGCCCTCGGAAATCGAATGGCTGTTCGCCTTTCCTCTGCGGTCATACGTGCCCACTTGCGAGTAAAACGTAAAGCATGTCCTTCGACCGAGGTCCTTGCGCGCTGTGGCACGCTCGTCTTTTTACTTTGTTACATGCATTGCTTTTCAGAACGCTGTCTCTGGATCAGTAATTCTTACCAAGCCAGTCAGCGATGCGTGCTATGCACGGAGGAGTCAAGACAAGGAAGAGACAATTGGTTTCTGAGACGTCCATCATGGCTTGATGCCATTAAAGAGCAGTCTGATCTGTTCACTATCGAACTTTAGGTTCCAAATGCTGTATCGAGGATGTTGATGGGAGAGGTGCCAATACTGCGAGTTTGATATGATGAAGTTCATGGCTGGCTCTCGCAAAGGTCCAAGCGATATTATGAGATCCCAGTAGCCGGATGACATTCTTCCATTTCCCTAGATGATCCCACGCACAACTCGTCGAAATAGCCATTTCATCAGACGTTGATTTGCTTCAATGTTCCTAGAGAGATATAGAACAATCACTATGGATCATTATTGTGAACCTTGTAGGAACTGATACGGACTATTGGCCCTGGAGATGGCCTTAGCGTTTTGGATGACACCACAGAGGAATGAGATACCAGTGTGCTCGTGCATCTTCTTAACCTTCCAAACGTACCGCCCGTGCTTGATTATTTGACTAATAGACTCGTACCAGAGCATCGTGGCAGTAATTCCGGACCCAGGATATCTTGCAGTTGGATTCAAATGCAGACGATATCATTGTGGTTGTATAGCACACCATGAGAGCGCTAAGCGCGACTCTGATATCACCAATCGAGACGACTCCATTTCGTGAGCAACGGTGATAGTACCAACGTGAAAGAAATCTGCAATGGGGAAACGGTGAACAGAGAAGATATCTACCTTTAGGAATGATATTTGAGGGTTGAGGGTACTCTACAGCGCCTTTTTTAAAATTTGTCGACGATGACTTCGTATTCAAAGTCAAGCACAGGTCGAAGAAAGAAACAAAGTCATTCCTTTTGAGATTCACGTGGAGAAAAGCGGGGGGGGGGGGTTTGGCCGGAAGCGTTTTGTCTGCATTGATCGCGCTTGCCTAGATGGTTCATAGGAGCTCCAACGTCAAGGTTATGATGAGCGGGTGCTGATGAGCCCAGCACCAAATGACGCTCATTTACCAATCGGCGAGTCGCTAAAGATCAGGCAGCTAAAGACACCTTTGCATGCTGAGTACACAAGGAGGCAGGACCGGACTATGTTCGGCAGCAGGAAATAGAGCGGACAGTATATCTTCCGTCAGAAGAGGCTGCTCGATCTCTATATCTTGTCCTAGAACGGTGATAATAATGGAGGAGTAAGTAGAAACCTTCACAAACCCTGATGCCACAAACACGTTTCTTCTAAGCTCAGAATCTATCTTCGTGCTCTGATCAGTAAAGCAAGACAGCCTTGGAAATGAGTAAGACCATGAGGCTTTATAATGCACCTGGGATGGTGGTGCGCTTTGTCATGGTTGGCGGTCTCGGCGGTCAACCCGTTTCACGCCAAGTCTCCGCCGCCTCTCCGCTTCTCGCTCTCGTCATTGCTCCTCACTTCAAGCCAATCGTGGACGAGAAGCTTCCAACAACAATGAGATGCGTGCACTGACCGGCTTAATGCGAGACTTACCCTCTCACGCCTCTCCGGTCTACTCCCCTAGACTTTCGACTGGTAAAGATGTCTCGGAGTTCAATCTCGACAATGGCAGATCCGAATCTCCACCCCCTCCAAACCTCGTCAGTCCAGCATTCACGCCTCCATCTACTCCGGGCGCAGGAACACCGACGACTCACAAAGAACCTCGCTCAATTCCGATCGATACCGCATCTCAAAGACCGCCAAAACTTCTCGATACACTTCCAGACGTCAATTGCGTTGTCCGCGCAAGAATACCCACGGTGACAGGCGCGGAAATGTTTTTGCATTTATACCAGAACAACGTGGATGATAAAGAGCATTTGGCTATTGTGTTCGGGAATAACATACGGTCAAGATCATTGGACGCCCCACGGCCTGGCGAAACAGAAATGGATCGCATGATACGAGGCGCATACACGGGCAGGCTCCACCCCGGGAGAACATCGAGTCGCATTGATCCAGAGCCGCATTCGTCTACTTCTATGACGATAAACCAAGTCGTTCAATCCTCACCTCTAGTCAGGATACACTCAGAATGCTACACTGGCGAGACAGCATGGTCTGCACGGTGCGATTGTGGAGAACAACTCGACGAGGCAGCCAGGCTTATGTCTCTACCTTCATCGCCCGGTGGCGTCATCGTATATTTACGTCAAGAAGGTCGAGGGATTGGTCTAATGGAGAAGCTCAAGGCCTACAACGTACAAGATCTTGGCTGGGATACTGTCGAGGCCAACCTCATGCTACGACATCCAGCAGATGCAAGAAGCTATGGACTCGCCACTGCGATGCTACTAGATCTTGGATTTGGAGGAGATGCAGGCATCAAGCTGCTCACGAACAACCCGGATAAAGTACGGGCAGTGGAAGGCCCTAACCGCGAGGTCATCGTTAAAGAGAGAGTAGCCATGGTTCCTCTGGCTTGGAAGACCGGCGGAAAAAAGGGTATTCACAGCGAGGAGATCGAAGGTTATCTGCGGACAAAGATAGGTAAGATGGGGCATATGCTCGGATGACATGTGACTTGGATGACATGATTCACGCTGCATGGCGCATAGCGAGGCGTTGCTGGAAATAGAGGTCGTACATATGTGTATATTTTGAAGGAGCGCGAATAGATCTTGTTAGAAGTCTGGCCATAGATTAGATAATGTGAGATGATATCCGAGGCATTGGAATCGACGATGAAGGGATTTGACAAGTCTCCGATTGAGTCGGTAGATACTAGCGCCATGGAGAAGTGCCGACCTGACTCAAACCGTGCAGCAAACCAACGGAAACGGAGTCAGTGACAAACGTCAGCGCCCATTTCATAAGTCGATCTTGAACCAACATTGAATGGATGACGGGCCTGGCAGTCGGCAGTACTCTGGGCAAAATCCCAACAACGTTCCCATCAAGCCTCCTACAAATCCCCAAGGTTCCGGCAAGAAGAGACGGACATCGACCTCGGGGCGAGGTGTAGCCAACCTCACCCCGGAGCAATTAAATAAGAAGCGGGCGAATGATAGAGAGGCTCAGAGAGCTATTCGAGAGCGAACCAAAATTCAGATCGATAGCTTGGAGAGCAAAATACATGAGTTGACCTCACAGCAACCATATCAGGAGCTTCAACATGCTATACGTCAGAGGGAGCTGGCGGAAGCTGAGAACGAAGAGATCAAGAGGAGATTGAAAACTGCTCTCGGCATCATACAGCCGATAATTGGAGGAAATAGGATCGCTGGTAGAGACCCCCATGCAGGACATCCGAGAATGGCTGCAGCTGACGGATCGTCCGCCCAGGTTCTATCCCAACTCCACGCCACGAGCCAGGCGGCCTTCCAATTATTCCGACACCTGAAATCAATGTCGGGCATCCAATGAGCCCACATGCCTCCGCTTATAACAACATCTCTAGTGGTGCATCGACTTCTTCTACATATCCCAATTCTCCTCATCAGGCTCACAGGCATACTCCTCCTTATATCTCTCAGGTCACGTACACTTCACAGCCAAATCCATTCGCACCAGTCCGTGTACTTGAACAGCGGCAGCCTAGTGTCTCCCACGCTTTACAGTCTCGCTCCTCGGATGAGAAACTCGACGTTGGATATATGCTACCAACCCCGCAAGACCACCGCGATAGGAGACAGCAGTATGAAAAAGACAGGACACCGTCGCTGCCATCGTCCTCGGCCCTTCCTATGGATCCTCTGAGTCCGAATCATAATGCTTGTGATAGTTATGGAAACCAGGTTTTTGCATGCTCAGTGCCTGTCCGGAATATACGTAGTACATGCCCTTTGGACGGCCTGTTATTAGACTTCCTGGCTGAACGACGACAAAGAGCAATCGAAGGTATGCCGAATCGAGAGCTCGTGGGGCCAGCGTATCCGAGTGTTGTGACCCTACTCAAGCCTCAACGCGGCTTGACCTCGCATCCATTGTCGAAAGTATTCACAGACATGCTGATCACCTTTCCTGATTTATCTACCCTTCCGGAGCAGATTGGTGTACTGTAAGCTCAGGCCAATCCCTCGAATGTCTGGAGACTGACGTAAAGACGTATACGCTGATCCTTGCAGCTATATAATGTTCCTCATCATGCGATGGCAAATCTCACCCACGCAAGACAACTACGACCGGCTGCCCGAATGGGTCACCCCTCGGCCTTCTCAACTTTTCACTGCGCACCCTGCTTGGATAGACCATCTGCCTTGGCCTCGCATGCGAGATAAATTGGTGCAGACATACCCAAGCGTTCACTTCGACGACTTCTTCATCCCATATACGACAACCTTATCGCTGAATTGGACTTACGAGGCACCCGATACTCTGCTTTCTCAGGAAGGAACGGAGGAGATGTTCATCAATCCGGTATTCGAAAGGCACATCCGCGATCTGAAGAACTGGACTTTGGGACCGGCGTTCGCAAAAGCTCATCCCAGCTTGGCCGAAACCTGTACCATTAAGCCGGATAATGCCAGAAGGAGGAATTCATAAGCGAACATCCTGAGTAGTCTCTGTGCTTTCTTTTTGGGCGCTTGTTTCCAGCGTCTTGATTAGGGAGAATCACCTTTCTTACCAAAGGCATTTATAGTATGTATATATCTTATTTATCCGTGCGTAACGCATGGAAATGTGCAGAATTTCATGTACCCATTTGACCTGGCTGCTTTGAACCGAGCGTTTGACGCCAAGGGAGCCCAACACCCCTACGAGTACCTTACCTTAAGATACTCACACCTTGCCCCGTACCTAAGTAAAGGAACATTTTTACCCTACACGGTGGCTCAGGTCTTGATTCACGAATTGATACCCTCAAGGTGTGGAGGTGCATCATGCATGCCCCGCATGACAAAGCCATTCCCTTATCTGCCGTCGTGTGCAAACGAGCGGGGTTGAACGTCTCATTGTCGACATTAATCCTTCGAAAATGAAGCAGACCCTATTGTCTTTTTCATGTATACCGTCCTTTGGTGTTGTATTTTGAGCAAGTATTGAGTGTGTTTCGTTTCTACCTCTATCTATGGTGTTCGATGCGTCATGGCCTTCATAAAACCCCAACTCTCCCTGCTCGAAAGAGCAACGTGGGTTCTCGCCATTCTCCGCGCTCGTTCGTCATCTCATACACACTTGACGGCAGCTCGGGTACTGATCAAGTTCAGTGGGCGTTGGCCTAATCACACTCTTCACGGCGCTGTTTAGAGGAAAATCTGGATCTGCGAAATATGGCAACCATGTCAAGCTTGCTATGATGAGAACTTACTTGAAAAAAACCACGGTCCGGCATCACCAGTGAGACCTCCCCCGTATTGCTCTGCATAACAAAGGAGGACAATTGGCTCAACCATTAGCACAGGCACACAGGCACAGACCTCGACGTAGCATACCCAGCATTCGCCAAAGAGCGCGGCTTCACCCCAAAAGATACCACCCTCCCAGACGGCACGAGAGCTTACTGGCTCGGCAATCCGTCCGCCGAGAAACTGATACTTTGGTTCCACGGTACGCTCCCTCCCCATCTTCATTCTCCTCAACTAACACATTCCCTTCTCCCAAGGCGGCGGCTATAACGTCCCCGTCGACCCCGCCCACCTCCCATTCGTCTCCGCCCTGACCTCCCCCACCGTCTCCGCCCTCATCCTCTCCTACACCCTCGCCCCCCAAGCCACCTACCCGCGCCAACTCCAACAAGGCGTATCCCTCCTCCGCCACGCCATCACCGCCCTCCACCACGCACCCGACAACATAATCATAGGCGGCGACTCCGCCGGCGGAAACTTAACCCTGGGCATACTATCCCACCTCCTGCACCCACATCCCGAGATCGAGCCATTGACCTTCTCGGCCGGCGCGAAGCTCCGCGCCGCCATCTTGATCTCGCCCTGGGCGAGTTTCCGCCACGATTGGCCCAGCGGCACGGACAACGCGGGCAAAGATATGGTATCGCACCACCTAGGCGATCTGTGGAGCGTGTCGTTCCTCGGCGGGAAGGAGAGGGACGCGTATAACGAGCCGCTGAGTGCGGAGGAAGGGTGGTGGCGGGGGTTGGACGGGGTGGTGACGGAATGTCTTGTGACTGGGGGCGGAGATGAGGTTTTGGCGGATGTGGTGAGGGAGGTGGGGAGGCGGTTGGAGGCGGTCCATGGGGGGGTGACGGTGGTGATTGCGGAGGGGGAGTGGCATAATAAGCCTGTGCTGTCGAGTCTGGGGACGGGAGGGGAGCAGGATGCGGCTATCAAGAGCTTTGTCAGGTCGCGGTTTTGATGGGGCTGATGTCGATGGAAAGAGTATATGGGTAGGTGGGTTCTCGTTTGGGATAGATACGACTGCTGGGATGTGGCGTTGACTTTGGCAGGAAAAACAAGACGGAGGGCTTCGGGAAGTGTTGTCAATGTATTCTTGCATTATCATACAATACTAAGCGTGGAAGCATCGCAAACGCCGGGCACATTTACTCTAATGCAACGAGCATGCGGTATCATAGCCCCTTCCAGTCACGTTATTTGACCCAACCATAACCCGGGCGGAGCAAAGACATGGCGTACTGAAAGACGCAAGTCGACTAAGCAAAAGACTAAGCCATCACAGCCGTGGCCGGAGCCCCAGTCCTGACACCGTGCCTCCTATTCTGACTCCTCTGCGAGCCCGGCTTCGCGAGCGTATACCTTACAAAAGTCATCAGCAACCTCACGCACCGCATTCGGAAAAAGGAGAACATACTTGGCAAACGCCCTCGCCAGCGCCTTCTTACAGCTGACCTTCTGCCCGCCGACAAACGAATCCACCGTCACGGCGATGGCGCGGTCGACGTCTTGCGAAGTGCAGTACTCGGACAGGCGCATCTTGCAGAAAGCTTCGCTGATGCGCATGATGGCTTCCAGATGACGGACCTAGGGTCGCGCTTTATCAGCATTCGTGGTTCCGAGGAGGAGGGCGGGGAGAACTCACGGTGATAGGATACGCCCCCGTCGCCAGACTCTCCCTCCTCATATCCGCGAACAGCCTCGCCACCTTATCCTGATCAATCTGATAGAGCTTCGGCCTGCACTTCTCCCTCGCGTATAGGATATATTTCCTCAACAATTCCTGCGGTATCTCTCCTTCCTGCTTCGGCTCCCCGCCATTGATTTGCTGGTCGCGCATTTCGGTGTCGTGTTCGGACTCCATGGCGTTTTGATTGGCGTCGGTGGAGTTGGCGGAAGGGTGAGCGCGGCCGTGGGAGTTCACGACGAAGGAGGCCAGGCGCTCGTCTTCGGCGGGATCGACGGTGTCGCGGACCACGACGAGGATGTCGAAACGAGAGAGGATGGGCTCGGTCAGTTCGACGTTTTGGGCGAAGGGGATAGTGCTGTTGTATCTACCGCCGATAGGATTGGCTGCAGCGACAATGGCGCAGCGGGCTTGTAGCGTGGTTACGATACCAGCTTTCGAGATGGAAATGGTTTGTTGTTCCATTGCTTCGTGGATGGAAGTGCGGTCTTGATCGTTCATTTTGTCAAATTCGTCGATCAAACAGGTACCGCGATCCGCGAGAACGAGGGCACCGCCTTCCAGAGTCCATTCCTGTGTCAAGGGATCCCGGCGTACGCTTGCCGTGAGACCAACAGCGCTGGCACCTTGACCTGTTGCGAAGACGGCCCGGTGAGCGGTTTTTTCGATGTATTTCAGTACTTGTGATTTGGCTGTTCCCGGGTCGCCGAGGAGAAGGATGTTGATGTCACCGCGGATCTTGTGCTTGCCCTGGGCTTCTTTGCTGACGCCCCCGAAGAGGGAGAGAGCGACGGCTGTTTTGATGTCTGTGTGGCCGTAAATACTCGGGGCGATTGAAGCGATGATCTTGTCAACGATCTGGGGATCTCGAGACAATGTGCGGATCTCACGTTCGTCTTCTTCCGTGAGGCGGAAACCAGCGAGCTGATCGTGGGACTGTACGACGTGGTTTGCTTCGAGGATGGTGGCGAAGACCGGGAAGCCGTTGCGGTTGTTGAGCTGCGCGTCATAATTGTTGCGGTAAATGCCTGTTACTTCGATTTCTTCGCCGGGCTTCGCGGAGTCAATCAAGTCCCAGAGGAGGATTACCTCTCGGTGTCGAGGGAGACGGCCTGCTGGTACGGTACCGGGCGACTCTTGGAGTGTGAGCTTCTGGTAGTTGCGGTAGACGGTCTTCTCGGAATTCAGGGTGAACGGGCCTCTGGATTGGCAATTCTGACAGTAGGAGATTCGGACTTCGACATTTGATTCTTGTTGGAAAGGACCCAATGTGATGCCACATTTCGTGCAGTCGAATCGTACGTACTTCAATTGTGGGAAGACACCTGTTCGTCGAGTCACAACTCCAGTAACTCGCACAAGGCAATTCAAATGCGTCTGGCGAAGTTGACGAAGCGTGTAGTGAACTGGGAGATCTGATATGCGGACATGAATTTCGGAGTGGATGCGCTCGTAGTCTGGATAATGCAGCAGAGTCACATCCATAGCAACCTGATCGAAGATCTTGAGAACTTCAGCTGGAGCGTTGGCAAGGAAATAGGCCAGAATGGCCTTTGATGCGGAAAGATGGTCATATGAGACTTCCAGAGACTCTGCATTGACTTCTCCCAATGTCCGCACTCGAGTTCCGTAGACTGAAGTGCCATTGTCATCCGTGTACTCAGTGAGGAAGGATTTGAACTCTCTGAAGATTGATCGATATACAGCCGGCAGAGCGACCCAATCAGTCAAGCTTGAAGCCTTGACATCTTGTAAAGTTTCTAGGGAAAGTTCTTCGTCCATAATATCATCTCCCATCTCTTCATCTTCTTGCTTTTCATCGTAGTGATGGCGTCTTCGCCTGGGCTGCCTTGTGAGATCCATTTCTCCGTCTTCGTCCTCGTCCTGCAAGAACGCAGCTGGCATACGGCGTCGACGCGCCAATTCTCTATCTCGCTTGTTCAAGCGAGCTTCAAGCTGTCTCCGGGTCGCCACATCGAGGTCTTCGTAATCGCCGTCATCATCAATGTCTGCGCCGGCATATGCATCGTTCTCGCGCGCTTTGTAGTCTCGCTCAAAGTTGTCTGCGAATAGATCAATGCCAGCTTCGTCTTCCGCCATCTCGTCTGCGTCGTCGATGTCGCCAATCAAATCACGGTCCGGATCTAATCCATCGTCATCTTCGTCGTCGTCCAGAGGCATCATCGGTGGCGAAGATGGAGGCGCTGTAGCTTGTCAGTGACCAAGTTTTGTAAGACGATAGCACTTTACTCACGACTTGAGGGCGGAGCAGCGGACGAAGATGGCATATCGTCATCGGGCTCTCTTGATCGCTTGCGCCCATTGCGAGCGGTAGCTCCCCGGTTGGCGGCAGACATGTTGGTTCGGAGTGGTGAGCTGAAGGAAGTCAGTTTTTGGTCTCAAGGCGCAGAGTAAGGCACTTGTGATTTGGCGCAGTACCTCATTGGGAAGTATTAACTTGAGATCTATTGTTCGCTGAGGCAAATGAGGAATAATGAGAGGTCGACTGAAGAGACTGCTAACTTCTACTTTGAGTGTTGGAAGAGAAAGGTCGAGGTTAGGGATATGGGTTTCGCGTCGCGTTGCACGACTTTGACGCGAATTCCGAAGTTGTCGCTCACCGTACCACATTGATTCTTGGCGTCCGAGGCCTTTGAGCCCATTCATCTACGAGTACTACTACTAGGTATCAATTACCTACAGTATGGCAGACTCACGGAGCGCCGGCCTGCAATCGAATGGTTCAACAAATGAAGCGCGCAAGGATAGCACATCCGAGGCTTCACAGCACTCCCAAACGGCCTCTGATTTCATCGACAGCCAGCTTCAACTCGAAGCCGACGCGCGCGAAGCCTTGCCATACAAATTCGAGCACTGCACGCAGCCTTTGGGGCCCCTCCGCCAGAACTTATTCTCCTGCTTGACTTGCAATCCACCACCAGCATCGTCTTCCGATCATTTCACCCCAGCAGCGGTCTGCTATTCCTGCTCTATCGCATGTCACGGCGAGCATACATTGGTCGAGCTCTTCAATCGGCGCAACTTCACCTGCGACTGTGGCACTACAAGACTACCATCGACTTCACCTTGCACGCTTCGCATAGATCCGACGACAGGAACGAAAGGCCCAGTCCACTCGCAGACACCGGCTGAAGGGAATACCTATAATCAAAACTCACAGAATCGATTCTGCGGATGTGGGGAATTCTATAATGCGGAAGAAGAAAAAGGGACTATGTTCCAATGTATGGGCCTCGCGAGCGAAGAGGACGGTGGTTGCGGAGAAGACTGGTGGCACCCAGAATGCGTGGTGGGCCTCGGAAGAGATTGGACCAGGGCTCATGCACAGACCAAGCAAGAAAGGAACCCAGACATGGATGGCGACAATGATGCAGATGCAGACCATCCGTTACCGCCTGGATTCCCTGATGAAGATAGCTTCGATACCTTCATATGTTACAAGTGCGTGGATGTTAATCCCTGGATCAAGCAGTATGCAGGAACCGTTGGTTTTCTACCTCCAGTATATGCATCGAAACTTGAAGGCACTTCGAAGGAGTCCAGTGAGCGAGAAAAAGAAGCACAAAGGTAAGGTCTCCTAACGACGCTTGCCTGACTGCAATTCGCTGACACTAAATAGGCGTCTTGCTGAATACACTGCCGCCCAAGTTGAGGCTACTAAGGAGCCGATAGAAGTGAAGCTGACAAATAACGAGACCAATAAGAACGATGAGACTGAAGATCATGCGCTAAAGCAAGAGCCATCCCTTCAACCTGCCGCAAACGGTAATACTAACAGCAAAAAGCGCAAAGCCGACGACGCGGTGCTCGACTCGTCCGAACTTTCAAATTCGAAGAAGAATAAAACGATTCCCAGATACCACGACTACCTCCCGGAGGGTCCAACAGGTTTGTTTTCCATGTTTCTGAAAGAGGACTTCCGCGAACATTTCTGCCGGTGTCCGAGCTGTTACCTTAAGCTCAGTAAGTACCGCCAACTGCTTGAAGAGGAAGAATCGTATGAGCCTCCAATATCCGAGAGCGGAGAAGAAGGTGGACAGAGTGTTGGCACCGCAAGTCTACTTGACCGAGGCGAAGCGGCGCTAAGCAACGTGGATCGGGTCAGAGCCATTGGTATGTACTGTTTTCCCATGACGTGCGATTGCTGTCATTTCGAGTGAGAATCATGTGGGAACCAGGCTAATGTGGTTGCGTTCTGCCTGGCAGAGGGTGTCATGGTCTATAATCACCTCAAGGACAAGGTCAAGAGCTTTTTACAACCCTTCGCCGAAAGCGGGCAAGCTGTGGGGGCAGAAGACATCAAAGCATACTTCGAAAAGTTAAGAGGTGATTCTGAGCAAGGAATCCAAGCGGTAGCGGTGTCAAGTGGTGATGGTGGCGGAGACGGAGGAGGAGACAACAGAGAGGAGCAAAGCGGTAAGCGAATTGTCCCGACCATAATTGTGGAAGCTTCTGCTGATCGTCGTGCATCTAGGCTACTAGACGTGGACTCGGTATGTGGCCAGCGATCAGAGCATGTCCGCGTTGGGTATGGGACATGATCATTCGGTCATCGTGGTCATTTGTGTGCAGCAAGGCGAAGGATAGGACGATAGGTCATGCAGCGGCTCTTTCGCATACAGCTTTAGCCTTATTCCTATCCCACGTGTTGCCTCCATATCACGATCGGCCTACTGTACGAGTGCATTACTCCCCCGTGTCTTTAGCTTGTCAGTCTGTGTATCCACTCACACCTACATACCCTTCGGATCTGGACTCCCATAGTCAACTCTTCTTCTTTGGCTCCCGAAGCCGCGCGAGAGAGAACTTAATATTGTAAGTAGGCTTGCAGGGGCGGCAGACTTTCCGAATACAGTAAGTAGCAATATTAATAGTGGGTAGCTAAGGTAAAGTAAAGTACGGAGTACCTTACCTTAGAATGAGCTTTGGGTCTGGAGTAGAGCGCGTGTTGAAACAGCGTAGTAGAGTACACACGCCGTCTGCGCCAATTGACCAACATTGCACCGTTGCACGGCGCCGTAACACTGTATGAAAGGTAAACCGCGTCAAACAATAATCTAGGTGATGTTTACAACTTTTACAACTTTTACAACTTTGCCTTCTTTCATGTCTGGTGCGCAGGAGAATCCCGGAGAATTGCGACGATTTCTGGATGCCGGAGAGCAGCTCCCTCAATTCGACGTTGCCATTGGCTGAAGCTCCGTGCACATCTTTCTTCACTCCCTGGCCGGCCCCGCGCAAACGTCATCCACATCCAGATGGTACCTTGCACTACACCAAGCGGTATGAGATGGCACAATCCCTCAATCAATCTCACTCTCCGAGACACGTGCCCTGATGATGTTTCTTATTGAGGAAGGTGGTCTGCACAATGCCCAATATGGGCTACAGCTACAAAAAGCTGCCAGGTCCCGATGATGTCCAGCTACAAGACTTACAACACCCACCCCTGTCTTCTGCCACAGACACTGCCAGAGAAGAGCGTCCCTCGCCCCATACTTTCTTCGACCGCAATCCAAGGACAACTTCTTGGGCAGTCAAGATGATAATTGCATCCCTGGTGCTGCTCTCAGCGCTCAGCTTGACGCGCGCAGCTGTCCTTGAGAAGAAGCAAGCTGCCTCTACTGCTAGCTCCAGCACTACCAAGGTGCCTCAAGTCTTTCAAACCACCCCCGAATTGTTCACTGGTAGTTGACACCTTCCAAGCTGAAGAAGATCACCAATTGACCGGCGAAAAGGTCCAACTGAAACGGGGCGTGCGCCCTTCCTGGCCCAGAGCAATCCTGCCCCCTTCGGAGCAGCCTCGTTCGTTGCAAACCACCCTCTTGAGACCGCCATACCAATTGTTGGCAACACTCAGAATGCGAGTATTTTCCAGCTCATGGGTAATCTGAGCCCATATTTCCCAAACCCCAGGTTTGTCGTGAGAATCCCTATGGCAGAAGCCCGCTAACCGCAAAAGTGGTTTCGGTGTCAATGAATATCCGCTTCCTGCTGGAGCGAATATCACCCAACTTCATACGCTGCACCGCCACGGGAGTCGTTATCCAACATCAGGCAGCGGCGTTCAGAAATTGGGGGCAACGCTGACCGCTTTGGTACGCACTCTCCGACTTTCTACCCATGTCGTACCAATGTATGGGTCGCAAGACCTAGTTCAAGAGACAACGCTTCTTTCCGCCCCTCTCCAGACTCTCACGATCAAGAAGCATCGCTGAAACTAGAATTTCCGTAGGCTGCAAACCATACTGCAAATTTTACTGGACAACTTGCTTTCTTGAATACTTTTAGCTACGGCCTTGGATACGAGATCTTGGTTCCCGTTGGGCAGCAAGAACTCTTCGACTCCGGCGTGCTCCACTACTATGATTATGGACATCTCTACAATACTTCTACCAAAATCATCGCCCGTACCACTACCCAGGACAGGTATGTACATTTTCGGAGCAAATGCTTCCTATCTGGACCTCTTTACGAGTCGCAAGATACTTTCGGGGAACAAAAGGCCCCGTCAATTCTTTCGGGCTGTTTTACTGCTCAGTGTTTGCCTTGAAAAAGAAATGCTGATTCCTCGATAGAATATTGAAAAGCGCGGAATATTTCATGGCGGGATTCTTCGGTCTCAGTAAGTCTCTTTGGGTGTCAAATTTGTTCGGGCAATGCTGACTCCTACAGGTTGGACGAACAACGCCACCTTGGAGGTCATTATTGAAGGAAATTTCATCAATCCTGACAACGTCACCCTTGCGGGCTATGATAATTGCAACAATAGTAACGCTGCTGTGAATGAAGGAGGGGCCAATGCCACCGCCATCTGGGTAGCAACGTATCTTAAGAATGCTACAGCACGTTTCGACGCTCTTTCCGGTAAATCCTTCAATTGGACTACTGCCGATGTTTACAAGTGAGTTCAGGAACCTCTTCTTGATGGTGGCATGCTAATTTTGTACACAGTGCTCAAACGCTTTGCCCGTACGAGACCGTAGCTTTTGGCTACTCTTCGTTCTGCGATTTGTTTACCTACCAAGAATGGCTCGACTTTGAATACTCCATTGACCTATCCTTTGCTGGAGACAACTACTTCCGTACGTACACTTCGGAGCAAATCCTTCCTATTTAGATTTGAAATCGAGTCGCAAGACATTTTCCGGCAGCAAAAGGACCCTTCTACTCCCGAGTCCTGTCTTGCAACTCCGTTTCTGCCTCGAATGCTGACTCGGAAATCTGCGTAGAATCACCGACCGGCCGCGCAGTTGGGATAGGATATGTTGAAGAGTTCCTGGCCAGAGTTGAAGGACATACCTTGGATACAGCCACAGCTCAAGCCAATATCACTCTCGACAACAACACCACCACATTCCCGCTAAACCAGACCCTCTACTTTGACTTTTCCCATGACACCAATCTCGCAGCTGTGCTGACAGCTTTCGGCTTCACCCAATTTGCACAATTTTTGCCGACAGCCGGACCACCAACGAATCAGCAGCTTATCGTATCCCATCTTCAACCATTCGGAGCCCGCATCGACATCGAGATAATTGAAGCCCCACAACCCGTGGCCGCCAATCGTACTACCGCAGCGAATGCCTATACGTCGGGGCCACCCACATCTTATGTACATTTCCTAGTCAACCAGAGGACACTCCCCCTTGGTCCAAGCTTCCCGTCGTGCGGTAAGAGGACCGATGGGTGGTGTGAACTATCAACCTTTTTGAACATCCAGGCTGGATCTCTGGCGGCTGCGCAATATGACTACTCTTGCAACGGAAAGTATCCTGCGGTGCCATATGGCTCGCTCACGAATGGGGTGCCCCAGGCCACTGCCACATAAATCCATCGGTGCTACTTTGGCGGATTGTGACCACCATTTAAATTGGCATATATTCATATCTTCTATGTAGGATCTATGTATTGCTTACACAACCCTCAATACTTCTCTTGCGAATACTAAAATGCTAAGAAGACTAACAACAAACACGGTACTTATACGCATAGGAGAAATATCAGCGTTTAGCATGCGTTAACAAATGAGATACAGCACTCCGGCGCCGAAAAGTCTGCCCATGTAGTTCTCCTGGATTCATCTCATCTAGATTTTCCCTTACGCTGCCGATTACAGTTGTCCAATTTGATCCTACATTCTCTTCTTCTTGTTATGTTCAAGGGCAGCGCTCGAATACTATGTCAAAAGGCAAAAGTCCTCACGACCGCTGCTTCGGGCCATCTCGGGTTCTGAGCCATCGTCAACGCCCTCTAAGCCGGGCCACGACGTCCGCGCCGGCGTCCGCTTCAAGCCAAAGGCAACGTCATCGCCATGACTCCTTCGATCAAATGAGGCCATTTCATGGTCTCTGCGCACCGCGTGATAGATTCTACATGCTGAGGGCTAGTAATTCAGCAAGCTCAGCCTCCTTACGAGCCGCTAGGTCCTGAACCGATGCTCTATACAAGACTGGAAAGATATCTTTCCATAGTTCGAATACATGAGTATTGTTGAACTCATCCGAGAGAAGTAGTTGACCAAAGTGTTCCTTCGTCTCAGGGGCTGCTGTATCTTGCAGTGCAATGAACTAACATCGGATTAGTATATGATAAGTTGAACCAACGCTGTATCTACCTTGTCAAGTTTCCGAAGTAACGGCCATGCTTTGCGAGGGATATCCATCTCCGTCAATTGAGTATCGCTGATACCAAGGACGAATTGCTGTAGCCTTGTTGTCGAGTGATCTTCTATGGAGCCGACTTTACATTTCTTCATGATCAATCGAGCAAGGTCGATCAGTGCATTGGCTTGTAGCATTATCAATCTTGTCCGTTTTGCCTCAGTGATCTCCTATTGTAGAACCTGTTGTAGACCATCAATCTTCTCTCGGACCCGCTCTAAGTCCCTCTCGAAAGGTATGCAGACGTGGAGCTAATTATCATTTCGGAGTCAGTCTTGCTTTGAGGGGAGGTAGCGAGCTTGAGAACAGGTCTAATGAGTATATGCAAACGCTCCCGAAACAAGTCTCTAGGCTCAACATTTGGTCCAAAAGAGAGAACATGAACTCCGAAAAGACGTACCTTGTATCGATCCTCCGGCAATAACAGTCGTACGCGTGCATGGTACTCCATGATCGTTGCGTCCTCTGACTTTGGGGCTGGATCAAGTCGAATCTTCTTGAGTGATTCATTACTCAGGCGTGAAAGATGGGCTTTTCGTTTCGACGGAGACATGGCTTCTGGTGAGGTGAGGAATTCGTTCGGCGTGAGTTGGGACATCCGAGGACCTCGGGGAGGTGTCAGCTTGCATGGAGAGGAATGCCATGTCAGGATAAATATATATATATATATACTGGTTGTCGTTTGCACTTCACAAAACGAAAGAAATGGTTGTGAAGTGGGAAAGAGCGTTGAGGGTTGGGAAGTGACTTATAAGTAAAACCGGCTACACGGTCTCACCCCCGGATGCAATTGTAGGGTTAGGGCTTTTCCCCACCAAATATCCCTCCTACCATTTGTAGCAGTACCACTACAATATATAATACTAAATATGGTCCTCTTAGCCCTGATAAGACTATGTCTGCTTACGTGAATTACTGAATATGTGAAATAAGCGTAGATTGTTGTGTTGGAATATCAAGATGTCTGGGAAGTACGGCCCTCGGTAGCCCAGGGGCCCCGGGTCGATCTGCGCCAGAATATCGCTTTACTAAGGTACGTTCTGATATCCCAGCATAGCAATCTATGTTAGTTTCGTATACATGTAAGTAGATATACTCTTAGCAGGGCTAGATAGACCATATCTAGTATTATATATTGCAGTAGTACTGCTATAAATGGTAGGAGGGATATTTATGGGGAGAAGCCCTAACCCTACAATTGCACCCAATTCCCTGCCCGATGAGAACTTGTACGATCTGCTAGCTATAAACGGCTTGGTGTGCCGGTACTAGAGCAATTTAGTGGCGGTGTGCAGCGTCCGAGGGTCGTATGCACAATTAGTACTTCTGCATCACTCACCAGACGGGGGATTATCCGGTCCAGTCCCTTTCTATTCAAGCCTCACGTACTCTTTGGCCAAAAGCCTCATTGCATCGGGCCGGGTACCATGGCCACAGGCCTATGAGCAGTAGCCGAGAGGGATGTAGAGCCACTGCGCTTTCGATATTCCAAGAACAAAAGAGCCAGTACGCATGACGCGTGCACACGAAACTTTTCACATGGTCGAAATCCTTCCGCGGCGTCTTCCATCGGCCATCGATCGATCGGGCTCCATACAGAGCCGGGTGTGGGAGAGAGCGAGATGGGAATGGGAATTGGAATGCATAGCAGCGGACTGTTCTCGAGGAGATGGCGCGCGGTCGCGCCGTTCATCTCTGGGTCATGAAACAAGGCGGCGAGGGCCCGGCGTCCGTCGTTCCGGCGCGCCGAACAAAGAGCCACGATGCTCGGGGCCTTTGACCCAGACGTGGAAGCCCCAGGACGCGGATCCATCTCGTCGTGCGTGTCAAATATCGTGGCTGGATTCATCCCACGTCCGCGTGGCGGTGCGCCATGAATAAGGAGCTTTTGATACATTGTTCCACATGTCTACTCTTCCTCCTCCTCAACCGCCCCGTTCCCTCCGTGCAACATGCCCATCCCACCGCCCTTTTCCCCCCTCTTCCTCCCCCCCAGGACTTCCCGCCCCCACCCGGCCAGCTGATAGCACCACCCTCCCCCCACCAGGATCCCGCTCACCACATTCACGATCCTCACGCACAACGCCAGCAGCCCTCCTCTCTCCTCTCTGATGGTCAACAGGATCGGCTCGATGTCGAATTTGAAGAAGATGCCCGGCACGGAGCGTTCGTTGACGCTGGTCGATTGGGTGGTGACGGCGTATTGGTTTGTGATTATTGTGTCGGAGGATGTGGAGAGAATGTTCAAGGGAGCGGTGGCGGAGGGGGTTTTGGGAGAGGGGGTTCGGGTGTAGATTGTGGGGACGACGGAGAGGTAGTACTGGTATTTGTAGAAGTTGGCGCTGGTTGTGGCGTAGGTTTTGTCCAGGGGGTTGAGGAGGGAGGGATAGAGGGGACCGAAGGATAGTTCGTTGATGATGTGGGAGAAGTTGAATGCTACGTTCCTTGTTAGCATCGTTGCCAAATGTCCGCGAAGGCTATCAAACAGAATGGAAGATGGGATTGGCAGAGGAAATGCCATGGGAGAAGACGTACCGGAGTGATCCAAATGCTGCCCGAACTCCATGTACCCATGTCCCCTCGCCGTTATATGAAAGTCCCCCTGCACCTTGTTCCCCTCCAAGCTCCCATAAACCCTACAGCTCGTCCCCGGCATGCCCCTCCCCAACCTCGGCGTTTTCTTGAACCGTCGCTTCTCCTTCCCATGCCCCAGCACATGCCCCACGTGCGTATCCTCCTCCTGCTCCTTCGCCAGATCCTTCCCCTGTCGCTCCAGCGTATTCACCCGGTCGATCCACTGCCTCCAGTTCGTCGCATCCTTCGTCAGCATGTCGCCTGCGAGTATGCGGTCGCCGGAGGCGTCTTGCACGTTGATGTGCAGGTCGGAACAGAGCATCGGGACCACGATGTCGAGGTTGATCTGCAGCTCGTGCGAGACGCCTTTCTCGACGCTGAAGAGGTGCGTTTCGCGGCCGGAGTACCAGCGGCGGAACTCGGTGAAGGAAAGGACGGCGCTGATGAGGATGAGGAGGAGGGTCGTGTAGCCGCCGGTGGGGGAGCGCCGGGTGTAGGTGGGTTTCGTTTTGGCTGATAGATAGGGTTGTTAGCTGGGCGCACCGAGGAAGGAGTGCAGCTGGGATGTGGTTTGGGCGTCAATGTCATTGGGTAGGTGTATATGATATAGATTGCCAGGACTATGTATGCATTGGAAGCGCATTCAGCTGGGAAAAGACGTACGGAAGGCATCGAAAGTCCTCAGGCCTTCGGAGAAGCCCTTCTTCTCCTCGAAAGCGCCCTCATCCAAGCCATGGTCTGCGAAACCGTTCATAGGGAGCTGTCTTGTTCATCGGTCCATCAATCTTAGAGATGGTATATCCGTTTGCGACTTGTCTTTCGATCAGTTGCAAGGGACTTTGGTCTTTGCAGTCGGTGAAGAAGTGAAGATGACAGCTATTCCTCAAGCGAGGCGTCACCGGGGCCGCGCAAATTAATCAGCCCTATGAAACTCGCTCTGGAGCCCGCCCCTGGATTCAGATCCCTACGACTGCGGGGTTCGTGGCACACGTACAAAATCATCAGTCACAAGTGTTTAGAGCTTGGACCAGAGCATGCTTTAGAGGATCTCTGCAATCCGAAAGTCTAAGGGCATGTTCTTGAAAGATAAGTAAGGTACGTACAAAAAGGAGCGGAGGCGCCGGCTGATTTTGACAAGCCAACAATGTACCCCATCGTTGAGGATCGCACACGATGAAGTCATTCCCATCCACTGGAGAAGAGAAGAAGGACTGAAGCTTTAGCAACAACTATACCAGTTGGCTAGATATGTAAATCATGCTCGCCGCCCAGCAGCACCTGCAAAGTCAAGATGACCTGGTCTTCGGACAACTATCAGTGCAATCAATACCCATCGGAAAGTCCTTTATTCATAGGTGAGAACTTGGAACATTTCAATGCATCCATCCACTGCTTCGCGAAGTAACCAAGGCGAGAGTTCGGAAGTTGATGAAGCTGGAGCAAATCATGTTGTATTCACAGGGACGGCAATGAAGCTGAATGAGTGACTGAGAGCGTATAGGAATAAAGGAGTGTGGGCGCATCTGACCGGCCAGATGTTTGCAAGACGAGCTAAAGTCGCGCCATCGAGATGGCGTCTGGGGTATCGAATTTGTACATCATGGTGTTGTCGTACGTCGCAGTCGTGAAGCTCATGTCTCATTCAGTGCACCCAAAGTCTAGGATTTTCAATCTGACAGAACGTATGTCCCCTGACCGCCCATGAGCTCGACCTAAGCTGAAGTAAGTACGTGATGTGATCGCCAAGAACAAAGTTATGTACTGACCGTGCAGCCCTGATCATTGCAATCATCGTAACTGTCGCCAGAGCAGTACTTGCCATTGGATACTCTGCATTTGCCGCTGGTATCGCCCTGAATTGTGACGGTGTAATTCAGAGGCGAGTATGAACTTGGATTGTTCTGCGCAGTTGACGAGATTGAAAGCCAAGTTTTGCCATAAACGTCCTGACCGACGCCGAGGTAAGAAGGGGCCCAATTGCCCATATCGGAACCGTCGGTGCCCCATTTGCAAGCATGCTCAACGGCGATACCTTGATTGTTAATATAGTACTGTGCGCTCGTCGGCAGCCCGTTCCACTCAAAGTAATTGTTAGCATCCGGGCAAGTCAGCGGATTAGTGCTCTTAGGCTGAGTATTCAATGGGACAATCTCGTTTTCAGTTCCTGGAACAAGGGGTTAGTAGTTACTGCAAAGTAGCTATGCGATTGACAAACCGGGGTAGTCGGTGCGGCATATGGCGGCGTTGTTGGAGAGCTTGTTCTGAACAATTGTAGCTCCGGTCCCTTTCATGCAAAGAGTCTTTGATAAGCCGGGGTTAGTCAAAGAGAGCTTGCCGGCGGAATTGCATTGGATGCCTCCCACCGACTGGCCAGTGGATCCTTGTGTCGAAGGCCACTGCGACTTTTGGTAGCCAGGGGGACAGGCATACGAACACATGGCGCCTGGAATACATCCCTTGCCTCCGGGAACAGCGGTGACGATGTGGGTCACCGAATCACCCTCAATTGTGACGTACTGGATGCCAGCCCAGCCACCAAGATTAGCCCACTCGACTTCGATCGGTCCATACTCGGATGGAAAAGTGGAGCAGTCGATTGTGCCATCTGGAAACTCTAAGTCAAGACCTTGACCATCGGATATACTGCTAGACTGGGAAGAAGATGTCTCTAGAGACGATGGTGCGTCTGCAGAGGAGCTGACAACTAGCGCAGGTCCAGATGTCGCTTCTGAAGTCGTTGGTAAGGGGGTGGTCGTCGACAAATACGCAGGTGTACTCGAGGCTAGCTTAGTCGAAGTTTCAGGTGCATTCGAAGACTGGACGGGTGTTGCCTTGACATCTTGCTTCTGTTGAACAGCTACTGACGGTAGAGGCGGGGCGCCCTCAATGGCCGTCGTACCTGTTGTCGGCTTCGCGACGACTTCACTATTGTATGACGCACACTCTGAGGGACCGTCGGCTAGATCGTTCCACTGCAAAGTGCCATCATCGATACCCTTGCAAACTTCGTTCTGACTCACGATCTTGCCATTGAGGACGAAGGCAACAACAGTGGGGCCTGGAATTTTCACAGTTTCGACAACTCCAGCCCCGCGCCTCTCAGCGTGGAGGTGTTGGTGGATGTGGTTTGGAGTTGGTGAAGCTCCAGCAAGGGTTCCAGCCGTCGCAAGTGTCAGAGCGACAATACTGAAAAGGGCGCGAGAACGCATCCTTCGGCTGTTTCTGACGTGATCGTAGGTGAGTGACTAGGCCGACGTGCGGCGTAGAGTCAACCAATGGTAAGGATATTGTACGGGTACTATGGGTGGGTGCATGTCAGTCACGTCAGTCACACATCAGGACACCTCGAGGGTGTATAAACAACAACAACCAGCAATAACAGATGGCTATTGTTCAATTCTCTTGCAAGCAAACATGACTCGCAGAACAACAAAGTGCATGCAAAACCAACGTACAATGAGTGCGCCGATGTGCTATCCTTGTTGACGCTGTCGGGCGATCGGGTGAAAATGAGGTCTAAGTAAAAGAATGAGCTGCCGACTCGCGGCTTGCTTTCAAGGAAAGTGATGTGAAGTGTAGGTGCTTTTTGGAAGACAAGAATAAATCGAGATGATAGGAAGATGTGATGGGTAGAAGGTGGAAAGAGTAATAGCTGAAGAGAATGTTGTTTTCACAGTTGTGAACGGTGGACGAAGTGAGTGTGCTGAAGTAGGTGACTGCCCGCTAGCGCAACACACGCCTCGACCAATCAGCATTTAGCAGCCGTGAAATCACCAGGCCGACCAAACCCCGACGACTATGGATACACATGTTGGGACTTTTGCTCTCTACATTTATCTTGTTTGACAAAGGGCTCATATGGGTTGCGTAACACGGGAGGAAGAAAATACCTATTGTATACCGGAATCGCTGTTTGATAGGCAGTCAACTTCTTTGGAGCGATGGGCCGGCGCAGGGGAGGCTTTGCGGATGTGACTCGAAATCGATGCTGGATTCTAGGGACAGGAATTCAATGGTTCTTAGGTATTTTAGGAAGAAGAGTGTTTGCAGGGAAGATGCTGGGCTTGACTAGTCATCGGATCGAAGAGAGGCTTTTTGAGAGCCTTTCGTGGAGATGCAGAGCGGTGAGGTTGAAAGAGGAAGGAGCAGCCATCTTGAAGGCCGCGCGCTTGTCCTGCATTTATTCTGTCCTTCCAATGATCTCCAGATCACTTCAAATAAAACTTTTTATACTGGTAGTCAGGTAGTCGGTTCCGTCTCCTTCTGCTTCTTGTTCTTCGTGTCCTTGTTCTTCTTCTTCGTGTTCTTGTTCTTCTTCTTCTCCTCAGCACTTCACACCTCTTCCATCAAATCATGAATGCTACGACGGGTGCTTCTCTTGAAAGTGGGAGGGGAATGCTTTGTGAACCAGTGGAGTTGTGTCTCAGATGAGGATTGGGGCTTTTTCTCCATGTATGATGTGGGGTCGGCATCTACAGCCCCACGATTTGCGCCAATGGCTAAAAAAGGAGACCGCCTCCCCCTGGCCCTGGCCAATAGAGGTATGAATGTGTGGTGGTACCTGCAGAAGTTCGAGCGGTGAGAACTTTCATGGAGGCAGAATGTGGGGACAGTTGTAGGCTCGCCAGGTACTCGGGGCGTCCACCGTTCCTAGCAACGATGGAGCGAAGTTTGCTTCATCTAGTTCTTTGCTACTCGTAGAGATCCGAGTCATTCATGCGCTGCTTATCACCCAAAAAAAGCTACAAGACTTTTCGATTGCTTAGAAACGAAGAAGTTACAGTCTCTACAAGGTGATGTGCCGTGCAAAGACTCAACATTGCGTGCTTCCCCCCTAATGCCGGTACTTAGGATAGCCAATCACCACATGAGCGCAAGCGGTATTCGGTAGGTGATCTTCAACATGGCCGAATACCTCCAGCAGTACATGGCAGGATTCGAAATGAATTCCAGTCTCCCAGCGAGGCTTGTTTCAATAATTACCTACCGGGAAGGCCGAAAGGATCAGTCGCTTCGTCATTCATTTCTCTTCTAGAGCGCTTTGGTAGCGCTACAATGTATGCCTCTCACTATGGTAGGAGAGACGTTCATCGAATTGCGATCCATGCATATATACCTACCCCCTTGCATAAACCCAATTCGCTCATAATATCTCCGAGTATCCGCACTTTCACTGCAGCCCCACCAGATAGAGAGCAAAACAGGGTTTCAGCAAGCCCTTCCAGCTTGCGCGATTATGAGCAAGATAAGACAGAGAGTACAGGACCACAGTCGATGAAAAGCAGTACAAACGATGCGTGAATGCTGTGGCCAGCCACCAGCTAACGTCAGGTCCACCCGAGGAACAGGGAAGGCTAAAGGTTGCCCATCTCCCGACCCGTATCCGCTATTCGAAGTTCTAGAAGGAGACCTCCTCATGCAGCCCTATACTTTTCTCGCCTAACATTTTCTGATGGTGTGAGGAAAAACCAGCGCTATTGTACGCATGGTGAGATTCTGGGCCTGCAGGTCTCAAAAGATGCAGCATACTGCAATACTGCAACTTGCCGTCAATCCGTCCCCTCCGTGGAAGAAAGCCGGCTAGGCTTTGGTACCGTTGTGATCCTTAAATCATCTTTATGCTCTCGTCCAGCGAAAGAGCTAATGAAAAACAGGAGGAACGCTCGCAGCAATGAGAGGAATTTCCAATTAAAATTGGACCCGATGGCTTCAATCGCAGAAGAAGAGCCGGCGAAAGCTGTCAGGAAGGAGAGAATTGATGACAAGACGAATGCTTCAGCATCTTGAGGGAGGGCCTTGCCACCTTTAAGGCTCTGCTTATAATGTCTATTGCCAGTAAACGATGGATGCAGTTGCCACCGTGAGATTTCTCCAATGCAGGGATACTTTCCTCCAAAGTGAGCTGCTTCGCACTGCCAAACTCGTCACGGTAGTGTGAGCCAAGCGTGCCAATCTAGTGCGATTTTCGGAAGACCAAAGCCGTAGTGATAATGTGGAGGTAGAGTAGATGTCATCATTCATTGATTGGGTATCTTGCTCGCTCAGCTGCCGGCTCTTTGTTCGTAAAGCCTGAATCGTCAAGCCAATCACACATTAGCCCCACTGTTTGCGTAGCATTCCGTCTCAATACCCCAAATCCTTCATTGCGATGTATTTTACAGTGCAATCTTTCGCGTCTTCCTATGCCAAACCTTCCGTCGTCTTCTCACCGCAACGCCTTCCTTGCAAACGTCGGCAACACAAAGCTCGCTTTGTGAATCTCCTTGTTGTAGTATCGACATAGCTTGTCCTCCTCTTGAGTATCCCACGTCCGCACTGGCGTTGTGACGTCTCTATCCTTGTCTTTGCAGCAGACCATGAAGCCAATCTGACCCGAAGGGTAGGTGGGAATGGTGGTGTAGGCGTATTCGACGGTGGGAAAGACTTCCTTGCAGGATTTCTTGAGGTCGGTAATCAGGGAAAGGTGGAGCCACTGGTTTTCCGCTGTAGCGAATGTTAGCTAGGTTGGGAAAGAGTACGTCTGAGAATCGCAGAAAGATGAGGACGGACAACCTTGGGTCGTAATAACCCCGCCTTCCCTCAGTGCCCCGTACAGTAATTCAAAGTATGGCTTTTGGAACAAACTCTCTGCTGGACCCTCTGGATCACTGCTGTCTGTGATGATGACGTCGAACTCGTTCTTCTTGTCCGCTAGAAACTTGAAACCATCACCGATGTGTGTAGAGACGTTTGGGTGTTGAAAGCCTATGCTCATGCCCGGTAGATATTTCTTGGAGAGGCGGATTACGGACTCATCGATGTCGCAGAGGATTGCAGTCTCGACTGTAGAGTGTTTGACGACTTCACGGAGGACACCGCCATCCCCGCCGCCGATGACGAGGACGGATTTCGGATTTGGGTGGGAGTTCATGGCGAGGTGGGTTATCATCTCTTGGTAGCTGTCCTCCCATCAGTAAGGCTGAGGCGGAGAGGAAAAATTTCTCGAAGGCCTACGCAAATTCATCCCGCTCTGTGCATTGTATGACATTGTCAAGGACCAGTACGGTGCCATGATCGCTGGATTCAAAGATGAGAACATCCTGATATTTGGATTTCTCATGGTGGAGGACCTGATTGACTTTGAGAGTCATGGCCTGGCCGGGCCACATGTTAGAAATCTCGCGGAACCAACCATCTGTGAGGTGCGATCAGCTCAGACCCATAGTGGTGAGCGAGGATCAGCGTAGAGCTGCCTAAATACCCTTGATGGTTGGATGTGTGATTTCGGACATTGTTCGAGCACCAGCGTTCTTGATGTGCCTTTGGAAGCTACCACTGTTCGCCCTTCGGTGCACAATGAGGAAGTTAGCAATTGACGAATTGCAAGAGCGTGAAGACGATGTACAACACGTGGGTTGCGTACAAAAGAAGTAATGTGCGACAGAGAACGGAAAAGTTTGTTTGGCGGGGCGGCAAACTTCACGTCATCGCGAGGATTTGCTTCACGCAAGCTGGTGGCAGCTGGAACGCATCAAATATTCCCTTCCATGTGACGGTCCTAAGAATCAGAGACTTGGAGATTGTGACGAGGAAGCCTTGCGAGTATACTATACTCAGCTGAGACCTGGCATGTCTTTTGTGAGGTAGCATAGACAAATCCAGCGTTATTCGCTCAGGCGTACATGGGGACTCCGTAGAGCACGTAGAACACCAGGATGAATAGGTAGGTTCTACAACTATTTACTTTTAAGTGAGGATATCCTCCATCGCTCGCGCTTTCTTCTCCAAGATCTCAGACAAGCTGAGAAGATTGATGAAAAAATGCATGATTCGCGTCAACCAGCGGCAGTGTAAGGCCGGTGACACAGTGCCAGGAAGCATGAGCAAGCCCAGAGGCAACCCGACGGTTGTAAAAATTGATTTAATCAATAAAAGGTCCGTAGACCAATTTCAGAGATTAAACTGAAAAGAACAGATACTACACTTGATCTAAGCCAAAAGGCAAAGAGAGCTGAGGAAAAAATTTGGGTCTGGGTTTCGGGAGGAATATATATTTGCTCGCTTAGCTAGTGTGACGCTAAAACTTTCACTTTGCTACCCGGATTTCACAGTTGTGCGCACGGAAGTTGACTCACAGACTCGCCTTTCGGTACAGTACAGTACTCTAGTGATTCACTCCTTCTCAAGAGTTTTGCTTTCATAAAAGCCATTGAACACTTCTTCGGTGCCTTTCTCCTTGCACAGATCTTCAGCGCCCCTTTTCCCTTAACGCCTATTGCTGATTGCCGTATGATTTTCGAACGTTGTCTCTTCATTCCTTCATGCCTCCTCACCTTCTAGATCTGGGACATATACCTCTTTCTCGAAACACAGTCATCTTCTTACCAAAAACATTGATTGTCAGGACAAGCATCGCAGCTGGCACTTCTGGTGGCGTTGCTTTAGTTGGCAAAATCCTACTACGTTTGGCGGCATTTCTAACTCGGATCATGGTATAGTCTGAGTATCAAAGAGATGCATCTGCACTTGCCTTGTAGCTTGGGATCAACGTGCGTCCTGATCTTCTGATTATGCGCCCGCTGTTTGCCTGTCAACCTCATGATCTCAGCGTCTGGCTATGTATTCTTCTCCTGGGAAAGACCAAACTCCAAGGTTACTGTGACCAGCCACGATTGTGTCGCTATCAGCGGGCAGGCTATTCAGCTTCAGAAACTTGGCCGCTGAACACACGCACGTAGCTTTCGCCTATTGCTGTGCAACTATACTTTTGGGGTATACTTCACCGCTACAGCACTCCTGCCTGGTATTCGCATCTGGTGTCTTCTTAGGGATCAATCACTTCTATTGTTGCTTCTGACATCCTTCCAAGGATCATTATCTTACTAATTATGCTGACGCTTCCCTTTGGTTCTCTATTAGTCTTTCTTTGCGTTCCTATCCACCTATGGTGTCTATTCTTAGATTCTTACACGATGTACTAAAGCTCAACTTAGGAAATAAGTTGAATTCACGGTGTCTCTACACTACCACAGTCCCAAGCCCATCCTGCCTCCTCAATCCTCCTAGAGACTTCAACTATGTTTTCCCTCACCGTCCTGCCATCCAAGCTCTCGACAGCCAAAAAAAAGGCCTCTGCAGATGCCAAGCCCACCTACGTGACCACCGCCCGAATTGGACCGCCACTCTCCACTCACAAGTCACTGGATCTGCGTTTCTGCATTACGGATGTCTAAAAGCCATTCAAGTATTTGAAGATATGCTGGCCCTCGTAGACAGAGGCCCCTATCTACATCAATGCTTTCTCATAGCTCGCGAACTCACTGCTTGCAGCTATAATGACAGTCTTCAATTAGGTCGACAACCGATACTTGACGGCTGCCGCCTTCGACTCAGACAACCAAGCCATTGCTACGGCGCAGGGCCAGACTCTTCCAAATGTTCAGGTCTTGACCTAAGTTATCGACCGGCAGGGTGCTAAATTCAGGAGGATAGCCTTGCGTGCTCAGACATTCAATACGAGAGGCGTAAGTCGATGGGATATTGTATAGTTAGAAACGATGCCGGGACATCACTGCCTCAAGGTCGAATGCCAGATCAAAGCGTACCTCGGTACCAATGGCATGCATCTTCATAGCCAACCATTTATGACATGCGTAGAGAGACGAATGCGAACGGTCCTGATTAATAGATATACTTGTTTGAGGCATGTGGTAACGTCATTGAAATCCTTGCTGATAATCCTAACTTGACGCCTTTCTTCAGGTCAAAGTGTAGGCAAGACGAGGAATGTGAGCTGTGATGATGAAACATGGTATTTGGACTTCTGGATAGGTCATGATATGAAGCGTCGAGTCTAGATCTCTAGGCCACGGGGAAGCATGATCGGCATTAGGTAAAGAAACCCGCAGCGCGCGCTGTGACGTCCCGACCGGGCTTTAACCGAAGCCCCACTCCGCTCTGATGGAAATCTCCCAGTCGTGCCAGTGCATCTTCAATGCTCTGCTCATCTCCACTTTCATTTGTACGATATATACCTTCATACAATAATACAGCTTATTTCAATATTCCGTTGGATATCAGGCAAATACACCCCTAAATCATTATGCCCTCAGACACTGCTGGAAAGGTAAGCCAAGCACGTTACATATTCAGTCCATACGTCACTTGCTAATTCGTCATTGGCCAGACCATAACCTGCAAAGTACGCAAGAGTTCCAATGGAGCCATGGCAGCATGCAATTGATGCTATCTAGGCTGCCGTAGCTTGGGAAGCAGGCAAAGACCTCTCCATCGAAGACATTGAAGTCGAAGCACCGAAAGCGCACGAAGTTCGCATAGAAATATACTATACCGGTGTTTGTCATACGGGTATGCGTGACCATGCCATTGAAAGCAAAAGAGAAGCTGAGCAGAACCAGATGCGTACACGCTTTCCGGAAAAGATCCAGAGGGGGCCTTCCCCATAGTCCTCGGTCATGAGGGCGCTGGTATCGTTGAGTCCGTTGGCGAAGGTGTGACCAATGTGAAGCCTGGAGACAATGTCGTGGCTCTCTAGTATGTTCTTCCAGCCAGACTGACTCACATGGAGGACTGCTAACAAGCATGCTCTTCTCCAGCACACCTGAGTGCGGCGAATGCAAGTTCTGCAAATCTGGCAAGACAAACCTTTGCGGCAAGATCAGAGCTACCCAGGGCAAAGGCGTCATGCCCGACGGAACATCGCGGTTCAAGTGTAAGGGTAAAGAGTTGCTACACTTCATGGGCACCTCGACCTTCTCCCAATATACCGTCGTGGCCAACATTTCCGTTGTAGCTATAACTTCCAAAGCGCCGATGGACCGTACCTGTCTGCTCGGCTGCGGTATCACCACCGGTTACGGGGCTGCAGTGGTGACTGCGGATGTAGAGAAGGGCTCAAACGTTGCAGTTTTTGGTGCTGGATGTGTCGGTCTCTCAGTCGTCCAAGGCGCTGTAAAGAATGGCGCTGGAAAGATCATAGTCGTGGATGTCAATGATGGCAAGGAACCCTGGGGCAAGAAGTTCGGCGCGACCGATTTCGTCAACCCAACCAAGCTTGGCGGTAAGAGCATCCAGGAGCACCTGGTTGAGATGACGGATGGAGGCTGCGACTACACCTTCGACTGCACGGGCAATGTGGGTGTGATGAGAGCGGCGCTCGAGGCCTGCCACAAGGGATGGGGACAGAGTATCGTCATCGGAGTCGCGGCAGCTGGCCAAGAGATCAGTACTCGGCGTAAGTATCACAGGCCTATGGTTATTGATCCGCACTGACGGATTCTTAGCATTCCAACTCGTCACCGGCCGCGTATGGAAAGGATGCGCTTTTGGCGGTATCAAAGGCCGCTCGCAGCTCCCAGACCTGGTGGATGACTACATGACCGGCAAGCTGAAGGTCGATGAATTCATCACGCACAGGCAGCCACTGGATAAAATCAATACCGCATTCCAAGACATGAAAGCGGGAGATTGCATCAGATGTGTGGTGAACATGAGGGAAGTGTAAGCTCGGTCTGACGGGTGGGCCAGTTATATTTGAGATGTCTTGAATGTACATTACCCAAATGCTGGATTTCTCCTCGCAAGTAGTCTCTCTCCGAGTGTGCTCCCAATTCGATCGACGACCGCAATTGTCTTGGCAGACTAGAGTAAGTACAGGTAGGTAAGGTACGTGGGTACCTACTCTAGCTCGAGGTCCCAAAGCCGCTAGATCCGTTTGCGTTATCTAAAAAAGCAAGGTACTTAGGTACCTAGGTACCTACCTACCCACAGATCATAAAGAACAGAATCAAGTACCCAAACAAAATGCGATTCACGAGATTCAAGCATCTCCACAGCGCAACAGCATAACCCCCAGACCTCACGAACCACTTTCACGCCACCAGATCACAACCGGCAACGCAGCCGCTACAAACGGCCGGCATCGACGCCGCGGTTTAAGTTTTTGAGGATGTTGTAGAGAGGGTAGAGTACGGGACGGGGCGTACTTGGGGGATAAGGTGTGCTGAGGATGTTGAACTGGCTCCTAGATGGAGGGTTGCTGCTCATAAAGGTAGGTAGCGGGGCCGTGGGGGAGCACTCTAGCGACGGCATAACGATTCTGCTTACATTATGGCCTTTTTTGGGGGGCGGGGGAAAGCTATGCGCTCGGGCGGGAGTAGTGAGTGCTTTGCTGGTGATGGAGATGGGACTCGCTTGATCGCGATAGACGTGTAGAAGTGGGGGTTTGTGAAGGTGGATGGCGACGTTTGATTTCCAAGGGGGAGGGGGGAGGAAAGATTCGTGGACAAGGGTATCTCTAGTGATACAATAAATGCACTATGCATACATCAAGCCGTGACACGTGGGTATATGAGAGCCGTCAGCCAAAATCTCGCAATGTTCCCCCTGGATGCCCCCTTCCATTTCCGCGCTCACCGGCGTTTAAACCGAAGTCTCTCCGTAAATGCTATTTTACATTCCGTCGCTTCTTGGGTGTCTTGAGATTCTTCGAAGTCGTGTCCTCAACATGCTTTCTCCTGCCATGGGCCTGTCGAATTCCATGGTGCCTTTAACCCGTCAAGACAGATGTAGTAGGAGCGGTGCGCGAATGCGTGAATGTCGTGAGACTCTGGCACCATCGCTTCTTTGGATCCCGGACTTTCGCCTGCGTGTCTCCTCATCTGCAGAGGTGAGAGTTTCCGGCCCTGCGTCTCACGCCCACATCAAGCCAGCGGATAGTAATGCATGAACGGCGGCGTCTCAAACGGACTGCTGCCCGCGCTGCTCGAACCACCGCTGTTTTCTTGCTTCAGCTCCACCGGATGCCCAGGCCGCTCCGCCCGCTTGCCATGGTGCCTCGGCGCGTCGTACTTCTCAATCAGATGCTGCGGCAACTGGCTGCCGATCGCTGGCAGCGTATCACGTATCTTGGCCATCACAAGGTGTAGAAAGCGAGACTCGCCGCCGCGCAGGCTGGAGATGAGAGCGAGCAAGGAATTGAGGTATTCTTGAGGGCCGGGCTCGAATTTGCGGGATTCGAGGGGGACGCACGACATGACGTCAATGAGGGTGCAGGCTACGTCGAAAACTTTTTCAATCTGTGAGATTGGTGTTAATGGGCTGCATGCTGGAATGGGAGAGCGAGCAGTTGGGGGGAGAGAGTCTTACTAGGCCGATGCCGTGGACTTCCATAGATTGTTTTGAGAACTGGCGTGTGACCTCTACAAGATCCTTAGCAATCTCGATAGGGAATCTGAACGTCATCGATGTGTCCGGCGACGTTGAAGAGAGGAAGCCGTTGGCGATGGAGAGTTGCCAGACCATTGTGCGAAGCCATTGTTGAGACGTCCGCAGGTCTGCCGCTTGGCTCTCCGTCGTGTTTAAGAATTGGGGTAGAGCTTCTGTGAGCTGCTGCTGTAGTCGAGCGAGGGTAAGGGGAGAGCAGTCTGTTCTGGACTTGTTCCATAGTCCAATGAAGGTGTCGTCGAATGGCCGGTAGAGGTTGACCAGGTAGATGAACCCCGCAAGAGAGTAGTTAGTTGGATCTTGGTCTACTGTCGGAAGATTGATCGTCGCGTGCAGAGTTAATGGCCGGTGTTTTTGCAACGCGTATGCTCTGAGATGATATTAGCAAAGGTTCGTGATTGTTGCGGGATAGAGTGGTGAGGTTCGTGTCGCCTGTCAAAAGATCGGACCGATTAAGTTCAGGCTAAAGATGGAAGCTGCTCACCTTTCTGTGACGAAGAGCAGCCAGAACAATCGTCTTTTTCTCGATGTCTCGATTACATTGTCGAACATGTACGTGTTCTCGTCCTGCATGCCGAGAATCTGGGCCAACGCTGTTGCTTCACGCAAATGGAACCAGGCGGTGTTGTGCTTGTTGAGGCCGAAAGAGCAGCCGAAGAGGAAGAAAGAAGTAATGACCGTATTGACAGTCGGGTTCTCGACATAGTCATAACCTTTGCGTACGCGAATGGCTTCTTCCATTAATACGGCGCCCGTCTTTGGGATGGTGACTGAGCCCGCTGGCTGGTCCAAGAGGTGGCCCGTCTTCAGTACAATACCAGGCTGGATAAGCATGAAGGCCAGGAATGACGTGACAAGGCAATACGATTCGACCGAGTGACCCGCATCACGGACGGCATGCTGTATTTGATCTCTGTACAATATAGGCATGGTAGGATACATTTGCGTGAAGAAGAAGTCGGTACAACCTTCAATGAGCTCATGATTTAGGAGGCCGGAAGCTCTGGCGTAATGCGTGGGTGACTGTGGAGGGCTCCCATAGCCTTTGCTACCATCTTGCAGCATCATGGACGTAAGGTCTGACTGCTTCTGCGTCTCCCTGAGCTCGGAGATGACTTTGGCTCTGCTGCCCTTGGGACCCTTTTTCTGGGGGATCGCATCGTAGGTGCATGATAGTCCGGCTTGACTGCAGTTTCCACATGGCTGACGACTATTGCAACGGACCTGTCAAACAAGGGTAAGACTCTCTCATACTCGCGTGGCTCAACTTGATCATCATACCTTCCGACGATGGCAAGCATCACAAGCACGCTTCGCAGGGATGGACATGTCGGTAATGTTCTCGAAGCGGAGGGGCAAAAGGATCTTCACAGGAAAGCTCAGGCACAGTCATGCTAACAATTTTATCTTGGGAAGATGATGTAGATATGATACATTTGGGAAATCCGAACTAAAATAAGAATGGCATGGTCTCGTGGTACCTGAGTTCTGAAAATACTCATAGTATTACCTTGGCAACATGAAAATACATCGCGGCACTTGATCTGGATGCCGTTTGGGTAAGGGTAAGCATGGAAAAGCGGCTTTCTTGCGCGCTGCCAGGACGCACTATTTCCACGCATTTTTAGCATGAAACCCAACAGACCGTGCCTTATGCACCATAAGAGCCGACGGCAGCCATGTGGTGCCCCATCACGATCCAGGTCTTACAAGCCGGATATTTCCTCTATGAAAATTTTCACACACAGATGAAGGAGATATTCGGCGTTGTACAGTATCCAATAATAAAGACCGGGTTTGGACTTTGGACTTTGGGAGATGACAGTTCGGCAGCGACCGGCATAAAGTTTAAAGCGAAAGCACGAGCCTTTCTCGCTTCCTCTTAGTCCTCTTCGCATTTCGCAATTCTCCGGCATAGCTCGTCGGGTCGCCACGATTGTCCTCTTCTTCTTGAGGCTAACCTTCAAAAGGCCTTCTCACGCGTCTGGAGGGCTTCTGGATCGCCTTCCAGAACGCACGAAGAAGAATTTTCAGCTCTAGGTTCCGCCTCGTGGGGCGGACTAACACGTGGGAAGGGAAGGTAGGGTTGCGAATGATGAGTATTCGCTTCTCATGCAGCCAGATAATGCGCGATAACAGTAGCGTCCACTGCACTGTGACGCGGTTACTTTTCCCGAGTCTGGAGGCATCGGAAAGGTGAAGGCATTTGTTCCCGGTAATGCAGGTAATCCATTTCCGACGCTCCGAGGGGAGAGAATACGAAGCAGGTGGGATCCACTACGGAGAACAACGTCCATTGCGAATTGCTTATACTCCCTTCTGTCTAGCTGTCGTGTTAGTCAGACGCACGCTCGAAGAAGTACAACAGGATGCGTGATATATACCATTGGTCCTCGCCTATACTGACCATCTGAAGACGGCCCAGGGGTACGAGGAGCACTCGTACTTACATGCCTTACGGACACCGCTGCCGCGCCTGGCGCCCCAACCACCCAACCTCAACGTCCGCTCTTGACTGCCGGCTTGATAACATCCACATTTTCCCCGGGTAATGACATTAAATCTATTCTAAGGAAGGAATCCGTCACTGCTCTACAAATAGCTCCTATTAGAAACTTCGAGTCAGCATTACACGCTGCGACCCGGAGCATGACGGTCGCCGCCGTCTAAGAGCTAACGGCTCGGAGACACGCACCTCACATCCTAATAGCTGCAAGCCAAGATAGCAAAATCCACCACTTGTGCGACACCCTCCCGTATACAACTGTACTTCATATGATATCCGAACACCTCAAGCCAAGAACCTCAAATCCACACGTTGAACTACCGACTGAGTACCGAGGCATTTCCTTAACGTCCAGCTCAACAGCTCCAAGCCACGAGGTCACACACCCCCAACGGTCGCAAGCCAAGAGGCCCACATGTCCCGATTTGGCAATCTTTTCTCAAAGGGTCCGGTACACCTCCAGTACATCTCCGGCCACACCGATAATCGACGATGCGTCTCCCTTACATGCAGCCTAACCCTCATCCCTCCTCAGCTCCCTCCACCACCGCCGCATACACGCAAATCTCTGCCCGGCGCTATCCCAAGCCACTCCTCCCACTCGACCTCACCCTTCTCCACTCCCCTCCCGTCGCCTCCGGCTGGTCCTCATTCCTCGGCTCCATACGCACTGAGACGAGCCTGCCCGCAGACATACGTGAACTGTGCATCTGTCGCGTCGCAGTGCTGAACGGAGCCAGTTTTGAATGGGAGCACCACATGCCGCTCTTACGGGAGGCAGGGGTGGGAGAACGAGCTGTGGAGGAAGTCAAGAGCCGAAAAGCCTGGCGGGGCTGGATCGGTGAAGATGCGGACGCGGCGGCCAAGGGAGCGGATGAAGATGCACAGCGCGATGGCTGCGGGGGCTTGAACGAGGATCAGAGAGCCGTACTCACGTATACGGACGCCATGACCATAGGTATGAAGGTCAGCGACGACATCTTTCGCGAGGTGAGGAAGCGCTTTGATGAGAGAGGTGTCGTGGAGATCACGGCGGCGGTGGCGGCTTATAATTGCGTGAGTAGGTTCCTGGTCGCGTTGGATGTGGGGGAGATGGGTGAGAAGAAGGAGGAATGACCATATTCAACATCATCGTCAGGCCTTGGATGAAATTTCACGCGTCTACATCGACTATGGATATCAATGATAGATGAAGGTTCTGTACAGCTACTGATCTACAGGCTTCAATTCCAATGTGCGCCCAACAGAGGAAGCATGGTACGACAGGATAGATGCTGGAGTCTCCAATATCATTGTTCAATCATCATCTATATTCGCCAAAACCTATATACAGAGGCCGTCGCATTCTCGTCGATCGTGCCGCAACCTAATAAGCAACGCCATAGGGATGCGGTTTGATGCTCTCGATATCAATATACCCATACGAGTACATCCCCGTATCATGAGCCATGAGATCACTCCAGTGTCCCATATCTTTCATGAACGCCTGCTCATTCTCCTCCCTGCTAAGATCAATCGGCTCCTGGTCCTTGCCGATCATGCGTATCTGGCTGCCAGCGGCCACATTCGTGAGACCGAAATCGTTCTCGTCCAAACGCTGCCTGATGGCACCCTTGACCTTTCCGCTCAGGATGTCGGCACCTATTCTTGGCTCCTGGCATACGGGACGAGCCATGCCTACGCCGTCGACGGTGTTCAGAGCGTTGACCATGGCGCCGACTGTCTTGAAGCCGCCGGTGATGTAGGTCTTGGTCTTGGTGAGAGCTGGCACGATGGTCTGCGCGAAATCCAGGAAAAACGCTTCTCTCTTCTTGGTGCTGTCTCTCTTGTGCGTGAACCCGAACGCCTCGTACGTGCCTCCACTCAGCTCTACAAAGTCGAACCGGTTAGCTTCGAGCTCGGCGCAGAGCTCTTTGCATTCGTTAGTGTCAAAGCCCCCTTTTTGGAACTCGACGCTGTTGATCTTGATGCCAAGTATGAATGATTCGGGGACGCGCTTGCGGATGCGTTGGGCGATTTCTATGATGATGCGTGAGCGGTTTGCGAGAGAGCCTCCATATTGGTCGGTCCGTTTATTGGTGGACGAGGCGAGGAATTGGGCGAGCAGATAGCCGTGAGCGCCATGGAGTTCAATTCCATCATACCCTGCAGCGTGTAGGTACTCGGCTGCGTGCGCGAAACCTTCGATGACCCGCTCAATCTCTTCTAGTGACGCGGCGTGGGGCTTTGCGAAAGTCATGCCCATGATGTTGCCTTCGAGCTGAACGTCACTGGCCGAGACAGGGTCCTTTTGGATGTTTTCTGCGACCTGACGGCCAGGGTGGCTGACTTGAGCGACGCACAGACTGCCATGTGCTTTGCTCGCGGCCGCAAGCTTCTTGAATGCTTCGAAGCGTTCACCCTTTGGTTCTTCCGTTCGAGGTATGATGGGGTTGCCGGCCGCTTCGAGCTGGTCGAATTCGATCATGATGTTACCGGTAAGGATCACGCCGAGTTGACCTTCGCCCCATCGCTTATAAACATTGATGAGGTTCTCTGAGGGCACGCCGCGCTTGCTGAAGTCTTGAGGGTCCCATGATGAGATTCGCTCTGTCATAGCGGCCTTGAGGCTGTTAACCGGTTAGCCAGTGCGTGTTGCCATTGAAGCGGCATGGGAGCGTACAATCTATTGGGAGCTTCCTTGCCGCTAAATGCAAATTGAAGCGGCTCTGCAAGGGGAGCGGGAGAGACATCGTCGGATTCATATCGAGATTCTGGTCCTACTGCCATTTCGTCTGGTTGCGGAGCGTCTTATGGAAGTGTGATTGAGAGTGTCTTATCAAGCAGGACCTGTGATTCAGAAGAGTATTTGACGTCGGGCCTTGACATAGTGAAGGGGCATCATGGCTATTTAAGGCGGGCCGCGGATCGGTGCCAGAGTTGGTCACGCTTCCGTAAAGACTGGGTACAAGGTTTCCTCAAGCTTGATTAACAATAATCTCTTCTTCCATTTGTCATCTTACGGTAGAGATCGAGTAAGTAAGTAAGGTAATTAACAATCTCCTCCTCCTCCTCCTTTCGTCATGCTACCGTAAAGATTGAGTAAGATTTCCTCCAACTTGATTGAAAATCTCGTCTCCCTTTGGTCATCCTACTCGTCAAGCCTGAACCCATGACTCGACTCGTTCTTTTCCGGCAGTTGTCTGGCTTTTGTCGGAGCGACGTCATGATGATGTTACTTGAGTAAACATTATATTCCGAAGAAAGTTACCTCGGATCATCGGATCAGGGCACAAAACCTTATCGGAAGGCAGTTTTGGCGCTAACCTTGGTTTTGGGTCAAGGGTCCCGCTCATTCAATTTTTTGTCTTCTCTTTTCCTTCTAGAGAGTGTCTTTCTGATCCAGTAACGGTGGTGGAGAGGTTTTTTACTCTACCTATGATACGCCAGCTGTATTTTCTTTCTGAGAGACTTGGTGCGTGTTGGTTGTCAGGTAAGACGATAACGATGTCTCAGATATTCAGAATCTCGGCTTAATCGGAGAGTGCATTCCTGACCACGATGCCAAAACGCTCCGGAGCTTGCGACCATTGGTTATCAACATCGCCCCCCGAGACAAGTATGTTTGATTAATGTACAGTGATCAAGGACTCATAGTCATTGGTGTAGTACTGTCTTATGGCATTTGCGTATTTGAAGGCGACAATCTTGGCTTCTGTTTGGAGAATACACTGGACCAACACTTGTAAGGATGATGGCTGATGGTCCTTCCATCGTCTCTAATATTTTTTTGATTACAAAGTATCGTTCGCATCAGCTCCATCGTTTCTACCATCCCCACCGCTGCGCTAAGGTCCCTTCAAAGTTATCTTCATTGCACCCAAGTCATCAAGATAGGTATACGCATATTCCAACCCAGGCGTCGACCTGACGTCCTGACAAGCCGCATTCAACTCCAGCGCCGCCAATTGAACTGCCAGCCAAGTGCTCTCCACTTTGTCAAGAGTGGAGCGCAGTTCAACCAGCACTGTACAGGTCTTGTATGTTTGGAAGTAAGGGAGTTGGAAATCACCGTGGCCGCTGTTGTAGAAGGTACCAATCTTTGGATTCAGAGGCAGAGAGCGAAGAACGCCGGCGCAGTCAGCAAAGCCAGGCGATATGCGATAACCACCGCCGCGTTTGCTGCAGGTGAAACCACCTTTGGACGTCGCGTTGAGGTTGCTGTTCGTCTGGAGATCGCTGGTTGGGTTGGTCAAAGTTGTGCCCTGCGAAATGGTCAAGGTGAACGCTGAGGAAGAGAAGAGGGCTAGGCCCAACAGTTTGAGATGAAGAAGCATATGTATAGCGAAAGGATAGTGTTTGGGAAAACGAACGTAATGACACTGAGGTCAAGCGATGAACGATGCAATACCTGAGATCTTACTCTCGGACACATGGCCTTTTATTAAGGAAAACTCGTTGCGCTTGAACAAGGAAAGTGACACGTTGGCTCCATACCGTATTCTGGGACCACACAAATCTTCCTTGCCCAGAGCGCTTCCCATGTTTCGCACTCACAGGCGCAAGTCACGCGATTTGCACAACAGTCCGTTGTACGAGAAGTGTTTGAGCTCTGTACACAGCCACGACGGCAGACGTTTCTGCCGATGCGCGCAAGCGGAACTCAGTGTGCAATCGCACTCTGCCACTGTTCTACTTGGCTTTGGTGAACCTTCAGTGCACCGTGCACCATGCGAGGGCCACAAGCTAGGTCGGGGCACCTGTTGGATGTGTCTTGCGCTCAGACGATGACACAGATATTGAGTAATGTTATTTTCAGTAAGAGCAGCATATGTTACGAAGTTCATTCGCCAAATGATTGGCATCCATTTGATCGAGGTGCGAAGTGTTTATATAAGGTACCTGGGGAATTTCTGGAGACTATTCAATCTGCCACCAGTCTTCCCCTCCAAGGACATGTATTCTGAACACGCGTAGTTAGCATAAGATTGTACCGTCAAAGAGGTAGTCGTCTTTTGATTAGCATTTGCTTGAACATCGTTCATTGAAATTGCTGAGACTTCAAAGGTCAAAGGTTTACTCGAGACTGAGGCAAGTAAAGTAGCCAAGCCTACCAGCGGCTGCCTCGGTTGGCGGCGCTTGTGATTTCGGCCGTTGGCTCCGTCTATGAATTCAATGAAGAGCTGCCTGGCAAGCAACATTATGCTACAATAATACGATTGGCTTGATCCAAGATGGCAGAGGCACCCATAGGTATGCTAATTCGAGTTTCGAACTTGCACAGCAAAGCTGACTCGTAGCAGTCCTCGATGGAGGGACCGGGTTCCTCAAGGTTGGCTATGCAGCGCAGGTAAGCAAGAAACTTGCAAAGGCTGAGCGTTGTACACATTGCAAACGATGCTGATCATGTTTCAAAATATAGAACTTCCCTGAGCACTCATACCCCTCCATTGTCGGACGGCCCATCTTGCGGTCAGAAGAGCGATCTGGGGATATTGTGGTCAAGGACATTATGTGCGGAGACGAAGCAGCAGCAGCTCGGTCAATGTTACAAATCACATATCCGGTATACCAGTGGCGTTCATTCTGGTTCGAGGAGTACGAGGGTGGGGCTGACTACGGGTACAAATAGATGGAGAACGGCATTGTCAAAAGATGGGACGATATGGAGCATTTGTGGAACTATACCTTCGACGGGAAGATGAAGATCGATACTACCGGCCGGAAAATCCTGTTGACAGAACCGCCGTTGAACCCTCTTAGAAACCGAGAACAGATGTGCGATGTGATGTTCGAGAAGTACAATTTTGGGGGCGTCTATGTGGCTATACAAGCGGTGTTGGCTTTATACGCTCAAGGTAGGGTACGCCTGTTCTTTGCGAGAAAATGGGCTTAACGTCTGGTCAGGCCTCAGCAGCGGCGTGGTCGTCGATTCAGGCGACGGCGTCACCCACATAGTACCTGTCTATGAATCGACAGTCCTCAACCACCTTACTCGGCGTCTCGACGTCGCAGGACGAGATGTCACGCGCAATCTCATTGCTCTTCTTCTACGCAGAGGATACGCTCTCAACAGAACGGCGGATTTTGAGACAGTAAGGCAAATCAAAGAGAAGCTATGCTACGTCTCCTACGACCTAGAGCTAGACCAGAAGCTGAGCGAGGATACGACGGTCCTGGTAGAGTCATACACACTGCCTGATGGACGTGTGATCAGGGTAGGCAGCGAACGATTCGAGGCACCAGAGTGCCTGTTCCAGCCGCATCTTGTGGACGTCGAGCAGCCGGGCATCGCGGAGTTCCTGTTCAATACGATACAAGCGGCGGATGTGGATATCAGGACGAGTCTTTACAAGGCTATCGTGCTCAGTGGTGGTAGCAGCATGTACCCGGGGCTACCGTCGAGGATGGAGAAGGAGATCAAGCAGCTGTGGCTGACAAAGGTGCTGGGTGGGAACCCGGAGAGGCTGAATGTGAGTCAGTAAAAGCTACGCAGATTACTACGATGCTGACTCTCGCTCCTAGAAGTTCAAGGTCAGAATCGAGGATCCACCACGGCGGAGACACATGGTGTTCCTTGGTGGCGCAGTGCTTGCAAATATTGTAAGTCAATCGCGAGTCCCCAGCGCGCAGTCTCTTTCGGCCGCTGACAATTCATAGATGGCAGACAAAGAGAACATGTGGATAACCAAGCAGGAGTGGCAAGAGCAAGGGCCAAGGATACTAGAGAAGCTTGGGCCGAGGTAGTTCCAAGTGCTTGGGACCTCATTCCCATTGCAGATCTGTACAGTAGAGTACTGTACGAAAAGCTCCAGCCAACAAATTCTTTTCCGCCCAATCGCACCCATCTCATAACTTCACTCGCTTTCTTTCTCCCGCGTCATTCATCTACCCTCACACCCCACAGCCCCACGACAACAATGGCCCCCATCAAAATCCTCATCATCAACCCCAACACCAATCAATCAATGACCGACTCCCTCCGCGACCCCATAGAAAGCCTAGGCTACAACAACGTACAGCCCCCCCCCTCCAACCCACTCGACCCATCACACCCACCCACCCCCCAATTCTACCCCATTACCCCGCTCCCCAAGCCCCAACTCCACCCCCAAGCCCCAACTACACCCCCAAAACTAACACCCCCACCAGACAACCTACACCTACCACACCGCCCCCTCAGGCCCCCACAGCATCGACTCCCTCGCCGACGCCGCCCTCTCAGCCACCCACACCCTCCCCTCCCTCCTCCCCCACCTCCCCACCCACGACGCCTTCCTCGTCGCCTGCTACTCCCCGCACCCGCTCGTCCCCCTCCTCAAACAGCGCACCGCGGCCCCCGTGCTCGGCATCATGGACGCGAGCGTCGCGGCGGCGGTGCCGCTGCTGCGGGGGGGTCGGCGGTTCGGGATCGTGAGCACGGGGGACGGGTGGAGGGGGGTGTTGGGGGATGCGGTGGGGGGGGAGGAGGGGTTTGGGGGGGTGGAGACGTGCGGGGTTGATGCGGGGGGGTTGCATGGGGGGGTGGGGGTGGAGGGGAGGGTGAAGGGGGCGGTGGGAAGGTTGGTGGGAGGGGGGAAGGTGGGGGTTGTGGTGTTGGGGTGTGCGGGGATGGTGGGGATGGAGGGGTGGGTGAGGGAGGTTGTGGGGGAGGGGGTGAGGGTTGTGGATGGGGTGAGGGCGGGGGTGGGGATGTTGCAGGGGTTGGTGAGGGGGGCGTTTTGAGGGGGGACGGGCGGCTTGGGGTGGGTGGTGGGCGTGGGGAGTGCGATGGCTACTAAGGTTGTGTGGGGACGATTGGATGAATTGCTTGGAGGGTATAAAAGCTATGTATGGCACTAGGCCGGAGGAAATTAAAAGAACATGACTGAGGGCTTCGGACAGACGGTGACACCGAAGTGTATACCGGTCGTTTCCAGTCTAGCTTGTATCGAGCAGGCCATTGAATTGAAGAAACGGGATAAGATTGATCGGTACACATTATTCGATGGTATGCCTTGACACGGAGCTGACGGAGCGATAGCTGCAGGGCTTGGGATTAGCAAGCGGTGGAAGAGGACGGTGGAGCGCGGGACTTACATCCAACCGGGATCCTGACCGCAGATGGATCTCGGGGTGTGGACAAGGCGTATATGATACTTTGAGTCCGTACATGAGTGACGACGGTATAATAGGAACATTGACGACATGGACCTGCCGAATTCGTGAGCTGTGAATAGTGGAAAGAATATGTGAGCACTACATACCGAACAGATGTAGCGACATCGCCAGGGGGTAACTCTCTGCTAAAATCCTCGCGGCTCGACAAGACAAGAGGCCTCAAGGGTTGAGGAAGTCGTTGAACCTGGTCAGGCTCTTCTTGACCTTCATCATCCGGGTCTCCCTCCGCCCGGCGATGAGCCCCCCGCCGTCATCATTGATGCCCAGGACCCGACGCGCCTTGGCGTTCTCGTCGTACGGGCGAGGGGCGGCGTCGACGCCGGCGGCGCGTCCGGGGAGGCCGAGGACCTCGCGGGCTTTGGAGTCGTCGCGCGGCGTGGCCCCGAAGAAGCGGATGGCCTTGAGGATCGCGGCTTCCTCTTCGTCCTCCCATTCGTTGTCGTCTTGCTCCTGCTGCTGGCGTAGGTATTCGTTGTATTGCTCGGCTGACATGATGGCCGGCGCCATGTTGCGCTTTGGTTGCCCGGATGAGTCTTCCTCGTACTGGGAGACTGCGATGGTGGGAGCCGATAGCTTGGATTCCTGTGATTGAGACGTCTCCGGGTTGGTCTTCTCGTTTTCTGGCTTGGACGTGGTGGGAGACGCGGATTTGGAAGGTGGGCTCATCTTAGAGCGCTTGCTAGGCGTGCACGTGAAGACCCATTCTTTGTGCATACCGATGATAAATTGATTGTTGTTTATCATGGCCTTCGATCTCCTATGCTTTTTCCCCTTGGGTGTGGTGTCGCCAGTCTCCTTCACCTCCAGCTTGTGCGAAGTAGGTGGCTCAGGCTTATTGGGAACTTCGGTCAGAGAGGATTCATCAGTCTGAGTAGATGCTTCAGACTTGGTCGGTGAACTAGACGTGGATGAGCCTTCAATGGCGGATACGGCACTATTCTTTGCAGGCGTAGAGAAATGAGCCAGTGCATCAGAAACGGCCTCATCAGTGGCTTCTTCCGCGATCATCGAAAGAACGTGGACTCCGGAAGCGTTCATGGTAGTCCATTGCTGGCCGAGCTCGGGATCCAAGGTTGGCACAAGCGCAGCCCATGTATTGGATCTGCTCAGCTTCTTGTAGAAGTGGCCGATGTGCTTGAGAACCCAGATCTTGATAATGTGGTCGTAGGGAGAGTGTTGGGCAAAGACCAATTCGGCGATCTTGGGACAACATTCTGCAGACATCTCCCATTCCAAGTCGTGAATGACTTCGAAGGCCATTTTCATGAGGTATGTCAACTTGAGCTTTGTTGCGAGCTTATGGAGACGAATGAGGACCATGAAGCGGTCAGCATCCTTGGTCAGGCGAGTGATGTAGACCCTCAGTCTCAGCATTGGGTAGCAGTCGGGACCGTTCTCGAGATAGGTCTGAACAACGTCAAAGCAGACACCAGGATCATTCATGAAATGGAGATCCATCTTGCAGCCAGGCAGATAGTCAAGAGACGTAAAAAATTTAGCTAGCACAGGAGAGCGCATCAGAGCGGAGCGCTGGACTATGAAGTTTCGGCTGACACCCCAAGGCATATCTGGGCAGTCGACGCTGATGAACTCGTCTACCTCTTCGGGAACATGGAATCTGGATAAGACCAATGTCAGTGTGGCACCGAGACTGAGGTGCTGCTTCACAAATTGCAGGTAAGGCAGTAGCTCTTCCATTGTCTACCTACAACCTGTGCCCATCCTGAAAGGTGATGACGGGAAGTGAATAAGGGATGTCTGGATATACACAAACTGTTTACTCCACATGGGCGGGTAAGGCTGCAACATAATCGAAAACTGGAGTTGCTTATCGTGTAGACATTATGAGCGTGACATGAAGTCGTGAGGATGTATAAATTGGGGATGCCGTAGCCGACAAAGGAAATCATGAACGTACCCTTGGGCCAAGACTCTCTGCTCGTACTGCCCTTGAGTCAAGCCAGGCCTGCTCATCATCTCTAGCTCAGGATGCCATTTTACAGATGGGACGTTGAAAAAATAGCCGATGGCGATCATTCCACTATCGAGCTCCTCCTCCTCCTCATTCACAGGAACGACGGTACTTGCCGAGCTGGAGGTCTCGACCTCCTCCTTCTTGCCGTCTTGAGTGGTGTCTGCTGCCACGTTGATACTGACACCGGCCTCCTCCTTGAGGATAGGAGTGCCCGCAATTTCTGGCATTGTACTCTCGATTTCGTCGTGGATTGGCGTCATGGTATGTACTGGCATTGCGGATTCCGCAGCAGGGAGGGTCAGGCTGTGAGAGAGTGTAGTAGAGTCAGAACTTCAACAGATATGAGTGTGATGAAATTAGTAAAGAGCGATGGGATTGATAAAAGAGTGTGGTGTTGGAGGAAAGGGTTGATTGGTGGAAACTTTTGATCATGAGTAAGTAGCCTGAGAAAATTCCAAATTCTTTGGTCAACACTGAGGTCGATGAAGGGCTAGCGGTATTATTCCTGACAGGCATTACAGGTTGCCTACCTACCTACCTACTTTGCAAAGGGCGTGTTCCTTCAACTGGCTTACTTAGAGGGTAGCCATCCATTTCTGATATTGCCATTAGAGGGGCCACATATTTCACAATTCTCTGCGTGATTTCAAAGCTCATCAAATAGGTTATATCAGCCAAGGTATTGTGGGCAAGTACGCAGAAGCTACAGAAATCTGATACACCTTAAGCACCAGCTTACCTCCTCCCATGGCTTGAATGGGGCCTTTCCCGTATCGCCGTTTGGTCCAAGTCCAGACATCAGTATGTAGGTATTGTGCAATCAATCATGAGAATCCCGCTTCTCTAAGTCGTGTTAGATGGAATCCTTTGTGTTTCATACATGTACACAGCATTGAGAGACGGGACGATAATGGCCCCCTTTCTCTGTATCCCAAGACGGAGAACTTTCTCGACCCTTTCATTTCGGTTTGAACAGGGCTGCCTGTGTATCGTACTTGTACTCCAGATCCAAATGCCAATAATTTGGCGTCGTTGGCTTAGTGATCAACCATGCTTCATCCAATGCTTTCAGCACATCATCCGGTAATGGCCCTTTCTCCAAATCCTTGAGGTTGCTTTCGAGTTGGCCAAAACTACTCACACCGATGATCACCCCATCTCGTCCTCCATTTTGCATGTTCAGAGCAGAGTGATGAGTACACCAGCGGAGTGCTATCTCTAACATTGTCAGGCTGTGCTTTTGAGCGACTGGCTCAATCAGTCGAAGAGCATCAAAGGTGGCGTCTTTGAAGTATCTTTTCCTGTACATGTCCCCCGACTTGGCTGTGTCACTAAAGCGGCCCTCTTGAGGAACTTCAGTGCTCTTGATCTTGCCAGAGAAGAGGCCACCTGCCAATGGATTGTAGATCACCACATCAATGCCGTAGCGGTGACAGGCCGGTATGAGCTCTTGCTCCAGCGAACGAGCTGAACAACTATCAGCGATCAACATGTCTGGATATTCGTTCCGTGAAACTTACTAATGCAATTATACATTCCCTGGTAAATCGTCGGCCTGACCCAACCCCTCTCCTTGCACATAATGACGACCTCGGCAACCTCAAACGCCGTAAAGTTGCTCAATCCCAGTTGCACAAACTTTCCCTCTTTATGCATCTCGTTGACTGCCTCCAAAGTCTCTTCAAAAGTCACAGAGCGATCCGCAGCATGCAAGTAGAAGATATCCACACAGTCCGTCTTCAGCTCTTTCAGCGACAAGCTAAGTTGTTCTTTGATAAGAGCAGCTTTGTGGATCCCAGCTGGCCTAGGGTAGCATTTCGTAGCCAAAGTTAAGCCTCGTTCTTTCCAGTGTGCTTCTGCTGAGAAGGCTTCTTGCTTGCCTATTTACGAGTCAGCGCCTCAGCCTGCGCAACGGGTTGAAAGGAAGTTGTTTACCTCCAATATACGATCGCGCCGTATCAACCTCATTGTAGCCTTGGGATTGGAAGTAGTCGAGACACTTGTTGTACTCATCCAAAGACGTGATACGGGCTCCAGCCGAGGAATCTGGACCAAAGGTCATCAACCCTAGGATAACCCTGGGCTTTCCGGTTTGCATAAACAGAGGCATAGCGACGATGGAGCGACTGAGGAGACAGATGCCAATGACGCTCTGCAGGTAGGAAAGGGTTGCATAAAGTAGAAGAGACTCCGTCAACCGCCACTCATGACGTTGAAGCCTTTATATCCGAACCAACAACCTTTATCCCCGACGTATCTTTGGCGGCGAGGCGGCTTGCCGCCGTTCGGTCACGAGCGCGCTAAATTAGAGCTCAAGGAAGCCGATAAACAACTTAGAAGCATACGCCCGAGGGCCTACGGTATGATGACAGAGGTACCGAGGTGTCATATGGGTGTGGGTATGCATGGGATGTATGTTGTACGCAGACGGCTTGCCTGCTACTGTAGTATCAACTTAATACCTTCTCGAGCTACGGTATCCATTTGGATTTTACACTTTAACCTTCGACGTTTTCAAACCAAAAACGCTCCCAAATCCACAACAGCTTGTCTGCGCTTCAATAACCCACGACCCTGCTTGGTCCACCAGCTTGGGCGAAAGTACTTGTGTAGATCATCGAATTTGGCTGAGAACTGATTGTGGGAAGCCACGAGATCTACGGGTCTGCCATGGGTCCTCAAAGCACATTGCGGAGCTCGAGGGCGTTGCCGCAAATGAACGAGCTTGACGGCCGTCATATTTACTTCGACGTCAAATCAAGTCTTATAAAAGTACCCGAGAAGACGACAGAAATCCGAGAGGGTTTTATTGCACACTTTGTCAGGGAAGTGGTCGAGAATATTTCGACAGTCTTGCTCGTAAGACCTCATTTACGTATTCTTTTAATCCTCCCACTCCAAAGAATCCAATTTTATTTCAACTCGTCATTCGCCCCGGAACGCCGCACCGCAGACCTTAGAGCTTCCTTTGCCTTGATAGTCCGCGGATCCTCGGGGCCTGCCCTTCGCTCCAAACCTTTGACCGCAGCGATTCTATTGCGCATATTCTTATTTGTTACATTATGACCCGGGCCTAGGCTCTTCACTCAGTTAGTATGGATCTTGTCAACATCAAATCCCGCCATGTTCTTGTCCCTGTTAGATTCTTCCTTGTAGCATCCCAAGGTCTCTTCAACGGACTTCAAAGCTTCCTCAGTCATTTTCGTAGACGGATGATCTGCCCCAAGCATCTTCTCCTTCCTGCTCAGCATCCGCTGATGAATCTCCCTCATTGCTTCCCACTCCCCCTCGCAGCGTAATGACGCGGCCAGATTTTGAAGCGACAACAGCGTGAGCTGGTGATCATAACCAACGCTTTTCTCCCAGTCGGTATACCATTGTTCCCAGCGCGGAAGCAATTGCTGGTAGGTGTCATTGTTACTAGCATGAGACTGAGCATGCAGAATTTCCTCTAAGTTCTCCACGCTCATGAGATAGTTGGGATCGTTCAGTTTCTTTGCCTCCTTTCGCAGTCGCATGGCTTCTTCAGCTAGTGCCACGGCGGTGTGGTAGCTGCCTCGCGTTTTGAAATACCCTGACAGCTTCTGCGCTAGATCAGCTTGCGAGTAGTCTTCCTTAGCTGAATACTGTCCATAGGCGTAGACAGCTTGGGCATGTGACAGGTATGTATCGCACAGGTCAAGCGTTTCAGGGCCTGCTGGAGGAAACTTCTCTGATATCATTCTTAGTGAGATCTGGGCCCAAGCTTTGAACCTGCCGTGAGTTTTCAACCAGTTGCGCGTCGCTAGATGTACCAATCTATGCATACTAAACATCGTATCAGTCCTGTCTGTCGTAATAAGGCTGTATGCTTTGAGAAGACCCAAAGCGTTGGTAGCCTTTACCAAGCTCATAGGCAAAGGAAGGAGGTTTTTAGGAACAGCTTGATCGTCTAGACAGGCCATGTAAGATAAAAGATCCGCGGCGACAAGGTCAGACCGATTGATTTGATCGAAAGAGACTGTGTATGTGGACACAATGGGATTTTGGGCGTCATCTTCTCTCGCAGGATCCGTAAATTCTTCAGACAAGAGCTCTGTTCTGGATGCCTCGCTATGACTATACAGTTGAAGGTACGCTCTAATAGTGATAGAATTTTCGGCAATGTAGGATCCGGCTTGAGACAAGGCAAGGGGAAGATACTCCAAACGACCGAGAAGCTCAACGATCTCATCGCCATCGGACATGAACTCGCCTGAACGAGACTTCAAAAGTTGTTCGGCGTCAGCGGGATCCATTTCTGGCAGTACGACTAGTCCAGTTGCAGTAGCGAATTTGACGCCAGCTTTCTTGTTTCGAGTTGTGAAAAGAATGGAGCCATTTGCAGACTTTGGGAGGAATTCGGATAAACCCTTCAGTAAGAGAGGCCGGTCAGCTTCCCGATTGCCAAACAGTATGTCAGTGTCATCCGCGCTATCCACAATGAGCAACCATGTACCAGCATCGTTACTACTGAGCCACTCCCTGATTAACTCTTTGGGATCATGAGCGGAGCCACTCGGTCCAGATATACCCGCAAGTCTACCAATCTGAAGGTAGTCTTGTTCGAAGCGTGAAGCGCTGCTGGCATGAATCCAGAATATTGAGAGTTGCGGTTCCATTTCAAGGCGTCGGTAAGCATACTCCAAGGCGACCTGAGACTTGCTGCGAAGAGCATTAGCAATTGAGCTGTTGAAAAGACTGAAAAGATCCTTAGATTACCCTATCCCACCCAGACCAACCAAAGCAACGCGAGTGTGTTCAAGCTGTCTCTCAAGTCTAGATGAAACGTCCTCGATTTGAACGTCTCTGCCTACGAAGCCTGAATTTCTAGCGAAAGGCATCAGTAGAAGACCACGTGGAGGACTCGCTCTAAGCCCCGTTGTTGAGATGGGCTGGTTCAGCTGCTAGTTATGTTAGTAGTACGGTTGATTGATTCTACCAGCGATATCATACCAAGAGTCGCTGCATATCATCTTGCATCCGTGGGAGCATTTCATCATGAATAGCCGTCATTCTGCCAGAAATGGCGGGAATATCATCATGGACGGTTGTGATCTTTTCAGCAATTTCAGGAAGCCAGCCATGGATTCCCTCAATATCTCTCATTATAGCTGGCAATGTATCAACCTTGTTTAGGACGGTTGTCACTTTATGAAAGCTGTCTCTGATAGCAGGAAGCTCCTGAGACATACCGTCAACAGCAGTTTGCACTTTGACGAGTTCGAGATGAATCGTATGCAGCAAGCCGCTTGGCTGAAGTCAGATAGTTTCACTCTATGTGCGAATGCTAAACTTGCCTGTCAATCGTCTCAATGCATAGAACCAATGCACTCTTTCCCCGTTCAAGCTTGGCAAGATGGGCAAGGATTGTTTTTTCTTTGCTGACTGCGGCCAGAGCTCTCCATATCTTATCCGGCTTATAGGCTTCATCAGCAGGAGTAACTCTTCGCAAGATATCAAGCAGATCATTTGCATCATTGCTGCAGCTGTTGAGGATGGACGAGACTAAAGCCGTTTGAAGACTCGGATTCTTTTTGATCAGCTTCGCTATGTCTATAAGCTGTTCGACCTGCACGGACTGTAGTCGGATCGATTCCGGTGCATCACGGACTTTCTTGTACAGGTCGTAGATTGCACCAGTGATCTTGAGACCCTGCTCAGCGACTTGAGACGCTGCTGCCAATACTCCCAAGACTTCGATTCCTGACATCTTAAGAGATAATCATCATCTTCATGCAAAGCTACGCGTGGGGTAGGGTGTTGTGCTTCATCAACGAAGACCACTCGATACTTGAGACTCTTACGTCGCTTTTAGTGACTAGACATCCGACCAACGGCAGTGTTAAGTTGCGTTCATTTCGGACCGTGGAAAAATGGAGTAATTACCTGTCAGAGATTTCCTGACGGTTATTTGGTTTATTTGATTAGTAAGCCACCATGTGTGGGGGATTTCATGTCCCGGGTTCCTATCTCGGGTACCTTAGTTTTCTATGCCTTTTCCTCATTTCACCTTTTCCCAAAGCATTCTGAGAATGCTAAAGGCTAATCTACCCACAGGTGCTCAAGAAGTAATCGCTCTAGCAGGCGCAGGCGATCTAGGTCGCTATGTTTGCGAAGAGTTTCTCAGATGTTCAGATTTTGTTCCCATCATCCTAAGCCGTGGAGTAGGCCTTCTGACGCTGTTCATATACCAAACTACCTGTATCAGGCCACGGCCGATTGTAAAACCCTCCCATGCGTTGGAGACTGATGCATCCACTACGTAGACACAAAGCAAATGGTTCAACGGATACCCTGATCTCTCCGTCTACTAGACGGACTATACTACTACCTCCCTCCTTGCCATCCTCAACTCCACCAAGTCGACAACCTTGATCTCTTTCATCAGCCTCGCCGACTCCTCCTATATCAGTACACTTACCGCTCTACTTACAGCCTGCACCCTCTCGCGTACCTGCAAGCGCTTGGTTCCCTCCGAATGGATCGGCGACTCGGAAACTTACCCTCTCAAACCGGACTATTATGGCAGTACTCGTGAACCATTCAGACAGACGCTAAGAGCACAGACGGAAATTGAGTGGACGCTTTTCAACGTGGGGTGGTTGGCGGATTATTTCTTGCCAACGGACAGAACGTTCATGGCGCCGATAAAGGACAAGTTTCCGATCGACATGGATAGCTGGAGAGCGTGTATCAGAGGGTCTGGGGATGAAGCTCAGAGTTAGACGGCTGCGAGAGATGTTGGGAGGGCGGTAGTAGAGTTGTGCAAGGCGGAAACGTGGGTAGGTGTCTTGATTACTCGTGTCGGCTCAATGCGCAGAGTGTCATTTGTTTTCGATTTGTGGAGCCTAGAAATGCATGACTCACAGTGTGCAAAGGAGCAAGTCACCTACGTTGCTGGCGAGTGGAGTACATTCGACAAAGCGATCATCACCATTGAATCATTCTACGGTATTTCAACAATAAGTCCTATTCCCATCTCCGCTGGTCTCTAATCTAACATGCTGCGTCCCTTACAGGTCGCTCGATGCCGCGAACTTACAAATCTTGGGAAGAAATCCAGGAGTCCCTCGGGAAGTATGATACCGACGGCGATTTCGCTGCTTTGGAACTAGCGCAGGTCGAAGAGATGATGGTCATGGAATGCTTGAATTGTCCCAAAGAAGAGACCTTGAGGCAACGTGCGAAGTACTTTGAAAAGTGCAAGTTCTTGGATTTGGAGCAAATGTTGATGCTTGCCGAAAGAGGAGGTTCTATGCTTGATGACATTATCGGTGGGTTTGGAGCAAGTCAAATTTATTGGGGGGGTGTAGACTCTGCACGCGGCACTACTACCACATTGCCCCTCAACAGCCAGTATTCGGCCATCCGACTTGGCCAGGACGGTTCCATTTTTGCGACTCTGGCGATAAATCTCGTAATCCTCGTCGTCGCTATAGAAGAGGCAATCCGGACGCGCAACTGGAAAGATCTACCTTTGCTCAACTACTTGACCCTGACAAGCATGGTCGTGGCTTCTTCCTCGGGGGGACCGGGATCGCGGATGCTTGCGCGCACAAGCACAGGCAGGGAAAGGTTTGGAAAGGTGAGGGTGGAAGCAAAGAAGCGGGTGAGGTTAGGGTCAGGTTGATGCAGAGTGAAGAGAATGAGATACCTCGGATTCAGCTGGCGGAGACAGATAGTGCTGAGGGCGCGATCAAAATAGGAAAATCCATCAACAGAGAACTACGTACATAATTCTTGCTTCCCCAATCGTGACTCTCCAGAAGCACACTTGAAAGGTTCTCTTTCCCTTTCTTCTCCTCTTATCCTCTACAGCTCATAAACTCGGACCGACCCGAGAAATAAGTAGCCGTATTGACTGGCCCACCTCGAGATAGATTCCATGGATCCCCGGATACTTTGCAAATATCCTGCAAGCGGGCGATTCCTGAGACTTGATACCGTAAACGAGAACCATTCCCCGTATCACTACCATTCTCCACACATGGGCGACCCTTTTCTGACGCCAGCTTATTTGTGGAGTCACGACCAGTAGCAAGATCAGAACAACAGAACGTAGCGAAATAAAATCACCGCGCTGCCGGTGTTTGGCGGAGTGTTTCTACTTGATCATATTGGGTTCGATTCCTAATGGCCTTGGTACAATGGTGTAGTGGTTTCTGTGGTCTCAATTCTGCCGGTATACGTGTGGAGTAGCACTGCCCATGGGGCGAGCAAGATTTTCTCCCGGGTCTCCGCTACGCAATCTCGTTGCTCCTGGTATGACACATCCGAGAGTATGGGGACACCTATGGGTCGAAGTGAAGTCTGGTCTTTCGGTGACTCTGCTTGGGAAATAGGAAAGTGGCAGTAGTGATGGTGATGGTGATGCCGAATGTTGGGATCGTCTTCGCGGTGGTGTGAATCTGTCATGATCTATACCCAGAACCTCGCCCTCACCGTGTGCTCCTATTGGAAAATTACTCCTTGTACATAATATCCAATACGGAGTGTGGTAATCATACGTTTAGGGCTAGTGCGAGCCTCACAGCGTTGTAAAAGCGGCCAGGTCGAGTACATGCTACCAATGCGGATGCGCAACGGCAATGCATGCAGGCTCAATGCCGCTCGGGATCTTTCCCCTTCTATTCCCATTCTGACATCAAGACCCCTCAGTATGCCAGTATGTAGAATAGTACCTATAAACCAACACAGCACGGCCCAACGTATCATTAGTGGGACTTGGCCCAAGGATCTCCGTGGTGTCGGTTGGATCGCATGATAGGTGTTAGTGAGGCAGAATCACATCGTCCCATAGACGCTGGTGAAGGCGCTAGTATTGGTCTAATGTATTGCATTTGGGGATATCGTTAGTCGTTACCATTCTGGAAGGACGATATGCAGGGGTGTGGTGTTGTGCTTGGCTTGTTTGGGCCCTCGGGCCGTACACGTATGTATCTGAGTTGGCAGGACTACTACCTACTTTAGGTATCCGACCATGTCCGGTGCGCTGCCTGGGCCCGTGCCGGAATTTTGAACAGTCTACCTAAAGTAGGTGAGTATACTAGGTACTACCGGCACGATTTGCGGGCCCTGCAGGACATTGCTTTTCCCCCGCATCTTACCCCTCAACTCCTGCAAGTCTGTACCTAGGGAGATCCTGCAGATTCCGGGCTTTGTGCTTGATCGTCACCGAAATTTCATACAGCGCTAGTTAGGGGCTAAGAACCTTGGCGACGTCAGTAACAGATTACAGAATTTCATTCGAAAAGAAACTTGATAGGATCAAATTACCTTAGCTCTGTATTGAGAAATGAGTGCAACGCTGCTTGCCAAGCACTACCTCAGCCATTCAATTTTGAGTGGAACTGTTGCAACCCGCGGCTACCTTATGTATCAACAGCCATAAGTGCTGGTCTCATCTTGGCATCACCAACCCTCTGCATCTGCAGCCCAAACAAGCTCGTTGTCGCTACTGATGGACCAATTACAGCCATGGAGAAATCTACCTAGTCAAGGGACGTGGGATACATCGAGTCAGATCGCTACACAGCAATCAACAACCAATTTTACGTACATGGATCGATTAGCTCCTGAATGGTGTAGACTTCAGCGAGCCCGCAGAAGTTGGCGTGGAAGAGAGTACACTAAGTGAAATCTGAAGACTCGTGAGGTTGCAATCCAGGCTGTTCAGAGGGAGCGTCCGTGCAGGACAAACGTTTCTCTGCGGATATGCTCTACAGTGAAATGGCTTTTATGTAATAGATTGCCTGGTCTCTCGCGGAAGGCCGAAGACGGATGCACCCCACATGAACCCTGTGCGATGAATCCACGCTGGCATGGAGAAATGAAACAATGACAATTGACCGACGTCATCACGAGACTCTTGGTTCGACGCTTCGAGGCGTCGCGTGGTAGCACGACGTTTGTTACTCGAGAACAGTTGGTTGCTTTGTATGTGCACATCGTGTACGCAAGCAAGTCATAATGACCCTGCCCACCCTAAATTTCCACCTCTACACGCACGGAAACGCGTCGCAACGTCAAGAGCTTGCATCGCACCTACTAGAAAGTCTCTCTGAGCATGGCTTCGTGAAATTAGTCGGCCATGGAGTGTCCGATGAGAGAATCAGCGAGGTTTTCAGATGGGTCAGTCCGTCGACACGCATCTCTGTTGCACATCCTCCCGGCGAAATGATGATGTTTGGAGGATCAGGAGTCATGCTGAAATGTTCTGCAGAATAAGTCCTTTTTTGCCATGCAGGACGAGCATAAGCTGGCAATTGCACACCCCGGGGGTTCGGAGCCACAGAGAGGGTTCTCGGGCATTGGGGCGGAGAGTAGCGCTGGGCTTTACAGAAAAGGCATCCTCAAAGCTCAACTCAAGGGAGATCTCCATGACTCGAGGGTACGTGGCAAGCTGTGAAACATCTATTCACAGTGAAGGAGGCCGAGCCTGGCTGAGAGATACGTCCATATAGGAACATTTCGACCAAGGAGCGCCGACAGACGCCCAATTCCCCAACCGCTGGCCCCCCGAGAGCGTCCTCCCCGGCTTCCGAGCCTTCATGGAAGACCTGTTCGAGCTCTTCGAAAGGATCGCCGCGCAAATCCTCGAAGCGTTGGAAACGGCCCTCGCCGTCCCCGCCGGTACCTTCACCCGCTCCGTCACGCACGACGCCAGCGCCAGCGAACTGCGCCTGAACCACTACCCCGCCATCGACATCGCCGACCTGAAACGGGGCACCGTCGGCCGGATCTGGCCGCACTTCGACCTCGGCGTCATCACCCTCCTCTTCCAGGACCGCACCTGCGGGCTCGAGTTCGAGGACCGCGCGCGCCGCGGCCGCGGCGAGTTCGTCGCGGTCGAGTCGGACGATCCGCGCGAGATGGTGGTGAATGTGAGTGAGACGTTGCAGCGCTGGACGAATGGGCGGTTGCCGGCCGGGCTGCATCGGGTGGGAGTGCCGCCGGGGCTGGATGGGAGGGCGGAAGGAGTGTTGCCGGAGAGGTTCTCGGTGCCGTACTTTTGCAAGGCGGATCGCGTAGCTTCGGTCGGCTGTCTGGAACCGTTTGTCGAGCCGGGGGATAAGGCTTCCTATGAGGATATAACGGCGATTGAGTATCACCAGCAGAGGCTTCTATCAGCCTATTGAAGCGGTCCTGAGAAAATTTTCAACGCTCGGGGCTTTTGTTTTTCCTCGCTTTTTTCTTGTCATCCAACGACTTTTCGTTTCTTCACTGGGGGAATACAGAGACTGCTCTGCCATAGAATTCCCGATGAAAACAAGCGAAAACTCTGTGCCCAGTACTCTATATATGTATATGCCACAGCTCTACTATGTCCATCAAATGCTGGCCACTATCGCTCTGACTTCTAACTGACCCTTTCTCCCGTGACCCACAAGCCATCTGTCCTATCAACGCCGGAATCCCCATCGATCATCATACTCATGACTTGCTCCCTCCCGTAAACACCACAACTGACCCCAATACAAGCAAGGTTAATCCTCCCATCGTCAGCGCCATCCCTTCCCACCCAAATCGTATCCTCACATACCCCGCCACCAACGGACCCGCCAGACCGCCGCCAGAAACAATTCCACTCATCAACCCAAACGCCCTCGCATACGCTCCCCGCGGGCCAAAAGCCCCGGGCCGCTTTTCCTCAATCGCTCCGATCGCCGCGCTCGCGTCGACCCGCAACGGAACGAGCGACAGCGCGAGCGCAATGCCGAAGAAGAAGAACAACACACCGAGCTTCAGCATCGGCATCGCGGTGCCGGGGCCCACGAGACCGAGCGCGGCGAGCGAAGGGGCCCCGACGGCCAGGCCGGTCGACGCGACGACCTTGGGGCCGAAACGGTCGGTCAGGATACCGGTGAGGGGGGAGAAGAGCATCGGGACCGCGAGGGTGAGGAAGAGGGTGGCTACATGGACGGGGCCGAAGGAGAAGGCCGAGTTGATGTAGGGGCCTAGGACGGCGTCGAAGCCGCAGGCTGTGCTGTTGAGGATGAAGACGCCGGTCACGGAGGTGAGGAAGCGGGAGTTGGTGAGGAGGGTGAGGTATAGGTTGCCGGTGGCTATTGGCGGAGGGGTGGGAGGCGGTGTGTTTGGGAGGAGTGGTTGCGATTCCATGGCGCTTGGCGGGCATTCACTAGTGCCAGTAGCACCCGCAATAGCACGTGTGTCTCCTTGATTCTCAATAGTCCCTTCAGTATCCTCCGCCGTACGCTTCCCCCTTCCCCCCTCCGATTCCTTGTCTCCACTACTCACCACAAATCCCTGCGTCCTATCCTCAATGATCAACAACCTCAGCCCGACCTCCACTGCCAGCAGCGCCAACGCCGGAACAAAAGTCTGGAAATACCCCGCGTACTCATACAGCACCCCGCCCATCACAGGGCCCAGCAATAAGCCCATGCTAAAAGACATGCTTGTGAAGCCTGTCGCGCGACCGAGGCGCTCCTGACCGACCACTTCACGCATTAGGGTATAGCCTACCGTCGCCACAATGGCCGTTGACAGACCTTCGAGGAGACGAGCGGAGAGAAGGATGGGGAGGGTGGTGCCGAAGGCAAAACACAGAGTTGAGGCGAACCCAAGGATAAGGCCGAGAACGAAGGGCGTGCGGCGGTTGGGGATTCGGTCGGACATGGCGCCGATACATACTGTGGTTTGGAGATGTCAATCATCGGTTCCCCCCCCCCCCCCACTTTTTCTTTTTCTTTATTGTATATCTCGCAGAAACCATAGAATCACACAAGCACGCAAGTAGGCACACACAGGGACATATGAGAGGTAGATAGGTAGATAGACAGACAAGAAGAGAAACACACATATGAAATATACACACAGTACTCGCATTGACCGCACCCAACAAGAATATCCAGAAGAATCTAGCTCGAAACCACGCGTCGAGGAAAATGCACAGAAGAGTCCAACTCGTACTCACGCGAACCCATCATGAGCGCTCCTCCAAACGCAGCCAGTAAGATCGAGTTCCATCTCTGCACCTCGGCCTCATCCGTCAACCCGACTCGCTCTTCCAGAGCATATGGCAGCACCGGCACGACCAAATTCTGCAGCAGGATGTCGGAGAAGACGGCGACGCAGACGACGAAGACGGTGAATCCTTGCGAGGCGCGGAGGGCGTGGAGGCGCATTTGGAGGGAGGAGCGGGAGGGCGGCGGCGGGGAGGGTGTGAGGTGGGAGGGGCGAGGGAATGGGGGGGGGGGAAGGAGGGCGGAGACGGCATGGTTTGGTTCGAGGGGAGTGTGTCCGTGCGTTTGTTTCTCTACGTCATCTTTGGCTTACGTGGAAATGTTCCCCATCTCCTTATGTAGAGAACGCCCGAATCGACACTTGATGGCTGAAGGGAGGCACGGATTTCGTAATTCGTAGGAGGTGTTCGGTCGGCTAATTCCGGTGGAAGCGTTCCGGCTCATCTCGCTCGGGCTTGCGGGGACCGGCTGAGGCTGAGGGCCCAGATGCCCGGCTGGCAGATAGCGGTGCGTGCTGTTCTGATGATCATGATTCGCGGGATATGGAGGTACCTGTGTCAGTCGGAGTAAGTATCGTGTACAATCGAGGCGGTATTCAAGTTCCCGGTAGCGTGGGAATTTCGACCCTCGGCACAGCTCCACAACGAGCGCTCTGTTGAAGAAGGTTTTGGTGACGGATATGAAGGTTTATGATGTTATCTGAGGCTTCATCACACAAATATCCTTCGTTCGATCGCAACGAATCGAGATACCGAAGGTGGAAGTGAACTTGAACTTGATTTGGTTGAATATTTGCGGGCACGCACGCCACCGGGAACTAAATACCAGCCCGATCGTACATATCAAGAAAAAGGGTCCCTCGGTCCAATAAAGGGCGGATCCCGCGTTCCATTCGAGGCAAACAGCTTTCCTTCCAATAACTTCTCGAAGAGAAATCTCCCAGAGACGCCGCCCTCCGTCGAGTGCCCGAGTACAGGACTACAGGACCCCGCAGAACGCTAGGCCTTACGCTTGGGTTCGAACACATCCCGTCCTCTTCTTTCCTTTACGGGCGATTCTCTCGCATGAGAGCTTCTGCCTTGAGCTGATATTCGCTGAAGATAGCAATTGCCTTCGAAAGGGTCGGAGATATCAGCCGGATCTTCCTAACCCCTAATGTGGCGGAGAGCCAGGGGAAAAGCGTCGAGACTTACTTGCTTGGTCTTGGCCTCTCCCTTCCCACCATAACTCTTCGCGAAGCCCTCTCGATACGCTATCTCGTTGTTCAAGAAGCTCTTAGGCTCAGCATGTCCGTTTGTCCGATCGGCTGCTTCAGCTTTTGGAGCAAAGAGCGAATCACATGACACCTCCGCCTCGTCCCCTTGTGTCTTCGCTAGCGTACGTAACAAGTCGGGAGCAATAGTCAGTGAATCCACACCAGCTAACTTTTTCGCTTCCGAGATCGTGAGTAAACCGGCCGCTTTCACTCTCGTCTTGTGCGCATGGCGTTCGTAGTATTCTTGGGCCTCGAGGCAGAGAAGGAGGTTGGCACCACCGTCGTCGTAACTGGAGTGGAGAAGGAAGTCAGTAAGTCGATAGCAATACTTCTGCTGATCCGAATTGGGAAATTCAAGGTCAAAATGGTGGAGCGCCCTTACGTCTCATCGAAGAATGCTTTCAGCTCATGCACAAAAGGCGCAATATAGACGCACCCGGACTCAGCAGCCAAGATCGCTTGTTCCATCGTAAACAACGTCGTCGCAAGGGTGCTGATGCCGAGCGTATTCAGTTCCCTGCACGCTTGCAGACCCTCCCACGTAGAGACCACTTTCACGCATAGTCTGGACAACTCAAATTCGGGTTGTAACTGGTGGCAAAGGTTGGATATCCCTGTGAGATTTGTTGGAATCCTTAGTGCGCTAGACGTAGCCGGAGCAAAACAGTGAGTAGGAGCAGGGGTCAAGGCGCACTTTGGGCGTTCTCAACAATATCAGGTATGGATGTGAGAGTTGGGTTTGTCATTACGTGGATGGCCCCAGTGACGTAGGGGGCGATGTTCAAGGAGAGCTTGCACATCTACCAGAAACATGGTCAGAAGTAGGATCGAATGTCGAGATTTCAATCAATCTTTGCGGGTCAGAGCGATCATGGCAAAATGACACCAACCGCGATTTCCACCGCTAATTCTTCATAAGTCACGCCAATGTATGCGGACAGTGACTGTTGGGCAAGCATGGCGGAGCTTTTGAGTATCTCCGCCCTGTGAGGCTCAATGAGCTCGAGGTATGCATCCGCCTGAGGAGTTTTTCTTCACGATCAGTGGTGCTTTCTTCTCTAGAAGGGAAAGCGGTTTGTATCTAAAGATACGCAAAGCTGGTTGAACCTTACCTGGTTCGAAGTCGAATCCACAAACTTTCCCAGCTTTTTGGCAACTATGTTTGGCACAGATCCATTAGCACCGCATCAAAATCTCACAATCTGAGGAAGTGCAAGAAGAGATGACAAGCTTACGTTCAGTGTCCAAGCAATCGCAATCCACCTGACTTTTAGAACGTAGGTACTCTAACAAGTTTGTCTTCTCAGAGTAGGAACCCATGCTGGCAACGCACCCAATTCCTCCGAAAAGTTGAATTGGACAACGATGCACCTTTAGGCAGGTTCTAACAGCACATGTGTGTAAAGAGGTCGGCACCAGGAGTCTTGCTTTCGTTACTACTGTAGAAGTCGTCTCCTTGTGCCACTCCTTGAACGGAATTTGCGACTTTCGTAACTTCCTTTGGCAGGCGATACCAACACCTGTACAGATCGTAGTAATTTCGTGCAGATAGAGCCTTGACGTAGAAAGTATTGGTGCGGTACGAATTTGAGAAGTCTGCACGCACAAGAAATATCTGAGCATGCGATCCCCCAAAGAGATTCCTTGAATTGTTGGACCAAATTGAGGGAAGTCGTACTAGCTGCTCGCCCAAGATTGGTGCGGCACAAGCATGAAGGATTGGCAATTTGGCATCTGTACGAATGTGATCTATGCGGGGTCGAGCTGACCCAAGCCCGGCTGGGACTCGGGGAGCATAATGCATATGCATATGCATATGCTGTAACTTCCCCGCATGCATAAATAGAATCACGGTCCTTCGTCATGGCGGGGTGTTGGGGGACGTTATCCAAACCGCGTGGGGGTAAATGTCCGTGCAAGGAGTCGAGGACTGGGGAGGAGAAGCCGAAGACCTGGATGCATGCATACAGATTTCAAGACGCCTTGATTGCTCGGCATGTACTCCGTATGTACCGTACGTATGTGAGACGATACACTTAGCGTAATGCGTCGATCTGGCCCACAAAGTGGCGCCTGCAAGACGAATTGTAGTACGTCCTAAGCCCAACTTGAACTTTAGGATCCACGAATCGTTACCCTTTCTCGTAGTTGTGGTCGCCGCCTATATGCAATGTGCCGTATTCAATGTGCCGTATGCAATGTGCCGTATTCAATATGCACTATGCAGTTGTAAATAAAGACAAGTTGTTTGAGAACAAGACTTGTGAATGAACCGTTATAGTACTGAGTACCTACCACATATTTGGAGAGTATCCACCCGACAGGCGCAAAAGTAGCGACGTTACAGTGGCTTCACTATGTACGTCGTGCGCCTTGCATAGAAGCCAACCCTTCCACTCACACGGGCTGCTTATTATCGTGAAAAAGATCGAGCGATGGGCTAGGACTAGACAAGCCTTGGGCTTCGCCCTCGGCGACTGCCAAGTTTGATCGAGCATCGCTAGCGACGACAAGAACGTTTGCTGCTGAAGCTATTTCGAAATCTGCTTTCAAGGTCTCATTGATGCCCCCTCGGTCTCGGCTCATCCTACCCATAAGCTTCGTCTCTTCTTGTACGCCTTACAAAGCTACATGTTCTACAACGGTGTAATGGGCGGACAAGATTGTGCGAAGCTCAACGGAAATGGCGTGAATGGCTCAGCAAAGCAAGATCCAAGTTCCAATGGAGTGTCAGACTTGCAATTCGATACTGTGGATGATACGATTGAAGCTTTCAGTATGCCGTGCCAGCCCCCATCCCTTCTTCCCTCCCAACTCCGCAGACGCGAACAAATAAAAAAGAGCCCACTGGTTGACCCGACCTTCTATTCAAGGACGCGGTAACTTTATCATAGTCCTGGACTCGACCTCGCGCGAAAACGAAGGAGACCTCATAATCGCCGCCGAAGACATGACCTCCGAGAAAATGGCATTCATGATCCAGCACACCAGCGGTCTCGTCTGCGCACCCGTCTCCTCGCATCTCACCCGTGACCTCAAGCTCCCGCAAATGGTGCCCGAGGAACAGGCCACGGAGATCGAAGGAACGGCATACACGGTTTCTCTCGATGCCGTCGGCACGACGACGGGGATTTCCGCGCACGATCGCGCTCTTACGTGTAGAAGCCTCGCGTCGCCAACCTGTAGCATAGAGTCTTTTCGGAGGCCTGGGCACGTATTTCCGCTCCGGGCCCGCGACGGTGGCGTGAGGGAGCGAAGGGGACATACCGAGGCGACGATTGAATTCTGTATATTGGCGGGGAAGAGTCTTGCGGGGGTGTTGTGTGAGCTCGTGGACAAGGGGACAGAGGTTGAGGGAAAGACGGAAAGAAAAGAAGCGGGAATGTTGAGAAGGGATAGTTGTTTGAATTTTGGGAAGAGGTGGGGGATTAGGGTGTGTACGATTGAGCAGCTGGTGGAAGCTGTTGAGGAGGAATGATTGGTGACAGCCTAGAAGTGGCAGTCACCGATCCAAATTCACGTGTGAGATCAATGTTCATAGATCTTTCCGGCAATTGATAACCCACTGCTCCATCATTTTCATCGTTTCATCATGACAACCAGCATAACCAGATTACGCAAATCTCGCAAACAAAAATCATTACCCACGAAGCCCCAGTCCCAGTCTCAACCTTTCCACTACCCATCTCCCCCTTAGGCCGTTTGACCCCACTTTCGTCCTCTACGACGAGTCCATCCCAGAGAGGCGCCGTTGGTAGCTGTACCCTATACAGGACCGGCTTACTTACACCAAGCACAAAACCCAACAGTTTCAACAGGAGGCTTGGAAATGGGAATGGTGCATCCCCGTGCGAACGAGATAGATAGAGGCGGGAGAGCAGAGGGAGAGAGGGGTAGATCGTGAAGAGCGAGTAGAGAGGATCATGTCAACTCTGAGGAGGCGAGAGAGGATATTGGCGCGATGGTGCTTGCAGCGTTCGTTTGTTGTGGAGGCGGGTTGCACCGCAGACGCTGAAATCGGGGGTTGGGATACTGTGTGGGAAGGGGAGCAGGGTGAGGAGGGAGAGGAGGCAGCGGTATGCGGAGTCTGTGCGGGTGAAATCGTGATTGTTAGAGAAGTAACAGTAAACACGACGGAGAGGGCCCATGTAGAGAGAAGGCTAATATGGAGACACCAAAGGTGTCAATTCATCGCCACCATTATGGCGGAGCAAGAAACATCGAGTATGGAAATTGACGAAGTGAAGTTGCTTACATGGTGCTGATCACAATTTCTGGCTTCGAATATTTGCCACGCGAGGAAGACCAACGTGCCTGTAGATAAAGTATCCATGGAAAGTGCGCCACAGGTAGGCAGTCAGGAAGAGTCTCTGAGCCCAGAAATGGTATGCTTCGTGTTTGATCGCGACGGAATTGAAGACATCATCGGCACTTGTTTTGGAATCAAGACGAATGGAAGAAAAGCCATTGCCAGAACGGTCGTCATTGGGGAGTAATTTCGGATAATATAACTCATATTGACGGCTCTGGTAGGTAATTTCATGTGCGCGTGAAGAGCGGAGTGAGCTATGTAGGCTCCCAGTCGCTGACGGACTTCAAGGCCAGCGTCGGCCTTTGCCGACTGGTCAGCCGAAATCAGGTCGCACGTCACTGTCGGAAGAAAATGACAGATTGCAAACGTACCCAGCGCATTCGCTGCTTCACCAATGCCGTCAATGATTCCGGGGCAAGCCCAGTCTGCAAAGGCGCGCGAACAAAGATGACCTCCAAGCCAGCACCCGTCAAGAGCGCTGAGCACATGTAATCTCCGCCCGCATAAGCCAGTGGCTAGCCACCGATTGGTGCGATGACACTTCGCCTGGCAACGTATCCAGTGCCGGTGCACATTGAGGCACCCAGAGCATCGTTGAGAATCTCCTAGACGGTAAAGTAGATATCAAAATTCAAAGTCCACCTATTGGCCCAGTGGATCCGATGCGGGGACATTGTAGTAGCGCTACGCCCTAGTTATCGCGTGTAAGAAAATATATAATCATCGCTAAAACTTGTGTAGTACGAAAGAGGGCTAGGGAGCGGGAACGATGGGATTCGATTATCTTACCTGCGGACCGCACGCAATCGCCACTTCATCTTGCAAAAGCAAATGTGGTACCATTCGCCTGAGCCAATCCGGCTCTGGGATCATGTCAGCGTCAAGACCGGCTAGGAGTTCTGAGCCTGGTTCCAAGTGTTGGCTCTCCTCGATGCCGAATCGGAGATTACCCCAATTGAATTGTGATTGTTGGCTAGGTGTCGCTTTGCGTGACAGGTACACGATTGCTGGATCGGCGGCAATCTTACGGCGCAGGTGAAGCATGTCGACAGCATGTCGGAGCTCAGGATCATGACCATCGTCGAGGACGAAGACACGGAATTTTCGAGCCGGATAGTGTTGCGCTGCCGCCGCTAAGACGGCGTTGATGACTATGCTGACAGGTTCGCCGCAGCACGTGATCATGATATCCACCAATGGAGCTGCCTGACCGCATAGTCGGTAATCAGGACGAGGCGCAGCAGCTTTACCGCTGAGTAAAGAAAGGATAACGGTGCAAGCTGTAGTGGCCTCGGGAATGACGAGGAACAATTGACTGAGTAGCGCAATCCATACTTGCCATGGCACGTCTGGTCCATCTCGTTGAATTTTGTAGACCAATGAGAAGTGAACGATCAAATGCAAAAGCGAAATGGACCATGTAAGGATTTGAGAGACCTTGAAAGCATTGAGGTACCTCTCAAATAGGAACAACTTGGCTGGGAACTCCTTGAATGTGTATGACTCTTGCTGGATCTCGGTAGCTTTGGACGATGACATGGCCGACATCTACCTAGGAGACTCACATTCACGATCTAGGGAATACCTATAGCTAGAGAGTGTTTATTGAAGGGAGATTGAGTGTCGCTCTGCAGTATGGTAGTACCGTTTCTCCATTTTCAGTACGAGCCACTGTCTCGGTCAAATGGATAATAAAGCGGCGATGTCCATTGCGCAAAGCTCTTGTTGCGAGAAAAGCGCTAGTCTTAGGGTGCAATTACGGTGCATTAGGCCTATACATCTGGAAATCAAAGCTAAAGATTACGCCTTGAAGATAGCATTAAGTAGTTAGATGTTCTCGACATGTGAATCATTGTTCTCTGGATCCACTATCCAACCATCGCCAGAATTCTCGATTTGGACATAGAAGTACGAGAAGGTCATTACCATAATGGCTCGCCGTGTGCCTCTGTATGAGGCAGACACAGCAATCAAAATCATTGAAGAGGACGGCGGCGTTATACTGACCCAATTCTCCAGCATCACAGATGTAGAGAAAGTGAACGGAGACGCAGCACCATTCATCACAGCATTTACAGCGGAGGTGAGACCTCTTATATCCCTGCAAGCCAAACAGCTCCCCTCAGACTCGTTTGTTCTGCCTTTTGAAAGCCCGACAATTGACGTGACCATTGTAGCGAGCATCGCAGTCTCTTCCCCCGGAAACAGCACGCTGCACACGCCTTTTCGGGCGCAGCACAACAGCACGAGAAAAATGGCTTCAGCAACCACCCTTGCAGAAGATTTTGAACCACTTCCTGCGGACAGTCAGCAAACCATACCATTGGTCCAATGACACGGCGAAGGATGTAGCCACAAACCCCATCCTCTCGGCCGCAGCGACGCTGGACATCTGTCCGGGTGTGAAGGCACAGGGCCTGCACCGAGACGATTTCATTTGGCAACAGACGCACACCCAGAGACAAAAGAGCTACCTACATTCTGACGTTGGGATGGGTCTGCTGGTTCCCGGGGTGAGGACAAGCGCTGCGAACGGAGCTACTTTGGTGGGTGACCTACCGTTTCTGCAACGAAATTGCGCGATACGATGGGCTCTGGTCCCTGGAAATACTAAGCTGGCTTAGTTTGTGCCTGGATCTCACCTGTGGGAGCATGCGAGGCTACCCAAGATGGAAGAGGCGGTCCCGGCTGAGATGGAAGTGGGAGAGGCTTTCCTTTTCTTGGCGTCGGCGGTGCACGCTGGGGGGGCGAATACAACGTCGGAAGGTAGGACTGTGCACGGCTTCTTCTACTGCCGGGCATACTTGCGGCCAGAGGCACGTATTCTCGTTTCCTCAACCCTCTTCCCATTGCTGCTGCAAAATATGGCCGTCCTTCACTGACTGCGGGACAGGAGAATCAACATCTCTGGTGGACCAAAGAAGAAGTCCAGCAGTGGTCTGTTGCAGCTCAGAAGCAGGCAGGATATCTCCTTGAGCATCCTTTCCTTGGGTACTGCAATGAAACTGATCCAATCAAGCTCTTTCGTGCGAATGACAGGGCCATTGAGTAGTCTGAGACTCGCAGACTATGCTTGATTTAGGAATAATCTTATAGTGGAGAGGAGCGTAGCGGATTCAGGTCCTTGTGATCGACAGTCTCTGGGGTTGATTTGTGTAGATATGTAACACACTCTGGCTCAGTGTCGAAGACATAAATAGCATCAAGGCGGAATTTGGCAGTTGGACAATCTCCCTCAGCGGTCCAGCGTGCGTTCGCTCTGTTGGCTAGAGAGTTCTTGATTTGTCGTGTAAAGCAATTCATTGATGAAGGCTTCTGAACAATTCATTTGTCATCAGATCATGACAAATTTGAACAGGACATGCCTTTTACCCTTCTCTACGGTCCCTCAGTGCTAATCACTTCATCCACCCCAAGCCCGGCCAATGCAGAGAGGCGACGCCTCTTCTGACAAGCCGCCAGCGAATGTAAAGTGTCAGAGTGGTCTAGTGAGAAGCGTCAAATTATCGTCGTTGTGGCTTCAAATCTCGCCACCTCTGTCAGCGACCGAAGCGACAATAATTGGTGGAGAAACAACGACAGTGACACCATCGCGTTCAAAATCGCAACCACGTCTACAGCGTAGCATCAGCAAGCACGAGTGAAGATAAATCGCATCATCCTACGCTCGCAGTATCCCTTTACTCCTCCTCCTCTTCCTCCTCCTCTTCCTCCTCTTCCTCGCCAATCAAGTGTCAACTCGTCCAGACACACAGAATCCATTCAACATATTCAGGATAGAATCAGCTTTCTGTACCTACGGGTAGCAATACTACAGATCTGTGCCACTGTCTCCATCGTCGCATTTCTTCCCATGGCCTCGTCTTCCTATGCAGAAGTCCAGTGAACCTCCGCACTGGACAATTACCTTGAATCGACAACGACAAGGGTTACAACGTTACCTCCAATAGCGGCTTTTCTCCTCGCCATACCCTCATCCCAACTACCGATACCACATTCGCAAGGACCACGCGAGTCCCGCTGCGTCGACGAAGCGAATCATTTCAGGAGATTGAATAGATTCGACAACGCACTTCGCCGTTCACACAAGCATGCTCAGATATCGCAGGCTACGAACATGAGCATGGAGTACGCATGAAGCAGGAAGTACCTGAGCAGCAGGTACGCATCATAGACATCGCAACAAAAGGGTTGCATTGCATACAAACATATCCCACAGTAATATATGGAGTAGCCCGTCATTATCCTCCAGGGGTAGACACGCGTACGCATATATCACATTATATCACACGCCAGCAAATTCCATCTGAGTCACTGCCGCATCTCTATCATACTTACCCGGTCGTTGTGGTATGATTCTAGTTATCCATGTACGATCCTTCACCGTCCGATACATACGTCAGCATGTCTAGTTCCTTCTTTCCTTCCTGCCATGCATATTCCATGCATGTTTCATTCTTTGTCGCTCATGTTTGCTACACCAGCCACTAGCTAGTCGGTGTCTGTTCCCCATGGGCTATAGATAGCTGGTGGTCGCTATGCTAGAACAACTACCCTTTCTCATCATCACTGCTGTGCACCTCGCCGAGAACATGCCCATAACTCTCCTCGCTGACGACTCTATTGTGATGCTACCTGCCAAGTATGTTGTAGTGGCATGGCATGATAACAGAAGTATCTGGCCAACATCAAATTGACATAGTTCTTATCTTATTACTTCTCACGGAGGTCTGCACTAGATATGAATTCCCTTAAAGGATGTTTCTTGAGCCTAGAGCCATAGGAGCCATTTCCGTCTCACAAAATTCATGCCCAGGACTTTTGATGGTGTAAGGTACCATGAATCCTTTATGCAGCTAGAGGCGGGGCGGCTACTCGTAGGCGGGAAGTTCGCCAGGAACAGGGATTTGCAGCGGCGAGCCCCCACCCATGATCTCCCTGACCTGCAGGCTGCCACCCACGGCATGAACCATACTTCCCACAGTACGTATGGTGTTTCGTGGCAACATATAAAAATTCTGAGATTGAGAGGTCATACATGCCAGCTTTGCCAGAATTGACGATAATTGTCATCGTCGTCTGACTTTGGGGTGTCACATTCACCCTCCTCAACAGGACAGTGTTGCTACTACCTTTTCTGCCGCTCCCACTTTCCATCATTCACGAGACCATAGCAGCAGACAGCATCCGCTCAATGAGGACTCCGTGGCTGTCCTAAGTCTGAGTCTTTCGCGGAATGACCGCTTCGCTCGTCCAGTCACAGCGTATGGGACTGAGTCAAGTCTCCTACATTAATAACAACATGGCCTCGCGATCCTCTTTCCATTACCTCGATAGCACCACCATGACCTCAGGTATCCCGAATCAAAGAGCCTCCGTCACCAACCGTATAATCCTTTTTGGCGCAATTATCACGCTTAGCAATCTCGCTGATATCATTCATAAAAGTTCAAGAATTTATCTTTTTCAGCAAGCGCAATGCCTTCTCTATTACAACAATGTCGATCCCACCAAGATCCAACCCGACTTCCGTATTGAGGAGAGGTTCTGTAAAGTGAGCCCAATACAGTCGCGTCTGGCGACATTCGATGGGATAGATTCATTTCTCAATTGCCTGCCTCGTGGGTAACTTTCCACCATATTGATTTCGCCATGTATCCTTTACTCAACGGGTCCTGGTTTGGACGTCCATTTTGTTACTGAGTCCAGAACCTCGCGCTAACCCCCCGCCCTTGACCGTAGCACTCCTTGTCCTCGCAACCTACAAGGAACTCCTTCCTCGAGTGGGACTGCGACGACTCGTCCTCCTGAACCTGTTTTGCAGTGGCCTTGAAGTACTTTACTCTATTGTCGTCTGTATGTGCTAAGAGCTCTCTTGCTTACGAGTTCCGCCTCCTCAGGTTCGTTTACTGATGATCGGGCTTAGTCTGGCTTCATCAAGATTGGGCGACGCCTGCAGCTCTTCTCTCATTCGGTTTCAACCTGATCGGTGGAGGGACTACAGTGCGAACCACTATCGTCATTAAGTGTATTGCAGACATCTCACCACCCCAAAAATTGTCAGTATTGTCATAGATGTTGATCTTCCCCTATGTACCAGGCTGTGCAACGTGTGACTGCGCTTATGCTGACGCTTGCGTGGTCAGAACAAATTCGTACAATTACATAAGCGGGTTTTATTTCCTAGCCAGCGTCGGCGGGTCATGGATTGGCTCTCTACTTCTCAGCCAGCATGTTTACCTCCTGAATGGCCTTTCGATCGCCTGCTTCGCTCTGACCGCTGGGGTTTCGGCGAGCGTTCCAAGCCACTGTGGACGTGATGGACAGGTTGATGAGAGCCCAGCACTGATGAACCCCGACCAAGAAGATGATAATTACGATAACGCTCGACCGTTATTAGGTGAAAATGCGGTGGTATCCGACGACTTCACCCCTAAGGTAGTTACTTTTCGGTCTTTTGTTTCTGATTTTCTTGGGCGTATTTATGCTGACTGTTATACCCAACCACCAGTCCTCTGTCCCTCGCATCCTCTTCAATTCATGGCACAATTCTTACCGATCAATCTTTACCCTCTTTTCAACCTCTTTCCCAACATCTACAATCCTACTGATCTACCTCCTCAATGGCCTTGCAAGCAGAGTAGAAGTGCTCCTACCACAGTACGCCTCGCTACTCCTATCGTGGCCTCTCGCAAGTGTGAACGCAGCCATGGCATTGAAAAGTCTGGTCTCTGCACTATTTCTCTTCATGCTACCCACAGTCCGCAGAATGTATCTTGAGCCGCGGATGGGCGTGCAGCAAATCGATCTATTCATCACGCAAATGTCACTGGTGGCGAATACATTAGGGGTTATCGGGCTGGGTTTATCTGCACCGGCGTGGTTCTTCGTGCTGTCTTTGTGCGTGTATACGAGTGGAATGGGGCTTGCGGACTCGTTGACTTCGTACGGAACTTTTACACTGCCTGCTGGGGAGAAGGTGGCTGAGTTCTACGTTCGTACTGGACTGATCAATACGATTGCCTCTTTGGTTGCAGGGCCGTTGTGGTCTGCGTTGTTCAGTTTCGTTTTGAAAGGTGCTGTATTACCTCTTGGGTTGCCGTTCTGGCTGTGTGCAGGTTTATTTGGGGCTGGGATTGCGGGGGTGTCGGTGTTGAGGCATTGGCCGAGCTAGTTGACGTACCGCGCAATATGCCTAAGCGGAAGGTCACTGTTCTACCAATATAGAAGCTAGGGACGACACTTCTAGGGCTCTTTCAAGCCTGATCATATCAGTCGTGTCCGTGTGATAAAGAGAGATAGATAGTCGGCGGGACGACATTACGCCATAGCGTGATCAGGATCCTTTGAGATCTCTCGGTATTGAAATGCTTTGAATAACGCATCAATCCAATATCTCAACTACGCCACTAGGAATCGAGTGATGAATTTTTGGTGATTTGCATTACCGAGATTTAGGTTCGAATATATGTACGGCTCGATCACCATGCATAAGTGCTGCCGGGTTGGAAGCTCCCCGCGACTCCAGACTCTCCTCGTGCAATATGCCCGTCACCACCTACAGCCTAACCTTCGAAGACTCATATCATATCTGAGCCATGCCCACCACCGCACTCGGCTCCTCCTTCCTCGGTAAGCCAATAGAAATATGCATCGTAAGCTTTTCCGGACAGGTTCCAGCCCCCCAGAGGGCTCCTACTATCCAAGCGCATGCCGCAGACAGCTGAATAAAACCCCTCCCAAAATCAAAGGTCACGCGCTCCCACCAACGAACCATGCAAACCCTCAGCGACCTAGGCATCGGCCCCTGGTCCATCTACACCTGCAACCCTTCCAACACCACTTGGCAGACCTACCGCGGCTCCCCCAGCGCCTACAGCCTCAAGTTCTGCTACGCGTCCCTCTCCCCCTCCCCCCCTCCTTCCTCCTCCCCCGCGACGACCGCCCCGGGCATGACGTTCGAACTCATCGAGCCGCTCTCCGGGCCCTCGATCTTTCAGGACTTCCTCGACACGCACGGAGAAGGCGTGCATCACGTCGCGTGGGACTGCAATGGCATTCCGATGGAGGAGCGGGTGCGGGGGTTCGAGGAGCGCGGGTTCCAGATGGTGCAGAGTGGGGATTGGAATGCGGGGAATCAGTTTGCTTTTTTTGAGGACAGGGAGAAGGTGGGTGGGGTGTGGTTTGAGACTATTGTTTTTGGGGAGGGGGTTATGCCGACGGCGGAGGGTGTGTGGCCGCCGACTGGGGCTGAAGGAGGGAACGGGGAGGAGGCTGGTGTAGAGAAGGAGGGCGGGGTGTAAGGTTGGCGTGTCGAGGTTCCGGATGGCGGGAAGAAGGCAAAAGTTTTGTTTTGTGCTTGGGTAGGATATACTTGGCGCTTTCTGTCCACGGTTTGAATAGGGGGGGATATGAGATGGGACTAGCGACTGTCGAGCCACTTGTTCCTTGTGCTAATGACAGGACTGATGCCGTAGATCCGAGATACTTGTTCATATATTTGAAGGACAAAAGTAACCAGCTCGAAGTCTCGTGTAACTCAATGGTCAAGATCTCCCTAAGAATGATATGAGAGAAGTGTCCTCCAGCAAGCCTGGCCCTGAAACGCTTGTCCTGTGTGATTTACAGCATATACCTGTTACATGCCCGAGCCGTCTACGAGGCAGCTACCACACCGCCATGGCACCAGCCGAAGAAGCCATGCGATTGCAAAAGGAGGTAAAGAAACTGAACAATCCCAGCTATCCCATGCTCAGTCCCATGCGAGTGACAATAAGAAGTTCCGATGTCGAACGCGAAGACCGATGTCATACACACACCGGAATTGCACCCAGAATTGACATTTGGACTAACAGCAAATGTAGTCCCCACCCCACCCCACCAGACCCCATCTGGACTGTGTGGGAGTGTTGGGATCAGCCTAGATGAGACTAGCACGGTTACCTAGTCCATAGCCGAGTGTTGTAAAGGCTCTGCTCGATATTTACCGCTAAGGCTTGGCGTCGGCCGACTTCATATCAGTCGGCTTCACATTTGAGACTCCGTAAGCAATCCATAGAAATTCAAGAGCTTCTCAATGCACAGTGAGACCACCGTTGCACTCATTTCTCAATATGCCATAGGCCCTGATTTCCGAAGTACTTATGGGAGGAGCAAAATTTGAAAATCAACAATCTAAAATCAAAATCCTGGATTTGGTGGGGTTGAATTGCCTGTCTGATATTTGAAAGATACAGATTCACATACAGAGTGTCACTCAATTATTCGCTCTGGAAGGACTATGACTAAAGGCAAAGTCAAGCTCGAGCTAAAAACCGCGAGTACTAGCGCCAGAGGCCGTCAGCTTGCCACTGCAGAACGGTGTTTTGGCTTGAGATTCTTACTCGTTATCACGGAGAACCCATGAATATAGCTTGACAGTGCGATTTTTTGCAAGGCCTTGGGTAGATGTAGCGCGTATTTAGTATCGTTGAGTATTCCTCTGATGATCTGGCGGGGTAAAAGAAAGAACTCATTAGCAGCCGTTTTCCCCGTGCTCATGAAGCGGGAATCAAAGTCCAATAGAAGTCACTCACTTCGCTCCTCTCGGCACGACCGCCGAGGCTCTTCATTAGAGCATTCCTAAAAGTTCTTTGCAGCAGAGCACCCGATCCACTCGCCCCAATCATCATTCCCATCTGCTGGCTGAGAAAGAAGAGACTAAGCGTCGTTGCCAGCTGCGGTCTCTCAACGGCCGCTGAGACCCCGACGAATTGCGAAGAGTTGAGCAAGCCAACGCCGAAACTGGCGGGAAAGATGTACAGCGACTCCCACAAATTGATCGGGCCCCGCCATCTCAACAGGATGAGGACATAGCTCACGACACAAATAATCGCAGCGATGATGGATACGGTTTTGTACCGTTTCGTCCTGTGAGATACATGGCATCAGAGACACTCGAGTGATGACGACCTAAGCGCTGTTTAAAGACCAAGGTCAACATACCTGCTGATCATGTGTCCGCCCAGGATAGCGCCGACAGCATTACCAATGGGAGCTGCTGCAATGTGGAATCCTGCCACAGTATTCGATGCGTTCTCTGTGCGTGCGAAGAATGCTGCCATATTGGAAAGAATCTCTCGATCTGTTAGTCATTAATCAATTGGCGAATCATTATTGACTTACAGTGACCTGTGCGCACAGCAGAAAAATTTGCAGGACAAAATACGCCCATATCCCGCCCTGCTTCACCAACGATGGAGGTATCATTGGCTGTGCAGCCCAGTAGTGCTCAACGAGTATGAACGAGATTGCAGAGAGAGCAAATACCACTGCCAGGACGGAGATCACAGTGATGTTTGGTACCCTGTCCCTGCCACCGAAATCTACGAGTAGCAAGAAGGAAGACAGCATGAACGCGAAGGCTATCAAGCCGAAGCCATCTAGTCTACGCTTCTTGTTGGCTTCGTTGGTCCGTGGGAGCGATTGGCAAATGGCCACCACGAGACACAAAAGCACTATTGGCACTTGGCCGAAAAAAGACCTGTCAATGTGTCAGGACCTGGTAAAATTGGGCCTTGAATCAGTGATACGACGCACCACCGCCACCCGATACGGTCAAACAGCATTCCGCCGATGGGACCGCCTGCGCCTCTCCCAATTACTGCGGCGATATTGACGTAGCTTCTCAAGACAGCTACTTGAGAAAGCGGCGCCATGTCTGCTCAAAATGGTCAGAAGAGCTTTAAAGACTGCCGTCACCAGAGGTTCGTCTTGCCTGTTATAATGATAGCAATCATAGAAGTCATGCCAGCGCCTCCGACGCCGGATACGATTCTGCCGATGATGATCTGCTGCAGTGAACTCGCAGTACCTCTGTTTGAGATCAGGCGACAATTTCAGAAACGAATGATGCGAGCGAGAGGTCTCCAGGACCACACATACGAGACAAGGCATCCCACCCCAAACAGACTGTACGCGGCCAAAACGGGTATTTTGAACCCGAAAGCGTCGCTGGTCGCTCCATACTACAGAACAACAGACCAGTAAATCAGCAATACCTTCCTCTCATCACAAATACAACACTCTCCTGGAACCAGTCCACACTCCCAAGCCAGCCATCGATGGCTTTTCAAACCTCATAGAGAGACAGGGAACTTCTCACTTACGACAGTCAGAGCGACGCTGTATCCCAGCTGATAAGCCGTCAACACCAACGGTCCATCGGCCTGATTTTTAAATTCTGAAGCAATGGATGCGTAGGTCGCTACGACGAGGGAGGTATCTGCGTTGGCGAGGAAGACCCCTGCGTTCATTCAGTAACAAGCGCCCGCCCAAAATCGCAACCTGTATCCGTGCAAGTATGAGATGCGTTCCACGGCCGCCCATTTACCTATAATCGCCACAACAAATTTGACCGAACCGAAAGATGCAATCTTTCTTTCGTCTGTGGTACGATTGTTTGCACCGGTCTCGGCGGAGCGTGGTGGGGAGAGCAGAGGCTGCCTCTCGTCCGGGTTTGGTGCTTCGTTTGCCATTTTCTGCGCGCGAGAGGATGCGGAGGGTGGGGAAAGTGTTGGGGTGGCGGTGCTGAAGAAAAGAGGTGCTTGAGATTGGGGGAGAGATGGGGAATGATAATCCCGTCATCTAGCCAAGACTTGAATTCTGGGGGCCTCTAGGGAGGCCGGACTGGGAATTTGGGCGGGCCTAGGGGGACAGGCGCCTAGAACTCTAGGGGTGATTGGGTCCGGTTCATGGATCACAATTGGCCGAAATCCCCACCACAGCGGAAAAACTATGGACATGTACTCTATAACCATCGATTGCATTTCAGGCAGCCCGTGTACAAGATACAGATATTCCAGGACAAACCTCATACACATATGTGCCGGTAATCGGACATTCTAAGCTCCAGTAAGGATCCAACTACTCTTCTCATTCCATGTCTCCCCCCTCAACATCGCATACTTCCTCCGCATCCACTCCGCACTCGTGATTCTTTGCTCACCCTCGACAACCTCAGCAGCACTCACCAACGGACTCCTAACCGCCCTCATAACCGTCTCATCCTGCGCCCTTAAGAAATACGCAAAACTGTACCTCTCCTCCATCGCCCGCGCCGGCAACGCGCTGACCCGATGCCTACAGCTCTTCAAAAGTTTATTCGTCAGCAGACTCAAACAGTCACCCAGATTCACAGTCGCACATCCAGCCCTCGGCTCCACCCACTCCCATTCTCCACTTGCGGCGCCCAGAATCTGCAGCCCGTACTGGCGTGTGAAAAGGAATGTCAAGGAGCCGAGGTCTGTGTGGGGGATGTGCGAGGAGCCACGCTCGGAGAGAGGTTGGGAGGCGTATTTGAGGAGGCGGATCAGGTTAGGGGAGGCAAGGTGGGGGCGGTGGCTGGTTTGGAAGCATTCGGAGGGTGGGAGTGTGAGGGTTGTGGAGAGGGAGGTAAGGATCGTCGTTGCTGCGGTTGAGACTGCGAGGGAGAAGGTTCGGAGGGAGGGTATGTGGGTGTCGACGACTTTCGGGTGTTTGAAATCGGACGAGGGGCCAATATTTAGGATGCCATCTTTCGGTAGCTATTTGTTGCGGGTTGTCAGTCCGAGTTCGAAAAGTTTCGGACAAGGAGGGACTTTGGCGTACTGCATACGATTGAAAGCCATCCTTTCCACCGGTGAGTTCGCCTCGGTTACGGCCAATTGGTTTGTACCTGTCCATATCAACGCTCAGCCATAATGTTACTTCAAAAGGAAGGGTTGAAGCACTGCGGACCCGTTCAATTTTCTTGGAGACAGCACATCGATATCATACTGCATCAATTCTTCCTCTGGTAAGTCAAATATCTCTCCCTCCAGTGCATAAATGTCATCTACAGCTTGTAGTATACCAGGCTCCGTGCTCGCCATGTCGAGGTAAAAGATGCCATCCTGGCAGCATGCATTGAACAACCTCGTCGCTTCCACTTCACAACCGTCACGGAGAGCTTCGTAGCTGATGGTCTCCAATCGTGCTACCAAGAGCTCATCAGGCACGCCGTCAGCCTGCTGCGCGCGAGTCTTCATCAACTCGGGGGCAAAGATAAGAAATAACTTGGTGATGCTTTAGCGGACGAGCGCGTGAGTATAATGGAAGAGATATCAGGATTTCAGCAAACGGGGGCACCTTGATACCCTGAAGCCAGCTCCATCCTCCAGGGCGACGTAGCCGTGGCCCAGCCTACTGGAGCGAAAGTAGGGACAATGGTTTAGGTACCGTCACCGTACCAGACCTCTCCCCCACATTAATCTGTGTTGGGTAATCGCAGGCCGTGTTGTAGGTATGCATGCCCAAGTTGATGATCACGCAGAATCCCATGCAGTCTTTTAAGTTCAGACTAACTCCCACATCCGTACTTGCACACAAAGTTCGTCAAAGACAAGAAGCCCGCGAGCAACTCCGGTCTTGGCAGCAGAAGATTGCCTGCACGATGATACAGGTAAGGTATGTTATAGGTACTAGAACAAGATCGAAGATCAAGGATGCAGGCTCTCTGGAAGTTGGAAGTGCCTGGCCCCTGCATCTACAACGCTCTTTTGCGCACCTATCGGCGGAGCTCGGAACAAGCCTTAGTCTCTCTGAATATGTATGTGTTGTAGGTACTGTCAGAATTGAACAGGGGCCATACGCTAGTCGACTTGTTTTATATTACCGTACTCAGACAGGGGGAATAGACGCAGATTTGGATGAATTGGCCAGAAGGGACCGAAGCTAATCATCCAGTCTTCTTACTACCTTCATGCCGCGCTGATCGAGTTTGCAAGTTCCAAAACCACAAGCCCAGCAGGTCATAGGTACCTAGCTTGCCGGTCTAGAATTCGCTCCAGGTTATTGGGCTGCGGACTCCTCGAGTCCAGAGGCTCGAGGGAACCAGACTAGGAAACTTGGCCGCGAAACCCCAAGCCCCAAACACCAAAACGGCAATCGGCAAGACCGCACCAGCGAACTTGAAGGCCGCAGCCTTAGCCCTCATCCGTGCCCGCTCATGCATCTTCAGTATCCAGTCACCCCCCGCATTCTCCCTCGGATACGGATCATCTGGAATCTTCACCTCGAGAAACTCGCAAAGCGCTCCCCATTCGTCACCGAGCTCGAATTCCAGCACCCTTCGCCCGGTCGCTTGCGCATGTTCTCGGATCCCCGCGTAGTGTGTGCGCATGGCCGCTTTCCCATTCGACTCGAAATCGTCGTCAAAGAGGCATTGCCAGTACTTCAGCCGTAGAGGATGTACGAGGCCGGTGATCCAGTCGAAATGTTGCAAGACCCCATGCAGCCAGTACGTTCTTGATTGCAACAGCGTCTTTGAGCATGATTCATACCATGAATCAACGGGTCGGTTGGTTAGGATGATTTTGGCGTCGGGATAAGCGTCCATGAGCTCTGGGCCAAACGCGATGGCTGGAAGGTCACATACAGACTGCTCCCCGTATCTAGGTAAGCAAATGTGGAGGATCTTCGCATGTGATGCAAGGACTGACGCTGTAATTTCCCAATAGTTGATCCCACTGCTCCTTTTCAAACGTGCCAACTCCATCGAACTTTGCTTGAAACGCTTCGAGCCACATAGCACAGTCGCGTGGATATTCGTTCATGGTGGTGCGCATATGATAGCACGGTCCAAACCCCAGCTGCTCCAGAGCTTTCTGCATTGCTACGCGGTCATTTAGCTAGGGGCTAGGCAGTGTATCTGGGGGATTAGGATACATGTTGTTCCTGTGCGAGGATAGCCCAAGACGAGTACTTTCATAGAAGTATTACGCTGCCGTAGGTGTGGGTCTTCATATTTTATAGAGACCTGGATATCTGCAAATCGCCTTGGACCCATTTTTCAGGCGAATGATTCTCTTGAAATTGGTGTATGTCCTATGTGTCTCAGAGGAGGGAGAATAAGTGTGATATATATGTATTCCGAGTTGCCGTGCTTGACATAAGTTGCTCTTATCCTTAGTCGATGTAGGTGCAAGCTTCGGGTAGTGTAGCGTCAATTGAGTCCTGAGTGCTGTACTGTTGTAATTCTAAAGTACCCTTGTGCCTTATACCAGATGCTTGTGATGCTTTTTCCGGGTAATTTCGGGCATCGGATCATAAAGTAGTTTAAGTACTTCTCGCCCACATATGTCCCTTCAAGTGAGCATTGCGGAGCATTTTGGAGGTAGTACTACGGATATGTTCCTACCATGGACCAAGCGACTCCTGCCTTTCAGCTTATTCCTTCATCATGTGCAGCCTTCGGATTTCTTGACGGTGCGTCGGAAGCCCGGATGACTTGAGAGATAAGCTAGATGCTGAATGCGGATAATAGAGACCAGACATATCTGCCCCTACAATTACTGTCCACACAAATCGACTAGATGCGGCGGGCAACGAGTTGCTGTTTCTGACAACCTGGCTTACGGGCCAGGATAGGCCCTACCTTTTTGACCTGCAAGGAGTGCGTAAATAGAAATCAAACGCGCGGACTAGTTGACAAGGCTACAGAATCTGGTCTGGGATGGTCACGGTTCTTTCAAGGAAGAAACGGCCATCTATGCAGAACGTCCAGGTAGTTTTCACGTCCATAACCTGCACATGGTAGACTATCAGGGTGCTCCACACCTTGCCTATAGCACGGTCAAGGAAAACTCCAAGGGGTTGAACACTGGCGGTAGAAATGTTATTGTGGATAGCAGTTATGCGATTGTGGAAGAATTCGAGAAACCAGACGCGTTCACAGAGATGGATCCCCATGAATTTGAGCTAGTCGACAATGGTACCGCCATCCTGCAAGTTGGTCGCAAGAGACACTCCTCGACTTCACCGGTTTCGGAGAATGGAGAAGTTGCGGAGTCCGTTTTCCAACTAGTGGACGTATCCTCGAGGAAAATAGGCTTCCAATGGCGTTCATTGAGTCATTTCTCAGAGAGCGAGACTTGCTTAACGTTTCCGCAGCTTGACTACTTGTAAGCACACCGAAACTAACAGGTCTTTTTTGAGGGGGACTGACCTGCGCTAGTCATATCAACAGCGTGGTGAAGGACTTTCAAGGCAACTATATCATCAACGCATATCATAGCTGCGGTATTACCAAGATCAACGGAACAGACGGATCGATCATTTGGCGTCTTGGAGGTAACAAGAGTGACTTCAGAATGATCGATGACTACAAACTCATGCATATGCACCACGTCCGAATCCGAGACTTTACTGATGTCAAGATACCGAGAGAACTCCGTGGAAAAGTCTCCAGTGAAACGCACTTGGCTTTATCCATCTTCGACAATGGCTTCTTCATGCTCGGCGGGAGAGCACCTACAGCGGAGTCTTCGTCTGCTATAGTCGTTCTACTTGACTTTGACGCAATGACAGGACAAGTTATCGAACGATACACTCAGCCAGAAGGCATGTACGGGCCTCTGTTTGGCAGCGTTCAATTCCTTCCGAATGGCGATCGATTTATCGGCTGGGGAGCACAGCGTGGCTTTTCGCAATACACTCAAAAGAATGAGCTTGTATTCCACGCCGAAATTGCTAACGAGGCGTTGCCCACATGGAGCTACCGTACATTCAAGGGACCGTGGTCCGCACGTCCAACGACTCAACCAGATCTGTATACTTATTCCTGGAACTGCTACTGGAACACAAGCATGTATGCCAGCTGGAATGGTGCGACTGATGTTGCATCATGGAGGTTCTACGGTGGTCCTTCAGAGGACGGACCTTTTGAAGAAACGGCCTTCGCAGCCAAGGACGGTTTCGAGACCAGAGCCATGGCTACTGTCTTCGCCAATCATACTTACGTCGAGGCACTGCATGCAGACGGATCCGTGCTTGGACGATCAATGACGGTGAAGACGAAGGTGCCAAACTGGGACTGGGCGCCGCTCTGCAGCGAGTTCCGCTGCTACCAGAGCTTTGACTGGACCGAGTCAGAACGTTGTAGTGAGTACAGTACCGGAGTACCCAGAGGAACACCTAAACAGTCTGTTCTCGGGTAGGAGAGTCCAGTGAATTGGATGAAAGATTGGCAGGCCTGAACGCTGGTCTCGTTATCTTTCGTACAATCACGGCTGTATGAGGGCTGTGAAACGGATACATGTGTCGAAAGTATGTCAAGCAATAGATGGGTTAGGTAGACAGCTAGCTGTCTACAAATTTCTGGGTCTCGAGATACTCTACTAGATCTTCGATCGTGCACACCTTGGTGCCCCAGTCTTTACCGAAGCTCAAACACCCGTCGCGTTTCATCATCCCAGCTTCCTTCCTTTCCAACTTGTCCCACACTTTCTCACCATCCGTTATCAACACAGAAATAGCTCCAGCAGGCCGTTTCCCAGCTAGCTTGCAAAACTCAACAGTAGCCTCCGTATGACCTCTCCTCTCCATCACACCCATGTCCCTTGCTTGCAGGGGGAACACATGCTTTTTGAATTTGATGGGCTTGATTGTTATTCTATGGAGTTGTTGTGCTATTTGTAGTACAGGCCAAGCATATTAGGGCTGAGTTGCTGAATTTCAACACATACCCAGGTCGTCTGAAAGATCTAATCGTAGATAAAGGCGAAGCAAGTGTACGGCAAGTTAATGCCCGGTCGTAGGCGGATTTTCCAGTGGTCGTGTCGGTACGTGCGGCGTCAATAGAGACGCTGTATGCTATCCCGTCGATCTCGCTGTTGTCGTCGGTCGAGCACCATTCGGGGTAACGATAGGTGAGCAGCCAGGGTCGAAGAAATGGGGCAGCAGATTCGACCACTTGTGTGCCGTATCATGAAGCCCATCTCCTCGGTGGTGACGTCACTCGGCCGCGATAATCAGGTCACCCTCGTTTTCGCGGGAGGTAGAGTCAAGGACTACGATGGAATGGCCGGGCTCTCCGGTACTCGTTAACGACTAGCAACCTTGAAGATCTTCTGAGCCGACACTTTGAAGGTGTGTAGGCATATCATACCGAAAGCTTCAATGGTATCTGCGCCGCTGTCGAAAACGCTTTTCGGAACCCCATTCCTTGCTATCTCCTTGAGTCGTGGACTCGTTGACTCATTCGAGAGGAAGTCAGGTATCACGTCTACCATTCTGGTGCCAACACGAATGCAATCTTCACTCGCCCGCTGCAAAGGCCTCCTCTTCTGGCTTCATCCAAGGATGAGGCTATTCATCGCCACTCAGCTTTGGTCACATGGGGATCGGTCGTCTCATCCGTGGGTGATTGCTTACCTCTCTGAGTTTTGCAGAAGGCTTCCACCGTGGCTAATCCTATGACAGCGAGAATTGCAAATGGCAAAAACACCCTTTACATGCTATTAGCGTGCCCAATCCGATACTATTGGTATACGTAGATTGGGCTTGTAAGAGACCTTCTTGAACGGCTCAAGTGTTGCATCACGTGACCGTCCCCATCAAAACTTTAGGTGCGCCGTCCTTGCACTTGATCTTACGCTTTGCCCTCGCGATTTGCTCGGTTGCGCGATATCGGCCTATGTTGGCCCGAGGATTGAGGATTGACCCCTAGGATTGACCTCTAGGATAACCACTAGGGTGAGACCCCTAGGGTAAGACCCCTAGGGTAAGATTCCCTGGGCGAGACCCCTCCCCTAGGGTGAGACCTAACCCCTACGAGACCCCTAGGCAAGCGAGTGCTTTGGAGGGCCCCCCCCACTCCCCCGAAGGGAGGGAGGATCCGATTCACGAGCGATAAAACTCTCTCCGTTTCGCTCCGAAATGGCGACCCACTATGTTGTAGTGATGGTATAGGAGGCTACGTCAGCCTGGGGAATATGCAGTGTGCACAACGAATCACGCATGTCCGCTAGATCTTCAATCTTGCAAGCTAGGCAGGGTAAGCCGAATAACACCGAACTGTAAGTGACTGCATTTGAAATTGAGCCATAGAGGAATGACAAGCTAATCCGAAGGCAGCTGCAGGCTGTCCGAAAGACCAAGGTAGTATGTACAACAGTAGTAGTAGTGCGGCGGCGCGCATGTCGGTGGATATACGGTGCCGCTCGTTTATAAACGTACTAGTAGGTATTTATCGAGTACTGCGCGCCAAGTCTGCGCAGTCAACCGGGAAGGTTCATTGATAGGCATGAGCTGCACGCCCCCGCTCTCCTCACACCAAAGTCGACGCAAACCCAGCCGTTTAGTAGAATCCTGGTTTTGTGGGGGAATATTGGCTCTTTCACAGTGCGGGGACTGTGTACGGCAAGCAAATCGAAGAATCCAATGTTGAGTCTGCATCACGCTTCGTAGAGAGTCGTTGCAAACATCGACAGGAAAATATTGAGCGGCTGGTCTCTTCGACTTTGAGGCTAGATCAAGACCCCTGCTTCAGCGCTCGTCCACAACATGGGGTCCTACCCTGATACTGTGAACCTACTTGAGTATCTGCGTTCTAAAAGCCAAGTTGATTGTGACAGTCTTGACATACAGCGTAAGCTACTCAAGGGTTTGAGCCAGTGCCCTGTAGACGCGTTGGGGCTGACGTTCTGGGGCACTCAACAGTCGCCACAGAGCTAGGACCTTTCGCCGATTGCACCTCGAATCAGGTGCGAGGCTAGACTTCCACTTTTCAAGTCACGCAGATAGCCAGTCAGCTGAATATGATGCTCAGGCCGATTCATACCTCGAGCTCCTTGTCCCCCAGCGCAAGGCGATACTTGAGAAGTCCGCCGCGCTAGGACGGCAACTCCGGTCTGAATACCCTGGAGTGAAGTACGAGCAGCTGGCCGTCGAAGTAGCAGTCGGTGCCTCCTGGCCCAACACGAAGGCGATACTGTCGTAGTGGTAATGCCTTCTAATACCTATGGCAGATGGTCAGCTTGTCCCTCACAGTCGCGCCCCTCATCACTGGCGCCATTCATGTCATGTCCAATCCAACTCTTACATCGACCTCAGAGATCGTGGAAAATGCCCAGCGTGCGTTTCCTGCCATACTTGCCCGTTGGATGAGTCCACTGAGTTCAAATCGCAGGTATTGCTAGTTTGTGCCGTCGACTTGGACCCAATTTCAACATTTCTAGGCTTTGCGTCAAAGTGGTAGCTACTTGGGAGGGGCTTCAAGCCTGCAAAACGTTGACTGCTATGGGGATTGATACTCTTGCGACCACGCTGTTCACGATGGAGCAAGCGATCCTGGCTGGCGAAGTTGGCTGTGCCTACATTGCACCATTCGTGCACGAGCTCAAAGCCTTCTTCGACGAAACGTATGTGATAGCAATGGAAGGTTGCACACTTTGATGATCAAAGCTGATATGAACAGATACGATGACGGTGGTCCCAACCTCAATCTCTGCTTGGAGGCTCAAAGATACTACGAAGAACGAAAGTGTGTGACTAAGGTGAAAGCGGCTGGCTTGCTTGACGCGGGCGAGGCAAAGCAACTTGCTGGTGTCGATTCCATGACTGTTGCTCCTGCGCTTTTACGGATGCTTTCAGAAACAGAAGAGCCCGAGGCTGATGTAACAAATTCATCAATCTTCGAAATAGAGACAAAGGCATCGCAGCAGGCAATTAAAGTACATAGCTTTGTGAACGATGAAAAGAAATATCGTGAAGCGTTTGCCAAAAGCTACGGCGGCAAAGGGGCATGGAAGACACAGGAAGTACGTACAAACATCTTCCTGAATTTCGAACCCTGTAGCCTGCTGACATGATCTTTTAAGGCAATCGGCATTTTCTGCGAGTACCAGATCAAAGCAGAGGGTTTGTTGCGAGATAGCAATGTGACTTCGACCAAGCACTGAGATTATCTCCTTCAATGTTATCTGGCAAAGTATGAGCGGCGAACAGAGTAGGATTTCTGTAGTATGTAAAGCAGGCCTGTAGTTTTGCCAGGCCAAATGATGAAACATACATCTCATACCTCCGGGTGGCTCCTGTGTCAGGCCGTCAGCGAACAAGGTGGGGCCCAGGGTGCAGACATGATGGACAATGGAAAAACGCTGCGAGATATATGGGGGACAGCGGCGATTCACGCGCTCTCAATATTTTGCGAAGGGCTGCTGCAAAGTACACTACACTAATAAGCTGACTGTAACCTTTGCTGATGATACTCGAAAGCCGAGATGTCTTCGTATTCCGGATCATATCCTGCTAAAACAAAATGTTTCAAGGCCCCGACCGAAGCCGATCGGTCTGCCTTACAGAAGTAGGCGACCGAGTACCTCTCTGGCAGCGTCCCGGAATCACTGTTCTCCAGATTCCTGGGTAGATCGACTCTGTGTAAGCCGGCAGGGAGCGTCCCGTTGGTCCACCGTTGCAACGTCTCGCTTACATTGACAACAATCTCTGTCGGGCTACTGCAGTCGACCCTGCTGAAAGTACCACGTTGGTTTCGGTCCTCGAATTCAAGTCCACCAACTTCATCCTGGAACAGGAGTGTGATCACTCCCAGATCGAAATGTGGCCAGATCCTGCTCACGTTCCCCGTCTTGATTTTCTCGACCTCAATAGCTGGATAATGATTCAGCCGCAACTCACTGGCGTTGCCTTCGTGCGTTATCATATCAACGAAGGCTCCACGTGGCAAACCGAAAGCCAACTCGAGCGCTGCCATAATATCAGCTGCGACCCCTTCGAGAACCTCGAAAAAGTCCTCCATGAATCCTTTGAAGCCAGGCAATGCACGTTCAGGCGGCCATCTGGTAGGGTACTGGGAATCGGTAGGTGGTCCTTGGTCGAAGTGTTCCTTGAAAGGTCAGTGCGTGGTAGGGAACACTCCACCCAGTCTGACTTACTCTTGCATCCTTCATGTCTTCCGTCTTGTTAGACTTGAGCACGCCCTTCCGGTACAGCAATCCACTCGATTCAGCACCCACCGCGCTCCAGCCACGTTGGGGTTCAGGTCCACCGGGATGTGCTATTGATAGCTTGTCCTCGGACCGCATCTGGAAGAAAGTTCTGTTCTGCAATCCTCTGATGAGTATTTTTTCAGCCAAATGGGCGCCGTTGGAGTCCTACCCATTCGAATACTTTGGAGACGGCCGAGTCTGAAATCCCATGGCCAACAATTGTGACGAACCCCTGCTGCGACAAGCCACTCAGTAGTTCGAAAGCGAATTGTTGGCGGTCCGCATCACGGCCATGGTTGAACAAAGACAAATCTAAGGCAGTCAAGGTCATGATTGAAGCCTCAACACCTCTCGCTGGGTGATTGGTACAATGATATCGTAGAAGCCAGTCTCCTAGATGTATATCAAGTCACCTGAGCCAAGAGCTCCCTCCAAGTTCCTGGACCGCTTGATGTTAGTTGCACGCTTGATTACCTGGGGATGGGGATGGGGGATGGGCGCGCAGGTGGACGAAATTGGAAGGTAAGCTAAGGTGGTAGGTGAGATGTGAGTTACAGTATGCAGGTACAACATACAACATATGCATACCATTATATATTCTCATACGGTAGTTACAACATATAATCACAGTGCATTCAATTCTCGATCTTTGCTTTTCTTCCCTGCGCTTCCCCTCACTTTTCCCCGGACATGCTCGTGACTTCCAAATCAGACTTGGCCGAAGACACCAAAATGATCATACCAAGGTACAGTACGGTTCGTATAAAACATCCGACCAGTCGCTCTCACTGCCCAGATCAGTGTCATCAGTTCAGTGTCATCAGTGACAGAACAGTCTGATTGTCATATCTAGTACTAGGTATTACTAAAGGGTATGATTAAATTCCAACAATCGTTCAAATACATCTCCACATTTAACAGTATATAGGATACCAAGGAGGATAATACTTTACATCTCTTTACGTGCTCGTATCAGGTAAGTACATTTCTTGGTAACCTGATAAATAAATTACCTTATACAAGGGATCAAATTCTATTTGGCTGCTAGCAAACTCTAATACTGTTATGTGCGCAGAGTTACACGCTACTGTATGTACGCTTTCTCCCGCAATGACAACTCACCCGACTTCCTCATCAGTATCCATTCACTACCTTAGGCGTCTACCAAGGCTTGCAAGGAGCTAGAAGACTCCAGTCAACGACAAGTAGGACTCTTTTTGCGACGCCTCCCTCATCCACCAACTCCGATCGCGGAAAAAGGCAAGATCGTCGACGCTGCATCTTGAGCAATACTTCAGCCATCATGGAGCTAGCTAGCTGGTCCGGCCGGAGTCGGCCATCTTCGCACATCAACGAGGAATCGCGCTGTCTTGTGCCAAGATATGCTTGGCGATTCCAGGCGAGGATGCCTTTGTACCTCCCAGAAGTCGACCTCGCCCTTGAAGGTCTGTACAGCGTGTGTCTTTGGCAGTGGAGGTCGCACCACAGAAGCAGCCAAAAGCTATGTTGCACCAGCATTGCCACTTCCCCACGGCCGTCCGCTGGGACATGAACAAATTTCGATATAGGACCATTGGCATCTTCGACCGGGAAGACACCATCACAGCTTGGGAGCATGATCGTCAGTCTCTGAGGGACTTGGTCCTGAACGCGTGGGCAGTCCTACTACGCTACTACGTCCGGAATGACATCGTTACTTTCCTTACGTTGGCCGATTCGCTAGGCCACCATGACATTGGAAGCACAAAATCGGAGTCATGCTATGGCGAGGACACTGAGGCCATGGTATTACAATATCAGCTTCTCGGCAACCTTCTGCTACAGGACATCCGTACCTCTGAGTCCATCAAGTGCACAGACCATGAGATGGGAGATGCGCGGATTAATACTGTGGTCCGTTTCTCAAGCTTGTGTCCCAAAAGTCTTGTGCCAGGAAATGAAGCGCATTGGGTATCAACGAGAACCGAAGATGCTGTAATTATGGACAATGTACGTTACCGCGTACCATCAGGATTTCACATACAAGATTGAGCGGCTGTAAAGCCCGATATAAACCATGAACCCCTCTTGAGAAATATCTACGGATAACCTCTCGCTAATCTCTTCTCTTGCAGATTGACATAGTACTGAACGTGAGCAACGACTTGAACGATGTGTCCATCAGCTACCGCTATCCATTGCTTTCTGAAAAGTACGCTTTTACCGTGTCGAGGACCTTTCGAACGATTTTTCGCCAGATCACCTTCCAAGGCAAGCTCCGTATTTGCCAGCTTGATGTTGTAAGTGAGCATGACAAGCAGATGATGCTTACTTGGAATCCCAAAGAGCCTTTTGCGACAATGCAAGAAGCTTGCATGCATCACCTCGTCGAAGGCAGAGCTCGAGAGATCCCAGGCTCCCAAGCTGTATGCGCCTGGGACGGGTCTCTAACATATTCGCAACTGGACGCACTTTCAAGCATTGCTGCACGACGTTTGGCTTGCTTGGGCATCGGTCCCGGGGTGTACGTTCCTTTCGCTTTTGAAAAAAGCAAATGGGCTGTTGTTGCTTCGCTCGCCATATTGAAAGCTGGCGGTGCCTTTGTGCCGCTCAATCCTAGAGATCCACCAGCAAGGCTTACAGAGATCTTGAAGAATGTCAATGCAATTGTAATTGTAACCACGGAGGCCTTTGTAGCTACGTTTGAGAGCCTTGTGAAGCATGTGGCGGTCATATCTGCGGACACCATCCATCAGCGCCCCATCATTGAGGAATCATCTAGTGATAATGATGCCAACGGACTCAATAGCTCCCGTATCAAGACTGTTAGCCCTAAAGATCCCATCTTTGTTCTATTCACCTCTGGCTCGACAGGCAAGCCAAAGGGCATGATCCACGAGCACGCAGCCATCTGCACACATGCAATGACTCACGGAGAAGCGATGGGCTACCACGGGGCACGCGTTCTGCAGTTTGCCGCTTACACCTTTGACGTGGCCATCATAGACATCTTTACAACCCTGACATTTGGAGGCTGCGTATGCATACCATCAGAAGACGATCGAAGAAACAACATCATCGAGGTAATCAACAATATGAGAGTTGACTTTGCCATCCTAACGCCTTCCTTCGCTGGGCTCTTAGAGCCATCGGAGGTCCCAACGCTGAAGACACTAGCCGTCGGAGGCGAAGCTTTACCTCAAGATCGCATAGAGAGGTGGGCGGAAAAAGCGAGATTCATTCAGATTTATGGGCCTGCGGAGGTAGGCATCTGCCTGACCAAGGTCATGTCGCCTAGCACGGCTCCTGAGGAAGTCGGTCGCCCGCTGCCAAACTGTTCTTGCTGGCTTGTAGACCCAGATGATACGGACAGTCTTGTCCCAATCGGGGCTGTTGGTGAGATGATCATCGCAGGACCCACGTTGGCACACGGATATCTCAACGACAATGCCAAGACAGAATTCTCCTTCATCAACGCACCTACATGGGCAGTTCGCATGGGCCTTCGATTTCAGCGTTTCTATAAGACAGGGGACCTTTTAAGGTACGACGTGGACTCACTTGATGGCTCATATCGCTTTATTGGCCGAAAGGATGCCCAGATCAAGCTTCACGGCCAAAGAATTGAACCCGGCGAGGTTGAACATCATTTGGGCCGACTTCCGAACGTGGCGGTCTCGATGGTCACTCGGCCTGATGAAGGGTGTTTTGCAGGAGAGTTGGTCGCTGTAGTGCAGATGCAACATTTGAACGGTAGGTCAAAGGTCCGGGATGAACCCTTATCTCTCGCTCCTCTTCAATCTCTGCCCATTGAGATGGTGCGCGAGTATCTTTCGAAAATATTGCCAGGCTACATGGTTCCTACGGTTTGTCTTGTAATTAGCAGCATGCCATTCGTACCGTCATTGAAGATCGACCGACGGCAAGTGAGCACTTGGCTCATGGCGATGGACTCAAGACCATCTGAAGTAAACATGACGGTCTGCGCTCGACTCGGTCCTGACGAAATCACAGCTAATGGGTTGAGTATCGAGGTCGCGCAGCTCCTGGCTGCTAATGGCAAGGTAAGGCGCTTCATGTTCGAAGGTTGCGACTTTGCAATACAGGATGCGGGGATAGACTCGATCCAAATCATCTCGCTATTGATGTCCATCCAAAGGCAGTATCAGAGGAAAATACCAGTGAATGTGCTGCTGAGTTCTAAGACCACTATTAGAACACTTGCACACCTAATCGACGACAATAGAGAACCATCTCTCAATGGCCATATCTTGTCGGAATTCATTACATCGCAAGCCACGGCTGTTGATATGTGTCATGAGTCCAAGGTCTCGACTGAGGTTTTGTTCCGAAATATCGGAGTGCAAGATGTAAACAAGAACGGGAGACTCAGTGGCCCATGTAGGAATGTGTTTCTCACCGGCGCAACGGGATATCTAGGTTCAGCAATATTACATCAACTTCTAGAAACCCCGAACATTGACGTATGTGCATTAGTACGTTGCTCCGTAAAGTCCAGAGGCTTGCAGCGAATTAAGGACGCCGCTATTTTGTACGGCTGGTGGCGAGACGAGTACATCTCCAGGATCCATGTGTGGCAAGGTGACTTGACAAAGACCTCTCTTGGCTTGGGTACGGCAGAGCTGGAGAGTCTTCACGGGAGAAATGTCCCGAGAGATCTCAGTATACACGCCATCATCCACAATGGTGCCAAGGTACATTACAGCTCCGACTACGAGACCCTCAAAGCCGTCAACGTCCTCTCCACTCTCGAGCTCCTGCAAATAACAGCTGGCGCAACATACATTTCGACGCTCGTCTATGTCTCCGGCGGAGGAAAGCCTAACATCAACGCTTCTGACGCTTCGTCCGCGTCTCTTGGCCATCTTAGTGATGCTAATGGCTACACACAAACGAAGTTCGTGTCGGAGCAGCTTGTGCGGAACTGCGTGGACCACGCTGCTTTTCAGACGAAACTGTTACGTGTAGTCAAGCCTGGCTACATCATTGGCTCTATTCGCAACGGCATTGCCAATCAAAGCGACTTCATCTGGCGGCTTGTTGCTGGGTGTGTCGAGATCGCAGCATACAACGGCGACGAAGCAGAGCACTGGCTCTTCGTTGCGGATGTGGATCGTGTTGCTCACTCTGTTATCACGGCAGTCTTCGATGAAGATAATGCACGTGAAAAGCATCTCTCGGGTAATGCGGATGGGGTGCTAGATGGTATACGGTTCTCTGAGCTGTGGGACGTTGTGGCGGACGTGTACGATACGGCCTTTGAGGCATTGGGGCAAGACGAGTGGATGAACCGCTTGCGAGATAAGGTCTTGGAGAGCGGGGACGTGCACTTACTCTTTCCGCTTTTGCATGTGCTGGAGAGAGACGGTGGATGTCTTGGCGAGAAGGCGTCGCCGACGGCAGCCACTGCTGGTGTCAAGGAGGCGGTCGAACAGAACTTGAGGCATTTGATTGGTGCTGGCTTCTTGCCAATACCAAAGGCGAAGATGGACAGACAATGAGGCTTTACGTCAAGCGCGCACAGGCTTTGTTATCCATCCATCGCTATCGGAGATACTTCGCAGAACAGTGATTGGCGCCAAAGTGTCCTTTAAAGAGCCCGTGTACTCCCCCGTCACATGCCCGTCCTTGGAGTCATTTTTGCAGCATTTGTTCTCGTCCATTATGTTTCAACAACATAGTCCACACATCCTATGCCTTGCTTCAGCCCGTTTCGTGCTCTCAACCCATGCTACCGCTCTTCTCCCGGTCACTCGAGAGGATGTCCCGTCTCAGCCAGAGCGTACCGGTGATCATTTGAACACCACACGCTGCTATTGCGCTTCCCCCAATTGGTGCGACGATCACACACGTGGCTACCCCTACTACTTCTTCAACCGCTACGACTCCCATCTCGACCGTGTGTTGGCCTCGGAATTCACCTGCAGATCCTATGACGAGACATGCAACCCTGACTCATGTCAACAATCCTCAAGCTCCCTTCCGCGTTACAAAACCAATGGACAGACAAAATCTAGAGCAAGCGGATATGTTCCCGGGGGGGGGGGGAGAAAATTCGGGTCAGTCATGTTCTGAATTAAATGGACATTGATGACATGTGCGCTGGATGAGCGTAGAAGGGCTGGGAATGAGCGACTTTGTCATTACATTAACGACGATATGGATACTCATGTTAGGTAATTGGGTGGAGTGGATGCCATGGTTGGGAGCGATCAAACCGGGGAGGTTTTAATGTAGCTCAGCGCATCACACACAGCCAGATCACACAAATCTCGCACACACTTAGGCTGGTCCACCATATTCCACTGCCCACTGCATCTTTCTCCCAGCCCTTCCTTGGCCTCTTCACGCCCATTTCATCCTCTTCGACCATTTCATTCCTTTCAGGCACTGTAGGTGGCCACATCATGTACCGCACGGGTATGAGTACTCTCCAGATGCAGCCCAAGAGCTTTACCATTGCTCCCGGGAACGGGAAAAAAGATTGCGCGGCACCCTCGTAGTGACTGTATGCGATGAGCCGAAGAAAGATCGGCATGGAAGCGTAGATAGCGTAGATTGTGTACATAAGCATGTCCAGGCTAAGAAGACGGTAGGGGAGGCATTTGCGGTGGCGGTAAGAACGCTCGTTTGCGGAAGAAGTGATGGCGCCGCAGACCGCGAAGCTTGAGGCTCTCATGGATGCTGGCAAAAGTGATACAAGGCAGCGATAAGCCATGTCTAGGGGTGATGGACCGTCAGATCATACCGTCTCACTCGGCCTACCGCATGGAATGGGAATTGGCGAAAACTAGGTACGTCAAATAGATGAATGGAGAAGAATGGCTTACAAGGAGCGATCCACACCTCCTGACTCTGGAAATTGGTCACTTTCGAGAGACCAATGTGATTGTACATGATGAGGCTGTTGATTTTGTGAAACAGAAACATTGTCACGAATGACAGCTTGAGCGAGAGCAGATTGCTTCGATGCTCGGATAAGATAACAGCGAGTTGGTCGGGGCGCGTGGGCAAGAGCGCTATCGGTAGAAGCATCAGAGCAAGACTAGTCATCAGTGGCGAGTAGTCCCTAAGTGCATACAGCATGTTGACAGTGCGCTGTGACAAAGTCATTTGGGATGTGATTGCTGAGCCCGGAAGGTAGTACCCAAAATATTGACACACCTCCATGCACGCGTCTATCTATCAGGATCATCAACATGTGCCAGATACGAGAGCATAAGAAAAATGATTTACCCAACGCATTCGCTGCTTCACCACCGCTCGAAGATTCTCGGGCGCAAGCCCAGACTGGAGGTTCTCTCGAACAAACGCAATCTTCCAGCCAGCATCGCTCAAAAGGGCAGAGCACATAAAGTCCTCTCCTGTCTCGGCTAAAGGCCAGCCTCCTATCTCGTCCAAAGCATCCCGTCGTACTACGTAGCCGGAGCCTGTGCACATTGCCGCACCCAAGCGGTCGTTTAGGACTTCTTGAACGGTAAAGTACATGTCGAAGTCCGCTTGCTGGCCTAAGGGATCGCTGGCTGGGACATTGTAATAGCGCTAGTGCCTATATGAGCCGCTTCTTGTTTCCACTCAAGGTGGACTAATCTTTACCTGAGGAGGGCATGCGAGGGCCAATTTGTCATCCAAAAGCAGATGTGGAACCATTCCACGCAACCAGTCAAATGCTGGGATCATGTCGGCGTCCAAACCAGCCAGGAGTTCCGAGCTCCCCTGTCGATGGCTTTCATCGATGCCATAGCGAAGGTTGCCAGCCTTGAAAAACGACTTTGCCCCGGCTTCTGTTCTCCGGGAAAGGTATATGACTTGTGGTTTCTCACGGTCTGCCAGACAGGTATTGAGCAGCGTGATGGCTTGTTGGAGCCCTTGATCGTGGCCATCATCAAGCAGAAAGACGCGCAACCGCTGCCGAGGATAGTCTTGGGATGCCGCTGCTGCGACAGTATCCACAATCACATCAACGGGTTCCCCACAGCATGTGACCAGAACATCTACCGAGGGGACTCGCATCCCAGTCAAGCGATATGAGGAACGTGGACCTGTATCCTTCACGCTAAACAGTGCGATGATGATGTTGAGAGCGGTGACGGCGTCTTGAAATGTCAAGGAAATTTCGGCGAGCAAAGCTGTCCACAATTGCCATGTGAAATGAGGAGCCGTGCTCGAGACCAAGCTCGCGAGTCTACACTGAAGGATAATGTATAGAATCCAGGAACTCCATGTGACAACGATCGACGTCTTGAATCGCCGCATATGTATCTCTAACGGAAATGCAACTGGAGGCGACTGTTCTATTGTGTATGGTCCTCGCTTGATCTCGGGCATCTTTCGAGAAGGCGTGAAGAACCTACACCTGTCTGGCCGAGCATGACACGCTTTGGGGCAGGTGTTACTTTGTTCGTGGATCTTCAACTGAGGGACTGGGGCTGCCGAAATCGGAATGTGAGATATTAAAAAAGGGAAGGGGTGGCTCCTGAGAACGGGGATGTCCGAAAACAAGGAGCCCACAAAAGAGCCGATGATGGTGGGATGAGGGGTAGCTGCATGGATGCGAAAAGCCCTTGTCTAGTGTATGCATCTTGCATCAACATGCATGAAGTAGTAGCGCAAATAAAAAGCAGAAAGCTTTCGTCGCTTCTTACGGAGTACAATCGAGATCCTTACTCAAATGGAACAGGTCGAGGTTATAGAGAGAACTCGAGCAGCCAGCATGAACTCCGAGTCCAAAGCGAGCGCTTCGTCCGAAGGCCTTGACCGAAGCAGATTCACCTTCCAGCGCTCATGGTTCGATGAACACGTTCGCCCAGACTGGGAAAAGCTCACCGATCCCATTCGCGGAACGAAGCTCAACGTCCTGGAGGTCGGCTCGTTCGAAGGCGGTTCCACCACATGGATACTCGACCACCTCATGACCCATCCTGACTCTCGGATGACGGCTATCGACACCTTTGAGGGTGGCATGGAGCATCTGGACCCAGATCAGGTGCATGCATACGACGTCTCTTTACTCGAACGCCGCTTTTGGTCAAACGTCTCAAAATGCGAGCATGCGAAGAAACTACGTGTGATGAAAGCAAAGAGCGATGATGCTTTGCTAGATCTGAGACGGGAGGGCGCCCGATTCGACTTCATCTACATTGATGCTTCGCACGTGGCCATTGACGTTCTGCATGATGCGGTGATTTGTTGGCGGATGCTGAATGTTCAGGGAATCATGGTCTTCGACGATGTGGCGTGGAAAGGGTACATGGAGGATTGCTACAACCCTCGGATTGCCATCAAGTCTTTCATTCAGTGTGCCACGCAGGAGATAAAGGCTACGGAAACCGAAGGTCAGATGTGGCTGACAAAAGTCCCCAACCGCATACCTGCCACGCCAAATCCAGATGCTGCACTTTTTTATTGGGATAGGTCGCCATGATTCGAAAGGGGCCACGAGTAGCGCCCGGGTCCACACACTCTCTCTAGGACTCTAAAGATAGTCATTCTTCAAACAACACGAAGTCACGTTCTTTGAAAATGGATACGGTAGCATTTCTTAGGTACTGGTATTGCTAGTCTGCGGTCCTGAGGGCTTGTGAGGCATAGTGCAAAAGTACTCCCTTACAACAATAGCGAGTACCGTTAGCGATCCTAGTAGATGCCGTTTGAAGGGCTCCTGCCTATCTGCCTGCTTCCCACAGCAAACGTTGGACACCTTTTGACAAGGCTTCTTTCTCAGCTTATCAACTAAAGAACAATTTTCTTGACGAACGCTATGACTGGCCGAGTCGTTTCCAAAGACACAGCTGCTGTTAAATAAAGTATCAAGGAATATAGAGGTATCATTTTGACCGACTTTTCGAACACTGAGGATATTGAAAGGGTCAATTCAAATGCTGCACCTTGCATCCAAAAGAGAATAGATGGCGTATTAAATCTCATATGATAACCCATGCCTTTCGTCACTGTCGCAGAGACTGACAAGTCCCAACAGCGCGCATCATAATTCCTTCCTGGAGGAACGTCCCGATGTTACCGTTTGTTCGGACGAAGTAGGACGGCGCGCGAGAGCTGGCTCCAGCAGCCTGCATTTCGTGAAGTCCTCAATCACTTCTTACAGACCAAGACCGTGCCATACAATAACAATGGTTCTACCGTGATAGAGACCAATACTATCCTCTCGGTGGCAGCGACATTGGATATTGGTCCTGGCGTGAAAGCACAAGATTTGCACCGCGACGGCTTCATCTGGCAATAAAATCACACGGTTAAGGAGGGACACGGGTACCAGATGGGTTTTGATTCCAGCATGGGCTTGTTGGTGCCTGGCGTCAATACGACTAAGGCGAATGGAGCCACATTGGTAGAGATCTTTCTTGCCATGCGGTCTCCGTGGGCTGGTGGTGCCCCGTTTGTCCGCGGCTCGCATTTATGGGACCACTCGAGGCGGCCGAAGACGGACGATGTGGCAGCTGCTGAGATGACCGTGGAGGAGGCATTCTTGTTCCTCAGCTCAATGGTGCACGCTGGTGGTGCCAGTACAACATCGCAAAGCAGACCCATGCCCGCCTTCTTCTATTGTCGCTCGTGGATGCGACCAGCGGTTCGCACCCTTTATTTCTACCATTCTGCTGCTGGCCTCGCGGAGTCCACCAACCGTGCGCATAATGGGGAAACAGGTCAATATCCTGCTTGGACAAGAGAACTATGAGCAGGCCGAAGGGTTGGCGAGGGAGGTGCTGGCGTTGCGGCGGGAAGTGCTAAAGGCGCAGCATCCGGAGATTGCAACGGCAACGCATAGTTTGGGGATGGTGTTGAGAAAAATAGGGAAGGTGGATGAAATGGAGGCGCTGCGGCGGGAGGAGCGGGCGCTTAAGGAGATTAACGGGGAGAAGATGGCGGGCTTGAGCCATGGAGATGGACAGGTTGCGATGAAAGAAGGCAGGTATAAAGAGGCAGAGAGTATATTCTGGGAGAAGTTGGTGTTGGGAATAGCGTGAGCTACTGGGAATGGTGGTAGATTTCAGCAGGTAAGCCTTCTTTACCTAATAGAATTGCCAACTACGGAGTACATTGGAGCGATCTTCGACGATCCTGAGACAATAAAGCTCCCAGATCGGACGAAGGTATTCCCCCGGGAACCAAAACCCCGAGTCAAGGTATCGCTTCTGGCGGCACGCCAATAATTCACATGGACGGGTTGGATACGACGGAATGCGTGGATTCGGTGGAAAGGGAAGGCAACGTGGGAAATTTGAACCGAGATGCTATTTGATCTTGTCAGAGTCTTGTGCACGCACCGAACATCCACCAGAGTGCTTTTTCCAGCGGGAGGACTTCGATGACTCGGTGGTGCGCCGGATCGGTAATAGAGGGAAGCATGGGTGCACGCACCCACATTACTGATCAGAGGCTCAAGTCACACTCAGTATTTCCCGCAAGAGTCGCGTCAGAGAGTGACAGAAGTCTTCACGCTGGACCTTTGCACCCGTGTCATCGAAAGAGGCGGCAACTTTTTCGAATCTATGCAGCGTTTTGATATGGTTCGAACAATATGTATGCTTAGAAAGAACGCTTCGACGGAGCGCTACTTCTGCGCAGCGATGTCGGTGGATATCGACTCTTAGATGCGCGCGCTGCAGCAATGACCTGACGTAAACTTTGGTTGAAAAGGGAGGCATGGCACAGATGCAAAGGTCCAGCGCCAAGACTCCCATCACTCTCTTCTGGCTTCACGGAAACTCTCCCTCCTTAGCATACCCCAATAAGTCCTCCAGCCCCAAGAATCTGAGACCGTTGAAATAGCGTTCACGTTGTTCCAATGTCTTCTCTTTGGGACAGACCAAGCATCCCATCACCATGACCTCCTCCATCTGTGCCAGCATCGAGTCTTCCATATTTGAACTTGTCGTTAACGAAAGTCGTATGTCCTCAAGCGATCTGTGGGTCCGAGGCATGGGGCGGCCTGAATACAGCCTACATTAGCGATGACTTGATTGGACCAGCACGAAGGTGATAGTGTTGAGCTGCGAATACCGTAGAACGATTCCATAGTCTTTATTGCAGCATTGAATGTGCTCCATTCGCCCGCTACGTATGTATGACTCTCCTGGGAAAGCGGTAAGCACAACGTCGACATGAAATAAAACCCCCCAAGTACCCAGAAGGCTTCAGTCTAGGTCTTGAGCCAGTCTCAAAGAAGCATTTCCACCCACCCACTTATCAGCTTTACAAAGCTCAACCACCGCCCTTGCCACATCCCTCGCACAAGTCCAGCTCTGCCCCTCGTCTCCCGTCCCCCGCACATGTGCCCGCCAGCCATTCGCATCCACAGGAAATTCAAGTGGGACAGGCTTCATATATGTAAGCTCTTTCGGTAAAAAGTAATCTGCGAGCCAACCGGTATTGAACAGCGTCCACTCGACTTCCTTTTGCTCCTTCAGCAATTGCCGAAACGGTTCCCGACTTGTGGCGTAGTAGTCTGGCTTCAGGGGATATGTCTCGGAGTCGCCGATCCATTCCGAGGGAATGAGACGCTTGCATGTAGCTGACTGACGGCAGGCGGACAGGAGGGCCGCGTGCGTTGTTATGTATGTCGGTGCGGGGTCGTTGATGAAGGATATCAGGGTCGTTGCGTACGTGGTATTAAGGATTGAGAGAATGGACGAGACTGTGTAGTCGGTCTTGTGGATGGGTATACCCAGCTCCGTGAACCATGGGTGCCTGCTCTGTCAATCGAGTCAAGGGCTTGTTAATCTTGCCACGACGAGCTGGGGCACGCATACTCCCCGAGTCAAAATGACAAAATCAAAGTGGCTGGATGCGAGCAGCTCTTCGCTGACATAGCGGCCGAGATCGCCTACACCTGCGAGGGCGATGATGCGCCGAGTGGTAGGCATCTAGAGTCAAAGACTAGTGCACGGGGAGGCCAGAGATGGTAGCAGATACCAAGAGAGGAGAAGCCCAAAGCTTACATTCACCAATTCAAGGTAAAGTATTTCCACACACACACTAAATGGTAAGTTCCAGTCTCAGTGTTTTTGAGACAAGGCGCGAAAGTGTTGTCTCCCCGAGCTGTGATATTATTATGTTGGGTACAGGTAGGGAGTCACTCCGTATTGGAGCAAGCGGATCGGCTAGTACATAAGAAGCGCAGCGCATGGGTCGGGGGCATCTGCCGCACAAACGAAGTATGCAGCTGTGCAGTATACGCGACATACCGGCCTCCTCTCGTTTTTTCTTGCGACCGATCCACGATCCCCCGTTCGATCCTACCTGGTGGTACCGATCGTCACGCGGTGACTGTCATTGGATCTGCCGAGTTGAAAAATATACATAATTCCCAACATTGCGTCAGCGCTAGGAAGCCATCTGGCCCATCCTTCGATGTGTGCTTTTGTCCACGGCAGAAGAGAAGAGCCCAAGCGGAGATTCGCACAAGCAACGACCTGGCTGAAAACACTATAGCGGCAATGCTCTGGCTCTAATTGTGTTTTTGCAACCATTATGTTGTATATCCAGCCTTTGGGGACCTGCGAGCTCAGTGCGATTTACCTCCTCCGCCAGTATAGGATACTGGAGCTGAGTCTCGTGCTCGCAATAACTACTTGAGGGTCCAGATCCACTCTGTGTGGCAGTAGGTGATTGAAGAGTTGGTAAAAGGACGATCAAAGCTCTGTGGAAAAGCCAATTGTTCGTACCCTGACTGCAAGCAAATCTCTCGTTGCTTGAGAGAGTCCCAGGAAGTCTTCGCCTTGTCGCAATGAGGGCCCTGACAATGTAGAGGGCATAGCCCAGAAAATTATAGCCATATTTAAGTCATCCCAATACCACGGTCTCGATCGTTGCCAAGTCCAACAATATCTTCAATTCGTCCCATCCAATTCACTAAAATGTACCACATCCGGCGCATGGCTACTATTCCCATAGGCATTTCCTCCATAGGTGAGATACCCCTCCACTTCCACCTGCGGCAGAGCCATAACTTGCTCAGCGTCACCAAACACCCACACCGTCTGCATACCCATAATCATATGCTGCAGCGTGTGACAGTGAATCATCCACACCCCAGGCTGCTGCACCCTCAGTCTCCATGCGCGCCACCCGTGCTTCTGGTCCGGTTGCGTCGTTGCATTGTAGCGGAAGAGCATCGTCGTGTCACGAAGCACCGGCTGGGTGCCCTTCAGTCGCTCTTCGGCAACAGTGGGGTCGAAGGCTCCGGGCCCGCCTCCGATGTCGTAGTAGTGTTCGCCGTGAGCATGCCATGGGTGGACGTCGAGCCCGCCGCCCGTTTGATTGTCGATGGCGTGTGACCCAATGTTCTGGAGGACTATCTCCAGGATTTCGCCGACCTTAGCAGGAAACGTATTAGTCGATGGGTCGAGGCCGCCGTTCTGCAAGGCTGCTGAGTAGGACGGTGTGTAAGCGGTTTGGTTCCTGTAGAGAGATACCAGATATGGTTGGTTTGGCGTGGTATGTGGGACGGGATCGTCAGCGTTGTCTGTCCAGGTTACGTTTGAGTCTCTCCAGACTATGTACTTGTCCAGGACTTGCTGCACGTTGAGGATGACCCGGCGGGTCACTTGCGAAGCAGAGGGAAAGTTGTTTGGATAGAGAGGCTGTAGGGCGTAGTCGAGGAAACCATCGACGGTCGGTGGGAGTGCGATGGGCTTCCTGTCTGGGTAGGTCGCATTTAAAGCGGTCTTGACGGAATTCGAAGGGATCTTGCAAGCATTGTTGTAGCGAAGGATGGCATAATTCGTTGTGTTGCTAGGACGCTCGCGGCTCTCAATCTGAATGTAGTAGTCCAATTTTCCGGACTGCTTCAGCTCGTCGCATGTTTTGGATTTGAGAAGTGCGCTGAAGCGCTGGCCAGAAGCAATCTGTAGGAAAGAGGTAGACTGTGGTTTCGTGTATCCACCATCGGCTTCGATGACTTGTAGATTGGTATGATTTTCAAACCCCAGTGCAGCGTACGATAGGGAGTGGGCTCCAATGAAGCGTATCCTGTACATGCTATTTGGCTCTATGTCAATGATCGCGAGCTGGGAGGATGAACGGTCGGTCACACCAAAGTTCGAGATCGTCTCGCCGTTGATGATAAATCCGTTCGTTTCACCACTGAATACGAACGGTGTTGCCTGCAAACCCTGCTCTATGATTGTGTCTGTTCTATAGAAAAGCTCTTGAATATGAATAACACGTTCGCCATCAACTTTGTACGGCGGGGCTTTGTCTTCGACAATCAATGGACCGGAGCAGCTGACTGCCTGGAAACCTACATGGGAGTGATAAAAGTACGTTCCTGCCGATCCATTGGGCATTCGAAGCTCATAGTCAAAGAAATACTCGGGAGGTATCGGCCATTGACTGGCGAGTGGTGTTCCGTCGGAAAATGGAGAAGCAGCCATTGCGAGTCCATGCCAATGCTGGATGTTTTCTCAATCAAAAGCATGAGGAAAGGATCATCTGACTGAACATTCGACTAACCATAGTAAGATTGTAGCCTTCCATGTCATTGAAAACCCTGATCCAAGCTGTTTCATTTTCCGGAACACGAAGCTCAGGTCCAGGAATGGACCCGTTGACCAGCGTCGTGAGCCTTTGAATACCTCCCAGACTGACAGTTTGCGCCGTGACACGTAATACCGCATCCGGCGTGAAGGAGTCATCATGGACGATTGCTGTCACACAATGAGGGAGAAGGAGATGGAATAGCAGTAGGAGTGAATGATAAGACACTTTAGCTTCCGTCAATGTTGACGGCCAGGAAGGAAAAGCCATCACTGGATCTTGGTGAAGTGCTCTCTGAAAACAACCCCATGGCGAGAACCATTGCTCTATATACTTTCATACCAAGTGACTGTCATTAGGCTCGCAAGATAGCCATGGCCGTTTGATTTAGCACACTTACGAATCTGCCGCAGACGGGACTCGCATCAGTCATCGCACCCGCCTCCATTAACAGCAGTGATTTTGATATGTGTGTAGCCCTTTATGCATGTCAGATGAAGACCCTTCCCTTGATTAAGTATAACCGCTTCAAGAGTTCATCTTCGCCCAAGTCTTTGGACTAGTGCGGTGACTGCTTGAGTAAACGCACGGATGTCTTCGCTCCCACGGTGTGCTCTCGGTACGAGTAGCTTTCTTGGCGTCACAGTCAAGATCATAAGTCTCATGAATATGGTGGCACGGGTATAATAAAGTAAAGAGTAATACAAGAGGAACCCTTCGACCGCCTACATCACTGGGATGAGCTTACTGTATTACCTGGATCGGGTGTCGCCTTACTCAGTTTCCTCGCTAGAGTACGAGAGAAGCGGCCACGCCTGTGCGACCTCCGACTGAGCTGGGGGTACAGTTAATTTTGTCTGTATTTGCCAAGGATAGGAAGTCATTGGAGATACATACATGGGGGTGAGGTGAGCATAACAAAGCGGTCGAAAGCGACAGCTCTGACAAAGCACTAACAAGGAGGCCGGGGTACATTTCTGATTGCTTGGCAGCCGAGAGGAACAACGTCCTAACAATTAATCAAAAGCGCATTGGAAGAAAATTTGGAAGAGGCCCATGACCATGGTACAGTCAAGCTCTCACACCCACGTCCCCAAAATGCACCACCAACCCAACTCCAGGTGCACGCTGACTCCTCCGACTTCGCCAACGGCGCCTCGAAGCGCGAAGTATACACCCAGCTCCTCTCCTCAGCCCGGGCACTCTTCGTCGACCAGCGAAACTGGGTAGTCGATCCCCCATCATGATCAAATCACTCACAAGCACCCCCTTCGCTAACGCCTCCCCTTACTGGACAGGTCTGGTAAGGCCCCCCTCCCATCCCATCACCACTGCTTGCCTCCCCCGCCATCGCTAACAGATGTCTCCCCGCTCCCAAGCAACCTATCCAACAGCTCCTCCCTCCTCTGGCACGCCTACAAATCCCTCCCCCCACCCTCCCGCCACGTGAACTGGGCAGGCTTCTACACCATCGACCGCTCGACTCCCTCCACCCTGATCCTAGGTCCCTTCCACGGCCGTCCCGCGTGCCAAACCATAGCCATTGGCCGCGGCGTATGCGGTGCCGCTGCTGCTCGGAAGAGGGCCCTGAGGGTCGAGGACGTGCGTGAGTTCCCGGGACATATTGCCTGCGATGGGGACAGTAGGAGCGAGATTGTGGTGCCGGTTTTGGACGAGGGGGGGAAGGTGAGTCGGTGCGGGGATGGAGGGGAGGTTGGGTGTACGGGCTGACGGGGGCGGGCAGGTTGTTGCGATTATAGATGTTGATTGTACGGAGGTAGGGGGGTTTGATGAGGTGGATGAGGAAGGGTTGGGGCGGTTGGCGGAGTTGTTGGGGAAGAGCTGTGATTGGGGAGATTGAGGAGGATGATGGGTGGCAGGAAAGGCGCCAGCTGGGTTCGCTAGTATCTTCGGCTTCATGCACGTCTTACAGGTTCAGTATGGACCATCTATCGGACTTTCGCCGATGACAAATTTAGCGGAGTGTTTACTAGACCTCGCTGATGGTCATGGAGATTTGCGGATTTGCATTTGAGACCATTTTGCCGATGATGTCAGTAACTCACCAAAGTTGCAGGATGAGGCGACGACAGGCATAGAAAATGGGACGTCGGCTTCCCCTTGGAACAGAGAGTCGCGTTTTGGAGCAACGAAGCTAGAGGTGCTCAAGCTTGCTTGGTTCATTCAAGTCTATCTGTGTCTGCGCTGTAGCAAAAGTCCGTAGACTCTAATGCTCGCTGCTGAAAGATTGTAGAAATTCCCTTCGCGCCATTCGCCTGTCCATGCATGCCGTGTTCCCTTCAACCATAGCTTTTGCCATCGTATCGTGAGTCGAGAACGCTTCACATCCAATCACTACCGGACCGTCGCCTGCAGAGCCCGAACTTAATTAGCATTTCGCGCGTTGCCATACTGGTTGGGAAAGTGCCATCTCCTCGATCCCACAAATTTACAATACTGTGTGTTTTCGGACTGGAAACATCATCTCATTTCGACCGCCAGGGAGGGTAAAATTCAGCGCCATGGGGCTGGGAACTTCTTCACATCCAGTCAATTCAATACTTACATGCTAACATCGTTCGTGGCTTTAGCTGAGCTACTCGCCACAGCATTGGTAGGCTGGAAATTCGAACCGGCGCGAGAGCTTTTAATGACTTTCTTAATAATCTCTTCGACTTTGTCCCAGTCGTCATGGGGAAGTGGTGTCATGTCAACACCGAAGTAGTCAGAAATCTCCTTGATCATTTTGTGGCTCCGTGGGCCGCAAATGAGGCTGATTGAAACACCAACACGTCCAAAGCGGCCAGTACGGCCGATACGATGAAGGTAAGTCTGAGGGTCAGTGTTGCCGCGACCGTCGTCTGGAAGGTCCTGAGTAATGGTCAGTCAGACGAGACTGGGTTGCGGCGTACGTGACCTACATAATTGACCACAAGAGAGACGGTTTGGACATCAATACCACGAGATAGAACATTGGTGGTGATAAGGACTTTTGATTCGCCGCTACGGAATGAGTCGATGATAATGTCGCGTTGAGCTCCTTGGAACTCTCCGGTCAAGCAGGCAACAGTGTGATTCTCTGCATTCATACGTCTCTCAATCTCCATGGCAGTCGCGCGAGTCTGCATGCATCTCAGCATGATTCTTTGACTAGTCGACTGGAAGACATACCTTGACGAAGATTATGGATGATCCAATGGTCATGAGACCATACAAACGGACCAACGCGTCATACTTGTCTGTCTCTGTAGGACAATCAAGGTACAGTTGCTTAATACCCTCGACCGTAAGTTCCTCATGCCTCAAGGTGATCTGATTCGCATTTGGAGCAAATTTACTGGCGTACTCAACGACACGATCGGGGAAGGTGGCCGAGAACAGGACGACCTGAATAGTCTTTGGTAGCAAACTAGGATTCGAATCAGAAAGACCCGCTCAATATAATAAAACGTTGTACTTACTGCTTGACCCGAATGCATTGATCTCCGAGACCTTGTTGATCCAACATGTTGTCGGCCTCGTCAAGAACAAGGACTTTGATATGATCAGCTATCAATTGGCGACGTTTGATCATGTCCATAGTAGTTCCAGGGGTACCGACAACAATCTGAACCCTGAGGCCTTCTCGATTGCGGTTTGGAACGTCCATTGGAATAGAGACTCCGGCAGTCAAACCCTGGACGAAGGCTCCCATGATCTGGATGACTCCGAGGATCTGACGGGCCAGCTCGCGGCTTGGCGCAAGTACAAGAGCTTGAGGGGTCTTGATCATAGTAGGAGAGTAGTCAAGACGTGATAGCATGTTAAGAACAAAAGCTGCTGTTTTTCCAGTGCCAGACTGAGATTGTCCGATCATGTTGGTTGGAGGATTGCGAAGCAAGAGGGGTAGAGCCTTCTCTTGAATCTTGGATGGCTTGGTAAAACGCATCTGATAGATGCCTTTGAGAATGTCTTCGTGTCTGATGAAGGCATCAGAGCTTGAACACATGATGATTTGCTAGAGATAGACTTACAAACCGAGCTCTTCGAAGGATTTGATCGAGTAGAGAGGATCATCGGGATTGGCTTGAAGGTCGCTGAGCTTGACATTGACCTGGTAGCTCGGATCATAGATGCCAGATGAGCCGCCTAAAACCCCACTCGCTCCATCGGTCTGGGACTGGGACATTTCGCTCATCTCCTTCTCAGCCTTGGCGTTCACTGCAGAAGGTTCAGAGTTAGTCGCTGCCTCAGCGGCCTCATCTGCCCAGGATGTGGGTCCACCAGGCACGAAGAGAGCTGCATTGACGTTTGTACCAGTAGAGGATGCGGTTTCGTTTCCCTCAGGTTGGCCAATACCTGGCTTCGAGATGCGGTCTTCCAAAGAAGCCATGACGGATTCCTTCTGGATGGGCAATGTAGGCTAGTAGGTATAACAGAGATGTATGGATTTCAAACCAGAGAGTATCCCAAAACTGGCAGTGTTGGTCCAGATACTGAAAATCAAGAAGTCAAGATGTTGTGACAAAGGAAAGAGATCAGCTCCAGGTTAGTGAATTTTTTTATGGGATGTAGATCGAGCTAAACTCTTCCTGGTGCTAGGCATGCAACAGTCACCAGGGCAGATACAACAAGAAAATCACAATCACATATTTGACATGGACAAGAACATATCAGAAGCGATTTGAGAGCTGTCGTTGTGTTGTTCAGAAATTTAGGTAGAGCAGACGCTGCACGACATCAAGCTGACGGTACAGCGGCCACTATTCGGGCACCATACCATAAATCGTTAGTTCGATACGATGGACTCCATCCTTGTTACAGTACTGTATCGATGCACTCTTGAGTCTTGAATCTTAACTCTTGACCGTCTATGCGTTGATGCTTCTCAGTCTTTGGACTGGTCTACATCCGTTACTTTTAGACCTCCCACTTTCTTCCTGATTTGAAGCTTGGCCCCTTCTTCTTCTTTTGCTTCCTCTTCATGGATTCGAGTCTCTCACACTTGCCTGAGCTGGAGTGGTAGCAAGATTATGGCTGAGCTAGACATTGCGCCAAAGTTCGGCGCCGAGCTCAAAGATGGTTTCAAACCGGTCAATGCTTGGGTTGCGAATGGAGTCACCTGGCTTGATGATATACAGCAGTTCTACCGGGAAAGGGCGGCGATTGAGAAGGAGTATAGTTCCAAGCTGTACGGCTTAGCTAGGAAAAACTTTGAAAAGAAAGCCAAACGATCCAGTAGCCTAAGTGTAGGGGACACCCCAAGCATGACGCCGGGATCCTTGGAGTGGTAAGCATCATTTGCTAGCATTACAACGATCCTCGTCTGATGACTGTGTGTAGTGCGTCTCTTACGACCTGGACAACCCAACTTTCTACCCTTGAATCAAGAGCCGCAGAACATGACCGATATTCCTCAGAGCTCGTCCTACAGATCGCAGACCCACTCAAAAATCTGGCCGCACGATATGAAGAAATACGGAAGAGTCACATTGATTATGCGGCAAAGCTGGAGAAGGAGCGAGATCTGTCATATGGTGACCTAAAGAAAACTAAGGGCCGGTACGATGGAGCTTGTCAAGAGGTTGAAAGCAGACGGAAGAAGACCGAGACGTCGTTTGATCATGGCAAGAACAAGGCGCAAAGTGCGTACCAGCAACAAATCATGGAGATGCACAATGTGAAGGTCAGGCCTTGCTCAGAAGACTTTACTTCTGACGAGACTGCCGGCTTACATGTGAGCATAGAACACCTATCTCATCAATATCAACGTCACAAACCGGCAGAAAGAAAAATACTACCATGAGTACGTTCCCGATCTGTTAGACGTAAGGTCCATTGCCACCCGTCGATGCAGTTATTGCATGTTCTGACTATGAGTTAGAGCCTACAAGACCTTTCAGAGACCCGAGTCAATCAAGTCAATTCATTATGGTCTCACGCTGTCAACCTAGAAACATCTGCCCTCTCTCGAAGTACCGACCATCTCCAGCATCTTGGCTCAGAAATCCCACGCAACGACCCGAAGTTAGACTCAATGATGTTTGTACGGCATAATGTGGGACCATGGCAAGAACCATTGGACTTCAATTTTGAGCCGAGCCCCGTCTGGCTGGATGACAGTGCGATGGCGGTTGACGAGACGGCCAACATCTACCTACGAAATGTATTGGGCAAGAGCAAAAGCCAATTGCGGGAACTCAAGCAAGATGTGGACAAGAGAAGGAAAGAAGTTGAAGCCATTAAGATGATACGGAGAAACATACGACAAGGCAGAGACAAGCGAGATGAAGTAGAAATGGTGAAGGCAATGTTCAATGCTCAAGAGCTCCTCCACGAAGTTGAACGACAACGATTGACCGCCGAGGTCGAGACTCATACGATCACTTCCACAGTGGGTGACGTATCGCTTGGAGCTCAGAACCACGCATTCAAATCTCAGACTTTCAAAGTGCCCACCAATTGCGATCTCTGTGGAGAAAGAATATGGGGCCTATCTGCCAAAGGGTTTGATTGTCAAGATTGCGGCTACACGTGCCACAGCAAATGCGAGCTAAAAGTCCCGGCCGAGTGCCCTGGAGAGCAGTCAAAAGAAGGGAAGAAGAAATTAAAAGCGGAAAGACAGGCAGCGTCCAAAGTTGCTCCACCACAAAGTAATGGTGGACCTCCAGACGGCGTTACAGAGCTCCCGGCATTGAGCAGGAGTAATACCATGGATACTCTGAGCTCGGGATATGCGGCTAGCGCAAACAGATCAGTCTCTGGTAAGGTGCCTACGGAGGAGACGAATACAGATGGAGCAGGATCTCTACCTCCCGCAAGCAAGCCAGCCACGACGAGAAGGAATAGAGTTGTGGCTCCGCCGCCTACGCAATACATTGCCGAGATGCCGGGTAGCAGTCCTAGTGGAGGCGGCTCGAGTACATCACAACCAACAGAACAGCGAGGAAGAATGAACTATGCTTATCAGGCGACCGCGGACGGAGAAGCATCAGTGGAAGAGGGTGACGAAGTCTCAATCGTTGAGCCAGATGGTGTGTTTCAAAGAGTTTTTGGGCCCTTCAAGTGGATCTCGATGCTAATCGAATCAGATGGCTCTGGCTGGACGTCTGTCCGTCTCAATGCCCATACCGCCGGCCTTGTTCCCACATCGTACCTCGAAATCCTTGCCATCCCTCCGGTTCTAGAACGGCCGGTCTCCTCCTACTCTAGCTCTTCCACCTCCCTGACAGGGAGTATACCTGGCAAGAAGAAAGGTCCCATGGTTGCCCCCAAACGAGGAGCCAGGAAGCTCAAATATGTCGAAGCGTTGTACGATTATGAATCACGAAGCGATGCGGAATGGAGCATGAGTGAAGGGGAGAGGTTTGTGCTTGTAAATAGAGACACTGGAGATGGGTGGGCGGATGTCGAAAAAGGGGGTGTGACGAAGAGCGTGCCGGCGAATTATATCCAGGATGTTTGAACTTGTTTGTTCCTGTGAGGAAAGGCAGCATTGAGCGGCGTTGAGTCATAGCGTGGTTGATATCGCTTGACTTGGAGATATCGCTATCAATCATGACCTTACTTCTAGCTGCATCATGACATGAATTGCGCTTCTCAGGACTCATTTATGTACTTTAGTGAATATCGATCAAGGGCGTATGAGCGCCCAAGCCCCACGGCCTCCGCTTTCCTTGTTTCCATGGCCCATACTCGTCTCCATCCTCCAATGTAGTCGTCGTGCCACATGTGGACTACTCATACCACGCTTTCTCCAAACACAGCCCATTTTCAAGTCTGGTCGGCCAACCTTGCATCTGACAGCGCCACCATACCTGCCGCCCTCGGCCTCCATCCCCGGTACCGATCCCAAGCGGTACCGGCCGCGTCAGCTCGCCCGACAGCGAGGCCCCCGGCCAGCAGGTCCGCGTCCGATCTGTCCACGTCCACGAGGATAGCGGCGAGCACGAAGCCGCTCGTGGGCGGGACCTTGAAAGAGGCGACAGTCCGTGCGATTGCGAGCGAGATTCGGATCGAGATACAATCATAGGGGGTCGGGTGTGAGGGTGGATTTGTGGGGTGTGTCGAAAGTACTCAAGCAAAATCTCTTTGGAAAAGGGGGGATGAGGATGTCAGCAAGACTTGATGTTTTCAGGTTTCCTCCTGCCCAATACGCCTCTATTTCTGAATCTTGACCCATTCTCTTACACGCACTATTTGCTCCTCGAGGCGAGGGGTGCGTCTGAAGCAATCACTGCCAATCATTGGTCCCTCGGTACTCCATACCTTCCAACAAAGCAAAGCCAAGCCCAAACCTCAACCTCCCGACACTAAAACTCAAGCTCAGGATTCTTCCCCGTCCCACACCCACCCGTGCCCGGCTTAGTCCAGTCGAACTCCCCGCCCCTCTCGTGGAACCCACGGTCATCCCAATACACATCCTTCATCGCCTCCTCGACCCCAATCTCCAAGATACTCTTCGTCTTCCCCTTGACCCCTTTATTCAAGAAGCAAAGATACTCGTCCAGCAGCAAATACGAACTCTTCATCACACCGTTGCCCTCCGGCACAAAACACTCATGGTGCTCGTGCCTATCGCAGAAGGCTCGGAATTCTTCGTCCGAGATCTGAAACTCCCTCGCGTCGCGTCGCCACCGTTTTCCTCATCGATGATGAGCACCTGGAAGCATTTCCAGCGTTTGGGGCCGATGGCTCGGATAGCGCCGTTCATGTCTTCTTGCCAGTTGTACCGATTGACGACCGTGTTGACCTTGAACATGACTCCGTACTCCTCACAAAGCTGCGCGAGTTTTCTGAAGTTCTGCAAATGCTTGCCCGTGCCGCGGCCAATCTTGACGTTGGTGGCTTCGTCGAAGGAGTCACAGGAGACGGCCATGATGTCGATGTACTTGCCATACTCTGCGAGCCAGGTGGAGGTGACTTTGCTGCCGTTGGTGACGATGGAGACGGATTCAAGCTGGAGGGTCGATTTGCAGTATTGTGCCAGTTGGCCCAGGAATTTGGCGTTCATGAAGGGCTCGCCGCCGGCGAAGTTGACTTTGCGCATGCCGGCTTCTTTAAGGAGGAGCATGGCGCGCTTGGCGTTGTCTAGGGGCTCGACGTGGGATGTCTTTGCTGTATGGAAGCAGAAACCTAGAGTCGGGGCAGAAACATCAGTATCACGGTTGACAAGGAGTGCTGGATCAGTGGCAGATGTGACGAACCGCAGCTGTAATTGCATTGCCGGGTGAGATGGTAGTTGACTGATACGGGAATCTTCGTCTTTGTTTCTTCTCCTCCGTTACCCTCCTTTGGCTTCAAGATCTGTGCATCTGCACCTGCTTCTGCTTGGGATGTTCCTTTTGACGGTGCAGTCCTTGGCAAGAAATGGACACTTAAAGCGATGGCCAGCACAGCGAGGAAAAGCACTGCAAAAAACATCTTGAGCGATAAGACGTGAGTGCAGGAAGTTTAACTATTCAGGACCATGAGGAGCAGCCTCTTCAGCTTTTATGCTCGTAGGCCGTTTGTCCAGACCCAACAAGAAGTCTGAGAGCCGGCGCAAGGCGAGATCATGCACATTCTATCGTGACTCAGTGACATGCATCATGTCTCTGTTTCTGTTTGCCTACGGATGTCTTAGATGCGCCAAATAATCTAGAAAATTCCAGGCAAGACCGCAGCACATGAGAAAGGGCGAGCTGCGGGTAGCCGGGGACAGAAAACACAGCTTTGTTCCAAGACAACGAAGAACGGTAGCAAATGCAAGAGAAAGGGGGGTAATCTAGAAAACTCTAGGCAAGACCGTGGCACGTGAGAAAGAGCGAGCTGCGGGTAGCCGGGGACAGTCCAAGACAACGAAGAATGGTAGCAGATGCAAGAGAAAGGGGGATATCTAGAAAAATCTAGGCAAGACCGCGGGAAGTGAGAAAAGGCGAGCTGCGGTTAGCCGGAGACAGAAGATACAGCTTTGTTCCAAGACAACGAAGAATGGTAGCAAATGGAAGAGAAAGGGGACACGGACATTCCAAGGAATCATGCGTCGTGCCGCAAACTGATGCCTAAGGGGGGATATATATCCGGAGAAGGTCCCGTGGGATTTGGTAAGTTCATAGCTCACATCATCACATGCAGAAGAGATCTGGGACAAACCATGACGGAGATGGCCCAAACGACAGCCACGGATGGAGATGGAGACGCTGCAATCCCTCATAGCGAGCTGAAACAGGCGCAGATCATCTGCGTGATTGGTGAAGGCCCCCTTTCACTTTCGTATTCTCTGTCTGCTGCGCTGCTTACGCAGGACTTAGGGGGACCCGGCGTCGGCAAAAGCACACAGTGCACAAGACTCGCCAAAGACCTCGGCGCTGCGCATCTGTCAGTCGGCGATCTTCTTAGAGCCGAAGCGCAAAGGGTGTTGAAGGAGCAGAGTACGGACATCACGGCACTCATGAGAGAGGGCAAGCTCGTCCCAACAGAGGTTGTCCAGACGGTTGTGAAGCGCTACATTGACCAGAACGTCCGACAAGGGATTACTCGAATCCTGTTGGACGGTTTTCCCAGAAGCATGGATCAGGCAACGCTGTTCGAGGCCAGCGTCAGTATTCAGGATTTCACCCAGAGCTGCAGTTTTGGCCATATTGACATTGCTGACAAGCATGCAGGGTTTTGAGATCAAGGCCGTACTGTGGTTCATGGGCTCCAGAGAGACCTTACTTGCCAGAGTACTCAAGCGAGCAAAGACGTCTGGCCGCGTTGATGACACGGAAGACATATTCGGAAAGAGGTACCAAGGTTTCCTAGATGAGAGCAAAGATATCATCCACTTCTCTAAGCAGAAGGGTATGCTTTTCCAGGTAGTGATAAAACACCAATCTGTAGTTAAATGAGCTGTTGCTGATTTGTGCATTTTAGGTGGATTGCGACCAGGAGCTGGGGGATATCTACGGAGAGACAATGAAATTGGTCAAGGTGAGTTCCTACGTCAGCAATAACAGGCTGAGGCTGATGCTGATTCTCAAAAGCATATCTTCTCCAAGGAACGCAACGAGAGAGAGAGTTATGGACTTCTCCCCAGCGGTGGGGCAACTCAGACTTGACGAACCAACTTTGTTCAGGGAATTGGTAGCGATTGGAAGACCCATCTTGCTTGATAGACCATTGATTACGACCAACCGTGCTTCTTATTGAATCTGTCGCAAACTGCCCTTGTTGTCTTGATGATTTGAATGCAGCTAGGGGAATCCGAATGACAGCAAATCGTGATCGGGTAGTCCTTGACAGGCAGATGCACATTACTGCCATCCACAGCGGTCACTGACTCGGTAGTAAGCTGCTGCTCCACGTGTCTCTCGACGTCGTCAAGATTCCAAGGTCTGTCTCTAGGTCAGCAAATCACTTGAATCACGTAGATCATGGCCGTATACTTCTTTATTCTGTCAATAACCAACATCCCATCAGCGTTATATTTCACATCTCCATACATCTCGGCCCAAAATTCCAGCCCGAGCTCCTTCGCTGCCTTTTCCATATTCGTCCCGGCTAGCCCAAAAACTGGCACTCCTTTCGGTATGCCTTTCATAACGGCAATCGCTACGTCGAAGTCCCGACACATCATGCCGTATAGGACCCCGTGCGGTTTGACGTGGTTCATCGGCAGCCCCTCCCTATCTAGAAACCCCTTGAGAGCCCCAACCTGGTATACAGTAATGGCCGTCAACTCTTCTGGCTGCAGTTTCATCTCTCTTCGACCAAAGCCTTGCAGGTCTGGCAAGCCTGGGTGCGCTCCTATTTTAACGTTGTGCTCTTTACACATGCGGACCGTCTCCATCATGATAAGGGGGTCGCCAGAGTGGAACCCGCAGGCTACATTGGCAATATCAATGTGTGGAAGAAGCTCTTCGTCTGGACCACATTTCAGGTTACCAAAGCCTTCACCGAGGTCGACATTGAGAAGAGCTTTGTGCTTGATGGGACCCATGATGGGACTTTGGAGGCTTGGTTCAAGAGGGGTTCGGGATTTGCTGATAGAGTGTTAGAAGAAGAGGTCCAAGGCGTGTATTGGGAGCCCACTCACCTTTAGTATCCCCTCGTGGGTCAGTAGTTTGCGTTCTTTCGCGGGACTACCGGGATAGAAGTCTAGGACTCTTCTTCGCCACCATCGGCTGTTGTTAACCAGGGAGCCAGGCTTCCGGGAGACTATCTCCATTCCCCGCATCTGCAGCGTAGGCCGAAAGGCAGATCTACACAAGCAAGTGCTGCCGCTGCCGTAGCTTTGGGGCGACTCTCTTGGGTTGGCATAATAGTAAGATAAGGTCTCAACTGACTCCATTGACAAGAACGCGAACTTGCTTGAAGTAGGAGCTGTTGAAGAGACAAGATGGAACGTTTGAAGACGCTTCTCATTGCCAATAGGGCTGAAATTGCGACAAGGATCCTTAGAACGGCTAGGTCAGTCCGATAGCTTCCCTTTTCCGAGTCCGAGTCCGAGCTGCCACTGACACTCCATGTTCAGATCTCTGGACATCTATACCATTGCCATTTACACGGAGCCTGATGCGGCGTCTACGCATGTCTCACAGGCAGACTTAGCTGTTCTGTTGCCTGGAAATCCTGCCAAAGCCTATCTGAACGGGTGAGCCTGGCCGCATTGTGCTTGTTCTTATATTTTCTTGCCGCGGCGTTGCGATGCTGAACATTCTTCGAAATGGAAGACGAGTCCACTTTCTCATACCTCAATCTGGTCTCTGGTTTGTATTGCTAGCATGCCATCTCACTCTGAATTTTGCTTCCCAGACTACATATCTGAGCTTACTGTCCTTCCATCAGCGATGAAATAATTAGAATAGCCAAGGAGCACCAAGCCGACGCCATTATCCCCGGCTATGGCTTCTTATCAGAAAATGCAGACTTTGCCAGGGCTGTTGCGAATGCCGGTTTGGTCTGGGTTGGACCCAGTCCAGACAGTATTGAATCTTTCGGGCTAAAACACACGGCGAGAAACCTAGCCACACGAGCTGGTGTACCCATAGTGCCGGGATCAAAAGGTCTGGTCACTAGTGAGGAAGATGCTGTCAAAGAGAGCGAGCGTCTAGGCTTCCCTGTCATGCTAAAAGCAACAGCGGGTGGCGGCGGCATGGGGTTAGCAACGTGCCAAAATGTCCGAGAGGTCCAGGAAGCATTTCAAATGGTCAAGTCCCGTGGCGAGAACCTTTTCAAAAATGATGGCATGTTCATGGAGAGGTTTTACCCGGACAGCCACCACATCGAGGTACAGGTCTTTGGAAATCGACTAGGCAATGCCATCCATTTTGGCGAGAGAGAATGCTCTATTCAGCGGAGACACCAGAAAGTCATTGAAGAATGTCCCAGGTAAGTACGATTTTGAACGAATCTCATCTTGATATGGACCACTCTACAAGTCGCGAGACTTATTCCGAGTTCCGGGAGTAGAAGGTTTTCGAAACCCCTGTGGGCTGTCTCATTTCTCGCACCTTTGCATTGAAGCAGGAATACTGACTCCAAAGTCTACAGCCCATTCGTTGCGAAACACCCTAGTAAGTATCTTGAGTCTACTTGAAAGATCCTGCTGACCCGTCGAAAGACCTTAGGGAAGGGCTCTGTTACGCAGCCGTTCGCCTTGCCGAGTCCATCAAGTATGGATCAGCCGGGACTATTGAGTATTTGGTTGATGATCAGTCCGGCGACTATTTTTTCCTCGAAATGAACACTCGATTACAGGTTGAACATGGGATAACAGAGCTCTGCTACGACGTGGACCTTGTCAAATTGATGCTGAGGCAAGCAGATGCTGAATTGGCAGGCAAAGGTGGCATCAACCACGAGGAATTGAACACTCTTCAGCCAACGAAACCCAAAGGGGCTGCGATCGAAGCGCGAGTGTATGCCGAAAATCCGGCAAAGGACTACGCACCGTCCCCTGGAACCCTTCAAATTGTCGAGTGGAAACAGACCAAAGAGTCAAGAATAGACACTTGGATCCACACAGGAACTATTGTGTCGTCTTACTATGGTACGTACGTTACGGAGTTGATCCTTCCTATTGATATCTGAATTGAGTCATAAGACATGTTTCGGGAGCAAGAGAGACTTTGGCGCTCTACAAAGCTGTTGAACTCTAGTCTCTGCTTTGCATAAGCAACGCTGACTCCCAAACTGTGTAGACCCTCTTCTTGCTAAAGTCATGGTGTGGACACCTAACAGAGACGACGCAATTGAAGCCATTCACAAGATACTGTCCGAGTCCAGAATCTGTGGGCCACCCACAAACCTGGAATTCCTGGCTACCATTGTGGCTGATCCCACGTTCGCTGAAGGAGTGACCATGACCAAGTTTCTCACCAATTTTAAATTTTCGCCGGCCGCCATAGATGTTGTCGCGGGAGGGGCCTACACCCAGGTCCAGGACTATCCTGGGCGACCTACAATGGGGAGAGGATTTCCCCACGCTGGACCCATGGACCCTCTTGCCTTTCAGATAGCCAATCTTCTAGCCGGTAATTCACGCGGAACAGAAGGCCTCGAATGTACATTGGATGGACCTGAACTCTTTTTCCTGGGCGCTGCGGTGGTCGCCATTTGCGGAGCACCAATGGAGATCACGCTTGACGGGAAGGAAACCCCAATGTGGGCACGAATCTCCATCAAGGCCGGCCAAAGGATGAAAATTGGTAGAACCACAGGGGGCGGCTGCCGCTCCTATCTTGCCATTTACGGCGGCCTACCCAGTGTTGCCGACTGGTTTGGTTCAAAAGCTACATCTCCAGGCGTTGGAGTGGGCGGCTACCAAGGACGGCAACTCGCCGCCGGGGATCTTCTAGCAATAATCAAAGATATCCCGCACTATCTCTCCAAGCCCTTGAAGCTACCAGAGCACTTGATCCCTCAATATCCAAGTCACTGGGACCTCCTTGCCATGCCAGGCCCGTATGATGAAGGCTATCTACTTGAAGAAGATGTCGAGATGATTTACAGCACCAAATGGCGTGTATCCCATAATGCTGCAAGAGGGGGCATTCGCCTGATTGGACCCAAGCCAAAGTGGGCTCGCTCTGACGGAGGCGAAGGAGGCGCCCACCCATCCAATGTACCCGAGTATGGATACCCTGTCGGGTCCTTGAATTGGACCGGTGATGACCCTTGCATCTTTCCCGTTGACTGTCCCGACTTTGGCGGCTTCGTGTCGAGTACCACCATCGTCAAAGCAGAACAATGGAGACTGGGCCAGATGAAAGCTGGAGATACGATGCAATATCTGCGAGTCTCACTCGAAGATGCACTTGCTACGCGAAGGCGTTTCGACGGATTCATCGACGATATAGACAAAGCTTGCTCTCGAGATGGCGATTTTGCCGCCATCGAAGCTCTTGACTACTCAAATATGCCCACATCGATGACCCTCCGCTCCTCCGCCGGGAATCATGGATCGGCTATTGTCCGTCACATACAAGACAAAGACAGTCAGCCTCGGACCCTGTACCGACAGGTAGGTAGCACCGATCAGCCCATACTGCCCGCCGCTTACAACCTCAAAGGGCGGAGATGACTATCTCCTCGTCGAATACGGAGATGGAACGTTCGACCTGAACCATCGCTGTCGGGTCACCGCGCTTGCCAAAGCACTGAAAGAATCCAACGCCGACGTCTCTTTCTCCGGTGGGCTAGTGAACACCGTTGGATGCTGCAACTGTGAGTGATCACCATACCTGCATCCGACTTACCGACTGATCCGTATGCATCAGCCCTTCTGATCTACTACGACGGAACAAGGATCCCCCAAAAGAAGCTCATCTCCTACCTGGTCGAGCTGGAAGCCCAAATCGGCGACCTCAGCAGCGCCAGAGTCCCTTCCCGAATCTTCAAGCTACCAATCCTATTCGATTCGGCCAAGGAGAAGAGCGCCCTCAAACGCTACATGGAAACCCAAAGACCATATGCCTCCTACCTGCCAGACAACATGGCGTTCGTGGCCAAGAACAACGGGCTCGAACGCAAAGATCTCATCGACATCTATCTCAAAAGTAGACTCATAGCCGTCTCCGTAGGCTTCTTTGCCGCCTTGCCGCTCTGTCTACCAGTGGATCCACGGCAGCGGATCAACTGTCCGAAGATGAACCCGTCCCGCGTCTTCACGCCCGAAGGTCAGGTCTCGTGGGGCGGTTCCTGCATGGCGTTGTACAACGTCGAGTCACCGGGCGGATATCAACTCACCGGCCTGACGATCCCCGGCTGCGACATCCTAGGATCGAAAAACGGCTACTCGCTCGACCGCCCATGGCTGTTCGAGGACTTCGACCAACTGACCTTTTACGAAGTCACCGAGCAAGAATACGAGCGGCAGTTGGCCCTCTTCCACAGCGGGAGGTACGAGTACGAAGTCGAAGAGACGGAATTCGACATGGCGGAGCACAACAAACTCCTCGCATCGACCAGACGAGAAGTCGCCGCGATCAAGGACAGGCAAAAACGCGCGCAAGACGAGATGCAGAAAATCGAAGACGAACTCATGGACCGTTGGACCAGGGAGAAAGCCGAGGGCAAAATGCCAATGGACAAAGTCGATGCATTACTCAACGATCCGGCAATCCATAAAATCACCTCACCGATGAACGCCAATGTATGGAAGGTAACATCGGCGGAGGGCGACGCGGTGAAAACCAACGACATAGTGGCCATATTGGAAGCCATGAAACTGGAAATCTCCGTGAGAGCGGGGGAGGGGCTGGCTGGGAAGGTGGAGAAAATACTGGTCAGACCTGGGGACGTAGTGACGGCTGGGGATCCGCTGGTGCTTGTTAGAAAGGGATAGGCCTGTCCAAACATCCGTGTCGAGTATCCGCTACATACATACTTTCCCTCTTCACATCATCGTTCTCCGTGTGTTCTCGCCGTAGCTGCCCGGCGATCATCAAATAGCCCGAACCGTGCACGCATGCCAATGAATCTTCGCGTATGAGGGTGGCTGATTATTGTGATTGGCCGACGGCACGAAAGACAACGTACCGGCGTACTCCCTGACGCCTTGTGCGGAAAAGTAATGACTAAACCTCTCGCCTTTGTTCCTGACCCTGTGCGCAACGCCGCCGAAAATAATACGAGGGATCGGGAATAAATCGCTGATGGCTCGAACGTAAAACCTTGGCTCATTATCATACCCTTGATACAGTCATCAGACCTCAATGGACGCCGCAACCTCCTCGCTAACGCCCCTGACAGGGCTCCCACTTCGCCCTCTTCCTTTGCAGGGACTCTCACTTCCCGTGTCAGTATCCGAGGGCACGAACCTGGGCTCATCGGTATTATCCAGAACTTCAGACTCTTCAACGTTCTCCTCATCCCATTGACCACTGACGTCCTCATCTTCCTCGTTGTTCCACTCTGCTTCTGAAGCTCGATCTCCAAGCCAGTATCTTGCTCTCTTTTTGCTTGTCTCTTCGTCCAAACTCCAAGTCCCGCTTGCCGGTCTCTTCGTTTTGATCGGCGTCTTTTGCGGAGGACTATTGCCGATAATGCTCAGGCCACGAAGATAGATGTAGCAGACCCTTTTCTTTGATTTGTTGAAGAAGAAGTAGTTGAAGCTCCACAGCGAGCCCTCTTCGCCATCGTAAGGGTCTTCTTCTGGCGCATAGCAGTACATGCTGCATTCCTTGAGGCTCATTTCTTTATCGATCAAACTCCACATCCGAGGATTCCATTTCTCACTTCCATGAGGGGTCTGAGGGACGGTGGTTGGAACTGTGTTTGACCAGTGTGGCTTCTCATCAACAAGCGCACTTGAGAACTTTGGGCGAAGATTATAAAGGGTGGTGTCGAGGGTGCTCATTACCTTCCTGATATTTTTCTCGCGCCGAAAGTCAGAGGGGCGGAGGAGATGGGAGAAGTCATAGTCTGGATGGCTGGCGTTTAGCGTTGCGATCAAATAGGCGAAGGTCCGGCGACTGGAGATTTGGCTGAGGGGTCCGAAAGGACTTGCTCGGGACAAATTGAGGGCTTGGCCAGCTGCCGTTGCTTGGTGCGTTGAAAGACCTGCCGAAAAGCTCAGAAGTGACGCATACTGCGACTCGAGTGAGTGTTCAATGTTCTTGTAGAGCTTCTTGTCTGCCCCTGCGGCCTTTGTGGTGTAGAGATCGCAGCCACCGATGACATGGCAATCAACCGTATCAAAGTTGAGAGCGTTCGTGACAGTGTCAATATCGCGGAGTGGGAGGTACTATAGACAGCCAAGATCAGCATGTGCAGCAAGGACTAGGGAGAGGTTCGCCTATGTTATCTGGGGAGACCAGACAGCGGGTCATGACCTCTTTTTGGTTACTTACCTTCATGATGAATAGCGCGGAATGGCCACTTGAGAATGATTAACAAAATGTAGCGAAGCGCTGTCAGATCAAGGACAATGTTACTTGGGTATGCGCGAATTCTTTCCTGGAACTTGCTCTTTAGCGGATATGTGGTCTTATGCTCCTCACGCGATTCAGTTTGATGCAATCGCTGATGTAAAGATATGGCCGCAAGTGGCCGAAGGGATGTTGGCGAGATGAGGTCTGAGTCGCTGTTTCCAACAACAAAGAAGACGGTTGCTTGCAGCGCGCGGGACTTCTTCTGATCTATGTTCTTGAGCTAGGCGATGACGCCTAGCCTTTCAACATAGTGTTGCAGGTTCGCGACATCTTATCGTGATGAAGGTGGAGGTGGTGAGGATGACGAAGAGGGGATGAGGATCAGTCAGAAGCCAAGATGAAGTCGCGACCGGCGCGGATCAAATTTAGAGCGATGGATTAGTCAGCGACTTGTTCCTTGGCAGAGCTATGTGCAAACCCTTGGACCAATGAGCTTCTTTCTTTGGAGCATCCACTCGAACGTAGCGATTGCTGAGGTCTGCAAACAACAGCAAAGTTCAAAAGACCCTCAATCCAGCATAGGGTGCCCGTGTCGCTCGACTCGTTTTACAGGCATTCAGCTGATTCTGGATCGCCGCATCCGCATCTTCGTTCCGCTTCTCCGTACCATGGAAAGACTGAGTGGTGAGATCCGATGTTTCGACTGCAGTAACGGGCAAGTCGTTGACGGACGTATGTTAGAGCACGAGTGAGTAGGCAACATTATTAGTATCACCGAGAAGTCAACAGCAGCCAATCATGCATAGCATCCGAGAAAGCGGCATTTTGAGGTGACCTAACATTACCTGTAATTTAAGCGAATGAAATCATGAAGGCTCTTCGTACTTCGTAATGGTCAATGTCTGCTAACTTTCAATCAGAGCATTCCTGCCTTGCGCAATCCGTCTGTCAAGACCTGGTCTGCCTGCATAGCCGAATCAAGAACGCGTTAGCTGTGGCATCCGGAATACTCATACAAAGTCTGACTGGGACTCGGAAAGCGACGAAATATAGGTGGACATCCAGAGAGTAACAAGCATCACATTATTTTGGTAACGCTATTATCCTCGACCTGAGATCCCCAGACACCGTGTCAGTCACACCGCGTACTAAGCTCGGAGACAAACAGCAAGAATAGAAGCAGATAGCAAGCAAACACTTTGATGAACCCCATCAAGGTCTTTCGACACTTACCTCCATATCCTCCAGACTGTCCTGTTGACCGATGCACCTCAGCACATTCTTCTTACTACTCTCCTGCATCTCCCCGGCTAGCAACAGCTCATCCAGTATGAAGTATGCCTTTTGGAAGTTGAAGATAATGTCCAGCTCGCAGACATTGCCATAGTATTTGTCCATCTGCTCCACATATCGGTGGACTATCTCGAGAGTGATGAGCTCATTGTCAGTCGATGAGCAACCGGCGATGAAGAAAAGAGAGGCGTAGCGACGGTAGACGACTTTAGTGTCTGGACAACGGGTGAGATTAGCCATGGGCTGGGGAGAGAAGGGAAAGCAAGCTGCTTGCCTTTGTATTCGAGGAAGTTGCACATGCGTGTTCTGCGCGATAGCACGAGCTGAGAGACATCTTTGATGATCTTGGCTTTGTCTTTGGGAGAGAGTGTGGTGAACCATTTTGCGAGGCGCTGTTGTGGGAAATTCTATTAACCTGGGTCTTTAGACGACAAGGTGGGAGACGAGGTGCACACCACTTTACCCTGCCGCGACAGGAGGATGAGGTAGCTGCTGAGGGATCAGTATTACATCCTGCAGCAGCTAACCAGAGGCGTAGAAGCTCACTTGATGGCCATCCTAGGAGTCAATGCCTGCGCTGCGGAAATGGAATCTCGGAATACTCTACAGGAGAGCGGTGAGCGGGCGAGGCGGGCAACAAGATTTGCCGAATAAATGCCGGCTCCCTGCCGTTGCCCCCGACTTCCAAAACAGAGGCAGTAGACGCCTTTTGCAGCCAGTGGTTAGTGTATACCTGCTTGCATAAGGTAGACTGGAAATAAGCTGACAGGCATCATCGTGTCTTTTGAGCTCCTGGCCTGACGCGCAAATCAAGTCAGAGGATACTTTAGTGAATGGAACTTACAGATTTACGAGGATTGCGTTATGCGTACTGCTGTAACTGCTATTGAGAACGTGCCTGGGGAGTCTACATTGGGCAAGAGAGTGAAGCATAGAGACACTTTGGGCTGGGTCAAATCCCTTTGCTGTGACCTCAAGGATCGCTAGGCTCTCATCATGACTAAACTTATCCTCTCGACCTCGTACGAGACCCTCAAGATCTGAGAAGCACGTAGTCGCTGACCAGGTTTAGCAACATCATGAATGGTGGCCCCTCCATCATCCGCCGTCCAGCTTCTGAGAAATCAAATGTAGAGCTGATCAATGCTCTGCGCTCTAATTTGCTCGTTTCCAGGCAGCAAGTAGTTGCCCCCGTCATCAATGGATCCTCTCAATTCCCATCCCATCATTCAGCGCGCCAATTACCCTTACAAGACATACCGTATCCCGAGTGGACGGCTCGAGAAGACGGCTTCCACTTCGTGCCTTCGATCGACTTCGCACAGTCAGGCTTGACTGAAGAGAGGTCGCAGTACGACATCACAGCAAAATTGTTCTTCCTTCCCCATACCTCAGCGAGAGATAGATGCAGACACACGCAGGAGGCGATGGATTTGGTATTGAGGGAGCTGCATATGCCGGCTATAGATCTGTTGATCGTCTCGTTCCCTGGAGTATCATTCGACGCGGATGATGAGGACGAGGAAGAGCCACAGTGGAGTCAGCATGGCGAAGCAGAAGATCTCAGCGCAATGGTGGAAACATGGAAAGCCCTCGAAGACCTCCACGGCAAAGGTATCGTCAAGCAGATAGGCCTCTCGGAGTTTGGAAGCGAGAGGCTGGAGAAGTTTCTGCCAAGGACAAAAGTACGGCCTTCAGTGGATCAGATCAACGTTCGAGACTGCTGTGTCGTGCCCAAGTCTTTGATTATGTACGCCAAGCAGGAGAAGATTGAGCTTCTGACACACAGCGACTGCACAAACATACTCCCTAGCGGTACCGTACGAGAGCTTCTGGGGACTGGCGAGAATGGTGCCGGTGTTTTAGCCGGACCGGAAGAAGGCTCGAAAGGGTTGAAAGGCGAGGTAGAACCGCAATGGGTGGTGAAATACACTGCTGTCGTCCATGACCGCGGTGTGATTGAAAACAAGGGCTATTTTGCCATGGCCGAGGTGCGAGACTGAGAGCCTTCAATACTGAGCGTTTGAAGATCCGTTATAAACGGCGATTGATATGCAGCGATAGAGCGGTGTTCCGGATCAGATCCCACAGGTGAGAGAAAGACAATGGTCTTCAACGGGGTGCAACAACGCCTGAGTGGCGAGTTACTTCAATATGCATTACCAGTCTCAATGCCTCTTCCCTCGTATCCTCCCAGCCCGCCACATAACCCGCAGATCTAGGAACAAACGCCTTCAAGCCTTCCCGTCTCACCGCTCCGGATACCCAAACTTCTCAAAATACGCCGTCAACTTCCCCTGCGGCCTCGACGTATCAAAGAACCAAGCATACTTCTCAAGAAACGCCCCAATCTCCCTATGCGCCCTCTCCGCATCCTCGGCCATCAGCTCCACCTCCCCGACCCGATGTCCGAAATCCGTCACATCGAGCACGACCGTGAACCTCCCATCCGCCAGGAACGTCCGCCGGTGCGTTTCAAAGTCCGCAATGGCGTCCAGCCCGAAATCGTTGTCGAAACCGAGACCCGGATCCGCCGGGAGGTGCGCGCGCACGAGTGCGAGGATCTGGCCGGGGTCTTTGGTTTCGGAGAATGTGGAACGGAGGAAGGAACCGCCGTGCTTGCGTTGCTTGGCTTCCCATTCCGGAGCGGGCCCTGGTGATGAGCCTGTTGATGACGTGTCTAGGTGCGAAGGCCCCGCGTGGAGATGGCGCTTGCGGAGCCAGAGCCCGGCGTTGGAGAGTTTGTCTCGCGAGTCGTAATATATGTCGCGGAACGCCTGCGTGTGGAAGTCCGCAAGGGTTTGGAAAGGGGGAATTCCGCCTTTGCGGGCCAAGAGGGCGATGTTGGCGAGGGTGAAGGAGAATTTTTGTTCGATCTCGAGGAGGGGCATGGTGGGTGGGTGGGTGGAATGGGGGTAATGGTGGGTTGGCTGGACGAGAATATGATATGTGCTGGGGTGAGCAACTTGTAATGCTGTGAAAGATGTTTGGGGGGGTGCCTATGTTGCTGAAGGTCAGCTGCGAAAGTGCGGTTTGGTGTTTGAATTATTCAGTTGGAAATTGCTCCGGCCGATATATGCAAGATGCCGCATTTGTGGACAGACTCGAGTAAGGTTTTGGTACCTATAAGCGAGGTCAAATAGAAAGCGTTAGCGCCGTTGCTCCAATTCCCGGTGATCGTTTAATGTGCTGAGCGCGTTCCAATATCGCTACTCGTGCACTTGACCCGAACACGTGATCTTGAGCATCACCCGTATCAGGACTAGCCTGGCTTTCGGTACCTGTATCGCCGGATGTGTGACTCTTTCGCTTCACACTTCATAGTCGTGTTCCTTCGACGACACTAGTACCGCCCTCTGTCCTCTTCACCTATCCATCTCCGTACCAGATAATCACTTTTGCGTACACGCCTGTGGCTACCAGCATGCTTATTGTGGATGAAGTTGTTGGAAGCACGCATTGGAATATAAGACGTGAGGCATGTGATTTTTTTTGTCCTCTGTGGAGTCTATACCTAGACCGTAACACGTAGTCTCAACTTGAATATGAAAGACATTTTCGATCGCTTTGGATAACACATAGCCACGATGTCCAGCACGAGCTTTCATACCTTTCATACCTTTCATAATGACGAACTCGAGACGTGACGCGAAGTGGGTATCCGGAGGCCGTATCAAGTACCGTAGATAGATGACGCCGCGTTTACTTCCTGGTGGCGAGAAGTAAAACGACGGGCCAACTAATTTTCGTCTTCGACCCTCGACCTCCCATGGCCTCCTCTAAATCTCTGTACATGGGCTTCAGTTGAGCGCCGATCTCGTCGTTTGTCGACTTCCAGGGAAATTGCGCATCAATGAATCCCTCCACCCAGTCCACCCCGCACTGTTCTCGGGCCCAAAAGTCACGGTCGATACGCTCCTCCACTTTTTCTTCGGGGGTGACCGAGTTCTGATACTTGACTTCGAAGTCATAGTGCTCCTCCGGCAGGAACGACAATGGTCTGTCATGATTCCACTTGGTCCTTTCCACATCGACCCAATCTTCCCGTGGAAACTTGATACTGTCGAGCCAAGACGCCAAGACTGTAAAAGCATGTTGCCAGATTGTGTCTTTGATGGGGGGGAAGATTCTCGAAAAAGCTTTTCCGGCGATCCGGTCGTAGATCTGCTGGCTCTTTTCTTGTCCCTTCTCTGCAAAGATTGGTCTCCCGTAAAACCAGATGGCCAAGGTACCACCCGGCCTTAGTAGCTTCGCGAAGCCAGAGAAGGCCTGCTCAGCGTCCATGAGAGGAATGCACTCTGCAAGAGTAATCAGGTCTGCTTTGCCATATCCATCGGGTCCCACCAAAGCGACAAGGTCTTCTGCACGGCATTGCTCGACCGTCACATTCGATCGGGCCAGACGTTTCTGGGCAACGGCGGTGTGGTATCCGCTGGGATCAGTGGCTATGATTTTTTCAAAGTGTGCGCCCAGTACTTCAGCTACATTGCCAGGTCCTGTACCAACGTCATGCGCGAGGATCCAGTGATTGCTGTGGCTTCGGTGATAATCCCAGATGCGGTCATAGAATGGAAGGGAGTAGAGTGGTCTATGCGTGGTGTACTTTATCCAATCAAAATCCGCACCACCATCGAAGAGACTTGAGTCACTTGAAGCCGCCATAGTTGCTAGATTGTTGGCCCTCTTGATAAAGCAAAGATGTTACACGTTGTGTGGGAGAAAAGGAAATCATAAAGCAATCTTGGACGTTCCAAGTCTTATTACTTTCAGAGACGGAATTCAATTCTTGGGAAACCAGTCATTCGTGGTCGTTTGGGTACATTGCCTGGCAGATCTCGATCTAGGCCAGTCTTTCGGTCAGCCACGGAAGCACCAAGGATTTTCAATAGAATCTCGCCACGAATCAAAAAGCTAGCTTCAGCTCGTCCGTATGCAGGCATACCTTGAAATGCGGTACCGCCGCGGTCGCTAGGTTGGTAGTCAGAATACTTAGGTAAATGGTAGTTCTGCCGAGGTGGGCTACGAGAACATCAAGAGCCAAGTCAACGACGTGAGGATTTACAAACGACCTTGTGCTTCAACAAGCGTAGATAAGATCAAACCAAACAAATTCATAGCCAGACTACTCTTCTCAGAAAGTCTCGTTGTCGAGATCTCGTTGACATGTCGAAGTGCCAAGACTGCCACTTATTTTGACCACCAGCCTGTCGCTCCGTCTTTCAAGAGTACAGATACTGTTACTCCGTAGTTAGCGAGAATTGCGCAGACGTTGGATTCGCACCATTTCTGCCGGTTCAATTTCATCTGCGATGTAATCATGTAAGCCCAAAGGAGGTCAAAGTGGACCCACTACTGCACCTCAGCGCAAGCCTATTTGTGTCAATATAAGGGTCTCCGTCACGTTTCCGCTATGACCTTTGCGCTGTCGGCTACATCAGTAGGCCTAGTATGGCCCCTAACTCGCCCCGTTCCAGGTGCAATTCCGAACTAAATTTAGGCGCATCGTCCAGGTATGCAGGGCGCTATCCGAGGTTCTTTGCCCATCAGTGAGAAGATGGTTAATCCTCTTAGAATCACACTGAGGCGTTACTTCCTGTAAGCGTATAATTGTAGAAAATGAAAGGACCTTTTTTGAACCTGTCATAGGTATGGAGCTCCAAGCGGGGCTCTAGGTCTGGTACTCTGGCTGCCGACTCCTGTACAGCCATCTTCTAAGGTTAATCGGAGAAAGATGGACACTTCTAACTCTCGAATCTCAAAGAGAACACGAACCCAAAAACCCTCAAAGCAGAGTACAGTAGACCGTCAGAACAAATGTGTGCACTCTTCACAGCCTTCTAATCTCGTCATTGTGTCTCCTTACTCCTGGGCCGTCGACTGGGAGCTGATGACAGATCGAGAGTGGGCAGATGATGACCCAATCTTTTCATCACCAGAGCAAACCCCACAGTATCACAACATTTTTGAAGCGAAGGCTGCTTCTTTCCTATATTTCCTTACCAGAGTGAGGTTCAGGGAAATTCAGTGCTGATGCAAAAATGCCAGCATCATGCAGAGTTGGAAAAGGGAATTTGGCAAGAGGACATCATTGCAGTGGTTGGCGAAGTATGCGAGCGGGGAAACGTAGAATCCATCCTTACCTTAGAAGCTGGGAAAATCTTGCTGGCGGTCCACGGACAGCAAATTGACTCCGGACAGTCACCCTTCCACAGTTACCCTGAATAAGCAAGGTATCAGACGCAAAACTGATAAATCCAAAAGACCAACTACTTCTCCTATCTCTTTGCAACACTTGTAGCCTTTCAGCTGCCGCCCTGCTATCTCTCCTACCACCCTGGCTGATTGCAACAATTCTGGAGTCCAGCTCCGCCCTCTCCAACCTCTGGCCACTTGCGTAACTCTAGCTGTCTAGCTCTCGGCTCTCCGGCTCCCGCCCCCAAGCTTAGGTAGGAGAGGCAGGGGAGACCGGAGGAGAGGCAGGAGAGGCAGGAGAGGAAGGCAATATGATTCAAGATAGACTCCGGCGAACGGGGAACTACAAGCGCGCTGAGCGAGCCAATGATATGGTGATTAGTAAGAGGGGGACTGTGGGTGTCCGGAAACAGGTTGAGAAGGGTCTGGATCCCTGACCATAGCGACCATGGAGGTATTGAAAATAACTTCATGATACGGTGCAAGACCACCTACAATGTAGCTGACGTGGTCACTGAGCAGCGAAGTGAAACCGGTAATGAGTACTTCTAGGGTCACAGACGAGGTTTTCTATGAGATTTGCGCTTTGGAATAGTCTGAAGGGACATTACTTGAATCTATCTGCGGCCACGGACGCACTCAATGATCATTTCTTGATGAGCCTGATCCCTTCATACGTGCTGCGATCAGACACCAGAGGCACCTCCCCACTGAGCGCTCTGTCAAAGTCGCCCTGAGCAGCATCCGAGCTGTTTTCGCCCAACTTCAGATCCCAATCCTGAGACGAAACGTGACTTGCAAATGCCGCCACCAATATGCCGATTATCGTTGGACCGAACTCGGCCTTTGCCGGACAGATGAAGGGGGAAATCCCGAAAGCCATGTACGAAGTTTGGGCTTCATTGCTCAAGTTGATCCATCTGGACGGGACGAAGCGCTGAGCGTCTGCTCCCCAAAGTGCCTCGGTCCGCTGACAGGCCTCGATGTCTGCTTCAACATCCTCAGGTTCTGTCGCATTGTCCATGTGGACTTGGCGCTTGACCCGCTTCACTGACGGGTACAGTCGGAGTGCTTCCTTGACGATATGATCTACAGAGACTGCAGATGCTTCCGGACCTTGTCCAAAACTTTTCCTATTTGCTGTGGTGGGGTCTAAGAGAAACGATGCCAGGACCGATCTCATTGTGGGAGACACTCCTTTGACGAAGGTCACCTGAAGGAAGCCCGAAAGTACCACACGCCACAACGTTTCGTATGCCGGCAGGATCAGGTTCAGTGGGCTTTCATGGCCATTTGACGGCTTCTTCTGAACTTCTATCCGGACCAGCGCCTGCTGTAAATCATTCTTGTCTGACTCTAGCGGCACTCCCGTGCCCTTGGATTGGATCCATAGATTGTTGATGCTCTCCGTGATGATCAAGATGTCCCTGTCGGCCAGTTTGAGAGGCTCAGATTTGAATAGTATGTGAAGGATGATCTTGAGGCACACCGAGCGAACCAGTGAGTCCAGAGTGGCAGGTGAGGTTTGCCCAACCGTGATCGGCTCGGATGGGAATATAGCTTGGCGAACGAGCTGTTCTGCGAAGGATGCAACCTGTTGCCACTACATAATACTGATGTCAGCATTGCTCCTTGCTGATAAATCTGAGGTCCATGGAGTTTCAAGGTCTTGAACCCAAAAACCATTGTCAATGAGGTGTCGCGTTGCTCTTAGATGCGTTTCGAAGTTTGTAAAAAGAAGAAAAAGGTTCTATCCGAAGGAGCGCCTACCTTAGCCTCTGACATCTTGATCTTATCTCTAGCCTCCTTATTGAAGTCCCTACGGCGCTCATCATTGCTTGTGGTGAAGGAATTGTCAATACCAAATGCCCGAACGAGTCGTTGGTTGGGAATGGCCCTCGATCTAATACCGCTGTACCGGTTCTTGGCTCCTGTATTCTCGTAGCCTTTACAGGCAAGGATCTGAGTGCAGGCAGCCGGGTCGGAGCATCTGACCTGTCTCAGAACCAACTGCGGAGATGGCTCTGCTTGGACTTGTCTAAATTGATGGACTAGATACCGTATGATGGCCAAAAGGCCTATGGCGCAAGTGACGAACACGAGGAGGCCCATAGTTGGAAGGCAGGAAAAGAAAAAGGTCCCTTCGTGTTGTAGGTGAGGTGAGTATGGTGGCCCTGGTTGAAGGACTGAAGAGTGAAGAATTTGGCGGAAGAGATTTCTATGACCCTATGACCCTATGACACGTACGGGGTGTGCCCCGCTTATATGTCACACGAATGTGAGCGAGAATATTCTAGTGCGGACCTGCGTGAGATGAATATGCCAAACATGTCTAAGACATGCTGGCTTTGTCCCTGCGGATGTGCCACCCAGATGTTCCTGGATGAACGCCATTGTGAAACGTTGGCCCCTTTGTTGTCTTGCAGAACTTCACATCCAGACATCATCCCAGAACAGTCCGGAAGAATCCACACGATTCATGCAATGAGACAGGGCTTTGCGTAGGCTGTATCTCGGTACCTCGACTTAAAGACCAGGGTGAATTTTAGGGTGACGTCCTGCAGAAGACCTTGACCGGAGGCTACTAGATTTTTGGCCAATGATTTTGCTGACTTTGTGACCAAAGATTCCCTCCAGAAAAGGCGTCCCTGTGAAGCATTTGGCCTGATATTTCGCAGAAAGGCAGCTACAGAGGCTTATATAAAGTGACCCAATTTCAGAACACTTGCTCTTTTCCATGCTGATGTGGCACACTGAAGTCTCCAATGCTGTCAATGCATATCAAGAGCTCATCTCAATCGTGTCCGGCAATCCCAGCGAGATCCCCCAAACCCTAATCAAACGAATAAATGGGCGCCACAAGTCCCGGCACCAACACAGAGACCTCTCGCAGAAACAATGCCTCACCTTGAAGCATGAACATACAGGAAGTGGTGTTCCAGCACTGGGTCAAAGCCCTTGTCAGACTCATTCGTCACCTCGGAATCAGACTCAACTACAGCCAAACATGCAGTGATCTGTCCTCGCCCTGACGCCTATGCCACCCCCTCATTTGTGCTAGTAATGAGCTAACGAACAAATAGGCATGAATCTATGGGCTGAAATATCATGGTCTTGCAAAACAGTTGTTTTAATGTGAAGAAATGGCCCGTGAAAGGTCATAGCAAATGACAAAACCGCACCCTCACGCTTGCGTCAAGTAATCTAGGTCGCAAAGCATCGATACGAAGATGCATTTGCATCCGATCACGCGTTCATCTATTCCCATCTACTGGCCGCACTTGATATCATTAGCAAGTATCTCCGCAAGTGCACACACCGAGGATTGAGGATGCCTGGAGGCAATAACGGTAAAGCACTCGCGTCTATCACTCTCAGGCCCTGTACACCAATCGCCCTGGCATGCGCGTCTGTGACCGCCATGGGATCTCCCTTTTTGGCCATAGCGCACGTAGCGGAAGCATGGTACAGCTGTATAGCGTCCTGACGGATGAAATGGCCAATATTTGTGGGAGGAAACCCTAGGTAATCGTGCCACGCACTTAGCTCGCCCGCTCGCTAAATGGCATCCGGGGTGAAACCGAGTAGTAAAGGCGCTAATCAAGGTCTAAATTGACCTCCGCAGAAGAACATCAGTACCGTAGGTACATCAGTATTCGATCTCCAGGGCAAGCATCATGGGCAAGAAAGACAAAGTTCCACCGCCAGAGCCGAAGAACAAGCTTTTCTTCTCATTCGGTCCCGATGAAGCTTCTTTCTTCTCATCGCCCTTGTATCGGCGATGGTCCGAAAACTCACCTGAAGGGTTCAAAAGGCTTCTTCCAGATGCAGACCCCAACAAACCTGAACCAGAAACCCCGCCTCTCGAGGATCATAAATTCTTCAGCAGTATGAAAAGAGCCATGTCGTCAAAGAAAGAAGACCAACAACCTGCTGGACCACAGCCTTATCATGTGTCGTACGGTGACAATGGATCGTGGTTCTTGATTTGGGACAACGGAGAACATGACGAGAACCTACGAGGCGCATACCCTGCGCTCCTCCAATGGATGCACGAGAACCAATCATCCCTCACCGACGGCTCGCTCAACGTGTCTCTGGGACCCGGCGGCGCTTTCTTCGCTTGGTGTACAGAGAGTTGTCGGTGGGACAATGTACCAGCCTCCTTCACCGCCGAGATCCAAAAAATGCTATGTCACGACGGCTGGAAGCGTCGGCCGCGCAGAGTCCAGTTCGGTGTCAACGGAAGTTATGTGATTGTGTGCGATGACGGGACATGGTATCATCATGGGTTGGAGGAGAATTATGAAGGCTTGATCGAATTGCTTACCTCGAGCGGGAAGTTGAAGACGCTTTCTCTGAACGCCTACGGAGCGGACACCTATTTTCTCGTCTCCGAGACGGGCAACGTCCACTGGAAAGTACCGCAGACCTGGGACAGTCTGGTCGAGGATGTGTCAAATACGTACATGACGGGCCACAGGGTGCGGACTGGTTCTGTGCCCATGGATAAGGATTTGACATACACCAAAGAGCCCAAACATGGGAAAGGGAAAGCGGATCCTGGGACGATGACAAAATGGCTGTCGGGCGCAAATGCGGCGCTGCAGGTTGGACAATTGGTTGTTACTGCCGATCCGGCACAATGTCAACACCAGTGAGGCGAAATACCCTTGATCAAGGTATATCGGAAATTTCCTTATTGTGTCCTTAGCCTCGAAATATTATGACATGGCGTATATAAAGACCCTTCCTCGGGACATGAATTATCAGAATTGTATCTAAGAGAAGATGATAAGAGAAAGTTGATAAAGCAATTCGTCCATCAACAGAGCTCACCCAGCCTCCCAAAGCAGCCCAACCAACTCCCTCCTGACGTTTCGCTACCAAACATGACTCTCTACCTAGGATGACCACCGGTTCGAGCCTTATTTGACAGCAGAGTTGCAAAATCCACTTTGCTCTCGTGGCTCGATTCTTAGTTCTATAAAAGTCACATTGTACGATCAAGTGTTTGCGTGTCTTGATAAGAGAGTATATCGTAGGTCAAATCGATCGAGCATAGATGTCGGGTACGTATATGCCTGCTATCTCTTCTGCTTCCCGTTGTGACGCGCTTACAGAATTGTAAAGCGAGGACTAACGTTGAGGAACATGAAGCATTACAAAGGCATCAATTAGGTTCTTTTCATCACTCAGTTTCCAGCACCCTTTGTAGATAAGTAATAGTCGGTTTTGTCCGGAGAGGGGGCAATTACTGGGTAGCCCTGCGTCTCATGCATCGCGAATAGGACATGCAGAGGAAAGGCCTCGATATGATTGAGTCAGGGTGGACTCTCGATGTCAATTGCTCATGTTGGGCGTTCGGCATGGGTAAGTCGCCTATCTTGCGAGGGTCTCGTGAGCGTTGGCATTCTCAGAGTCATGAAGATGGGCTACCTACATTGCGATTGGAAATTAGGGATCAAGGACCGGGAGATTGCAATGGAAGTTGAAGCTGGTAGGAAACCGTCGGAATCCGATGTCTTATTCTTTCCACTCATTGGGTCAGCATAATCTGAAGATTGTTATATAGCTGGCTTAAAGAACCTTCTATCTTGCATTCGTTATCGTTTTGTATGTTACAATTAAGTACTTCTACTGAGTCGATATTAACCCCAAGCGACAGCTCGTTCATGGGACGCAGTAACTTGCTCCACGGCGGCTTTCGGTTCTGCGACATCAGCAGCAGAGTCTGGAAGGGTATCCAGGTGTTTCTCAGGTCACTGCGCAGTACAATCACTCCAGATTTGTCTGATATCGTCCCTGAGTCCAGAGCTGATGTACGATTCAATTTTTGATCGCGTTTCGATATGGTTGGAACTTGGAAGGTCGCTAGAGGCTTTGTACGACTTCAACTCAAATGTCAAAAATCTCTCCTGCCCCACCACCGCCGGCCCTGACATCCACAACATCCATTCTCCAACCCTCCCAATCCTTCAACCCTCTCTTCACCTCCCTCACTCTCTCCACCCTCTTCCTCGCCTCCTCTTCTTGCGCTAATCGAAACGCGTCCTCATCAAATTCGTCCTCACCCTCAAAGGTTTCCAGACTATCCCTTCCCCCTCCCCCAGTGAAAGCGCTGAACCCGCTACTAAGCACGTTCTGGAAGCTTGAACCCTTAGGACCAACCATACTCTGTCTGCGATAAGATGGCGTCCCACCACTGAGGTCGACATCATCGAATCTCGACCCCGGGCTGGTGGGACCTTCGTCACCATCTACACCACCGAGCTCTCTTCGCTTCTCTCGCCAGACGCCTCTGCGCAGCTCGTAGACCTCGCCCTCGAGACTCCGAATCTTGCTTTCCAGTCGTCTCCTTTCCTCATCTTCAAGCTCGTCAACGCCTTCGTCGTCTACACCGCTTGCGTCCCGCTTTCGTGCCCTTTCTCTTTCCTCTCGAAGGCGTAGATTCTCATTTTCAAGGCTAGCTAGCCGCCTTCGCATCTCGCTTGCTTCTTTCTCTAGCCTCTCACGTTCACGCTCGCCGGCTTGGCGTCGACCGTCCGAGTCTTTGTGGAGGTTTGTGAGCGCAGCAAGCTTCTTCTCTAAGATATCGACTCTCTGTAACGACTCTTCGGCATTCTTCTTTGACTCCTCCGCTTCACGCCCTAGGCTTCTTATCTTGGTCTCATTAGACGTCCGCTCGCTGCCCTCCTTCACGGCTCTCTCACTCGCTCTCTCCAGGCTCTTCTTCACATCTGATAACTCCCGTTGCGCAGCACCAGCTACCCGTTCTGCCCGCTCCAGCTTCTCTTCCAGGGCCGAAACCTGCTCTGAGTGTGTATTTGTCGAAGAAGCGGACTTGTCGAGTTGCGAACGGAGGTTGGAGATCTCCATTTCCATGGATTCAATGGTAGAGCTCTTGCTGTCGAGTTGAGCTTGAAGGGAGGATAACGGGCTCGAGGAATTTGCAACCACATTTGGGGAGGAGACATGGCGTTTGGAGGACTGGGATTGGAGTTGGGAGTTCTGGCGCTGGAGGGACGTGTTCTCTTGCTTCTTTAATCAGAGTCAGCCTTTGCACAATACAAGAATTTGGTCTACGCATAGACGTACCGTCTTATTGAACTCCTCAACCTGGGCGTCTGCTTTCTCTGCCCGAGCCTTAAGCTGTGCGACATCTCCGCTTGCCTCACGTAGCTCCTCAAGCTCATCCTCCGACCTTTTCCACCTCTTATCACTTTCCTGCGCCTCTTTTGCCAGTCGTCTATTCTCTTTCTCGAGCTCATCAAGTCGTGCTGCTTGTTTTCGGTAGATTGAATTTACCGAATCACCGTCTGGAGTCAGTGTTGGAAGATCGGGAGACTTTGTCCCATTCGCGCTGGGGGACAAGGGTCCTTGTGATAATGACTGTCGGCGGAATGATGAGGATCGCATCTTCGACTGAATGCTTAGAGAGGGTTGCCGGTTGTGGGCGGAGTTTTGAGTGGGGTATTGAACGGGTGTTTCGGATGCATCATCCGTCGTTGACTTGTCCAGCACGATTTCATCTTTGGTATCCAAGAAGGACTTCGATAATTCGTCGTTACCGCCGTCTGTGCCAGACTTGGCCTGCTCTGCGCTGTCTTCTTCTTGCTGAGTGGTACCCGGGTCAGCGGCTTCCTCGTTGACTTCTTGAGTATCATCTTTCTTTTGAGTTCCCCCTGGTTTCTGAGCCTTTCCTCTTTGCTTTCTCAATTGGTCATACTAGAGTGGCCATGAATGAGCACAGAAGCTCTCTGGAGGTTCGCTGAACACCTACCCTCTTCTTTGCTGCTGCGAGCTTTTCGGCCTTCTCTTTCTCGTCTGCGTCTGCCATTATGGGGGCTTGCAACACGCAAACGACTTGTGGAAATACACTCTGACACCCGGGGCCTGCAGGGTGACTGTGAATATATGATGGCGTTGTTGGGAAGATGCCGTCGAGGAGTGTTGAAAGGTCAATAGAATTAATCGCGATTTATTTGACAGTGGCTTAGATGGCGAAATAGCAGATCAAAGATTTTACTGTGAAGATGGTCCTTCTTTTGAGTCAAGTAAGTAGTCCTCGGACAACCTTTTGGACATGTGTATCGAGTACTCCGTAGTTCGTAGGGCTGCTGGGTGAAAGGTGTGCGTCTTCGAGTCTCTGGTCCCTGAAATTTAATTCGCGGGCGTACCCCTGTTCATCCCGCAAGCGTAACAAATCCTTGCAGCAAAGAGCTCCTAATTAGCCATCCTCTCGACATCCCACTATCAGGGTGACACCACGCTCGCTGGAAAGCGAATCTGAATTGCTTTCACCATCTCATTTGGATTGGAGAGCCTTTGAATGAGCTCAACCCGATCGAAAACGCAAGGCCACCGGTTCAAAGGCGTGGTCCACAAACGTCAAAGAATATGGGGGAACGATGAAAATATGCTGGGCCAACCCCTTGTCTTTTGATTGTCGGATACGATACTGAAGGAATTGGACACATAATATAGGCTGTTTGGTCCGAGGGGAGTTGGCCCGGCAGCTGCCAAGGGTACCGGTGCCAGATGGCTATGCAAACCACATTGAGTGGTAGACAAAATATGACTACTGTCGAGGGCGTCAGCAGTCCCAATTGGAGCACTTATAATGTGCCACCGAGGAGTCTGGATGCTGCCCGCACAACCGAGCCTGGCTCTGGCGGTAAGTTTACTAGCCACATACCTGCAGCTGCATCTGCCCGCATGAAAACGCCTTCTAACGGGCAATTTAGGTGAAGGACGCCCGTCGAAGAGGTTGCAAAAAGATTCGTCTAATAATGTCATACCCTCACGACCAGCCGAACCTACACCTTTAGCAGGTCTCAGACCTGACCCGTTTCCTACCCCGGCAACCAGAAGAAGGCAGTCTTCATTTAGGGATCAAACATTCAGGGAGCAGAGAGCTTCGCACACACTCAGCGCCCTCCAGCCGTCTCCATCAAAGCGGTATGATAGTCAAGCTTTCTCGCTTGAGATTTTTGAGACTGGGAATACTCATTGACATGTTCAGGCTGGCCCATAGCGGCCTCTCGCATCCGCAAGCTCCACAACGGTCATTTGCGTCCGATGCCCAAAAAGAACCCCATTCCAGACAATCCTCCATCAACAACACGTCAAGATTTAGCTTCGCCTCAACGGCTACCGTGAGCAAACGGGATACCTCGCAGTCATCTGGATCCTTTGACTTCCTCCCACCGATCAATTTGGACGACCTCAACACTAGCATTGCCTCCGATGAGCCCAACATTTCTTCTTTTCCGGCGCCTGGTGGATCCACAAAGGACGTGGCGGCTAAGACAAATGGATCTGACCTAACAGCTCCAAGACCCGGTATCCCTGGATCCGCAAAGACTGCAGACGCGTCGGCTTTTAGCTCCCGAATTGGCCTCAACGGGTCATCGCTACGTCGACACAATAGTACTACACAGCGAACAGGGCCAAAAACTGCCGATCCAGATAGCATGGCGTCTCCAAACGGCCCAGCATCAACAAGAGCTAGGCGCAAGACCTATTTTCCAGCTGGAACTACTGGTGAAGGTGCAATACGCTCGCCCCGGAAGTCCGTTGGTCCTGGCGTCCTCATGAATGTCGAGGGAACTACACACCCACATCGCAGGCCCAGTCTAGCGCAAGCTGGTCTTGGAGAAGCGAGCGTCGCTGTTGGTACTCCGGAATCAGCAGCAAGTCGAAACGTCTCCGAAGGGCACAGTGTCCAGCAAAGCCGGTACGATAAGACTAAATCAATGCAACCGCCTCCAAGCAAATCTTTTATACAGGATCAATTCTTTACACCTAATGGCAGCCCTGATCAGGCACCGTCAAATCCAGTCAGTACGGCCAGATCACCAGCGAGACCAAACTTCCAATTTTCGAACACTCCGTCGTCAAGTAATAAGAGGGTCTCTATCATGCCCGGCAGTGCTCATGCCACAGGTCTAGGAGCGCGTACAATTAGTCCAACCGATGCGCGCAGGTTGAAGAGAATGTCCATGATGCCCAATCCACCACCAATGCCATATACGCCATCCACTCCGCAGGCTGAACCTCCGTCTGACCCATCGCCCCCCGTGATTCCACGAAAAATTGAAACACCTTCTTCCTCTCGAACGACTCCAGACCCCAATCGTAAGTCATATAGTTCAGGCTTCTCAAATTCGTCGACCACGAGCTACAACTCTTGTCTAGCCACCTCCGGCTCACATCGTATCTCCCAAAGCCTTTTGACTTCGCGGCTTCCTACGCCCAAGACGCGGGGTGAAAATTCCTCGATCGGCGACGAAGAACTTGTTCCGCCAGTGCCAGCAATACCGAAAGCCTACGAGTCTCCAAAGACGGAATATGATCAACCACCTTTCTTTGCCACGCGTAAGTCAAGCCAGGGTCACGACGCCAGCAGTCTTAACAGTAGCACCTCTACTCCTGGTGCAGTACTACCACAACCTGTCCATGAACGTAATAAAGATGACCGAGAATTGCATCAGAGTCAGAAAACGAATATGGAAATAGACCCTGCAACAGAAAGGAAATCAAGTGACACAAAAAATGCAAACAAACGAACCTTGCAACCGCTGAGACTGCCACCACTGAATCTTCTTCCGTTGAGCACATCGACCGCTTCCAAAATTACTGCTCTGCATGATGCTACGGCGGCTGCAAAGAATAAGGGAACCATAACCCCACCACCCAAAGTTGGTGCCAAAGCAATACCAACTACACCAATGACTGCATCGAAAGCTAGCTTCTCGAGGAACTACTACGACGACGAAAAGGCGCAAATGCCAGTACAGATCCGAAGCAGTAGTTCTCATTACAATATGAGACCAGAAGCCCTTTCTTGTCGTGACGTCAGTAGCTCGAGTACCGCCGTTCCAACACCTTCCGACTCATTCGCTTTGTCTGCTAGCCGTACGGCCATGTCACCTTTCGCCTCTTCCTCACTACCAAAATCAAGTGGCGAATATGGCTATGGACTTGAAAAGTCGAATACCTTCGATGTCTGTGCGGATGCAAAGCCGACTCGATTGACTGGTCCCCGGTTGCAGAAACCTAGAAAAGCCTCAAAGGATGATGCATCAAGCATGGACACCGCAAGCTCAGCTGATGCTGGTACGACATCCTTTGGGAGCTCTCTCCGCCGCAAGTTGAGCTTGACACGCAAGCGAAGCGCTTCGAAGGCTCAGACAGCAGCAGAGAGAGATGCAGATCTACCACCAAAGCCGCCGAAACACGATGACATGCCTCCGCCTAAGCTCCCTGCTTCTGCCACTTGGAATGGTCCGCTACTTCCCAGTCCTAGCCCGAGCCAAAAAAGTATCCAATTGCGAGCTACAAGGAATACATCTAATTCCAGCCTCAAAATGCAACATGATCGGACCAAAAGTAACAATCTAGAAATTGCTGAAACACCTAAGAAAGATCCTCGACCTTCAGAGACGCCTGCTGCAAATTCAAAAAGAACAATCAGGGCAGCTCTTGAAGGGGGGCCGATACAGAACTCTCTGAGTTTGAAGGATTTCCTGCGTGAAGCGAAGACTATGGAGACACAGCTCGACCGTGATGATCTGTCAGCAGAAGAAGAAATGAGGAGATTAGCATCGAAACGGAAAGAAACGGAAAAGGCTGCCAAAGAGGTCGATGATTTGAGGCGAAGAGCCACTGTCAAGGAGAGAGTATCACCCAACTCGGCGCTGCGGATGGCGCATCTCAACATATTCGAGCGTGGCGAAATAGTGGACTACAAGGACGTCTATTTCTGTGGTACGCAGGATGCTCAGAAGCATGTCGGAGAGTTGAGTGCAGACGTGGCCAATTTTGGATATGACGATGACCGGGGAGACTACAATATCGTGAGTGGTGATCACCTTGCTTACCGTTACGAGATTGTCGACATCCTTGGTAAAGGCAGTTTTGGACAAGTCGTGCGCTGCATAGATCACAAGACAGGTGTTCTGGTGGCCATTAAGATCATAAGAAACAAGAAGAGGTTCCATCAACAAGCGCTCGTCGAGGTCGACATCCTGCAGAAGCTACGAGAATGGGTGAGTCCACCTCATGCTAAACGCCATTTCTCAAATACTAATCCACGCGTCAGGATCCCCAAAGCATACATAGCATGGTCAATTTCGTGCAGAGTTTCTACTTCCGCGACCATCTGTGCATCTCTACTGAGCTTCTAGGCATGAACCTGTACGAGTTCATTAAGGCTCACGAGTTCAGAGGGTTCTCATTAAGGCTCATCAGGCGCTTTGCTAAGCAACTCTTGAGCAGTCTCGTTCTTTTGAAAGGTCACAAAGTTATCCATTGCGACCTTAAGCCTGAGAATGTGCTCCTTGCGCATCCTGCTCACTCAGAAATCAAGGTCATCGACTTCGGCTCCAGCTGCCTCGAAAACGAGAAAGTGTACACCTACATACAGTCTCGCTTCTATCGGTCTCCTGAAGTCATTCTGGGCATGACATATGGCATGCCAATAGATATGTGGTCACTGGGCTGTATCCTTGCCGAGCTCCTCACGGGCTACCCTATCTTTCCTGGCGAGAACGAGCAAGAGCAATTGGCTTGCATCATGGAGGTTTTTGGGCCGCCTGAAAAGCATCTAATCGAAAAGTCAACGCGCAAGAAAATTTTCTTTGACTCACTCGGCAAGCCACGTCTGACGGTCTCACCAAAGGGCAAACGCCGCCGACCAAGCAGCAAGTCTCTCCAGGCAGCGCTTAAATGCGAAGACGAAGCCTTTCTCGACTTCATCACTCGCTGCCTCCGGTGGGACCCCGATCGCCGCCTCAAACCTGACGAAGCTGTCCAACACGAGTTCATCACCGGCAAAAACACAAAGGCAACCGCTCGTCCTCGTACGGCGCCCTCACAACAGACCTCCTCGCCCATAAAACGCTACAATTCCATATCCCAAACACCAGCCAGCACGCGCCCGCTGCCCGAGCCTCCCGCTACCAGCTTCAAAAATGGCACCGCTGTCCGGACCCGCGATATCGCCAATATCAGTACCAACAATAACCAATCTCCCATCAAATCTGCCGTTACTGCGGCAGCTCCGAAGAGGCTTTCAACGATGACTGGCCCACAAACTAACGGCAATGGCGTTGGCGTGAAGAGAACGCTAAATGGAGCTGCGGTACAAGGGAGTGCGCTACCGAGGGTTGCAAGCACGCCGCGTAATTTGGGAACCAGTAAAGCTGTGGACCTAGGCACGGCTGCAGCTGCAGCAAGTTTAGTGAGTCGCCTCTTCCTGTATTTTGTCTTGGAATTACACGCAGCGTTATTGACCAATAAAAGGCGACGAAGCAATCCCGGATCAGTTGAGATGTTTTCCGGTGAGGAAGGGAGCAGGAAATGTATATAGCCAATGGCGTTCTTGGGGAACACCGTACCGTGCCGAGCACGCTGTCGGGGTCGATGCATATTTGATGGCGCCGTTCCGCTTCTAGACCGGGGTGTTGTACACCCCATTATACCCTTGTGGAGCAACCGGATTCTGTGAGCATGGTTGTTGGAGGTTAGCATTGTATCCTTAGCGCTATACTATCAGAGTCACATTGCCAGTGGCGCCGGGATGCATTTCGATAAGCGTGAGTGAACTCTCTGACTATCTGCGCAAGCTGCTATTGCCGGAGACCGGAAGGACTGCCAGAGTCTGCCGATCGAGGGAATGTTACAATCGCTCTCCTAGCAAAAAATTTCATGTGTGCACATCGACCCAATATCTGCACCACCACTCACCCGTCATAGCCACTCGATCTCGTAAGTCAACCCCCGGGCCACGATCCCGCTACAGAAGCAGCGCCAACCCCAACCCCAACAACGCCGCATCCGCTACCCCCTTTGCGAATCCAGCGCCCACGGACCCCCTCGTCCTACCACCGGCCCCGACGAACGTGGGCGTCGGACTCGATGTCCCCGTCGTGCCGGGCGGGGCTCCGGTCCCGGTCCCGCTCGCTGCGGTGGTAGTGTGATTGCGAGCGATGGGAATGGGATAAGGGGCGCTGGGGAGGGCGGCCAGGTCCGCGAGAGCGGGATATGCGTACGCGTTTATTGCTGGTGTGGAGGAGGAGGAGGGAAAAGAAGACGACGACGACGACGCGAAGATGTAGTCCGTGGAGGTGGAGAGTGAAGTCGACGGAGTCAGCGACGTGCTGATGTTGCCCGCGGCGGTCGTGGTCAGAAGCGCGGAGCTCGAGATGGTTGTGGAGGTGTGAGTATCGTTGCCGCTGCCGGGGCCCGGGACCGGGAAGCTGGGCCCGTGGTCCGGGTAGACGGTTCCGGCGTAGGAGCAGGCGGCGTCGCCGGCCGTGGGGGAGGATTCGTAGCCTGGTGTTTGCGCGTCAGGTGGGGGTTCTTTGCCATTGCGGATGGACGTGGGCGGGGCGGGGGGCTTACATGGTGCGAAGTCTTTGACGCCGCGGGGCGGGATGCCGGCGAGACTGGTGTGGAGGGAGGGGTGTTAGTTGGGGGAGGGGCGGGGCGGACGCGCAGGGGGGGGAGAAGGGGGAGGTTGCGTACTTGTCGTTGCAGTTGCCGGGTATGCCGTCGGTGCCGGTGCAGCGGACGATGATGTTGGAGGTTAGGGATGGGCCGGTGCAGTAGGCGGCGTTGGGGGGGGTGGCGGGGCAGACGAATGTGTCGGTTGTGGTGTTGCTGTTGCGGGGGGGGTGGGGTTAGCGTTGGACGGGGTGGGGGGCGGGGAGGGTGGTACAAGATGGCTTGAGCGGCGGCTGAGGCGGCGCTGGCGGCGAGGATGATGAGGATGGTGAGGGGGGGATGCATGGTGAGGGGAGTATGGTTGGTGGGAGGGATGGGCTGAGTTGGATCGGGTTGATGCGGTTGGGTTGAGGTGAGGTGTGAAAGATGGAGATGATTGTGTGGTGATGGGAGTGAGTGGTAGTCGAGTGAGGGTCGGTTCTTGCACTGTAGAATGCAGGGCTAAGTATTCAGTGAACGACTTGAATTGGCGTGAACGGTCACGTCGAAGAGAATGTTTGTTTTTTTTCCTGGCGAAGAAGCTCGTGCTGTGACACGAGGATAGGGGAGCGAAGGGAGGGAGATTTGCATGGCGCTAGTCCCAGCGCAGGCGTGACAGCCGCTCCTCACGTAGTCACAGAGTCCCATTTGTTTACTCCTTGCACCGTTGCTGAAACTCACCCGTCGTCATGGTTCCGGCACCCTGAACGTCTGCAGGCGACAAGATTCACCCAATCTGATTTTGCAATGTCCGATGCGGGAAAACATTAAGCGGTCGAAGCGCTGTTCCATCTCGTCTGCCTCTGCCCGAAATTATTAATTATTGCTTCATCTTCCGATATGCACACGCCATCGATCTACGCGAAAGGGTACCTGACTACCAGTACCTGACTACCTTACCAGTACCCGAAGCCTCAAGGGTGCATCCGGCGCATGATGACATGCAGCTAAAAGGCGCTGGGTCTGGCCAACCCGGTGGCTGAACGGGCCGGACCTCGGATGAGGGGAAGCGGGATGGTATCAGAGTGGGATGTCGAGCCTGATCCATCTCCTTCCCTTTCACCGTCGCGTTTGATTCGGGCAGGTTGTGAGTCAACGTACGTGTGTTCGAAGTCGACTGTTCAATACGACGAGGGAATCATTCGATAGCCGTCGGCACCCTTGCGAGGAGGAAAAGGCAAGGATGGTCTATGAGTCGCAGATATCCTTCACCTTGGATACCATATGCCCCTGGTGTGTTCCGCTTCCGGATGAATGGAAACGTCTTTGAGCAATGTCACTCGGCGTACGATTCAACGCTGACGATTGTCTTAGGACTTACTTGGCGAAGAAAAGGTCGTTTCTCTCATCTGTGGACAAAAGCGGGGCTGATGATCTGTGCCTTGACTAGACTAGATATAGGTATGGCTCACCCTGGACTGCATAAACCTTAGAGACCTATGTGTCCCATTTCCTGCGCATCCTTGCTGTCAGCAGGATCAAGCAAAAGCTGTGGCTTCTGCTGCTGACACGGCCGATCCAGCTCTCAACCAGTTTCGCTCTTCTCCTTCAGCCGAAGATGTTAAATTTACAGTCAAGTACTTCCCCTATCAGCTTTATTCCGCGGCTAGCAATCAAGGCGAAGACAAGTATGAGTGGTACGTTGTTTGTATCTTGCCAGCAGGGGTAATCTACCTATTCATACCGCATTCCAGGTACAAGACAACAAAATACAACAATTCCGAAGAGCAGATGAAGAAGTACACTACTTTGATGTCCGCCTACGGGATTGGTGTCGGCATCGATTTTAAATTCCACGGAATGGTCGCCAACACCCTGAGCGCGCACCGCTTGATCCAACACTTCCAGGAGGAGATGGGACCGGAGACGGCAGACAAGATCGTCAATTCTCTGTACAAGCAGTACTTCGAAGAGGAAGCTCATCCGGCCGCGCCCATCACACTCCTCAAAGCCGCGTTGGACGGTGGCGTCGAGAGGTCAGCGGCCGAGGCGTTCGTTGGAGATGAGTATGAAGCGCTGCCGGAGACAAAGCTGCTCATCAGAGAGCAGGCAAGTAATGGCATTGAGTACGTCTTATTTGGAGTCTACAATCCACCTTTTGCAGCAGACTTCGAGTCTTGAGACATGTCCCGGGAGTCTTCACTCTCGGAACTTGTTCTGAAGCCCTCCCATAAACCCTCAAAGAGACACTACTGACTGCGAAATCGTAATCCAGCGCCGTGCCATATGTGGTGTTGGAGGGCAAGAGAAGAGACTTTACCCTGGAGGGCGCAAAAGAAGTGGATGAGTATCTGAAGGAGTTTGAGAAGGTGGTCAAGGAGTCCAAATGAAGGATTATAATATGTGGACTATGTGTACTCGAGGTTGACGCAGTCGTTTTCCCGCTTTGTACCATTTGTGACTATATCTATCTGCCTTCATGACCGGTTCCCCAAGTGTATCTGAGGGATACAAAACCCGGAATTACCCACGCGCCGAGCGAGCCGTTGAGTCGAAATTGATAGGTAGTCGTAGGTACTCGCTTCGCTCTCATCTCGACAGCTCTAGATGTCAAGATTTGACCGCGGCCATGATGTACGTAGATTGTGACCAACATACACAGATGCGAGCTTGCCGTTGGATCCCGTCCATGGTTGATATCATTCTCCAAATAGGCTGTTGTAGCGATCCAATTGCGCCAGCGCTTGAAGGATAGATCTTGCTTGCTCTAGGAAATCAAAGGCATCTGGCTCCAGCAGGTAGGTTTGACGGACTTCCAGTGAGACTTGGACTCTGTAGGTTGTATTAGGTGCTTTGGACCGTGGTGGATGATTGGACTCCTTTCTCTGTGAAAATATCTCAGCCGTTAGGAAACCCTAGGATTGTGGTTAGGGTTTTCCAGTCGTCTGGTACTGCGTCCTCATTGCGTTGAATGTAAAGCTGCCGACGAATGCAGTCTAGAGATGCATCTCTGAAGATCAAGTTGCGGGTTGGGATGCACTGTAGCAGTATAGAAATGGGCGCCAACCATGAGACAATCTGTCTGTGATCATACGACATACAGAGTGCATTTGTCCTGGCATTTGAATACTGAAAAGATATCAGTCTTCTTACTCGCGACTCCTTCACGAGAATCTCCTTACAGTGCATCCCGACTCTCAACTTGATCTTCAGAGACGCATCCCTAGAGTGCATTCATCGCCAGCTTTCAGGGGACAGTCATAGCAATGAGGACGCAAGACCAGACGACTGGGAAATCCTAAGCACAATCCGTAAGGGTTTCTTAACGACCGAGAGATCTTCACAGAGAAGCAGTCGAATCGTATCCACGACAGTTGAGATTGCCGGATACAATCCACAGGGTTCAAGTCTCACTGGAAGTCTGTCAAATCTAGGTTGGAGTCAGATGACTTTGATTTCCTAAAGCAAGCAAGATCCATCCTCCAACAAGCGCTGGCTGAAATCGGCCTGCTTGGAAAATGATATCGGTGGCGGAATCGGCATGCTTGGAGAATGATATCGCTGGCGGAATTGGCATGCTTGGAGCATGATATCGCTGCGGAATCGCTGGCGGAATCGGGCTGCTTGGAGAAGACAAGCGGGAAGGATTAGGCCGCTTGGAGAACGATATCGCAGGCAGGATCGGCCGGTTTGGAGGAAAATCTCGCTGGCGGAATCGGGCTGCTTGGAGAACAATAAGCTTGCAGGATCGAGCCGCTTGAAGAACAATATTGCTAGCAGAATTGGCCTACTTGGAGAACGGCATTGCTGCCGGAATTGAGCTGCTTAGATAATGGCCTGCTCGGAGAACGGCATCGCTGGTGGAAACCTGTAATGGGGAGTTGGGCATGCGTGACTGAGCAACTGATTTATCATTGCTGCTGATGATTCCTGAGGAACTCAGGGGGAGTCCGCTCAGGCAACATATTTGAAAGGTGGGCGGTCGGCGCTCAGGCCCCCAGACCCTGATGCACCAGCGCTTGCAGGGAGACAGCCTTTACGAATCGGGCTGCTTGGAGAATTATCTACCTAGGTATATCGCTGGCAGGATTGGCTTACTTGAGGAACGATATCGCCAGCGGAATCAGGCTGCTTGGAGAAGGGCAAGGAAGGTTGATCAATGAAAAGAAAAGCCATGAAGCTGGAAGAGCACGAGATTGGCGTATAAGCGCACAAATCAGAATTGAAAAAGGGGCCGTGCGTTAGTCGAGTTGTTTGGTAGTAATTAGCAGAAGGTGAAGGGTTGACGCCGACGGGGCATATTTGGCGGGGGATCCAATATCGAATGCCAAGTCCGATGTCGATTGATGCGGGCGAGGAGTATGAGACCTTCCTTGCGAAGAGACTGGACGGATCACGAGGGGGATGCTGCTCGCGTGCTTGAGATGCTGGCTGTTGTGAGATCTGAACGACATATTGGCGCCATTCTGGTCTTGGTCTCGAAATTCTATATGCATCTCAGACCAGCGCTCGTAAATAGCATACCTCACACTTGAATGTGAGTGGACCTCAACCCCCAGGGTGAGCGGGATCCGCAACATACTTCTTAGCATCCCTCGATATCCTCTCGATATCCTTCGCTGCTTATGATCACCACGTTCGCCACACGTCACGCAGGTACATCAGCAGCACGATCGCAGCGACGAACCTCGTCCATGAACACGGAGCTTACAAGGTGGAAGTGGCCCATTTCAGCACAGTCAACATCATGCCAGGGTCGATTTTCGGCCCAGAGGGATCCACGCGGAGCAAGCAAGAGGCGTTCAAGGGATCCGACCGTGTCCCAGGCTGGCTGGTTTTTGAATCAAAGTCAGCCCGATGCTTCGGCCTCCCTGCGGACGAAGACGCACCTTTGCTCTCAGAGCGCAACCTGCTAGGACGTCCTTTCCTGCCTTATGAAACACAACTCAGGGACACTATCGAGTGGTAGGTAATTTACCAACGTTCAGGTTTTTGGGAGGCTCTATTACGGCCTTTGGAATACTACAAAGTGCCAAAATACTGATATTGCCATCGTGGCAAGAGTCCAAGGCACTTATGGTTCTAGCAATCCCTTTTTGATAGTATGCTCCGGCTTCTTAGCCTTGACATACTTGATTCCCTCCCGCTGTTGCTCGAAATGAACACTACCGTAACGGAGCAGTTCCGCAAACGTCCCGGGCGCATTATCCTTCCCCTCGTTCCCCTCCATATCCCACAGAACGCCCAGCGCAAGATCCTTGGTCAGATCCTTGCCATGCGTGATCTTTTGCATGCTGGACCGCGTCAGCAGCCCCCAAACGGTCGCATACGCCTTGCGGTACTCCTCCGTTTCCGGATCCGCATCGCGCCTTGTCGCCAGGACGTCGAAGAGATCTTGACCGGAGAACCCGATCCTTTCTTCGGCGCCCCAGTCCTCGGACAGGGCGTCAAAGAGCAGGACTTTGGTCGCGTAGTACTCGGCGCCGTTGAAGCCGTCGGTCGGATCGTCGAGCATGCATAAGCGCAGCCAGGCCAGGACCTGCCCGATGTATTCCATGACGGTCTGGGGCTCGACTTTGAGTTCCCAGTGGAAGTTCCCCGCTTGGGAGTCCTCGAATTTGGTTTCCTTGCCGAAGGAGACGAGAGGGTTCTCGAGTATGCCGTCGAAATTGGTACGGTCTTTCCATAGGTAAACGAAAAGATCGTGCCTTGGAATGTTAGTATGTTTAGGTGGTAGATCGGCGCTATAGTGGAACAAAGCGTACAAGGACGAAGATTCGTATCAACAAAAATGAAACACCATAATCGCCGTCCGACATAACCCTCATGCTCCCCTTCAGATCCCCTCTTTTCTTACTCCTCAACCAAACGAAGAAACGAAAGCATCAAGTCACTTACCAGCGCTTAATAAAGGGATTCCCCTTCCGGCTCGCCACAAAGTGATTCGCCATCACCGCCCCATACATCCACGGTACCGACACCTCGAACCCGGATTCCGGATCCTCCAACTTCCCCCAACAGATCCCCTCCAGCCTCCTCAAAAGCATAATCCCCACATCCATCCACACGCCCCCATAACGCCACAGACACGCGCCCCGCAAGAAATCCGCACTATGCGGCCCCACATAGGGCCCATCCATCGTGCCCCGGACGAACGTCTCCGGCAACATGTCCGCGGGGACCCACGCCAGCGCATTGTTCGAAGAATCGGGGACGCTGTCGAGGACGCGGACGGTCCAGGAGGGACCGCAGAGGCGGACCCAATTGGCGACGTTGCGGCGGCACCAGCCGGGCATGGAGCGCGCGCCTGAGTGCCAGTAGGACCAGATATTTTTCTCGGAGGTGAGGGGGACGTGCGTGGAGAGAGCGGTGAGGATCGCGTCGTCGGAGCGGGGGTCGAGGGGTTGGACGTGGCGGAGGGAGGAGCGAAATTCTGCCGGGATGGGGAATTGGGGGTTCTGCATGTTCGAGCCTTGGAGTGGGCTAGAGGTGGTGGTGTGCTGGGGCTGGGAGTGGTGGTAATTTCTAAAATGAAGGAAGGGCGGCTGTGAGGTTGGCTGTGATGAGAGGCACCTCCAACAGCCAATCATTTATTACATTAATAAGGTAAGCACAGCATCTCCGGCGAAGGTCAGCCGACGTGAGTGGCCTCGCCGTACCGACCCACTCTCGAAAAAGCAAAGAAGAAAAGCTTCCACATCAGACCCAACGGCGTCAGCGAAGTCGGAACCCGCATAAACGACAAAGACGATTGGTTCCCGCTTCTGCATTGCCGGACGGCAGCCCGCGAGACACCGACCGCCACGTCCACTCGGTCGGGAGATCCGCGTCCTCCCCTCACGCAGCTCCCTTCCCGCCTTGGGTATATTCTCCCGGACGTAATTCCCCACCGCTACAGAGACCACCGGATCGCCTGGAACCTTTTGGACGGTAACGGACTAGAGTTGAGACTGGGTAAGCTGGACTCCCATTTCTCCTGAAGTGGCCCGCAAGGGTCAAGTGAACACGGTCCTCGTCTTTCTCGCACACGCCAGTTGACGCCAGCATGACGGGGGTAAGGTGGTGGATTGTCCCAATACGGCTACTGAGCTCTGTGCCTGGGTGATTGCAGGCTTGCGGTCCCAATGGACTGTTCACACACGTAAAACTGATGCAACAAGAGTGCGTCACATTGTGTTTCCTCCGCGAGCGGTGCGAAGGTAGAAGAGTCTCGGTGCCAGAAAACGGAAATCATGACAAATTGTTCCAAGCGTCGGAGAGAATTGACGGTCAAGACCAGAAGGGAGGATCGGGACACTCTAACGGCTTCTTCGAGCCACTTTCACTAACGATGGGAGGATTTGATTAAATATATGCCCAAAGTTTGTGATAAGACCACGGAATATCGTCGCTCGAAGAGTTCATGCAGTGATCCAAAGGCCCACTTGCAGTATCCTACCTTTATGCCATATTTTTAACCAAACTTGTTCCAAGGGATCAAACATCACGTACAACAACTACTCACCAACAGTACAAAAATCCCGTAAACACCGCACATCGAAGCAAAAGACACCTCCAACCCTTTCCTCTGCCCACCCGTAAAACCCTGCACATCGACCGACCCACTCGCCACCCCCGTCGGCAGCGCAAATCGCCCAGCCGGCTACAGCGAAAGCGGAGGGGTTGGGCGTGAATGTGTGGCCTGCAACGGTGTATGCTTTGCCAGTGGTATATGACGGAGTTTGAACATCGACGGTAGAGCTGCCTACGGTCAATGCTCCCGATTGACCGAGACTGACGACGGTTCCATCAATAGTGACGGCGGGGCCGCCTGCTGAAATAGCGGTACCAGCGATTGCGAAAGTGGAGGGGTTGGGCGTAAATGTGTGGCCTGCGACGGTGTATCTTCTGTCGAGAGAAATGTCTGATGGGCTTGGAAGAGAGATGGCACTGCTGCCTATGCTCAACACTCCATTCTGGCCAAGACTGATGACGGTTCCGCTAATCGTAACGGCTGGGCCGTCTGTTGAGATGGTAGTCCCGGCTACAGAGAAAGCTGAAGGGTTTGGTGTGAATGTTTGGCCGGCCACGGTGAATGCTTCCGCGGCGAAAGGAGTGGGCGATGGAGTTGTGAGAGAGATAGTACTGCCGTCAATGGCTAAAACTCCTGATGGATCGAGGCTGATTGCGGTTCCACCGACTGTGACAGCAGGACCGCCGGCTGAGACAATACTACCGGCTATAGAAAAGTCTGAGGGGTTTGGTGTGAAGGTCTGGCCTGCCACTGCCAACACAGGTGTTGAAGATGGGTTCGCAAGAGAGACGGTACTGCCACCTATGACCAAAATCCCCGACTGACCAAGACTGATTTTTGTACCGTTGACTGTATAAGCAGTGCCGCCGGGAGTGATGGCTGCGTCATTGACTTTGAAACCCGTTGGATTGGCGGTAAACGTCTGAGCCCCTACAATGAAGACGGATTGAGGAGGCAAAGACGCGGCAGAGGATCCGTCAACTTCGGGTCCGGATCTTCCAAAGGCATTGTCAATGATTGCCCCTAGGCCTTGATTTTGCGCTTGGGGGTCCTCTCCTGGTAGTGGCGATGGGACTATCGGTACTTTGGGACTTGTCGGCGGATCTGATGGTGGATCTGACGGTGGACTGGACGGCGGATCTGGCGGTGGATCATCACCCTTATCCTTTGGGGAGCCCGCCAAGTTATCAAGCAGAGAGGCAGGGTCGGCCGAAGGTTTGACGGGCCCCTGCGTTGGACTATCTTCACCGGGGTCTCCCGTTTTCGCCGGAGGGGCCGCAGGATCATTGGGCAGAGGTGCTGGCTTGGCGGCATTGACGGAGGGTGAAGCCTGCAGTGGTACGGTCGTCGGGTCTGCAGGCGTAGGTATAGGAGTAGGGGTAGGACGCGCGGGTGGAGTAGGCACAAGCAAAGCCGCAGGGGTCAACGCGATCGGCGGATCAAAGAGAGCAAACGTAGTCACCGCGAAAGAGTCACTGAACATCCCGGTACACGTAGCCGCCCATATCGGGTCGAGAGCAAATATATTCGTAGGCGGTATGATCAGCGGAAGCCATGGCGAGCCAATGGTGGTGACTACGGTGCCGTCGGCGGATGTGCTTGTTCCCAAGCCCCAAGTCGGACAAGCCAGATCCTTGATCTCGAGCGGGGCTATACCAGCTACAGGGGCGAGGCCCGCGTCGGGGTTGGCAATTTCAGAAGGATCCTGCCAGATTTCTCCAACTGTAAACGTCCAACCACCATCAGATGGGTTCCACGTTGACAGCTCGCCGGGTGCGAGAGTGATGATCGGATCAACTAATTCTGGGCCAACGGTAGTGCACCGGTCATTGACCACCGCTGTGCCCATCAGTTGGAGATAGACTGATGGAGAAGGACTACAGCAAGTGTCAATTCTACGGGTGATCTTGGAAATAAGCATGCTTTACTGACAATGTGTGTCCGCTAATCACAGCAGTACTCCCATTCATGGCAACAAGTGAATGTACTCGCTTCTCTAGCATCCGAGCTGGCAAGGTTGAAGTGGCGCTTGACGTTTGATTCTGACGGCACTCGGTAGTCTGGTCCGGAAAGTAGTAGAGCCTTACTTCGGGTATATCCAGCGAGCAGTTTCCGCAACACGTACCTTGGTAATCAGAAGAGAAAAAGCGCACAAGTCCGGGCGGTATTTGTAAGGAATACATAGTCGAAGTCCGCAGCGGTCTGAGCGATTGCGTTGCTAGTACCGCAATCCGAAAATGTATACCGTCCTTGGCTCATGGCCTCGGCGTAAGATCTACACTCCGGACTTTGACCGAAATTCGCATTCCATCTCTCCAGATCTGAACCCGCCACCATGGCATCAGACTCGCCCGACCAGAAGCCATTTCGATCAGGGTCGTCGGGGTCGTTTTCAGTCGCGAGGTACGCTGCCTGCGCACTGAGATAGGACGAGCATGGTAGTACAGCGTTTGAAGTCGCGGTGGTCAAATTAATTCCAACTGTTATGGATCCGGTCTGACAGAGAGGCCCGTATATGTCGCAGTCCTGCGTCTGGCCAAAAGGTATAATGTAAGAGAAAGCGGGAGCACTGATCGAGATGGTGTTAGGGAACAATTGACCAGAGGCGTTGGCTATAGTAGAAGGATATATGTCTGTATCTTCGAGTAAGCTGGACTGCGCGAACAGCTTGAGCACTAATTACTTCTGCGCATAGACTTGGGTTTTCATGTGAAGGACGTGGGCAGAATTCGGTGTTTGGGATTGATGACTGACAGGAAGAATCAGCCTCAGCATGGACAGAGAGAAGTAGGAACAGGGACAGGTACAGGAACGGAGAGGAAGGCGCCATCACCGCATAAACGATGTGAATAAAGAGCGAAGTCACAGTGTTGGTTTGAAGATACTTCAATCCACAATAAACAGCACGGTGATCGTTTTTGTACATAAGATCCTCGCGCATAGTCTTTACCGTATGGTGATGGTACGATTTTCTGTTATTGTCCTGCGTTCTGCGCAGAAATGTGGCTTAGCCAGCCACGCTGCATGCAACAGACGTGCTCGCAGAACATCTTTCAATCCGGCCAGACTTACATTCGGGGCTTCCTGTGCTTACCTACTTACCCATTCTCCTGTTGCCCCACATATATGCAGCCCAGGGGCATGCATAGCCCTATGCGCTGCCAGCCCTGACCTATGAGAATGCAGCGACTCAGTTCTCTCGGACAAAACAAGCCTTTTAATTGACAGAGACAAGGCTTCAGGATTGGTCACCACAGTGGGACTGTGGGTCAGTGGGTCTCATGTCATGCTGTTATTGGTAGTATGGTCGGTAGCCAAGTGATCATGAAGGATTTTCCCCGGAACTTTTGGGAGATGTGCCTCGGTCGTGAAGGGTTTCCATTGTGGCACACGGAGGCATTTGTCAGCCAAAAGCCATTCGTAGGTATACCTGCTTTACACCAGCACATGACTCTTCATTCGTTTCCTCTCTTTCAGGGCCATAGCATTCTTTTGTCCCACCCACCCATCCACACCTGTACAATTGTATTTAGCTATCATCACTCCACTCTAGATCACGTAGAAAGCCCGCCATTTCTAATACCCGTACCCAAGAGAAGTCAGCATGTCGACCTTGATGCTTGGAAGTGAAAGGTGGTCGATATTCCATCTGTCTTAGAGGACGCTACAGCGCTGCCTAGGTGGGCGAGAATTGTTCTCCTGATGATATTTCCCGTTGACGCAAAAACATTGCTTGCTGATAGCAGCCTGTCCGCAGGCTAGGTACTGCTCCCTCTATCAGGTGGTTGAGTATGGGTAGTCTAGGTTAGAAGCTCGCTTTGATTAAATAATTGCATAAGACTTTATGGTACAGACTCTAGTACTTTACTACGACCATGATATCCTATCACCCTGTATTAGTAGACTGCAATAACGGCTGGGTGAGAGACTTACGTTAGCATGATTCCAGCCCCAACAGCCATAGCGACGAATTGAGTTATTGTCTTCTTCACTTCCTCCCTCTTATTCGGACCAGTCTCTAACAATTCCGGGATGACTGCCACAGTCCCAACATATAAAAATGTCCCCGCTGTAAAAGGAAGTAGCATGTCTCCCCACCCCAGTCCAGTACCAGCTAGACCCTTACTCCTAACCTCCCCGGACATAACACCATCTCCTGATTTGCCAAGCTCCTGGACAGCAATGCCCAAGCAGGTGCCCAGAAAGGCACCCAGAGCTGTGACGAACTGCGCACCCATAGCCATTTTCTTGGAGAAGCCGGACTGGATTAGCAGAGCGAAATCACCGACTTCGTGAGGTATCTCGTGGAAGAAGACGGCGACTGTGGTCGTGGCGCCGAGGGTTGGAGAGGCGTAAAAGGAAGATGAGAGAGCAAGGCCATCGGTGATGTTGTGGGTGAAATCTGCAATTAGGTTGAGGTAGGCAGACAGCTTGATAGATGCCGAGGGTTCTTTCTTCAAAGCTTCGGAGGGGTCTGTCTTAGACGACGACTTGACGAGCGCTTGAACGGTTTTTGCTTCGCTTTCTTCTTGAGCCTTTTGCCGAGGCCGGACTCCCTGTATGATGAATTTAGGCTTATGGCCTTCGATGACCTGCGCTGATGCCCCCTCAAACACGTTGCTGGCACTATGAATCAATGTAGTGGCTTCGACAAGGGGCGTGCGAGAGTCTTGAAAGGCTCTTTCATAAGCCTTCCATAGAGCGATCTGCATGACTCCACTGCCTGGATCTTCCTCGAGTGCTTCCTCGAGCCAGCGCTTGGCTCGCTGAGGCTCGTCGCGTGTTTCTAGCTTTTGAAGTATTTTGTCAGGTAACTGAAATTCACCGACATCGCTGGTGATGGAATCCCGAAGAGATTTCTTCTTGCGAGACTTTGCACTTCCATTTGCGGCCGCTAGCTTTGCTCCACTAGCCACTGCAGTTGATGGTGACTGCTGCTCCTCTTCCTTCACTTCTCCTTTATGACTATGACTATGATCGTGGCTGCCTTCGCCTCCAGTTGCTATTCGTAGGCTCTTGTCCATGGCAACGAAAGTTAAGAACCCAACCATGATCGCAACGCCTAGGAGCAGATTCTTATTTGGCTCCACCATTACGAAACGCGCATGATCCGGAGCTGCTTCGCCGAGAAAGATCTCGGGCAGGAGGTGGAACAGAGTATCGCCTAGTAAACCCCCAACGGCAAAGGCGACCATGACAGATAGAGAGGAAGGGTCGATATTGGGAGGGCATAGCGCAAGGAGGAAATCTGATTAATTCGGCATTAGCACACGGGATTGTCATCAGGGCGGACTGGGGCTACAGACTCGGCGGACCAGAGATATAGAGAGTAGCAAGGAGAGCATTGACGGCTGGAGACCCTGGGAACAGTTGCTCGAAGATCTGTGAGGTCCAGGTGGAAGTCTCAGGGTTCGTTGCGCGCTTGTGAATATTCAACTCTTCGACTATAGGACATGCCTTTGTACGGTCAGTCTCTTAGTTCAAAGCTCGCGACCGTTCTCGGGGGTTGGGTGCCCAGCGAACGCATGCTTACTTGAATCGCGTCTTCAATTTCCGGGGCACTCAGTTGGGCGACGTTCTTTGCATAGACAGAGCCTGCAATAGCTACTACGATAGCGGCAGACAGTAATGGCCGCCATCGTGATCTCCATGCTACCGCCATGTTGAAGATACACGTTTAGCCGATGGTCCAGAGTACCTTAAGATAGGTAGGTGGTACCTAATGGGACTCGGGAGTCTGAACTCTGAATCCCATAAGGCTGAGAATCGCGCTATGCCATTCTCATCAAGATATTCCGACCCCAAAATTCCTTTTGCGATTTGTGCGGGCCCCACTACATACTCACTACATTTACGAAATCGGACTCGTGTCCAGGAATCTGACTTTAGGGTCTTTAGAATATGGCACGTCCTCTACAGAAAAAGAAAAACAAATCCTCTCTCCACCGTGTCCGCCAAAAGCCCAAGTCAAAGCACATCAACATCAAAAGCAATCCTATTGTTGCTGCGAACTGGTAGGACCACTCATCCCCCAACTTACGAAGCTCTTGCTCAATCAACGCCCTGCAGGGACCAATCCCTCACCCTCTCCCAAAATTACCGCCGCCTAGGCCTATCCTCAAGATTAAACGCCTACACCGGAGGCACAGAAGCCAAGACGAAGTCTACGCTTTCAGAAAGCCGACGGAAAGACACCCTATCAATACCAACGTCCCACCGATCCTCAGAATTGGGCACATCGGAGGTCAAAGTGACGAGAGATCCCACGACCGGCGCGATTACAAGTGTACAGCATGAAAAGAGCGAGCGGGAGAACCCGTTGCGCGACCCATTGAATGACTTCAGTGATCCGGGAGACGAGGAGGCAGAGGAAAGCAGCGGCTGGGGTATTGTACCGGAGCTGGAGGAGCAGGCCAGATATAGCAGGCCAAAGCGGCCTCGAATGCAGAGCCAGCGGGAGAGGGAATGGGTCGAGAGGTTGGTGGAGAGATGGGGTGATGACTGGGGTGGTATGTTTAGGGATCGAAAGTTGAACCCACAACAGCAGAGTGAAGGGGATTTGAAAAAGAGGGTTGGGGTTTGGAAGAGTGGGAAGAGGAAGGGGCAGGAGGAGGGTGAGGGCGGGGAAATGGAGGTTAGTTGACGGGATTGAAGGTGTTCCATCAACGACTACAATAGAAACCGTTACACTTGGGTTATTTGCCCTGATGACTAGCCTCCTATGCTGCCTATGTCACTGATAACTTTCCGCCTCACCATCCTCACCCATCTTCGTCTCCTCCACTCGCCCATCTTGCTGTTACCACCGCCCTCCTCCCAATCCTTTGACTTGCCCTTCCCTATTGGCTTCATCTCATAAGCCTCTTCGTCACCAGCCAGATCACCGACCCATCTCTCCCCTTCAATCTCTACCTCAACACCCTGCACCATCCTCTCCTCCACCCACTCCCGACTCGCCAGATCGAGCACCCATCTCTTATCTCCCCACTCCCAGCCTCTTGGGGGCGCTACATCCTCGAAAAACCTTGTCCCCTTTGGTCGATCGCCGGATATGCGCTGCGGTGAGAGCGGATCGTAGGGTCCGGGGCTGAACATCCAACTTTCCCATTCGCCATCCTGTCCACCCTTTCTACGCTGCAGTTCGAATATTTCGACCTCGCGTGTCTCTGGCGGGGCATCAAGTACTATATCGTGCGATATCCACGCATCGAGCCAAGACTGCGCGGTCCGCTCGTGAGGTGCTAGATGCTCTTCGTGATTGGAGAGCAAGAGCTGCTGGACGGAGGGATGACCAAGAGCGATGGCTGTCCAACATGCCAGAAGACAGGCAAGGCGCCAAGGTAATAAATGAGACGTTACGAATAGAAGGCAGGTTGCAATGAAGAGAAAGAGGAAAATGGTAGAGGATAGCGGCTCGTTGGAGAAATTTGTAGGTGGTGTGATAGTTCGGAGCACGGCATCGTGGATGGTGCTGAAGTCATCCATACAATTCTGGAGATCTCGCATGTTGCGAAAGAAGTCTTTTGACATCTCCGCTGCGGGCTTGATGGTGCGTGGTGGGGCTAGAGGTGGGCCGTTCATAGAGTAGGACGTAGTATGAGTGGAAGAGACAGGTGGTGGAGGATGGCGGGCGAGGTAGGCTGGTACCATGCCAAAGAGAAGGACTGCAGCCAACGGTACAACAGAAAGAAGGTAGGGGTCTAAGCAGACGAAGGTGCAGACAGCGAGGAGGGAGATGGTGTGGGTGGGCGTACGCCATGTGAGGAGACGCTCGAGACGATTTTGGAAGACAAAGACCACTCCAATCCTAAAGCAGTGTCAGGGATCTCGACCCCATATCTGGATGAGAATGGTTTACCTAGCATTGAATCGGCGAAAGTTGCTTGTCATCAAAGGAAGCGAAAAGCTGGGCCTATTGATGTATTTGGACGAGCGCACATCCGGGGGCAAGTCCATCTCTTCGACCTCTTCTTCCGGAATGACCTGCTGCAAAAGCCTGCGCCGCCGACGTTTAGTACGCCATGCTCTGATGGACGACCTCAAGATTGCCATTGCTCACTTGGCGAAGAGACGGTCCTGCAACGAGTACCCATAATCTTTGCTGCCTGCACCAGCATCATGGAGCTTTTCTTTCAGCTTGTCTTTTGAGCCGCTCAGTGATTCTTTCAGCCTCTCACGTTTACCTTTTGGATCAGATGATGGGCTATCGCTGCCTGGAAGGGCGATAACTGGGATAGGCTCCTCCCGATTGACGAAGGCATCAGGTGTGATTTCGTCCATGGGGAGGTATCAGGCATCCAGATTGCGGATCACACGCAATCTCGGGCGCTGATAGGCCCCAAAGAAGCGGCGTACGTGCAGCTTTGCTGTTGTGCTTTGCGGAGAGTTTGATGCCAAGGCTGTCTTATGATTCGCCGATTCTCCGACACCAGCGCTTGGCTTGGCTTGGCGAGACAAGAGACTGACCGAGGGACACCACGCACCACTGACGTGGCAGCATATCTGACAACTTCTACTCTTTGCTGCTTTCTCTACTCTGCTCTGCACTACGCTACCTTCGCACCTTTTCTAAGCCTTCTCTGTTTACCTGAGCTTTCTTGATGCCAACTCATTCGTCTTCTAGGTCCCGCGCATAAGTTCATCATAAGAGGTCCACGTCTCTTCTTCCATAGCATATGGCTACTTCGCTTCAACCAATCCTGATGTATTTGACTGTTCAAGTCGAAATTTCAGCGCATTTTGGGCACGGTCAATTGCGTTTCCGCTAGAGCATCTGAGGATAGACTGGCTGCGTAAGGACTTCTTTGACCACAAGTCTGTGCGGCGATCAATTTGAGGGTCCTTCAGGCTCCCAAAGTGTGGAAGGCGAAGACAGGAAAGAGGTTTCCGTGACTCTCTGCTTCGTTGAAAGACATCGTCGACACAACAAGTTGCGCAACAGAAAACACGGACTCTCGACTTTGTTTCACTGATTCCAAAGAATCCCAATCCCTATTTTGTTTTGGCTTCGCTACTGAAGATCTACCGCGAAGCAAAAATTCGAGCTTGTTCCATCGCCTCTTCCAAGATTTTCAAATCTTTTTTGTCGAGAATCGACGTCTTTACCGATAGTACCGAGCTGCGCATTGATGATATGTATCTCCTATGTTGTAGCGCTGCGGGAAAGTCGTTGCTTGGACCTCTCGGAAAGCCGCATCGAAAAAAAGCCATGGAGTGCTGAGACTATGTATTGAGATCCCTCAGTCGAAGCTACCCCACGTTTCGGTATTTGTAGTATGTACGGGATTGAATTGAGATACGCGTTCGGGATGGAACCGCAGAGCGAGCCGTAGTCAGCCAGGCTTCTGAGTCTAAATCGATGAACGAGTTTTCCGCCTGATTCTTCAACCAATCGAGTATTTGCCCAGAGTTTCATATGGCTCTCCATTACGCAATCGCTTATACTCGTCTTCGAATAACTACTACCGTTCCTATAATTATCAGACATTGGACGTACTCATGTCATGAGTCTGCGAGTCCTCGGGATTGTGGACCAATACTTACTCAATATTGCCTCTGCGCAACAACAGTTCTAATATAAATACGAGGGAAGTGCATCTGTGACAGCCGTTGGTGAACCGCCATCTCTTCACATCTCTTGAAATTTCCTTCGCTCCATTTTGCTTTTGGTCGTCAAGAGGCTGACCTTGACATGAAGAATTTTCTCGCTCTCGTCGCGGCTTTCATCGCTCTTGCCACGGGATTAGCGCCTCTCGGTTTTGTAGGCGCACCGTATGCCAACGCCTCAGGACCATCGTCTCACGATGCCTTCTTAACGCTTCCACCCCAGCCTGCGGGAGAGTCTCTGAGCAACTTCTTAGACCAACTTTTCTATGACACAGATTTTGCCAGTTTGAAACACAAAAGAGCTTTCACCAATGCCGTTGCAACGAATCCCTACACGGATTCATACGGCCTTCGCCAGTCGTGTTGGGATGATGATTCGGGTCCGGGTATCCTTACCTATAATATTAGCGTAGACTTCTCCGACTGCGGTACTGGTCTCAATTTTGGTACCGACGTAGGCGTTTACACATTCACCAATGGCACAACGACCAACAGCACCAACCTTCACGACATGGTTGCCGATCTTTATTCCCTGCGACATTCGAGGCAAAGTCCCAATCCAAATTATGCTAATCACACAGCGGTGGTCGCCCAATTAGCCATAGAAGAAACAAGTCAAGTCTTGAACGACGGCCTCATCTGCCACAATGCTTCAGGTACGCAACAGACTGAAGCTGCAGTCCACAACGAGCTCCGACATCTCCTCATGAACGTCCACAGTTATTGGACGGCCGTCATTCTCAGCGCAGGAGGCGGTGCTGTTGTTGGTGGTGGAGTCGCCGCCCTCTCCGATCTCGTGTTCAACGGGAACGTCACAGCCCAGAACGTCGTCCAAACAGCCATCGTCATCGGGGCCGTGGTCCTCATCGGCGGTATCCTGACCCGCTGCGACCAAGTCGGACGCCTGGACAGAGCCGAGGACGTGGTGACGAGCGTGAGGGAAATGGTCCCGCAAGGCCGCGAGGCCATCGTCCAGAACGTCTACATATCCTGGGCCCGCAGGCAAATGCGCAGGATCGCCAGACAGCAGGTGGACGAGGCTTTGAGTGAGGCCGGCGTCGGCTCGGTGGCTGGTTCGGGGGCTACATCGCCCCATACGCCCGGCTCTCTTCCTTCGATCCCCGGCTCTCCTGGATCGGGGACTGCAGATACCTGCCTTTCGGATTTGGAGGCTGGGCAGGCTAGCAGCGCCATAGGAGAAATGGGCGATGTGGCCCTGGGTCTCGAGCCGATCCAAGAGGTTATCGAGCAATTGGGACTGCGCGATGAACAAGGTGGCTGCAGTTCCACATAGCAGCCTGGAGCTAGAGAGACCGTTGAGAACGAGCGGATTTATTGTGTTGACCTTGAGTTTAAATGAGCGAGGAGGAACGATCGGATTTGAAAAAGTCATGCGTATTGAACAGGTCATGTGGTTTCGATCCTCTGTTTTTGGATGTATGAACAGATGTAATGTGCTGAGTACCTTACAACATACCTATCTTAATGAAAGCCGTAAAACACAAGGCAGCAAGATCTCGGATAATGTTGCGCCCGAAGCGTTGCGCCTCTGCTACGAGTCCCCGACGTTCAATCTGCACGCCCCCAGGACAAACTCCTAGGCACCTGCTCCACGTTCCGACAGCAGAGTCCGGGCATACATACTTACCCCGCGCAGGACGTGCATGCCAGTCTCTGTCGCATGCATGCGATCGGACTCCGCCCACATGATCCAATTGCCTCACTCCGATCACGGTCATGTCCCCGGTGCACGATCCTATATCCGATCGCAATGGTCACAGCGGCATCCATCTCCCAACGACAGCATCGTCGAGCACCTTCGGCTCCAGAATGGGCTGTGCGACTCCATGCCGACTTCTCGGGCCAGACTTCTCTAACCAGACTTCTCCAGCCATGACTCTGAATACTCATGATCTCCCTGTCCGGGAACTGGACGCGGTCCCAAACCCTCATCTGGCCATTCCGCAAGCCCGGGAAGGAAGCAACTTTTCCAATCATGATGCCGTGAACCTCGCTATCATCTTTGTAGAAGGCCGGCGGCGGCGCGGGGAGCGCTTCGTCGAGGGTCAAAGCTGCGTTGGATTCTAGGCGTCGAGGGAGTGGCGGTCGAGGTACGACATCCAATTACATGTGCTTGGATGCTACGTATGTGGAGTAAGTGCTCTTTGGATCAAGTTTGGATTGGACTATCTGTGGACAGTGCTTTGATTGAATGTGACTATGGAGAAAAGTTACGAAGAGTTGTGACCTTGAAACATGTTCACGACACAACGGAGTTGACCCACCGAGCTGCTCGTAAGGCTAGGCCTCCTGGGAAATAAGGGTAGAAACCGTGACAGCGGGGATGATTATAGAGATTTTTGGTACGATTAAAACACGAGCGTGCATGCCAGATCAAACGTCTGAAGAAAAGATTGGGACAGTGTCTCGAGGCCAAAAAGGCATCGTTGACAGCCGTGATTCGAAATCTATTGCGGAAACATCCCACCATCAACTCCTATGACCTTGTTCGTGACATAACCCGTCTTGACCCTGGGAGAAATTTCATTCCAAGTCAGCATCGTCCATACAGACACGACCCGGGGGCTCCAGGGGTATCATCTGGAGACTCGGGTCGTCCTTCTTGTTCAAGGGAAGGGGTGCGACTCGAAGAGAGAACACATACATCCAGAGCACCGTCTCCGCGACCTCCTCCGGCGTCCCCAGCACCCCAATCGGAATCTCTGTCTTCACCATCAGCCATCCCTGCACGAACGAGTAAAAAGCCGCCCCCAACCACTCCTCAGCACCTACTCTTCGCCAACTCCTCCGGATTCCCCGGCAACATCTTCGTATCCCGAATCAACGCCGGCGCGACCCCATTCACCGTAATCCCCCTGGGCCCATAAACCCGACTCAACCAATGAATCAAACCATGCAGCGCCGATTTCGACGACCTGTTCGCTCAACGCACACGCATTCAGCAGCACTCTAGTGATAGATATGACAGCCTAAGAAGCCCGTCCAGTCAAAGGAAAACCCCAGATCCATAAACACAGTGAGGACGTACGCATAATGCGGCCCCACGACGCCGCCCGTAAACGCCGCGACGCTCGAGCAGAACACCACCCTCCCCCACCCCGCCGTTTCCATCGCCGGCACGCAAAGCTGCGTCAGCAAATACGCCGAGCCGCAATTCGCGCGCCATGTCTCTTCGAACGTCTCGACCGAGACGTCGGAAATATCTTCCACGCCATGCTTGCCGGCGGTCAGGCCCGCGTTGTTGAACAGGATGGTCGGCGGGCCCATTTTGGAGAGCACGCTGCGATGCAGATGCCGGACGCCGTCGTAGGTGCTGAGGTCCGCTTGGAACTGCTCCGCTTTGACGTTGTGGGTGGCGCGGAGATGGGCGACGAGGGTATCCGCGGTTGCATCGGCGGAGTTGTAGTGGACGGCGACGGAAGAGCCGAGGGAGGCGAGGGCGAGGCAGGTGGCGGAGCCGATGCCGCCTGTGGCTCCTGTCACGAGGGCAAGATGGTTGGAGAGGTCTTTGGCGAGCATGATGGATATGGTGGATGGTGACATCTTGGGGTATTTTAGGATAGGTAGAGTCCAATGGAATCACGTGACGATATACGTCACCCCAATTGCGTGGATCATCTACAGAAAATGAAAATTGAAGAGACATCGCAGTAACCAGATCAAATCCTTCTCTCCGCTTTCCCAACACCAACCCTAAACCTCCTCCCACCTTTCCCTTCCTCCGCGCTCTCCCACCATCCCAAACCAAACAACTTCCCCTGAAAGATACCCTCTCTTTTCAGCTGCTTGTCGTTCATCCACTCAGACCCTCTTGGCACAAACCTTCTATCTACCAGCTCACTGCCTGCTACTAGACTAGCCACACCAGCAATAGACGTCGGACTATGCGGTAGCACCCCTTTTGTGTCCGTAAGCAAATAGGTAGCTGCGCCGCAAACAAACATTATGGCCAGAAGCACTTGGAGCACGATTTTGGTAGGTTCGTCTTGCGCAATCCGACCTCTGTTCGGATTGATGAGCACGGCTTCCATTGTGGGTCCATTTGCAGAACCCAGATTTTGCCGCATATTGCTGCTAATAGCTTGAGCCATGTATTGGCGGTAAATGTGGTTCATTGCATTGATCAGCCGGTCAGTGTTGTTAGACCCTACTAATGAGGCAGGATCAATGTACTCTTGGCCGTAGAGTAGCGCTTGGAAGAAAGGGTCTACCGCCGCTGTACTGCCGGGTTGGAACGCGCTGGTGCTGTTGTATGCGGTGACATTGCTATCAAAGGCTTGAATGCGGTAAGGACGCGCGTTGGTCTGATTGGCTAGATACCTGACCGTGCTCTCGTCTGGCATGGGTGGGTTACTAGGGTCGAGGTCCAGGCTTGGCAGGAGGAAATGTGTCTCCGTTTGGACTTCTTCCACCAGCTGGCTGCATATAAGGGCCGTTACCTTGGCATTTGTGTCGTCACCGACAGTAAAATACCCAAATATGAAGCCAAGAGACGGACAACCTGGCGGATTATCTGCTTCGCTGCTTCCAGCACCATCCCCATAGCTGTCGAAGCCTAGACTATCGCCAAATGAAGGAGCGACATGGAGGTCTAGCAATTTCCCACCATATGACCCATTCAAGGGCGTTTCCGAGAGAGACATTGGAAAATTGGCAATGAAGGTGATGGAAGGGTCATTCCCTTCAGGCCCACCAAAGAGACAATTGGCTGGTAACGGCGCTTCAACCGTAACGTTCGCCTGACCGCCTGACCCCGAACTGCTTTTTGACACGGTAGTACCTTCCGAAGGGACGACTGTGCAATTCAGTGTTGCGCGAGTTACGGGAAGCTGTACTTGAAGCCCAGCTTGGGCCGCCACGTTCTGGTCTGATAGTTGAATTGTCGGCAAGGCCAGTTCATCGTAGGTGAATTTTGGATAAGAAAATTGAAACTTCTCGATCAAGGCGAAGATGTTCCCTGCGTTTGAGTCATTGCTAACGCTGTCCGTCCAACTCAGATTGAATTGGTCAGCCTGTCGAACAGAGACACCGGAGTATCCTGGCACACTGTTGCTATTGTAAAGCCCAGACACAACAATGGTGAGGCAACTCCCCGCAATAGCGGCGATCGTGGAAAAGAACACCGCCCAGTGACATAAATCTATGGCTTGCAATAATCTAAGCACCGGAATGATGCCCAGATAATTGGCCGTTATGCTTCTGCCAGCAGGCGAGTTTCCTTTCGCGAGAGCGCTGTAGGGCGCAAAGATTATGACCGCAAAATCAAAGGAATTGAACATGATTGATATCGCCATCATGAAGGCTGCAGGCACGTAATGGGATAATGCTTCAGCGCTGGCTAGGGTATCTAGAGTGTTGATAAGTCCATCGTGGTTTTTCGAATACTGTTGAATAACTTCTAGAATTACAAGTGTGGCGATAGGAAGGGTAAGCGTGACCAAAAGGAAAGGTAGTCCAAGTGTGAAAGGTCGCCACCATCTGCTTGCTAAGCCGTCCGATGTTACTGATTTCGAATGTGCGTGACAGTATTTAGCGTATCGCGTAGGCGATGTTATCGGATTTTGCATTATTTTGGAGAGTCGTGACGGTGGCAATGGCCAATTTGATGCTTCCTGGCGCTCAATCACGAACGATCTCGTCGAGGGGTAGAATGCTGTCCGGTAAGAATTGCTGGAAAGATGTTGCTGAAGAGCCTCATCGGACAGGTGACCGGTGCTTTGTAATAATTCTCCGATACTATCGCTAGAGGCCAATATTGTGCTCAAAGCAGCGATCGAATCGACTTCTCGAGGCACGACGTTGTGTGGTTTGTATAACATGACCACAATGGCTGCAAGAATCAAGACGACAAATCCCACGATGATGAGCCATACAGACAAGCCTTGTACACGAAGGCGACTCTCAATGAGAGTGACTTGGCCCTCCAATGTAATATTAGCAGGTGCCATCAGATACTCTCTCGCGAATTGTGCCATCACTGCTGTGAAGACGGCTGTAGCGGCGGCGGACTGCACGGATGGATCAAGAAGCACCTCGATACCTGAATGATTGTTTGCATCCGCCATGAAGTGGAACAGTGCCTCGTCGACGTCTGTATCATTGTTGTATAAGCCATCAATGGCGCTCAATGTCTCGTACCAAGCGCTTGTAAGGTGTGAATTAGAGAACCCTGGCTGAGTAGTACTAAGTGAGCTCTCGGCTCTCGAAATACTAGTACCAGCTGGGATACCCGCTAGAGCCGGATCAAGCACAAGCTGGGCCGGACTAATTGAATAGTTAGGCTTGCACACTAGGCCCGAGATATTGGCAATGCTGGCTTCTTGCGCAGAAAGGTTCCCGGAAGATGCGTTTTGTTGATAGCGCACATCTCCCATCACAAAGAAAATGTATGCATCATCAGACGCAATATGGCATTCATCATTTGAGGACAAGCCGTTCAACGTATACATGTCATAGATGAATGCCTGCGAGGGACAGTCTTGCTTTTGGGGATCACAGAGACCCTTGCTGTTTGAAGCAGTACAGGACGCACTACCGAGGACAATATCAAGAGCGGGACCCGGAGAATTGGCACTGAAGTTTGTTGTAAGGCTATGTTGGATATCTGCAACTTCGCAGTTCAGCCGAGGAAAGAAAGCCAACACAGTGGCGGTTATCTTCGCATTCTCTGGCATGTCACCTTTTGGCTCAAGGGACTGAAAAGCACAATCATTTGAGGTGCCATTGGGATATTCCAGCCCATTTTCCAGGATACCATAGTATGTGTACCACGGAGTAGCAGGGAGGTCTTGAATAGGGGTACCACTGTAGGGGCCAAATTGGGTTGTTGCGATCAGTGTGGCATCAGGGCTGGTCATGGATGTGGGACTGAGAACGAAAAGACCCGTGGAAAAGATTGTCTATTCCAGAAGTTAGCAGATCTAATCGAGAATTGACAGAAAACCAACAAGTAATATCAGTAGACATGAACCAAGATTTGTAGCTATCACTGCCCAGTGCCTATTGTTCCATGCGGCCAACAAGCCTCTTGTTGAGCTAAGGGAAAGATAGTCGAGAAACAAGCTTTTCCCTGGAGCTGCCGGCTGTCCCAGCATCTCTTTCCAAGGCACGAGGCTCTTGCAATAATAATCGACTTGCCGCCATGAACAGAGTAGGATCGCGAAAACTGGTCTCAATTAGTATTTGGTGACGCATCTTGGTTGAGAATGAGCCCACCTGCTGTAGGTCCGTACGTCCAGCTGTAATGGTTACTTGGGATCTGGGTGCTCAGGCCACCGTGCAGGTTCGAAACGTGATAAAGAATGACCAGAACTATGACCAGCAAGACAAATGCCAAGATAAATCCCAGGAGCGTAGTTCGCCATAGCCAAAAAGGATTCCACATTGGTCGTCTCCTTTCTTCGTTGCCTTCTTTCTCTTGTTGGTTGCATGGCTCTTTTATCACTGGAGACTTCTTGAAACTGAAGATGTGTTCGGTAGAATCAAGTCCATTTCCTCTCGCTTGATCCGGCGTTACTGATGAAGTGAAACGGTCGTTAGAAGATATCATTGCCGCCGAGAGAGGTCTTGCCAGACCGATATGATTTGCAGATAGCTGTGAAGATGCCGAAATACTGCTTCCCCGTGAAGCTCTCGACTGGGGTCCAAGTTGAGAAGATCCCCCATTGTTGGAGTGTCGGGGTTCCTCAAAGCTAAAGCGGCTGATAGTTGACACAGGTGAGTGAGATCGTGAACCCCCGGGAGAAGGGAGTCTTTGTTCGTGCTCACTCATGTTTGAGTGGATTTCCAGTCTCCTCAGGGTCGCCCACGCCGTTAGTACCTCTAACCAAACGTCTGAATCAACTCTTCTGTCAGGAACACGCCATCATTGTGAGTTAGAAGAATCACGCATCAGTGTTTTTATCAAAAAACGAAAAGCTCAGCGCGGGCGAGAAGCTTGACCAGATGCAGACACATTCTTTGTCGTCAGTTTAAGACACTACGACACCGCGGAGGTCAAGATTACCCTAGGCTCGAGTCCAAGGTAGGGCAAACGGACACGGCTTTATGAAGAGCGCTAAGACACCCTATACGGAACACTGAGAAAAGGCTTCATTTCATTATGTACGCATAGGAATATCATGGAAGTTCGAACAAAGAGAGGCGCCGAGAGCAGACGGGTTGGCGTCGCTCATCTCGCTATTTCCAGCTTTCGAACAAAGAGAATATACTTCCTGTGAGCATTCGTCTGCCACCGAGTATGCAACGTCCAGATCATGAGAGGGTGAGATGTGTCCAATAACACTGCGTGCAAGACCTATGGTATCATGAGGTGTTGGTCACAGATGTCCTCAGCCTCACCGGTTTCGAGGCTGAGCCCTAGAGTAGCGCAGGCTGCAGCAGTGGCGGTACCTTACTAAGGTACTTTAACTTACCTACCTTACCTACCTAGGTAAGTAAGGTAGGTGCATTAGTACTGCAGCAAACCTTAATTTTCGCTCAGGATCGGAGTTGGTACCTTCTCGGGGTGCGCGAAGTGAAAATTGGCAGCATGCATTTCCTACTAACCCATATAATTCAATAATTCAACAACGAAAGCTTCGATTCAGCACTCTTCGTTCAATCATTCTATTAGAACAGTCTTAGATTCCTCTGTTTGGAAAGTGTGAGCGCACGTTCGACTATTGAAGAACGAGCCGACCCCAAAGTCCTGCCCCAGTGCAGTCTATTCCGCGTACCCCGAGAGCCTATCAGCACCTTCTGTACAGTGATCATATCCGTGATCCTGATATCTTTCAGCGTTGAGGTCGATGCTGCTGAAAACGCTTGGTTGGGAACACACACTGAGCAACGTGCGTGGAGAGGATTTCACTGCGTGTCCTCGGTCTGCTTTGTTGGGAAGGTTCTTTCGTAACGAATGATAATGCGAAGTTGCCTATAAAGAAGGCTAGGTGAGAAGAGATGAACCTTGAAAGCAGTGTGGGCTGTGGACGCGCGAAGACACATCTGTGGTAGGTAAGGAGGGTATATGGGACATTGAGAGGATGAATGTAAAGGCGCAATGCAAAGGCGCAATGGTTGACTGGCGACAAATTCACCAGCGCGGTTCCCCCATGCGCGTTGGCACCTTTGCCCCAAAAATTCTGAAATGACAACGGGCATGGGTCTCAATAGCGATCAACTGGGAGATGAACTTGTAATAGGCATTTACAGTCTGCATGATTATTTCCTCTGGATCTTGACAGAACCTCATCAAGAGGCCTATCTGAAAGAAGGAATGGAGAAAACGTCTAGCGTACAGCAACGAGTCCACACCACGGTAAACGCATCCTCGAGCTCGATCTCAAACAGCAGACTTGTTACATCAAACCAAAAAAAAAGAGAGAAGAGTCTATTCCGCACGCCCCAACGCCTCGCTCTCGTGATGTCAGAACAGTCACCCATCGTACAGTCTATTATTTTTGGCCTCTCATCAGCATTTGTACCTGCCTTTCCAGCTTCTCCAATCTTTCGTCTTTCTCTTGCAACTCCTCTTTCAACTTTTTCACCTCCTGTTCGAGGTCCTCTTCACCACCGCCGTCATCGTCCGGCACTGCTCTCCTACGCTTTCTCCCCGTCCCCGAAGTTCCAGTCGTCGTAGTCTGTGCACTCTCTGAACCTTCGTTTTGCGTTTGATCGGCATCAGCGTCTCTGTGGACCCGGCGAAGGTGTTCAGCCAGGTTTTCCTTGCGTGAGAAGCCTACGCCAACATGGCGCTTGCAATCTGGATATGGGCACATGCAAGATGCTTTGGGCCCGCCATGCTGACGATGTACTTCTCGTTGATGGCGGAGTAGACCACCAGAATAGGTGAAGCCGCGGACATTGTCGCATTCGGGCTCTTCGCAGACATAGGGTCTTTCGTGCTTGTCCATGTGTTTTCTAAGACAATGATGTTAGCATGCACTTTCAGAGTATTGAGGTGGGCAGGATAATTTGACTGACCTCCACTCGCACTTCCTCGAAAACACAGGGGCCTGCTGTTGTGCGTGATCCGCATGATTGCAATACAGCAGGCCTTCTGCATTTCGAGGCGGTTCTTGAGACCTGCGGCTACTTTGACGAGGACCCGTACTCCCTACCACACTCGGAGATGGTATCAAAGGCATACTGGCGGTCAGGACGTTTGGCGGGAGCACAGAAACGTATGACGAGGCAGTTTGCCCTGAGATGCTGCTGCTAGGGCTAGGGTAGTCTTGCATATCGTTCATGTGCAATCCGAGACCAAATCCGATGCTCCCAAGGCTCCTGGCTGCCACTTGAGGAGTCTCCGTGTTCGCTGTGTGACTTCGCTGAGCATAAGGTTGGACTGTATTGCTTCGGTCAGTGTGTTGTGGTGTGGATATCACACTTCCGGTTGGATCGAAAGGTGACTGGGACTGCCAAGGAGTGTAGCTGGGTGCGTAAGCCGGAGAGGCACCGGGGTTGTTGCCTTGGCAATAAGGCCACGTGACTGTAGAAGTTGGATAGAGGTCTGAGGAAGGCCTTGATGGAGCATTTATATGAGGATACGGAGGTACACTAGTTGTGTATGCCGTAGGCAACGTGTTTTCGCGTATGATGGCTACATCGACGAGGTTAGTCATAGGCACCTGGTCCCATGACTGCGCGAATGACTCACGCTCATTATTAGCGCCGCGTGCAACGCCTGTTTGTCTTGGATGCAGCCATGAATAGTTGGGATAAGTATTTGAAGCAGGGCCAGCCCAGACCTCAGAGGGATCTATTTAAATTATGTCAGTAAAGAAAAAAGTCACGACTTGGTTGCCTGGAAGTATTACTTTGTTGCTGACTCGGCTGTGATTGGCTGCCAAGGTGTCCTGTCCGTAAGTCCTCGCTTAATTGTGCTGCTCCTCGTGGATTGCGTGTCGGTCTTCTATTATGATTGCCAGAAGGTCCATAGAACATCCAACAGACGCCCCATAAGACTAATAGTGATGGCTTGATATTCCAAGGCCAAGTAGTACTCAGTGGACGACGACCGTTAGGCCATTCAGCGAACCACCCTTCACCGATGCGTTTTGAGAGTTGCCAGTGGAGGTGCCAATGCAAAATGTGTGCCTCGACTATATTAAGGTAGTGGCGTATGATTGCTTCCAGCGCAATCTGTTGTAGCCTCCATAGTAAGTGTTGAAGATTAGCAACGAAATTGTCGCACTTTAATTCGCCACTCAAAGAATCTTTAGCTACGTCACTGCTTCTTCGCAGAGCATGGCTACTCGACCGATCCTGCAGCCTATCTAAGACTGCTCTTGGTAGACAAATGAGAACTTCAAGCTCGTTGACGCTCTTCGTGGTTTCAACAAGGTGAAGATCATGCTGGAGGAAAAGGCGATCTTGCGTTGCAACCATGCGGAGGGTGAAATCTCCATATCCGGTATGAAGTTCTAGTTCGTCAAGAAGACTAGTGTCATTAGCGTCATCAACATGGACTTAGATGGAAGATGTTATGCCGTTACCTATCAACTTCCAGCCCAGACCTTTGACTTATTATCCGTTTGACCGATCGTCCACGTCTTGGTAAACGATGTGTAAGCTTTGAAAGGCATTGGCCGAAGGACGAAAGAAGTCTGGTAGCGCTTTGCAAGATGGTCAGCTAGCGTCATCGTCCTCATGCAGAGCTAAGACTTACCCCTGGCTGTTATTGCAAGCATATGTCTTAAGCTTGGCAGGAAGAGGGACTTTACATGATTCGACAGAATGAATACAATGTTTAATGAGAGACTTCAAGAGACCCTTGAATCTTTGAACAAGGCATGCAAGTTTGACGGCACCATATAAAGAAGAGCGTGCCATACTTGGTTTGCTAAGCGCGGCAGGCATATAGGTGGTGGCAAGAAAAGATATTACATTGCTGAAGCACTACAAACAGAAGAAAACGATAGGACAATGGGGCGACGGCCCTTTTATGCAAATCCATGCCTGAAGCAACTTACCATAAAATCGTCACAAATGATTGCTTCAATTAGTGTCCGAGTATGAAGTCACTGCGGTGGATGCGCCTCGAGGTGGAGAGCCTCAGCAGTTGCATCATGCATGATTAGACCGCACTTTCGCGCTTGACGACGTTACATTGCTCATGCTTATTCGGACGGCGACTGTTGGCATGGGAGGCCTTAACGGGTCGGGAAGCACGAACTCGTCGAACTGTTTATTTGTTCATTCGCTGAGCACAGCCTCGTGTGGCTCACTGTCTGATTGAGCGCTCATTGGATAGAGATATAGTCGATCTTGCCGCATCGAGTAAGCCTGGGTCACATCTCAGCTGGAATTAAGCGATTTGTGGCTTATGCTCTCAAGAAGCGCGCGAAAGCTGACAGACTCAAAGCTACTTTACACCGACTCTTCCACCACAGTTCTTACCACAAGCCTCAAAGTACCTTACTTTTATGCATGTTCACGTTGCGCACGGAAAGAGCGAAAGAGGTGGTCGCCTTATTAAATCCGACACCCTGTCTGCGAAATAGGACATGCCGAGGCCCGAGACAGCAGAGCGTCTTGACCAAGTCGCTACGGACAAGAATCGGCCGTGGGCGCTGGCCCCCAACTCTTCAACCTACCTACCTAGCCAGTAGCCACTCCCGATCCTAGCGCTTTGTTAGTGTAAGCCTCAGCTTTATCCTGTACACTCTCACACTGTAGCGCTTGGACTTGACCCTTTGACTATTATTGCCCAGGTGAGTCCCGACGCAGATTACCAGCTGCAAGACGCAGAGCTGACTCCAATCTACATCCAATCATCGTATGGGGATAGCTTTTTCGAAAAGTTTTCCAGAACGTCCATTCGAAGAGTCAGAGCTTCTGACTTGAGCTAATCTACATCAGATCTAAGATGGCATGGATATGCTGTCATCATCCGAGTACTGTCAGTGGATGTGTAGCCGTCGAGGATTATATTGACTAAGGAGTCATTTGTGAAAGGAGTAGCTGAGGCCTGCGGACCAAGCACCGTCGATGGAGGATCAATACTCGCAAGCTAAAGTATCTAGGCGTACTCAATTTGCGCTTGACTGCTCATGCTGTCGTTGAGGACGGAGCTAGATGAACAGACTGAGTCACGCCCCATCGGCGGGCTGCCGTGGACCTGCCACGGTGCAAGCGGGCGGCTTCAGCAGGTGTGACCAGGCCCAAGGGATCGCCGAGATCGGGTAAAGTGAAATGGTAGCAGAGTCGAGAAACTTATGGCTCGTCTTCTGAGTGGTTGACGCAGATACTCATGTATGTGAGAGATACCGCTGTGCCACGAAGAAACAAGAGGAGTCAAGACATTTGCCCGTTCATAAATAATGCCAGATCCATCAACAAACAATGTCGAAGAGCACTGCACGTGGTCGACACGAGAAGCGGGTGCAAGACCCTTGGAGCAGTCGAAAGCGTGGATTCAAGTGAACAAAGACTGATGACAAGCCCAGCCGCTCAAAGCAAACGCTGGGGTCTAATCCAGATGTTTTATCAAAGACCGTGCTTGGGGACCACTGTGCGTCAACAGCAAAGGCTGGGAGCAGAGGACAGACGCAGAGGATAGAATCGAAGGCAGCAATCGGGCGGATTCTGTATCTAGATCACACTCGCCGCTCGAATGACACGGCTTCAAGATCTTCTTGGTTTCCATATATCATTCACTCGGGCAGCATGAGTCTCGGCTGCACGCGAGCCTGAATCAGCCGCATTGCAAGGTACGCATTCCGCGACGTGGTCTACCGTTTTCTCAAATGAGACGTCTCAGGTAGGTGGGGTTTCGATTGAACGAGGTGTTCGGCCGAAGAACTCAAAGAGCAGAATGGCCTACATGATCATGCGGTCCGGAAACGTGAGGGCTCTATCCGTCTTCCAGAAAGCACTAGATCGCACTTGAGAGACGTCGTTGTACCATTACAAGCGGTGGGGTCTTGCAATGGGGTCCGATGTTTTCATTTTGGAGCGGTGGACATTTCTGGTACCAAAGGCTTCGGCTGTGTGACATTAGAGATCAGGAACATGAATACAGACGCTAGTGAGGTGAGGTTATACCTTCCTCTACTATCTCCGTGCTCGCTCTTGTTCTCGCCCCGCTTATTTAAATAATGAGGCTATTCATTATCAGTCTGGAAGTGCTTGACAGGATCATGCTCTGGGGTTTGGACTCGTGGCAGCACGTGCACATATATTGAATGGGAGAACGTGCTCTCTTTGTTCGTCTGCAGAACGCAGGACGAATACTTCTGGGGCACCTTAGCAAGCAAGCAATGCTACCGTACTCCTCAACAATGCATATGCTCTCAAGATGCCTGTGCAATGCCGCTCTCCATTGTCTTCAGTCCCTACACCAAACACGCTCCAAACGGAGCACTCTCCCTCAGATCTTCCACCAAATCCTCCACGTTGCTTAAATGCCTCCCTAGCAAATTTTGCTTCTCCTCTGTCGACTTCGTTCCCGTTGGCCTCCCTCCCTCCCCACCACCCGATCTCTTACTCGGAGTTCTGTGTAGCCCACCTCCAGCACCGTTTGAAAGCGGTGTCTCAGGCATCAAGTAGAAGTACAGGAATTCCACGACCTTCATCTTCACCTCCCTACTAGTCCCCCTGCTCTTGAACAAGCTCGTAACAGTCAACAACCCATCCAGTGTCTCGAATGTTCTTGTATTCGCCGGCGTAGCCAATAATGCAGTGACGAGCGTGAGAAGTGTCGATGACTGGATTGCAGGACAGCATGTTGGGTCGAGGAGGTCGAGGAGCAGGTTCATGTAGATTTCGCGAGCGAAGAGGGAGCGAGAGGCCGGGTGGATGAGGAGGGTGCCTTGGAGAAGCTCGAGGGTCGAGACGATGAGGAGGTCATTCTGGCCGTTCGAAGCTTTGGAAAGAAGGCGCTCCAGGCATGCTATCAATCTGATTGCAACTATACCATAACCGTCAGTGGCGTTCTAGAACAGGAAGATGAGGTTCGCAGGAGTACCATTCCATTCGAACCCTTCTTGCAGCTTGAAGAACTCTCGGAACGCGGGATCGTCCTTCAATGAGGACAGCTCTTTTGCTGTTTGTGTTGATGCTCCATTAGATACTACTGAGCTTCGGCGGTCTGTTGGCGTTTTTGAGAGGCAGATTTGGGCGAGGAGACCTTCGAGCTGGCGAAGACCTTTTCTGATTTTCACACCATCGTAGGAGGATAGGTAGTCGAAAGACAGTGATAGTAGAGACTCCATTCTCGGTGTGATTGATATGGTTGCGAGTCGATGTTGGGAGCGTTCTCAGGCAGTTTGATCCAAATTCGGAAATGTGTAAACATAGCGTTGGCGGGACATTGATAAGAATCTCGCTACGGGCAAGCCTAGGTAGACGATGCTTCACCGGTTCATATTCCTTTTTAGAAGGATTGCAGTCTGCGGTACATTACAATGCCTTTCAAATCGTGATTCGGTTGGATGAGAGTCCAGTGCAATGGCGTCTGGAGGCCCCTCTGCCCGCCGGGCAAGTGATCATCTCCCTTTGGACTCCAGGCAGCGAATCTACAAGTCACCGTTAAAGGGCCTTCCTAATCTTCGCATCCATGGCTCTCACCTGCAATCTACCTCTCAGGTCCTCTCGAAGGTTGAAACATTTGTAGAAAAAATACCCAGGCACTGCGACAATGGTTTCCGACAGCCTCAAATCCCCCAGCTCCATACCTCCCCGCAAAAGCTCCCCGGGTGTCGGCAGCAGTCATGTCAACCCTACGCAGCCAATACTTGAGCCAGTCGCGGAATGTAGCTGGATGTCTCACGCCCAGAAATCCCTGACGCCGCCGGACCTCAACAGTTCGGCGGAGAATATTGCGAAGCACGTTACGTGGTGGGAATGCTCCATACGGCGTCGCTACTTATAGATGATGCTGAAGATTCTTCCACTCTACGACGCGGTCTGCCAGTCGCACACAGCATCTTTGGAACGGCCCAGACAATCACTTCTGCAAATTACGTCTACTTTGCTGCACTGCAAGAGCTGCTCAAGCTTGGCAATCCAAAGGTCATCAAGATATACTCAGAGGAATTATGCAATCTGCATCGAGGACAAGGGATGGACCTCTTCTGGCGAGACACCTTGACATGCCCGAGCGAGACCGGCGGGCTCTTCAGGCTGGCCGTGCAGCTGATGCAGGCGGAAAGCAGCAATGAGAAGTAGGTCTGCCTTCCTAATCAGGGGACTTTGTATATCTTACGACTTGTCCAGGTGCTTCGTACCTCTAGTCAACACAATAGGCCTACTCTTCCAAATTCGAGACGACTACATGAACCTTTCCAGCAGCGAGTACACCGAGAACAAAGGCCTATGCGAAGACCTCACTGAAGGCAAATTCTCCTTCCCAATCATCCACAGCATACGCTCCAACCTGCAGAACCGGCAACTGATCAATATCCTGAAGCAAAAGACTACCGACGATGAAGTCAAGAAGTACGCTGTCAAATACATGGAGGGTACCGGGAGCTTCGAGTACTCTAAGGTCATACTGAGAGATCTGACAGCGAAGGCTTTGGCGATGATTGAGGATATTGATGAGGGTACAGGACAGGGCACTGGTGTGAGGATTATTTTGGACAAGATGATGTCTTATCCCCTTTGATCTTCTTCGATGGTCTCCGATTCGATCAACGATCCCGCTCTTATTACCTACGTCCACTGATTATATAAAGATATACATCCTCTAGTAGGCTACGATCCGCGATATCGGATCTGATGAGCATAGGCATTACTCTCTGCCCCTAGTAATAAGAAGACCACACTGGGAGGCTGTTCCAGGAAGACATTACTCCGTAAGAGATAATCTGATACTCTGTACTAATAAACGCTATTCGGTACGACATTTGGTCAAAGTCTGCAATGTTAGACTTATCTCTATATCTAATATCTATGGCGTGGATGATACAGATCGAGAAAGCGCTGAATGCGACTCTGCCCCTTTGACGAAGGGACTATATTGTGTAGTAGCAATACATACTCGTGCAGGCAGGCATCAGTAGATACGCTTCGATAGACTGAATTTCCTCGAACCTCTTCTCCGGAACATGCAACATCGAGCGAAGTCTTGTGATAAGAAAAGTATCACATCATGTCGTCAGAGGATATGCACAAAACCATCTCGGCGACCACGATCCCGCACATACCTCGGATCACGGCTATATGCCCGCATGGAGCTACCGTGAAGAAGACCAGTTGGAAATCGACCGCTGCGCCTCCTACGCGTAAAACCTCCAGTCTGTTCGGCATTAACCCCCAGAATTGTTCGGCGTAGGATCGTTCGGCGTATACGCTGCAATCGGCCTCCATCCATCTCCCTCTTCTCTGCTGGGCCTACTCTTCTACCTGTCTAAAGCTGCGCCTTCCAACTCAGTAAAGCGAGTCTTGGTTTGCAAAAATGCGAACATCTTACGACAATATGGGTGACTGTGGTTCTAGAAGGTGCGCTCAGGGGGGAAGTGGGTGCGACAATTTTGGGTGCGCTCCAGGGGTGAGCTCGCATTTGGGGGGCGTGTCAGGGGGGTAACGTTCGGGGGTACGTTCGGAGGTGCGCCGCTCGGGGGGAAATTCGCAATGCGCATCAACAACAACAATAGAGGAGGTCCATGATCAACTGGCTCTCTATATACCCATACCCAAGAGTTCTCTTTGGCCAGATTATTGATAAATGTGGTTGATGGTTGGATTTGGTTGGATTTGGTTGGTCTTTGGATTTCTGTTCTCCTCCATGAAACAGTTTGAATTACATTGCAGCCGAGGAGCTGCCAGTGCGATCGAGGGATTTCTTGGCGGGTGCTAGGGCCGCTAACCAAAGATGTGGGGATACGCCGAACAATCCCAAATCTGGGGGTTTACGCCGAACAGACTGAGGGTTTACGCGTAGGAGCGGCCCAGCAGAATACTTTCGTCGCAAGCTCCTTAAGCTCCTTAAGTTTGCGACGAAAAGTATTCTGCTACGATTACTACATAAACAGCCCATCCCTTGATGCGACCCAGCTTCCTCGCAAGCACAAGACTCTGCCCGTACCCCGCCTCCACCACCGCGTTTGGGACCACTCTTCCGTCGAGGATACACACGCTTCATACAAGGACCTACATCATGGCATCGGCCACCAGTTTCTACGACTTCAAGCCTCTTGACAGTACGTCACACGCGACTGCGAATCCTTCCCTCCCGCTAAATCCCCCCACTCCTCACTCCGCATCCCCCCCCACTTCGCTGACATCCTTCCCCCCACACAGAAAAAGGCCAGCCCTACCCCCTCTCCAACCTCAAAAACAAAGTCGTCCTGATCGTCAACACCGCCTCCAAATGCGGCTTCACGCCCCAATTCGAAGGTCTCGAGACGCTCTACAAAAAAGTCAAGACCGAGCACCCGGACGACTTCGTCATCTTGGGCTTCCCCTGCAACCAGTTCATGCAGCAAGACCCAGGGGACAACGACACCATCCAGTCCTTCTGCCTGTCCAACTACGGGGTCTCGTTCCCGGTCCTGGGCAAGACGGACGTGAATGGCGACAAGGCGGAGCCCTTGTACGAGTGGATGAAGGCGCAGATCCCGGGGCTGCTCGGTCTCAAGAGGATAAAGTGGAACTTTGAGAAATTTCTGGTGGGCAAGGATGGGGTATGTCTGCCTGCGCCGTCCGCTCATGCGTGGTCGCTGACAGTGTGTAGCAAGTCAAGGGGCGTTGGGTGAGCACTACGAAGCCGGAGAGCTTGGAGGGACCGATATTAGAGGCGTTGAAGGAGGGCACGAAGTCTGAGCTATGAGGGCCGGGCAACATGGTTCATTGGTATGGGTTGTCAATGGCAGGCGGCTTTTTCTCAGCTGAATTCGGTGTGACATGAGGGTTTCACGGACTTCGGTAATGCTTGAGGGCTTGTAGGATCATCGCTTTACGTCTTCTTGTGACTTCGACTCCTTCCTCGCGCGTTATTCCCAAACCAACCATCCACAATCCTTTTTCTATGCTCCACAAGGTTACCATATTGCTCCAAACCCTCACTCAACCTTGGGTGCTTCCAGTCCAGATTCTCGTCAAGTAAAACATGTGTGTAAGCAAAGACACTTGCATCAAACAGCCCAGGCGTTTCCTCGCCAAAGAAGAATTCGTCATCGCTTAAGAGCGCCGAGAGTGCTCCGAAAGCTTTGTCGCAGTCTCGGTATATCGCTTCTACATCGATGATTGGTGACTGCTTGAGAAGCTCGGTCTCGGCGGCGGCGCGGAGTTGATGGGAAATAGCGAGTCGAGCAAGGGTGTTTGAGGTACTGGGATTGACGTAGAGGAGAAGGACGATGGATGCGAAGTTTGGAGGAGAAAGGTAGAGCGAATAGAGCTAAAGCACACTGATGTTATTTGATGTTCGAGTAAGGAACAGAGGACACCTACGTAGGCATTGCGGATGCGGCAGTTGAGGAGGGACGTGTAAGCTTCGTATCGCATATCTACGGAGTCTTTGGAGCTGGCTGATGATTTCGCCGAAGCACTAGCATCTGCATGCCCGTTTCTTCCTTCCCATCCTTCATCCGAAGACCTGCCCGCCGTCCTCTTACTGGCGTTCTTCTCGCGTATCCAGCGTTCGATGCGGGTCGAAGGGATCGGGAGAACAGCTTCCCCCGGATTCTTGGAGCTTGACGCGGGCAGGACGAAGGGAAGAGCACCGGTTGGAGAAGCATGATTGTTCGAAGATATCGTGACGAAATCGATGCCCTGGAATATCATATAGGCCTGGCGATTCTCCGTCAGTATGGACACCGTCACCCAGGCGCAGGCTTTTCCGCCAACTCACCTGCCATTTCAAACAGCCAGGGTTGAACGATGGCGCACCGAGCTGGGCATCTTCGATCGTTGTAAAGACCCAGAGGGAGTGTCTCTCGCGAATTCGTGGTGACCGCTGTGGGAGCTCGTTGACAGGATATATCCGTAAAGGAAATTTATCGAAAAGACGCCTTATTGGTCGCGGTGTGGTGAACCATGTTGGCGAGGTCTCTGGGGTCTGCGATTTGGGTCGACTTGAGCTAGGCCGCTCTTCGGACGTCGCGTCGGCATCTTGTGGCATTGCTCAGGTCCATGCTGATGGAGTGCTTTTCGGGTTATCGATTTGTTGGATTCAGCCCTACGATATTCAGCCCTACGCCTATCAGCGCTGTGACGGTTGACCGCGACTACCTACAGCAACATGTTCGAGAGATGACTGGGAGAGGGTCAACGATAAGACTGGACTACCAGTCTACCCCCAGCACTTTTGCTACTCTTTTTCTTCCTTCTCCTACTCTCCAAGGCTTATCAGTCCATTTCTCTCGTTTCCGCCACAAAGATGTACGCCTGCTGATCCTGGAAATCCACTTACGCAAGAAAGACTAGTATTGTGGAGTCAACCATTCTTCAAAACGTTCTCAAATCTTTCTCCTTATTCAGAGAATTTGAAAAGACATCTGTCTTCATCAGATCTTTGACTATAGTGGGCAAATCCATGGTGGCAATTAGATCACGGCAGCCGGCTCATTCTGTCCACATCGACAATCTTACTTTGACCATGGCTTATGGAATGCTGTTGCATAGTACATCGGTAAAAGCTTCCGAAAGCTTTCATCCTTTAAGCTACTTCACGCCACGGTGTTTACGCAGTCTTGTGGAGGCACGTTACGCACTTGATATTGGGTTCTTGAACGTCATCGGAACCGAAGAGTGTGAAAGACACATTGGCTTAGGAGCTCCAATTTGGTGGCCCCTCATGAGCAAATATAAATAGATCAACAGCGAAGAGCTCCAGATACGTTTTAGAAGCTCCACATTGACTCCTAATGACTTAGTTTTTGACGGCTCCACCTGCGTAACAGCCCGTGTTTGACGATCAATGCAGGCTGTCCCAGGTGGACAGAAACGGATTTTGTAAACCCAGCGGCGCCAGAGTCCAGTCTTGACGCCACGTCACAACGCAGAGCTCATTCGTATAGCTTAGCTAGAGGAGTAAAGACCCTGCTTCCCCTCATTTCTAGGGACATTGGCGGTGGCACTGGCCGATCCTGGGCGACAACAATGGGCGTGGATGATGGCGATCGCAAAATCGCAAGAAGGCGAGATGCCAGTTGGAGACTCAATGGTCATCCTTAAAGTTTGGGCGGCTTGAGCTACCAACGGAAGTGGAGACAAAATCCTTAATGTAGGCGATGGGAGCTTTGGGACGAGGGCATGGTAACGATGAACATAACATAGAGCATCCCGTCTTCTGCTTAGAACAGGACCTGTTGTTCTACTGTATTGGATCCAGATTCCTATATCGAATACTCACCTTCACCCATTGCCTGAGATGTTGAAAAAAGAAGGAGAAAAAGAAGAAGAAAAAGAGACATGAGAGTAGTGTTCGAGAGGTTCGAGAGTCTGATTCTCATTGGTTCTTCGGGCAACTGCAGGTCACGATTGGGGACGGCCCGCGCGTGCAGCCGCTTTGCCCCTCTCGCTCTCCGCCCCTCTCTAATTCTTTAATTCTCAGCTGGGTCGGATTATTCGACCCACCAAACACTACTATCCATCATTTAATGCATTAAAATCCCCGTCCTTCATTCTTCTCACTTTACATCTTACAGCCTTATATCTCATATCCTCTTACACTCACTCATTACTCCATCACTACTTTGCATTCTTCCTTCCTGAACGATGAACCGCTTTCACCGAGACTTTGACCCTGCTCACCGTTAAAACTCATAAGCTGGAACCAGCTCAGCTACTCAGCTACCTCGGCCACCTCCAACATCCAACTCACACCTCGACAACGTCGCGAACCTGCTCACAGGCTTACCAAAATGCCTACCGATCAGGATGACTATAAATGGGCATGGTGAGCACTACCACTCTTCCAGGCTCCGTGTGCAGGAGCGGACCACGTGCTTCGGCCTCGCTCTTGCACTTGCCTTGACCCTTCTTCACTGTTCATGAGAACGCTGCTGACCTTCGGCCCAGCGAAGCATGTGTGCGTGGCCACCGGGCAACAAAGTGCGAACACTACGACCGATGGATGGTTCGAGTCAAGAGGCCCGGGCGGCCTTTGCGAGACTGCCCCCATGTCGGTTCCAAATGTACATGCGACGATGATAAGGTCATGATGATGAGGATTCCCAAGCGTGAACAAAGTCAGACTACCCCCATACCCCATAAAGAGCCACTTCTGTGCAACTTTAAGATCAAAGCTAAACATGCGCAGAAGGGAATTGCAATTGTCGCAAGGTGCGATCCTTCAATCCGGACGTTGATGAGCCCAAATCTCAGCCTTCCCGACGCACATCACGGATACCAGATTCATTGGACCCTACGCGTATGACTCCCTTCCCGATTATTCAACCTACTCAACAGTTCCCCGAGCCATTCGGTGCGCAATACCTAGCACTTCACCAACCGTTTCCGACTCTTGATGCATCGGCTAGAACAGCGTATGGTCAAGACGTAAGAGCAGAACCATGTCACGGCCTTCCTTTACAAGATGCCATGCAACTGCAACAGCCTGCATCGGACCGAAGCTCGAGCGACCAGGCAACACCTGCCTCAACGCCGACGACATCGAGCCAAGGTAGTCAAGTCCCTCATCAAGAGCAGTCATATTCAGTCCCTCAATCCCACTCATCAATAGCGTTCAATGGTGATAGCCTCCCTCAGCAATTTCTTCCAGACACAAATGTGTATCACAATATGCAATTGCGGCCAGCACGATTTGACGCCGCCAGCTCTCCGCCTATATTCACACCGTATGATCCATACCAACCCGTCATGAACGATACCCATGGACTCCCTATGTCTACATTCACACAATCGCCTGACCCAAATACTCGATACCAAGAAGACCCCGCACACCCCATGACGTTGGCTGAGAGAATGCAATCTGAGCGACTAGGTTACCAGTATCCGGAAACCCGCGATCCTTATCCCATGATTAGCGCTGCTGGACCATCCGCAGAACTAGATGCCTTGACAAATTCCCAAAACTGTCTCTGCGGCCCAGGGTGCGACTGCGTGTACTGTGCTGCCCATCCGTACAATGCCGCGACCAGAGGACGCGTACAAGAAATTTCCCAAATCATGGCGACGGAGAACTACTGGTCTTTGAATCATGTGAGCCAGCCGCAAACTGGACATGGGGATACCTTCATCAATGGCACAAATACCGAGTTGGCGATGGGGCAGGGATACCTACCGCAATTTGGACACGAGGGTGCTTTTACCAATGGCACAAACACGGAATTGATGATGGGGCAGGGGTACCCACCGCAAATCGAACATGATGGTGCTCTCATCAATGGCACAGACACCGAGCTGGCGATTGAGCAGGGATACCCATCGCAAAATGGACACGGGGGTGCTCCTACCGATGGCACAAACACAGAGCTAGGGATGGGCCAGGGATACCCACCGCAAACTGAAGATGGTGGTGCTCCCATCAATGGCACAAACACAGAGCTAGAAACGGAGCAAGGATACTCACCGCAAACTGGACACGGGGGTGCTCCTATCGATGGCACAAACACAGAGCTAGAGATTGGGCATGGATGCCCCCCGCTAGACCAAGAATCTTTCCCTTCCACACCATATGGATGGACGCATGCGCCAATGCCGGGTCCTGCGCTTCAGCCGACGTCTGACGAGGGAGCGTCGGTCGATAACGGCGATAACCCCGACGGATCCTCTCCGCGTACGATGCATAGCTCTAGATACTTTACCGTGGAATATCGTGTGGACAGCGACCGCGCCAATGCTGCTGGGAAATGCATGTGTGGTGATGATTGCAACTGCGTTGGATGTCTCACGCATCAGGGACATGTCCAGAAGCCCACTTAAGGGATGCCCTACTCTTTATGAGTTGGGGCTGCTGGCGTAGGTGAGTCTTGTCTAGAGCGTTCAATCCACAGAAAGCTGACAGTTCCCAAGCGGTGGCCTGAGAGTGTAATGTTTAATTTTACAACATAATAGATGATCGTGCTTTTAGCGAAGGTGTTTGGAGGAGTAATGGACAAATGTCCGGTCTGATGGGCATCTCGGGTGTACTGGAACGGAATACTGATTTCAAGGAAAAGGAAGATACCCTGCATCATCAATTGGCTGGCTGGATTGGAGGCTTACAAATGGAGTTCGGATACAAGGGTTGGTGTTCAACATGGCGCAAACTACGTCGGCTTCGTGCTTTTATCGAATGCTTCGTTTTCATTTTTATTTCCTACTTGTCTAGTAGATCGCGTTGCTTTGACATCTGTATACGACAGCGATAGAGACCCGCGCACATCTTGAAGGGCTCTGATAATAATAATCACGCTCTTTACTATTGTCCTCACCAGTGAAGCCCCGAATTTCCAATTATCCACCTCGCATACTCGATCAACCAAAAGGAATCTCACAAGTCTACTTTGCCGTCACACTATCGAGACGCGTCTGGGATGCTAACTTACTCGTGGCAGGATTTGTTCCACCTCGCCTCGTTTCATCCAATTTCAACTACACGCCCACCACTTCCAATGATTTACATCATCTCAGCTGCACATTGCTGAGACCTCTCTTCATCAACATCTGCCTGCAAGGTCACTTGTTCCGTGCTCTCCTGCCTCACCATTGAATTATCATCTCTAGAATTAGAAATTGAGCTCTAACCATGAAACATATACTCACTATGATCTGCCTGCAAGATCAAGTCTCCCCGAACCTGCTCCTTCACCAGTGATCCAGAATCTTCAAAGACATGAATTGGACCGGAGGAGCCCTCTCACGCTCCCGCAACGCCAACGCCAACCTTTCTCTCTCCGTCAAGCAGAAGAACCATTTCGCCAAAGCCCGCGTCAAGCTACAGCATGGACAGCGACCATCTCTGCATGAGATTCAATACTTTGACTTTGGGGAGCCTGGGAGTAGAGTACAAGATGAGAGACGTTCAGACCCTGTCAGGCGAAGGGCGTCGAGCCAGAAAACGCCGGATCAGTTTGAGAACGTTCAAGGTGTGGTAAGGAAGTTGAAGAGTCTTCGACCAAAGAACAAGGGAGACCAAGGGAAGCGTTCTCCCATCAATGACACCGAAGGTCACGTACTACCAAGTGGAATAGCTATCCCTCCAATCTCGCCAGGCATCATCAACCCACGCCCTCGCTCGAGCTCTTCTCCAATCCATACTGAGCCTGCTGCGAACCGAAACTTCAAGAGGCTTCGAACCATTGCCTCGCCTACGAGTGATGAGCTATATCCTTTGGCAACCCTTGACAGTGTGGAAGACAAGCGACGCAAGCTTCTTCAAGAAAGCGACTGGGTGGGAATTGAAAGGCAGAGACGCAATTCAAAGCCCGTCAAGATGGATTTCACGGACCCCAAAGATCGAGATCTGATAGGCAGACGTCGCGCTTTGAACGACAGCGCCGTTCAGAACCGTTGGAATGTGCAACATTCGAAACCTATGAAGATACCGCTGATAGCATCTGACTTCGAGAAACAGCGAGGTTTAAACCGAGGTCTTGCGGACAAGGATTGGAGCGTGGACGGGATGAGTATACGGATTGGCTCAACAGCAACTGTGATAGAATCGGGTCCGGACGAGATACCCGACTGCTACCAGTCACCTAGGCCAATAGACCGCTCTTCACACTTGGTACAAACTCTAGAATACGACAATGCAAGACCTATGCCAAAGCCTCAGCACCAAGAACATGTAATCACTGCTCTCTCAGATTGCAGAGACGAATCTTCAGAACCCTTCCACAGCCTCTTTACCCCAGACGAGGCCGAACAATGGAGAATAGCTCAACCGGTGGAAGCCACGACTGTTGCTGACAATGATAACCTTTCGCTCGCCGAAGATGAGCTACAGTTACCAGAGGACTACCACTTTCCAGAGCCTGAGCTAGGGTTTCGCTTGGTCTTTGAGAAAACACCTCAGCCTCGTGGTCAGACCTCGGAACCTCATGAGAGCAGTAGACCAATCGTGCGGGATTTCGCTTTCGGAGAGTGGCAACCTCCAGCTTCAGGAGCTGCAATTGAGCAGTCCACACATCCAGAAGATCCCAACGTACTTAGCAAGCAGAAATCTAGATACGCCGGAGTCGAAGATGCACTTTCAGGTACGTTTCTGCCTAGCGTTGCAACGTCTCGATACATGCAAGAATTTGAAAACCAAAGCGAAGACGGTCCAGCTGTGGCTTCAGCTCCAGCCAAATCGTCAGCAATTTCAAAGCTAGTTTCAAGGCCTACTTTCCCATGGCCAGCTGTTAGGCCGGCGCCTTCACCAAGACCTACACAAGAGCCGTTTATGTCCGGTGAGCGAAGACTTTTCGCTAAGGCCATGGCCAACGCAACAGAAGCTACTGCGGGAGCGCAATCTGCAGCAAATAGGGACAAGGCCGAGGAGGAGCGAGGGACAACCATTGAGCAAGAGCCAAAGATTCCGATACAGCCCGATGAAGTTCAAAGTAAGGAGAGTATTCGGCCAACGGAGGATGAAGACGAGATCTGGCGAAAATTTATCTACCTCGATGACGCCAACGACATTCAATGGAGTCAAGCTCAGCCCCCCAGCACGCATTCACCTCACGCAACAACAGTAAGAGCTTCCGTGCCCAAGAAGGCAGGTCCCGGTCAAGCTCCTCCAAAGCCCAATGCCCAGCAAGCTCCACCGTCTCCGCAAGACGATGACGAAATGGTATGGCAAAGATTCATATTCAGCGACTCGGACCCCAACGACCACCAATGGGTTATCGAAGAAGCAAGCCGCCCCGAAATCGAGCCCCCCACGGACAGCCGCACGTCAACCCACACTCCCGCACGCACCCAACCGTCCATGGTCGCCGAAGCGGCCACAAGCCCGGTAAAGCAGAACCCGCATCTACTGGCAGAAACGCTCGACTCCCCCGCGCCAATTCTAGACAATGCCTCGCGCTACGCCACCGCATCAACGAGCTCGACCGGGAGCCCCGTCATCGCAGAGGCCATATCCAGCAGACCCCATCAAGTCTCCACATACCCATCAGACTCACCCGGCCCACGCTCCACCCAAGCAACGACAGCGTCCTCAGCCCCCCGCACCAGCGCCCTCCCTCTCCCAACCAAAACCCCTCGCATCCCCACCCCCTCCCCCCCAACACCCGAAACATCATCCTCTTCCATCCCCACCCGCCCAATCCAACCCCTCTCACCCACAGGCGCCACGCACAACCCCTCCTCCGACGAACTAGCCTGGACCCCGACCCGTCTCCCCGCACCCCCGCCAAAGAAAAAAATCATCTTCAAAAAACCGTCCCGGTACACGGGCGCGAGGGCCAGCGACGCACCCGTGCACCTGGGCAGAAACGCCAATGGCAAAGGGAAGAAAAGAAAACAGAAGACGAGGAAGTTACCAGAAGCGGTAGAGCGTGCGAGGGGGAAAACGGGTAGGAAGGGGAGGGGGAAGAGCACAGATGGAAGGGACGAGGGGCACGCACGCGAGGAGACGGAGGGGACGGACCGGGATGATATCGTTGACGATTGGGGTTGAGAACGGGATGACGTGAAGACCTGCACGGCCGTCGGAATCTCAGAGGGTTTGGTTTTAGCGAGCAGAGGAAGGGATCAAGAAAGAAGAAAGACCCGCTGAAGCTTTTGCCCCACCATCTTGTTCACGACCTAGGTAGCTCGACCGTAGCACGCCCACCTGGGCCAGAATGGAAGACCATCAAAAAACAACCACCGCAGCCCGACCCGTTTAGACCGCGCCGACTCCCAGCCAACGCGGGGGCCCGCACGGCGCTGAACCCCATCGTTCCCCGCACGCACCACCATCGCCGTCCCTCGGCGCAGTTCCCCACAGCACCAACCGGGACGGCACATCCCCTTCACATTGCCTGCAGCGCCGCGACGTCCGGGTACCGCAAGTCGGCCTCGGCGTCCAGATGCGCCATCCACCGCTCCAGGAACCGGCTCCCCTTCGCCACCGTCTCGCCGTCCCCGACGACGCACAGGTGCCGCTTCGGTCGCGTCATGGCCACTGCGCCCATCAGCGGACGGCCCCCGCGATCCGATCCATCAATCGCCAGGACCCGCGAGAAAAAGAGACCACACACGTACCGTTCAACCTCCTCCTCTCGGCCAAAAACCCCACCTCGCCCTCCTCGTTGCTCCGCACCAGACTCACCACCACCGCCTCCTTCTCCCGCCCCTGGAAGCCGTCCACGCTGCCCAGCTCCAGCCCCGGGAACAGATCCCCCATGCCCAGATCGTGCGCCAGGTACGACAGCTGCGCGTTATACGGCGTCACGACGGCCACGTCTTCCGCCCTGACCCCCGCGTCGATGAGTTTGCGGACGTGGTGTCGGACGAGGAGGGCTTCGGCGGGGTTGGACTTGCTGTCGTTGAGCAAGGAGCCTTTGGTGGGGGGTTTTTTGCCGCCGTCGGCGGTCGCGCGATCGGGAGAGGAGGAGGTCGTTTCGGGGAAGTCGCCGCCTTGGGTGTCGTAGAAGACGAGGGGTTCTTTCGTGTCGTCTGTTTCTTGCACTTCGTACGGCAGAGTGGTCAGGAGCCGAGTGGCTACCGCTGGCGCGGCTATGAGTTGCGATTCGTACATTTCGTCGGAGGGGAAGCGCATTATCTTTTCGTGCATGCGGTATTGAGTCGTTAGCATGCGTTTTATGCTTGGGCCGTGGAGGGTGAGGAGGCGGTCGAAGAGGGTGATTTCGAGTGAACCGCCATTTTTGGTTTGATATTTTTCTTTGTCTTTAGCTGGTTCGGGTTTGATATTATGGTCTAGGGATTTGATGGTGGGCGGTAATTGGAGGTGATCGCCTGCGAGGACGACCTTCTTGGCCGCGAGGAGAGGAATCCAGCACTGGGCCTCGAGCGCTTGGCTTGCTTCGTCGATGATGACGACGTCGAATTGCTCGTTTCGAAGCTGGAAACCGCCTGCGCCGTGGAGGGTGGCGAGAACGACTTTGCTGCCGCTGACGAGGGTAGTCACGCATTGCTTTTCCCGCTCACGATATTCCTTCCGCAGCTCTTTCATGTCGTCGTAGATAGCCTTTCTTTCTCTACCGTTTCTCGTCTTCTTAATACTAGCTTCCTTTGCATCCATCTCTTTCCTCACATCCTTGACTATACCAGCTGCCTCCGATGTCTGCGTCAGAACGTCCAGAGAATGGTTCAGCACCGATGGAAGTAAACGAGCTGGATGGCCGAGTCGAATGATGGGAAGTTTGTGAGGTGCTAAACGCTCAACAATATTGTCGACGGAGATGTTAGACGGGCCACATACCAGGATGCGAAGTTTGCGTCGGACGAGTTGGAGGATGAGCTCGATGAGGGTGTAGGTCTTGCCTGTCTGCGAACCATCAGCTCGCATTCAAACCGGGCTCATTGGTGACCACCCACGCCAGGGGGGCCATGTATAAGCGCCACCTCTCTCGACGCCAGCGCGAACCTGACCGCGTCCCTCTGGCTATCATTGAGCATCTGGTCGAAGAACTCGATCTCCGCCTCGCCCTGAGACGCGGGCGTAGGTATATCCAGTCCGAACAAGACCCTCGTCAGACTCGTATACTCGCTCTCCTCCATCTTCCTCAGCCTCTCCATCGTCCAATTCATCCTGTGCATCCCACATCAGCCCCGCCCCCGCTGCCCCCCCAAACAGCAGACACACCTCTTATAAGTAACATCATTAGCCAACTTGACCCTACCACCCACACCACCATCAGCCTCTCTCTCTCTCCCCTCCCCCACGCAATAAATCCACCCAACACCACCACCCCCCTCAAATCAAAATACTCACACCCACAACCTCCCCCCCAACCCCTCCACCTCCTCCCCTCCCCCCTCCCCAACCATAACCTCCACCCCCCTCCCCCCCCCAACCCTAACCACCACCCCCTCCACCCTCCCCCTCTCCCTCCCCCCCTGCTCCCCCACCCCCACCACATCCCCAACCCTCACCCCCCCCCACCCCGGTCCCTCCCCCACCGCCCCATCCCGCTCAAACCCCAACACCACTCTCCCCCCCGCCCCCGTCCGCCGCCCCCGCAGCACCAAATCCGTAACCGCCAGCCCCGCCGCCGCGAGCGTCCGCGCCGAGTGCGCGGCGAGCAGGGCGCCCGCGGAGGCGGTTTCGGCGGCGAGTTCGGCGCTCAGGAGGGAGAGTTGGGCGGAGGCGAAGGTGGAGGGGGCGAGGGGGGTGGGGGGGCGCATTATTGGTGCCGTTGGGGCGGGGTCGTTGGTACTGGGTTGGATGGTGGGGGGGCAGGGGTGGCTGGGATGAGGTGTTGTATGCGTGTGGATGAGGGGGAAGCGGTGGACTTGTACTGTTTGGTGACGACGGAAGCGGTCGAGGATGGTTCTGATCTCGGGGAGGACTGGATTTTGAGAGAGGATAAGGGTGATGTGTTGATAGAATAGAAAGGTGATATGGATGGGCTGAGCGTAGATGGCTCTGCATTGTACGAGTAAGTAAAGTACAAAAATTAGGCGGATAACGTCTAGCCTTTATTTGCCGAGGTACCGTACGTACCGTAAGTACTTCTACAACGGGAACAGCTTCAAATTGTAGGAATGGCAATGTCGTCTACGAATAGGACCCTCTATTCGTCAGCCGGGCAACATATTGTATATTGTATCATGGTCGAAGGATGCTGTATTGTTGAAACTTTTGCTTGATCTTAATACCAACATGATCGATAGCTGCTCACTGCTCCACGGTACATTGAAAAAAAAAATAGATTGCTAACTATCACTCCCAAAGACCATCCAACGCGCGCAAATCGGTTATGTACCTCCCAGAACCCGCACTTCAAGCATCATCGACCGAAGCGGACGCCAGTCGCTCTCCCGACTCGAAGAAAATTTCACACAACAAGACGATAAGAGAGTCATCAAAAGAAAGACATCATCACGAACGACCTCGGACCGCAGTGTCCGTTGCGGCGAGAAAGGAAATGACCTCCGGAGTGTATCGTCAGGAGCCTGTTCATCCTGCCAGGTATGGCATTGCAAAGGAGAATGCCGCCCATGGATGTCCTGGGATCCTATCATGGAATTCTCAATCCGGAAAATAGGCCAAATCCTGTAGTCAAACCAGATCCGAAGCAAAAATGCTTCACACAACTCCGAGCTATCGTGCGCAGGCTGATTCTGCGACTTCATTTTATATGTTCAGTGGCCACGTGGGAAGCTCAGACGCGTGTGTATATTTTGTCCGGTGAAAAGAAAAAGAAAAGTCATAGAAACTGCGATCCTGGAGAGTTCCTGCCTGGATAGGCACAACCGGTAATACGCAAGCTAGACAGCTTACTTGCGGCCATAGAATTTCCTGGTAAAGTTCTCAAACATGGAATTGTCTCCGTGATACTGCTCCAAGGCCAGCGGATCACTGTAATCGAGATTTTGGAGCCGGGATTCCATTTGCGCTTGCTGGTCACGCAGTGGCAACTCCTCCGGAGGGCATTGCCGGCTTTGTTGGCTGGCCGGTTGCTCACGGATTACCATAGCAATAGATCCGTTGGCAGAAGTTGTCGAAGCATGTCCCTCAGCTCTGGAAGTAGCCACTTTGGCCCGCTTAGCTACAGCGTTCTCCATAGGACTTGGAGTCCTTCGTTTCCTTTGGCCATTTGCCGGGTCCTTGTGGGAGTTGTGGGAGGAACTATCCGAAGGCGATGGGGAGTCACTGTTGTTCGATTGCTCCGAGGCAGAGTATCCATGAACTCTCTTCATGTGGTCCAGTAAATTCCATCGGCGTGGGAAGCCATGGTTCTCGTGAGCGCGCTCGCATCCTTCGAATTTGCAAAGGAAAGGTTTGGCCCCGTGTCCATGCATCCCGTGGGCTTCCCTTTCATGGCGCAAGAGACAGGCAGTCGACGAGAAGTGGGTGTCAGAACATTCATTGGACTTGCAGCGATATGGTTTCAGATGCGAGTCCAGATGTTTGCTACAGAGCATGATTAGTAATGGCGCACATGAGGAATAAATGAATTATGATCTCTCACTCGTAATTGCACTTGAGCTTCTCTGGTGATTTGGAACAGCCGTCCGTAATCGCGAAAGGGCAGTGATACAGCCCATCCTCGTGCGGGACAGCTTTGTAGAGAGGGTTCTCACGCGCGTTTCTACCGGCTTCACCATCACTGGAACGTCGGGATCCATCCATACCAGAATATGAGGCAAATCCAAAAGCCGGGTCCATCATCTCGGGTCCAACCCACGCATCCATGGAAAGTGGAGTCCGCTGAAAAGAATTACTAGGCCTTATGGTACTGAGTGGGAAGTCAGAAGAAAAGAAATCACTTTCACTGATTTGGATTGCAAACCTTTCTGAATCTACTGGAAGATCGAAAGGTCGTTGAATTTGCATGGCGCCTCCAGCAGTGAAATGTGAAAAATTCTCGTTCGTTGGACCAGATTCTCCGATTGGCCAATCCTCATGTAGGTCCATTGACACTGGTGTGTCAGGTAGCTGCCCCAAGAAGCTATGTTGCGAGTATGAGGAACTCATGGAGGGTGCAAGTCCCGACGCGGGGGAATACTCTAGAGATTGAGACACGCCCACGGCGTTGTCTTGATACATCATTTGATGGTCCCACTCAGCGGGCAAGGCATAACCACCATCGTTGTTTCCGAGCACCATGGGAGGGTGTCTTTCAGCTGGCCCTGGGAAAAAGCCACCAGTGGACATTGTTTGATACGCCAGGTTGTTCACAGAAGAACTGTCAGTGTAACGCTGTTCTCCTTGGATGAGTTGTGCCATATCAAGAGCATGGCCCTGAGGCATTTCAAAGGCAATGTCCGTTCCAGGAAGGTGGGGTCCTGCACTGGTAGCGCCCATATCATGGTAAGTTTCCTCTACTCCATACACTTGGTACACTGAGAATAGCTGCGAAGGAGCTTGTATCATATCAGGATGAGGGAAAGGGAAAGCTCCAGGATTTTCATGTGCAACACTGGTCACGGGCATGTCATTGTTATAACTGGTGCTGTCATATCCTGGGAAAACAAGTCCAGTAGTAGAGTCCGGATTCGTCGCACTGTTAGCTGCCCACTGTGCAATCCTATCTGGTGTATAGTTCCTGTGGTTTGGCCTCACGAAGGACGCGCTATGGCCAAATGGACTTTGCTCCATATCAACACGTTCTTGACATGGGACCTGGTAGTCCTGCTGTCCAGTACAATCATCCACTGGCTGGGAGCCTTGTCCATGCGGTTTCGTTTCATTTCCACGGGAACCGGCGAGCAGGCTGCTCTTCTTGAGAGTCGTTCCAGGCTGAGTTTTCTTGCTGGAAGCCAGCGAAGTTTTCTTGTGGTCACTATACAACGCTTCGTGTCAGTTAAACAGCTTGCCGAAGATTGTTCTCATCCAGAAGCAGGTACAAAGACATTATGAGACACATTAAGCAAAATCTGCTGTATTTATTAGCAAACGTCGAGTCGGTGCAAATTTCGTTCAATTGCTTACCAGGGTAGAAGAAAACTAAGGTCGCATCCTGGACAATCCAGGAAAAGTATCGCCTGGCACCGGATCCAAGAGTAGGTTATGGTTCCGAGATCAAAGATGATACGGAAGGCCTGAAAAGAGCAGACGATCTGACGGCAGTGCCAGTCTGTATCCAGCACGCCCAAGGTACGTTATACAAACGTCGCTGATGGACCATTTTGGTGACGAATATCTATCAAAACCATTGGGAAACCTGGCAAAAGTCCCGCCTAGGAAGATGTTGAGAGTAGGCGCAATGGTGGCTCCATTCCGTTCAGGGCGTGTAAAGTGGTACCCCGCAAAGAGCACCCTTGAAGTGCCGGTAGCCAAAAGGGCGCACGAGAAGGGTATGTTGGGAAGCAAGACTCGTCCTCCAAAGAGCAACAGCACAATAATAAACTCCGGACGCAGCTATCAGCGCAAACGACGGCATCACGATGTAATCCGAGATCAAGTCCGGATTTGAAACGCCTTGGGGTGATGATCTGAAAGATCGACAGACAGCAACAAGACAGCAAACGACAGAAGTCAATTTTGACAACGTGGTTACAGCGCCAGTGCATCATTATGATCCCGAACCGCGGCCGCGAGTTCTCTTGTCCGATGGAATGTCCGAAGGAGGAACCAAAGCAATCGCTACTTATGGTGTTGGCGACTTGCCCAAGGAAGAAGGGTGGCCCCTTCCGTCCCGCAACTCGAGCCAGACTTCAGGAAGTGCGAACCATAGAAGCCAAACAGTCGCACCTTTCCGAAAGCACAAGGGGCCTCCAAGAGTACCTCGCAAATCCAGCAAGATCTCCAGCCTCGGTCGGGCGCAGTACAAAGTGAGAATGCCGGACGAAAGAAAGAGGTGATGAAAGTGACGAGAAGAAAACGCTTGCGCAAAGGAAAGCTGATCTGACATAAAGCCACAGGGAACTGAAGGGTAATACCTCATGGTGAATGCCAAAGATGGGGACGGTTTGTCCGGATCTTGCGAGTTGTATGCGGCTGGCAGTGACACACTCTGTTCTGTAGTCATGTACTGGCCTCGGAATTTACAATGGAGCCTGACGGGATCCTGTGGTATCCTTTCCCCGTCACTGTGGTCAAGTGATTGACAATCCGATGGCAGTAGGAGAGATCTTGAAGTCCTGTGGGATATGAATGGCCCGGTTGCAGAGTGTTCCTTGAAGAGTGAAGAGAGAAGAGAAGATGGTTGAGAGGTGGGTCAGAGTGTGTTGGATTGTGGGACGCAGAGATGAGAGGAAAAGAGGGAACGAGGCAATGTCTTGGGATGCAGACGGAGGATTTTGCCAAACAAGAAGAAGTGGGAGAATGGGATTTATTTGGGGGAAAAGGGAATGGCCCGAGGCAAGAAATGAAGAAATGGGTCGTGCACTTTGGCTGAGTGTGTGGGGGGAGGGAGGGTTAGCAGGGCGGACTACTGGGGGGAAATCCTGCTTTCTGCGGGCCACAGCGATTTCGGCGGCACTCTTATGCAGACTTGTGATTAGAGCAATATGCACGAATGGCTTTGGCTGCAGTGCTCGCCTTGTGAAGCAGGTGGGCCGGCGTGGGCAAGAGTGGAGGGGATTGGTCAGAGAAGGGGTGAGCAGGTTCGAATGGTGCTGAATAGTGCTGAATACATCTCACTGGATCATCATTCGCTACGTCGGTGGCTCTACTGCAGGCCCGCGTTGCCAGTGCATCAGTAGCGATGCTTTAGGGCATGTTTGGGGGGTGGAGGGAAGAGTTAGGCGGGTCTGCCGGCCCTCTCGCCTGCTCGACCCCGGTCCCTTCTGGCCTATCCCCCTCCCCCATCCGACACGCTAATTGCCTGCCGTGACGTGTCAATCATTGCCCGAAACAGGTTTATGCACTAAACCCCTCCCGGATAGGCGCAAACCTTGGTCAAGGGGACAGGCCTACGAGTTCCCGAGGGCATGATTGGCGACTCGTCTCGCTTGCCCACGCCGGCCGTTGAAGAGACCTGCGGCCAAGTCAATCCATTCGCTGTCACTCGACTATCCTTCTCCTACTAATTACCCGACGTGCATGAGAGTATTCACGGACGGGGAACGATACAGTGCTCGGACAGGGAACGAACCGCTGGCTCTCCTGCAGTGTGATACCTAGTCACAGAACAGAGAGTACCGCCAGAGCGAAACTCCATCCTCCCACGCCCGCGGTCGAAAGGAGGAGGGAAGACGAAGGGGGAAGGGGAAATCGGAGTGGGACAGCAAGCAAAAGATGCTTGGCAATTCAGTGGGAAGGAGCGTCAAGGAAGCTTGAGCCTGGCTGACGCGGACTGCGTGATAGAAGTACATATGTTCCGATAGCCTGCGGGTAGCTACCATAAAGTAGCTGTAGTCTGTTGCTCTATGCAGAGTTGCGCGGCTTCCTTCCCCCAAACGGTCTCGGATACCCTTAGACCGTCTCTCTGGAGGCTTGCTGCTAGGCTCATTACGTCGTGACCAAATCATCATCACTCTCTACAAACTCTGTTCGGCCATGGGTGCGGTTTGGATGGCAGCAGAGAGAAGGAAGCTGCTGAGGACGGGACTCGTGGATCGTTGGGATCGTTGAGAATATGGAAATATGGTGATCGTCCTTCACCGGTCAAGAGATCATCTTTGGATCGACATTGAATAAACCGTTGGGATCACTCATGCTCTGGGCCCTATGTTATGGTAACGGCTGTGCATCAGTAGACGCGTTCAAGTCATCTTCGGTCATCGAGTCGAAGTCAATGTGGGTGAGTTCTGCGAGGTCCGATAAACTCCCCTATGACTGTGCATCAATGGGGCCTTGTTGACCAGCCCATCTTCGATCCATCATCAAATCGTCGCAAATGTGGGCAATTCCTGCAAGCTATCCTGAATTGCTACGACTCTGCATCGTTAAAGCCTTCTTCATTCGGTCCTCTTCGGTCCATGGTCGAGTCGAACTTAAATGTGGGCATCTGCAAGCTGTAACGAACTTCCGTGAAAAGCAGTCGCATTCTCGTGGGATCACACGGCTGAGCCTTTCCCTTGGATCCACTTCACCCAGTTACCGTGAGGCATTTTCTATCAAGATCTCCGGGATATAGGATCCCAGCAGCAGGGAGACGAAGGCTCATCTTGCCAACCCCGAAAATGAGAAGCGTGATCAAGAAGTCAAGGTATGTGCCCTCGTATGGCACTTGGGCGGCCATCCAAGATAGGCAATCTGCCGGGTTTTACATTTTCAAAGGGTGCTGCCAAGGGCCAGCAGGAGGGGCAGGCAGTTCTTACGCCATTCCTGGATTTGATCACTTCCATGTATTGCGCACATTGTTCTAGCGGCAAAAGGAAGAGTTGGTAGCTAACACAAGACTATCAAGGTTGCAGATTCGGAGCAAAAACCTTAAGCGTTGCTTTCGATCTTTGGGCGAGAAGTTGTGGCTGACGTTTTAGCTTACACGGCAGCGTTATTGGCTGCTTCGACTGCATAGCTTCCTACATATCATGCGTTCTACAATCCCGGTATCCACTCAGTCGTCCTTCTCGAAGCCAAATAAATCGCTGGTGGATCCTCAGGGAACGCGGGGATTCTTGCCAAACGGGCAACATCCGAGTGTTTGGCACCTTTAAGCTTCAGGGCTCATGCCGAAGTGGCCGAAAAATGTAGGCGGTAAGATGTGGGGTCACAGAAGCCAGAAACGTCTACAGTACTGCGCTGAGGTCGAACTGCAAGCCTAAGATTTCGATGCAACGGAAGGAACTACCAATTCCACAAAGGAACGCCTATTTCCAACAAGGCACCAATAACTACCTCCAGTATTGGACCGGGTACTCAATGGTAATGTCAGGTCTTACGCAGAGAGTGAGAAGCCAAATGATCTCGATCAATTGCATTGGTACATATACCGAAATGTTCGCCAGGCAGCAGAGGGAAAGGGTGCACGATTTATTATTGGATCTGCCACCAGCGTCAATTATGCAGACGACAAGAAATGCGTCAAACCAGTCGAGCACCATGAGAACAAGACTCCAAAGGTTCTGACTACGGATATAGTCATCGCGGCTGGTCCGTGGACACCCACGATCTTCTCTGTGGTACGCACCGAAAGTTCGAGAGGGTACCGTGTACTCGCCCAGCCACCATGACATCTGTCCTCTTATGTTCGGTTTACAAAAATCGCGTTGCCCGCCCGGCAGAAGACTTTTACAATCTCGTCTCACCGGAGACTTATCCTCGACCAGGAGATGGGATCTATGGGTTTGATACCGTCTATGCTTGTGGCTCAGACGACTACAATGTGCACTTACCAGTCACCAGCAGCTTGATGCAGCTCAAGAAGCAAATTCGTCACGACATTGGGACCATTGTCCAGAGCGTCTCGCAGGAAGTACACAACGGTCAAAGTGGTACCAGACAAGCATGCAACAAGCACAGATCGGGTCACATGAGGAAGGCGAGGAAGCAGGGCCGATAGTCGGAGCTGGGGGTATCCATGATCCTTGGCTCGCTAGCGGTCCTGGTGAATAGGGCATACAGAACGGGCTATGGTCTGGATTAGTGATGAGCGAAATGATATCCAAGGGTATTGCTCGAAGCGCTAACTGCAAAGCGTTGGATCCTCGGCACTGCCTGGAGGAGGGTTGAGCGTACCCTAGGTAGCCATGTACCTCGTTATTAGATCAAGCAGTATTATGACTTCGGTGGATGATTAGCGTGGCATGTCATGAAGAGGATCCGTCGCAGCTAGTCCAAACTCTCATGCTCAGCTTCAGGGATTGATCAGCCATGCACAAGGTCAGGACTAGGTATTCTCAGATGGGTCGGAGCGAAGGATGATGACATTGCTTCGTTCATCTGGTCCTTGGAAGACCACACGCGAGACGGAGCATCAGCCGAAGGAGGACGCTTTTTGGTCGGATCGTCATTGCATCTTCTTGGGGGCAATTGCCGGCAGACAATACCTAGACAATAGACACCAAAAAGATTCGGCTTGTTGTTCTCATGGCACAGTCTCGTCTCATTTCCATTTCCATGTCCATTTCCATGTGACTGGCTCCACAATGCGGATACGTATTTGCATTCTGAACCTTCCAAACGATATGATCCCGGGAAACAGGGAGGCGGAACGAATGGAGATCATTTCATGCTGATCGATCATGTGTCAAACTTTCCTAACGACCTACCCAGTAACCCACTACCCCCTACCCCCTACCCCCGAACCCCGACCCCCTCCCTAGACGCGCTTTCCAAACCCGACCTAGCTAACCACGGCGCCACCCGAAGACTTGCCCCGGGATCGAATAGTGACCTCAGCGGCTCTTCTCTTTCTTCTGCATCGGGCTCGCCAATCGCATGTCTTCACGGTTGACTTCGGTTTCAATGATAATAGGACAAACTTCATACACGGTGCGGTATGATGAAATACACTCATAGCCACTGACGCTTCCAAACCCCGGACTCGACGTCAGTCATGGCGCTCAGCTCCCTCAACCCCCGCGACGTGGCCGCGATAGACATCGGTCGAGTGCTCTCCCGCCTCGAGCGCAAGATTCTTTCGGCAGATACAGCAGACCCGCGATTGCAGCATTCGAGCTATGAGCGCACCAAAACATCTGCCGTGATTTGGCCCTCCCCTCCCATCCCTGCTATACCCGATGGAGATGAGAAGCTGACCGTGCTCGAAACAGAATCTCGAATACGCCCGCACCCTCCTCCTGCGCCTCGAGCATTCCTCCGTGTCCCTCAAACTCCCCTCCCAAAGGGCCTCTGCCCAGTCCTCCCTCTCGGCCCAGCGCGCCTTGATCAAACGACTCACAGACCGACTGCACGATCTTGAAGCCCATGGCGACGATGATCTGCTGCTCTACGGACCGGAGGATGAAGAGAATATACTGGAGGAAGACGCTCCTGCCGCTCCTGCCGCTCCTCGAGCAATGCAAAAAGAACCGGAAGCAGAGAAGCTAGCGGCGCCAGCAATAGAGGAGCCAACATCGATATTACGCAATCGCAAGCTGCCCAATAAACCGCCCGATACCGCACCATCCACCAACAAAGAGACCACGCCAGCCGAGCTCCTCGCTCACAACGACACCGAGTCCACCAACCTCACCGCCTCCCTGCTCGCCCTCGCCCAGTCCCTCAAAGCCTCCTCGACGGCCTTCTCCACCTCCTTAGAAGCCGACACCGAGATTCTAAACCGTGCGACGGAAGGTTTAGACAAGAATGCGACAGGCATGGAGGCGGCGGGCAAGAGAATGGGCTTGTTGAAGCGGATGAGCGAAGGGAAAGGGTGGTGGGGACGGATGATGCTTTACGCGTGGATTGGCGGGTTGTGGACTGTGGCGATATTGCTGGTGTTTGTGGGGCCGAAGTTGAGGTTCTGACGGCAATGCATTCGTGGTGTATGGTATGGAGGGAGGTCCCTTTGGCACAGCGTTGGGGCATAGCGTTAAGATTTGATCCGCCGTGCCTACAGAAGCCGGCCTTGGGTTCGAGAATTCACGATCTCGCTGATAGGGAAATCCCAGGCTGATAATATCATGTGCAATAGCCATCATCAATGACAATCCTCGCATTATCTCACCGCGACCGAACCACAGCAGCCAGCTCCATCCTCGTCCCCAAGGACAACATCTCAAACATCCCACCCATCCCCACCCCAACCCGTATCCTTCCCCCGCCCCTCCCCCTCCCCTTCCTCAACCTCAATACCCATCCCCACAACTTCCACCCCCACCTCCGCCTCCAAATCCCAACCCACACAGGCACCCAACCCGAAACGGAGAAACCGACTCCGAAAAGCAAAGACTCGCCAGTACAGCCCTCGTCGACGACACCACCAATCGCCATATTATCAACAAAGCGCCTCCATCGCCGCGCCTGTATCTGCCAGAGTCGCCGCTCGCTGCTCCTCAGGCTCTTGCAGCAGCACGACCCGGGCCGGCGCTGGACGTGTTTCCAACACCGGCATCACGACGAGTGCGGGGATCGTGTTCGATGTGCATTCGGCCACGTTTTCCAATCGGGACCACTGTGCGTGAGCGGAGGACGTCGCGGTCTTGCGCAATCGAACGGCTTCCGATGGTCCGGCCGTGCGTTTCGGGATCTCGGACCCGTCTTCGGCTCCCGCCGCCTGCGGCGAGCGGGGATTTACACGTGGTCTTGATCGTTTGCGGTGAAGGAGCTAGGGGAGGGGGTGGATGGGGCGAGACGGAGACGGCGGAGATGTGGATGGAGGGGTGGGAGGATGAGAATCGTTTCTCAGGCGCCATGCACACGCTCCTCCCCATCCCAACAGGAGATCGAGCTCGGGGAAGAAGCCGTCGTCTAAGCCACCGGGGATTGGGAGGGGCTCTCGTCGTCGTCCTCGGCGGCTGCCTGCCGGAGGACGGAAGGGAGCCGGTCGCTCACCGGGGTTGAAAGAAGAAGAAGAAGAAGAAGACAAAAGAGGCGATGGTCGTGGCCCGTGGGCGAAACGCGCAAAGTAGCCCGACCGCGACACGCTCCAACAACCAACGCAGGAACCACATCTCCGCTCTCTCCCCACGGGAGGCCCCCGGATCAACGCCCGCGGAAGCAGGAAACGGGCTCTCCAACTCCAACTCCAACTCCACGGCCCGTCTCGACAGAGAGGGAGCAGCGGCGCCGCAACGCACGTCTCCCGGCCCGCCGGAGAACCCGACACCCTCGAGCCCCGGACCACGAGAGCAGGCCCGCGCGGCCGAGGACGCCGTCTCGCGCATCCCGGCACGCTTCGCGGGCACCTTGGCTACCGACGCAGTCCGTCGCGTCGCAGCCGGTCCTCTCGGCGCCTTGGCTGCTGCAGTAGCTCGCTGGATGAGATACATCAGAGCAGCCCGCGGTGTCCGCGCGGTCCGCCACCGCGCAGCCGACTCCGTTGTTCTTCTCCGGCCGTTCGAGCAGTCTCGCCATACCGCTTACACAGCGTCCAGTCCATCACAGCATCCGGTCTCACCAGAGCAGCGCCGTCCGTCCAGCGTACTGTGGTAGCTCGCATCAGAGTCCATCGAGGACCTCGGTTCACGCGGTCTGTGCTGCGGTTTCCGCGTACGATATCTAGTGCTATGTATGATACTACGTTTCGAGCTCTGCGGTATCGATCGTTGGGGTCGAGCTACGCGTGCGGGCATCGGTTGAAGAGATTGCGTGAGGGAGTTGCGGCGGGAGGCGTGCTTACGGAGCAGTTGTTGTACTGGTGCGTGCGACTTGCCTACGGAGCCGTCTCTGGTGCTTGCAGAAGACGTGAGGTCGTGGGGGGGTTCGCCGTGTGTGTTTCGTGGTCGTGCGCAGTCGCTGCTAGAGCTGGATATATGCTCGACCCAGATCGTCTGATTCTCTCTGCACGACGGCCGGTCCACAATGCGGCAAATCGGTCGTCGCGAAATCGAGAGGGGACCGTGAGCTTCGAAGTACACTGTACAGAAGATCTGGTGACGTGGTACTTCTTCCTCTTCTTCAGGCATGACGGTCTGGGGCCAAGAAGCGCCTCTGAAGCTCCTTGCGCTCTTTTGCACCGGTTGCGCAGTCAAAACAGCGCTCTTCTGCGATAGGTGTGAGCGCATACCTAAGGGACGGTGATTCAATGCCCGTCTCTTCAGCAAAAATTACAGAGCGTGCTCATGCAGTCGCTCAATGTCCCAGTGCAGGCGCGATTGTGTGCGCCTTGGCCCCCCGGGACGAACGCGGAGAGAGACGGAAAGAGGCTCGTATCGACCTGTTCCAGTGCAGGCGATATTGCGTGCGCCTTGGACGCCCTGGACGAATACGAAGAGAGACGGAACGAAGCTCTCGTCGACCTGCTGAGCGTCTTCCAACTCCGAGGAAGCTCGATATGGAAGCCGCCTAACGTTCTCTGCGGCAAGTTGTCCATCTATGGCCACAGAAGGAGTTTTGGGTGAGCTTGGTATACGGCGAGCTGGCGAGGACGAAAGCGGACCGCTTAGGTGGGAGATCGATGTGGTTATTCAAGATACGGTCTCACGGGTTGTGGCTCGGAAAAGGTTGGATCAAGATACGTGGAAGGCTTTCGGAAAGCATCTTTCGAGTAGAGTATTGATCATCGAACGTACCCCTGGTTGTATATCACATTATATAGCTTCAAGAAGGCCCTTAATGTGAGTACTCTGAAGAAGATGAGTGCTTTTGTCAGCAAGTTGCCCCAGACCGTATACGAGGCCTACGAGGCTGATCTGGATCGAGGTACCGAGCGTGAAAATACAAGGCATTGTCAAAACATCATGCCCTCGTAGACCATCAGAATCAACACGGTCTTACAGCTTCGTCGTACACTGCCTGAAACAATTGGGAGACCATCGCTAGCTTGTTCGTTGATGCCGGTGCTTCTCAAGAGTTGCGCAACGGTCTTGGAGATAGCCTCATTTCTCTGGTCATGCTATCGAAGGGAGACCGTTGCCGTGCTTGAACTACTACTTTCCGACCAAGTCGACTTGGAAGCACTTCTCTACGACTTCATATGTTATGGACGACTAGACATGGTCGAATGGCTACTCGGGAAGGGCGCATCACGGATCGCAGGCATTTCAGAAAGCAGAACAAATCGAAGGACATCCCACAAATGATATACACCCCCAGGTTCCGCTCGGGCCCAGAAACATTCGAATGCGGCTATTGCGATGAATCGTTGTAACAGAGAGCTGCGGGCCCACATGAGGACGACGCGCATTTCCAAGGCGTGGAAGACCTGGCACAATACAAGCAAGAGCAGTGGCACGGGACCTGCGAACCCGGAGTGGATCTGTTATTAGTCGGGCCGTGGAGCACGTTTCCAAAAAGAGACCGATACGAAGAGCATGTGCGAGAATAACAAACACGGGGGAAAGATCACATGTGGACAGTGCAAACTTACAAACGCCACGGATGCAGCGCGACATTGGCAGCTTTGTCAGAATCAAAGGATCAATGTGCAGAATATCCTAACAAAAATCTGCAATGGTTGCAGTCGACGAGTTTCGAAGCTGGAAATGCCCAAGCACGTGGAGATTCGCCTTTTCAGACGTTGCAGTCATTGTTCGAAGAATGTGGAAAGGGAAAGATCAAGATTTGGGCTATGTCTGGATAACGAGCCATATGCAGGTCCTCTTTCTCGACGATAACTCGATCGTACAGCCCCGCTACGCAGTATGTTGAAAATGAATGTCAGCCTGTAGACGTAAAATCTTGAAAACGATCTTCAGAGCTGGTCCCAAGACCTGGGCTCTGGAAACAACTTTTGCACCAATGGGACGTAGAGGCTCGAGAAGAAATTGCATACCGACTCAATACCGTATTGGTTGGACAGGACAGACCTGCCAAGATCGCTAAGCCTCTTCTGGTTGTTTCGGACTTTCGGTCTGCAGCCCGACGGCATCAAATAGATTACTATCACGTATCAAGAACATACGGTACACAGTCCTCATTAGCAATCACGATCATGCCTAGGACGTCCATAAAGACCAAATTCCAACCCACAAAACTCCTCAAAATTCTTGACTTCCCTTCACACATTGTCATATCAATCTTTGTGTGGCCGTACTGCTTATTCTATCACAAAAACACGCGCGATCCAATCCAAGCAATCATCTCCAGCCGGGACAACGCGACAACACGAGACGAAGTGAACCGATGGCTCAAGGTCAGGTCGAAAGAAGCACAATACGTTGTGACTGGCGTCAGTCCTTCCCTGAATCCTTTCCCCGCGTCCCTCCATTCCCGTCAAATCTGGCACGACCCCAGAAGCTAAACAACGGTCGCGGCGCTCAGAGCCTCGTGATCTTCGCGGCCATGATCGCCTCCCTCTCTTGGGTCACCCTGTCGGGCGTGCACTGGTCCGGGCCCGCGATCTGGTACATGGGGATCGTCGGAGCGCTTACGGCCATGGTCGTCGGAGCGCAGCAGACCGTCGTTCTTCCGTCGGACGTGGACCTGGATGCTGCTTCTGCGGTGCAACAACGGCTCAAAAGGGACGGGAAAGCTCGACCGCGCCGGGACATGCTTTTCGTGTCGCAGTCGCCCATTATGTGTTTCAGCTTATCGGTGACTTGTTTCCTGGGGGGGTTATCGTCTGTGATTATCAGTCCATTAACCCAGTCTCCGCAGTGGGGACCGGAAGCTAAGGTAGCGTTTTTCGATTCCCTCCCTTGGTGGACTTAAAGGGAAGTGAACGCTGACGGTTCTGAAAAGACGGTGCTTTTGTACCTCACTGCTATGCTGGGGGGTGTCTCGGTCTTTGTTTACACTTCTTTCAGAGTGCATCATCTCTGGCGACAGGAGCCTTGATTCCGATAGAGCACGCTTCAAGAGGGTATTGGGGTCCTTGAAGGAGCTGGTTGAGATGGAATGAAGCAGATATCTAGTTGGATAATGATTTTTGAATTGTCGACTGGTGTGGTCATCGTCACTTTGAGCTTCGGTAAGGACTGGGGTATCAAGGTGTGCACGATCGAAGATCTAGTAGAGTATCTCAGCGAGCGGGCGAGCTGAGTGCGGGGGCACGACTACGCCACATGCCCTCCTTTTCCGAAACTATGCGATCCCGGACTGGCAATCCGCAACAAATACCTAGCCGGCGCTCCGGATGGTCCACCAGCAACTGCTTGACTATTCGTCCGGACTGGTCCAATGTACCAGTCCACAGACCAGTCCGGGTGCTTGGTAAACAGTTGGTGGACTGGTTCATAATATGTAAACTGATATTTAGACGATAAGTTGAGGGATTTAATGTAGCGAATTGTTTGTTGTGGATTTGTATTTCAGCGAAAAAAAGATATCTTTTGCACTTGGTCTACGGGGACGTAAGGTAGTCCCTGAAGGGAAGGCAATTGTCAGGCCAGGCCTGACAAACAGGCTTATCTAGCAATATCGCGCTCATGAAGCGCGATACCCCCTATGCTTTTCAGGCCTATCGGCGTACATAGTAATAGTAGTCTTACACTTCCCCCCTACTGCCTGAGAGCAACTTGTCTTGCCAAGTCTTTCGACCCGGTCGCATCGCCAAGACATAGGTAGCGAATGTACCCCGATCTCGCCCCTCGTCAGGTCCAGGGTGGCCGTCGCCCCATCGTCGCCCGATCCGGATCACCGTCGCCCGAACGAGAGAGGGATTGATGCTGAGATCTTGTATACTTTGCGGATCCGGCAGATATCGGGCGGACGTTTGGCATGTGTTGCTGATTGTGCCGACAGCGTCACAGCGTGATTTCCGCAGGAACTGGGTTTGCCGATGTAAGGGAGTCCATATTTGGCACCGGCAGACCTTCGCCTTTGTTGATCGGGTGAACGGGGAATAGTTTCTCGTGTACATTGAGTAATATACCTAGAACATTCACATAGTCTATGCCTCGACCAAAGAATCGGACTCGGTAATACTACCCTCTTTCTCAACATCAAAAGCACTGTGTGTCTCCGCCAGCTGAATCCGAGGTCCCTCATCCTCTTCGCTCTGCATCAACCGGACCCTAACCTCACCCGCTTCTCTGCTTCCACCCTCACCTTTCCAAACCTTCCCCTGCGTGTGCTTTCGCGAGCAAGCGTCCGCGACCCCGGTCCCCCCGGCGGAAGAGGCCACGACCATGCTTGTTAGGTTCAGGTAGCCGAGCAAAGGCAGACCTTTCCAGTTGCGCGTCCGGATCGCCTCTTCTATGGCGACGACAAGGATAACGAGATTTATGGCCAGAGTCGCAAAAATATAACCGTCCTGGCCAAGTCGGATGGCCGAATACTGGCTGTTGAGGGGCAATGTGGTCGAGGTGCCGCTGGCAGAGTCTACACCTCCCCAATAAATTTGAGCCGCTCCAAACCCACCGATAATGTCATCGAGCATAGCATTGAAGGAGTCCTCGACAGCGCTAAAGATAGCCGTGCCATTGCCATCGAAGACAGCGGTGGTATTGTAAGTCTCGTAGGTGGCATCCGAACCGTTGAGATTGGCCTGAAATCCGATCGATTGATTGAATGTTTGCCAGTTGTCTTTCAGACTTTCCCCAAGGGTCTCGAATGAAGGCGAAGCTGTGGTCTGCGCGAGCAAGTTCAGAGACGCCATAACGTTTCCTATGAGATAGCCATTGTGACCAACTGAGAAAGTCAGCATGAATCTACGTCACAGGAATCTCCGTCAGGAGGAGATACTGGCGAGGACGGGGATTCTAGAAGCATTCGAAATCTCCCTATAGTCTGAGATCGGAAAGCAACAAGAAGATAATAAAAACTTACAATCATCGAAAGATTCAGTAGATATACTGTGGAGAGGCAAAACCTCGATTGTGGAGCTGGTCACATTCACCGTGACACTGAAATTCGTCAATACGAAGTCGATGAGACATTGTATAGTATCGAATGAATCGTAAGAAGGTCCAGCAGCAGCGATAGAAGTATAATTCAAAGAGTCACTGGAGCTTGCTGCCCAAGTCAAGAGTCCGTCGCTGGTTCGGTTGGTTTGTACTATGGGAAAGGTGATGAAACCAGAGTCCAGATCAGAATTTGGCAGGAAGCCGCTCGCAACAAAAATATTGAGCTCCACATTAGATCTGTTTGCTGGTTGAAATTTTTTATACACGAGACTAAGATTGAATGCGGACGTGCTGTTGTAGGCACATGAGCTCTCGACGTCATATCCCGTCTCGTAGTAGCTGTAAGATAGTAGGTTATCGAACGAGTCCGGTCGAAGCGCTACACCGGTGGATGAGCCCACTCCATACGATCTACCAACGTAAGACCAGGAGGGGTTGTCATTCTTGGAATGATTTCTAGGCAAGCCGTTATAGGAAGTCGCAGATCTTGCGGAGTCAAGGATCAAGTTTTGCAAACCTGGACAGAGGTCAACAACGTTCCCTGTGAAGGAAGTAGCGCCCCGCACCTGGTACAGGACAGGCTGGAATAAAACCAGCAAGCTTATTCGATGTCTGACATATAGTATCATCAACATCTCCTGCATCTCCCTGATCTGCAAATTGGGTGGTGAACCAGGGAGAACTGAATACCGGCGAAGTGATGTTGTCGAAACCGTAGAGTATTTTGGGAGACAGGACAGGTGTATAGCACCGCCCCACACTGAACCGATAGCTTGTCCCGCTAGAACCAAAGCTGCAGTAAGTCCCATGTAGAGTAACGGCAGGCTCAAATCCACTCGTTGTATTCCGCATGCCACCCAGACATTGAGACTTCTAAGCGTTGGAGTTCGCTCCGGACTCGCGAGCCGCAATCGTGTCGTCAAATTGAATACTGCGCCAGCTACGTAGAGCCATAGAAAACCGAGAAGACCCGCTATGATTTGTCTGACAAAAGCAGTCGTGCCTGGATTAGACAATACGGCATCACGAAAGGTGCCAACAGCTCGAACATCGCGTTGCCAGATCAAGAGGATCGATATAAGCGTGGTGAATAGGATCGCAACGATAGGGAGAGTCTTCCTAATGGTCAAAAAGCGACTGATCGAGGATTGTGAGTCTTGCTCAAAGAACGTGGGAAGTTCTGCTTTTTCGCAAATCGAGGGCTATGATAGATGTGAAATGGGAGATATATGATCTGGAATATATTATTCGCAGAGTCGAGAGCCCTTCGGGACTTGCTTAGTGTATCGTCAATTTTCTAATGCCTTGCATCATGGCTAATCGAAAGAGAAGGAGAAATTTGCAAAATATAAGAGGGTGACTTTTGAGTCATCTACATTTGTAGTGTTGAGTAATCGGCGGGGCACTGGGCTGAGATTCGGCTGTAAGATTCGAATGCTGGCTCAACGTGAAGATCTAGCCAATGCGACCATGAAATCCCACCTCACCGCGCCCTTTGCTGTTTCATAAATGCAAGCCAATAGCAAGTAGCCCATGCAAGAGTCCGCTTCCGAGGCTGAGCTCCAAGTGCAGCTTCCAGCTGCATGGAAACTCGGTGAAAGATGCCAATACCTATTTTTGGTAGAGGAACCCTTGGCACCTCCCCAGAGCAGTGGAGTCTGACATTGATGCGAGGTGGATTCTTCCGGGTCACGCGATTTCTTTGATGTTTAGACGAGGAGATGACACTGACGCTGTCGTTGCTGTGCGACGAGAGTAGTCGACAGTCTGACATGGATTTCGCATGGCAAAGTGAAGAAATTTACCCGCGTACCTAGACCGACTACGCCATATCCTCTGCGCCTCGGCTATTCATCAGCAGCCGAATTTATCCAATGACAGGCTGCTCGGCTGGCTCCAAGAAAACTTATTCTCATCTCTTCGTTTTGGACTGAGACGAGGAGCTAGGAAGGTCAGCTCTACAGACACTACAAAAACAATAATCTTAGTCGAACCGGCGCTGTGCTGACTCTGTGTACACTTATGGCTTCAAGATCTACTCGTCCTTCTGCTTGCCATGCCAACAGATAGTTCGTCGTTATTATTTCGACAGTGATGGCCCTTAGCCGATCGCGTGGGCAGATCTTGTCGAGGAATCTTGCAAAATGTTGACCTTGTCGAAACCAGATACAACGCTCGTATTATCCATCACTATCTACGTTACTCCACCGGGAGCATTCTTCCCCCTTATCCGTACAACAGCTCTGTCTCCATATCTGAAATTCTCGCTTATACATGGTATTCTACATCCGGCGTAGCTCTGTCTCCTCGGTTTCACCAGCCATCTGTTCATTTTTCCAGTTCTTGAGAGTATACATCCACGACCGACGCACTGGGTCATATCTTGCACTCAAAACCGACGCTTCTGCCAGAGGACTACCTTGGGTGTTCTTTTTCAATACTCCCTGGCCGTTTACGTATCTCCTTGGCTGCGGCTTGTCAGATCTCCTTGCCAGCTACCACGATTCATTCGCCAGGTAAGCTTACATATGAAAGGCCGGCTTTACGGCCCGCAGCTACTGCGCCGCTCATGCTGTCTGGCTTATTAAAGATGGTCTCCCTTGGAACCGGTGGACTGAGACCGGACTCAATCTATGCTACATTCAGCATCGGTCAACCACAGATGTATCTAACTGAAGATGCTTACCGAACGTTGAGTCGACGCTTCATCCTGCCGAGCTCGCAACCGTCTCTCATGCTCATGCACTCTCTGTCTGCCTTCTTCAGTGGAGAACTCATGCCCCTCTCGCCGAGTTGGATCCCCGAAACGCCTGGTGTCTGCTGGATCCTCGATGGCCACACGAGGGCCGGTGAGGGATAGCATGTCAGATTCCTCGACTGATGGAGCGCGCCTTTTCCTGGTGTAATTAGGGTCGGTCATTTCTGTATCTGAGAGCCCCGAATCAATATCGCGTCTCCACGTTTCCACAGTCTCGCCCCTTCCAAGACTGTCTACATTAGCAAGCTCATTGTCTACAGGAGGAGGTCGATAGAATCCCGGCAAAGTGTCGTCCTCGAGAGAATCGTGTGACTCTATTACCTGCTCTTGCTCTCTTTTCATGACCATGTATTCCTTCTCCATCTTCCAGCGCTCAGATATCGTGCTTAGTGCACTGTAAGCATATCGTTGTATCCCTTCTACCACCAAGTCGAAGCCTGGGGCAGAATCGTTTTCGAATTTACACATGTGCAAGTGATCATTGTCGATGGAAGCACGTTCAACGTCGTCGTCGTCGTCCAGAGTCATTGGAAATGCTGATTCTTGATTCACAATGTATTGTAGAGTCCCGTTCAGATTGGTACGCTTCCTTTCATGGAAAGTGTATATACGAAATTTACTCATGAGCGGGAGGAAGCGACGTTCAATGTCTCGTGAGATTTCACTATTTTCCTTGAGGGCATCCACAAGTTGAGGCCGAGTGTCAATGAATTTCCTTAGAGTGACAGCACTATAGATGCGCTCTAGACGCAAACCCCAATCTGCAGCATCAAAGCCTGTGTGTGGCGTCCCGAGGAAGAGAATTCCGTATGTAGACACAAAGATTGACCGTAAATGCTCGCTGCAACCCTCTGAATAGACCAACGCTTTTTTGACCTGAAGGCCTCCTAGAGAGTGTGCTACGAAGATTAGAGGTCGTTCGTTCGCTCTCCGTATTCGCCTGTTAGCTACCAGGCACGCAACGAGGTTCTCGGCGTGGCTGGCTAATGACATGTTTGCCTCGTAGCCATACGTCAATATTCGAGCTTTTTCCTCTTCGACGAAACTTGGGAGTAGCTGCGCTGGCCAGAAGGTTCCTGATTTTTCGGCGGTCCATGTGTGGTGTGGATCTCCGTTGAGACCATGTACAAACACGACGTCAACCAAGGCACCTCCCACAGGCGAATATAATTGTGTGAGTCCATACCGCGAGACCTCTGGCAGTGACTGCGATGAACCCTAATTAATTGGTCGTCATTAGTACGTGTGTCGTAGCGTGACAGAAGCGCTTTACTCACCTTGGTGTCTCGTTGTACTCCCTCGGAGACTTCGCGATCATCACCGGAATGTGGACTTACCCGCGTCGCTGCCGCTGCACCGTATGACGCCGTCTCCAATTGATGTCTCTGGAAGGTCGCCTTTGCCTCTGCATGGCTCATTGACTTATTGGGGTCAGAATCATAGTACGGGGAATCGGAATCTCTTTCCGAAGTCCTATCGAAGATCGAAGTCTGGAACGACTGCGGATTGAGATTAGGCTGAGCTTCCAATGAGATTCGCCGTCCTATCTCTTGCTCGATTGATTCCATTACTGAGTTTAGACGCTCTTCGAGATACCCCAGAGACCGATCTTTGGTCCTGTAAAATAAACAACGGTCCGCCAATTTTTGACCGTGCGTCATGTAGTGTCTATAATCATAGACGCGAGGACCATCCGACCGCTGCTTCATTTTGCTGTCAGCGCGACGATATGAAGAGCAAAACACCTGTACTGCATGTTCCAGCCACTCGGCAAGTCGATTCATGGTATTGAGCGAGTCGCAGCAAAAGTCCTGGATCACGGTGTGCATCGCTATCGTGTCGATAGTCTCTGGGTCCCCTCGTGAATCTACATCAGATCCTTCATCCATTGCATCATCTGGCTCGTTCCTTTCGACTAGGCCGTAGTGGATCAGCTGAGCGAAGGTAGTGTTGATACCCGGCACTCCTCCATCTTCAGATGCCATCACACTGATGTCTCTTTGGTCCTTGAGACCAAACAACAACATTTCTACAGGCAGGCTTGGTGCGAACCAACACATAATGTGGAGTAAATTCCAAGCTTCTGTGTGACCTGCACGTAGTAGATCATCCAAGATCTTCTGGTATGTGCCCCCAAGGCTCAGGTCAGAGACTGGTAAAATATAGTTCTCAAGAGGCTGGTGTGTGGCTGCCAGGCGACGAGCAATAGCATAAATTGCTAAAGGTAAGCTTCCAACCTTTTCGATTATCTCCGTAGCTTTTACTCTCTGCCGCTCGTTTGCTTTCCCAAGGTTCAATTCTTTGAAGAGCAAACATAGAGAAGCTTCCTTGCCCATAGGTCCGATCTTCAAGGTAGTCAGCGGTTGTAATGTTGACAGACTCCCTGATCTTGCAACGTATATGATACTCGAATCCTTGCTGTCCGGTGCGACCTTGGAGAGTTCCATGATGTCTCCATTCTCCTCGACGGAAAGCCCATCAAAAACCAAAAGCCAATTTCGACGGTTTCCGAGCCAAATATTGACTGACTGAATGAGATCTTCAGACCCATTCCGTATGGCAAACCTTTGCGTCAAATTGTTAAGAGCATGGAAGACGAGCTCTTTCGACTGAGCAGGAATCCAGAAGACGCCCCCCTTAAATTTCTCGCGGTTTGCGAAGGCGTATTCTCGAGCAATTTGAGTCTTACCTACACCTGGCATTCCATGGAGTAAGACGGCTACTGTGCCACCCAAATTATGCCGTCGTTCATCAAAGAATAGCTTGTCAAGTTGCTCAATCTCTTTTTCCCGACCCACAAAGAGTGAATTTGGACGAAAGCCTGCCGGTGCAAAAAAGACAGGTTCCGGCTCTGCTATCTGGGCAGACGCAATGGAATCATGGATCGTATCATCGTCCTCGTCACTCAGTTCAAGATCTCCGTCATCATTAGTCATTGTAGACATCGGAATAGCTGCGTGGGAAATCTCTTGCATATGTCTTCCAACGTGAGATATGAATTGAGACCTTGGACCAGCCGGTCGGGTCTGACAGAACGGGCATGTATCCTTAGAGGTCCGGTTTAGATCTTTGGGCTGCTTTTCACCATGCTCTGTGAATTCATGTTCTCCCCACTGACGCCTTGAGACGAACGTCTCGATACCCGAACTGCAGTCTGCAAAAGAACAGACATAAGGCTGCAGGTCCTGATAGACATGCCTCCTACAGGAACATCAACAGGCAGATCAAAGAAGAGGGGGGTGCACTTACACCCATTGTACGGAACTCCAAACATTCTCAAGATAGTCCCCACAAACCGTGCAGCTGAAAGGTGTACCCCAAGGCTGGTCTACAGGCATTTTTGGGATCCCTCGGCTGCGTTTTTGGGAGTCTTGTCCCAGTACGCTGGATGCAAAAGTTGTCAGAGAAGCAGGGGCTCTGGCTTTTGGTTTTTTGACAGGGTTGAATGAAGTACTGTCAAAAATGGAGGAGAGTTCTGTACTCTGAGCGGTAAAATCAGACGACACGTGACCTTGGCTTTGTGATGGCCGAGTTTCTTGTATCATTTCTTTGGAGAAATCCTCGCTGTCAGTATCTGTGGGTCCTGCTTGTGCGCGATCGCGCCAGGCCTGTAGCCTAGCATATCGAAGTTGATTGGCTTCTCCAAGCCGGCGTGCGAACGTTCTATCAATAGATGGATATGTCTCGATGATACTCGTTATGTAAGGCCAAGCAGAATTCTTGAGCAGCTCCCGATTTGAAACTTCGAGGCTCTGAGAATCATCGACGCCTGGTATAGCCTTCTCCGCCGAGTCTTCAAGAACCAAGCTAAGTCCGTACAGGCAAGCATTGTACGATTGGATATCACGGAGAAGATCCTCAAGTTCGGCCATTTCGTCAACGCTTGAGTCTCCAGATCCCAGAGAGCTGAGCTCATCAAGAGATATCTCAGAGAAAGCGTCATCGTCGTTTGGGCAAGATTGTGTAGTCACTTCAGATACCTGGACCTTGAGCAGCCGGAATTGTGAGCATGTATCAGCCAGTTCTTCCGCTTTGTTGAGTTTGCGAGCTAACGTGACCAATGTCTCTCCCATTCCGCTGAGGATAGGAAGCAACGCATTTTTCAGGCGATCCGCGCCGACTAGTTTCTGGTCAAGCTCGCCTTCGCGAGCATTGAAACTGGACCCCCACAGTTTGAACTTTCGAGCCTGAGTATGAAGACGCCCCTGAATGGAAGAGTCAATTCCAGGTACTGGACCCTTAACAAAGCAGAGAAAGACCTGGAGACAGCATTCATAAAGACCAGTGACAAGTCTGTTTGGATCGACCAAGTATCTGGGCAGTGTTGGCAACGGTGGAAATAGTTGGTTTTCAGGTCCAAACTGCACCAACTACTTAATCTGAAATCGAAACTGCACCAACTATCATACAAAGTAGAAACCAACTACCAACTATCAGTTCAACCAATAGTGGAGTGGTTTTGGTAATCAAAAATCAAATTTTCGCCAGGCCTAGCTCTGATGAGCGCTGGAGACTGCCGACCATTGACCATCGGCCAATGACCATCGACCATGTCCACAGCTGACCCCCAACCATTGACCGCCAACCTGTCAGGCTTGTTAACCACTAGACCATAGGCCAAAAGAATTCCGGGTCATCGCACTTCATGCACACCCTATTAGGTCCTATAAACTTAAGTACTGTCAGGTTCTAGCCTGACAGCTAGGCCAGTGGCTTGCTAGAGGCCACACTGGAAGCTTTTCGATATTTGCTCCATGGATTTGTCAATGCTGATGGTACAGAGGACAGCTCAAAGCCACTATCGGAGCCCATGATGATGAAACTGCTTGTTGTTGATGCAGAGTTGCAGCTGCTAGCGGAGCAAAGGTTGACCGATAGAAGATTTTCGTTTGTGTTAAGAGCGTCTAAACTGTGAAGCCGGCCAATGTGGCCGATGCCAACCACTACTGGTAAACATTGAGTAGGGTTTTCACAACACACGGGAAGGGCATTTGCTATGGAATGTGGGGACTGGAATATTTGTTCCAAACTGCTCCACTGTCAGTTGAAACCGTTGGTTTAGATGCCAGAACTGCACCAACTACCAACCGTCAGACCCCAAACTGCACCAACTATTACAGAAAACCAACGGTTCCACCGGTAGTGGAGCAGTTAGTTGGTGCACCATTGCCAACACTGTATCTGGGAGCCTCTAATCTCTGTTGCCATAAAGAGATGTCCGCCATGATAGTCTTCCGGTATCGTGGATATGAGCGCAGTAAGCGTAGCCTTGGACTGGGCGTTCTCCAGCTTTAGGAACTTTTCCAGCGCCGTGAAAAAGAGTATATCCTATGGAGCAGGTAAATGTCATCCTAGCTTCTACAATCAGGCTCAAACGATATCAAAGTCCGTGACTTAGATACACAGACTCGCCCCTTGTGGGCCTCATCATGTGCCGTCCTCTTTATGATTTCCTAACATAAAGCTACGCAAAGCTCTCGAGGTCTTCCGGTGCTATGAGCCAACGCACAAGAACATCTCCAACTGAGAGGCTTGAGGATTCGTTTCTTCCTTATTATTTTGGGTTTTAGCTATACCATTTACCTACGTTCAAATACAAAAATCATCCTTTGTTCGCAAAATCAGATAGGTCAGAGTCGATCCCTTAATGGACCCAGCCACAGGAGTCGGTCTTGCCCTGGGGATAATCCCACTGATTATCTCCGCTCTTGAGAATTACGAATATACTTTTCAGCTCATCATCATATTCAGCCGCCACTATCGGAAAGAGGTTGAGCGATTTCAGAATGCGCTAAAGGTACAAAGAGTCAGTTTCGCAAATGAATGTTGCTTCCTCCTGCACAGCGTTACTTCGAGTCGCGGCAATGTGATGATAAATGATCTGGGGCATGCGTTGTGGCGAGACGAAGACTTGGAGGAACAGCTGAAGGCTCGCTTGGTTGACTCTTATGACGGTTGTGTGTCGGGTTTATCACTAATCAATGACGCTTTGATGGAGATATTGAAGGAGACAAAGACCCTAGATATCCTACTGCAGAAGGTACGCTATTCGAAAAAGCAATCACTGTACTATTCACGAGCCGCTCAAGACTAATTGGTGTAAAGAAGCAAGGGGGGGTAAGTATCGACTGGCTCAAGCGCCTGAGACAACGGAGCAAAATAAGCTTTTCGAAAGACCGTTTCGACGATAAACTGAAGGAACTCGAAAGCCGAATTGACAGTCTGCACAAGATACGCAAGCATGTCGAAGATCTCAATTCCGCAAGCGATTTGTCTCAAGCTGCCCCTACTGCACGCGTCACGCAACTAAGCCTAGTGCGGGTTGCTTCATCTAGACTTCACGAGGTGCTCTCCAGTCTTTGGCAGTGCGAAACAGCTGAAGAACACTTTGTGAACATCGGGCTGGACGGCAATGGTGAGAAACCACCTCACAACTCTCAAAAGATTCATTTCGAGTTGGCGTGGTCATGTCCCGGCGAGGGCGTTCCTCCCAGACCAAGTAAGCCTCTCAGATTATCAGTCGATAGCCTTTCAGAACTTCGGGGTTTACCATCCGACACCTCGTCTACCTTTGACCTACGGCAAACTCTAGGCAACGCACTCGAGGAATCTCTCAGGTCTGCAAGCTGTCAGGCACAATCATTGACGATTGCCCGGCCGAACTCCGAGAAAAACGTCACCGGCGATGTGGCGCTTCCAGATCTCCGCACGATACCCAATCTGTGTTATCATTTGGAGAACCAGCTTCCGGGTCCTGTTCACTACCTAGGCTTCCTTCAAAAATCTAAGACGTTCAAGCACTTCATATGCACACCCTTCGACCAGTCTCACCACGTGTCGAATATCAAGTCCTTAGAAGATGCATTAGTTGCTGCTAAAGCAAGCTCGGAGGGGATTCCACTTCCAGAGAAACTGAATCTGGCAAAGATTTTAGCGCTAGCGGTACTTCAATTCCACTCCACGCCATGGCTTAAACGAGAATGGCAAAGCCAAGATGTTGTCTTCTTCGGCATTCAAAATTTCGCGGAAGATCCACTGCGGATGCCATATCTCAAATCTCGAGTGCTGACCCAGCGAAACACAACCGATCAACAAGTCATAATCAGCACAACAGGCAGAGAATGCTCGAACGTGACCCATCTGCGCTCCCCTGTACGGAATCAGACGCTTTATAGTCTTGGAGTCATGCTCGTAGAGCTGGCCTATAATTCTCCATTGCAGGACCTCAAGAAACCGGAAGATGACCAAGGAGATCCACACACATTGTACTGGGCAGCCACTAGGCTTGGAGACCGAGTTTGGCGTGAATTAGGGCCGAAATACGCGGATGCCGTCAAGATCTGCTTGCACGGTGCGTTTGGCGCTTCGAGCGAGCTGGAGGATATGAGAGTGCAGAAAGCCTTCTTTAATGAGGTGGTGCAGAAGCTTGAGAAGTGCGCCGAGGCTGTTGTGATGTAAGGAAAGGTAGCAGAATTCGTGCACAGAGGGCACTTTGAGTACGATATCGACCAGAACCATTGGCTGGGAATGCTAATGGGAGGGACGTGTCACGTCGCGTAATCCTACGGTACTATATGTACCTGCTACATTCACAACCCTCTTCTAATACATTGTCAGCCCCAAGCCCTTCAGTCCTCGCCCTTCTATACTGGGGTGTAAATCACATAATCACTCAGCACTATGTCCCGCTTCCTAAAATCCGTACGTCAACCGTTTGCCCGCGGTAGGGCTAGTCGGTTTACAATTCCGCGCATCGAAAGAGTTTAGAAGCAAATGTGCACGGGACGTCTTTCCCGAAGGGAGGGAGGATCCTGTTCCCGAGAGACGCACTCTGTGGATAGCAAGATGACTACCATCCACGGTCTATCTAGGCCTGCGGAGACTGAATCTACTGAATCTGTAAACTTACCATGCACATGGGGATGAAGACGAATTGATCAACAGGGACTATTCAATCAACGCCTGCGCTTGGACAGTGGAAATCCCCTTCTTCCAATTGGGCGTCGATTCTTGGGCGCTGAGACGAGCACTGTTCACTCAAGATGGTTTTATTGAACGAAATATTGCCTATGACCCTCCCCCTCTTCCCCCACTCTCTCCCGATCAACGACTTATGGATCTGTCATGAGGGAAGCACCACCTCAACTCACAGCTTGACTTCGCTATTCCTTTCTCGTGCGAACAAATCGACAAAGCTATGTATACTGCCGTCACCCTCCGTCAACATCTCCACGGCTCTCTCAGTCTCCGGTGGGGAGAACATCAGCCCCATATTCCTGAAGAGCTTTTCCCGCACCTTTTCCGCCGTCTGGGAGCTGTTCACATGTCCGATCGGGAACTCCGTCAGGACCTCGTCGAGGCAACTCCCGTCCTCGAGCGCGACAGTGACGCCCGACGCCAGGCTCTTCTTCTGCCAATCCAAGTAGTCCCGCGTCATTTGCTCGTCTTCGCGTATGTCGATCTTCTCCCTCAAGGATGATAGACTCGCACTGGTCGCCCACGGGCTACCGTCTTGGAAATCTTGCACCTCGGGCGCCCCGCCTTTGAGCAGAGCAAGCGCAACGACGTACTGCATGCAATGATCGCGATCCGCAGCGTTCGTCAACGTCCCTGTCTTATTGATGATCAAATTCGCCGCTGCATTCGTTCGGATATCTATCTTCGCGACGTCCCGGCCGGGATCCAAGCCCCGCGCTCGAAGCGTATCACCGTGGATGAGCGCCGCTTCGACAGCCGATATCGCGTGACCTTCAACCGGCATAACCTTGAAGAACACATTCTCGACGACCCATGATCCCATGGTCCTCGGCAATTCAAATTCCTTCCCGCCCCACATTGTGGCATAGAAGCCCCACCTCGGCATGGTCAACGCTGTAGGCGACCCCAACTGACCTGCCCTTGCGAGCAGCGCTAGATGCACAGCCCGCATGCACGAATCACCCGCTGCCCAACCTTTTCTCGGTATAGTATTGACGCCCGATCGATACACGCGGAGAGGATGCCCGTCCATCCAGACATGCGATATAGCCGCCTCGGTCTGCTCTTCCGAAAGACCGAGAAGCCAAGAGACAACGGCCGTCGAGGCGAGCTTGACAAGAATGACATGGTCAAGCCCGTGGGCATTGAAGGCGTTTTCCAGGAGGAAACAACCCTGGATTTCGTACGCTTTGATAATGGCCGTGAGTAGCGTGTTTATGGTCAACGGAGGTCCCGTGTGATGGATGCTGCCGTTGACGGCCGAACGACTGAGCCAGTCCGTCACGGCAAGGATTGCCCCGATGTTATCTGTTGTCCGTCAAGGGAGCCGTTTGCAAGGACTGAAAACACAGAGGCACCGTACCTGAAGGATGACCCCAGTCAGCGCCAGCTATAGCATCATTATGGTCAAGAAACCGTATCGCAGTCCCCATATCGAAAGCGCCTTTCACCGGATCGAGCCGATACGAGGTTCCAGGCAGTCGGAAGCCATCGGGAGTGGTACTGCCGGGGACAAAGGGCCCGAAGAGACGACGGCAATCAGCACTCTCCGACACGGTTTCCACAGCGCATCCCATGGCATCGAGGAGCGCAACGCGAGCGCAGTGCCATGCTTTGGAGCTCTGGATGTCGTAATGGAATACGTAGTCTTTGATGTCGCGGGTGACTTTGTCATAAGGTATGGGAGGCATCGTGCGGGTCTGTAGCTCATGAACCCAGACATCTAGGGGAGATCAAACACTTTATGGGAGGGTTTCGACGCTATCTAAATGGGCAGTTCTCAGACACCAATGTACCGAGAGTAATTGCTCCGAGGGCCTTGAATTTTTGCAAGGTTGGGAACGGCATCTTTCGGTATATTTTACGTATTTCAATTTTGACACTTTTTGGACAAAAGAAAAACCGAGACCAACCACCATTCCGTTTGAATAGTGCTACTTCTATATAGAAGCTTGAGCTTCCGTGATATTGTTGATGCCAATTACAAATTATACGTCCAGGCCACGAGCCTCCACACGGCGCGCGATCTACAATTTTGGCATGGAGTACGCACTTGGTGCGCTTGGTCCAGTATAAATGTGAGTGGGTCGGTAAAGCTTGATCTCTTGTGCTACATACTATATCAGTCACGGGTTCTTCAAAGATCTGATTCTGCCGATCAGCAACCGACGTACTCGTGGATTCTTTCCAATAAGCCATAAGGCCGACAAGGCGCTGTGCGAGCATCGCCAAGGGAATGAATTCCGGCTCGAACCCCCTGCGGTAGAAAGCATACAGTCAGCGCTGTCAGCCAAGCGTGGACTGTCCGCCCTTGCGGGAGATAGGAGACGAAAGCGGATTAGACGGAGAGTTCTCACATGCTGGTGAAAATGAAGTGACCATAGAAGTCCGCGTTTGCATTCAGATGTCTCGTCTTGAAGTACTCGTCAGCCGAAGCGACTCGCTCAATCTCCTGCGCCACTTCGAGCAGGGGGTTCGCCGCAGCATCAAGCTCGGTGAGAAGGTCTTTGATCGGTCCCAGTCTCGGATCAACCGCTTTGTATACGCGATGCCCGAATCCAAAGAGCCGCCGCTCACCCCTTTTGACATCCTCGATGAACGAAGACACATTTTGAGGCTTTCCGATCCGCTCCAATGTCCTGCAGGCCGCTTCCGGGGCGCCAAAATGCAACGGACCGCACGCGGCAGCAACCGCACTGATGAGACAGGACATCGGGTCCGCTAGCGAGGACGCAGTGGCGAGCAAGACGAACGTGGACAGCGTCATGCCGTGATCCGCATTCAAGACGGCGAAACGCCGGAAACACGACAACTGCAGGGGATCAGGTCGGCCGCTTGATGGGCTGACGAGTCCCATCATGACGAAGAGGTTCTCATAATAGGTGTTCTGGGTCGATGCGGGTGTGAACTTGATACCTTTTCGATGGCTGGCAGCCAGTCCGACCACCACCGCATAGGCCGCCACCGTTCTTATGACACCCTCATCGACAATCTCCGCGTTGCCATGATAAATGTTGCCGCCGGTGAAGGCAGGGATGGAGGCCGGATTGCAGCCCATGTAAGCAGCAAGGCCCGCCAAGACCATTGGCATCGGGCTACTAGACCTTCTGCGGGTAGAAACTTAACAACGAACCATCAACGGAATTGCGCCTTGGAACCGTTCCGCCGGCTTCGAGTGATGACTCACGGAAATGATCGCACGGCCTCTACCACACTCTCAGGAACTTCCACCATTGCGGCCCCCAATTTACATCGCAGGGACTCAATCTGCTGCCCCGTCGGATACTCCTTCCACACCATGAGGTGGAGCATCGCCTCGAAGTCGCACGTCCACAGTTGCTTCAAGTTGTAGCCACGATAACACAACTCGCCTCGATCGCTGTCTCTTTACATGGAGAAACCGGTCAGTCCAAGCCGCTCCGTACAGACCACGCCGCCGGGGTGTCCTTACGCGAAAGTGATCGAAGTCTCGACGACGGCTGTATTTTGGAGGCCGGGGTCGAACACGCGCAGCCCGTCGGCGACCTTGTCAGCTCTATTGAACTTGGTGCCGGGAGCTTTGATCCTCTTGAAGGCGGTGGCACGTACGCCATTGCGATGTATGGGTATCTCGTATTCGTGTGAAGTGCGAGAATCTTTGACAAAGAGCCTGCCTTCCGACATGTTTGCGCTTTAAAGAAGCCAAGGCTGACCTCTGTCCAGTCAGGTCACAGACTGCGCAGCTTCAAGTGAAGAGGTGAAGAGGCTTGTCAGGGTAGTAGAGAACATGGTAGAATAATGCCCACAGTCATGATAAGACATGGTGCTATCTTCAGCAAAATCTACCGTACCAAGAAAAAGAAAGGATTGACTGGCAACCTAGCCCAGTACGATTGTATGATTGTACGATTCTTACCGAAGTGCAAATGAAGCTCGCACATTTCATGCATGTTATTGCATCTACAATTGTATCCGTGTCTTCGGGGTTTTGTTTTCTGTAGATGTGAATCTCGGCAACTTATTGAATAAAAACCCGATGCCAGCATGATCATGACTTACTCCTCTGGCCCGATCGAAAAATCCCCTCGCTTATCTTTCCAACCCTCTTCATTATTCTTACGCCGGACCATTCTTTGTTTTTGATGTCCGAAGCTGCTTCATTGTCGGCTGCCGTTATGCAAAAGCCTCCGGTCATTACCCGGTAATTATCGATGATTGCACGAATCGCCAAGAGCATAGGCGACCACTACGACGCCATGGCTGTAAGAGGAGACTGTGACACAGAAGAGAGCGTATACCATCACGCACGTCTAAGATTTCACATCTTTGTCCTTTCCTGAAACCTGATTGGCCTTTTGATGTGACTCCCTAGGCTCATGAAACCATGACGTACAATTCAGTGAGTGATATAAAAGTCAAAGCTGCGATGCCTCACGTGGCGCACGTCGAGCTTCCTCGCCGACCTCAACATCATGCCTCTCGGGAGCCAAGCTGGGAGGAGCTTCGGCTCGTGTTTGAAAGCCTCTCACGCGATCCTGAGATTCGCGTCATTGTCCTCTCCGGGATGGGAGGACAGGATCTCCACGAATTTAGTAAGGACGGGCAAGGGGAACGTCTCAAACGCAGCATGCAAAGCTGCATCGCCACCATACTGGCATGCGCAAAACGTAGGTAATGTCTGCATCAGAAGACATTCCTAACCCCTCTCTTGTACCTGATAGGAGTTGAGCTGATGGCACTGGTAGCTGTGATTTGCGTTACGCTCGGCTCATGTTGGACACAGAGCATGGGACTGATCAGCGCCTGCGATATTCGGATTTCTGCTTCCAGCGCATCATTTGCAGTCAAGCAAACAGACCTCGCTGACTCTCTATTCCTTCGACTCTTACCAAAACTCGTCGGGAACAGCAGCTGGATCTTTGACGTCACGTTCAGCGGAAGAGAATTCGACGCACGCGAAGCCTTGCGCGTGGGCTTCGTTACTAGGGTGGTGGATGGCGAAGACGAGGCTCTCCGGGAAAGTTTGAATTTGGCAGAAACCATTGCGGCAAGGAGCCCGAGATTCGTGCAGAAGTCGAAGCAGGCGTTGTGGCGGGTCCGCAACATTCGAGCAAGTAAGCACCTACTTTTCTGCATGACACTCTGGGGCTCTTCTAAATCTGGATTGAAATTGATTCAGGGATCCAATCAGCAAAGAAATGGACTCACGGATATTCTGAGGCTGAGTTGGTGGCCGACTTGGATCAAGCTCTTGGTGTGGGAAGTATGAGAAATATGGTCGCGCGTCAAAAGCTGTAGTATCACATTGAACGCTACGATCAGTAGCGCGAGTTCGTATCAATTTTTCCTAGAACAGACGGCGTCAGCGAATGTATGTGGATAAGCCGGGGAGTATTACTGGCAATCATTAGCACAGAAGTGTCCGAGACAATGTTATAAGTACTCTTCCATTTTACTCTGGAAACCTTCACAGCAACCGACTGGCCTGCAACCTCAACGAACAAGAGACCATATTGTTGTAGTGTTAAAACGTGCCAAAAGCAGTCCTGCACAGAATGCCTAAGCTCAGACTTCTCTGCCTGCATGGTGCCGGTACAAATACGGAGGTAAGTCGGGCGTTGTTGAAGACCGACCACTTCAGCCTTACGTAGACTGACTCGCACACACGAAGATCCTAAAGCACCAGTTGGGTATCACTTCCCCGACAATGTTCTGAAAATGGCGGACAGGATACTGATCCGCTCCTGAAGGCCCCCTCGCTCGTGAACTCGAAAAGGACAACGCCGCCTCATTCCACCACATTGAGGGCGAAGTCGAATCGCCACCAGGTCCCGGCATTGGCGGTTTCTACGAAGGGCCATACCTCAGCTTCTACAAATGGCCACGGACAGTCCAGGACGACGAACAATCGATCATGAACGCATATGACCTTCTCTCGGAGACCGTCGAAGAGGAGGGCCCCTTCGACGGCGTCCTTGGTTTCTCCCACGGAGGAACCCTCGCCGCGGGCTTCCTGGCCCATCATGCAAAGCAGCATCCATACGGCCCGGCGCCTTTTCGATGCGCCGTCTTTATCAGCTCGCTCCCACCCTTTCAGATAGACGACGCTGAGCAATTGCATTTCGATGACACTGTGTTGGGGCATATCAACATTCCGACTCTCCACGTCGTTGGGAAAAGTGATTTTGTCTACAACCACTCTCTCAGGCTGCACGGACTTTGCGATGCTGAATCAGCAAGCCTAGTGGTTCACGACAAGGGGCATGAGATTCCAGGCGACCGGAAGTTCGTAGCTGCGATGACAAAGGCGCTAGGAGAACTTAGCACCAGAGCTTCTTTTCTTTCTTGAGGATTAGATCTTAGGAATGACACAGACATTCATAGAACGGGCCTCTAGGCTTGCGAGGATATTGTTTCCGGGCGTTATGTGCCGATGTGCTTCGATGAGAAAATCACCATGTACACATAGACCAGGCCCATCACGGCCATCTTCCCGGTCTCAAATAAGCGTGGTAGGATGTGAGATGCACGCTTTCTGGCACAGATTCTTTCAAAAAGTACCGTTGCCGAGCCAAATGGGCCGGAATCTTCCAATAGTAATCACTCTTAGTCAAGCTAGTCGTCGAGAACTTCCGTTCTCTTTTATCCTTGTCGTAGCCTTCGCAGCTCCTTCAGATCAATCTATGATACGAAATTAAGTCAGCTACAAAGTACCCTGCATAGTTCTTTGCCTGATGCCAACATCCATATTTTCTTGAACGATGTCAGTCTGAGGCGTTACAGGTTGAGCTTCTGGGTCAGTAGGACAGCGTATACGCAGCACCTGGCATTCGAAGAAGCCAGATCTCACGAGCCAAGTTCAACATGGCTTCCTCCCTTGATCTCAATGGCGCCACTGAATCTACCAAGTCCCACAGTATCGAGAGACAGAATGCTTCAAACACTCTTCAGGAGGACAAATCGATGCCAATTGCCATCGTCGGAATGGGTTTCCGGGGACCCGCAGACGCCACCAGCGTCGAGAATCTGTGGAAGATGATTTCCGAGGGGCGCGAAGGTCGGAGCGAGATCCCCAAGGATAGATGGAATAACGACGCCTTCTATCATCCCAACTCCGCCAGGAATGGAACCGTAAGCCCAGCTTCATTTTGTAAAGAATTGCAGGGCACTTTGAATGACCACTGGTGCAGCATAATGTGGAGGCAGGTCATTTCATGAGAGACGACCTATCCCGTTTCGATGCTCCTTTCTTCAGCATGACCAACATGGAGGTTGCTGTCAGTAATTCCATGTATAGACCCTTTGATCTTCTCAAAGATAACAAATTCAGGCGCTGGACCCTCAACAACGACTGCTGTTGGAGTGTACTTACGAGGCTCTGGAGAACGGTCAGGGCATTCCTCCCTTGATTTAAAGCCATCAATAGCCTGACTCCAGCAGCCGGCACTCTCCTCGACGAGATCTTAGGGACCCAAACCTCCGTCTTCGTTGGCTCCTTTTGCGGAGACTATACCGACATGCTTCTTCGAGATCCTGACACGGTCCCCATGTATCAATGTACCAACAGCGGACACTCACGAGCGACCCTCGCCAATCGACTTTCCTACTTTTTCGACCTGCATGGCCCCAGCGTCACCATTGACACCGCCTGTTCTGCTAGCCTAGTATCGCTGCATCTAGGTTGCCAAAGCTTGCGCACCGGCGACGCGAAACGCGCCATCGTGGCAGGGGCAAATGTGATCCTGAGCCACGAAATCATGATTGCGATGAGCATGATGAGGTATGGGAGACTCTCGCCTTGCCTGGTCAAGAATCGCGACTGAGTACTGACGCTGAACAGATTCATGTCGCCCGATGGGCGGTGCTACACGTTTGATGATCGCGCTAATGGATACGCTCGAGGAGAGGGTGTCGGTAGCATCATTCTCAAGCCATTAGCGGATGCGCTGAGGGACGGAGACACTATTCGCGCTGTCATCCGCGGCACTGGTTCCAATCAAGACGGCAAAACGTCCGGCATCACTTTGCCGAGTGCAGCCGCACAGGAAGCGCTGATAAGAAGCACTTACGAGAATGCTGGCTTGGATCCGATCGAGACAACTTATGTGGAAGCTCACGGGACAGGTTCGTAGTGTTCAGATATGCCAGTTGTCACTGACCAGTCCTTTCTCTAAAGAAAATTTCTGACGTTGAGGCCTCCGCAGGTACGCCCGCTGGGGATCCTTTGGAGACGGGAGCTCTTTCCAAAGTCTTCTGTCCGACTCGATCGTCCGAGGAGCCTCTCAAGATCGGGTCCATCAAGACGAACGTGGGCCATTTGGAAGGGGCCAGTGGCATTGCAGGGGTCATCAAGACCGTCCTGATGCTCGAGAATAAACTCATCCTACCGAATCGAAATTTCCAAAATGCAAACCCTAGGATCCCGTTGTACGACTGGAAATTGAAGGCGAGCATGAGCCAGTCACTTTTGGAACTTGTTCATCGTTTGGCTAAGTCTTGAACGCAGGTACCAACGCGTGTTGAGCTTTGGAATGTCAAGGGTCCTAGGCGAGCTTCAGTGAATAGCTTCGGCTATGGCGGATCAAACGCCCATGCCATCCTCGAAGATGCGCCCGGCTATTTGTCGTCTCGCGGCCTCCAAGCTCCATACCGTACAACGCAGTCTTTGCTTGCTATGAATCTGGTTGCTTCAAATGACAAATCTCCGAACGGTTCCGCTGATAGCACGATTGAATCTATGAATGGTAGCCCTTCATGCGAGCCCATCAACGACCTATCTAGCGGCTCCACTGATGGTCTTTCCACTAGCTCCACCAACACCAGTCCCGTAAGTACCGAATACAAGCATAACCTCAACGAAGAACTTGATCCCAAACCTGCCGAGCACATCCTCGATAATTCCAGGAGCCGGGCCACCCGGCTCTTTGTCCTTTCCGCTGTCGACGAAGCAGCGGGCAAGAAGCAGGCAAAAGCCCTTGCAAAATATTTGGAAGAGCGGGGCAAGCAGTCTGATGACAGTTTTCTGGATGATCTCGCTTACACTCTAGACGAAAGGCGGTCGAAGTTCCTTTGGAAGGTGGCGATATCTGCCACTTCAACCGGTGATTTGATCGAGAAATTGAAGGCTGAGATCAAGTTTTCCAAGGATTCCAAGAAGCCTACTATCGGTTTTGTATTCACGGGTCAAGGGGCTCAATGGTGCGGGATGGGTCGCGAACTATTAGCGTCCTATCCCGTCTTTCAGAGTGCCATGGAGACGATAGGTGCCAAACTGACAAGTATTGGAGCTCCGTTCGACTTGATAGGTAAGTCCCCTGGTTTTCCCACAGTCAACTCTAGTTCAGTATATTTGCTGACATTCCTGCTGGTAGACGAGATCACGAGAGATTCGAAAGACTCCCAAATCGGGCTTGCGCTCTACAGCCAGCCAATCTGCACTGCGGTGCAAATCGCCCTGGTCGATCTCCTTCACTCTTGGGGAATCACCCCGTCTTCCGTGACCGGTCATTCAAGTGGAGAGATTGCGGCCGCCTACACCTTCGGCGCTTTGACCTGGGAAGATGCAATGAAGGTTGCCTACTACCGCGGCGTTGCATCGAGCAACATGCAGAAAACCGGCAAAGTGAGAGGAGCAATGATGGCGGTCGGAATGTCCGAAGAGGATGTCCAGCCTTACATTTCCGCCCTGAAAAAGGGAGAAGCGAGGGTGGCATGTGTGAACAGCCCATCTAGCACGACAATATCTGGTGATGTCTCCGCAATCGATGAGTTGCAAAACATACTCGAGGAAAAGAAACTGTTTGCGCGCAAATTAGCCGTGGAAGTGGCTTACCATTCGCATCACATGGCTCTGGTTGCTGAGGAATATCTCGCAGCCATTTCCGGGATTTCTACCCTAAGCGGGAGAGAAGACGTTCAATTCTTTTCTTCCGTGACTGGCAAGAAAGTCAATTCTGCTTCAGAGCTGGGACCTGCTTACTGGGTATCCAACATGGTCAGTCAAGTCAAGTTTGCAGACTCCCTGCGTCAGCTTTGCTATGAGACCAGTTCTGGAAAAAGACAGCGCAAGCGTGCTGCAGCTCTGGCGGTCAATACTCTCATCGAAATTGGTCCTCATGCAGCTCTTGCTGGTCCTGTCAGACAGACTCTGCAAGCCGGCGCAAATTTGAAAGACGGGTCCATTGAGTACCTGTCCGCGCTCGTTCGCAAAAGCGACGCTGTGAAAACCGCGCTCGAGGTTGCATCCAAATTGGTCGTCAGAGGTTATCCAATAGCGTTCCCTGCAATCAACCGGCCCATGAGACAAGGCAGTCCCAAACTGCTTGTCGATCTACCGTCCTACTCATGGAACCACGGCGAGTCCTACTGGGCCGAGCCCAGAATCAGCACTGTTTTCCGCAACAGGAAATTTCCTAGGACAGATCTTCTCGGTGCGCTAGACATGAGCTCGAACCCGCTTGAACCCCGCTGGCGAAACCACATACGCACATCCGAGATACCTTGGATTAACGATCATAAGGTACAGTCCAACGTTGTCTATCCTGCAGCTGGGTACATCGTGATGGCTATCGAGGCCGCTTTCCAGCGCGCGACGGAGAGATCCGTGACCAATATCACCGGGTATCGGCTGCGTGAAATCTCCGTCGGATCGGCGCTGATCATCCCCGAGCAACCTGGAGAGGTCGAGGTCTTGGTGACCTTCAAACCCTATTCAGAGAGTGTTCGGTCTCCCTCAGACATCTGGGACGAATTCTGCGTGTTTTCCGTCACCGAAGACAACAGGTGGACCGAGCACTGCCGTGGCCTTGTTAGTGTTGCAACACCACAGAAAAGTGCAAACATTATCAACGGCGACGTTCAGGCGGCTGCGGAGAAAGGATCCCAAACTAAGGTTATCGCAGAGGCTGAAGAGAAATGCGTGAAAGATGTCGATGTCAAGGAATTCTACACGCACCTGACGAACCTTGGGCTCGAGTACGGTAAGACCTTTGCGAATATGATCAAGGCACGCTCAGCTCGCAACTCATGTGTTGCGGAGATTGTATGCCCTGACACCGCATCAGCCATGCCCATGAACTTTCAATATCCTTTCATTTTACATCCAGCAATGCTCGACAGCATGCTTCACCCTATTTTCGTCGCATTGTCTGCTGATGTCGGACCACTTCAAGATCCAGTTGTGCCTGTCTTCCTGGGTGAGATTTTTGTGTCACAAAGCATAGCCTCCCACCCAGGTGCCACATTGAGCACGTACACCTCGACAAAGAAAAAGGACGAGCGTTATATCTCAGCATCACTGATCGCAGTCGACAAGAAAGCGCCGGATGACGGACCTGTGCTGACGATAACCGATTTGGAGTGTACGATACTCGCGAGAGATACGGTGGAGACTTCCAACCAAGAGATGAGACGTGTGGCTCATAACTTCAAATGGGAGCCTGACGTTGACATGCTTTCCTCCCAACAAGTCACAGATCTTTGTCTCTCAAGGCAACCCTTCACCGAGGAGATAGACGATAATAGGGCCATGGAGCAGGTGGCTTTTTACTACATGGAATGGACACTGACAATCGTCGCTACCAGCGAGGTGCACAACATGCACCCTCAACATCAGCGATTATGGGATCGCATGAAGTCCTTTGTTGGCCGAGTACGGGAGGAGAAGCTCGATGTGCAGACTGCTCCATGGATCAACGCCAGTCAGTCGGAACAGGTAGACTTGAGGCATCGTGTAAGGGATTCCGGAGCCGAAGGCAATCTCCTGTGCCACATAGGGCGTCAACTCCCTGCCATCCTGAGGAAAGAGGTGGAACCGTTGCACCTGATGATGGAAAAAGGGCACCTTGGAGGACATCTCGAAGCTTACAAGAAGGAGAGCCCTCGATACAATCGCTCATTAAGAGCGCTCAGCATATATCTCGAGCTGTTGGGCCACAAGAATCCTCACCTATCTGTACTCGAGATGGGTCCAGAAGCTGGAGGATCAGCGTCGACCATCATGCAAGCTTTAAGCGGTACTGAAGATGAAGTCGCTCGCTTCGAGAGATACACCTACACCAATGTCAGCAACGAGAGTTTTGAAGACGCGAAAGAAAGGTTCTCTGCTTGGAAGCATCTACTTACCTGCCAAAGTCTCGACATCGAAGTGGACCCATTAGAGCAGGGATTCGAAGCAGAGTCTTATGATGTTATCATTGCCGTCCATGCACTTCATGGGACCAAGTCAACTCCTGATACATTGAATCACGTGCACAGGCTACTGAAGCCTGGGGGAAGATTGATCTTCATAGAAATGACTCGAGAAAGTTTGTCAAGTACTATAATGTTTGGCACACTGCCGGGTTGGTCGGTTGTGCAGGCCCCAACCCTGTCTGAGCAGGCATGGCACAGCGCGCTGTTGCAGAGTGGCTTCTCGGGCCTGGAAGCAGCTGTGTGGGACTCTCCTGACGAGCAGGACCATCAAAGCTCCATGATGGTCTCCATGGTTCCTCGAAAGACCAGCGTGACCCAGCCCGATGCCCTCGTTATCGCCGAGGAACATGATTGCGGGGTCTCCCTGGTCCGCCTCCTTTGCTTGCTTTCGGACTTGAAAGTTTCCGTGGGGGTATCAACATTCGCAAACGCGAAGCCCGAGGGAAAGGTCTGCATAGTCCTCAGTGAGCTCTGTGGCTCGTACTTGTATGATCCCACCCCGCAGCAGTTCGGCACGATTAAAGATATCTTCAATCGAGCTAAAGGTGTCTTGTGGGTCATTCGTAGGGGGATTTGCTCACCCACGGACCCTAACGGAAGCCTGGTGTTGGGTCTGGCCAGAACTGCTCGATCGGAAAATGGTGGGACTACCATCGTCACACTCGATCTCGATAAGGGGACACCACTCGCAGACAATGCCGCCGCCGATACAGTCTTCTCGCTGTTTAAAAGCCACTTTGCGCTCGAACGAGACGGCAACCGCACCCTTGATGTTGAATATGCTGAGAAGAATGGAGTGCTAACGATCCCTCGCATTATTGAGAATAATGCCATGAATCAGACCCTCAAAGCATTGATGAGCATGCCGGTGCCGGAAGACCAACGATTCCACCAGCTTGGCCGGCCTCTTCGCATGGAAGTTACCCCGGGCTTCCTGGACTCAATCCGTTTCGTTGATGACGAGAGATTCATCCAAGAACTCTCAGATGATGATGTGGAGATCGAGGTCAGAGCGGTAGGTCTGAACTTCAAGGACGTGATGATGGGTCTTGGCCAGATTCTGTCCGAGGCGCTTGGTGGAGAGGCGAGTGGTGTCGTGACGCGGGTTGGCAAGTCTGTTCATGGCTTCTCGGTTGGAGATCGGGTTTCTTGCTACGGGTTCGGTACCTTCTCCAACTTTTACCGGGGAACATATTCAGCGTTCCAGAAGATACCCGACGACATGAGTTTCGAACTCGGGGCAGCCTTACCAGTCACATATTGTACTGCCTTCTATTCGGTATATCATCTTGCCAGAGTCTCCAAAGAAGACTCGGTCTTGATCCATGCGGCAACGGGTGGGCTAGGACAAGCCATTATTGAGCTCTGCCAATTGATTGGAGCCGAAATCTTTGCTACGGTGGGCACACTCGAGAAGAAAGCTCTTCTAATGAATCGCTTTGCCATACCTGAGGATCATATCTTCTTCAGCCGTGACGGTAGCTTCGCTAGCGAAATTATGAGAATGACTGGTGGTAAAGGTGCCGATGTGATCATGAACTCTCTGGCCGGAGAGGCACTGCGTCTCACCTGGAATTGCATCGCGCCCTACGGACGATTCGTTGAGCTAGGTGCCCGTGACTTGACGGTGAACACGCGTTTGGAAATGGCAAATTTCCTTAAGAATCCGATATTCGCAGCCTTCAATCTCGTTTACTTGATCAGGCAAAAACGTGCTGTGGCAGATAGAGTGTGGGCTGACGTGATGGAACTGTTCCATCAGAAATCTCTCAATGGTCCCACACCACTCCGCGCACATTCTATGTCGGACGTCGAGAAAGCTCTCCGAATCATGCAGACGGGACAACATATCGGCAAGTTAGTAGCGGTAGCAGAGCCTGAGGTGACAGTCAAGGTATGTCTAGAGTGGGAAGTGATTTCGGAATATCGCTAACATTTCCAGGCCGTCCCCCAATCCTCAAGTAAACGCTTATTTCGTACGGACGCGTCGTATTTGATCGTCGGAGGCCTTGGTGGTGTCGGACGAGCTACAGCGAGTTGGATGATTGAGCAGGGTGCCAAAAATCTGATCTTTGCCAACCGGAGCGGTTTGGTGCGACAAGATGCCAAAGATGCCGTCCAAATACTCCAGGGTAAAGGAGCAAGTGTTGCGGTTTATCCATGTGACGTCTGTGAGTCCGCACAGCTGAACAACCTTATTACTCAAAGCTCGAAAAGTATGCCGCCAATCCGCGGAGTCATTCAAAGTGCTATGATCCTCAGAGTAAGTTGTTCCTTTCACGTTCGCAGCAAGTCTCTTACCTACGGTCTCAGGATATGTTGTTGGAAAAGATGACACTCGAGGACTACAACGCGGTCATTAGGCCAAAAGTGCACGGGACTTGGAACCTACATAGGCAACTTCCCAAAGATATGGACTTCTTCCTGATGCTCTCATCAGTGAGCGGCATTATCGGCAATGCCACTCAAGCCGCTTATGCAGCCGGCTCCACGTTTCTGGATGCATTTGCCTCATACAGAAACTCTCTTGGCTTGCCAGCAACGACGCTCGACCTCGGTGCCATAACAGGTATAGGCTACCTTGCCGAAAACAAAGAGCTCGCAGAAGGCATGGAGCGCCAAGGCTTCGAAGGCACGAACGAGGAGAGACTCATGGCTCTCATCCATGTCGCGATCGCCGAGCCTCGTCAGCAGGGTCCTCTGGCTCAAGTTGTGACGGGACTGGGTACTTGGAAAGAAGGCACCTCGCTCGGCTCCTTCGACTCGCCTCCGTTCGCGCACTTCCGTCGTCGCGCCCTCGATGCGAATGGCGGGAACGGCCAGGCTGATTCTTCGGGTCGAGTTGGAGACGCGTTGCGTCAGGCTTCAACCTTCGAGGAGGCAGCTGACAGGATTTGCGCGGCGTTGGTGGACAGGATTTCTTCGCGATCGTTGATCCCCGTGGACAACATCGACACATCGAAAGCGATCACGGAGTTCGGCATCGATTCTCTGGTCGCGGTCGAGCTGCGCAATTGGATTGCCAGAGAGATGGAGAGCACAATTCCAATCCTGGACTTACTGGCCAATCAATCTCTCCTGCAGCTGTCGGCCACGATTGGGCAGAAGTCACGCTTGGTGAAGGTCGCGACGGCGGAGAAGCCATAAACTCGGTGTTCAACCTCTTTTCAGGTCGCAATTGTGATCTGGGCCTGCTGCTCACAAACAATCATCCGAGCTCGGTCCAGTTCCTACAGGAGACATAGGTAGCTTGCGGTTGAGGCAACCGCGACAACGTGTGGATGAATTGATGGAGCAGTTGCCGCGGGGCAATTTCCAAGTTTATAACCGGGAATAATATCGTCGAATCAGACTCATCCTGTAGGGTATGAAAATGTAATAAGTCGACTGTTCGGAGGAAGTTTCGTGCGGTAGCTTGCTTGGACTACAGAGGAATGTTTGTGGCAGTGACAGTATGCCAGGCACGCTAGAACTCTGAAGGAATTCAATGTCGTCCCTTCTCTGATTAATTGCAAGTGCTTTTTGGTATTTATACGCGCGTCTATCCGAACTATGAAGGATAATAATTACCTGCGACCTGCTCATGTGAATACTTGCGCCACCACATTCGTTCCCCGTGATATCACGACACCCTTGACTATGCGTACGATGAGTAATGTTGTCTGCTCTTGGAGTCGATAGGGTCGAGTCCGATCCGGCTGCGCGACCGGAGATCGCGACGTGGCGCAAGAGAGTCGCGACGGTGGGAGGGTGGCTCGTCCCTCGCTAAAGCGGCCGCCCCCGGGCGAGCTTCGACCTCTCGGACTGAGTACGCCATTGATTGTGACGGGCCCACTTGCGATCGTTTCTGTCGATGTCGTAGGGCTGTTGATGCTGTTGATACTGTTGATACTGTTGATGCTGCTGCTGCTGCTGCTGTGGTCTCCCTCGCACGCGTCGCTCGAAATCGCGACACAACGGTCCGACGTGCGCTCTCCACACCGTCGCACCGTAAGATACTCCGAGCTCTACTGGAGCAAGCCGGCGGGCTCGTAGCCAGCACCACGTACGAGCGGATCTCATCGCTGGCCAACTGCAGAGTATTATTTTTAGACTTACAACGCTATCCGAGCGAACATGTGAGAGAAGCTCTCCTTGCTGAAAGTTGACGACTGCTCTATCAATCGAACGGCTCGTCCTGCATTCGATGTACTACTATTCTCACCATTGATCACAAGAAGATGAAAAATTCCCGCCACGTACCACCCAAGACCCTGTCTCTGCTGCGCCAGCACCTCATCCTCGAATCACTCCCACTTCCTCTCGTAAACCCCGATCCACTGCCCCCACCCAACGACGTTGCCCACAATAGCCGCGCCCAACCCATCCTTTGTAACCTTGCCCATCGTGTCCGTATCCACCGGCTCTTTCAAGGCAACCAACTGATAGTAATACCGATGCGGTCCATGTCCCATCACGGGCTTCGGTCCAAGATAATGACCGCCCCGTGCATTCTTCAGATACTTGAAGCCGCCCTTCGCCACGTACGGACCACTAGTCCTCTTAGCGTCGGCACCGGGATCCACGGGATCCACGTCATCCGCCGCGACGGCCGTGGTGCGCGCGGGGACGCCGTAGAACAGTCCGTGGAAGAGGACGGCCGGGATGGGCAGGTCGACGTCTTCGCAGAGCAGGATGTACTCCTTGGCGCCCTCGACGCGGTTCCAGGCGAGGGTCGGGAACCGGTCTTTGGACCCGCGGGGCCCGTCGCCGCTGTGGTGCAGCTTCATGGTGGAGCCGGACGGGCCGCATTCTGGGCAGGTGAGGTCGATGGTTGGGGTGGGGTGGTCTTTGAAGGCGGGGCCGTTGATGAAGGCTTTGGCTTCGTGGCCTTTGCAATAGAAGAGGAGGGTGCCGAGGGTGTACTCGATGAAGGCTGGGGGACCCATGGAGGCGGAGGAGGTGGTAGGATTGTAGTGATTTTCTCTGTCTCCGGCACAGGCCTGAGGTTAATGCATCCACAAAAGTCCCCGCATCGTCACTTCATAGCGTACCTTGTTAAGCGAAGCCGAGAAGAGCAATTTTAGAAGGAGTCACAGGTAAACTAGATATGGACACCCGAAATTGCACACGAAAACCCGGCCTGGAGACCTGTTTGCCGAAAAGTGTTGGTGGCATCTCCACTGACCAGAAGTCGCCGACTGAAAGTTGCCGAACACTCCAACAAGCTTCACACAACGTTACGTGGCATCACCGCCGACATGTTCACCTACTCAGAAGTATTTGTTAAAAGGAGGACCTCAATTTACATACTGGAGCAGAAGTATTTTCGACACTCCCTCAGAACAATTCGTGCATTCGGTTGCCTCTGCCGCACTCTCAAAATGTTCTATCTGCGCTTTCTCGCTCTCGGCCTAGCCGCTAACGTCTTGCCAGCCGCAGCTGGGGTAACAGACCTCTGGGGTCACCGTCACCAGGCTCAGGGGCCCATCCCTCTAGCCGGAGACTGCCAGGTAAAGCCCACAAATGTCAAGACTAACGACTTGGCTGTCACCCCCAACGACATCCTCCGAGCGAACAGAGACGGCTTCTTCTTTGAGAACCCGGAAACCGACTGCAAATACGCGTCGCAGCCCTACATTTACAAGTCTCATTTGACGCTCGAGACCGACTTCCCCGGCACCTTGTTCAAAGTCATGCACAAAGATGCCCATGTCCAAGTCGTGGGCCATCATCCATTAGCGGGCATCTACCATGATACTATGCACTTCTTTGTCAACGCTCTCCGTCGTCTTGCCGTCACTCAATCAGAACATCAAGATCTTTTTCGTGTGAAATTGATTGGCATTCATGGAGGATGCAACGAGGAATGGTCCGTGCAGGAAATACAATTCTTTTCAAGGACCAACACTGGTAAGCTCCAATCACGTGACCTCTTCACCAACCCCCTACCCCCCTTCCTTCCACCTCACCCTCTGAAGAACGGTACGAAGACTGAGGCAAGCCATCGCTCGTAACAGGCTGGGATGTTGACCTTGTGAACGTGTGGGTCACAAGGTGGAGCCCGGAAGGCCAAATGATCGAGGTGCGGACGTATGTCGATTCCACCATAACGATACAAATGTTGCGCGACAACGAGGTTTGGACGAACGCAACGAGTGACACGGATCGTCCCGATTTTGAACCTGGACCAGCCGGCATGCCCGACTTGGCAGCCCTGGAGCAACTCATGCCCGAAAAAGATCGGCCACAGCATTGAGGCTCGGCCATTGTGTAGGTCCCAAGCAGTGAATCCTCGGTGGATTAGCCTCATTTGGCCCTTGAGATTGACTCCAGTGGGCTGCTGGTCGATGACCCTGGTTGGAAGGATGTTTTGTCGTTGGAGGCGGAAGCGGATACGTTAGACGATGTGATGTATTGGAGGCAAAGTTTGATACCTTTAGTTTGCAAGTCTTAGTCACGTGTGGTCAGTAAGAGAGAGCGTTGTTGCGTTGGTGTTGAACATTAAAATCTCCCTGAGCTCTCCTCGCTCACTCATAGCTTTGAAAACGTACTCCATCGTTCATGACTCTTGGTGTCATCGACAGTCCTTCGCGTCTTCCTGTAAATGCCAGCATTACAAGTAGTTCATCCTTCACCTATTGCGCAGAGTGGCACCAGTGGGAATATCTCACGCTGCTCCGTGTCATGATTCCCGGCAGTCTTTCGCCGATGACCGATCCGTTCACCAACGAATCATCGGCATCCAGCAAACTGCGACAGGTCAGCATGGGCCTCGGAGTCGGATCCGGAGACATTTCTTCGTGGAGCTCAGGCCGTCTCCACGCTGCCATTGATTGGACATGGAGGGCACGGATTTTGTAATAAATAGCAAGACGATGAAGCATCTTTCCAGACACCCCGCTCCAAGTGCTTTGCTTGTTTGCGACGAAAGATCCGAGGCCCCAGCCCTTTGCCAATCTCATCATGTCGACAGACACAAATGGATCCACGAAGCATACACGTACAGACGTCCGGCCGGCGTCAGATGAGGAAACGCCGCTGCTCGGGAAGCAAGAGCAGTACTCGACTTTCCCAGACCGGCAGAAGAAGTACATCATCCTGACCGCAGCATTTGCCTCCACCTTCTCCTCCATCTCGGCCAACATATACTATCCTGCCCTCAACTCGATAGCAACGGATCTGCATGTCAGCGCGTCCCTCATCAATCTGACCATCACGACCTACTTGGTAAGTCTCCTTCCGCTCTGGCAGAAGCCAGGTGCTATGCACATGACGGATGCTGGGGAGTGACATCGAAACGATCCGAACAGATCTTCCAAGGTCTAGCGCCGACCTTTGTGGGCTCCCTATCGGATTCCGCAGGGAGAAGACCGGTCTACATCATCTGCTTTACCATCTACATCAGCGCCAACATCGCTCTCGCCCTCCAACACTCCTACCCGGCCCTCCTCATCCTGCGCGCCGTCCAAAGCTCCGGCAGCAGCGGCACCGTAGCCCTCGCGAGCGCGGTGGCGGCCGATCTGGTGACCTCCTCTGAGCGCGGCAGATACATGGGCCTCGCATCCCTCGGCTCCATCATGGGGCCCACCCTCGGCCCCATCCTCGGCGGCCTCCTCAGCGAATACCTCGGCTGGCGCTCGATATTCTGGTTCCTGGCCATCTTCGCCTCCGCCATCTTCGTGCCGATGCTCCTCTTCTACCCGGAGACGTGCCGCAACGTCGTCGGGGACGGCTCCATCCCGCCCCCGCCCTGGAACCGCTCCTACCTCAACTACCGCGACGGGAAAGCACGGGGAATCCGTGGCCACTCGAGCGATGACGACCAGCTCCACGCCCCGCGGCGTTCCTTCGCGCCGAAGAGACGGCGCGGCAGCAGCAACCGGCTCAGGATCCCGAACCCAATCGCCACGCTGAGGTTTCTCTTCGAGCTGCCCACGGGCCTGATCCTCCTCTGTAACGGGATTCTGTTCGCGGGGTATTGCTTCGTGACGTCGAGCGTGCCATCGCAGTTCCACGACATCTACGGGGTGAATGATCTGCACTTGGGTCTGATATTCATCGCGCCGGGTTTGGGGACCCCGATGGGCGCGTGGCTGAATGGTCTTGTCGTGGATTGGAATTTCCGACGCATTGCAGCTCAGCAGCAGCAGCAGCAGCATGAAGATTTGCCGCCAACGGTGGCTATGAATGGAGACGCTGGCGGTGGTGGCAGCAAGAAACAGAATCTAGATCATTTCCCCATTGAGAAGGCGCGGCTCCAGATCGCTCTGCCTATGCTGGTCTGTTCCTCCTCCTCCCTCCCTTTATAGCCGATCTCTCTTCCCGATGTTGTCCTCCCCTCGACTGCCCTCCCCCCCCGGGCGCCACATCCAAGTAGGTATTGAGAACAAAGGCTAATTCCAATCAAATCCCCGTCTTGAAACAGTACATCGGCGGCTTCTGCATAACCATCTACGGCTGGCTCATCCACCTACAAGTCCCCATCTACTTTCCCATCGCCCTCCTCTTTCTCATCGGCTTCTCCGTCACGGCATGCTTCAACGTCATGAACGTCCTCATCGTCGACCTGAACTACTCCACCCCGGCCACCGCGACGGCCGCCAACAACCTCGTGCGCTGCTTCCTGGGAGCTGGGTCCTCGGCGCTAGTGCATCCGATCTTAAACGCGCTGGGGAGGGGATGGGCGTACACGGCGCTGGCAGGGGTGTGGTTTGTTCTTGTGGGGCCACTTCTAGTGGTCATATGTAGCTGGGGTTTTAGATGGCGGAGGAAGCGCGATGAGGACTAGATCTGGAAGAAGGGGTTTAGGATTTGGTGCGCAAGGAAGGCGGCACACAGGCGCAGTGCAAATGAGGATATGGAGGAGAGATGGGTCCCTGACTTCGGTTTTCTGTGTAGGTCACCGATTGGAACAATCCGAACGGAAGATTCAAGAGCCGTTCTTTTTTTGAGAGAATTTTTTGACGTTAGAAGGGAATAAATAGAATGCCGCAAATAAAGAAGTAGATGAGTATCAAAAGGCAGCCAAAGAAAACCATTGGAAGACTAATCGACTTCATCGTTCATAGACCCATTAGTGATCGACCAGCCAATGATGTATTTGAAAGAGAAAGACGCCTCCTCGGGCCTTTGTACTTCGCAACTTTCCTTTGAGAACCACGATCTCATCCGGACTAGCCGGAGAGAAAGTGTGAGGGACCTATTCCACACCATCTCTTACGCTCCCTGTTCACCCATCCACCAGCTATCCATCCCACAGCTCCACACGCCCGATGACCGACCGCAGCCGCTTGAACGTCTCCGCCATCATGATCGTCCCGTGTTTGGAGTTGGAATTCTGCGGGCTGCTCCGTTGCATGTACGGCATCAACTGGCGCAACGTCGCCGAAAAGCTGCTCAGACGCCCCTGCAGGAGCTGTTTGAGGAACTTGTTCTTCTCTTCGGACAGGATCTCGTGGCTCCCGACGAGCAGGGGCAGTTGATCGGCTGCCGCTCTCGCGGCTGGCCTTGCGGCGCGTTTTCCTACCCCTATCATGTCTGCCACCTGTGGTGTCGGCATCGGGGTCGGAGCGGTCGGCGGGTGTTGGGGGTTGGACGAGCGACTGCCATTGTTGTTTTCGACCGGCGACCGAATATTGCCGAATCTCGACGAGTTTTCAAGCATGCAGACGACGTTATCCACAATAATTGCCAGCAGGAACAGGATTGTGGGGCGTTTGATGGCGCATATGCCGCATTCGAGGACCTTGGTGATGTGACTTTGTACGCACTGCTCGAGCACCAGGGCCACGTCAATGGTAGGGGAGAAGATGTCCGATTGATTCTCGTCGATGTCCAAGAGCTTTTGGAGACTGATTTGGTAGCATTCACATGGGGCAGAATGGCTGGGAGCTGCTCCGTTTTCACCATGCTTACCCATTGCTCTGGGTGTTTTTTGGCCACGGGTGCCGCGAGCGTGCGTTCGTTCCAGGTCAAACGTGGCTTCCAAGCTTGAGAAAGGCCTCTCCTCGAGCCCATCAGTAAGTATCATACTCCCATCGGTGAGGGTATCAGCACTTGGTTCAGAGAGCGATGTCGCCACTGGTCTACTGGTGTTACATTGCTCTCGTATCGGAACTCCGTCGAGAATTGACGTCGCTTGGGGTATCATCCAGTGCGACCTCCGGGACGAATTGGGAATCGCTAAACCAGATGGGATGGAAGGGCCAGGGCCGTTGAAAATATCCAAATCAGCCATCAGATCAAAGTCTGACATGCCAGTCGGCGTTTGGAGCTGATTGAGGTCATAATCGTCGGAATTCCCAAAAGGGTCCATCAAAGATGACATGTTGCTGATGTTCTGAGTTCCAGCATCGTTTGAGATTAACCCAGTACGATGACCGTTACGATCAGTGGAATCGATGATCGAGGGCCGGTTTCCCTGTTCCTGCGCTTGCTCCCCACACAAGTCACCCCGGAGCGTAGCCGTGCCTGCGGTAGCAGTCTCATCCTTTCTACCACCTTTCTCGCCGCGGGCTGGTCCTTGTGCTTTGTCTTGTTCATCTTCCGCGCCTGTTCCACTGGACTCTGCATCACTCCTGTTTCTTCGAGGTCGGCCCATTCGCCGAGACGGGTTGTATACACAATTTAACTTCTGGTTTCGGCAACGATAACAAGTAGGTACGGCCCGGTTGCAGCGAACTTTGGCGTCTTTGCAAGCATCGCAGGTCGCTCTCAATTTTGTTCCCTTCTTGTTACTTGAGCCCCTAGCGGCCAGTGATAACGGCGTGAGATTCATCACGGCGAAATTACCAGGTTGTACCCTTGTCGACTCGCCAAATATCTCGACAGGATCGACGGCGGCGTGGTACTAAACATCTAGATAGCAACATTGTTAGCACCAGAAAGTATATATATTCCTGGTTCAGGACGACTTTCTGCCTGGCAGGAGTCATCATGTGGCGACTAGCACCCCCTAGTCCGAAGCTACCTGTGGTGACCATGCTAGAGGAGTGATGCCGCACAGAATGCTAAGTTCGACTGCGAGCGTGAGCGTTTGGGCTTTAACGTCCTACTCGCAAGTCCGTGGAGTGAGGCGACTAGGGAGTATAGTGTTGACACTCAGCATCCATTCCTGGTTAGAGACGATATTTGCCTGCGAGCACGGACGGCCGTGGACGCAAAGGGTTCCAGCCTCCATGCTGATGGTGGTGTGGCAATCAGCACCGCCCTCGTCCGAAGCTACGACGACGTCATGTTGCGCGAGGATGCTTCATATGCTTCATATGCTTCACCGCTCATACGCAAGTGCGACCGTGTGGATGGGCCTTGATCGCGCCATGCCCTTGGCTCCGGGTATCGCCGTGATGGGACTCTAGCGATTATAGGCGGAATTGAGAACCGAATTTCCTATACCGTGTTCCGCTGCAGTGGGGGTGTGGGTAGAGTATGCAAGGGTCTGGAATCCTTGGCATCGAGATCAACTACCGTCCAATCGACATGGAATGATCGCCACATAGTGCAAGGACGTAGTACCTATGCTGAAAAATCGTATACGGACCAAACTTCGCGATCAAGATTGAAATGATCAGCTGTTTCGGGATGCTCCATCAAGCCCCACTAATGGGTCTCAGAAGATTTCCGAGATCGAGGATTCTCAAACAAGGGGGAGATTGAAGAGCGAAAAACAATAAGCACTCGTAAGATAGAATGTATATTCTCAAAATACGTGATGGTGATCCTATTAAGGATTTCATGATGATGAATACGGAGTACCACGTAGAGTGGTGGGTGTGTGCCATTTTCTCGACGCCAAGGATCCACAACTCTTGCACACGCTGATAAGGTACCTGTGTAGATCTGCATTCATGCAATCGCCGAAGATCGAGATCGAGATCCCATGGTGATGATGTCGCCATGCAGTCCGTGGCATTCGGGTTGATGTGTGCGAGACCGTCTACTCAGTATAAAGCAAAAACAAATCCCTAGCGCGTTGGCCGGATATGCGTTTTCTATTCGTGCGCGTGGCCGCTGCGCTTCTACGGGGGATGTTCGGGCTCGGCGGGAAGGAATCAAATGGCGCAAAGTAACCCAAGTATTTGCCGAACGGTACGGAGGCACATACCTATAGAGACAGTATGAAGCTATATATAAGGAAGGTATGAGGGCACGTATAAGGACGGTCTAAAGCCACGGATAGAGACGGTATAGAAGCACGTATAGGGACGGTATAAAGCCACGTACAGGGACGGTACAAAGCCAGGTATAGAAAATCGTACGTGAGCACGTAGACTCAAAGACCCTAAGACTCGAGAAGTCGAGATCACTGCTTTTAGGGTTGAGCTTCGCGTTAGCAAAGCGTAACCCTAAATGATGAGCCCCAACAAGGTTATCCGAGTCAGCCTCGTCAGCGAAGACAGAGCTGAGAGTCCCAGTCAGGCCGACGACCTGGGTGCAGATTTCTTGTCTTTGCATGCATATGCATATGCATATCCATCCTTGCATCTAACATCGACTACTATCGGTGTGCTATTTAATTCCCGGTGGCGCGCCCGCAAATCTTGGCGCTAGCAACAACCAAATCAAGTTCACCTCAACGTTCGGTATCTTGATATATTACAATTTAGCAAAGGATATTTATATGATGAAGATCTAAATAAAATCATAAACTTCATATCTGTCACCAAGATTGTCTTCAATAGAGCTCTCGTTGTGGAGCTGTGTCGAGGGTCGTACTCCCCACGCCACCGGGAACTAAATACCATCTCGATAGCACGTATCTTTTGTCAATAGGATCCAAAGTACGATAACATCCCCATGCCGATGTACTCATTCGCATCTGCATCTAAATGGGCGCTTCGAAAGTCGTGTGCTTGCTCCCTACAGATGCGTCACTCGTGAACGGGACCCTTCTTCCCCCGAAGCCGATACATGCCTGCTCCTGCAGTCTTTCGCCGTCCATGATCGAACACATGCCAATCGTTCGAGCATAACGATAGCGTGGATTGTGAACAAACTTTCAAAGAGGTATCTCCGAAAGTAAAGAGGGAAGTACTAGGAAGCTGCACTCCAGCCGCAGCTGGCTAGCCAAACCCTCTAAAGAACACTTTCCATTCTCAGCCCAGGCCGCATCTCGGTAGTACTCGGGTACAGTCCACCTGGGCTATAACGATCTATTGTTTCATACCAAAGGTATCGTAAAACGCCGAATATCGGTACGTCAAGATGGCGCTAGTGAAATACACCTGGTTTATAAAAACCTACTTAATACACCAATTATGATCATTGCATGGCTGTGATATCGTTACGACCAAGTATCGTTACTCAGCAGAATCGTTATAGCCCAGGTGGACTGTATCATGAAGTTGCTTTTGAATTTCGCCTTTTCGGCGTCCATTTCTAACTTGCCTCCAATAAAAAACACAACGTGGAAAGTTAGCCTGAACTTTGTTGAACACTGTCTTGAAGCAATTCGAACCATGCCAGAATTCCGATCGACGCAAGGTCCTGACACGGTATTGTCCCCTCTGGACTCTGGTGATACATCCTCCCAAACTGACCTACCCAGCGATGGAGCAGCATCACTCCAGTCCGCACTCGGTATGCAACCATCTCCAACGCCAATCTACTATTATACAGACTCTAGTTAACATCCAATCCAGGCCTTTACGGACTCCATCCTCTCATCTCAACGACAAGACGGCAGGACCCGCACGCCGTGCGAGTGCTCGTACACTATCTTTCAAATCATCGCCGAGAACCGAGAACAGATCATGTTGAATTTCGAAAACGTACTCGAAACGAGCCGTCGTGTATTCACCCAATGGGAGATGGCGATGGCGTGCGAGCACTGTCGGACAAGTCAACAGACCATGATGATTGTCCCAATGGCCGCCGAGAGGATCTTCGCTCTGTATGAAGCTGCTTGCTTGGCTTACGGCATCACTCAAGCAGATTCTGGAATGAGCAACCACCGGGACAGTCCTCAAAGCTCGTCTCCCATCTACCTCCACACCAGGCGACCGAGTGGTATCGAGAGCTTTCCCAAGCAAGTGGTCTGTCTGAAGAGTACGATGAAGTTTGGGAAAATGGAGCTCGAGGGAAACGATGCGAAGATGCTGGTGAGAAGCCTCCTGAGTCGTCGCCTTCTGAAGCTTTGTGCTTTGCTGGGAGAGCTCAAGGAGTCGACGGATAAGCTGTGGCATAAGGATTGGGCGCAACAGACAGATACCCTGAAAGCTTGCGAAAGATCGACCACATTCACTGTGGATCAGGTGGTTGCTTTGATTGGCGACATTAATCAAAAGCCCTGAGCGGACAGGGGATCTCGCCCAGGGCGGCATCCGATCTTAGCGCAGGAGTCTTAGCATGTTTAGGACTTTTAATGCCGACCTCCGTACTGTAAACTGTGAAGTCCCGGTCTGTTTCTCTTTGCTCGGCGACTTATTACTCATGCCGGGTTTTTTTTTCTCATACTTGGCCTATATCCGGGTTTGCATTCGGGACTTTCCGGGCACTTGTCTCGTTCATGCCGATAACGCGATCGTGAATGCGATGCAGACCCGTTCAGATAGACCTTTACCCTATGATTACCCTATGAAATGTCGGACTTCCTCTAGTGGGCTCCTTCAATCGACTCGTATACTGCTGGGTTTTGGCAAAGCAACGCGACGACCGTCCACCCCAAGATGTTGGCACTTCAACCATGGCCAGTCATGGCCACCCTCCTCGCATTCGTGACCGCCCAGACACCACCAGGCTTCGCTCCTAGCTGCTCTACGAACCTCGGGGTAACATATCCTGAAGGGATATGCATCCATCCCGGGAGTCTCTTCCCGCCGTCAGGTATGTCCATTATGACCCCCTGAACTCAAACATCGATCGATGACCCGCCTTAGACGCGTTTGCCGTACGGCCGGCAATTAGCTCTCCGCAGCTGGACATATATAAGAGGTACGCGGTGTTTATGATCGATCTCGACATCATAGACAACGGCAAGGCGACAACGATCCTTCACTGGTATCAGCCGGATCTCTTGAAGGATCCCTACAACGGGGAGCTGTTCAACCTCAGCGATAACGGAGCGTTGTACGTTGGCCCGAGTCCTCCTCCCGGTCCGGGTCATCGATACGTGTTCCTCCTGTTCGTCCAGCCCTCTGGATACGTGACTCCGGAGTGCTTCTTGGATATCTTGCCTCTCACCGTAACCGCTCGTCAGGGATTCAATATTGAGCAATTCGTGCAAGTTGCGAAGCTTGGTGAGCCGATTGCGGCGAATTACTTCTCTGCCGTCAACTTGGATCCGGCAACGTCAACGCAGGTGGCTACAGTTACTTCTTTGAGCTCTGCAGACTGTCACATGGCTCGTCCGACTTCAGGAAGCGTTCATTTAGATCTGCGCTGATGTGCGTGAGGAGTGGGATAAGATGGGCGGGGAGTGAGAGCGAACCTGTTGAGAAGTAGCTTTTGTTTTGTTCAAGGGAAAATGCTCTCCCAGTAGCTTATACAAAAATTATTTCATGAGGCATTCTGCAAGGATCATCATATGGTTACCCTGATCTCGCAAGTCACACAGTGCAGCATGTAGTGAGAAGTCAGCACTCGACAGGACATCGTCAGCCAGCGAACCCCAGTAAAAATCACTGAGATCATGATGTGGGTTGCTTAGTACCATGTGACTCTACTTTCTAGCCTCCCTCTTCATTACTTCTGGCGGCTTGTCTGGCGATCTCCCTCTCTTTCTCCATTTCGATCCCATTCAGTCGGGCTTTCTCACGCCATCGAGGTCCGTACTTGATTATGAGCAACATGACGGGGCTGATGAGGATCCAGACGCCTGCCACCAGGACAGACGTCCATCCGAGACCGATGGTGTTCAGCAACGGATTCACAAATGCCACCGCCCCGGCGCCCATCCAGCACCTCACGAGGTTCATGGCGGCTGTGGCTGTACCTGAGCTTTCGCGATTCAGATCCACAACGAGGGTGCTCAGACCCGTGAACGATCCTGACAAGCAAAAGGTCGAGATGTAGAGGAGGATGACGGGGCCTGCAAGGGACGTATGGTTCTCCATGACCCAGCCGTAGGAAACGACGGTTGCGGCAGCGATGTAGACCAGAGGCGATACGACCTGAAGGCGAGCGGCTTCGAGGGGAAAGTTGGTCAGATCTTGCTGTTTTGCTTTGGTGATTTCCATGCCGCAGGCTTTGGCGTGACGACGGAAATTCCAGTTGAGGAGCCTTCCGACTACAAACGAAGCCGTCATGCTGCCGAGGCCGGTGGGAATGTAGCAGAGCCCAATTTGCAAAGTATTGAAGTTGTACTTTTCCCCGAATTGGGAAGGCATGCTGCTGAGGACCATGTACAATCCTGCGAAGAGCGTGCCGGTATAGAAGATGACCATGCTGGATTCCTTTTGAGTGATGATGTAGATCGATCGGAGCGGGTTGGGGCGAGGCTTGAAACCAGATGTCGATTCTTGCTCTGGGACGGTACCTGCCTTACGTTGCTCGCGCAGATGCAAGTAGGTCAAGACTGACATGCTGTAACCAGGGGGAGGGATGGATCCATTACCGACGATTTTACGGCAGGTTTCTGGCAAGGCAACAAGGATGATGAGAAACACGGACCCTGAAAACGCGGTAAGGAACCAGAATATGGCCCTCCAGCTCTGAAATTTGTTCAGAAGGCCTCCGATGATAGGGCCAAATGCTGGGCCGACGGTGACGCCCATCTGAGCGTAGCCGAAACTGGTGCCTCGATCGGCGGAGGTGACAATATCCGAGACGAGCGCAGTGGCCAGAGCGACAGTACCGCTACTACCGGAGCTCTGTACCATGCGTAGAACGAGCAAGGTAGGATAATTCTGGAGCAATGCCAGACCAATGTTTGCCCCGATGTAGATGATAAAGCAAATTATGTAGGGTAGCCGTCGACCGGTCTCGTCAGAAAGGTTGCCAATGAAGGCTGGTGCTAGTCCTTGAAAGATCTGTAATACAATGAGCTCTTGTCGCAACTAAACTATTCCATTGTCATACGAGATATGTGGTGATTGTCAAGTTGATCTTAGACACGGACACACGTAGGTCTTCTGACAAAGTGTTGAGGGCTGGGAAGTAGATGTTGGCTGATAGGGGCGAGAACACGGCTGCCAGCGAGGCGATCATAATAATGAAGCGTCTCTCGCTGGGACTGAAAACGGAGAATGGAGGCTGTGGAGGCTGCTGCTGATTCTCTGGCTCCGTTTGGCCGTTTGCCTTGTCTTCGTCAACATTTTCCGAGTTGGGTTCCTGCTTCTTCTCTTGCGCTGAGGTGTTCTCAGCTTCCCCAATTTCGGCCTTCTCAGCACTCAGTGCATCGGATGAGTTGCGCGAATTTTTCTCTTGCATCTGTCCACGAGTCTCGAGTTGCGCTTGCATGATGTGTGTTGGGAAAGAAGGATTGAAAATGGTGCAGAGAGCAGAGAGCAGAGAGCAGAGGTCGTATGGGTCAGAAGAGAAGTGGATGAGATTAAGGCCGGACTTAGAGTAGAGTTACGTAGAGTACCTCAGGGGTTAATGCAGGAGGACTTCTAAAGCCGAAAGCCAAGAAGCGATGCACCAAAGTCGCCATACTCGTGGCCATCAAAGTTGCCGTTGGTGAACTTGTGAATGGAATCATGAGTGGAATTACTCACGCGAATGCAAACAAAGAAATCCACTCGCAATGATGTCATCGTACTCTTTCTGGTCGCGCTTCTGTCCACAGCGCACGTAATCCCACTATTCTACCATTCCGCCGCAAGCTAGCAATCTTCCAAACTTCATTCTCATCTGAACGAACCTGCGGACAAGAGGATTAGCCGTCGTTCAACATGGCGGTGAATGGCGAATACAAAACCCCCTGGACATTATGAGACCTCAGGCGACGTGGAAGCCTCATGGTGACAGTGCCTGACATAGCCCCTCCACCATCAAAGACATCACAGGCTCCGAATTGTCCAACCGCGCCATCGTCACCATCTTTGATGCCTTCGGCTTCCGCCAGCCCACCCTTCGCGGCGTAGTTCCTCTCACTGCGAAGGGTCGAAGTATTGCACGCCCGAAGGATGACCGTTGATGTCGAGTTTTCCATTGCTTGATGTCAACAAAGATGTAGTAATCTTCATCTTCCCCAAGGTTGCTAATTGATAGGAATCTGATAGTTGTGGAATGTCTCATCAACCAGGATGAGGACTAGAAGCTGATACATCGCCGAAGCTATAGATACAAGATAGACAGCTCATCGCTTACTACTTTTCTATACCATAAAGAAAGTGTAGAATGAGGTAAGACGGAGAAAGCGAACTGCGACAATAGGGCGGTGATTGCCGGTGCCGTACTCTACAACGATGGAGGGTAAAGTACATTTCATATTTCTTGGCATAAATCTAGCGTCTCAGAGACCTCGGCCTACATATCCGAGAGATCCGAGCTTCATGCAACCAACTCTGCAATCAAGGTCTCGAGGTCCTCGTTCTCTACCTTCCCGACGACGCCGAAGGCGTCGTCGATAGGACGATGAGCGACTCCGAAAGGCGCAAGTCCAATGCCATACCCTCTCATGGCAGCGGCAGGACATCTCAGAACAGCCAGACAGCTTTTCACTACAAGAGCAAGCCGAGTAACACCCTCCAGAATCCAGAGCTTCTCTGACGGAGAAAGACGACTCCATACGCAATGCCCCTATTGAACGGAAGAAGCAGTCTCTACAGTTCAAAGGCCTCACCACCCCAAATTTGGACTCTGTCCCGTGATCATCCAGCCTAGATTTTGTGCAGGCTACACCTCGCCGTTGTGACTCAGCGTCGTGCATTGCTTCCTTTTCAAATAGCGTTGTCTTGGCACACAAGTGCAGGAGACTAGCGTGTGCTATCCCCCAAAAGTCTGGGTTTCTTGACGTGGAGACCCCGCGAACGGCTGTCCAGTCATCCTGCCCATGTATTGCGCCTCGTTCGTACATCACTTCACCGCATGATCAGCGTCGACAACGGGAACAATGCTCCAATGCTTAGACAGCGTTCTCAAATCTCAACACATTGATTCAACCTGAATCTTATCGGGCTTAGATTTCGTTTCACATCACTCGAAAGTATCCGCCTGATTGTTCGTACGGCCGAGAATCTAAGCAGTCCGGCGCGGGAGTGTCCATCAATCAAATTGCTACCTGAGATTACAATAAGCGGTATTGATTGACGTGTATGTCCGCGCCATGAGGATACGATTTTCGGCCGTACGAACACAGATAGGAAGAACACAGCACTATGCCGCCTTTCCTCGCTATCTACTTGTACATCTGATCCGCACGGATTCGGGGGGAGTGCACTATGTGGCAGAGACGTGGTAGGATTTCATTAGCGTCAAGGAATTCAAGTTTTGGTGCACAAAGTTGTGGACTGCAGCACTGCAGCAAAAGACTAATTATATCAATTTGGATGAATATTCCAAGTTGGAACGTTTTGAAAAGCGGCTGATGGTCTTGGCGGATTGTAGCCTCATGCTTCTCTAGATGGAGACTGCATATATGTGCACTACTGCATTGTCACGGCGGGAATACTGCTGTGCCATGATCCATTATAATGCAATGCAACGCAACGCAACGACCACATTCTGAATATCAGTCTAATTGTTCAGCCTTTGATTCCATCACCTTACAAAGTCATGTCACTTCGTCAGCCTGATCCCGCTCTCGTTGAGCCTCAATGTGAGCTCGTTGCGCCCTATAAATCTCCATATCCCCTCCTCTGATCTACTTACTTTCAATTGAGGTTTCTTCTTAATATATTACCCCAAAGCCAGCGAATGAGACCTTGGATATGGCTCCAAAGGCAATCATCAATTGGGCTATCTATGACAGCCTTCCTCCAGAGGAAGCCCAGTACCAGTTGGCACATATCAACGACAGCAGAAGGGCTGCAATAGCCACTGCATACATCATTTGTGTTCCTATCATCTTTCTCGCCGTTGTACTGCGCTTCATTTCCAGGCGCATTGGTCGAACGAAGTATGGAGCTGATGATTGGATTATGGTTATGGGATTGGTAATCACCTATCTTCATAACCCTCAGTGGTTTCTTGTGGTTATACGTTGGCGTACTGACTGATCTGGTGACAGATTCTGGTTATTGCGGACAGTATTCCGTCCTTACTAGGTACTTTCAATTCTCTTTGATCGGACGTGATTTCTCCTTTAGCGCCCTTCTAAGCGACTCCTTCAGCTGCCTTTATATACGGAGGGGCACACCACGTAATCCTGATGACGGAAAATGATCCTGTCAGATTTGCGAAGGTACGTATGCCCTTACATCGCCTCTCTCGGTAAGCTGTCCCCGCTGAGCGCGAGTCATTAGAGCGTCTTCGCGGGCGAAATTCTTTACGCCCCTACTATCGGCGTCGTCAAAATTAGTACTCTTCTACTGTTCGCTCGTATCTTCCCGAGCCGCGAGTTCAAACGCATGCTCTGGGCCGTCGGTCTCTTCATATCGACTTACTCCACAATCATGGTCATTACAATGATCTTCCAGTGCAGGCCTATTGAAAGAGTCTGGAATCCAATCGTCAAAGCTGAGTGTATCGATACCAGTAAGGTCTGGATTGTCATGGCCAGTATGAACGTATTGACGGATTTCCTTCTCTTGTGCCTTCCCTTGCCGCAATTGTGGAAACTACAGATGCGCCGCGGGACAAAATTGCAATTGATCGGCATCTTCAGTATCGGTAGTTTGTCCGTGCCCCCGCATTCGTTCTTTCATGTCCCTCCAAGAGACCTTGATGATGACTTTGATCAGAGCGCGGACTGATTCTGAATACAGCGCCACGGTTGTCTCCATCTACCGCATCCCACAGCTGCGCAGTCTGTCTCTGTACTCGTATGACCCGACCTGGTCCGACGTCGAGCCCTCGCTTTGGTCCATCGTTGAAGTTTCGGCTGGTACGCTGGGCGCGTGCGCTATTACCTATCGACCCCTGTTCAATTGGATCTTCCGGATCCAGTCCTCCCCATCATCGCCCGAGGGTAAAACGTCATTACCAGCCGCCACGAAGTCGTCCAGTGTCAACACTCGAACCGGATCGGGACCGACGGTCGGTACCTCTGTCAAGATGCAGGCTCTCAGTGTCTTTCATCCTCCTGCTTCAGCATCAATCCACAACTCTCGAGTGACTGAGACGAAAGATGGATTCATTCGAATCCAGGACTCGATGGAGGTTTGAGAAATGAGGAATGCGTTCGTGGAAAGAGCTGGATGGATGCATACTTCCCCCGCAATCTTTGAACAATCTGCGCAGAAGACTGTCGGCTGTGATTCATCGTACTTCATTCTACGTCGCTTCTGCCCTATCAAGCACCGTTTCCCTCCCTTGAAAATCAAGCCCATTATTCTCATCTCTGACGTACGTTGGCAACGTAGCGAGCATGCTTGCACGGGTCCGTTCTATGGCTGAATCTGCGACCCTGTACAGTCGCTCACTCTAGACCTCCGTATACCAATATCAAACACACAAGCTCTGCCTCATAGGCACACCTACCATCTCTTCACATCCCCGTCTCCTCACTCGTTGCCCCATATATGTCAGCGTGTCTAGTAACTTCCTTCCTTTTTCCACGCATATCCTTCCGTGCATACAGCCGTGTTTACAGCCGTGTTGCCTAGTTCTTTGTTATCCATGAGGTCTTATACCTCATGGACTCCCACCATAGATCACTACGCTTTCTATCATCACTGCTGTGCGCCTCGCTGAGAATATATCCATTCTTCACTGTAACTTCGTTCGGTCCCGCACCAACTCCTTACCCATCAGCCACCAGCACAGACTTAGCACGAAAAGGAGCGTTGAGATTCAAAGAGGAAAACGGAAAAGGAGGAAACATAATCCTGGCTCTGAGGTGCGGTTTTCTCAAACACTCAGAAAACAGCGAGGTAAAATCATCCCTATCATCGGAAACAAACTCCGGGTGGTAAGCACCCCGTCCCGTCCACCAAGCAACTAAAGCAGGCCTCCTCCCCCCAGTCGTGAATCCGTGACGCGCAACCTCCCACCCTCCCACCATCCACCGATCTCGTCACGTGCGGAACCCAGCGGGTCCTCCACCTAGGTACTCGTACATCAGCGGGGCCCACGGGGATCGTCGCCTGCGAGCATTCTCGGATCCTGCGCCAAGTCGACCATGCTAGCCGTGGACGCTTGTGATTTGTGAGGGAGATGCCGGGGGAGGAATGTGCTGAGGTTCTGGGTCGATGCGGGGTTTGTTGGGATGGTTAGATGGGTAGGTAGATAGGTAGATCTGGGAGGTCTGGAGGAGGTCAGGGGGTCAGGGGGAGGGGTTTAGATTGGTTTGTATATTATACTATATTTACAGTACAGTACTGTACTGTACTATCCAATTCGAGGTATCGAATAGATTGAATCGAATCAATCATAGCCCATTGCCTTATTCCCTTTTGCTCCAAATAAAATGGACGTGGTGCAATGTACATTCGCTTACATGACAGTGCAGCACTGCTTCTGACACATCCTCAGCACCTGCGGCAGATACTTCTTCACCTCGGCTTCTATCTCTGCGTTCGGATCCTGCTGCTGCTGCTGCTGCGCCCCTCCACCACCACCTTGCTGGTAGTTCATCTGCGGATACGTATTGCCCCCCTGATATCCCTGCTGCTGCTGGTTTCCGTGACCCCCGCCCCCATAGCCGTACCCCTGGTGATACCCGCCCCCGTGCTGCGCCGTCAGATGCTCCGGCATGACGGCCGGTCCCCCTTGCAGGTTGACGTACATACGGCCCGCGTTCGGCTCCGTCGCGTACTGCAGGCCTAGCTCTTGGCATATTTGCTCGACTTTGGGTTTTATTTTTTGGATGTGGTTGGGGGAGTGGTTACCTTTGCCTACGATTCTGGGAGTGGGAGCGGGTGTCAGCGGGTGGGGCGGAGATGGATGGGGGTTTGGTGTTGAATCCATCACTGCCATTCTAATCTGTTGTTCGAAAGGGAAAGAAGGGAATTTTTTTCCAGCTTACACGTGCAAATGGGACTGCCCCGCCCCTCTCGCGTACCGGATCCGATCCTCTAGTATCCTCTCTGCCTCCTCTACATATTGCCCGTGCAGATCAATCGTGTCCCCGTCCACCCTGCCTACGGCGTTGTTCTCCCGGAATATGTAGTCCGACGCCTGTCGATTATACTGATCCATCAGGGCGCCGTGGCGCTTCCCTTCTTCGGAGAGCGCGTGCGCGGCGGCGCCATCGTTGCGGGTGTAGGCTTGGTGGGACTGGGGGCGGGTGTCAGTGAGGTTCATACGGCGAGTGGTGGTTGGTGGGTGGGTGGAGGATTAGGTGGCGTGGTATATGGATGTGGATATGAATGTGTGTGGGTGGGCAATTGGCTGGGATTTCTGCTTTGAAAGATGAGGGAGGGAGGGAGAGGAAGTAGGTATAGACCTTGGCGAGACATGAAGAGCGCTTGCCTGCTTCTTGGCGGGCGAGGTCGCGGAGGCGATCGTACTCGGCCTCGGTGGAGGTGGACGGGGGCTGGTGGTTGAAAGCTTTCAATGGAACAACAGTGAGCTAGATGGTTTTGGTATGGGGGAGGACCGTGATTGTGTACGGACCGCTGCCGCCCAATTGGGTCATCGGGTAGGACATGTTATGACTGTAAGGACTGTGATTCGGCTAGATGGATATCATGATATGTAAGGATCTAAAATCATCGTTGTTGCTGCCTCGTTGCGAAGTAATGAATATGAACAGGGTGGGCCGGGTGGGACTCCAGCATCTCGACGCGTCTCCGGGCTCTTCTCTTGGCACTCTCCGATCTCGACGATGCAAAGTGCCTTCCAGCTTATCGCAACCCCCACCTTTAGATTATCAAAGTGATGGCCGAAGTTCGTGAAAAGAGAAGCAGCTTTCAATTTGGCTGAGAATATGAGTTACTCTTTCAAGGCGCTACCCAACACAGAAAGTAAATATGAAGTTGTATGTCTCAAGAGTCTACCTTACTGCCTTCTAGGGTTCCGCCGACGTTTTCCGCCTCGCGACTAGAAGGATACGCCGCTCAGCTTATTATCAAACCCTGCAGAGCTCCATCTCTACTAACCGTTCCAAGACGTTCTCGAGATCTTCGCTGGGGCTGATATGTAAGACAAGAAATGTTGCTACGGCCTTTGACCGTCTCTAAGCTTGATGACTAAGGTAGGTATTGAGGCTTTCAGCATTTCCCTCGGACCCAGTAAGACCTTTCCTATCTGCGGCCCTTTCCTACCAGCGGCCATCTCTACCAGCACCTTTTCCTACCTCCAGCGACTTTTCCTACCATCAACCATCAACAATCTTTTCTACCACTAGCCACCTTTCCTACCAGCGGCCCTTCCCATCAGCAATGCGGTGCTATTCTCAAACAAGGTGCGTAACATCAGGGAATAGGGTGCGCAATATCAGGAATTAGGGCGCGCAACACGCTAGAGAACTGGCTCCCGGGGAGAGGCGCCCAAGGGAGGACCGCCAGGGAGGGCGGCCGCTGGAGGGGAGCTGGAGGAGCCTTGTAAGACTACTACCACTGCGCCGACAGGCCTAAAAAGCATAGGGGGTATCGCGCTTCATGAGCGTCCTAATAGGCCTACTCTATACATATGTCAGGCCTGGTCTGACAAGCGTGCCCTTTTCCTTTTTACCTACTAGCCGGAGAGCTTGGTATTTCTGACATATCAGCGTCATTCCAGAGGACAGGTCTTTGAAGTTTGAGAGTTAAGGATATAGTTTCCCGCCGCATGCTTGACTAAGGTACTCCCCTCGTCATTGGCTGTTCTTCTGCAATGATTGGCTCGTGGTACCCGCGCGCTAGCACCGGCTAGGAGACCATTAATCTTCCGAGCCATGACTGCCGGCTGCTTCCAAGCCATACGATCAGCTTGAGCGCTCCGTCTCATCTCCACGCTGTACTTTTGGCATTTCAACGGCTTGAAGAGCTCCGTCCAGATCCATCATCTGTCTCATGATTCGTCGTTGGAGCGAGAAAAGAAGATGAAGCACATGCGGTAAGTCGATATAGTACCGTGGTACCAGGCCTCACCTGGGATGCTAGCAAGCACATGCCCGAGGCTGGACACGATTGCCCTATGAACAGATCCTGGCACGTGATGCTCATTGGGTACATCACACATCGAGCAGAGATGAGATCGTGAGACTCTCGGTATGAACTTGGCCGAATCCATCTTATGCTTGCAGGGGAGCACCATCAGCTTTCACGAGCTGTTTTCCAGAACGAGCACGGACTGGGATCCTGAGTAGGTACTTGCAAGATGGTAGAAGCATACATATAACCGTAGGTCCAAATATCAATTGTCTTTTCTTCTCTTCACGTTCATCACTTTCAGTCGGTCTTTACCTTGTCCTGGTCACTCATTTCCTTCCAACTTGCGCTTCCACCAAAGCGGCAACCCACGCTCGTTACAATCCCTCTTTAAAAATACACACCCACCCTCACACCAAAATGCACCTCCTCAATCCCTACCTCCTCCCAACCCTCCTCTCCCTCCCCCTCCTGGCCCTCACCGACGTCGTAATCACCAACGCCCCCTCCTTCGGCACCGCCATCTCCGGCGCCCTCTCCCCAGCCATAACTTCCCCTCCAGTCCGCGCAAACGATACCCTCCACCTCCACGAAAACATTGCCGCCGGGCCCCTCACCATCGCCGTTACCAACCGCGCCGGCCCCGGCATGTCCATCGCGTACGGCCACAACGCCGGCGGGCCCGCCGCGCTCGGGAATCCTGGCGAGGGACCCTTCCGGACCGGCGCCACGACCACAATCCTTTTTCCGACCGGTTGGGCGGGTCGAATCTCGGTCGGTAAGGATGCAGATCCGAACGTGATGAGCAGGGGAAGTTTGATAGAAGCGAGTTTCATCAACGGGGTCGTCAACGTGGACGTCAGCTACGTCAACGGCTTCACCGTTCCCATCACTTGTACGTGCGCGGGGTACGTTTTGACCGGCTGCAATGTCAATCTGTGGAGCAGAGGCAACGCCTGTCCGAACCAAGGTCCCGGGCCAATCTGCTATAATCCGAGCAGCGACAATGCGGCGCCGACGGGCTTGGCGCCAGATCCGTTTTTCAGACCGTGTCAGGGCGCAGCGTATGTTTATCCGAATGACAATGGTGCGGATCGAGGGTGCAGTCAGAAAAGTATTAGCTGTTGTGTCGGCAATGGCTGTCCGGCTAATAAGAGGCAGCTGGGGAAGAGGAGCTTGCTGGGAGGCCATGTGGTGATGGAGGAGGAGTAGGTGGAGTAGGAGGTTGGGAAGATCTTTTTGGGGACTTCTCTGTCATCATCATGGTGATATATATATATATATGTGTGTGTGTGGCATGACCACGTCCTCCATGCTTGCCGCACTGTAACAATTTATCAGTTGATGCCAGCTTTTTATTCCCCTTCAAGCAATCTTCCGCAAGCGTATATACGGCAAGTATCATTCAATTCAGACTCAGCTCCAGCCCTTGACGATTATCTTTTGCTCCGTGTCAGAGGAGATACTGGGTGATAGCTTTGCTATTTTCTCGCTTTCTCCCTCCCTGGCGGACTCGAGTACTACAGTCTCCCTCGGAGAATGCCTTTGATCGAGGGATCCAGAGAATAATTCAGAGTATTTGAAAGGTCTACAACATTCGAATTCGACAATGGATCCTACTTGGCGCGGTAAATGTGCCGATGGATGGGAATAAAGACATTGTACAGTAAGCATTACAAAACAATCTTCATCACCTGAGAGAAAATCAAAGTGCTCATACCACCAATGATTATTCAAGTCATCTAACCTCAACGCGTCGAATCCCAATCCACACTAAAAGCGAACCGAGGGGCTCACATCACCCAATACTGAGATTTCCCACACGGGCGAAACCGGAGACCAAAGACACCCGCAACACTCAAGCCATCCACCGTCGCGCTTCCCACCAGCATCCGGATTCCCGCAACCGCACTCTACACATCCGAACGGCCCCCGCGATCCTGCTGTCCGTCAAGTCGCACATGCCCATCCCTCACCCGCTATCCGCCGCAACGTCACCGCACCACACGACCCAAGGCACCGATGGCGCACATGCCCGTGACCGAGAACGGGAGGAAAGGTGTTTTGCGCCCCGTCTATCGCGTGGAGCCGGTGGTAGCAAAGCACCGAGTCGGATGCCCGGATTCATGAACGGGTCCTGATGGTTGTCGTTTCTATGTATTTGGTAGAAGACCGGGGCTGCGAAGGCATCTTTAGAGGATCGCTATCCCATCCTCTGGCCCCGGGGGCGTAAAGTACGTTTGAGTGCCATCCCCGCGAAGATTCTAATGGACCTGATGCCGCGCGCGATAATTCCTATCAGGTGACTATCATCGCAGATCCACAGTTGGAAGCCTTTGTCTGCATGTAAGACTCGGTCGCAGCCTTTTTGATTTTATCTCGTTTTTCTTTAACCGGCGTCTGTCTTGCGAACATTTCTCACGTTCTTACGGATACTTTCCAACTTCATCGGACGTTTTGGCTATCCCGAACTGATCTCCGCTTCTTGTCTTGATTCACAGCTGAGTTTAAAGCTAAAGATAGACAATGACCAGTCACAGATGACGAAAAGTCAAGACTTTGCGATCGGTATACTTCCACAACTGGAAATTCACTACCGAGGTGAGGTTTTTTTGGACACGTGAGAAGAAGCACGACTGGCGTTACAGCTTTAAGTTTGTACAGCCTGATTTCGAGCAGTGCTGGCGATGGTTGAAATACTTGGTTTTCAGGCCCAAACTGCACCAACTTGGATTTGTGCACCAACTAAATACCATAGATACCGAAACCAACTACCAAACTATGGGTTCATTTAGTAGCGGAGCGGTTTTGGTTGTCCAAATCCCAGTTTTTCGCCAGGAGCAATGCTGGTCGCAAAAAAGGTCCCCCATCTCCAGACTCCCTGTGTGCATACCCTTATTCATCGAATTCCGCATTGATCGCCTGCATGATTGTATTCAACTCCTCTTGTGTCAATAAATCAAGTCAAAACCATGACTTGAGACATTCCACAGCCTCAATTGTAGAGGCAGCTAGACTGTGATGTTTGTCACCAACGGTGATTTTTGCAGCGGGAAAAACTCACTTCGGAGGACACTGCTGGTATGGACAGGTTATCAATGGCCATACGTGACAATTCTGGAAATTGTGTCCGCTGAGCTGTGTTGGTCCACTATTCAAGCGCCGTAGATTTTCCGATGTTGATGATGCCTTCTCCAATATATTCTTCTAAATCATCTTGAATCATTGCATTGTTTCAAGAAGTTGCCAGCATTTCAGCCTCCCATACCTGCATTCCGGGCTTTTGTCCATGGATTGGTGCCTACTGTGAGCGCTGAAGATAGCTCTGAATCGCTCTCAGACCCCATGATGAGAGAGATGTGATATGAAGTGGAGTGTCAAGTAAGAGTGCCGTAGAAAATCTTCCCGGAGCTTTGGAAATTTTCAAAATGCCGATTTGTGTTGCGTGACTCCGCAAGCCTTTACCGAGGTAAGTGAAGTCTCATGGATTGCACTCCAGGAAGGTTGAAATGTGCCTGAAACCGCTCTGGCCGATCCGATTCTAGCGGGCTTTCCACGTTGTCCATATGGATGCGCGGCACGATTACTGGGAAGCCCGCGCTCTAGGACATATTAAATTGACAGTAGGAGGCCTTGTATTGATCCAGGACTCCAGCCTGCCCGGCAGAAGTGTAGGGTTACAGTCTAGGAACCGACAATATCACAAAACTACCAAACTTAACTACCGGTTGAAGTATTTGGTTTTGATACTAAACTCCACCAACTACCTTAGGTAGTGTTGGAAATTGCTGCAGCACCTGTGATGTAACTGCTCCGCGCCGTGGCAAATCACGTGGTAGACTCGGCTACATATTAGCCTTCACACACTATTTTTCATAGATAATCAATCAATCCTCCCGTAACTCTCAACGACTAGCAACCGTCAAACCTCAAATTGCACCACCAACTGCTACAAACTAATGGTTGAACCGATAGTAGAGCAGTTAGTCGGTGCACCATCGCCAGCACTGATTTCGACGATGCGCGACGACGATATTTCAAAAATTGCGACAGTGCGACTGTGAGTTAGTTGGTCGCATAGCGCTTGAGGGCAGTTGGCTGGTTTCAGGCCTGAAATAGCAAGAGAACACATTGCCACAGCGAGCGTTAAATAGGCTGGCTTGCACCTGTTGTTGGCTCTTCATTCGAATTTGTCTCCGTCAGAGCCATTGTTTTCATCCCCACCCACCCGCACCTGTATCTAGCTAGCTAGCAATCTACTCCAGGTCTACGCCGCTCAGGTGTGGGAGTTTTTTTGACGCCGGGGCACGACATAGGCTTGCTCGAGCCTCTTAGCCCTGGCGTTGGGACCGGCCAATCCTTCAAGATCCATTGGTGCCGATGATGTGTGAGTAGCTATGCGAAGACTAACGGCATCGACTGTATCGGCGCGTTAGGAAAATTTTAGGATCTGGCAGGTTGATACGAAACGTGTAGAGCGAGGCAGCAGAGGAAGGTTCTGGGGGAGCTCTGAAGGCACACATTCGATAGTAAGAAGCCGAGCGGCCAGAAACATGATAACGCCGGTATCCTCTGAACAAACGCTATCTACTTCACAATTTCGAATCCCCTCATAATATCCCTGTATCAACTCATGCTTGGCGCTAATATCACAAGTGTGAACAATCAAGCTCAACCCGTTGGTTTCTCAATGATCGTCAGTTGCCATCTCTAAATGCTGAACCTCCATCTCCCAGAGCTAACCATCCATATCCAAAAGCTGACCATCTCCTGGCAGCTCATTCGGCCCTGTGGGGGAGCCATCTTCCTCTGTGACAAATTCTGCAGGGACATGTGGTCGAACGGGAGCAGGTGATGAAGCTTTGATCTCTGCCTCAATAGCTCTTGGCCTTCTTGACCGGTGAAATATAAGGGCTGCAGCAAGTCCAACACAAACAACAATGGCTAAGACGATTCCCACAATGGCCCCAGTTCCCAGAGCGGAGTCATTGGTAGACGAAGATTTTTGAACTGAGGGAGATGCAGAGGTAGTAGCAGGTGAAGTGTTAGGTATGACTAGCGATGCCGAGATGGATGTCTGAAGGCTTGCAGACGCAGCAGATGGTGGAAGTATAAGTACCGCCTGGCTCCACGTCACCGCCCTAGACTGTGGCGAAGAAACCACGTCGAAAAATGAGCTAAGGAACTGCTCGCGGCCGCCAATAGAGTTGGTGTAAAAAAAGTCGAGCTGGCCAAGGTAACTAATATCAGCGAAATTCAATGGAAGAATTGCGGTGCCGTTTGCAGGGGCAGTTTGGTTAAAAGCTGCGATATTCGGTCAGCGCTCAGTCATTGCTATTAATGTGGATGAGAAGCTTAGGTTCGAGTTTCGCCGACTTGGCAATACTGAGAACGAAGCTTTGACATACCTGATAGCCATGAACCGGTACCAGGAAAGTAGTACAAGCTAAGAATGCAATCTGTCGCACTTGAGTCAGAGGTCACCCACGAGGCTATCACACTGTCAATTATATTGAAATGAAGCTTGCTGCCTGGACCAGGGTAAGAGAAGCTTCCGGGTGTCGATGCTGTATTCGAGCCCATGTCGATGCACCGAGGTTCAAGAATTGCGCTTCAACGATCAAAATTTTCGTGAACGCAAAGAGAAGGGGGAAGGGGAGTTTTGATCAGCGAGGCGAGGGCAGAAGGATCAAGCAATTTCATCTCTTCGGTTTCAAGTACCTGCGCCTGACTCAAAATCAGGTAAATGCCACAATACCTACGGGGTGGCTGGCTCTTGTGTCTGGTAAATGGGCACGGCGTTCCTAACGACGACTCAAACTGCTGCCTCTTCGATGACTGGGTCATGAAGAGTTGTGCTTCATGCACAATACAGCTCCAGAGAGATCTATCAAGAATCAAGTTGGAAAGCGCCTTGTCAAAAGCATTGATTATCAGTGTACTGAGTGCTTAAGGCATTTGGCCAGAGTCTCATTTAGCGCTGGCGGCGCCGTGATTGTACGTCCTGGATGCCAAAATGTCAAACTTGCCGAAATTCTTACGCGCACAAATGAAAAGGAAAACCATGAAGCTGGAAGGACACGTGTTGGAATTGCTGCAGCACTGTGTTGTAGCTACTCCGCACGGTGGCACTTCACATACCTCCATAGAAGAATCAATCCTTCATCCTCCCATTTTTCTAACAACACGTGATGGACGGATAAGCGCAGGAATCAGGATTCAAAAAGGGGCCATTCGCTGGTCGAGTTGTCTTGTAGGTAAGGCAATAAATAGATGCTGTGTGCTACCTGCAGTACATGCATGCCAAGTATATTACGGCCGAGTTGCTGAATTCCAACGTTAATGCCTTACCTGCTCAAAGAAGCGGCGGTACTCTACCGCGCTTCGGCTTGCAGCTATCGGAATTCGGAGGATACATTCCAGCGGCCTGTCTGCTACTCAACTTCCAAGCCGACGTAAACGCCCCTGCTTCCAAGGTGAACGGTGGGATAGCCCTGGAAGGAGCTGCTGAGCACGGCCGTCTCGATACGCTGCAACTGTGGTTGAACGCAGGATCTGGAAATGCAGGCAAAGACCAAGGCCGATTTAAAAGAGCAAAAGCTCTAGCGAATAGCCAGGGCCACAGCCATATCACTAGCCTCCTAGAAAACCATCTCCAGCGACGCAGGCAAGAGCATGCCCCTGTAATACTCGCAGACCGTATGGACGACGACCTCGACGTGTGGGATCCTGACCGATGGACGGACGGCGGTGACATGGCCCCAATGAATTGGTGGATGGAGGAAGATACCTTCTCATCAGATTACTGGATTGGGAACAACGTAGCCGAGTAACAACACGGACCTGCCCCAGAGTAGTTGCCAGACCTGGAGAAATCGCTCTTCCCCTTCAGAGTTCTTGCGAGACGGGGATATCAAGGACGAATCCGGCGAAAGTGAGTGTCTCGTTCGATCTCGGTCAAGTCAGAAGCAAGTTCATCGGCTATCCCTTCCCCATCCCTGGCAGCAAGAAGACCCGCCCTACTACCTACGCAACACTTTTCTGATCATGCTCTTCTTGTCTGGACAATCGCGACCAGCGGCCACCTTTGAGGTTGTACTCGTCAAGCTACTAGCGTACGGCCCCTTTTCCAACCCGACTCCTGCGCATACGTCCACCACGTGCTGTTCCAGCTCAGAGGTCCGAGTGTCGGCTCCCTTCCTCTCCACGCCACAGTGGGAATATGCGTTAGTAGGTCTCATCCGCATTCGTGGCAGGATACTCAGACAGTGGTAGCCCCAGCCATCTTCCAGCCATGACGGTCTGGCCAGGAGATATGTGATGGGCAGGAGTTACAGGCCTGGTTCCCAGCAGCCTCTGGCTCTTCGTTCGATTTCATCTCTCTCAGAGCCACCGCACACTTTCGGGACACGTGAGAAGAAGCACGACTGGCGTTACAGCTTTAGGTTTGTACGGCCTGATTTCGACGATGCGCGGTGACAATACTTCGAAAACGGCGTCGACTGTATCGGCGCATATGAAAAAAAACAACGGAACTACTCCGTCTAGCGGTGTGCAATAAGTCAGTGACGTACCGTTTGGTCAGATTTAGACCTGGAGTGAAGATGAAGCTATATACCGTCAAGAGGGCAGCGAAATGAAGACTGGAAAGCATACTTCTCAGCAGTGGGAGTCCATGAGGTATAAATCCTCATGGATAACAAAAAACTAGGCAACACGGCTGTATGCATGGAAGGATATGCACGGAAAGGACGAGACAAACCCAACATACACAGGCGCGGGTGGGCGGGACAACGAAATGCTATGGCTCTGAAAGAGATCAAATCGATCCCAGAGTCAAGAGTGACAGCAAGGGGGGTATATATGTACTTGCCATTGACGGACACGTGCCACCTGCTATGTATAGCATCAAGAAATGGCTGAAATTAGGCATGCGATATCTATTAAATCAAAGCGATAGCCCCGATGCGACCCACTAACCCACAGTCCCACCGTAGCGAGTTTGATATGCCAAACACCTACTCCTTTTTGCAAAACCGTTGGCGGGAGGTTCGGGAGTTCGGGAGGCCTTGGCAGATTTTTTTCTTTTCGCCGAGGGGGTACAGTATCATATGATCTGGCAGGTTTTGGGGGAGCTCTGAAGGCTCACATTTATAGTACTTGAAGCCGAGCGGCCAGAAGCATGATATTGCCGGTATTCTCTGAACGGACGCTATTTACTTTACAAATTCGAATCCCCTCATTCTATCTCTGTGTTAAATCATACTTGGTGCTAATACCACAAGCGTAAATAATCTAGCTCAACCAATTTGTTTCTTAATGATCGTCAGTTGCCATCTCTAGACGCTGAACTTCCATCTCCCGAAGCTAACCATCCCTCTCCAAAAGCTGACCATCTCCTGGCAGTTCATCCGGCCTTGTGGGGAGCCATCTTTCTCTTTGACAACTTTGCAGGGACATGTGGTCGAACAGGAGCAGGTGACGAAGCTCTGATCTCTGCCTCAATAGCTTTTGGCCTTCTTAACCGGTAAAAGATAACGGCTGCAGCAAGTCCAGCACAAATAACAATGGCCAAGACGATTTCCACAATGGCCCCAGTTCCAAGAGCGGAGTCAGAGGATCTTGGTTGTACAGGCGCCGCCTGGCTCCACGTCACCGCCCGAGACTGTGGCGGCGAAGGATTCACGTCGAAGAGTGAGCCAAGGAATTTCTCGCTGCCGCCTTTCGAGTTGATGTAAAAGAAGTTGAGCTGGCCAAGGTAATAGACATCGCTCATGACCATTGGGATAATTGCGGTGCCGTTTGCAGGGACACTCAGGTTAAATCCTGTGGTTGATGCGGACATTCAGTCAGCGCTCAGTCGTTGCTATTAATGTGGATAAGAAGCTTAGGCTCAATTGACATACCTGATAGCCATGGAACGTTATTAGGTCGGTAGTAGAAGCCAAGAATACAGTCTAGCGCAATTGAGTCAGAGGTTGTCCACGAGGCTACCACACTGTCGATATCGTTGAATTGAAGGCGGCTGCCTGGACTAGGATAAGAGAAGCTTCCGGATGTCGATGCTGAATTGCCCATGTCGATACAGTGAGGTTCAAGAACCGCGCTTCAACGATCAAACTTTTCTTGAACGCAGAGAGAAGGCAGGGGAGGGGGGTTATCATCGGTAGCGAGGCGAGGACAGAAGGATCAAGTAATTTCATCTATCCGGTTTCAAGTGGATGTTGGAAATGCTGCAGCACCTGTGTCGTTGCTACCCCTCACGGTGGCCAATCGCTAGTCTGCCTCCACACCATCCTTCATGGAAAATCAATCAATCCTCCCGTAATTCAACACTCGAACTGCTTCCTCTTCGATGACTGAGTTATGAAGGGTTGTGGTTCATGCACAATACAACTCCAGAGAGATCTATCAAAAATCAAGTTGAAAATTTTCATTGTCTGACATTCTCGACGACTATGCTGGGGAAAGCGCTTTGTCAAAAGCATTACTTATCACTATAAGGATTTGGCCAGAGTTTCATTTAGCGCCAGCGGCGTCGTGGTTGTACGTCCTGGATGCCGAGATATACCAGATGTAACGTCCCGTGTCAGTTGGGACGGATTGTCTTGTTGATGGCCCTTCAGCCATCGAGGATCCTATACACCAGTAACTATAGGAGTAGTCGGATCCGTTGTTCAGCTCCGTTCCGCGTCTCGGAAAAAATATTCTTGGCATCGACGTCAATCGATTGTGGTGTTGCATTGAAGACGGCAGGTACACCCCGATCGAACGAGCATTATCATTACGACACAAGGGGGCGATCAAAGACTTACTGAGACATAAATCAGACGTAGAAAAAACATATTCCAGCCGTGGTGTATTGCATAGCGCTCTTGGATGTGCTGTCGGTCTCGTCTACGGTGCAAACAAGGAATGCATCAGGGTGGATCCCCAAATATTTCAAATGCTTCTCAAATCTCAATGCAGGTGGCGATCTGCCATATGATGCTTTGGCGAACCTTGACAAACGTCAAGATCGAGAATTTGTTAGCTTCCTCATGTCTACAAATGCCCACAAGAATGTTGCCAAGTGGAGCGGATGGGGAACATTCATTGACGCAGTTCGATTCCTGGACGATCGGACAGCGCTGACTGTTGTCTGGACTATGTTAGGTATTCACACAGACCTCAATTTTCGCGCCAAGAGGCTTAACTACAGGGACATCTATCCGGCCACAGTGGTAGACGCAGCCACTCGATACAGCAATGTGGAGATGATCGAAATACTTCTTAAATCAGGAGCCTTGGTGACTTATGAGACACTTTTTTCCTCCATTATGAGTGGGAATCATATCCTGATTCGGTTGCTTCTTGATAGAGGAGCGAACGTAAACAGCCACCACTAGACATCTCTATCTCGCGACGATTCCTCAACCCCCATAACGACGACACCGCTCGCAGAAGCAATCCGGCTCCAGAACACAGAAGCCATTGGGCTGCTTGAACAATATGGTGCAGTCAAATTAGATGATCAAGAGCAATTCTTGGCGGCGACTGTTGCATTATCAGAGGTTGGAAACATATCATTCATCGAGCGTCTACTTCAACTTGGAGGCCAGGTTGAGGTGACGGTTCTGGGTCTTGCTCATGGGATCGCAATAGAGAACGGCCAAATTGAAGCTGCAACAATGTTGATTGATGCTGGCGCCGACATGAACCAATGCATCTACCACAGCATAACACCTCTCATGATGGCGTTGATTCGACGTGATGCAGCTCTTGTGTATTTACTTCTGGAAGCAGACGCTCTTCCTGACAATCCCGAACATCATGCAAAGAAATTGTCAACCGTGGTCGAATGGGGACATCTTTCCATTGTCGAGACTTTGATACACGCAGGAGTTGCCGTAAACGGTCCTGGAGAACGAAGACGTACCGCTTACTCTCGTTGTGAAGCGGTAAGATCATGCATTGGTATCATCTGGTTTCACATCTACTTAGTACCGTGACAGTTTTGTGCGGACGGTTTCTTTGCCCATGTGAAGACTAACGATCAGTGTGTAGGGCTAGCGCTCCCGAAATCAAAAGTTAGAACATTACACCGCCATCATGACCACCAGCAAACCCCACAATACGAATCTCGACGATCCAACCGACCTTGACGCAGCACCCGTGAATGGCGTCACCGTACTAGAAGCAGAGCCGCTGATAGTAGGCAACGGAATCGTATCTGACCCTATCACGATTCCACCCGAGCCCACACTGACCGGGGTCCCACTGATTGTCGTACCCGAACCTCCACTGCTCAAGGTTACACCATCAACAGCAACCAGCCCACCTTGTTCAACTGTGAAAACTTGGCCGTCCGTGGTGATGATTGCAGGCGTTGGGGTTTGTAGGGGAACCGTACTCGTGCCGATCAAGAGAGAGCCTGAAGGATTCAATGAGATGAGTGTGTTATTGAGCGTTATCCCTGCTCCCCCAGCTGACAACGTTACTCCCGCGACCGAGAATTTCGTAGGGTTTGCAGTAAAAGTTTGACCGCCAACGGTGAAAGTGGATGACGGTGAAAATCCAGCAAGGGTCGTCGTAGTACCACCTACAACCAGCACTCCTGACGGACCAAGACTAACCGTGGTACCTGACACTAAAACTGCAGGTTGGCCGGCGTGTATGGTGGTACCAGATGCGACAAGATCAGCCCCGTCTGCTGTGAGTTGTTGGCCTCCAACAGTGAAGACTGCTGCAGGCGGAAAAGTGGTGCTGGCAACGCCTCCAATAACCAGATCGCCAGATGATCCAATACTGATAGCTGTTCCTGAAATAGTCACAGCAGGATCTCCAGCCTTTACTGGCGTCCCAGCAATTTGAAAAGATGTCGGGTTGGCTGTAATGATATGCCCAGCTATAGTCAAGACTGTAGAGCTCGGGTGAGGAGGGCCAGTACCAATCACCAAGTTGCCGGAAGATGCCAAGCTCACTGGTGTACCAGCGATGGTGACCTCGGCACCACCGGGAGTTAAGACTGTGCCGGCTATTGAGACGGCGGACGGATCCGAGATGGTCAAAAGCTGGCCAGCTGCAGTCACTGTTGGAAATGGGGCGGCGGGGTCTGCAAGGGAAGCTTTGGGGTCGGAGGCACCGCCTGGATTCGTTGGATCCCCTCGTCCGAGGGCGCTATAGATGAGTGCTCCGAGGCCAGCGGTACCGTCCTGTCCATCAGATTTAGCTCCTAGAACGATCGTAGTCGGCTTTTGATTTGATTGTGGTCCTAGTTGAATGGTCGTTGGAGGTGGGTCTTTGCCTTGCGAGGCAGGGTCATGATAGACTGGATCATTAGGATCTGTTGAGCTCACGGCAGTAGGGTCTGTATTTCCGGACGGGGCTTGGAGAGGATGAGCGGACTGTGCAGGTTGCTGTCCATTTGGATCTGGCTGATTGGGAGCTTCGTCACTAGGCGGAGAGGGTTTGCTGTTGGCTGGATCCTGATCCGATATGACTGCTGTCTGTTTTGGTGAAGGTCCGGGTTGAGGATGCGCAGCGGGTGCTGGGGAAGGTTTTGGATCTTCGTCTACGGCAGTCTTCTTAGGGCCAGGGTCGGGGACAGGACTTGGTACAGGCGCTTTGGACGGCGATTGTGGCTCATCAGTCGTGACCTCAGGAGTCAATGCCGATCCTGGGACTAACGCTCTTGGGGGATCAAAAACGCTGAACCAAAACGCGTCACAATATTTGAAGAATGGTATTTCCTGCCTGACCCTGTCGGGGAAGGCGAAAAAGGGACGATATGGCACGCCTGGTAATGGTGTGTACCAATTCTCGGACTGCAGATATTGGTGTTACTAAAACAGTTACTGCGTCTTCTGGGGACTATCCTACCATTATGCTCGGAGGTGGACACGGTAGATCTGCTGGGTCAAACTGCTGCGAGCTTGCGAATCGTTGTACATGCCCTGCTATCGTTGATAATTCTTCGGCAGAGAAAGCTATCATTGTAGATGAGATATAGGTGGTGCCACAGTAATCTCCTGCGTTCAGCCCTTGAAAATTGACGTATATGGACGGCGAGGTACTCATAATATACTTAGGCAGGATTCCATCTCATATGCAAGGGATATGGTAGGAGACTCACAATGTATATTCACCGAGTACGGCAGTGCTGACTGAACCGTTGGGTGCTACCAAAGTGTGCCCTCGCGGATGGAGAGGTGGCGGTACACCGCGAATTTTGATATTTGCATTTTGGTTTGACGACAGAGACGACGAATAATTCCCGCACGGTGATTCTCCCCAGGGATTGAAGAGATAGGTCCTAAATGTCATAGATGCCACAGCCGTCAATGCCGCTGTTGTTACAATGAGTGGTGATCCGGGCCCAGGTTGTCCTTGAATTGATTCCCATGAGGTACAACCCCAGTAAACGTCGCCAGACTTGTCGGTCGTGGCACCCACGGCGAGGTCGCTATTCCCATCACCAACAATGCTCAGACAGGATGTGTTAGCGTTGGGATTTGACCAGTAGTAAACGTCGACGCGATCAGCAGCAACCTCGCAGTCATTACAACACGTTTGGTTCAGGAACAAATCTTCTTTGATCACATTCGCTTCGTCACCTTCTTCCAACTCTATCACTAGAGGATTCTCTGACATACATTGCGGCGATCTCATCCAACTCTTCACTTCATCAAAGGCAGACATTCTACCCGGTGGGTTGTTTTGGGTGCAGTTTGTTGAAGGTTCGAAGAAGCACTTGTTACTCATTAGGGTACTGGTAACACCTCGGAAGAATTGGCTTGTTGCTAACGACCTGTTCCCAGAGCAAGAAGTGTCCCACAGTACGCATTCCTCTGTCAAGCCATCCAGTGAGTGACCGGGGCCTCGAAGCGAGCAAAATGCATCTCCAAGCAAGCACTCATTGCCTTGCACCAAGCTGGCGTTTGAGATGAGGTCAGCCGTTGATGTCGTATAAGGCGCCGCTGTAATGCTGGGGGCCAGGCTTGGAGTCTCATTACTTATGTCGGCAGTGGAGGTTCCATTCCCAAAATTACTTGCTTCAAGTCCTGTTGTTGCGGCTGTTAATGTGCTTGAGAACAGCGTGGCTGAAGCTGCCTGAGGATTACAATTCGAGATAGATACGCATTTATTTTCTGGGAAGCCCAGTGAAGTGCATGTCTGACAGGGCTTTGAGCTAACGTTAACGGGCGAGATTCGATACTAGTGATACCAATCCACTCACTGGAATCGTCTTGTAGGCGCAGGACAAGGTGAGATCATCATAACCTGGAGGAGGCGTGGGCGTAGTCTGGGGCAAAGACACTGTTCCGTCACATATACAGAACACTGACAGTATGCCTTGGTCAGGGTCTTGGTCTTGAGGGTAGCAAGACGGGGTTGGTGCATTGGTAGGTGTTTCGCGGGCGTCTGATGAAGAGACGATTGGAATTCTCGGCAAGAGCGAGTGCTTTATTTTGTGATGGTTGGAAGCATGACCTAGTCCAACCTTGGTAACGAGCAAAAGTATTAAGCTGCTGATAGAAGAACGCATCTGGTCACGAAGGAAAGTAGTGACGAGATCCCGCCAAGTGCTAAAGGAATGGTGGTGTTGGAACGCTGTCTTGGCTGTGAAGATGTTGAAAAGTGTCAAGTCGAGGGCAAAAGATATATAGCAGGATGTAAAGTTTTCTATATGGCGCCCAAGGAAGGTAGTGTACGTTCACGAGCACTTGAAGGAGAAGAAGAATGATCACTCGCGACGGATGGCGAGGCGCAGAAAACGGACACGCATAAACTGTTTCACACAAAATGAAGCCTGTGCTGACGGACAAGGAGAAAATGCGCAACGGCGTATTCTCACTTTTCATATTCATGCGGTATATATCGGTGAGATTGCTTAGCAGAAGGATCCAATTCCAGGACTTGCAGCGCAGGAGGGCGTCCATGCATGATGGACAGCACCAATGATGTATTCTCCATTGCGATATGTTGAACAAGTGGTGTAGCCTTGTCAGAAGCAGGCTACAAGTTTCTGACTCGGCTGTTCGACTGTTCGACCAGGCGCTTGGGATTGGTTGGAGCTTTGATGAATCTTCAGCTCCGTGATCCTTCCGTCAGTATCGGCGATTCTATTCTTGTTGTCTACACCCCTGACCGAGAGCTCTCAAGTCGCGCGAACGAGTGGAATATGTTTACCCTAGTCGATTAGGTAAAGTCGGTCGGCAATGGTGTGGAATGAGGAGGATAATACCATGTAGGCAATAGGGCAGAGCAGATAGAGGGAGTGGGCAGGGTGCTTCACAGCCCGCTTAATTCACAGCCGGACTGTTCTCGAGAGCACCTCCCTTACAGGCTTACACCAATCCCTGACCCTGAGGCACGGTACGCTCCACCTGCAACATTTCGGAGATATTCACGATTGAGGCTTTTCGGCTCGAGTCGCTCATGCTCGCCCTGCTTTGGGTTAGAGTACATACAGCTCGGCCGGACTTTCTTCCGCCCCGGCCGAGCTGTAGAGGTCTTTACCAGAGCCTTTTGATTTTGCGTAGCCATAAGCGGAGTCTACAGGATCCTCGCTCAGGTTAACTTGAGCTTTCCAAGCTCGTGCTTGGGGATAGCTATGGCAGCAATGGGTCAGTCCAGCTGTTCTAGCAAATTCTGCATGTTACTTGCGTGAACTGCCCCATAGTCATCACCAAAGCCTTTACGAAGAAACCATGGCCACAATCCTACAGACAAGCAACGTCACAACACCTCCCGCGCTTCTCCTCCACCAGCACGCCCGCCCCGGCCAGCGATGAAGTCCAATGCGCCAAAATTTACTGCGCAGGTCTAATGCAGTGAGTGAGCCGCCCAGCGCCATCTCCCACCCCAACACCCACTCACCCCGCGCGGTGAACAGGAAAATCGACTCCCCCTCCCTCACCCTCCTCGCCTTCATCCCCTCTCCACTCAACCCGCCTACTTCGCCCTCCGAGCCCTCGAAACCTTTCGCATCGCCGACACCGTCTCCGCCCCCGCAGTCGGTGCCCTGCGCCTGCAGTTCTGGCGCGACAACGTGACCCGCGCCCTCTCCGGCACGCCGCCGCCCAAAGAGCCCGTCTCCACGCTCTTGTCCCACGCGCTCGCAGACCTCGATGCCCGGACGGACGGAAGGGCGAAGATGAGCAAGAGCTGGCTCCTGAGGATCATTAACGGGAGGGAGAAATACCTGCACAATGCGCCGTATCCTACGCTGGACTCGCTGGAGAAGTACGGGGAGAACACGTACTCGACGCTGCTGTATCTGACGTCGCAGGCGCTACCCGTGGGGAGCGTGACGGCCAATCACATCGCATCCCACATCGGCAAAGCGGTGGGTATCACAGCTGTACCACGCGGCTCACCGATCCCAACCTTCCCCCCGCCACCAAACCACCATTCCAACCCCCCATCGTCGGGCGGAACGTGGGACGCCACAGAAGCCGTCAAAGCAGCGTAACCCTACCGCTGGACGTCATAGCCAAAAACAGGCGTGAGGGACGAAGACGTGTCGAGGCACGGGGCCGAAGCCGGGACGCCCGTGTTGACCGTCGCGACCCGGGCGAGCGACCACCTGATCCCGGCCTGGCGGAGGCTGAACGACGTGTGCGCGGGCGCAGATGTCGACCACACGAGGGGGAAGCGGCCCACGACCACGCGGCGCCGACGACGACCAAGGGTGCCGGGAGGGAGCCCCGCTCACCTCACCCCCCCTCCAAACCCCCCCAGCACAACCGTCTTCCCCAATCCCTACGCTACGAGACACAGTCGTCGGAAAAGACTAGAGAGAGAGAGAGAGAGCCAAGAGAGAGCCAAGAGTAGAGGTAGAAGCAAAAGAGACAAAAGAGACAGACACAGAGCGCACCCGGTTCAAAGAACGTCAGACAGACAGGGAAGCGGGACCGGACGGCGAAAAGCGTCACCGACCCAGATCTCCGGCCGAACGCCGGAACGGAGGGGCACGAGCGACATCACGGACAAATGTGGAAAAGGACGAGGTGGGGTTTGGAAAAACGGAGTCGATTCATTCTGGATTAAATGACATGCCCGCGCCCGCAGCCACGACGCGCGCGCAACGAACTGTAGCTGGATATTTTCGAGGCCCACCCCCCCCTCCCCCGCCAAGACGCACGGCGAGAGGACGGCAAACGAGGAAAAAAAAGAACACGTGCTCGCATGTCCCCGCTGACTGGTATCACATTACAATAACCGTACGGAAATGGTGCCAGTGCGCCAAACAGTCCACCGCGAGCGCCCGGGGCATCGAGAAGGCGGGTGATGGGCGCACGAAAATATGGCTTGCGAAGACGGGCCGAAAAGCATGCCGACGGTGCGACGAAGATGGCGTGGTATACAAAATCTCGAGCGCGCGGGTGCTTGAGAACGAGGGTCGCAAGAAAGACTGGGGGCTTGCCGGAAAGGATTCGACCTTGAAGAAATGACGGGTGCCATTTAGAAGAACAGGCCTCCACAAAGTTCAGCTTCTCGTCCACGTTTTGGATTGGGTCGGGCCTATAACAGACCACAGTCACGAAGGTTCTCTTGGATAATGATATCTGTAGCGGGCCATCAGCAGGTTTGAACGGAAGTAAGGCGGTGATTGACATACCATTGACAGCCGCCATGACAAACCGTATCTGGGTTGTATCGGTGGCGCAGGTGAAGTGGGTATAAATCTGCTTCGTCTCGTGCTGGTTCAAGGAAACGAATCGGTTCAAGATGTAGTCGCAAGCCGCAGCATAATCAGGACCACCTTCAGCAATATTAGATCTGTGATGCTCCCGGCCGTTGTCGCCAATCTGGTGCAGCTTGCCTTCATAATCCGGGAAATAATTCTTCATTGGGGACACTGGGAGTTTCTCCTTGAACCTGTCGATCTTGTTCAAAAACAGGATAATCGAGGTCTTGACAAACCATCTGGAGTTGCAGATAGAGTCAAATAGTGTGAGAGCTTCTTGCATTCGATTGACGGTCTCGTCTTCAAAGAGCAATTGATCGTACTCCGAGATGGCGACCAGGAAAAGGATGGTCGTGACGTTCTCAAAGCAATGGATCCATTTCTTCCGCTCGGATCGCTGACCTCCCACGTCGAACATGCGGTAGGTGAGCTCACCGATGATGAAAGTAGTTTCGGTAATACCAGTGGTCTTCACTCGAGATCGTAGAACATCTTGGTCATTCGGTAGATAGTCAGGCTGGGCGATTCGGCCAATAGAGTCGAAGTAACTAAGATAGACGGGTAAGCAAACGAACTTTTGGGATTGTGAGAAGGAACAGGGGCGTTGTCTGGAGACCCTTCTCCAGGCCCAAGCTCCAGATCCACATGCCCTCGACGTGGAGGCTGAAACTACTCACTATCTGGCCGAATCATTGAGCTGGTACTCTCTTGAACGTTTGAAGCATTCTTGCACGCCAGCGTCTTTCCACAGAGCGTCTATGGCACTTCCAACCTCCGGCGGCAAGCTCTCGCCTTCAATTTGCGCAGGCTGCATGAAGATGGTTTGGACGTGGTATTCCGTTCTCTGGTCGTCTAAAGGTAGCTCTAGCGATTCCATCGCTTCTAGTATGACGCGCATCGATTGGACGGTGTTGCTGTAGATGATCTCTTTGAACGACTCTCGCTCGTCCCGCGAGTAGCTGCCTTCGTGGATGAGTTTCATCTGCTTGAGGATTGTAGATTTGCCAGACTCTCCGGCACCTGGTATGGTATCAGCCCTTGCCCATGTTTTCAACGAGACCAGCAATGCTCACCGAGCAGAAGCATCTTGATCTCATTCCGTTGGGACAGCTTGTCGCGCTTCAGCTGATTTTCTATCTGTTCATTCCTCTCTTTCCCCTCCTTCTCCTCTGTACTCATCCCACAACCCATCTCGGCGGTTGTTGAAGGCTTTCGCGACTAGGGCACGAGCGGAAGATATGAAACGGGGGTTATCTGATTACACAGTCAGTGTCCGGTATCGATGGCAGCTCAAGCGACGAGGAATGAGACACGACGACAGGCAATGATGGGCGTAGAGAAAGAGCGCAAGACTTTGATGATGAAGCTTTGGGTGGATCGGGCGAATTTAATCCGCGGATCTGGTGCCGTGGTACACTGCGGCAAGGCGGTGTGCTGCGGAAGTGCAATCAGGCGGACAGATTTCAAGCTCACCGTAGACGTCGTCGTATCCGTCCACTGAGCTTTGCGCCACTCAGAGACCGCACAGTATGGTTGACGAGGAGCGAATGGGACGCGCGGATGAAAGCGACGAGGAGTTGTCGATTGCAAGATTTCTTTATGGGGCTGTTTGTTCGACGCTAGTGTTGTAACGAGCGGCCCGTCGCCCACGGTGGAAGAGCAGAGCAAAGGAGCAGAGGGGAGGGATGCTGTACGGCGCTCACAACAACAGTCGACGCTGGAGAGGCTGTGCAGTGTGGTGAATGGGACCAATGGAGGAAGTGTTGAAGGCCTTGGTGAGTGAGGAGTGTGGAGTTCGAAGTTTGGAAAGGAGGAATGAGAGGCGATTGGCAGCAGAGGCTAGCTCGACCGCCGGAGGGTTTTAGACTATTGCCCTTCCCAGTTCCAACCTTGCGACCGGGAATGGTTGAAGATTATTGTCTCAGGCAAGGGCACTTGCTACTTCCACTTGTTCGATTATGAACACCTAACACGTAGTGGATAGGAAGTCACGATAGATGCTACGGGAGTCTTATGCGAGAGTGGGGATGATGATCAGCTTGGTGTAATTACTGGGGCAAAGCTGACGGTGTCCCGTACATATTACTGTAGCACCGCGGCGCAGTCATTTTACCTTTTGGTGTCTGGATGAAATCCATCATTCTGATGCATCATCATCTTTGGCTTATTCCTTCGAACCGTGGTACAGATGTTGTGAATGATGATAACTGATGTTGACTTTGGGAAGTTATCGATGTCTGTTCATGCTCGGAGATGCGATACCCTCGACTTCGACTGGCTACCAACCACCACGACACGGCGGAGAATTTGGCTGCATGCGTTTCGAAGGCCCGAAAGGATGTCGACCATCGGTATCATGTATGATGGATGTTTCGAAGTAGGTACGTGAGCATGACGATGCAAGCCTTTTCAAGCCTTTTCGTGTGCCAGGGATCCCAGCCAAGCAAATTGCAAGCCGAGCGGTCGCTGTTAGTCAGGGATGAGATCCCCTCCCGAAGCGTGCAGATCGATTCTCAATCTCTTTGACCGTTTGGACCTTGGGGAAACGATGGCCCCCTCGCCAAAAGTCAAAGCAATATCGCCGCCATGCAAGTACTTCATCCGCATCGATAGAACTGATCGAATCAGAATAGATGCGAGCATACGGTCCCCCATCGGGATGGACATGCAACCCTGAGCAAGTGTGACTGGGTCACTACATACAGTGTACTACTAGGGAGTACATGCCTAACTTACTTAGGGACTGCAGGCTGCTTAGGTACTCGCTCGGTCCGCCCGTTCCCCGCAAGGCGGTGAGCTACCCGACCTTAGCTTCTCGCTTCAGCAGATCTAGCCTCTTTGCCTCAACCGAGCAGTCTGTCAGAGGGATGGAGACACAATCGTAATGGAAGTGTATCATCGCTCAGACATCATTAGCTATCATACAATCTACGAGACTAGGTTCTGGCGCAGTCCTAATCCGGAGCGCTCAATGGCCGTGATCCGTGCATTCTCAAGCTCGTTGCCTCGAGGTCAGCAATTGATCAGGTGGATTGAGGCTCATCTTGAGCTCCACTATCCTAATGCGAGGAATTGACGCCTCTCCCTTGTCATTGATCTGTTGGCCTCAGAACTCTTCCGCCAATTCCAACGTTCTTAAGGAAATTGGGCCTATGCCATATCGTCCTCCACAAAAGACTTGCTCCATAATTCCCCGGAAAACGAGTGAAGAGCTGAAGCATCGAACCAACCGCGCTTTCTCTCCCAAGACTCCAAATGCCGAAGGGTCAAGATGAGAAGAAACCCCCTTCCCACTTCCTATCCGCTGTGCTCACCTGACGAGCGCCACTGGGCGAAGCGTGCTCGGTGTCCGCTGGTAGGCCTTGCGGTGCATTGAATGGGCCGGACAAGAAGCCTTGGGATATCTCCTCTGAAACTGTGCTACCAACAGTCTCGCCCTGAAAATGGTCCGCTGGCCGATTGAGGTAACTGAGGGGACCGGCGTCCAGCTCAATTGCGAAGGAATTGCTGTCGAGCTCTGCTGGTAGGAATTGTGTCGACAATTCCGCCATCTCCGATTCCAAATCCGAGGTATCTGGCTCTGGCAGGACTTGCGCTGGGCTGGGGCCATTGTTGAGTCGATGGGAAATCCGTTGCAGCATGCCCTGGGATGACTCTCCGATAATATAATCTTGGCTGGAGTAGTGCAATATCTTGTCGGAATCTGAGCCCCGTTCGGTTAGATCGGGTGCAATCCAATTCTTTCGATGCATTCGCTGACTTGAAGTACGGCCAGCCCATCGATTAGAGTTTCTCGCAGCGTTTTGTCGAGTTCCTACGGGTGGAAGTATGAACATCAGCAATTATAAAACTCAAAAGGATGCATTACAGTCACTGACTTTCTTTTGAGTTTTCGTCTTGCAAAAGAGACCTTGGGAATCTGCTGATTGGATATACATCTCCTGGCCCCATATGAAGTAGTATTTCGGTATAAGCAAGCTTAGTAGAGAGCTGAACGCTGACGTTGTTCATCTTGAATTGACGTTTTCTGATCATTCGTTCAATGACATCTGTTGAGATGGACACCTGCTTGGCGTGCTGGCCTCGGTGCTCTTCTTGTATGACGAAGTACAGCTCATAACCAGACTGCAGCTTATTCCGCATGAACTTTCCGAGCTCGCTGACTTCCTTGCTATCGTCCAGCAGCCGGCAAAATATGTGGCCTGCAAGACTCCTCTTAGCTGAATGTACCATGGGGCGCTTTGGGAAACAAACCGGTTATGTTGACAGAGCCATCTGATTTAAGCTCCACAGCTTGGGACTTTTCGAAGTAAAAGCTTGAAGCAATCAAACGAAGAGCTACATTCTGTATACTGACATCCGTGGCTAACATCTCACGGACGACCTCTTGGATGTAAGGTAGGCGCTCCACTTCATCCAAGCTAGGCGGGTTCTCCTTCAATTGTGGGTTGATTCGTATGTACCTGGCTTTGTGGCTGGGAGGTGGATGGAGTACATTCATGTAAGAACGCCAAGTTTTCTCTGAGTCCAAGGTGGATGCTATATGATCGGTGGCAATCTTCATCAATGACTTTCCATGCGAAAATACGCCCAGGCGAGGGGACAAAGGGGACGAAGCCTTCTCAGCGGACAAACGCGCGGCTGGATTGTAGGATGTGCCAATAGAGAGCATGATATCCGGAAACTCGTTCTCCAAGTCTGGCCAAATGAGTTTTCGTTCCTTGTCGGCAATCTCTATTGGATTGTTGTGATAAATGGCTCCATCCGCGTAGATTTGTTTCGAGGGTCCGTGACAAAAAGGTTTGAACATGCGAGGTGCTGCCGAGGTAGCTCTTGCACTACCACATTGTCAGAACTCTGCGACTGCTCTTCAATTTCATGTCTCTTACGCTTCCCATGTCTTCAACTCCGATGCCAGTCTTTCTGGCCGCTGGAATTGGTATGGAACTGGGCAAATTTAGTACGGAAAAGACGTTAGAAAAAAATCCAAGTATCTTTCAGAACTCACGCTTTTCTCCACAGAGGCGATTGTAATTGGTTAAAACAACAGGAGAGCCAGACGCTGATGTTGATGTTACCGCTACCTTGACGTCGATCTCGTAGGATCCATATGGTCGAAAGCCCCCAAACAGGTGTTCGTTCTCTGAGTATGCTTCCATCAATGCTTCTTCAAGTGGTCGAGTCTTGTACCTTGAGTGATGGTGATTTTCAACAAACCATCCGATACCAGGGATGCTGCCGCCCGTGCTGTTTCGAAGTCAGTCTTGCTTGATTGAGGAGACATAGCGAGCTTTGACACACGTCTAGAGAGTAAGAACTCCAAAGACGTGTCTCTGGACTCAACATCTGGCTCCAAAGTGGAAACATGGACTCCAAAAGTACCTACCGTCGCGTAAAAGCTTGCTTGCACAGTTCCTCGAAATGGCGAGTACACTCTTCTACGGACCAATTTTTGGCAACAAGTCCAAGTGCGATCAAGCCTCCTGTGCTAATAAGCGGATACTGTTAGCCGACAGTGATTCTTAGCCAGCAAAGACTTGGAAGACCAGACCTTGTGCCGACTATCAAATCAAAGAAGCACTGTATGTTCAAACGGCCGCCCATGGCTTTCTCGATTTGTCTTAGTATTTCCAGCTCGACAATACCTCGGATTCCGCCTCTGCGAACAATGTCAGGAGTTCAAAGCTCGAGTGAAGTCATCTCATTAAAGTACATACCCGTCCAGTGTAAGAATTCTTAAACCAGCCGCGTCTGGTTTGAGTAAGACCCTCCAGGACCCATACCTTGACCGTCTATTTGACTGTTCCATTGGGCAACCCTCTATCTCGACCACGGTCCTCCCCCGAGGGTGTCCATAAGCCCGGAGGCAAGATGTACAGAGGACATGGCCGCATGAAAGTGCATGTTCCGGAGGCTCGAACAAGCAAGAGAAGCATGTTGTATGGCTGATGAAGGCTTCGGGCCGGTCTCGCGCGGCATGGCTGTAGAATTGCACCATCACGTCATCCTTATGAATCTCTGCCGCAGCCTGAGGTTCAAGCTCGCCCCCTTCCTGTACCCTTGAGCGAAGTCTTTTGAGTAAGTCTACGAACCGTGAATAGACGTCGGCTTGGAATTTCTCGCGATAAGTCTCGAACGAGAAGCTAGAAACATAACCACCGACAGCCAGAACTTTACCATTCTTAAGCTGATGGCCCTTTGAACTGTGCTGACCCACGAGTATGTCAGACACCATATCGAGAGTATTGCTTTTGGGTAGGACTTACACCACTGCGTACATTCACACATCTGGCACCTCCACCAGACTGGACGTACTCACAAGCCCAATGTCGATCGCAAAAGTTCTCCAACGCATCATCTATGTGATCAACAAATTGTGGGAAGATCTGTGTTGCCGTGCCTTTGGAACGTTAAAATTGGCTTGCAAAAGGATTGGAGACTGACCTCTAATCTTTGACCTGGCAGACTCTAACATGATGCAGGACGCAACCATGTAGCTCAATTCCGTGAATATTATCTGGACGTCGGCGGCGTTCTTCCACTCCTCCATTAAGTTTATGGCCAATTTAAGAATGTTCCCTCCGAAGTCGAGTGGGATTGGACTGTTGGTGAACGATGCTTGGACAAAATCGAACGGACTATCTAGGTCACAAGCAAAATGATCGAATGCATACTGCAAGTAAGGTTGCAGCTCATCCGCATCGAGTAGCATGCGAAGCTCCGCCTTGCGCTCTCTGGCAATACCGCAAGCCAAGGTAATGTAGGTGTACAGCTTTTCCACTTGACTTTGGATCAAATTTGGTCGACCGCTTGTAGGCATACGAACAACGTTGACAGACCTGTAATAGGAATGAAGTAGCTGCTCGATAGTCTCAATTGATCGATTGCGTTCGCGCCAGAACTGCGCATATTTTTTGAACGTGTCATTGTGAAACACAGTCCTTGACAAATTTTCGAACAGACGTGACGTAGACGTATGAACGTCCCAAAGCTCAGGATCAATGTCGTACTCGGAAGCATTGAGGACGATGATGGCATGCGGAAGGACTGGCTGATTGGAAGACTTCTCCAAAGCAGCTGCAGCCCAGTCCACCAGCTTCTCGAATACGCTTTCGATGACTCTGCCAGAATCATAGGATCAGGCCAATTGGACAGGGGGCATTCTAGAGGAAAAGCGTTCAGGAAGGACTGACCTCGGATTCTTGAGCACAAAGACTACCACATCGGAAAAGGTATATAAGAGACGTGGATATAGATGAGTGACCGTGAACTCCCTGCTCCTTTTAGCGTTTGTATCAGCCCAGGTGATTTCACGTTCCGAGGTATGATGTATTTTTTGCACTTTTTTTTCGAAAGAGTCGACTCGGCCAACTTTGGATGGCTTGTCCTTCCTTTTCAGTCTTGCCCCCAGTGGCTCTCGTTCACCGCCTTTCAACCCTTCGCAATCTGCGTACAATATAGGACTGTCTGACATGCAAGACTGGGGGTCTGAGTATAGATGGACATCGCCAGAGGTGGGGACATCGAGCCCGGCAGCACCAACTACTGGAGATGGGAAGCTGTTGTCATCAGTCCTGAGATCTACAACCAATTTGATGATAGTGCTCTTTCCTGCGCCTGCGATCAAATGTTAGCACGTATGCCTTCTTTCTACGAAGGCATGCAAACCTGTCTCGCCCACAAACGACACAAGACTTGGATATCGGTGGTCGCGCGCGCCGAATGTTGCGTCAGAGCCGTGGCGAATGGACGGATGGAGAGTGTCGGCCATTATCGCGGCATATCTCCCATAGTCCCTGAATGTAGGAAGCTCAGCATCCTCCCTGATCACGCCAAACCAAGTTGTGTCTTCGTCATTTTTGTGCAAAATGTCTTGTTCAGCGGAAGTTGTCTTCACCTCCAAGATGGCCTTGATTTTCTCAGCGGTACGATAATCGGTTCTTTCGTGTGGAATAGATTCTGGAGCTTTCCGCTTCATCTTATGAGGTGTCTGCATTTCCCAACAACTAGCACAGAAAATGCATTTGCAGACGTTGCAGTATTCCCGATTCGTACCGTATCTTTCACAGCCATCGCAAAGTTGGTCGCCAGAACTCTGCCTGCTTGTGCTTCTGCTCTGGGCGGACTGAGTTTGAATGTCTCTGGGGAGCCGAGGATGTCAGCATTTGCGTCGGCCGGAGGGTAATACTGATTGAATACATGAGATCATATGATTGGAGGCCGTTCCTTCTCGTCTCTCCGCCAGGTATACTAGCAAACTGCCCAGCGAAATCTCCTTGTGCAGGGGGATCGTCAAGGTCGAGGAGGTCCATCTGTGAATGAACACGAGTGTTGCTAGATCGTTGTCAAAAGCCCATATCAGTACTAGGGCGGCTAGATCACCTACAGTTTGGCTCGGTATCTTTTGAGTCCATGATTGGATTCGGGTGGGCTCCTGCCTGAGCGGTGTATAGGTATGTTGGAGTGTTCGGTCTGTATTTGAGGGGTCGGCGGCCCCGAGTTGAGTTCAATCAAGTCCTCTTCAGGTTCTAGTTGACGAAGGTCATGATAGTGGCTGTTGGTGGGGATTGCACTGGCGATTCCCGTGTTTTTGTTAGGCTTTGGCTGTAGATGAGTATCCGAGCCACTTCGCATTAACGAAGCGATATGCGGAGGTCGTGAACTCATGTCGGCAGAGCGCAAAATGATGCCCAGCGGTAGGAAGAAAACATCTGAGAGGAGAGAGAAGGTGGAATTGTTAAAAGAACCACTTTCAGCCTCATCCGCCGACTTTTGCCCCCAGCCGTGCCAGAAGGCGACACTGGCTCGTGGTAGCCTTGTACAAAAGTAGAGGTCGCGCAAGAAAATTTCGGACGCATTGTGCGAGGCAACCACTAGACATAATCAGTAGGGTAGGACTGGACAAAGCCAAAGGATGACAAAGGGCGCATGAGCCTCCATCAAGTGCCTGGGGACCTCGCGAATGCTCGGAATTCTCCGAGGCATTTTGAACATTGCAGCAGTTCTTGCAAGCTCTGCGACGAGATTGCCGCTGCATCTGCCCTTCCAGCAAAGCATAAAACAAGATTAAGGGATCTCGATGAGCGAGCCAGGTGCTTGGCATAGATAAGGTACATGGCATGAAGGATTCGATATCATCAGATTGGATCATTGGGCAGGTCAGCTTAGTCAAGTCTCGAATAGGTACTCGTGGGCGCGGAAACAAATGACGGATTTACGCGACTTTTCGCGTTTTCCCCATTATCTTTCTTACACACCACTCACAAGATGGAGCCTTATGTACCCAATAAGCATCTAAACACTCCACAACGTAAACATATCATTGATAGCAGTGTTATGCTTGGTCAGACTGTTTCACAAATCCACAGAGCCACTGATGTCCCTACACCCACAATCAGACAAACTCTACGATCTGGAGCCTCGCGTCACAATCCAAATCCTATCTCCAGGTGTCCTGAAAAAATCAACACACACGATCTTTGATGCCTTATCCGAGCAGTCACTAAATCAGCGGATGGTAGACGTGAATCCTACGTACAATTAGCAGCAGATCTTGGTATCTCCGCCTCTGAAACAACTCTCCGGAAATATCTACGCAAAGCAGGCTTCCGCCGCTGTATTGCATGCCCAAAACCACTTGTTTCATGGATCAACCGGAGGAAAAGACTCAAATGGGCCAGAGAACATCTACATTGGACTATTGAAGACTGGATGCGGGTGATTTTCAGTGATGAGAGTTCTTTTGAGACCGGGCAACAAAATCGAGTTTATGTCACCCGGAGATCCAACGAACGCCATTGCCCAGAATGTGTACAACACTTCAAGTACTCTGGACGACAGTCACTCATGGTATGGGGTGGTATCGTGGGTGAATAGGCCACTGAACTGTGTCCACTTTCTGGCAGTATCAAGCCCACAAAGCGCGGGGCAATGAAGGGTAGTCTACGGAAATCCATTACAAGCACAGATTACATTGAGCAAATCTTGGAGCCATTTGTATTACCCTGGTATCGAGCCCTAGAAAAGCAAGGATTACGACCAATCTTCATGCAAGACGGCGCTGGAATTCATGGTTCCAAAGAGACAATGTTGTGGTTGAGACAACATAGGATTGAGATGCTAGTGTGGCCTCCCAGCAGCCCCAATTTGAATCCCTGCGAGTACATGTGGAAGTGCATGAAACAAAAAATCCGAGCGTACAAAAGAATGATTCTGACATCTAATGTTATGTGGCCGGCTGCTAAGAAAGAATGGCTTGCTTTGGTGGAACGACAGGCTTACATCAAGTGGGTACATAGTATGCCTGAAAGATGCCGGGATGTCATCAAATGTCGGGGATTCTCAACGAAGTGGTAATGTACCACAGTCAATCTTTGGGGTCAGGACAGCTATTATATGTAGTTACTACTATGCCTACTTTGAATAGCATCAAAATGTGTTGTTGGTGGGTGGTACCATGTATAATAGATGTGCGCAATTTTTTGATTTTCCCCGCAAAGAGAAATCCGTCATTTGTTTCCGCGCCCACGAGTACTGCGTGGGCTAAACCGCGGTGTTTTTTGGTGAAATCATGCAAGTAAGCGCCGATGCAGGGTGTGTTTCGAAGCGAAATCCTCAGCACCGGTCAATGTGATAGGGACAGAGCGGAATAACAATGTTGCAATAATCACAGACTAGTCAGTCAGCTCTGCTTGGCTGCAGGTACTCGAACTTGCTGAAACGTTCTACATACTTGTGACTGTGATCAACAAAGCGGCACCAGATCATCGGTAGGCGTCTTCAGATTTCGTGATGTGCGGAAGATGGAAAGATTTGTCGAGTCTCTGGATGTATAGTGACGTAGGTCTGCACCAAAAGTACTGCACTCGCGCTAGTAGCAGCCCTAACCCTACCTTCGGAAAGCAGCCCCATAAGTAAGGTAGTGGGGAAGCCTAGAAATATCTCTGAGAGCACATCTTGAACGTTGGGGACTTCTTTTGGGCTTGATATGGCCACCAACCCCTGGAACTTGGCCGAGGCCAGAGCAGTTTCGACTTTCGAAGGACTTCAAACGCATTATCCAGCTTGCCCTTCAGGTGGGCCGCGGTATCCGAGGTCTGAGCGCAAAGGTCTTGGCGGATGCAGGGCTTTTGGTGCAGACCTCCGTACCTAGATATTCATGTATTCAAGTATTCAAGTATCACTCGAGGTATTCAAGACCAATGATAATAGATTCGGGCCACAAACGAGCGACCAAATGTGATCCGATGGAGGTGGTGCCGGCTTCAAGTCTAAAGCATTACGGCATTACCTCTAGAGTTTTTCCGTAGTCAGCCTTAAGGTACCTGGAGATGCAACCCTTGAGTCTTTATGTAGCTTTTGTGTTTCTGGATGCCTAGAGCTGCTGATATGGCTTCCTCGGCCAGCCAATCAAGTTCCGATGCATGGCAATTGGCCGTCCAACAATACCTCGCTTCGCTGCCCGATGCCCAGAAGGCTGCATTCAAAGTCCCAGCAAATGCAGGCATGTGCTTAGATATGATCATCCAGGCACAGGGACGGAAGAAAGGATTTACCCGCCTCATGGAGCTGGTAAAACCATTGATCGACCCTCTCAAGCGCTTCGAGGCTGCAATCGATGTCATCATGCAGACCCATGGCGCCATAGCCAGTCCCATATGGGGTCCGTTACGCATGGTCATTACAATGGCAAGCGACCACTACAAGACATTGGAGAGTCTGGCCATGATCTTATACAGAGTCGTCGGCTCACTCGAGAGGTTTACCAATTATGAGACATTGTTCAAGACGAACCCTGCGGTTCAAAAGGCCATTGGCGCATTATACAGCGATCTCATCGACTTTTGTACTCGAGTGGTTCAATTCCACTCTCGGTCCTCCCTTCGTGCTATGGTCACTTTCACTTCCTTCGACAAGGACTTCCGCGATGTTTCCGAGCACATCAATTTTCACAGTGCTGAGATTGACTGGGTAGCTAATGCAGCAAACATCGAAGAGAGTCAGAGGGCAAGACAGCTTGAAGCGGACACTAGACTCGGTAAGGAAGCACATATTCTCCGTTCGTCCTCTGCTTTCGGCATTCCTCTCGCTTTGATCCACAGTCTTCAGCCAGCACACTGCATATTCTTTGCTGAAGCTCAGATACTGTTCAGTCCAAATGCGCAACATTGTTCAACGTTGGCTCTCGCCCTCGAACGTACAAGATGATCTGCATAGACATCAACTTGAGTACATGCCCGGATCGTGCGACTGGATCCTCGAGACTCCTCAAGCCCAAGACTGTCTCGACTCCAAACACTCAGCGACGATGAGAATAATCGGCCGTCCCGGAACTGGCAAGACAGTCTTGGTATCCTTTCTTGTCGATTACCTGAGAGAGCAAAATGAGAGGAACGTGCTCTACTTCTTCTGCAAAGCCGGTGAGACGGAAAAGCGGGAAACCACGCATGTTCTACGAACTTTGCTCTCTCAGCTTCTCCACGTTGACGAAGCATTATACCGCGACATCGAGATCTTGTACACAAAGAGTGGGCGTGCAATAGCGGATTCTTATGTCGATGTGTACGCTGCACTCCTCCTTGCCCTCTCAAAGACCACAAGAACAATCTTCATCTTGATCGATGCAATTGACGAATCTCAAGATGCTGAAAATCTTCTTCAGGCGCTTTTTGAGGCGCAACGCGTCGCGGGAGGGAGCCTGACTTTGTTATGCACCAGTCGTCAAATGCATTTGCCCTTCTCCTTCGATGAGGATCTGGTTTTTGATTCACAAACGACGAATTTGCCCATCCAAAAATACGTCGACCACCGAGTACTGCAGATGAAGACACTCTCAGACGGAGTACTTGGACTGATAGTAATTCGTCAGATAAGTCGTGCAGCGGACGGCTTATGGCTTTATGCCCGGCTTATGTTGGATGAGATAGAAAGATTACCCAGTGCGGCTCTCATACAGCGTCATCTACGAAATATTCCTCGTGGACTGACAGAACTATACACGCAAATCCTCAGGTCGAAAGAGTCCACGTTTACGCCAACTGATGTGAAATTCGCGCAACAAGTGTTACTGTGGTTTGACACTAGGGACTATTTGTCCGCATTCTCACCTACATCTTATGTGAACTACGAGACGTTGGTTCTTGTACTTTCAAAAATCAGCTTTGGACGGCCTCTCTTCGACCCAGCAGGATTAGTTTCGAGGCTGTGTTCTCCCTTAATGAGAGTGGATGATTTCCAGCAAGTTGAGGGAATGCCTTCCATCCATGAGTATCAGATCAGCCCAGCTCATCATACAGCGGACCAATACATCAGAGAAAGCCAGAATTTGCCCGCTGCTGAGTTGCCCTTGCTGTTGAGACCGAGAAGGTTACGCCAGCTCCATCGATGCATCACATCGATTTGGTACTTCACTGCTTGCGAAACGTCGGCCACGCATCTCCAAAACCTCCGCGATGATCCCGAAAGGGATTCATATGGATCCTACTTTGAAATGGCATATGGGATATGGAATGCTTTACACCTCGATTGCCTGCCAATAGATCTCGATGAGCACGAAACCAAGGAGACCTCGACTCTGCTCCAAGAGCTCACTAATTATATAAGCTCTGAACAGTGTCTGAGATGGGTAGAGACTGCCATAATCATTAATTATGTTGGCAAATGGAGCAAATTGCTTCTCAATGCCGAAACAGGCCTCGCCATCGCAAAGCAAAACAACAATTCGATATGTATTCCAGCCTTCCAGACTTACCGAGACGCTCGAACAAGCTTCCTAACCGATTACACTTACGTATTGCAGGCCACAGGACCAGACTACTATCTGTCCGGGGGGGACCCTTGCGTAATGCCAGACGGATTTCCCACTCGGCCACTAGCGGTCAAAATGCTGGAAATTGGCCAAAAATGGCAGGAAGTGAATAGGTGAGAGTATCGTATGGCCAATCCATGTTCTTGGGCTAACGATATCGACATGTCAGGCCATCAGAACAACAGATGCGTCTTTTAGAAGGCAAAGCTCAACTAAAGCCATTGTCTCAAAGGCGTATGCAAGAACCAGCCTAGGAGTTTGGCATCGAGTCACCAAGAATTATGAGTACTTGAGAATAGATGGAATGTTCAGGAAAGGAAAGAGGTTTCCAGGATTAGGGCTAAGAAAACTGGCGAGCTCTCCTTGCATTGGAGCCAAAAGGTGGTACAGTACCATTGTCTCTCATTTGACCTTTTTAGAAGCTCACTATCGCCATCGGTATGGCTTCCCAAAGAGCATTCCCTCGTTTCACGCGGCCCACAAGACCCGCAAACACTGTGGAACACTGCAAAAAATGTTTAGCAGCTGCATATGTCTAAAGATAGCGCGGTTGGGAGCAGGAAGACGAGGCTACGGATGAATGATAGGTTCTTCAAGCCAATGGGCTACCAGACAGGTGTTTTGGTCCTGGCACCTCTTGATTCAAGCCCACAGAACATCCTCATCGGTAGGGAAAACTTGTACAACTTGGGTCCGCAGCTGGCTTCACGTACCTCCAACAGCCAATTTCACCGGCGGTCACCACACTAATATTTATTTGTGCTTCGGTCCCAAGGTAGTCCTGGGAGTAGCCCGTAGTATGGTGCTTTCCCAGGCTCTGACGCTACCACTCGGCCAGCCTTGCAGGGCACTGGCAAAAAGTCATCACCACCAAATTACCCGTGCCACATCGGCGCTTCCCTTCTGGGGACAGCGCATTCTGCAGCGGCTCCAGCCCCGACAGGGACTACGTAGACCCTGCGCCGGATCGACCACGTTTCCGAACACAAAAGTCTGGTTACTCGTACATGCCTTCCAAGCTCTTTAGGGCAGGTACAATTCCACGCGATGATGGGAAAGCCGCCACTGGGAGGACCGTGTGCGTTAGCTGCCATCCTACATCGGAACGGCCAGGTGTTTGGTACGCTTATCCCATGTACGTAATCGCAAAGTAAGCGATAGGTTTTTGAGCAAGGTCGACCGCTGTTGGATTTACCTCTGTGACGGAAATTTGATGTGGCAGCAGGATGCGATTCAGAGAATGAGGGTCTCGAAGAGGCTTTGGCATTGGCGCAAATAAGGAGCGTGACACTCGTCTAATGAAGTGCGCTGTAATATTTGTGCTCAAATGTCCATTGTCCCTGCTCATAAAAAGTTGAAAGCATAGCGCTTGTGCGATTGATGCAATTCCGGTTGAAGGGCTCGGTAATGAGCAACCTTTGGTACGAGTATGAGAACAAAACCACCCCAAAGAGTAAGAAAGCACTGGTCCACGGACTTACACCGTCCTCAAGCAACCGGTCATCAACGTCCTCCTTTATCTCCAGCATATCTCCACATCAACCTTCTCTGTCGACAACCTGCCCGTCATCCGGATTCTCATACCTATCCCAAAAACCACCCCCTCTCCTCCCCTTTGCAGACTGAAACTCGTAGACCAAGCCTCGATCAGACCGACACACCCTCCCCCGCTCCGCATCGAAAAAAGGTACGATCTCGGCACGTGACCGCCGAGCGCGTTCCGCCTCGTGGCAAAGGTCCCACACAACAACAACATCATTGTCACAAAACCACCACATCGCTTTTCCCCGTCCAGTGTCCGCTGTTCCCCAGCACCGCTTCCGACGAATTACCCAATCGGGAAGGCCGTTCGTTCGTCCGGGTCACGGTTGGACCGCCCGGGTGTTATTTGTTCCGGGGGACTACTCTTGATTGGGCTAGATTTTCGCAATGATGACTAAGGCTGGATCACTGAAGCAGCGCTTTCTCTGACGTCACGTGTTGGTCGTTGCCTCCTTCGTCGCTTCCGACTGGCTGCCAATTGACACGCCTGGATCTCGAGGATGAGGTATTGTTGTCAGCGTCGAGATCCAATCGTAGCGATTTACCATGCGTCCCCTGATGGTTGATTGCCCTGGTATGACTGCAACGCTGTGTCGCTAAGAAAGTCTCGAGGGAGGCTATTCATGTACTAACCCTCTTCGAATTTGTTCCCGACCTCGCTCTCGTCAGCTTTTGCGCCCCGAGAACCTGGGGCCGAGATGGGCAGGGCTGTTTGAGGACGATGGCTGTGGACGATGTTTCGAAAGCTCGATGGAAAAGAGGTCAACTTGGGTGCAGATGCGCGGACAAAGATACTTAGTATTTGGATCTTTTGCACGGTAAAGATTTGTTATTTCGCTTTTCCATCAGAGTGACGTTGCGCCTCTGAAAAAGCCGAGGGGAACAAAGTGGTACCTGGGCAGGCTATTTTGTCGCCCGCGAAGGACCCGCGAGGCTAATTTGTCTCCCGCAAGGATGGCTTCGAACGGCTTCCACTGTGACCGATCTTCGGACTTCCCTTGTTTGTATAAAGTCGCTGCTGACGGCGAGCTGGGACCCATTACAGCACCACGTTTGTCAAAGAGCTGACCCCCGGCCTCATAATCGAATCGAGTATCGTGAGATGACGCTGACAGAAACGCTGTGTGGCTTGCAGGATTCTGCAAGTCCCTCGATTCCGGTGTCTCCCCCATATTTGTAGCGGTACACCTCTTCATTAAGCACCGAACATTCCGTGCCGTGGTCGAAAACTTTGGTTCATGTTCCGAGACCTCCTGTATATGAATTCGGCTCCTCTCTCTCTTTGAGAAAAAGACGTGTCCAAGTACAAAAGATTTTCATCCACAGTCGAAAGACATTCGTTACAGATTTCTCACTTAAAAGTTTGTATCTCATAATGATGTATCTTGTATCTGTCCTCGGTGCTCTTCTCTGTTGCAGTACCTATGTTGCAAGTGCGCCACAACCTCAGTATTCGAACACATCCCAGTATTCTCCAGAAATAAAAAGGATCATCAAAGCTGCCACAGCTGATGGCATCGATTTGGTGGCGTTACCATTCGCCGCCGCCGCCTTCGCAGGCATCGAAGACGTCCAAAAGCGTATAAAAATCAACGGCACAGTCAAAGGAGAGAGAATCGATGTACATGGTGCGTGGGCTGACCGAAGTTTCAAGTTTGGCGATGCCGGTGGACTAAACAGCCATTCTAGTACACGCGATCCCAGAATGGTACGGAAAGTTAATTCCAGTTCCACCCGGGACCCCCGACCCTCTCCCGCCATGGAGCGTTCAAAGCCATCTCGACTTTATGGCCGCCAATGGTAAGACTCTTCGAATATGCCGGCAGACGCTCTTGTTAAAACTTTGGGTCTAGAAATCACCCACGATGTCATTTCCATCTCGACTCCGGGGTCGCAGATTTTTGCCGGGAATCAAACTCTCTCCGTCGGTCTTGCTAGATTGTTGAACGAGGTGGGTGACCCAAGATACTCCAAGACTGATTCCGGAGAAGCTGACGATGCTGGACGGAAACAGTGGTTAGCAGCGGTATGTAAAAGAGTCGACCAGTGACTGAACGTCTTCGCTCACGCCCATGCGTCAGCTCGTGCGAACATACCCAGAAAAGTTCTCTTTCTACGCCACTGCGCCCCTACCCTACACCCAAGCAGCGTGAGTACCACTATAGCCTTCACTAGTATGTCAAACGAGCGCCCACTGATAACCCGCATCCATCCAGCATCACAGAAATCCAGTACGCCCGCACTCATCTTGGGGCCGTTGGCACAGTGCTCTTATCCAACCACGAGGGTTATTATCTTGGCGACCCGCTGTTCACACCCTTTTTCCAATTCCTCAACAAGCGCCACAGCCAGCAGGAAGTGATCTTCATCCACCCAAACGTGCCGGTCCTTCGGTTCAACGGCACGCTCATCCCCGCCAATCCCAGTAAGTCGAGCAGCCACGCGAGCGACCCCCTCATGCCAACGTAGAAACAAACTGACCGAGGGCATCATTCCCAAAGCGCCCTATCCCACCTTCTTCGCCGAGTTCTTCTTCGACACCGCACGGACCGTCATGAGCCTCACCCTGAGCCTCACCCTCCAAAACTACACCCACATCAACTACCAGCTCCCCCACGAAGGAGACGCATGGCCCAGCGTCGAGGACAGACTCCTGAAATCCGGTCCCGTAGCGCTAGAACTATCCTCAAAGGAGATCTACAACACGCGGTACGTCCTCCCCTCCCAAACACCCTCAACAACTCTCACCCCCCCACACCTCTTCCACCCCCTCCCCCCCGTACCACCCCATCAGCACTAACCCTCCCCTCCCCATCCAGCTTCTGGTACGACAGCGCCGGTCCCGTCTTCTACAACCAAGTCAAAGGCCTCCTCGGCTACGGCGTCCCCACCAGCCAACTCGTCCTCGGCACCGACTACCCCTACGTGCCCCCCTTCGTCCCGCCCTTTACGAACGTCGAGTCCATCCCGCAGTCGATCCTGGACGCCACCTTCCTCACCGAGGCGGAGAAGCTGAGCGTGTTCACGAACGCAAAGGGCATCTTCGGCGGGCACATCCACTGAGCCGGTCCGGTGGGGTGGGTATGGGAGGAGGTGGGATGGGCGGGCGGGCATTCGTGTGGCGGGATGGCCCGGCTCGCGTTTGGGAACGACGGATAGATGGGGGGAGCGGAGCGCATCCCGTGTACGTACGTAATATGAGCATGTGGGGCCGAGTGGTTGAAATACCACCATTCGCAGCACAATCGAGCATTTTGATCACATTCCATGCATCGCAACTCACAGATCCATCCCGTCAGCTCTTTCATTGCCATTCCCTGAAAAAAGACCACGATGAAGAAAACAGCACCAAAAGAAGTAGAAATGAGATCCGACAAACGCTCGCCTCCCGTCCTACATAATTCGTGACAACCGATCCTCGCATCCACGCTCCCATCCCATCCCATCCCATCCCACCCTCTCCCATCCCACACCCTATCAACTTCCCCCCCAGCAAACCCAGACCCCCAACATACTCAACACCCCACACAAACCTCCAACCCCTCCCCCCACCGCCCCGCCAAACGCACGCAACCTGCCCCATCTGCATTTCCGAGCCGCGGACCACGGACACACGGGACGATTACCTATCATTCGAATCCATCCAAAAAAGACGAGAGTTGGCGCTTGGTACGTGACGTTAAAAACGACAGCACGACGTGAGGGAGCGCGATGGCACCGCGTCCACACCCTCATCCCCATGAGCGAGATCCGCGAAGCGAAATCCCTCGCCCCGGGCGCGATGTCCCGTGAGCCGGACATCGATCCAACTGTCTTCACAAGTCAACCACGTGACGTGTTCAACGTCCGTCCGCCCCGTGAATATACGAGTGCATGACTTTGTTCAGTGAGCGTGGCCGACGGACTTCACGCCGCGGACGGTGAATCGGATTTGCCAGAGTAGACTGACGGGTGAAGCGGAACGGGTGAAGGGGGGCGCGGGAGCAGATGGGTGAATGGAGGTGGTGAATACTAGGTACCCACGAATACATCAGCCCCATCCGCGCCTCGTGTCTCTTTCCAAACTTCCACATCTCCCCTCCCCGCCCTCCCAGGAATGCCCCTCGAAACCTCACCTCCACCCTCCAACAACCCCACAAACCACCTCCCACCATAAAACCCACCTCAAACCCAGCGCCTCAACAACCCCCATCCAGCAACAAGCTCCCTCACCTCACACAGCAACCACCAACCCCACAAACCGCACCACCCAAAATGGGCCCCCCGTCCCCGCCCCTCCACCGCCTCCCCCCCGAACTCCTCTCGCAAACAACCTCCCACCTCCCCCCCGCGTCCATCGCCAACCTCCGCCTCACAAGCCGCCACCTCCACGCCTTCACCCGCCCCGCCCCCCCGCTCCGCAAACGCGCCTGGCGCCGCTTCCACCACGCCTTCGAAACCAGCGCCCGCCGCACGACGCCGCCCATGCACCTCGCCTGCACGAGGTGCATGACGCTCCGGGAGCCCGCGAGGTTCCAGGACAGCCAGGCGAAGCGGCGGTGCGCGAGGGGGCGCGGACGGGTGTGCTTCGAGTGCGGGAAGATGGAGGGGTATTACAACGTGCGGGACTTTCGGCACCGGGGGGAGGTGTGTTTTTCGTGCTTCGGGTGTCCGGAGCCGAGGAAGGTGGGGGAGGAGGCGGTGTATGGTCTTTCCGGGGTGCAATTTCCGGCGCATGTTGCGGAGGCGGATAGGGGGGGGAAGAGGTGGTGCAAGGGGTGTTGGAGGGTGGTGACGATGTATGTGAATGCGAGACTGGTCTGAAGCGGCGGGAAGATTCTCGCTGTGGAGCCAATTCTGTGGATCGAGGCGGCGAGATGGCATTGAGATGGTGATGCAAGAGATGAGCGATGGCACCAGAGCGGGTCAACGTGGTATGGAAGAAGCAGCTTTAGTCAGCAGGGCTGGAGGACAAGCATTGATGATCCATGGAAGTATTTTAGGGAAGGAAAGCTGCTCGCAAGAAGTCTGTATGAAGGGTACAGAAGATGCACCCTTGTACGTTACACGATACGAGACGTTTTGATAGAGGTGTGACGATCGAAAAGCTTGCATACGAAATAGACCTTGCACAGTTGAGCCAAGCTTGACCTTCTCACAGCTGATGTCTCTGCGAAATCACAACTTCAGAAAATTCTATAATGAGATCCTACTTCATCAATATCCAACTGAGAGAATACACATCAGGAGGAATGAATGAGCAAAAGCACGTGATACCGAAAGCACAAGCATTGCGCAACCAGGACTGATCTAACAGTGAATGAGAAAGGACTTTCGCGACAGTGAGATGGAGAAGGGAAGCACCGAGGCCGTTTTCTTCATCATTGAACCCCTAACATGAGACTCTCCTACAACGTCGACATTCTTTCCGCACGAGGATCTCAGGTTGCGGCAACCCTTCCTCATGGATGTCTCAAGTAGGCTGCATCTCCGATCCCTGTCACTTCTACAGGTGAGATGTATGTATTTACCAGTAATCGTGCCAGGATGGCAGACTCAGAAATCGTGTGTGAGCAGATCTGAGCACAGACCGAGTCATTACAGCGAGACGAGAGTCGAGAATATGAGAGCCAACATCAAGCGCCCAAAGAGGCAAGGGTAAGGACGTCCTGTACTTTTTAGGTTCAATAGACGAAGCATTGGTTGAGATTAGCAAATATCTGCTCCTGGATATGCCTCCGGAGCTGCAGAGCATGATTGCGGGCAAGCTTAACGCCGTCTCTCTCTGCGATCTCAAGCTTGGGAAGCCAAGCCGCTGGGCGACAAGGACCTATGGGTGGATATGTCTCATTGATACGGGCATCTTCCGGAAATTGACACCGCTAGCTTCGTTGCTTGCCGTGGGTGTCGATGGTGTCGTGATTGCTGGACCATCATAGACAGATGCCGCTCGGTGGAACTATCACTGTAGTGGTGCGGTAGCCTCGGGTCCTGGCTGATGGACTCGGCTGCCGGTGGCCAGTTGCCGGGAATGGTCATAGGCGGTGGTTGGAGCCCTTGCACATCAATATTCGGAGGAACGATTTTCAGCTCGAGCGTATGCTCTTCAGTTGCCATCTCCTTGGAAATGGAGAGAATGCAGCGTACTGAGCCGCGAGAGGGTATGAAAGGTCTCAGACGAGGTTGTCATTCAGATACTCAATGAAAGAACTTCGAATCCTAGTCTTCGGGAGAGTGTGCAGTCGATTGAGGGATATGAATTGGCGTCTGATCCTCTGCAATTTTGGCAACGAGATCGGATTTGCAGGTATTTCGATGGTGCCCTCGGCTACCGCAAGCTCCCCTCCTCCATCGCCTGGGTGATGCTTCTGCCATTCCATAATAACGTTCAGTATCTCCTGTGAGGCCTTGTCGAGTTCGTGGAGGTAATCCGACTCGGTGGCGGGTTTCTACGATTGTTAGTGAGCTTTTCTTCATTGCGTCCGTGGGAAAAATTGCAACCCTACCATCACGGTGGCCAGGTTCGACTTGACTGTCTTTTCCTTCCCTTCAGAACCGATCATAGCGTCCCATATATCTTGGTATGGTGGACTCTCGTCATCGTAGGGAACCGTGAAGAGTGGACTGTCCCACCTCGTCATGCCATTTGGCTCTTCGTACCTATAGACCAGATTGTCGAAAATGTCAACGTGATAGCCAGCCTCTTTCCCATCGCTTGCTAGAATCCGCGAATTGATCTCTCGACATTTTTCAATTGGTGTTCCTACATGGACCTCTAAGCTCATCAGCCTGATCCCTTGAGTCGGCGCTTGAGAGAATCCTGACCACACAGCTGGGGGTCTGCACAGCTTTTGCTTCGCAATAGAGCTGATACCGAAATCCCTTTATATAGTTCAAGCCATCGGCGACCACAATGGTATCCTTACCCAAAGCTCGCTTCACGGCCGAATATTCCGTAGCTCGAGCATCCTTCTCCGTTCGAGCCTCTCGGTAGACGTCGCGATTGAGGCCAAGAGACTGGTCATTGATGTGGCAGACTCTCAGGCGGCTAATTCGTGCATCTGTAGAAGCTTGAATCATGGACTTGAAGGAGTCGATCAGCTGGTTGGAACGGAAGGTCTTTCCTGACGCAGGGTAACCTGAGATGAGTATCAGCTGCTTCTGTTAGTTATGTGAGCTGATCCAAGATGACAGGTTACATACAGGCATGTCCCGGGAACAACTCTGGATCACTGCAGTGAGATTTGGTCGTAGTAATTTCCTGATGGATAATATGTTGTAAGTTCAGGAAAACTTATGAGCTTTACGTACTACTCGTGTATATTTAAACGCTACTCGTATCGTACGAGAAATCTTGGTACTGAAACAACCACTTCAGTCTCCAGAATTTTGATGGCGATTGGTTTTGAGAAGAAGATTTACATGGCAAAGTCATAGAGAATATCAAAGGCACAAGATACGGCACCCAACACTTTTTCATCAAAGCCCTTGTTTACTTGTTGCGGAGCTGAGTCGAAGAGCAGTGATTTTCACGATGACGGTTGTTTAATACCGAGGTACCTCACTTCACTGACTCCAAAGTACAAACCCGCTAGCGGTTTGCCACCAAGACTCTTTTGCATAAATGAGCCCGACGACGCACCTTCACTAGATGAGGCGCGTATGGATGCTCGAAAGCTGCCATGGAGAATCTCGCCGCGGATCCACCCATCAGAGAGCCCGACGTAACCACCCAATCTCTTAGACCCGGAGTCTTCAATACGGAGACGCAGAAACAAGTGCGAGTCATCTATGCTGCCATGTAGGATTCTAAGGATGTGGAGCTGTTCACGACCCTTTACGAGAAGGGTACTATACGTACTCTACTCGAGCCACATCAGCCAGGAAAATGTTTTGGGCGAGATTGATCTCGGACTGTATGACGGAAATGAGCGGGCCAAAATTGAACTGGGACGATGATTCGTTGAAGATTCTCAAGGACTCTAAAGGCGGACAGTCATCGGTAGAGATGAAATGTGATGTGGTAGCTCAAGACTTGGGCTGTGAGGGATGCAAGAATTAGATTATTGGCCGAGTAGCAGGATGACGGCCGCAGCCGGAAAAGTAATTAAGTATTATCCCCTCTTTGGGTAGGCACGGATCTCGCACGCATATAGACGAACAATCTCAAACAACAGCAGCTAGACATAATGTCCTAGGGGTATAGTCGTGCCAAACAGCCATGACTCCTACGCAGTCCCATTCTGTAATAATCCGCAAAGAATACACCTCAAAGCACCCACTCGAGAAGCCAATCCGGTCTTACGTCCGGCGCAGGCTGCGTGACCTCGCACTTGTTCTTACTAGTCAAGTATGCTCCAGAGTTGCTGTACTGTAGGTAGCGACCGTATTTGATAGTCCCCTTGATGATGTCTCCTGAGATACCCGCAGGATCCTGTGGGATCCATATGACGGGCGCTGGCTCTCTGGTGACTGGGTCCTGAAAGGCGGCTTTAAGCTCTGCGTCTCGCTCCTCAGGGGACAGGTCTGTCAACTCATCAGGATAACCGGCGATTGCTGCCGCTAATTGGTCAGCAACTTCCTGTCGCCTCGACCTGTCGATGGGCTCGAGAACATGAGCGTGGATCTCTGTGACCCTTGCTGCAGTCTCGTTTTTCAACCTTGACAGTGCTTTCCTCGCTTGGGCCGCTGTTGCAGACAAGCTTTTCGTTTGGACACGACTCGCTCTCTTCTTCGCTGGCTCGTTGGCACTGCCGTCTAGGATACCTACTGAATTCAGTTCCGATAATTCAATATCGTCGCTGTCGCCGCTTTCCTGACGCGATGGTTCATTGTCATCGTGTATGAGAAATCGCTGTCTTTCGGCGTCGACAGCTGAATCTTCCAGAGCGACTGGTAGGAATTCGTAAAGAGGCCTCAGATGCTGCTCCATGACAAAGTGAAATACAGCCGTCAAGACCAAGACGACGATCATGATGGTGGCTTGAGACGAACATGCAAAATTGTCCTGCGTGTCTCTAACCAACAAGAACAAGCCGATGAGGGCAAACTCCAGTACGTAGATGCCAGCGAACAGCTGCGAGATAGCGTTGTTGAAGAGTAACCCATGGGTATCGACTTTGTTCCTTTGAACGTAGTAATAGTTGTGTCTGTAAGCCACCCAGAAAAGAGAGAACGTTATGGACACGAAGACGAGCATTAATGGGGATATAATGCAATATATCAAGCCTGCAAGGTTTATTAGCTCACCCTAGCCACCAAATGTACCCTGAATGATAAGTGACTGCCGATGGGGCGCGATCTAGAATGTATCTGAACGGGTGAATATCTTGAGGACATACCAATGACTGCGAAGTTCGTAGTCAGCGAATACACGTTCCCCCACATCTGTGCTCAGGTCAGCGGCGGAATTTTGAGAGCATTTTGGGGCTTGGACCGTACCTGATGTGGGATGGTCGTTTGGAGCCACGCTTCCTGCCGGGGAGTCTGTGTAAACCAAGGCCAGATTGTTGTTATGTACAGGATGCGTAAGTACTGGAACAAGACGCTCCCGCTGAAGCCTAGGGATTGAATGATAAGGTAGTTGAAAAAGTAGTTCGCCGATCTAGGAAGGTCGGTGGCCAGGATTGTGGGAACGTCCCGGGGATCATTAACGATCTGTGGGATGACGTTTACGATGCCGGAAGAGATTGCCGTGACCAGCACAAGTTCGATGAAGAGAAAAGTAAAATAGAAATCTTGCGTGACAACCTCACGTTTACTACGCGTAGGTGTGCCTATGAAGACTGCCAACTTTCGTAACAATGCCGGTACGAGAAGTTGAACCAACAAAGCGAGCAGAATAGACGTGAGGGGGCCTAGCGCAAGTCAGCCATCAGATACTGAGCTGGCTTTGACCGGGAAGACTAGTGCAAAAAAAGCTTCTCGTTTCGTCCAAACCTTTGGCGGTGGATATGTCATGATATTCAACGATTCTATATCGTCCATATAAGCCACCTCATTAGGAATATATGAATCCTGGATTGCGATAGACAAAAGCCTCATCAACAAGGACATCCACCGCCAAAGACGTAAATGTAGTAACGATAACAAAATTTTGCGCCAGCCCTTGCGGTGCGGCTGCGGAGCGACTAACCTGATATCAAACTTATAATCCAGGATGGCCATGGCTGGAGCCAGTGAAGCCAGGAGACGGAAGACCGGAGAGTAGAAAGCTGAGACATAGTCGCAAGGGCAGTGGTCGGTATACCCCAAAGAAAAAGCATTGCTGCAAATAAGACGAGGGCAACGAAAGTTCTAATGAAACGCCCCAGAGAAGTCACGCCCATGTTACGCCAGATGATTTCGTGTGGGGCGACTTCGAGGAAACGAGGAGACATTCGACCGGCCTTGTTGTGACTGACTAGGCTGCAGGCCATATGTGCAGACATCTGTCTATCAAACCGTATGAACGCAGAGTTCTGTTTCTTGAATCGCTCTTCGTCATCCAGGTCCAGCAGGAGTTTTTCGATTTGTACGGTCAAGCGAGCAATTTCTGCGCGCAGCCAGGCAATCTTTGGTACCACCTTCTTCTCGCCAGAGGCCCAGATTCTAAATGACGAGGCAGGCTTCCACCTACCGTCTTTTCCCCGGACAAGAGAGATTTTGGAGGCAGTCGAAGGCTTCAAGTACTTGTGCCATAGCTGTGCTTTCTCGTGGCAGTCCGTGTCGTAAGCGGTGGAGATGTTTTGCTCATCTTGCTCAGTGTGTGCTTCATGTTCGTCATCAGGCGCCAGCGATTCCTGGGAAGTGTTCTCTGCAGTTCTCTTCGAAGCGGTAACATCTCCACTCTTTCGGTACTTCTCGTTGACTTGTCGAAGAATTCTCAGCTCTTCTTTCTCCAAAGTGTGACGGAGACTTCGACGACGGACCACTAAGGCTCTCAAAGATCCGTAGTCTCGGTTGACCCAGGCAGTCAACCTACTACGGTCATCATTGTCCACAAAGACATCGTAGAGTGCTTCCAATGCCTCTTTGCTTCGATACTCGCTGGGTATGTTTGTGATGAGAACGGTCTTGGCTGAGGCCTTGAGTCTGTGCTCTGGAGATGTGAGGAATCGCTGACGGATGTCGATGAAGTTCAGCTTCTCGCGGTACATTCTGTAAAGTGTCCAGGATATCGCCAGAATTGCGCAGATAAGGTGTGCCCAGTATCTGTTTGTCTGTGTTGGAGCCACGTTCTGCCAGGCTAGTGTGTCGAGGCCCGTGACGTTGGATGCCACCAACTGTCCACCAATGGGGAAGACACGGTTGTCTTGCCCTCCGTTGTAGTTGATCGGAAGCAGTACCGTCACAATGATGATCATCAATGGCACGAATATGATGATCATCGCCCGGAGCAGTCGAATAAAGAAGTACCCATCCAACCCGCACTTCACCTTGAGCTCTTCGTCCTCAATGTTGAAGATCCTGCAGATCCACTTTATTGGGTTCGCAGGTACGGCTTCTACTCGTAGTCTGTCTTGTACGAGATACGTCTTGGGTTGACTAGAAGCGCCTCAGCCAGGGCGCCTTGGGACAAGGGAAATAGTACTCACTATATCCTCCGCCCCATGGCCGAACTCTTGAGCAAGAAGAATCCCGATATCTCGAATGCGAAAAGACCCAGACTGACCGCAATATTGAGCACGAAAGCCTTGAGAGCGATTCCCTCCTTGTTTTGGCCCACCCCTGCTTCACCGTCGATGAACTCGAAAAGGCTTCCATTGCCGCTCAATGTGCTGCTGTTGGGCATGATTACCGTTGTCCGTTGTCTGTCAGGAACATCGACCGCCTCATGATCAATTTCATAGTCGTAATGGCGGACGCTCGAGGTGCAAGCCCAGCACGGTGGGCTGTTCAATGCCTTAAGAGTTAGAGAATAAAGATATGCTGATACCTGACCGTTGCCGTCGGCCGAGCTCGAATTCAGCGGATTACCTATTTTCAAGCTTAGCGCTGGTGGCGCGCGTTTAGTTTATGGAGATGATGTCACTTTGGCGCTTAGCGTGTTGTACCCTATGCAGCTGCTGCCACAGCGAGCACAGGTACTTCTTAGGCTTCATAGAAAAATGATGGCTTAGCTCCTCCTAGCTTCTCCGCCTATTTATTCTACAGCGACTCATGTATCTAGAATTTTCTTCCTAGTGGCTAGTCTCTCATCAATACAATACAGTATGGCCACCTGCACCATATCCTCATCACATACGGAGGATCTGGGACTAGCGCTAAGCGTCTCGAGTACTTATTCTTCCAGCGACTCTGTATCTACTTTAGACTTCTTTTTCTTCGTGGCTAGTCTCTCATATCAAATACAGTCTACTGGCCACCTGCAATCATCCCGTATCACAGTGTATAATACCTAGTCTTTCACTTATCATGCTCGACTCTATTGGCCAGCAGCTCGAACCATCCGGTCTTGATGTCCAAGTGAATTTAGCGGGAATCTTGGAACAGGCCAGCTTGCTAACAGGATTCCCATGCCACTTTATCTTGGACACCGCTCACAGACCCTTCCGTGGAGGTGAGAACCTTGTATTCGCGGTGGAGGATTCCAGGCGAACAAGGGTCGGAATACGTGTACCACGCTATCGAACCCCATTCACAGCCCAGTTGGTGGAAACGGAAGTTCAACATCGTCAAACGATTGAACGCGAGAAGATCGGCCGGTTCCAACAATTGATCGGCTACAGCAGCTCCTGTGATAACCCTGTGCAAGCTTCATTCATTGCTTTGAAATGGGCGGATGGCTCCCCCTTGCAGTGGACCGACTCGAGCCCTGCTGATGAAAATGACCGGGATAAAGTCATCCGTGCTATCGCACAGACCAACATGGATCTACTCATGGTACGAAAGAAAGGTACGTTCTGGGACAAAGTCTATTCATGTCGATGCTAAGCAGGCCTCAGCTTGCACTGCGAAGGAATATATAACCACGAAAATAGATCGCAAGATAGCTCGGGCGGAGAGAGGTGACCTACACGGCAGGACGGTGGCAGAATGTTTGCAGCAGAAGCGCCTCATACTGGATTACTGGTTGCCAGAGCTTGATGATTGCTATCACGTTCTGGTTCACGGTGACCGTTCAGCAAACAACATCATCGTTGATGAGCATTTCGATGTGAAAGGGTGGGTGCTTTAATCAGCTGTATGATCTTACTACGCTGATCAAATGATAGTATTATCGATCTGGGCTGGGCAAACTTCGTCCCACTTCAATTTGCGGCCAGCTATCCTCGCTTCCTCACCCACGAACCGCTTTGGAACGGAAGTTCTGTGGAGTGGTCTAACAAGAACACGGCAATGATGAGGCGCGATCGCAAGTTTTACCTTCAATGTATACATGAGAGAGCTGTCATGGAGGGCGGCATGTTGGAAGACTACTATCGAGTCATTTCACGGGAAGACGAAATCAAGAGATACTGGTGGATTGCAGCTGCCAGTCAAATCGACGTTCACATAGCCATGGTCTTTTGCGATTGGGCACCTCCCATACTCGCAAAAGATAGTTAAGGAGAGGCCAAACATCTCCAACATTTGTCTGAAAAAACCACCTGCAATGCATGTTCAAAGAACAATTGCCACAACGGAGTTCTTTTCATCGTTGATTGCGAGATAAAGCAGTCAGAATGCTGAGGTGGCTTGTAGGTGAGAGGGGCGAAGAGGGTTTGTGAAGACTTCTCATTTGACTGTAGTTTGGAATCTGCTAACTAAGGTGAGTATCCTCTGGGTTCATCAGTGTCCTGTTGGGTCAGCAATGTACCTCACCAAGCGTCGAACTAGATTGGCACAACGTAAAGTTCAGTATAGTACAAGTCGTGATTGAAATAGAACTTCTACACAGCATAGCTGAATCTGACTTGAAGAGGAAATGTAACCACACTTGCAACACTCGCATGATTCCATACTTCCCTGCGGTGTTACATCTTCCGCACTTCAAAGCACCTGATCTGGATTCAAGCCCAAGACAGATAGTCCTCAATCCTTCGCCTCCCTTACCAAAAGCTTCAAATGGCCTTTCATTCTAGGGACGGTGACGTCTTTCCACTCCATATCCTCAGGTGAAGTCTGGTACAGCTCGAGATCGAATCTGCGAAACAGATGTGCAAGCGTGAGGTAGAGCTCAGCGTATGCCAGACTATCAATGTCAGTTGCTGAATCTTCTTACCTCCATCTGAGGATCTTCCGAGACAGGAAGTGTCTTAGGTTACTGGCAAGGAGAGAAACAACATACTTCATCCCCGGGCACATTCTTGAGCCGCGCGAGAAGCTAAGAAGATTTTTTTCCATCTCAGTAGCATCGTTTTGCAACCATCGCTCCGGACGAAAGACCATTGGGTCCTCGAAGATATCGGGGTCGTTGTGGTGGACATAGCTACAGCAAGATACGAGAGTCTGAAGGTGAATATTGATCAGTTGAAGCAATTAATTGTAATTCAAAGGAATTCCAAAAGACGTCTTACACCTGGTGGTACCTTCCGCCCGCAGAATACGGCGCCTGTTGGAGGGACTACACGTGGGAGATGGCCAGGAGCACCGGAGGACGAGCGTAGGGATTCTTTGATGATACCGCGCTGTTCTCAAGTCAGCTACATTAAAGCGCAGAACCACAACAAAAGTGCACCAAATAAGGTAGCCTCTCCAGGGCCGCCCAGTCAAGCAGACTGTTCTTGTCGGGCATAGCCTCTCTCAGCTCGGCTTTGAGGCTCGCCAATATGGAGGGATTGGTCAGGGTACTGTATGTTGCCACTATGAGATTGTGTGCTGTAGTATCCGTGCCTGCGATAAGCAAAAACACCGCGTCTGCGGTGAGCTCATCAAGCGAAGGGGTGAACTGCCCCTTTTCGAGGTTGGGATTCAACATGGTATCGAACACCGTTGGAAGCCGATCGACGGTAGAGCGTTTCTTGAGTTCCAAAATACGGTCGCGAGAGGTCTATTCAATGTTAGCTTAGCAAGGAGCGACTTGGTGAATACGCGCGTACGTTCGTGAGCAATTTCATCTGCGCCAAAGGTTCAAAGTACTTGTCGACTAGCTTTTGCGGGAGCAAATCTATTGCGTCGAACAAGAATCTTAACAATTTGGGAAAATAAAGAACCCACTGAACATTCTTTATCGACGCATCGGTCGACTTCACGAGAGGAAAGTCAAAGTCCGGCGCGTCGAGAGCGCCCAATGGCTTTTGGAAAGAGAAATTCATATTTGTGTCCGCTGCAAGGCACTTGAATCCCATACTCATGTTCACAGGTCTAGCTTCAAGTGCTGCCCTCTCCAAGATTGTTAGAAACTTAGTCGTGAATTTCTGGATCAGATGCTCTGCACGACGAATCGCTTCTTGAGAGAAGTACGGGTTCATCATGTTCTTGCGCGCCATTGCCTCTTTGGTTTCTAAAATCTGAAAGATAGAGTGATCGGCAGGGGGGAAAGATTGGTAGAAACCAGTCTCTTTATTGAACTTTGTGCCAGGTTTGTAAATTCTGACGCTGTCAGTCGTGGCATGGAACATAGTAGCTGAGGAGTTTACTGATTGTAGGCGTCCATATCATGTATGTTAAGTTGATTGGGCCAAATTCGTACGATTGGTCCTATGAACTCTTAGAAGGTTGGCACGCATAAAGAGGGTTTGGTTGAAACCATATTTCCTGTGCAGCTCTGGCAGCTTCTTGACGTATGAACTATCAGATCTTAAATCAAAGAAGCCTCCATAGAACCTGGTGATTGCCGCCAGTGTAGGGCCAGGAAACTGTGCAAGCGGATGTAGTGTCAAGCGGTAAATACATTTTGATAGGAAGAAAGCAAGCAATCCAACCAAGAGCCAACCAACTCCTGAAGTAGGGAGAAAGTCGAGCGCGGCCATAGCTATAGGTCACCCTGATGAAGTAGAAGACGGGTGGGCCGGAACAGTACTCACGGATTGAAGTTGATTGAACTATGAACAGGTGATGAATTCGACCAGTGCGGGCAAGAATTGGCGGGGTATGCTAGTGATTAGCTAATAACACATCAAAAGCTCTTTTGATGGGCTAGGAGTAGATGCTGCATTAGCATATCACCGTTCATCCCGCTTTGGGAGCCCGACGGCGTAGCGTCCTCGTCCTCGACTCAAACCGCCCCTCGAATATCTCAAGCGTTGAATCCCTTTATGAGATTACATCGTCGATGACAGAGTTATTGGATAACATGATATTGTAGGTATCAAAAATTGACAAACATAAAATTGATAGATGTGGCCCCACCACTCGCTTCGCTCGTCGGGATGCTTGGACGATCTCGATTTTCTTGTCGTCAAGTAAAGAACGGAGACATCCGGAAGTCGATTTCTAATGACATACTCCTCCGCAATGGATAGGATAGTAAATCCGTCATGAGCTTGCATTCGGAAATCAATTCGCTAGGTACACAAGCTAAAGGGGGAAAGAGTAAAGCGGGACTGCCGCAGTTGTATAGGGCTATCTTACTAAGAGTCAGGGCATAGAATACGGGTGAGTACCTTACAGAAAGACCACGAGCACAGCGCTGTGGCTCATAGGCTTGTTTATAACCTTATCTACTCTCCCCGACAACGTCCATCGGCAGGGAAGGAAACCACCCCGTCCATGCTGCAGGCAATTCGGATCGCCGAAGGCGTTCGTGCATTTGCCTATTGTGCAGGGAGAGATCTTGAAGGTCTGCCCTTACGGTGCTCACCGAACCCAAGACAAGCCCCATGTCTTTTCTCCCCTCCTGAAGGGCACCACTTGCACACTGCGATCATCATTCTGCAACACATCCGTGATCTGGTCCTCTCCCCTTCTTAATTCGATCTCCCCTCTTGGTACATTCTCGACCTTGTAGAATTTTCTCCCAAAGTCGCCCATGAAGCCCTTCAGCCTTTCCACGGTGACGTCCTCGTCCTTCAAAATCCCCCATTCAACAGCCTTCTCGAGCGCATCGACTACGAGCTGCGTCGTGTAAGGTTGCGTGAACACCCCTGCAGCAATCTTGTCCCCACCTTTCTTTGCAGCAATCGGATGAGGCGCGCTGTCAGACCCGAAGAAGAACTTGGGATTCCCAGAAACGGCCGCTCTCAGTAACGCAGCACGGTCGCTCGGGAGCTTAGCGACGGGCTTTATTTATGATACCGCAGTCAGCAGACACTCTATACAACCATCCGGCAGTGTGCAATTTGTTGGAAGAGCAATGAGCAGGTCCAAAATAGGCCCCGAACCCCTGAAACCACGTCTCAAAGACTCAAAATGCCCGCGACTGGACGTATGTATAAGTAAAGAGATACTCACTTTGCAATTGCAATGGACATCATTCTGCCAATTATCCACGATCAAAGAGAGATGGTGCGACGTGATGCTAGCCGCCACTGTTTTGCCACAAGTTGCCACGGCTGAGACGGCGGCGGCAGTGCTAAGATGCTCGAGGACGATGCGGAGACGAGGGAAGCGCGCGTGATAATCAAAAAGGATGGGAAGGAAAGCTGACTCGGCTGACATCACTGTCACGTCTCCAACTGAGGGGCACTCGCCATCTGGAACGTCAGGCGTCTCCGTCAGCGTGATTGCCTTTGGTATAGCTCTAGTCCCCTAGAGAGGATTAGATGAATATCTTTTGGGGCATACGAACGAAGATTTAAAATCATGTCCTGCCTATGAGGGACATCCTTCAAGTCAGCATACATTTCCTGGGCTCAGTGTCAAAACTTGAACAGGTTGGGTCAGAAGAACAAGCAAGCTGCCGATTAGCTCTGCGGCCATCTACGAGAGCTGTACAATCCAACAAAAGACCACAGAGGGTTCTTTTGGAGCGAAAGCTACTCACCTTTCCATTTCAGCCATGACAGGGTAAAAAGCCGCGTAGTCTGTGACACCTTGGGAAGACCCCGTTGTGACATTTGCTGGGTACATTTTTACACCAATGATGCCTGCACGTTTGGCTTCGCAGATAATCTCGGGGGTTATTGAGGAGTTAAGGTAGCTTCATGTTCTCAGGATCAGCGCAATGTCTTGTGGGCATTGAAAAGGTTGTGAGATCGATGAAGAGATCAATTCATGGCATTTGGCACCAAACTTAAAGATATAGCTTACAGAGACATCAAAAATCGTACGCTCGGTTCCATAACCTGCAGACGATTTTGATAGTCGAGACATTGCTGTACTTTGGTCAGGGGAGGGTTGAGATTGGGCATTACCTATTCTTAGCAGTATCACAATTAGAATACCCCACTAAGCCAGTGAAGATGGTATGATCGGTCTGAAGAGCAACAGGAACGCCCATGACAGGTCTCGAGCTGCCACAAGTCACGGAGACAGAGTGTTTCCATGAGAATTAAGATACTCACGTAAACGAGGTCAATCCCCCCTCTTCTGATAGTCGGCACGACAAGCTCGCTCATAGGCCCATCTCTAAGGTGGACTTTGGAAGGCGTTAGTCACCGACCTCCAACGTCTTTCCATGCTTACGATTCCACATACCATGAAAATCGGCACCTGCAGGCAGCCGCAGCGAAGACTGGACTTCTGAGAGCAGCATCACTTTCTAGGACAAATATGAGGTGTGAACGGTTGTCACGTATCTTAAAAATAAGGGCATAGCATCTGCGAGATCGACTTCAATAAAAAGTAGATGGCTTCAGCAATGATGAGAGTCGAGACTGGACATTTTCTTCAAATTGAGTAATGAAGAGAAGGAAAAGTCTTGGAGATTTGTCTCTCTTGTATCTAGATGGGTCTACAATCAAGGCTCAAAAATCCAACAGAGTATCAGAATCGCGGCAATCAAGATAGTGCTTTTCACACATTCTATGTTTCGATATGAAATGGATTTGAGAAGTTGAATTTTTTCGTTTGCGTTGTCAAGGTTCAGTGCCAAGAATCCCAATGCTTGATGCCCACCGTAATGAAATAGAGTACACGTAGGGCTGCTAGGCTGCACGTGCCAAGCCTTGTCAAAAGACCACCCCACCTGCCCCTCATCTCATTGCACGAGGAAAAGTAAACACGCCCCGATTTCATCATCCCTTTCTCTTTTCCTTTTTCCTTCCACCGCCACAACTACTCATCCAGCGTACTACAAAAGGTATCCAGCTTCATAATAGCCACACCAATATCTCACCTAATACCTACCGTCGTCATCGAACATGTCTGACAACCAATCTTCTTCTCTCAAGTCGTACGTCGACTCTGCCACTGGCACCGTTCAGAGCGCATTGGGAAGCCTCACGGGCGATACTGGTGATCAGGTTAGTGCTCAAGTCTTCTACGTTCTTGAGAGTTAAAGCCTTAGCCACACGTACTGCCTGTCTCTCTCTTCTTCATTTTCCTGCCATCGCCCTCACAGCGCATAGTCCCACACGACGTATCTGACATCATATGCAGGCTAAGGGCGATGCTACCAAAGACAAGGCAGCAGCTGAGAAGGATGCCTCCCACACTATCGGCAAGATCGGCCCCTATGCAGTCTCCTCCTCCGGTGGCATCTCGTCTGACGACCCACGCCGTACCCAAGGCAGCTACGACCAAACTGTAGGCTCTGCCAAAGAAGCTGTCGGCGGCTTGTTTGGTGCTGAGGGGTTGAAGAAGGAAGGCCAGCAGCAAAACGCCCTAGGCAAGGGTACCGAAGCTGAGGGCCAGCTTGCGGACTATGGCCATGGGTTGAAGGACCGCGTAGGTGGTACGGTTGGGGGAATAGCTGCTAGCATCACAGGGGATCGAGAAAAGCAGTGAGTATTCTCGTAAACAATTGCCCCAGCTTGTTTTCAAGCCGGGTTTCGGGACATGTTTTAACACGATCTCACTCTCCAAGCTTGTTAGCCTGAATCCCATCCCAACGATGTAATGCTGACTTTTAAATCATGAAGGCAGGAACAGCAGTTGAAGCATGACGATGCTAAGACGAAGCAGAGGAGCGCTGAGCATGACATCCAAAAGCAGGCAGATGCTTAGGCCAGTGACGTGGACTGGCACTCTGAGACAGTGAGGGAAATTGCATGAACGAATGCGGTGGGAGCGTTATACCAAGCTAGATTAGACATTCGAGTGGTTGCGCAGCGCAACAAAGATAGCATTCGGACATAGATAGCACTCCAGACCCTTTACGCCGTGACGATCGCTAGCGTCTAAATGCCGTAATTCCTTCCTCGAGACGAGTGAGGTAGTCCCAACATCTACTCGTACTCTACAGCAACACTCGAAAGACAACAACAATGTCCTCTGATGAGGACGAGTATATAGACAATGCCATGTTCCACGAGCCCGATGACTACTTCCAGCCCGAGAAGCCCCACACGCACACCGACTACACCCTGCTCTCCGGGCAAAAGCTACGCCTGCGCCTCGTCGGGCACAATCCCCTGTGGGTACCTACAAACGCCCGCCCCTCCCCCCCCACCCCGCCAAGCTGACCGGCGCCACCCAGGGCCACCACCTCTGGAACGGCAGCCAAGTCCTCTCCACCTACCTACAACAGCACGCCCCCAAACTAGCCCACGGCAAAACGACCCTCGAGCTGGGCGCCGGCGCCGGCCTGCCGAGTCTCGTGGCCGCGATACTCGGCGCCCGGAAGGTGGTCGTGACGGACTACCCGGACGCAGAGCTGATCGACAACCTCGCACGGAACATCGCCACCTGTGCTCTGCCGCCGCAGCCTGCTACTACGATCGTCGCCGAGGGATACCTCTGGGGCGCCTCTACAAAAGGCGTCCTCGCACACCTACCGTCACCCCATCAAGGATTCGACATAGTGCTACTAGCAGATCTCCTCTTCAACCACTCCTGCCACGACGCCCTCGGGTCGACCATCGTCCACACGCTAGCTCGCACCCCCGACGCTCGAGCTCTGGTCTTCTTCACGCCCTACAGACCATGGCTGCTGGAGAAAGATATGGCGTTCTTCGATCTGTGCAGGGACAAGGGCCTGGAGGTGGATCAGGTGGTGGAGGAGGTGATGGAGAAGGTCATGTTCGAGAGCGACAGGGGAGACGAGGTGCTGAGGAGGACGGTGTTTGGGTATGAAATGAGGTGGAAGGTTTTGATTGAGACACAACCATGAGCCGGGGCCATGTCGAAATCTGGGCCTGCTATCATTCGGAGGCTGGTCTAGTCTTAATGGGACGAAAAGGTTGACCGGCTCGTTGAACATGCTGGCAAGCCACGCAGAGGCATCATACAAGCCTCTGACTCCAGATACCAGGCATTTCGTGCTTTAGATCAAGCCACTCAGCTACTATTTGGATAGCTCTACGAATTTGACCATTCGCGAACCATCTGAAGGGCCCACATGTACACATCTGGCTGCGCTTCAACTCTTTTCGGCTTCCTGATGCCCAAATGCCATCAGTTTGCCACTGCATAAGCGCGTTCCATACACATATTACTTAAGAGATGCATGCCCGCAAGCACGATTACCCCGGCCGTCAACAGCCAGAAAAGACCAAGCCCCGCTCGCGGCAAACACCAAACGTGCCCATCCAGGGCCACCGTTCATAAATGTCAGTCCGGCAAGGGTCACCAGCCCCCCGCCACCCACCCGCCAGCCATGCGGCCACGCGAGAGATAAAAGGCCCCAACTCCCCACCCCCCCCCCCCCCCAAGCCTAACAGGACTCGACCCCCGGCAAACAAACATTAGCCCCCCCACTCCACCACAGCGCGCAATCCACCACCGCCGCCGTCCCGTTCACCTGCTCGGTCCCCGAGCTGCCGAACAGGGCCGCCGCGGCGCCGCTGTCCTGGCACAGGTCGAAATTGATGTCGACACCTGCGAGACGCGGGAGATGCACGGTCAGCAAAAGATTCCATGCGACCGCCGATGCTGGATGTGGGATCGGGGCAGGGGATGGGGAACTCACTCTCGGGCTGCGCGCAAAGGGGGTTGTTGCCGTCGTCCGGACACAGGTTGTTGACCTTGACCACGATCTCGTTCGCCCCGGGGTAGTCGGGGGTCAGTTTCCAACAGATGCCGCAGGCGTCGCTGGGGCCGGAGCCTGGGTAGCCGCCGTAGACGGCTTGGGAGATGGCCGCGTTGTAGCCGCCGTTGCTGTACCAGGCACAGGATACCGTGCTGGCATTATTGCAGGGTGAGTACTGAGTGAAAGACGCGGTCGAGCCTACGGCATTGTTGCTGGAGGATGAGGAGGAAGAGCCGGAGTTGGTGGTGCCGGTGCCAGAAACGGAGGATTGGGGCGCTGAGAAAGCGGTGGCGTTGGAACCGGTCGTGCCTGAACCGGAGTCGGAGCCGACGATTGGCGCGGCGTCTCTTTGCTGATACTGGGAGCCGTGTGGGTGATATCGCCGGGCGTTGGCTAGGACGGCGAATGCAACGACTATCAAACCGTGGGTGAGCTGCATGATGGAGCCGGGAAAAAGACCAAGACCGGAGGAGAGAAGCAGAGGCGGCCACCGAGACCAAGAGAAAAGAGGCAAGATCGAAGTGCAGCTGTCAAAGACATTTCTGCGGCTTCTAGGAGTATCTTATAAACAAGAGAGGGATGTCTGCACTCTGCCAGATAGCAGCCTTGGAACGTGCGGAGCAGGAGTTCAAACGTCTCACCTACTCTACCTGTGAACCCATGGGCGATGGGGTTTTACCCTGTCGCGCCAAACCTACCGTCAGGAGGAGCTACAGGACTATCTCTGTTGCTTTGGGCACATGTAAGATTTGGAGTGTTTCAACACGACAGCACTATGATTATCCCAGTCCACGAGCCAATTGGCAGTCGACCAATCACTGGGTCTCTAGCAGCGTGACTTACGAGGTTGCTGGGAACCAATGTGAGACGGAGGTGATCTCGGGAAGTACCCGGTTGACTGTAACACTAAGTAGGTAGGAAATTCTGATCTTATTATTGTTAAGCGCAAATGTTTCAACAGAGGCGCAATCTGGCGCATATAAAGACTTCAAGCCTAATGGCGCCTATACAGCAAGTAGATGCTCCGGGCACATTTTGGAACAGGAACATTTGAGACATGAAACACACGCTGCCAGAGATTCTTGATCCTCTTCAAAGACTGAGACGTACACTCGAACCAAAGACGAAAGTTGACTGTGTGAAACAGAGGTCAAAGAGCAAGACGTGGTGCTGCTTGCGCAATGAGCAGCGATCCCAAGTCATCGCTGTCCTTTGGCTCGATTATCTTTTATACCTGTTTTTAGATGCTCACAACGATTATTCTTACCAGGCCTTGGGGTTATGAACTTCATCTCGATGGCTACGTCCAATTGCATTCTCGCCTGTACCACAGGGATCCGTACTGTGCACGATGAGAAATAACGAAAAGAGAATGGAAGGTCACTCCGAGAAATGAAACAGAAGCATGTAGCAGAGATTTCATACGGCATGAGATAACTCGGATGAAGGTGACGAGACTTGGGGCCAACCTCATTTCCAGATAAATTTCCGGTAAACGGCAGGGGACAGTCGGTTCATCTTGTCTGCTCCATGCTTGATAAGCGGTGCCACTAATTCATTGTCGCATTCCCTGGGTGACTTCGGATCAGCATGACCCCTTTGAGGAACATTTATTATGAGCCGTATATTCGCAGCAGATGTCTTGCGACTCTAACGGCAGCATTGATAGATCAGAAAATGCTTCACAGAAACCACTTACATTCTTTAGGATACTCCAGCTTCTCAAGCTGAGCATTACCGTCAGTCTCTACCATCAAGCAATGATTCTTCTCGATAAGTTCCCATTCCTTCGAGTTGTACGTTGAGGGTTCGCTGGCAACAATTACATGGCTACCATGCTCTGCGGCCTGTTTGTGAGCTCGAACGTTTTCTTTCCCGTCAGGGCTGCCATCCCATCAGCCTTTACTACCGCATAAACAATGCAGCGATCAAAGCCGCCTCAACTCACTGATCTGGATATTTCCTGTTCAATGTGACGCCTGCCTTCGTAGAATAATATAACGAAGGTGGCTGCTCGATCGCATGATTTCGAAACCGAAAAGTAACGAGCTGGCTGCCATCGGTCGCGGCTATATTCAGGCTGTTGGGCTCTGCTTTGTCACCAAGTTTCTCTCGCTGCAGTTGCACTACCGTGCCAACGGCCTTTTGCATGGCATTTTGCATCTGCTTGACTGTGTATTGCTGTTCCCAGCTCTTTTGTCCCTTCCCTTCTGTGAGGTACGTGATGTAGAGTGCGGCAAAGTGCTCTGAATCCGTCGATCCTTGAATATTGGCGTAAGCGTCATCATCCATCAAATCGACCATGTCACGGCAGATTTTGATAAAGTCAGATATGACTCCATTGTGCATGAAGGTGTGTCGACCGAAGACAAAAGGATGGTTGTTGACCGCAGTCACAGGGGTAGCTGTAGCGGCACGAATGTGGGCGAAGACGGCTTTGCTGGCCGTGTTCGCGCAGATACTGCGAAAGTTGGTGTCATGAAGAGGAGGCTGAGCGTTCTTGTAGAGGGCAGGGTGCTCTGCATTTATGCCATCGCTATTGAACTCTGCCGCCGCGGCAGTGTACCCTACGCAGATCTCAGTGTCAGCATTGCTTCATCAGGGTAGGAATGAAATTGCACGACGAGTCTCACGAGTAGAAGCTCCTCTTGCTCCCGAAACATGTCTTGCAAGTCAATTTCAATTCTAGACAGGAAATATTAGCTCTGAATTGTACGTACATGCCATACCGAAACCATCGACATTGAAGAGGCGGTTGCGCGCTGTTATCTCATGTTCTGTCGTGATCTCGTTTGGGTCGTGCGAAAGCAGCTTGGGAAGATAGCTGGGATACAGCGTTAGCCTCAAGAGCTCGGGACTGAGCGATACACGGAGAACACTACTGTTCATGAACTTGTTTAGCGAGAGAGTGTGACTCAAAGAAACACCGAGTCAGCTATTGCTCGAGTGCAAACGATCTTGGCTTTCCAAAGAGTCTGGCATACGGGTGCTATCAAAACGTCGTCCAGAAGGCATTCCTCATTCTCTGAGACGTATGCGAACCATCTACAGCTGGATTGAGCAGGAAAGCTCAATTTCCTAGGATCAGAGGCTTTGGACTCACCGACACATAGCTGAGAAGTACTGTAGCTTGAACGATATCAATTGATGATTGATGGTTGATGTTCCGCCTTGGTTCGAGGGGTTCTACGAGTAGTACTTGGGGTCGATCCGGTGAGGGTTAGGGTTTAGATCACCGGATTGAAGCCAATGGAATTTTGTCACCATGTCCACGAGCACTTGTTGAAACCAGGAAGTGCCAAGGCGTTGATGGCAATTGTTATGGCATGTATATGGCTCGCAGGCTGCTTAATGAGAGAATCGAAGCAATGTTCTGGACGGAGTGACACCGATCGTCTTTGTTTTATATATAAGTGTGCATGGTAAGAGGAACGATCTATGTGCAGCAACGCAGAATGAAATGAAATTGTCCACGCTCGTTCAAGACACCAAAAGCAATGCGTTGCCGACGCCGAACTAGAATTGTCCTCCTGGTATACCAATGCATATCTTGTCTTTAACGCTTTGTAACGCCAGGGCCTGGAAACAGATAGTAGCACGAGCAATCCTTCCCGCTGTAGTGATCCCAGAATAGCTCTTATGAGGCTCTTTGTCTTCCCGCTTTGCAGATACGCTCCACCTTCCACTTCCGATCCAAGAGAGTGTTTGCTTTGTGTTCAGTCCTTGATGTGAAATCCAAAGATTCCAAAAGAGTTCATCTGCAGTAGTCGAGGTGGGTCCATGCAAGTAGCTCCGAAGTCGGACATTTATCATGCAGGCTCCATCTCCATACAATGTCCGGTGATGTTACAACGCCACCTCGCCCATATCCCTCATCAAACAAGCCATCTGCGCTCTCTTCGCCGCCTCCGTTATCAGACAGAAATCCTTGCTCTTGCTTTGGCTGGGATCGTGCCCATACTGCTGTGCTTGCCCCGCCTGTTGTTGAGGTTGCTGTTGTGCTTGCGGTTGTGATTGCGATTGCGATTGCGACGTTGGAGCTTGTGGTTGCGTTAACGAAGTTGACGTTCGGTGCCGATGTTGTGGGTGTGAGGTGAAGTATTGGGAAGGCTGGCTGGCCGAAGGGGAGGGTAGGGGTGCAGAGGACGAGGAGGATGTGCCCGAGGTATTTGAGGAGGCCATGGAGGCCAAAGTGGGTTTTGGTTTTGGGGATGGAGGTTGCTGAGGACCTTTGGATTCACAGGGGCGTTGAGCAGGTCTGGTCTCCAGGCGGAAGTAGGTCACGCGCAAGGGTGCGAGTGGCGAGCAGTGTATGCTTCAGTCATGAGTCCGTCGTGAGAGTGTGGGAATTGGAGAGCGTCAGTGGAGGGAGGGAATGAACTGCTTGAAACGCTTTGTACAGTGAGGACGTGGTCAGAAGAGTTTTTGTTGAAGAAAGCCAGTCAGAGAAGACAAAGAGCAGTTTTCTCCAGGCGGAATGGGGGAGACCTAGGCCTTGCACCCCACTCTTTAACTAATCACGCTAATGTACCCCACATTATAGGTTCATAACACTGCGCGTCCTACGGAGTGGTATCATCACCATCACCACCACCACCACCAATGTAAGGTATAATGTTTGCAGAATTAACATCATACAGAGCTCTTGTTCTGTGGAATCCTGCCGCCAATGCCGCTGCTCTAGCCTTGCTGCCTGTTGGGGTAGATTTCATGTCGCTACTGCACTGATCAAGGAATGCCCGCTGAAATTAATTAGGGCATAGCCCCCAGAAGCATGCCCTCATGCCCTAACTTGAAGGGTCCCTGAGGTAATTCTTTTGCACTCGGTTGAGTCGGTCTACTGGATAACCATAGGCTTATTAGGATCAATAATGATGTTGCGCTCATGAAATACAATACCCCCTATGCTTTTTAGGCCTAAGCATGGTGTGCAAGGTGGGCGAGGTGGGCTTGGTTTTGTCCTACACCCTCTTATCGTCCGCCATAATAGGGCTGCATATGATCGAGATCGAGAGGATTATTCACAATTAGAGCAGTACTCTCTTAATTTCCAGTCATCATTATTATTCAACTTCCACTTCCACTTTCACTTCCTTGGACAATGCAAAGTGATTACTTGGCCATCATCATTCTCAGCTAATGATGATGGAACACATCGTTGTTGGTTATGCTGGAATATGCTAATGCCGGGACTAATATGCCGACCATGCCGGATGACAGATCTGATCTCCGGCGAGTCAGGCACTTCCACAATCAGTCCATCTTGATTCTTTGAACATGCGGTCTGATAAAGTCAAAGTCACAGCATTCGTATGTAATTGCCTGTGCCATGTCAGCATCCAGCAAACTATGTAGACTCGTCTGCTTGACGACCAAATTACGTACCTGGGAATTGCCCCTGCCGGCCATTGAGACGCCCTGTCCACCACTCGTTCTCCGTAGCCCCCTTCTCGATAATCTCTATGATATCTCCAGTCGCGAAACTCAGATCACCTGCCGCTTGTGCTTCATAATCATACAAGGCCTCGGCTCGATCGGCGACAGCAGGTGATCCAGCCAGCCGTGAAGGCTTTGGCTTAGGCGGAGGAGGGGCTGCCCCCTTGGCCTTGGCTGCTGCTCCCCAGGAACTACCTGTGCTGTTTGCGCGAGCCATGGAGCTATCTCCGTTGAGGCTGGGCGATCCAGATGAATTGTAGGGTGGAGGTGGGTTTTCGACAAAGTCCTGCGTTGATCTTCTTGTTGGGGCATCGGATGATTTCCTTCCTTCGATTGCCAATCGGCTAGTTGGACCCTCCAGTGCCATCTTACTACCAGGACCGTACTTCGGTGGTCCAGCTTTCTTCGCTCCTGTTGTTTTGAACCTAACGATTGAAAGTGCTTCGGTATGTTCTCGGATATCTCCCCGCTTCGCATCAAAAGCCTCTTCGATGTTAAGGGTAAGATTGAAATAACCAATGTCGATGCTTTGCATTTTCTCGTGAAGCGTGTAGAAAACATTGAGCTGCATGTAGTAAAATGACTGGAATAGTGGGCGTATGAATTCGCGTTCGAGCTGGAACAGCTTAGGCAGCTCGTCTTTAAGGAGGTCGTTGAAGTAGTTGAATTCTTGCGTAGCTTGCTCTGCATCGTTCTCGGCCTTGTACAACGCCTTCTCATCTTTCAAGCTTTTGTCTTTCTTCTCTTGAATCTTCTTAAGTGTAGCCCGGTGCCGATCATAATCAAGTTGCTTGTGTGCCCTTTTTTGGAGCGACTTCTGGGCAACTTTTATGACGTTGAGTAGTTCGTCTGCGGGCCCTATTACCCTTGCTTGTATCATTTCCAGCTCCGGTGCCAGTGTTGCTTGTAATTCTCTCACAATATTTTCGTATTCCTCACATGCTTGGATACCCTCGGGATTGCCTTCCGGTATTATCGAATCGGGATCGGAGACCCGCCCTGATATTGGCTTGTAGATTTCCTGCACGGCTTTGGAGAATTCGATCTGGTGACTTAGCATGCCTGTGTGATGGTGAGTCAGACACGACGGAGGTAATACAGGGGTTGCATTGACCATTGATGGCATCGAAGTATCTATAATATCTCAGTTCTGACCGATGGATCTTGGTAACCAGATCAACTCACTTCTTTGATTCATCATGTAGTTTCTTGGTCTCCTATCTCCACGGATGCTTGTTAGTCGTGGGAGACTAGCAACAGTTGGTTGGATGCGACTTGCCTTCTCGAGCTCCTGAAACCGCCTTTCTGAATCAATATAGACAGCGTCCTTGGTGTGCTCGCCCTATCGACCGAGGGTTAGGCTCTAGTAGTGTCGTGGCTGGAATGTTCCGGTTGAAAGTACGCACAACGTTGAACTTTTGCTTCAGTGTTTGGGGAGCCTGGCAGAGATTGTGACATCAGTATCGAAGGTTCTTTCCCATCATCCGGAGGTCTTCCCGTCACATGCTTACCCGAACGGCTGCCTTCTGGAAGCCCTTCAAACTCATGGTGCCCAAGAACACAATCAGCTGGTCGCATCCAGATGCACTCAGATTTTTGCAATTCAAGAATACCAATATCGAGCGGTAGTCCCGGCGAGATCTAGGTTACCGATGTGGTTGTGTACAGCTGGGACCTCGTATGCGAGATGATGTATGCTCAGCGGCTTGACTTTTAGGCCGTAGCGCAACAGGTACGAACGCCAAAGGCGAATAGATGCGATCTTGATAAAAGTTGTGTACTGCTTGAGATAACTCTCTGTGATGGTGCACTTCAATGGAAGCTGACCTGCCTAGTAGCCTAGCGGTGTAGTAATCTCGAATGCGTTTTCGTATCGTTGTTTTTGAGACCGAGGCGGACAGAGGCGTGGAGAGGCTTGGCATTCCGGATTTCCGCTAGCGCGCTAAACACCAGTGTACTTCTAAACTAGCTCGACTAGGTATGTGCAAAGCTATCTCTATCGTCCAAACCTGCGTTCCATTGGCTGCTTTAGGGGAACTCCAGTTGCTCTATGTCTGTTTCCTCAATTATGTCTACCATTACCACATGGATATCTGTGACGATCCCAGCTGTACCGTTTGGCGACAAGGCGACCAGTGCTTCTTCTCCAATGGACATATATATGACTAAGGATCCTGAATCGCCACCCTTCGCAATTGATTCATCCACATCGTCGACTAGCCATTCATCCGTCAATTTGATACTCTGAGGGTTATGAAAAGGTCCTTTGCGGGCTTCAATCCTCCCGAGCCTTAATCTGATTTTGGTCGGTTGGACTATTCCCTCCTGGCGATGAGTTGTCCGTCCGAACTTGTAGACTCGTTGGAAAGACTCGTTGGAAAGGCATCAAGCCTTTTGAACTGATTCTCTTTAGACTGCTTGTTTCTGGGGTTCCCTCTCCATCAGGATGAATCTACCGATTCTGTTAGTGTACGACCCTATTGCGCTTTGTAGACTGTCTCGCTCATGAAGACTCGATGTCACGCACCGGTCAAGGGTAAGCGTTGGTTTTGGGTTTCCCAGAATCGGCGAATGATGTATTACAATCGACGAGGGTCCAGTCAAGGATATGAATTGGCGCATGCTTCGTAAAAGCCCTCCCACTTGCTGCGTAAGTAGAGTACTCCTAGCTTGAATGGCTCCTTGGGCATTTCTACCTTCAATTCTCTCTGATTATTTGCATCAACACTAGCGTCAAAATCTGGTTTCGCTGGTGTGTAGAGGTAATTGCCTATCTGAACTGTCGTCGCACCTTCACGAGTGAAATCGAATTTAAACTAATAGCCTATGTCGTCCGTTGCCAAATCTTTGCACTTGCCTTGCTGATTATCTCCCGCACAAACATTAGCAACATGGTTATTGATTAACCCGTATAGACGCTGCTTTCCCTTCCTGACAGATCCAAACAGATAGCCACCAAGAGTGCCAGGTAACGGGTGCCGGCTCACTGCAATGCTACTGCCTAAAGAGAAAAATTTCAATGAAAGAGCCTGGACCACGCCTAAGAGCCTTTATTGAAGACGTTTTCAAGTACCGGTTGTTCTGATTCATGAACAGCAGAGGCGACTTCGTCAACAGCTTAGTTTGAGTCGTGGACAGAAGAGGCGTCGTCGCCGTCGCCTTGGCTTGAATCGTGGACAGCAGAGGCGTCTTGAATAGGTTGGGTTTCAATCGTCAGATCGACGTCACATGGTGCAGAACTCAGTTTGAGCTCGATCACTTGCTTAAAGTCGCTCCATCCAGCGTCCTTCTCGTCCTGAGCTCCAACGACGACAAGTGAATTTGGTTTGCGCTCTGTCCATAGCATAGTGGAGACCCAATCCAACTCTGTATGCGCCTCGAAGTACTCATACATCGCCGGGTTGAAGAAATTTTCGTACCAATTTATCAGCTCAGAATTTGCCGGTTCCATGGGGGTCAGGGTGAGCGTTGGCTCTGGACTACCAAAAGCTGACGTCGCAACAGGATACTGTCGCTTCAAGCCGGGTGATACTGCTTCGTGTAGCTTTGGTTCAGGTATGGTAGAAAGTGTTGTACGGAAGAAGGGCAGTACAACAAGGTGCCAGGTGTCCAAGAGAGCTATGAAAATTGTGTAATGAACGCCAATAAGCAGGCAACCTCAGTGTGAAGGTTATAGGTGCACGATGTGTTACAGAAAGGTTTCTAGTATTGAGCAAATAATATATATATAGAAGTGGAAGCTTTTCAAACTTGCAAAGTATGTGTGAGAAGTCACCCGGGAGGCTTGTTTTAGCTGCAAATCATTGAAGCCACTGACCACTGTAATTGCTGCATCGAGTGCCATTTCTCTCGCAGGACAGACTTATTTGTTTTCTAGCTCGCAGACTCAGGTTCGAAGCATCATGTCACCCGTCAGTAGCCTCCGGATTCTATCAAGCCAGCCATACGCTGACTTGAGGATGACATAGGCGAGCCATCTCGCAGATGTTGTAGAGGGAGAAATGGTGAAGCGGCCCATACACAACCTGCAATACTTGTGCTAACTTTTGTAGGATGAGCCAAACTTCAGATACAACAAGATGAAATCTAGCCTCAGTCCCGAAGGCTGGTCCAATGATCCGAATAAGCTTCGCCCTACCTCCGTCATTTTCAACTTTCCCATATGAATCTTTTGGCCTCGATGATTCAGGTCCATTGTTGGTATCCACTACTGGTGATGGGAATCCTCGCTGTTTGCTTTGGTGTGGCAACAGGTTCTACTTCTGGCACACTGCCGCTCGGAAGCTATTCTACGTTGCGGAGCCCTACGAGTTGCGAGGTATCCTGCGGCGAATCAGATACGGATCTGTGGAGCTACAGCTTCAAGAGCTCCTGCCTCTACCGCGTGAGTGTTTCAAGCCATCTGCAGATTGCCTTCGACTTCCCCCCTTGAGAAGTCCCAAACGGCTGGTCCAACAGATTCGAAGACTTTGACGATCTTCGTCAAAAGGTGGATACCCAGCAGCTCGGGCTAGCACTGCCCCTGCCAATTCTTGCATGGTCTAGACTAGTCTTTCTTCCAATGCGAAAGTCGATACTACATGTTCGACCGAATTTCCAGTGACGTTTTTCGCATTGAAGAACCGGTCACTTTTTAGGACATCTTGCCTGCCTTGAATGACTCCTCTCACCAAGGGCTTAGTGGATTCAAGTTGCTAAAATTGGAGCGGCTTCCTGAGTACGGGGGACCGAATCGAATCCCTGACAAGATGGTGCCCGAGGGCTGGACCAATCGGGTTGACCACGAAATTGTGAACTACAGCTGGTGTCTTGGGTGGGGACTCAACATGATTCTCTGGACGCTTCTTCATTCAGAGAACTATCTGGATGGAACCTCGACATATGTTTTCGAATGCCAACCCAGTCTACGCTCAGCGAATTATCTTTGGAAGCCTTCCCTGAACGAAATCTATCGCATCGATGAGGATGACGGTTTGCCTGGCATCCTGGCAGCTTTGGAGGACCCATCTAGAAAGCTCGAGCTTGCACTTCTCGAGCCTTTACCTGGAACAGAGTCGTACAGAGTTGCCGATGACGAGATTCCCGTTGGCTGGAAGCGGGCAAGAGACCCTCATGCCTGCAGAAGCATGCCTTGGGGAAAGTACGGACTGGCGCCTCCTACACCCGTTCTTCAGCGTACGGGTCCGAACGGGGACATATCAGAATACCTGGTCGAATGTGATAAAAGTATTACCATGGAATGCTGTCTCTTGATGAGACCCATCGTGTGCGAGGGGTTAGCGGCTCAGAGAGTATATTTCAAGTGATAGGGAATCCGTTTGAAGAGCTAAAATTTGAGAATCTCGATTTCATAAGGAAGGATTCCGTAAGGAAGACTTCGTAGTGGCAGATACTGAGATGGGAAGCGCACTTAGATATCCAGACCGGAAGACAATTAGAGGCGTTCCAACGGTATTCAATGGAGGTTTGCCAAATCTTAGACACAATTACATTCTATTAATTATTGGTCACCCATCATCTATGAACAAGTCTAGACTTCACCATAAGTAATACGGATCGTTTTGCTACGGACTCTTTGCCTGCCTTATGCTCTAGGGAAAGAAACATTCTAATCCCTCTCCTCTCAGAGCATCTTCGAAATTGAGAACCGAGAGAGAACTGCGCCACATTGCTCTAATCTTGGCCCACAGTTCTTGCACGGATTCATCAGAACATGGCAACTAATAGCAACATCAGTAATGTCATCGAAGCTCCCATCTTCCTAACGGGCTTTAGTCTTATAGAAAGACCACCTGTAACCTTTCCTTTCCATTCTGGGTCCCTGTAGCCTAAGTCAGCATCCGATTAGCTTAAATGGGGGCCTCAGCTTACGACATAAATGATAAGAGGGCGTGGCCATCATGGAGTTTTTCCGCATCTGGAAATAAAAAGCCGCTTCCCGCAGAAGATCGGCGCGCGCCATGGCCATCAGTTTCTTCAGCTCCGCTGGGTGTGGAAGGCTGGAGACGAGGATCAAATCGAGTCCTGGCTCTCTGCTGCTGAATAACCGATCTTTGGTTGCGGCAGACCACCAGTCCTTCAGACGTCCTATCCACCCTGGGTCACTGCGTACAGAATAGGATGATTGTTGATCTTCCTGGTCAACGAACGTGATGCTTCCCAGGTATGGCTCTCCTGCTCAATGTGATGCCATTGTAGATACTCGACGCCTGTTCAGTGCTGGCTTCTACTAACATCTCCTGCACGGGATCCGATGCTTGCAACAAGCACAATAGACATCACTTTGGCAATGGTGACATCCCAATTAGAGGTCCCGCTGCGAATGTGATAACCTAGGAATTTCGAGACCAATCTGGCAAGAATCATAAATGACATCCATAATCTCTTCTTCCACATTCCTTGAGTCAATCTGCCATCGCGTACGCAATCATCAAACAGTGTTCGAATTCTTGCGCCGTCCCGTGGTGTATATTTGAAGTCCGAATACGTAAAGGTTGAGTAGTCCAAGATCGTTTTCAAGGCAACGACCATGGTGTTTTGATTTATAGCAGGCTTGTCCTTGGATCCAGGTCGGACCTTGTCGATCATCCCATCTATGAAGCGAAATATGTGCTCTCCGGAAGGTGTCAAGTCTGCAGTCTTCTGCAGAGTATGCTTGCGAAAAGTATTGAAGCGGGCTACCCAGAGTTGCTGGCCGCGTTGGGTGCTAGCTACCCCTTGGCCATACTCGAGATGCTTTGCTGTTCTCTTGGTAGTATATCTATCCTGTTGGGCCGCGTTGGTTATCTTCTCTAGGCTGACCCGTCCAATTGTATCTGTGCCTGCTTTGGTGGTCACAGGTGCTTCAAACTCGAAGTCTGAAGAGTTGAGAGGATCTTCGTCCCAAGGCTCTTGGTTTGACGTGATGGACAAGTAGATAGAGAAGGAGGAGATGGATACGGCGACTGTCCCACAGGGTCAGAGATATGAGAGAGCCTGCAAAGATACTTAGTGACTTTCTGAGGTACTCAGTGACTTGCTTGCTTGGGTTGGGTACTCACCGACCAGCTAGAAGTGCTTGATCTTGAGTCTTATCTTTCAAAAGAAGTCCGAGTTGACCGAGCTGCTATGATAGCAAAAGACGTTGTTGGAGTGACTCAAAGAACCACCAGGAGTCTGGAAAGGTAGGCAAGGATTCAGAAGGTCGATGAGAGGGTAGAGTAGAGAAGCTGAGTTAGGCAAGATCAATAAGACCAGCACATCAGATTGAAGGACGTGAGCTTCCGCACTGGCAACTGGCAGGAGCCTCCCCTACCCCTCCCCCCCGATCCTTCCTAAACCGCTCATCGCTTAAAACAAACTTCTCTCTCCTACGTCCCCTTTGATGAAGGCGCATGATTACATAGCCACAGGGTTCTTGAACAAGTGTAAGTGTTTGAATCCTTAATTTGTACGTCACATTGTGACTGTGAGAAGTGCAAAAATGAAGGTGGAATCTGCGGCTAGGGCGAGAAATCCGACGCACAGGAGTAGTAAAGGATAATGGTAGTTTTTGCACGTTGCACCGCCAGGCGCTCGGCCCAGTAATGAGAACACGAGAGATTGGATATATTTATAAAAAGGCTAGCACAGAACATCGGATCGGTTGTGGAAAGCGACTTCTTCGCCGTCGAACCAGGCGAACATTTTCGGGACGATTTTCTGCCTGCCCGGATGCCCGATCTTGAACACTCGGAGCGATGCTGAGTCCCTATTCGCTGTTAACACACGACCGGTAGGGTCAGGGCATGAATGTGCGTTATCTGAGATTCTCAAGTACATCGACCGCCTCACGCAATCGCTGGTGATGACCCGGAAACACACCATATCTCTTGGGATTGTTTGCAGCTTCTTGCAGGAAGTCTAACATCTGCCAAAATAGCTGTGAGCATTCCTTGTTTCTTCGAGGAAATCTCAGCGACGACCTCTGTCCCATCCCATCCGAAGGCTTTCTCAAAGTCGACGCGTCTGTTGAACAGTATGACGGACTTCGTAATCAGTTTCCGTGAATGCAGCAACTCTCTCAGTGCCCGAAACACCCATCTCCGATAACGGTGGTGCAGAGTGCCACCGTGTCATTGGCAATAGGCTGTCGAGGTGTGCACGTAAGCGGTCCAGAACCCTGAACGTGCTGCCTTTCTCTTGATTGAAATCGGATTTGCGAGATGGTTTCATGGGCAATCAAACAGCCGGTTAGGCTACTACCTAGATAGGAAGATATATAAGGTAACTTACCTACCGTGTGGGTGTGGAAGGTTGCTGCCTTCGGGCAATTGTCGGGGTTTCAAGGGTTTGTAGAGTACCTAAGGAAGCAACCGTGATTGGGCAACGATATGGCGATCTACTAGACAGTAATGTATGTGTGTAATATTGATACTTTTTAGGAACCATCTGATAAGCTATCTACAGCATCCCTGAAGTACCAAGCAGGTCTAAATCCTTGCTGTGACAGCGGTTCTAGACTTGTACATATTGACAACGGACAAAACCAGATGACGCGGACGACAATGCTGAGGGATGTCCTTGTTACAGATATAGAACTTTCAGAGCACGCAAGCATAAGGAAAGTCCGCTCAAAAGCTTGGTGCGAAGCATACACCGGGTGATCGCCATGGCGAACAAGACCCTAATCACCTCCAGTAGATTCGCCGATGATGTACGAATTGGGGTCTGCTAGGGAGTTATAGGGAGCAGGGCCGACCTGCTCCCAAACATAAGCCGCCCATGGCGTATTTTTGTAGGTATTAGCATGTTGTCCGGGTGTACGGTTCTTTGGCTGCGTTTCCGATCCTGGTATATGCCCATTCTGATAGTATCCGTCAGGGACCGTCATGTCAGTCGTGCCAATCTGGACGACGGAGAAGGCGTTCCACGTCGCCTGATCGGCGTTGATACAAGCCCAAACTCCCCCTTCGACAATGGAATCGGTATCGTCTCCTTGGAAAAGCGCACCCTGGCCGTTGTAGATGGATACAAGGTTCGAGTCCTCTGAAGTGAATGCATTGTCTGTTGCGTTGTTGATGACAGTGGCGTCGCAGGTTGGACTCGTGTACAGAAATATCATTCCATCCTGGACCGAAGAATGTAACCAGACTGCCACGGATTGGACCTGAATTCCATCAATCTCCGAAGGGTTCATGAACATGAAATTTTCGCAGGGTTTCTGATCATGGTAGTTGAAATTGGTGGACTTATACTCGCTCATCATGTATGGTCCTGTGCTATCGCTCTCGGTTGGATCAATCCCAGGTCTTACACCCGTGCGGCCGCAGTCTGTAGTGCGGAACGTTCGTATAGACCAAAGGACGCTTTCATCTGGGTACGTCGGCCAGTCACTGTCATTATTGTGGAAGCTTGTGAGTCTTTTAATGAACGATATTGTTGCCTCAATCCCGAGAGCGGCAAGATAAGTCCCGTAGTAAACAAGAGCAGCAGCGGCGCAACCACTCCCAAAACAGATCTACCATGGGATTAGCCTTTTCGTGCTCATGATGACACTATGGCAAAGGCATGGGCCCTTTTCACTCACGAGGGGAGCCACATAGGTGTCGGCAGGACTGTCGTTGCTGTTCCCATTTGAACTTACGGCCTGTCCATTCGTGTCGACGGAACCCAACAATCCATTCGGGCCAAAAGTGCCCAGTGCATTATACGCGGTGCCGTCTCGCTCCGACAATCGCTGCCCGTACGGGATATGTACATCGCGCCCAAAGTTCACAGAAGCACCCGAAGTATGATCATCCTCATGAGCAGGCTGGGATCTCCCTGATAAAGGGGACGCTATTGACGCATGTGCGTATGAGCAAAGGAGAAGTAGTGCAAGTTGCATTGTGGGACTCAATGAAATGTTTCGGTATTGGCCTCACAGAAAATTCAATACGAAAAGCAGGCTGTGGGGTGCCTTTGAAGTTGAAGAGAACCCAGAGTAGGTCCTGGACGGGGGTGAGTTGCTATATAGGTAGGCATCTAACTCTTGGTGCCTCGATATAGCGCCAAAGCGGTTGGTCCGGTTCGTATCGTTGTACTTTTGGCTTTAGTCTCGAACAATTGGTTGGCAATGATGAAGAATAAGAAGACATTCATACCTGTCTATATTGTAGAGTCTAACCTACCTGAGTGGCGGTCCAAAATCTCTCCTGGCTCACTCGAGATGTTGCAATACAACATTTGGCAGCAGATGGTAGATTCAATGAAATCATAGAATGATTGGCTGTATGGTATCTGTGAAAAGCGAGAATGAGGTGCCGTGTTAGCAATTTGAGGCGGAAAATCAAAATACGAGCTCAAAGTTGTTGGTAAGTCAGTCCTACGGCATGGTCATTCTACGGCTGCACTCTCTCAGCTACAAACAAATCTTTCAGATGGTTTGCGATTCAGGATAGGGTTCATTATTGGAAACTTACGTTCTATGTGACGCAAGTTTGGTGAAATCTGGTCCGCAGAAGGCGGTATGGGGCAATCATTGACTCGCCAGAAAGTTGGAGCTCGAAGAATGCGCCTGCTCGAGAATCCGAGGACGATGAGGCATTCATACTTGTAGAGCTCGTGTTGGCCAATGACCGCTTATTAGATGGTTTCGGGGTCAAGCATAGACGCGCTTCTTTATTCCCTAGGATTTTCCCAGTCATGTGCACCGAGCAACGCGCCCATCTGTCCGCAGTCTTCCCTGATAGGTAGAGCAACAGTAACCTATGAATACAATACCGCTTGAAGCTTCGAGATCACCCAATTCTCGGAGTGTTGGTCTGGACTAGTATGTTGTAGTCTTGGGGTAGATTTGTAGTGGATCTTTGGTGGGAGATTTCACTAAGGCCGCGAGGTCTGTACCTTAACCTCCAACAAGCCCACAGGCAAGGAACGGACCCAGTGTTTCCACTCAAAGGCCTTCAGATGACCATACACCACTCGTTACAATTCCTATCAGAGCTTCAAAACGAGAGCAGCACGAGAGGGAATTATCCGAAGACAATCAGGTGGAAATACCAGCGCAAACACCTGGTCCAGGATCAATTCAGACTATTAGTCTGGACCGTCCAACTCGGTCTGGAACAGTCTAGCATTTTGGACGGACTATGGACTATGTGTATAGCTTCATTTTCCAATTTCCAAGGCGTTTGGATGGACGGTCGGACAACTGGGCGCGTTGCACCGGATTACGAAGGATGATGTCATTGAAATTCTATAAGCGGATAATGGTCCTATACGTTAACTATCCTCCCTCCTCCTAAGCTGATAGCTCGAAAGCTCGATAGCTTCTCTTAAGACTGGGTCCCCTTTACCTATCTTTTCAAATTTATCTCTTTATTAGCTCTATCTTAGCCTGTCTCTCAAGTCGTTCAGCGGTCTAAAGATATAACGAAACGAGTCAGGCGTTGATGTCAATGTTAGCGATAGCAGTGAGGCCACAATTGAACCATTCGGTTGTCTTCATAAACAGATATTGGCCAAAGTAAGTATCGTACAATTCAGAGCTGCTGCGCATGCGGGTATAATAGGTGCACGATTTTTCTACGCGCGAGATCAGATCCGCTCCAAAGACCAAAAATGACCCTCTCAAAAGATGGCTTTTAGCCTCATCCTTTATAGGAATCATCACCATGCTTTCCTTTCAGCTGATCTTGCTAGGTTTCTCTTCCGTCTCGGCACTCGTGTCAAACCTCCTACCGCCAGCAACAACATACTCCATATCGCAGAACTCCACCATGTCTGCCAACGAGCCCATCTATAACGCGAGGTTAGAACGGCCTGTGAGAGCATTTCGTGAAAGCAAGCTCAGCGGCTAACCCAACGCTTTACTCCTTTTCCCGTCACAGTCGCCCCCTACCTTCCCGCCAACTCCTCTACCAGCACCAGCTAGTCAACTCTCCCGGCCAATCCATCGTCGCCTTCCGCGTCACATTTCCCAAAAACGGCGCTTTCCCGCCTCACCGCCATGGCGGCGCTTCGGTCATCGGCTATGTGCTCGACGGCGCCGTACTGAACCGGATGAACGATGAGCCGGTCAAGGTGCTCGCGGCAGGCGAAACTTGGTATGAGGCGCCCGGTTGTCACCATCGGACATTCGACAACCATCTCGCGACGGAGCAGACTACGGTGCTGGCGACTTATGTTGTTGATACGGAGGTGGTGAGAGAGGGCGGGTTAGCTGCACTTGTGATCGTTGATGAAGAATTTAGAGATGTGGTTGCGTCGTAGTAGAAACAGGTGATGCGTCGTCGTAGGAACAGGTGATATGTCTGTTTCGCGGATTTGCTAAATTCCTAACCTAATCGACAGGGTTGGCGAAAAGAACCAATGATGAAAGGCGCAATCGTCTAGATGTCTACCTGATTGATGACGCTATAGAAACCTATCCTGATACCCTAATATGGGAGGAGCGTTTCAAGAACCCACCCAACAATTATGGCGATCTCTTTGTCCTTGTATGTGTGCATGGCTCCGCAAGTGGGACCGTCAAATGGGGAACCCATCCGTCGCAGGCTGCCTCTGCTGTAGAATCAGTACACTACGGTACACAGAGTCTGGCGCGCTCACCCTAGTTCGGTAAAGCGCTCTTTGACAGAATATCAAAAGGATTCTTTAGAACCCTTCACATCCCTCGCTATTCTTTTATCACATTTTCATTTGAACGAACTTTTTTCTTCTTTAAACCTCACTCTATATACGCCTCGTCTGCCGGACGTCTCGCCTATGTGAAAGTTCTGCTGCTCAGCTATGGCTCTCCACTTCTTCCTGGGTTCTGAATATCAGTCTACTAGGCGTCGATAATATGGGTCAGCTATTGAGCCCAGATGAAGGATTGCATGTTTGTATCGTAGGTATACGGTACGCACATTAAGTGATACTAGAATGAATGTCGAGCGATGGCAACAGATGGGAGCGGCATGATCTCACGACCCTGTTGTTAGTACCCCAGTGACAACAACATGCAGATGGCGGCAGGATACGAGGAAAATATGTTTCAGGACGTTTGCGTGTCCAGAAAATATAGGCACGACCACAACCAACAGTCGGCCCCGTTAGCCAACCAAACGAGCACTTCGCTCCGCATTCGCGAGGAATTCGAACCAACGGCTGTTCCTGATCAAGAATTGAAAGACCTGCGGCCAATGGCGTTGCTAGAAGATATCGGCAGCGCCATTAGGAATCGAACCTAATAGTCAAACACCTACATGTCCCCGATTAGTCGATGTACCAATATTTAGGTTGACCTACACTAGCTTGCTTTTGGTTCTTGACCATCATCCCCGCATTTTCAACTGACACGCGGCACGCCAACCATACGATAATACGAATCGCAAGCACTTCTGATGCCAAACACAGTATTAAATAATTCTCTTGAGCAGTACTACTATAGATATTATTACATACATCCTCCCCTGCTAAATTCGAAACGCTACCTCGTCATTCGCTAGTCACTAATAAGTGCAGCCACTAGTACGAGCTCCTAAGCCACTCTCAAGTCTCAACTGTCATGGCCGTTTCCTTGTCCACTACTCTTTTCGGCTTCGTTACCCAATTTTCTTTTCCTTTCGTTATTCTATACGTAGTCATTTTGCTTCGGCTTTGGAAAGTCATCTATAAAGCCTTGCGTACTAAGGACACATGAGGCGCCCGAGGCTGGATAACGTCGTTTCACGAATGTTCGATGGGCTGAAAGCATACGAAAATCTCACGAGCCTGTGCAGACAGCTTTACGCCATGCTAGCGAAGAGTCCCTCTGTACTGACTCCATCATTTCGTTGGACATATATAGTGCAGGGTTTCCCTATAAAAGAAACAGTTCTTTTAGTCCATTCCGAACAGTCGAAGCGCTCAATGCACTGCCGTCTCTCAACTATCTTCCACGATTTCTAGTCCAAGCTTAGAGATTATCTTTCCAAGGCCCTGAACGGTCTCCTCGGCCACTTCCTCGACCGCATTTTTCAAGTATCAATCTTCGCATTCTACGCGCCAACTGCGATGCATCTCCACGTTATTCGAGCTTTAGCAAGCTTCGCGCTCCTATGCGTGACCACTGTAGCCGCACCCACCAGTGATGACACTACCGCAGCTAAATCCGATCTCTTTTCGAGGAGTGTTGCTTGCACTCCCAGTGCCGAAGAAGTCACCTGCTGGAATGACGGTTACGGCTTGGTACCCGTCGGCTCTTTTTCCTTCGTCATGTCTGGTTTCGGCATGAACGGTGGTTGCCAGGTCCAGCTCTTAACGCAAAATTTCCCCTATGCTGGACGCATTTGTCAGCTTAAAGACAAAACGACAGCCGATTGCGGTAGGACTTTTCCTCCCCCTCCCCCTCTTCCCATTCTCCTTCCGCACACAAGCCCTTGTGTCGCTGTCCATCAATGGGGAACAATACTGACCAGAGCTTCCGATCTAGATTCGAACCTCCCCGCAGTCCTCTTGATCACAGTATCCGATTTCTGCGGCGCTGATGAATTTAACCCTGATGTGGTCAAGTATGGTGGTGATGTGCCCATCGATCTGAATGATAATTCATACGGGATCCCGAACGACAGTAGATGCAACAGCGTAACCGACAATGACAGGATCAGGTGCGTCATGGTTGCGTGACCTTGCCTGGGAGGATTGGAATTCGTGGCGGACGGTGTTAGTCTTGCTAGTCGTCAAGAAGCTGGCTGGCTGGATTCGTGCGGCTTTCGGCTGCTGGAAGATGCGGTGTTGGAGGAGGAGAGATACCAACGCTCACTCTCACTACCTGGGCCCTATCGCTCCTTGTATATATTTCACCATCTGAGGCGAGGGATGTAGATAAAAGGACGGCGCAGGATAAGGTGGCTGGCGGCGGGCATGAGGCCGATTGTGCAACTGCTCACTCCTTTCGATTCAACCTCCTACTTTAAGTCTACTGTCGACCCTTCTAATCGTCCGTTCCCTAGCCCACCGCGCGAGCCGTGCAATGTCAGAAATAGTGGGTACTACCGAAGAAGACATATAGGGCATTTCCCCATAGTGACAACACGCATATGGACTCGAGCAATGAATTCTATACCATATGAAGCCCTTTTATACAGAGTAACCCTGAAAGTTACGAATATGACCTGGTACCCGGACGGCTTTATCCGCTGGCTTCTGCTCCGGAATCCATGGGTGAGTCTCTTAACGAGTTTAGGATCCAATCCAGCGGGACGGAGGAAATGGATTTACAAAGTCGCGTCTGCATTGCGAAAGGATTCAAACGCACAACTACTCGGAAAATGGTTTGCAGACAGACCGCATTGCAGTATTGCTGAAGATAAATGATAACTTCTGCAAGTAGTCACCCAGGGTCTAGCTCTATGGAGGGTTTGGGGTGTTATCTGGAGCGCTGCCGGTCTCGCAGACCTACAAGACTGGTCGTAGTGGATTATGCTCCAAACGACCACCTGCGCATTTCGAGATAGCCAAAAAACAATTGCCCCTCTCGATCTGCGAATAAACATTGGGCATGACATCATGAAAGTTGAATTTTCCCAACCTGGAGCAGCTGGCGGATCTTGCCTCATCGACTGGTGGACGGCAATGGTCCGGTGAACAACGCCCTCCTCTAGAGTCCTTGGGTCAGCACCCTCTCCTCGAACCTCAGTCCCCACTAATCGTAACTCGTCGTCGCTGAGATGACGAGTGCCATGGAGTTCGAGATAGCCTTTGTCGCGCGCACGACTAGCAGGATCTATGGATCCTCCAAAGGAAAGCGTTCCCGTATTCGATCGATGCGAGAGCCCGAGCTTCCAGCTTGAGGCTCTGGATTTGAGAACGAGGGTATTCAAAATGGCGAGCCAAAACGCACCGGGCATCTTGCCTCTGAAGAAGGAAGCGAATGCTGGCATTGAACCAACAACATAATTTTCACTAGTACTGGCTGTGCGTAAGCTATTAAATAACCGCACAGATCTGCTATAATGACTCACACGCAGATGTAAAGACATGCCGATGCCCAAGAGGGGTCATCGGTAATAAGGATTGAAAGACCTGTCAAAAACTAGTCGAGTTGTTTTACTCTTGTTATAAAGATAGTGGATGCTAAAGTAGGTACTCGGTACCTACCTCAGTGTACCTTAATACCTACGTAAAACGGCTGTACCCGATCCGATTCTAGCGTCTTTGGCATCCGGACTAGTCGACGTAAGGCTGAAGGCGTTTGCTCGCTTTCCTAAAAGTGCGAGCCATGGCATTCTGCTTGCACTTACACCCACTTTCAGCGCTGTCGTAGAGCTCTTTTCCATGGCAAATCCGGCAAATATAGCGTTGAGGCAAGCCTCACGCCTTTCATCGAGGCGTCTCTCATCCTCGAGCTCTTTCATCAGAGTTGCGTCCCATTTCAGAGCAGCAGCTGCAAACCAAGCAGCGCGTCGATGCTATGTCTTTGAGTCAAAGCCAGATAAAGCTCAAGTGAGCGTTGACACAGCCATCAGAGCGGACCAAAAAGCTTTCACAGCTCAAACCGGCATCCTACCCGAACATGCCAAAATGCCAGGAACAGAGATGTCTGCGGACGTCATGATGAGCCCAGCCGCGGGCATTCTGAAGCAAGCTACAGTCATGGACGAAGGGATACGACCGATCTATCTCGATATGCAAGCAACTACTCCTACCGATCCTCGTGTTCTTGACGCCATGCTTCCCTTCTTCACCGGCCTCTACGGAAATCCTCATTCAAGAACACATGCGTACGGATGGGAGACCGAAAAAGCCACTGAACAGGCAAGAGAGCATGTAGCGAATTTGATTGGTGCCGATCCCAAGGAGATCATCTTCACTAGCGGAGCAACCGAGAGCAACAACATGAGCATCAAGGGAGTGGCGAGGTTCTTTGGAAGGAGTGGAAAGAAGAAGCATATTATTACTACGCAAACCGAACATAAGTGCGTGCTCGACAGCTGCCGCCATTTACAAGAGGAAGGCTTCGAAGTGACCTATTTGCCAGTGCAGAGCAGTGGAGTGGTGGATTTGAAGGAACTGGAGGCGGCCATTCGACCGGACACTGCGCTTGTCAGTATCATGACGGTAAACAATGAGATTGGAGTCATTCAGCCGATGGAAGAGATAGGCAAGCTGTGCAAAGCGAAGAAGACCTTCTTCCACACAGATGGAGCCCAGGCCGTTGGGAAGATGCCAATCAGCGTCGATAAATGGAATGTGGACCTGATGTCGATTTCCGCGCACAAAATCTACGGACCAAAGGGCATAGGTGCCTGCTACGTTCGACGACGGCCCAGGGTCAGAATTGATCCTATCATCAGTGGAGGAGGCCAAGAACGTGGTCTGAGAAGCGGCACTCTTGCGCCTGCATTAGTCGTTGGCTTTGGAGAAGCGTGCAGGATAGCAAAAGAAGAGATGATTGTGAGTAGTGAGACTCAGACTATGATTGTTTACTTTACTAACTGTCTCAATTAGTACGACTCTAACCGAATCCAAATGCTCTCCGACCGCCTCCTTAAGGGATTGCTCTCCCTCGAACATACCTCTCAGAACGGAGATCCAGAACGTTTCTACCCCGGTTGTGTCAACGTGTCTTTTGCCTACGTCGAGGGCGAGTCTCTACTGATGGCCTTGAAAGACATTGCGTTGTCATCCGGAAGTGCATGCACATCAGCATCACTCGAGCCCAGCTACGTCTTGCGGGCCCTCGGAAACAGCGACGAGAGCGCCCACAGCAGTATCCGGTTCGGCATTGGGAGGTTCACCACGGAGAGCGAAATCGACTACGTGCTCAAGGCGGTGAAAGAGCGGGTTACATTCCTGAGGGAGCTCAGTCCCTTGTGGGAGTTGGTGCAGGACGGTATCGCACTTGACAGCATTGAGTGGAGTCAGCACTAAGAGCTGGATTTTTTGTATGGTTACGACTTGACGATTGTCGGGCATTGCGCGGTGTTGTCGCAGGCGTCTTGCTTCTGGTGCACTGCTTTCGACCTCGACTTCCCGGGGACACCATTTAGCACAGCTTGAGGTACATGAGCAAGACGAGAACAGAGTCAAATTGTCTATAAATCTTGCACCTCATTGTTCAAAGCATGATGATTATGATCAATGTGGTCTTAGGCCTAAGCAAACTTCCCAACCCTTTTTCCTCTAACATGCAATCTCGCGCAACTTCTCCACAGCCTCCTTTTCTATCCGCGTGTCTCTTAGCAGGCGGTCTAGACAATTCTCTACAGGCGTCCACCATGTAGAGGCGCCGAACGGTTCGAAAATCGGTAAGCCCTCCTCCTATCCCAAGAAGCGACTCTCCGGAACCATCACCGCTAATTGCGCACATTGATTCCCAGTCTTCCGGCTCTGTTATATCATAGGCCATCGACCCGGAGGAAGCAACAACCGACTCCATTGCCATGCAGCATTCTTGCAATCCTTGGCTTGCCGTTCTCTTCCAATTCCGGACTCTGACTTTGGCAGCACCGCCCACGATTCCCATCAGTACCACCAATGCACTAGACCTTTTGTCCAATTACACCGCTTTGACCTCAACATCCCTGTGGGCCAATACCATCCCGTCACCCCAAATATCCGTCCTCTTTGCTAACATGACCACCTCCAGATCCACCCGCCCCCCGGATCCGTACCGTACGTACATTCGGAGCCGAGATTTCTTCTTTGATATCGAGATTGAGTCACAAACCGTGTTCCGGGAGCAAAGAGACCATTCTGCTCCCGAGACCTGTCTTGCAACTTCAGTCTTCTCCATTGAAGACACAATGCTGACTCGGAAATCTGCACAGAAATTCGAGTCTCCGACACCCCCACCAGCCTAATTTTCCACCACTATGGCTCATCCCTCCAGCGCATCGAGGTCCTCGACATCCTCTTCCAAGGTCAATCCGCCGTCATCGGCGGCCTTGTGGCCAAAAACGGTAATGCACCCATCGAACGGTTGGCCTTCGCTTTCTGGTCCGGGGATTTGTATATGAAGATCCAGCCAGCACGGGGAGGAAAAATGAAGTGGTTGACGCTGGCGCAGACGTTTGAGGGGATCGTGCAGTTTATGGAGGACTTTGGTTGGATGGCGGTGAAGCTCACGGTATTGGATGATGAGGCTGGGCCAGTGGGGACGGGGACACTGGTTTATCAACGGCTAGGGGTTGGGGTGAATGGCTCGTCTCTGGTCGAAACATCGTGATATCGGAGGGTGGCAGCGACTTGGATCATTTGAGGCCACGGATGTTCGGGCTTGAGTCGATTATGTACATGTCAGTAGCTTCCTCACTATCTGTCTCATACGCACCTATTTCGTCGAAGCTCCTTTTTGTTGTCATGGCGGTTGCAAGATGTCCGGCGTTAGTAGCTCGTCTGGATACTCAGTCTACTTGACTTGAAATCCATCACTCTCAAGCCTCACAATGGGTTTTCTGCGCCTTTGAAAGATTCACACAGGATTACTGATCTCTTATGTCTTATCTCCAAGTCGTTGAAGAAAAAATCGAGAGCGCTGATTGAACATGTGGGCCAACAGCAGTACCTAGGTATCGACGGGTCCAAAAGATCATACACGCTCGTCGTAAGGCTGAAGGCCCCGCCGCGCCAATGCAAGATACCATTCCCAGCGTCAACGTCATGGCGTTATCAGATTCTGATGTTCTTTGAAATCTTTCTCTTTCCTTTACCCGGTTGGCTGGGATCAAAAACAAAGAAAATATCATCCCATTGATTTACGAACGGCATCTCCCTTTGTCCGGTGGAGATGTCTCCAAGCCTGCCATGGCCGAGTTCGGGTTCGGGGCCTTGCGGATCTGCCACAATCTTCTCATACACCGTGCACGAAGACGCCCCACAACTTATAACTTATACGAGAGCAGAGGAGAGACCCATAAGATCTGGCTGGCTGCCAACCGACCGGGTGCCCCTAGTTTCTGCCCTCTAAGCTAATTATTTCTCCGGGTCTCGTGCCCAAGGTTTTCTAACTTTTCTCATCTCTCTCGGTAGCTTGCTGAATAATATCATTGATCTCTCTTCCTTCCTTGTCCGATTATTGTGACGCTTCTATACACTGTACATATCATTATCTAGGCATCTCTTTCGCTGCAGTACGCACTTCTTGGAAAGGTCATAAACGCTGAACCTTTTCTCACGCTATTCGTCTCTGGCCGCCTCGTCTATATATATACAATCCTAACTTCTACATTGCGTCACGAGTGCTAAAATTGACAGCTGCCATCCCAAACCATAGGTTGGCTGCCTAGGTGCGCTTACCGCGGAGCTCACGAGCTACAGGGATATACTCTCTTTGCAGGGTATGCTACCACCGGTCCCTTCTCTCGACGACTATGGGATTTCGGAGTACGGCTTCCTCCCAAATACATTTCCGCTCGAAGTTCTACCCGATCCGTATTATAGAAGATGGGAGGCAATCGTGTCGAACCTACAAGCTTTGCTTCTCAGCAAAAGGCTAAGGCATGTGGTTAATGACCTGGATATCACCACAGCCTCGAGGCTACGGTCCCCTGCGGAATGGCGGAGAGCATATATGCTCCTGTCCTTTATGACCCACGCCTATATTTGGGGAGGAGACACACCGGCAGAGGTACGCAGAACAGCGATTCTCCCCCCAATAATTTGTGCATGGTTGTGGCTAACAGTCATCCTATTACAGCGAGTTCCCCCATCACTCTCTATACCTTTCATAGAGGTATGCAGCTACCTAGAGTTACCCACAGTGGCAACATACGCGGGCGTATGCCTGTGGAACTTCAAGCCAATCTTTCCTGACGAGCCCATTGATACCCTTGACAATCTTTCAACTCTTGCCACCTTTACCGGCTCACTCGATGAGTCATGGTTTTACCTGGTATCCGTCGCCATCGAAGCTCGAGGTGGACCTACAATCCCGCTCATGCTAGCAGCCATTGAGGCCGCACGTGCAAATGATAGTCGCACAGTGACAGAATGTCTCCACGCATTTGCTGAAAGATTAGATGAGCTTGGCACCTTGCTCACGAAAATGTACGAGAACTGTGACCCCCATGTTTTCTACCACCGGATCCGTCCTTTCCTCGCTGGTAGCAAAAATATGGCCGATGCAGGACTTCCCAATGGTGTCGCCTTTGATATTGGCGCCGGAGACGCACCATACCGTCAGTATGGTGGCGGCAGCAACGCCCAATCTTCCCTAATCCAATTTTTCGACATCATCCTTGGAGTCGAGCATCGCCCAACCGGCATCCAGAAGGCATCAGACTCCTCCACAGAGAGTGAGACAGAAGGACCCACCGCTCCACCTTCTCGCCACAACTTTATCCATGAAATGCGATCCTATATGCCTGGTCCTCACCGCCGTTTCTTAGAGCATGTCTCTTCCGTGGCCAACATTCGCGACTACGTCGAAGGCCACAAATCGAACAGGTCATTGAGTATTGCGTACGACGCTTGCTTGGCTATGGTACGTGCGCTGCGGGATAAGCATATCCAGATGGTTTCCCGCTACATCATTGTCAAATCTCGCGAATCGCGTTCACACTCTCGCTCGCTTTCCCCAAGAAACGCGCCAAACCAGCCCCAGCCACTCGATCTTGCCAACACGCACAGAGCCTCAAAGAATGAGAAGCCTAGCAGCAAAAAGCTTAAAGGGACGGGCGGGACATCACTCATACCGTTCCTCAAGCAAGCGAGAGATGAGACTGGCGAACCTGCCGTTGACACTTGGGCGAGGCGAATCCTAAGCAATCGTTCTGTCGAGAGTGGAATGGTGCCCGACTTTGCTTCTTTGGGAAAGCTGGGTGAGCATGCGGATGGTGAAGTGGAGATCGTAGGTCTCGCGGGAGTATGGAAAATGGACGACAGTGAAGGAGGATTGTGCCATTGGTGATGAAGTTCAAGGGAATGACGGACGGCATGTTGTGTGCATGGGTGGTAAAAGACCGGGTCTGTGTCTGCACATAAGCGTTAGGACCCTGGGGTGGAAAACATTGGTTTTAGCGAATGGCGCTGTTGGATTTTTGTCAAAGTATTGAATGCTTTCTAGGAGAGCAGGCCCAGACTATTTTTTCGGCATCGGTCCCTTGCCTATTAATTGGATCGATCTTGGATATGAGCCCAGAACTTGCTGGACAGGGTGCTTGATGCATGTCATCCAGAGCCACCCTTCTGGGGACAGTCTCCCTCCCACAGTTCCCTTTCACACTAGCATTCAAAAGGTTCTGGCATCTGCTCGCGCATACATACAATCATGTGGCAATTTGAAGAAACGATATTAGATATATTAGGGAAAGTCTTCACGATGAGATCAAACTCGAACACTCTCGGAAATCATCAGCAGCATCGGCATCGGTCGCATCTTATAGGGCTGAGTTCGCTTCCCAACCCGAGCGATGAAATGAGCGCGGCTAAGCCCAATATAGATTGACAGGTAAACCTTTAGGCCCGCGCCAGAGACATAAGTTAGCCCAAAAAGGTAAGGGGAGCGTCTGAGGTCTGACGCAAAGAAGTCGTAACAATCTGAAGACTTTGAAGCTTCAAGATATGGGGGCTGTTCCTCAAAAAGTCCTCAATTGGCTTCATGGTGCATTGAACAGTGTTAGATGCTCGGGCACTAGAGTTAGGGTTCTCCTCGTTAACAGTATACCAGGAATATCGAAATATCCCACGTACCTACTCAGATGTCGCCCAAACGCTGTCCTACCATCCCAACTTCGCTCTCCGGACAGACGTCTACAGTATGGATCGCTTTTCTTGCGCACAATTAGATTCATCCATTTACGGCCGCTGATCTATCGAAGCGTACGAGAACGGCCAATCTTCCCTCTTGCTGAACCTCCGGGGCACGTTGCCTGTTTCTTTCCGGGGTACGACATATGCCTTTCCAATCTCGATATGGGTACCTCAAGAGTACCCAAGCGTGGGACCTGTCGGTTTCGTCACGCCTACTAAAGATATGGCGGTCCGGTCTGGGCAATACGTAAACGGGGAAGGGAGGATATATCATCCATATCTGGCAGGGTGGAGAGATGATGTGAGTCGCTTAAGCAGGAGTTCCTTCATTGCGGATCCCTAAGGCAGCCATAACGAGAGGCTACGTTAGAGATTCAGAGCGAACACATTTGAGGTCACACTAATGTTAGGCTTTTTAGAGGTCCAATCTGAATGATTTCTTGTCAATACTGCAAAACGTCTTTGCGCAGGAACCACCAGTCATCTCTAAGCAAGACCAGAGTCTACGGCCAGAACCGGCATCACAGCAAAATGGTGCACCACCGCCAATTCCGCCGTTGCCACCAGAATTGGGAAGGTCAGATGATGGTGGAGGACAGTCCCAGTCACCAGCAAGGCAGCAACCTCCGCCTCCACCACCCAAATCATTTGATGCTCGTGGCCCGCTGAATGCCCAAGTAAATGGCATCTCGCCACTCCCACCTCTTCCGACCAAACCAGAGCATCAGTATAATGGGCCTTATCTAGCTCAACAGAATGGATACACGAGAGCTGCACCCCCTTTGCCCCGGCAGGCGCCTCAAAGAGGCAGCACCTTACGACATAATACTGATGCACATTCTACGTCAAACAGAGCTTCTTATTACCCGATTCAGCAGCCCTGGCTCGACAACATCAGCCCCATCAGTCCCGGCTCTCGCCAAAACACATTCCCATCTGATCAGGGGAGCACTAATCGACCTCAATACTCCGAGCAAGCATCACGGCCTCCACCGACTGGTCTGTATCAGAACGGAGATCCTCCAACATATCAAGATCATACCCAGCGACCTCCATCTCAAACCAGCTACCAACAGCCTTCCACACCGTTGTATCAGTCGCACAGGCAAAACCCTCCTCAGCACCCTCCGCGACCATCGAAACCTAAAGCGCCAGAAGACCTGCTTACCTCTCCGTTCGAACGTGCACTCCCTGCACAACCAACAAATGTTGCTCCACCTCCAATTCCACCCAACCCGCAGAAAGACGCGCTACTCTCCGCCTTTTCTCAGACTCTCACCCAACAAATCCATTCGAGCCATGCTTTCAACCTTTCCGCGCTGCCTCCGCTCCGCGCTCAACAAGCCGCCCTAACGCAGACTCTGAACGCCATCAACAGGGAAATATCTCAGCTGGATGACCTCGAAGCTCTGCTTTCCTCGAATGAGAAGATCCTGCATCAGGCGATGCGCGATGCTGACAAGGTTCTCGAGGATGCGAAGGGCAGGACCGTACCCAATATAGATGAGGTACTTGTTGCGCCAACAGTCGTAGCTGGGCAGTTGTATCAGAGCGTAGCCGAGGAAAAGGCAATTGAAGAAAGTAGAGGCGTCTTGGGTAAAGCTTTGGACAGAGGAAGGATAGGGGGTGGGGTGTGGGCAAAGGTACGTCAATGGAGCTGTTTCTCTTGGATTGGCGCTCACTGTGTCATGTGCAGCAAACAAGGAGCTTGGCCAGGGAAGAATTTCTGAAGAAGGCGCTGATCAAAAAGATCTCAAGAGCTATGGCTATACCTGACGAAGTAACGTGGACCTGACAAGGAATGTGACCATGACGATGCATACAACTCCGGGTTGGACCCTGTACAGACATAGGTATCTCAAGGACAACTTTGCTGTCTGAGTCATTTCAACTGAATAGGACGGCAATAATCATCGAGCGAAACCAGTGGACTCTTCAGAGAGAACCATTCGGTTTTCGGCTCTTGAAAAGCTTCATGTTGGAGTTACATATTTACAGAAAATCGTACACACGTCTATTCCCAAGTAACAGCGCTCGATCATCCCCAATAGTTCTTTATGACCTCACTAATCTCAAACCATCTCTCCCCATTGGTGTGCTCCCCCTCTTAAACGTAGCTACATCACGGTCGAAGTCAGTGTCTCCAATCTCGCCAATCAATTGCCCTTCCCGTATGATTGGTACATACCATCAGCTTCCTCCCAAGCCCTCCCAGCTCCAAAACCCAACCCTACCCATGCGGGCCATGCTCTTCGCTTGAACAGAAGAACGGAGAAGACGACGCCAAAGGAGAGGCCGATGGAGGAGCGGATGAGAAGGGAGGATATGGCATGGTCCCACTATCATCCTCTTATATCAGTAGGGACTCGCTTTGGAATCCACAGGAGACAGGAGAAACAGGCCGATGAGTACCTTATCATTGAGCAATGCCTCGCTGACGGGTTTCGCAGTTCGCGTTGCGGGCGTTGAAGGTGTGAGTGGGGGCGGCTCGTCGGCCATTGTGAGATGGACTGGCTATGAGGATATATTAGCAGCCATTCTACACGCTCGGCTTTTGGAGACTCACGAAATAGAGCGTTTCGCTGGTGAGGAATGTTGTCGGCGTCGTGTGCTTCAAAAATTCGAGCTCCTGCGGTGCCAGGAACGGAACCCGGAGCGGATCAACCTTTGGCCCCGGGTTTGGAAACTTCTCGGCGCACTTTCCTCTTAGGAAAGGTCTTGCGCTTGATCCTCTGCTCTTTCTCGAGCATCGTCTTTCCCACTCGAGCTCGAGGAGCTGACTGATGACTTCAATGACCTCGGTAAGTGCCTGACCAGATGTGTCCAGCTTCATAAGACCGAATACTGACTCAAAAGGCAACAAGTGGCGGCAGGCCTCAGCAGAGTATACTTTCCCTTGACAAGAGCGAGGAATCTTTCGCCGTTCAAATTACCCAAGCGTGCAGCATCCTTGAGATTGACCTTGATGAGCGCTGGAAAGCCTTTCAGAATGCCGCTGATGGACGAGTGCTGCGGCAATATACCACATCTGACCCAAGAGCAGAATGGACATTGAGATGGCTGCTTAAGAAATTACAATACTCGGACTTATCTCCCAGCAGTCCGCACCTCAATCCCAAGTCATGGCTTTTGCTTCAGGAGCTTGCAGTACGTACTCCGCTTGCCAACGTGGCTCGATTACTCCGCGCACACCAATTGTTGAGTGTTCTACGGAACACTTTGCGGTGGCTTCAAGACAGAGTGGATCGTGTAACCATATCTCCGGATCTAGAGGCTGCAAATGAAGGTCCATTGGACCTGCTAGAAGATAGCTCTGACACGGTGGAAAGCTCCGCCAATGAGCGCGGAACCTCAAAAAAGCGCAAGTTAGATGGAGCAGAGGTCACTACATCTGAAGAAGCGGTCAGTACTACTACCGGCGCCTTCAAGGTGCTATATTTGGCAATCTGTGGTACTATCAGGCAGCTGGAATTATTGACAAGGGATCCTGAACAAACGCAAGGATTTGCAGTGGAGCACATGGAGAGTAGTCTAAGAAGCTCTTCGGAGGATGCTGCTCTCGTGTTGGGAAGCTCTTTCTATCTTGCGAACCGTATCATACAGACAACTCAAAAACATCGGCACCAGGAAAAAATATTTATAAGTGAACGTCAGAAGCAAGTAGCGGACACTGTCTACGTGTCTTGCGTAATACCGATGATTGGCCTCTGGAACCGACGATCTCTTACGGTGCAGCACTCATCAACTTCAAGCAATGTGCGCAACCCAAAAAGATTGTGTAGAGAAATTTGCTGATGTCAAAGTTCGTCAGAGCGCATTCGTGGCGTGTTGTATGCTGCCCGCTCTCCAGCTCCTGGATACATGCCGACAACCTTTGGCACCCAGCGAGGAAATGGCAACAGTGATCAGACGTATAGAAGGATTGCTTGTCGATTATGTTATCCTACCCCTTCGCAATTCTTTCCTAGACCTAGATCCTGCAACCGAGCTTGGAAATGAAGGATTCTTTACATCTTTCAGTAATCGGATGGTCTCCTTGCTGAGACAATTCTTTCCGCGGCTGGAGAGTCCGGTTCTTCCAGCTGACTGGAAGACTGATAAGCACCTTGCACTCTCGATCATATCGCTTCTATTCGATATCGCGATCAGATACCGCCCTCGAAATACTCCCAACTTACGCAGGCTTGAAAATTCATGGCTAGAGCAGCTTTTCATTAAACTCGCAAAGTGCGCTGAGGCCCTTTTTCCCCCTGTCTCATCGGTCAGAGTGCAGAAAGATCATCGCCGAGTAATCAAATGGATGCTGCGTAAAGCTGTGGATCATCAGGTGCAATTGAGCTTTTCGACCATCAAGGCACTTCTTGACCAAGCTTCAGGTCTGTTTCGAAACACTGGTGACAGCCCCACGAAGGAGATTGGCATTGATGCTGAGGATGATAGTCAAACTGAATGGGGCATCGTCAGCTTGTGTATCCTTAACGACCCGAACGCCTTTGTAGTCCCGTCATCTTCAGCTACTGACAACAAGACGTATGCATACCGACCACCTAACAAGTATCTATCTGCTTTATTTCGAGACATCACTGACGAGGTGTGCTATGAATCATTGGAGAAGGACAAGGACTATGACTTCAAGCTTCTACATATCGTTGAACCGCTCTGTAACGCCTTCACAGGTGCGCGGGACTTGACCGGGTTTCTGGAGCATTGGAGGGAGCAGCTCAGCATAGTTCAAGGACGTCAAGAATCCCGGGGAAATCGCATCGACTTTGTTCCTAGCATCTGGGAAGACGAAAGACTGCTCCTGTACGTTGCGCAATCGGTAGAATCATCGCTCACTGCAGGCCAAATCGATCGAATCTTATCAACAGCGGCTCGTGATTTGGCGCCTTCCATCCCGAATGTACCCAGTGACAAGTCGGTCTCTCTAGCAAGTCTAACAATAATCGACTGCGTATGCACCGGATTATTCAACGACGAAACCTTGGTCAAGCTTGACTCGATAGCCCTATCAATGTTCACCTTGCTAGGGGTACTCGTCGCTAGACCTTCAAGTCTATCTTCGCCTCATGGTTGGAGAGTCTGGAAGATCATGGCGACAATCACAGATCGATGGTCATCGTTGCACGGCTCTTCAGTGTTCAAAAGCAAAGCCCATCCAGCGATATGTATGGCTTCTGAGTTGATCAACCGCATCTCGTCGGAATTAACGCTCCGCGAATATGTCGATCTAACAGAAGAGCTCTATGCTTTCCGATTTATGCTCAAGTTCGCAACGATGGAGGACTTTTTCTGGGAGGGACTGCAATTTTCATCGCGTCGAAAGATCCTAGCAGCGGTGACGAAGGTGCTGGATATCATGGAGCCTTTTTGCCATCGCATCAGCCATGATCACTTTGGGACTCTGAAGCATCCTGACGCCGTCTCTGAACTTGAGCTATCCTCGTTCAGAATCAGTTCTATGGACAGATTCTACTTCGACTGTATTGATGAGATCATCGAATCCTCACATATTCTCAGGTGAGGTGCTGCAGTGGTCCCGTTACTCTTCATGCCGACCTGACATCTGTGTAGCTATCTTGATGGGGCTACCCAAACCCGCCTCGTGCACCAGCTTTACTGGTCGTCGGTCTTTCAACAAAGGTTCTTGGGTTCCGAGAAGGCTCCATCTATCGATTACTCTTCGTGCTGGCAAAAACTATCACGGCATGACGCATTGTATGAGAACGGATCCATGACGAGTAGGCGTCTTCGAAAGCGACGAAATGATGAGAAGTGGCTGACATCCTTAGGGTGCCTACGAACTTTCCAGGTTGAGCGTTACTTGCGCGCATCAGAATTTGGAGAACCCAAATATTGGGACATTGGAGCCGCGGACTATGTAACAGCCCTTCGAAGCATTCAGGCAACTCCCACCAACGCTTTCGATCGAGGACAAAGGAGCAAATTAGCAAATCGTGTCCTTCGCGTACTATTACTCGCAAACATGTTGACACTCGCAAGCACCACGGACCACCTGATCTTACTCGCTAAGCTCATCCAAATGCCGAACAAATCATTTGATATACTTACCTTTGAGAACGAATTCTTAAGGAAGGGCTCTGAACAGCCTAAGGATGACATGGCTTTGATTAGTCTTGCGCGAGGCATTGATGGCGTTGCAGGTTGGTCAGAGCATAACGTGCACAGTGTACAAGCTTTAAGACAGCTTACGAACTCAGTGATGAGGTATGATCCCGAAAAGGGTGTCCTCAGTCGGAATCGCTGACCCTCATTGTCAGCTATCTATTCTCGACACTTGATCAGGAGAGCAGCATTCGCTATCTCAAAGCATTCTACGGTCAGATGGCCCACTCTTTGGAGAATCATTACAAGAACGATATCACTTGTACCATAGCCCTCTCGGCTCTGTTCGAAGTGTCGTTGAATCAATTTGCTCGTCATCAGGATGACTTACCCGACTCTCTGGAGCCGGAGGGGCTAGATACTACACGTCAATACCATCTAGAAATAACACTCAAATGTCTCAATACTTTAGATGAGAATAGTCTCGACAAACCGGAGTGTAGGCTCAGCTGTGGAGTCAATTTGGAATGTCTAGCCAATTACTCTGACCTTCTCGCTATCCATCCCAGTTTGCAAGATATATCAGGTCGATTCTTTAGCGCTGATGGGCTTTTCAGAGCACTAAAAGCACTGGGCCACGAGCAAAATTTTGACAAGGCAGCAATGGCTTCCGAAGACTGCTGCAGCATTGAGTATCTCACAGTATGTCTTGCAAAGGTGGAACTACGCCTGTACGCGTACGACCACAACCTTCACCCAAACCTGGCATATGTATCTGAGTTGTTCAAAACGTTGCACTCAGGTCGCGAGAGGAATAATCTCCTAGGTCATTTCAAAGACATAATGCCAAGTCTTGGTTTACAAAGCAAGAGAGAGCTTTGTTTCGGTTTTGATATTAACCAAAAAGAATATCTTGACTATTCCCATCTTCTTCGAATACAGACTGGGATACTTTCTTTGAATGGTAATGCAAATCCTCGCAGTCTATGCAACAGGCTGACACTCCTGTCCCCAGATCAACTGACGGAAGAGCTTAGCGATGATCTGTCTCGACTTCTGGTCCTCCTTTGTAGTGGCCTTTCTCAGCGGACTGAATTTTCCGAGTGCATGCTATCAATGCAGTGCGTCAACATGCTCTTGCAAAATCATACGCGCGTCATTTCGCAATGGCATATCGATGAGTTACTTGCTGCAATCACTGTCAAAGCATCCAACCTGGTTACTCGGACGGAGAAGAACCAAGGCAGGCTCTACATTGGTCTTTGCAGATTGTTTGGCACCATACTCGCGGTCCACCGAGCCAAGATTGGAGGTCGCTACCACCTGGTGGTGCTGACATTACAAGCACTACTACGCTGCCTGTTCGTCCAGTACAAGAATGGCGAAGAAGGGGGAAGCGAATCCTCGGTTCTTGGAGAAAGTCATGCTGCAGCATATGGTCGAATTCTGAATATGATCTGCGACCCCACTGTCTCGTCAGTCACACGATCGAGGAACCGATCGCGACTTGAGTTGAACGACGAAACGAAGAAAGCACGCAGCATCGCAGGGCAGCATCTGGGGTATTTGATCATGGAATTTTGTGGCTGCCAGCTGACAGGCCGTCTGCTGCCCGGAATGAAAGCAGCATTGAACGCGGGACTCTACGCCGTGTTTGCGGTCATTCCGCCAGATATCATGCGGACAATGAATGCAGCCATGGATTCGAGCAGTCGGTCCGTCTTCAAGGCGCTGTACGATGACTATCGGCGATTTGGCAAGTGGGACGGGAGCTGAAGAGAGTGATCAGCGGTATCCACCAAGGAGATCACCATGGTTGCCATTTACCGTGTGAGTTGTAACATGTGCATAATGGGACGCCATATGAGGTCACGCGACAGGCGGATTCATCTAGCGAAGCCTCCACTGGGCACTCCGAATCTCTTGGGGCAACCTAGAGCTCACCTGCCGCTTAGGGTTGTTTGAGTGTCGAGGCTGCTTCAAGTCGTGTTCTTGGCAGGTATCTCTCCGGTATCGCTTTGTAGCTCGTGTCGTGTGACATTATGGTGCTAGGTGGCAGGGTTAGCGAAGTGGATGACGCTCGAGACCGAGACAAGACGCCTATCTGGTATGTCATGATATATAGATGAGGGCGATCTCCTGTAGAGGCGTTTCTAGCTGCATGCGATGGCCAAGTAAAAGATATATTCTTTTTTATATCGTCTTTTCGACTTTTCCAGACCGAGTGTCCGCATGTAATTGCTCGATGGAATCGGCTAATCAAAAGAGATAACGATAAACTTTCTGGCCCTAGCTCGCCTAGTGCGGGGGAAAAGGATCTCTGGAGTCTGAGCTTTAGGTGCTTGTCCATCTTGTACGAGCCCCCGCCGCCAATCCCCGCCGCCAATCGCCAGACTATTACTGCATGGTTACCTACATGATACCGCCAGCGTCTGTCTAGGACGGCATTCATTGTGTCAAGGCATGCGCTATCGCTCTGCAGCGTCCAATGTGGCGGCCGTGCGAGAACCTCGCCAGCCACTTGCTCTCTCATCGGGCGGTTCCAACCGCGGGGAATTCTCTCACTGCTAATATACCCGTGGCCCCAGATATGTGCGCCTTCACTTTCCTTCCCATACTGCCAACCTCGAGCTTGACGACCTTGGGGATAGGAGGCCAGGACAATCCAGCTCCCCCTTCGCAATAGACCATCTCTCTTCGGAGCATGAAACAGAGCCTCTGATATATCACCACCCTGATCCCTCACCCAACGACCTGACCGCCAGGTTGAGAGCGCCAGATCGACATCCCAAGACGTTCTTGACGTCTAGAACACCGCATAATCCAAATTCAGGATACATCGCTGCCGCCATGGAGAAGCTCGAAAACTCTAGGCTCGCGTATTTCGCAAACAAAATAGCGGTTTCGTCTGAGCCAGGCTTGACCAACGCACAATTGATGCTGCACAACTTTGATTTGAAGCCTGGTCAGTAGCAGCTGTATTTCCGAGGGGCGTGTGCGACGATTGATAAAATCACAGTGGAGCCTGAGCGTCGACAATGGGGAGCATGGAATTTCGTTGGTTTCTGGATTTCGGATTCGTTCAACATTGTACGTGTGGAATTTATCCGAGACTGGGAGCATGATCTGATACATCCTAGAACACTTGGATGATATCGTCGTCTATGGTTGCCAATGGTCTCTCGTGGTGGCAATCGTGGCTCTGCGTATGGATTGGCTACGTTATCTCGGCTACCTTCATCTGTATGACTGGACGCATCGGCGCAACGTACCATATCCCGTTTCCCGTCGTTAGTAGGGCATCTTTCGGCATCTGGGGTTCTCTTTGGCCAGTGTTCAACAGAGCGGCCATGGCGTGTATCTGGTATGGTGTTCAGTCGTGGATTGGAGGTACGTATTCTCGCTTATCCTTCTGGTATGCCATGGTAATGTTGGCACAGGCGAATGTGTGACCCTTATGATTCGCTCGATCTGGACCTCCTACGAAGATCTTCCCAATAGCATGTCGACTGGCTCAGGAACTACCACGAGGGACTTTGTCAGCTTCTTCCTCTTCTGGATCTGCAGCTTGCCAGCCATTTGGTTCCCCGTGCATAAGATCCGCCATCTTTTCACCGCCAAAGCTTACTTCGTTCCCCCAGCCGGTGTTGCCTTCTTCATCTGGGCGATCGTCAAGGCTCATGGAATTGGGCCAATCGTACACCAGGGATCGACGAAGCATGGAGGTGCACTGGGATGGGCTATGGTTCAAGGAATCATGTCGTCAATTGCCAATTTCGCAACGCTGATTGTAAGCTACCACTCGGAACCAGTCTCTCCTTGTCCAATCAGAGAATTAAGTTGCAAGGCATAACCCTGGAGTATCATGCTCTTGAGACTTCTTTCGCGACTCAAAGACTGCTTTCAAATGCAAATGCTGACTGTGCAATGTCGACAGGTCAATGATCCTGATTTTGCCCGTTTCGCCAGGAAGCCGAGAGATGCGCTGTGGTCTCAATTCATCACCATCCCTGTGGGCTTTGCGGTGACATCCTTCATCGGTATTATCGTATCGTCTTCCTCAGCGGTAATCTATGGAGACCCGATCTGGAATCCGTTGCAGTTGCTGTCTTACTTCTTGATCAATCCCAACACTCAGAAGCCGGCGAACGGGCCTGCTAGATTTGGAGTGTTTATCATTTCGTTCGCGTTCGCTCTGGCTCAACTGGGTACAAATATTGCTGCCAATTCCGTGTCTGCTGGAACAGATATGACAGCCCTTCTTCCACGGTATCTCAACATCAGACGAGGTGGTTACATTTGCGCTGCTGTCGGTCTAGCAATGTGTCCATGGTAAGTCGTTTCCCACTGCCATAGGTAAGTCTATCGCTTACTTGTCTATCAACAGGAACCTCCTCTCCACCTCCAATAACTTCACGACTTATCTATCCGCCTACTCCGTCTTCCTCTCTTCGATCGCTGGCGTCATCATCTGCGACTACTACGTCGTCCGCCGCGGCTACTATCAAATAAGGGACCTCTACTCCGCCCGCAAAACGGCACCATATTACTTCAGCTTCGGCTTTCACTGGCGCGGATACACAGCCTATATCTGCGGTATCCTGATCAACATTGTCGGGTTTGTCGGAGCCATTGGAAGGCCTGTGCCTCAGGGTGCCAAGTACATCTACAACATCAACTTCTTCGCCGGTTTCCTCGTGGCGAGTGTGACGTACTGGGCCTTGTGCAAGATCAGTCCGATTCCGGCCTGCAGTGAGAAATGGATGGAGGTTGGGGACGAGATCAGGAATGTCAGTGTCGCTTATGGGGCTGAGGGGTATGAGGATGATAGTGCGAGCGCGGGTAGTGGTAGTGGGCAATATAAAGGCGACGAGGAAGGACAGACGGGCATTCGAGAGAGGCAGGTTGGGAAGGAGGATTTTTAAATAGGAGGGAGATGGGTGTCGGTGGTGTCGTATATACCGGTGAGATATTGGGACGACGGCTGATGACTGATGAATGTTTGGTACATCCAATGGCATTGGGGACGGCCTGCCGAGAAATTCACGAGTCTCTCTTTCCGATTGTCCAAACATCTTTCCTTCTCGCAAAGCGTCAAAACACTCGCTGAGCTAGCGCGTCCTGATTCGGTTTCTGTTGGCAACTTTCACTACTCACTATGTATCTACACTAGTTGAACGAAGCGGACTGTGATTCTTAACAACGAGTAATATAATGGATAAGAGTGAACATCGTACGCGAGACGCGACGGCAACTGCAGTGATTACGATGTGCGAGTACCTATGGCCAGCGACACCACCATCTCCACTGTACCTCTGGTTGTCGCTTTCGTAAGGCTCATCACAAATTTGGTACTGTTCGTCACAAATATCGGCCCAGTCCCCGGCGGGCCCGGCCAATCCTTAGCAACAAACAGCAGATGGCTACCAAAGACGTCAGTCTTCAGTGACGGGACAGTGGGCCCAATTGACGCGCCGCGAATTCCCTCTGTGGTCGGAGCCCGAGCGAGCTGCGAATTTAGACGCTCTGTACCACACCGCAGCTCGGTCTCTTTCCTCATATGCCCGCGGGCCCGGCCAATCCGTGTCGAAAGCGTCGAGAGACAGACGTCTACCGACGAAACGTATCGTCAACTTGACGGGATCTGCCTGGGCTCAGGAAGCCACATGCCGCGAAACCGCGCGCGGACTACATCTTCCCTCCGGTACTGAAAATGGTCTCCGGGTCGGGGTTCATCGAAGCTCTTGCACCACAGTTCACGACACTCACCGAGGCACTTTGGGATTTCGTGCGACAGCGTCGGAGCGAAGAAAGAGCTGAGGAATGGAACAAAGCCAGTGGGTTAGAGACACATACTGGATGACAGGGCTCGATATGCGTTCGGGTCGCGGGGCCATTTGATCCCGGACTCGGAGTTGCAGGGGAGGTCGTGGGGCTTTGTGCCTCCAGGGGTGGCGCGGCCCATGGCGTCTTTGACGATCTCTGATCTTGCGGCGATGGCTCGTCGATTGGGCACGATATGGAGGCAATTTCGAGCCCCTTGAAGATCAGGTGGGGCAAGCCTTGGAGCTCTGGACTGCAACCTGGGGACAGAAGAGGAGGTGCTTGCGACGTTAGGAAATGTCGTGGACCGAGGCGAGAAGGTGCAGAGAGGGTGGAGGGCATAGTTGGAGCGAATCCTGGGTGGATCCCGGGCATATCAGACATAATAGGCTTCGCAGTGGCCATGACTCGCCAATCTTTCTCCTCGGTCCTCCGCGTTCCCCGGCTTGCAGGATACGCAGCAGGAGCAAGAAGATTTCGTCGTCTTCCATAAGCGCCTGTACGACCTCGTTGCTGAAAGAGATGCGGCCCATAAACCTGTATCTGAACAGACTCGGTCGATATTCCATCAGTACGCGGGACTACTTCTCCGCTACGGAGAGTAATGGGAGAACTAAGAGGCGTGTAATTAGAAGATGAAGGATGATATATACAAAAGATTTACGGCTGCTACGAAAAACTTCAAAGACTCGATGGCTCAATATAACGACGAAGAAGAGAAGTTGCAGGTCTCACTATACGGACCTTGTGTATGCCCACATACGACACGCTATCAATTACTTCCCTGAGGCCCTTGAGCGGATCAATGCTTCGCCCTGGCGAGCAAGAAACCCTTATGGTATGCGAGTAGCCGGATGGATTACATAAGGAGCACATACGTACATCGACAACATACCAAAAGTGGTCGGGGATATGCGATCTAAGGGATTCGAACGGCCAGAAATCGTGGAGGAGTCTTGGTTGACTATAATGTGAAAAGCATTCTTATGCCATCGCTGCCACTTCATGGCTGAAGGACCAAGGGTACCACGTTCGAAATCGGGAAGTCAAATCTCCTGTATACATTGGATAAGCAGAGAAGTATTCGTAGATCCAATTGAAAGAAGAGGCGGGAAGCGAGAACTCTATGTACAGACAAGCGTGCCGCTCGGAATGATGGCAACTTATACTCGATGATAGATCGGTCTATCGAAGAGCAGATTCCCGATCTCTCACGTGCTCTACTAAAGTTCCCTTTCCCACTAACAGCCAGCACAACGGGGCGCAGAACAATCATTGTGCATACATAGAGTCATACCAACGCCGAGATCTGCCTTTCATTGGCCGCTCGCCTAGCAGGACGCTTGAAAGCGGCGTCGATGTACCTAGCTGCTATCTTCGAGACCAGTACCACATCGCAATACCGACCATCACGATTGGCACCAGATATCTGCTCAGCGCCACGCCCGCTGTCCTGAATTTCTCCCGCTGGACCTCGCGGACTTTGGCCCTCAAAGCAGCAGCCTCGTTGATTCTCGGGAAAGGCAGCCCGTCTGGCACCTCTTTCCCCAAGAAATCACACAACGGTCCCCATCCCTCACCCAAACGATACTCCAACAACCTCTCCTTCGGCACAGCCTCCCTGATCCGCCTGTAATGCTCTCGATAAACCCCACGAGCATTCTGGCGCACCTCGTCCAGAGTACTGGCGTGAAAGTATCCATAAATCAATTTGCGGCTCATCGGCCCAATCAGGCTTCCAACCAACGGCTCGATGTAATTTACAATCACATCGGCGACTCTACTAAACAGCTCCGTCAGGACCGTCGCATCGAAACTCCTATACCAATCCTCGATATCCCTCTCCACAAGAACGATCTTGGCCTCTGGATACGCGTGTATGAGTTCCTCCCAAAAGCATGCGCAGGGCATATCGGTGACAGCCGCGCAGTGTCCAAGGAAAGCGTCAAATTCTGCCCGGCCGTAAGGTTTGCCCTGGTTTAGGAATTTTGCGTCGACGGCCTCCATCCACGGGGCGCCGATCTCGGGATGCGATATCAAGTCGAAGCCATGGGCGGTATGATCATAGCCGAGGATTTGGAGCGCCGATTGCATGGAAGCTGTGCCAGTACGGGGAAGGCCGAGGGATAGGACCTGCATTGGTACTTTCCGGCTGGTATGAGATGGTTTGAGGTCCATGGTCTTTGCTCTGATCAGAAGTTAAGGTAGTATGTTCGTGATTCTATTACCAGAACCCGGGTCTTCGGCGCCTTCGTATTGGAGGAGCGATTGCTTTTAATGGTTGGTGTGAATATGCCATGTGTCACAAGGCGTAGAACGAGTTTTGACAAGATAGGTACCTCGATACTAATCATTTTATAAGATTCTTACTGCGCCAACGCAGATGACTAATCATGCCCGACATTGTCAAAAGCTTAAAGCCACCTCGGTTTGGGAGCTACACTGAGACTATCACATCTCACGAGAAAAAAAAGGGGTTGTGGTTGCGTTGCAGTTGTTGCATCTGGATCCCGGCTGACAGGCATGAAAATCGACCAGGTCCCTCCTTGTCCATTTGGACACGCGCCTTTGCTCCTCGATACTCTGGCCGGCTTCAAGGCGCTCAAGTCCTTACTCCATGAATCGGTAATTCTCGGTCAATTGCGTTACGAGCAAGCAAAACCTCATTCCGCCTATTCCACTGCCTTCTCCCTTTCGTCCAATTCACGACACCGCCCCAGCGTTGTGAAACCTTCCGAAAGACACTCCCGAGACCTCTTGGTCTTTGATGGGCCCATGGTCGTCTTGGATTTGCTCTCATGAGGGGTTTTTGTGCTGAATTCGAGGACTGTAGAGCATTGAAGACCGTAGAGGCGTTTTCTCCTGATCGCAAGGAGCTGAGATGTTGGGTAGGTTGTGTTGTAATGGTCGAGAGCGCAAGCCTCCGAGATGGAATAGCACGGCGAACTTATCGAGATCCGGAATATCCTAATTGTAGAGCCGTTTTTGAAAACAAGCTGCCAAGCGACATGCTCTACTCGCACCGTAAATGCAACCCAACACCGTATCTCATATCAGACATCCCACGCATAAGCACATAACGAAGCATGTCCCGCAATCCAGGCCTCTCCGACATGGCACATCGCATCATACGAGACGAAACAGCTCCTCGCCCCTATCTGTTTTTTTGTTCACCCGCCTGACCTGCCTCACGAGCACCAGTCGTCCGTCTCCAGGCCCATTGGACGCAACACTCTGCAGACGATAGTAGCGCCCACCGAGGAGTCTTTCGACAGTATACAGTAGCGCACCATCATTGTCTCGGCCAGCCTGTTGCCCGAATCGGTCTTGTCCGCTGCCTTCGCGGTGACGGCGATTGGCGTTGTGCCGCTGGAAATCATCGTCGCTCTGTTCGCCCTGGTAGTGGCCCGAGGTGATTGCGCTCATTTTGATCCCGGTTGTGCTTTGCTTCAATCGTGGTAGGTGGGAAATGGTAGGGTAGATGAGCAGAGGCTGTGAAAAGGTGAAGGATTGGCGCCTGCCATGCTGGCCAATGAGATTGAGGTCGGCTTACATAGTAATCCGGCCTCCTGGGCGTGTGGGGGCTGATGGCTTGGGGCTGATACAAATCCCGGCCCGGTGGTTGTCATCTAAAATTGATGTCGCGCTCAAGGATGCTAATAACGTGTTCAAGTCATTTCATCGAATTGTTTACTTCGGATCATGGCAACAGCGAGTGACGCAAATCTTGGGCTCTGGAGGGACTATAGTCGTCGCTACCTTGACCGTGAGCAAATACCCACGTATGAAACGACGAAGACGTGAAGGCTCACGTTTGGTAATGAGATGGACAGAAAGGCAGATACTTGCCACTGATTTTCGGTCCCAATGGATGACAGCTTTTGTCGCTGTGTGCCTTACCCTTACAAGTCCTTACGTTTTCAAGATAGCCAAGAGCTTTCTGGTTTGGCTCATTGGCCTTCTTGGTTGGCTCACAGCAGAGTGGAACAATGCCCATTCGGCAGTATCCCCTACGCCATCGCCTAGGATCGCTGAAAACCAGACTCCATTACTGCGAAGTCGAAAAGTCGACTATGGAACAAGTCAGAGACCGGAAAATGGTACAGGGTCAAATACGCCAGACGGTCAGCACCACCCCAACGGCAAACCGGTTAACGCGGTAGATAGCCAGTCTGACAACAAGCGCGTCATTGCCCAATCTGTATCTGAGGAACAGAGCCCACAAACGATTGCAACATCACCAGATGCAGAAAGTTCCCTGGACTCAGAAAGACGAGCACTATCAGTCCATGGAGACCAATGTCCTGCGGACACACTGAACAAATCCCCAGACAGTCGCGAATTGGTATGGAATGTTGTCAAGTCTCTGCTGCATATCGGAGCCAAGCAAGCCAAATCCCCATCTACCATAATGATCGTGATAACCATTGTCCTTTTCGGCCTTTTTGTTGCACAGGCAATAGCCGGCATGTTCTCCGCCAAAATCGCTTCCGATAGAGCCGGCTTGTCGTCGTCGCAGCATTGCGGCATTTGGCAATTCAACGAAAATGCCGGCGAAGACGTCGCTGATCGTGATGATTTGAACAACTATCAAAAGGAGGCCCGGGCAAGCCGGTATGCTCGGACCTGCTACAACTCCCTGGGTCTCACAGATCCTTTCTCCCAGTGTAGGGTCTTTTACAACCAGAGTATTGCATACACTACCAAAACTCATCAGTCATGTCCGTTCGCGTCATCTGAACTCTGTCACGATGGACTCTATTCTGCCATCTCCTTCGATACTGGTTATATTGACGCCAGTGTCATCGGTATCAACTCCCCCAAGACTCATAAATTCCGTCGAACAACAAGCTGCTCCCCGCTGAACATCTCGGAACCGTATGTCGTGCCATCTTCTCCAGGCTCTAATGATACGAACTACCACTACTACTATGGCCCCAAGGACAATACCAACTACACATTCAACACATCTGGCCGACCATTTGAATGGCTTGTGCCCGGGTACTCGGTAAAGTAAGTGCCGCAGCTCTACTCAAATCTTGTCACCTTTCCTCCATAACGATCAGAGATTGATCGCTAGCAGCACGTATTTCTCTTCGCTCTACCCAGAAAGCGACTATTGGCAGCCAATACCAGAGCTGAAAACACCAGCCAACAGCACACCCACAATCATCTTTGTGTCTTCAATGCACATTTACCACGTCAAGCCTAGCTTTGATCCTATATTTCCAGCCCATGAGCCACGGTATTTTGAGAATTTCCGTAAACCTTATTATTTCAATGCCGACCCTCGAGCCCGAGCCTTGGCTTGCGTGGACACAAGCGAGCTGTGCTCCCCTGACGGTACGATCTGTTGGTCTATGACTTCGCCTCTGCCGCCGGACATCCAATCCTCTCCAGAGTATTGGTTGATGAAGTGGTCCTTGGAGAACTCGAATACCTACGATTCGATCAAATGGCGCCTGGGTACTGCCCTTCTCGCCCAGGAAAGCGTCAGTCAGTCCGTATCGATCCCTTTGAACCCTTATCAATGGCAGCTCGAAGCAAGCCAGCTATTCGCTACTTCTCTCGCTCGGATCCAGTACGACGCTTGGGGTATTGCTACCGGCGAAGACCGCGAACGACCCGGGTACGTCGAAGTGACGCCCGACGAAGCCAAAGGTCGTCTTTGCAGGTTGTACAAGCTCAGGAGTTTGGACCTGATCAACATCAATCTGGCTGGGTTTGTTGGAGTCCCGTTGCTGGCGATCGCCATCTTCGTTCTGAGCTGGGATGCGAGTGTCGTCGGATTGGGCTCTGAGAAAGATCAGAGCACTACCTCGGAGCCTCTTATCATTGACGTTATCCTCCGGTCCATCTTCTACAGCTTGATCGCTCTCACTGTGGGTATATACACTGGTGTCACTCTTCTCTTTCGGAGACTGGGCCGTTGCATCAAAGACCGGAGACCTGATCCGGATCCCTCTTGATCCCCTACAGATCGCGCATGAAAGCGAAGTGGATCTCGAAAGGGTACTCAGCTTCTTGAAGTGTGGCTCAGATGATACCTGTGAGACAGTCAAACCGTTGATCTGATATTCGAGGAGCTCCATGTATGACGTTTTGTACTCTACCTCATATCCTGGCAGGCTTCTCGCTTCGAGGGTGACTCGGTGATACTCGTCGGGACCCTTTAGTCCCTTGAGCACAAGATGCGCTAAGAATTTCAAACTAGTCCCAAACGAGGTTTTGAGCATCGCGAGCAGTGAGTTCTGCGTTAATTTGTTACCGAGCAGTTTGCGATCAGGTTGCGAATGCGCCAAGATTTCTGAGACTGGTCCCGAACGAGGTTTTGAGCATCGCGAGCAATGAATCCGGCGGAATGCGTTCGCAACGTGTCTGCAATGTGTTTGCAACGTGTCTGCAATGTGTTTGCAACGTGTCTGCAATGTGTTTGCAACGTGTCTGCAATGTGTTTGCAACGTGTCTGCAATGTGTTTGCAACGTGTCTGCAATGTGTTTGCAACGTGTCTGCAATGTGTTTGCAACGTGTCTGCAATGTGTTTGCAACGTGTCTGCAATGTGTTTGCAACGTGTCTGCAATGTGTTTGCAACGTGTCTGCAATGTGTTTGCAACGTGTCTGCAATGTGTTTGCAAACGCGCCAAGAGTTCTGAGACTGGTCCCGAACGCGGTGTTTCTTAGGTGGGTTCCGGGGCACAGGTCCTCAAGGACGAGCGTCGTGTTCAACATCTGCATCTCATCATGAGCCAGCACGGCCTGAATTCGCAACAGGTTTACCAATGGCACGATCATCATCATTGGAATACTCCACAGTCTTACATCTGGTAACAATATTGTGCATAATATAGATACGTCAAATGAAGCAGAAGCTTCTTTGATCGGTAGAGGAAGAGAAAACGTCCAGCTCATGGAGGCTCTCCATCGTAAAAGGGAATGATCCTTTGATTGCCAAAGGTCCGTCAGACACATGAGCGCCCAGGGTCAGATCACACTTCATCGCCAAATGTGCCGGAAAGAAACCCATGGACTCGTCAGGCAGGTCTCGCATCTATCCAAGCACGACCACTCGTTGCAAGGGCAACAAGGCCCAGCCATCACTCGAGACCAAGTCCCACCTGCTGGCGAAGTACCCAGAAACGACAGCCCCCATCGCCAACGCCACCAGACTTCTTCCCTCAACCCTCCAAGAACATAACCCCCAAACTATCCCCCCTTCATCGACGGATGCGTGAAACCCTCACTCCCCGCCTCCCCTCCCCCCCCACCTCTCCTCCCACCTCGTCCCCGTCTTCAGCTCAAAGAACCCCCGAAACGCATCCCACGCCGTCTCCCACGACCCCCCCACCGGCGCCAACACCTCGCTCGCCGGCGCCCCGCCGGGCGAACTGCACTGGCAATAGCACGCGTAGCGCCTGGGCTCGCCGGCGGATTCGTAGAGCTGCAGTCGCTGAGCGCGCGGGGTGCGGATGCGGGCGCGGGCGCGGGGGGAGAGGGGGACGGTGGGGAAGAGGGGGGTGGTGATGATGGGGTTGGGGGGGAGGAGGCGTCTGTGGGGAGGGGTGTAGGTGGGGTGGGACAGTTTGAGGGCGAAGCGGTCGGTTTTGCGGACGAGGAGGTTGGGGCGGGCGAGGGTGATGTCGTGGGTGGTGTTGCCGTTGGTGCTGTCGTGGTGGATGTGGTAGCCGGCTGGGGGTGCGAGGAGGGGTTAGCATGGGGTGCGCGTGAGCGGGTGGGGAGGTGGCGTGCCGGAGAACATGGCCTCTTTGAATTCCTGGCAGCCTTTCTCGAATTGCTCCACTGGGGGTCTGGTCAGGAAGGGACATGGGACGGGTAGCGACGCGTGAGAACGTACTGCCTGTTTTGATATTCTCCTTCCTCACCGCCTTCTTCTCTTCTTTGCTCTCCGCGGCACATTCGACGACCGCGGGAGTCATGAGGAATTCGGTTTCCTTCACAAGATACTCCTTCGTCAAAGCATCCTCCAGCCAATCCCAAGAGACGATCTTGACGGTCCCGAGCCGGCGCGCCTTTCGGACTATGAAAGACCCTGGATCAGCATGCCGTTGATCGCAGATGAAAGAGTTCAATGCTTCACGCGACTAGGGAGCGCAATATGCCGTATGCCGTACCCATCGCCACGTCCTTCTCGAAGTCTTCCTTGCTGCACACAAGATGCGTGACCGCGGGAGAGACGTCAGACGCAAAGGTGCCTCCATGGGCATGTATCCGTCTCCGCACTCGTCCGGCCGAGCGCTGTCCTCCGAAGTCGCCGGTGACCGCGACGGTGCAGCGTTCGAGCGGTCGTTTCCCCATTGGGGAGCGGCGGGGCTTGGAACGGTTTCTCTTTTGCGTCGCCGAGGGGGTCGAATCTGTGTGCGGGTACGATGCAGAGGTGCAATCGCACGTCCGTCAGGAATGATGATTCTGGCACGTGAGGGTGTTGAAGGGAGGCTATGGAAGGTCTCGATGCGTACGGAGGAGGCTGATGTTGGAGATTCGTGGTTTGAGATGGTCGTGAAGCGCTCAATGAGATACGTAAGTGTGAGCTGTGTGTCGGTCGCGCAGTTGCATGTATTCCAGGAACCAAGGGACAATGATCGTGACGTCGTTCATTCGCTTATTCCTCAATGTGAATGCAAAGTGGGTAAGTCGTTTGCAGGTAAATTTGAGGCAAGGATTCAGAAGGCCAAAGATGCCTGGCCTGTAGTGCACTCCTGATGGCGAGTATGGGGGACGGCACTAATTAGTATCGCCAATCTGGCTCTGAAGAGTAAAAAACTTCAGGACTCGAGCGCAGAAAGAGGACATCTAGAAGAGACAAGTAGAGAATAGCACGCTGGTAAGCTTTTGTGATATTTTGCCCAAGGTTACGACCGATGAGATACGGAGAAAAGTGCAGTCCTTTGCCCATACCCGGCAAGTTGCCGCTTTTCGTGGGCGGGTCAGACGGTGACGCGGAGATAAAAGAAGTCTAGGGGTTGAAAGACTGAGACAGATGTCGAAAGAACAGGAACCTTCCAGTGGGACTGCCGGGACTCGGAAAGTGAGACAACTTATCGTAGAGGCGGGCACAATGTGGAGGGCAAGGAGGCGTGACAGCCGGGAGTGGTTCGAAGTAGTCGGCCAAAGCCTGGAGACATTGAGAGCCTACTCCGTAGCTCATTTGCTGTTTCACTGCAGAATGCTTGGGCGGAAGGATGAGATGAAGAAGGAAATGTGTGGAGTGCAAGGGATCAAGTGAATGAGGTTTCGAGTGAATGTCAAAGTCTACATAGCCAGAGATGATGACTGAAGACAAAGACCACCGCTAGAAGACAGCCTCTTGACGCTCGCAGCGCTGCTCATCTCCCCCGAGCGTTTTTGGCAGCCTTGACAAACCCTTCAATTTTCTCGAGATCTTGTGACCCGTTCGCCTCGACTCCACTGCTTACATCAACAGCTACAACTTGTGCGGAACATGCGGACAGATCAGCGAGGACACTTTTCACATTCTCAGGATCCAGACCACCGGCCAGCACCACCCGAAGACCTTCGTCCAAACCAAGTGCCGATTTGATCGCATTCGTGTCGAGCCTTTGCCCGGTCCCGCCGGAAGCAGAATCAAGTAATGGAAGCGCGTGATATCCTCTTTGGCCTATACCTGCATCGGCAAGGCCAAAACGGCGAATGACCGGGACGGGTATCAATCGTGCCCATTCGATAGGTTCCGAACCGTGCAGTTGGACAACGTCAAGATTCAATAGCTTCACTTGAGCGAGGATGTAAGAAAGAGGCTGATTTTGGAAGACTCCCACAAGCAAGGCTCGATCCTCGCGGCAAAAGAAGTTTGTGGTATGTTCGAAGTACTGATTTGATTTGAGAGAACTCTCAAGATTGGAAGCTGGACGCCTCCTCGTTCCCGATTTTGGAGTCGTGCGCACTGCCTCAGCTATTGCAAGGGCGGACTCTGTCGAGACGCAACGTTTCCGACCTTCCACCAGGATGATCCCAATCATATCTGCTCCTGCTTCAGCGGCAATCTTGGCAGCTTCTGGTGTTCGTGTGCCGCAGATCTTGACCAAGATTTCGTCTCTTTCACAAACATACCCGGTGGGTTGAGAAGACCCTAACAGGCTGTTCGCGAATTCGTCAGGCCGCTCAGCCCTCATCAGTGCTTCCCCAACCAAGACTGCACCAACACCTTGTGATCGATAGGACTTTACATCACTCGCACTGGATATGCCAGACAGTGCACAGACAATTGTTCCTTTCGGAACCTTGTCCATTAATCGGCTGGTGGTGTCAAGATCCACTTTGAAAGTTGTCAAATCCCTATTGTTAACGCCAATAACCTGCGCACCAAGGTGAATGGCGATTTCCATCTCATTAGAAGTATTGACTTCGACGAGCGGCTCCATACCAAGGCTTTTGGTGAAGAGGTACAACTTCTTCAGCGTCTTTTCATCCAGCATTTTCACGATGAGAAGCACGCTGTCACAGCCGGCCAATCGACCCTCCAGTATCTGATACTCATCGAAGATGAACTCTTTTCTCAGCACGGCAGGACGATTTGGCATCCCGTCAAGGCTTTGCCTGACAGCCCGTAGATCTTCCACGCTGCCTTTGAACCATTCCGGCTCGGTCAGTACTGATATCACACTTGCGCCCGCCAAAGCATACTTCCTTGCTTGCTCAGCAGCGCAGATATCTGGCGCGATATCGCCTTTCGATGGCGATGCTCGCTTGATCTCAGCCATCAACGACAGCGCATATGGTGATTTTCGAAGTCTTTCAAGAAACGATATCTGAGGGGGAGCTATGTCCAAATCGTATGAGGCTTGGAGATCAGACGGTCGCTGCGAAGGTATCTGCTTCTGCGCCTCGACTGCGGTCCTTCTATGCGCAAAAATTCTATCCAATATAGATGATTTTTTCTGTCCATTCAACACAGCGTCCGAGGTTTCTTTGGCCTCCGAAAAGCCAATGTCCTTGCTAGTACCATTGACATGGCCACCTGGAGCTCTTTGGGCCTGGAATTGTTCGTTTTCTTTCCACGTGCCGCCTTGCATCATCAGGAAATTCCTGAACATGGCTCTACCCTCTGCAGTAAGGATACTTTCAGGATGGAATTGAACACCCTCAACTAACAGCTCCTTGTGACGCACTCCCATGATAATGCTGGTTTCAGGGTCATGGCCAGTAGCAACCCAAGAGCTTACCTCCAAGCACTGAGGTAAGGTAGGATGTGTCCCAGCAAGGGAATGATACCTCGTGACAGGGAGATCTTGAACGAGACCTTCAAACAAGCCTTTCGAGTCGTGACGTAAAGGTGATGTTTTCCCATGTAGGATAACTCCGGTCTCCTCTACTTTCCCACCAAAGACAGAGTAAATGACTTGTTCCCCCATACAAACCCCCAACACTGGTATTCTACCTGAAAAGTGTCGGATCGCATCCTTACTGATGCCAGCGTCTGTATCTGGATGGCCTATTCATGGTCCTTGATGAGTTTCGAGTATAAAATCAAGTGCTGGGCTAAGCTCACCAGGCCCGGGACTTACTACCAATTGAGTAGGTTTGATGGCAATCAGTTCGTCCAGGGTGATCTCATCATTCCGGAAAACCGTCACGCTGGCTCCCTCAAGTACCTGAGCACTGGTGAGACATAATCACAGTTGACGCAATGGTATGGGTCAACTGTAGATGGGGTCTTACCAGATACTGATAGACACTGGAGTCCACATAATCAGCATGTCTTGGTAGAGGTGAGAGAGATGCATTCAAAAGACAAGGCCTCAAGTGCTGATGGGATGACCCAACTACGCTTTTCCTCAAACCATGCCTCGAGACACGCGCGGCCAAGACTGATGGGGAAAGTGTGTTGTATGGAAGAGACTCACTTCCAAGTGAAACTATCAAAATTGTCAATCAAAACGAGATTTGAAGCCGTCGGAATCCGAGGCGCAGCTTCTGACTGGCTTGATGGATGACCTATCAATCCAGCTCCATTCATGGTTGCAGCCTTTGGTGGCAAGATCATCGAATATGTCCTTGACACCAATTAGAGTAGCGTTTCTTCGTGTTACACGTGAAGTGTTGAACTGTCTCTGTTACTCGGTGCATACACTAGACTGTGTTGACAGCAGTCATACAAAACAAAACATTCAAGTGCCCATCTCGCATGACTCACGATCGATAATTACTGTACTCTGCGCAGAGAACTGTACCACTCATTTAGAGTAAAGGGAGGACACTCCGAGCGAGTACGGGAGTCCTCGATCTATCAACTGCTAATCTTCGGCGCGTAGTCTCGCGTTTTCACTTCACTTGCCTCTGCTTTGGGTAATTGCCAATTCTCTGCAGGAGCTTGGTGCTGTTGCCCAGATGCCTTGATGGCACCAATCGGAGAGGCTTACTTTCCGCCTCTCGACAGATGCTTCAGTGGGGAGCATCAGCTACTGTATGCGACCGCGGAACCTTGAATAACATCCTGCTGAATGTAATACAGGTCTTGGAAGAACACTTATGTAGCGCTTTCTCAATTGAACGCTGAAGCCGACAGCCCATCTCTCAGGCGTTTTTTTGCAGACCCACAGACGGTGCACCTACTCGCGCATTCGTCTTCGCCCTATTCTGCGCCCACACCGCATTCCAAATCTACCTTTGACACCAAGACCTCTTCCATTCATGTCCCACTCTCTGGTAACCCACGTTATGACATCGGGCAGATTAAAGAAGACACCTTGTGGCTCAGCAAAGAGACGAAAATCGATGAGGTCTCAGCCTTGAGGATAGCGGTCCTGGAATGGCAAACAAGGCCAGCCGTGCAGCTGCTTCGAGGCAGTCTGGTTGAGGAGAGCGCAATTCTAGCAGATGGTATCGGAGGAAGCCAGCTTCAAGCGTCATTCTCCGGTGCTGCTTCGTCGCTGTTCGGCAAGTCGTCTGGGCTGGGGGCAAATGCGCCAGCTCCGTTCAACGATGTAGGCCCCCGCCGACGACGATTGTTGGAGACATACTTGTCTGAGCATCGATATATTCTTAAGACTAGCGAATACGTCGCGTTCGCAGCGTCCTGCGAAGTAGATGTCATAAGCCAAGCATCCAGCTGGTTGGAAGAAGTGGGATCTGCAATTATCTCTACCTGGAAGGGTGGGACACCAGCCCAAAGCAAAAGCAAGAATTTTGTTGCTGAAGCGGTCGATGCTTTGCGCTCCCGGATAGAAAGCTTGATGAGAGGCAGTGGATGGCTGTCAGATGAGAGCCAGCAAGAGGAAATCGAGCTTGCTTGGGCCAGAAATCAGATCCTGGAGATGATACATATCATGCAGATCCTCCTAATCCGGCTTCACTTATCCTCGACGAAATTGATGACACCTGATGCAATTCTTCCCTGGTATAGACTAATGAACGAATGCGGCTTTTTTGATACCCTGCAGCTGGTGAGTCTCCACACTATAACGTGTATATTTTGAGAGTCCTGAACAATCTGTTAGCCACACCCTGCACTACAAGGCCTCTACGACTTGCCTTTACAATGCCTCACTGCTCTTGTCTCCTTGTCTACCCTCAATATTTCTTTGGCGCTCGAACTGCTTGACCAGTCTTTCGCTGCTGCAGTCTCAACAGGTCCAGAGGGCACCTCACCCTACATACTCAACTCCGCCGCAGTCAACGAGCTAAATGACATATTCTCTGGTGCTGCTTCTTTCAAGATGTCTAGCCCTTCCGTCCTGGCCTGGAGCATCATCCTGCACAAATTGAGAGAACATGCTCTTACTGCTCGAGAATCAAAAGAGGTCAGACAATCACTACGCGCAACCGACAAGTACAACACAGCGGACTCTTCTGATACCGATGGCGCCGAGCGATCATCAGCGAAAGTCATCACATCTCCACGGCGTCGTTCATCCACGGGCAGCGATTCCTCGCAGCAGTCAACTCTACTGGAAGAAATATACGATTCAATATCCTTAACGGCTCCTAATGGAGGAGACCAGGCTGCTTTCTTGGCGAATAGTGCGGTCGATGAGTCCAAGGTTTTCGAAGTTGTTATAGCAATAGCCGTCGAATATTGTACACCTTTTGGATTCGAACATGGAGGTAGGCCTGGCAAGAGGATGCGCAGCATGCTACTTGATCTGGTCCGAGCTTGCGCATCTTACGTTACATACCAGCCAACGATAATGATGGCGACCCTGGCATTGCTCACCGGATCAGAGCGTTATTGGGAGACCGTAGACCGATCCGCAGAATCGAAAAAGTCCGAGCCGGGTGCCAGTTTCATGAAAGATGTTGTGCTTGAGTCGCTGATCTGGAAGCCGGCTCTGGTTCGATTCCCATACGAAACCTCATCTTTCCTACAGCTCTGTAGAGCGCTCACTTTTCTAAGTGGAGTAAAGGATCCCGGAGAGCTTCCCATATGGCATAAGCTCCAAGCGCTCGACTTTTTCACTTATCGACTGCCCGCCCATTTCGATGCATATGTACCCGTTCACACACAAGAGGACGAAGACTTTATTCAATTGACGAGACCTCTGAGTATCGCGGTAGGTCCTGACCTTGGCAGGTCCGCAACTCAAGATTTTGAAAATGATCAGTCGTCGCGCGCCACAGCGAACTTCGCCCAACCTCCCAATATGTTCATGTTGCCTTCCGACACACAGGGCAGAATCATATCAAACGGAAAGCCATTTGTGGTAATGTGGCACAATCCTTATTCTGCCTTAACTTATGTAGGTCGAATACTACAGTGCGCATCCAAAATAGACTTGTCTGCAAGCGAATCAAATCCTAGCTTTTCAGTGGAGATTGTTGGGGAAATTATCAGTCTGATCACTGCTATGCTCTCGTCTGCTGCAAGCAATGAGTCGTCAGAGCAGAATTCCACGTTCTCTGCAGAGTCTGCGGAGTCGATACTTGAAGGAGCAAGCGATGGCCTTGACAGAAACCAAGACATCGTCTCGGTAATCTGGGAAATATTCGAAAAGGAGCTGTACAAACGTCGCAAACCCTCCGAGGACATGGAATCAATCGATCTCCTGATCCATTGCATTCACTTTACTTTCGCCCTTCTACCATTCAAGCCCGACAGAGTGTGGCCCTTTCTCGGAAGGAGTGGCCTCTTAGGCATACGCAAAGATGAAGGTCAGCTCAACGCCGTTATAGCGACTCAAGAGATGCTCTTGGGTCGCTATGACTTCTTGCTCGGATGCATACGCCTATTCGAGGCACTCATTGAAGACGCCGTCTCGCACGTTGTATCTCGTAACGCTCCTACGAAGGTAGTCACACGCTTCAGAGATACCATGTCGTTGGGAGCCGGAGTATCTCGCGTTGCCATGGAAAAGGTTCTCGAGAGTCTAACGACGACAATGATTGAAGTCTTCGAATCTACAATGAACTGGAAATTCGTCGAACAATCGGAACGAATGGAGATCAATTCCCGTCTATGTTCGATCTTTAATAAGATATTGGGTTACTGTTTCGATACCAACGATAATCCACAACTTTCACAGAAACTGACGAGGCCGCTTGCACCAGCAGCTGAGTACCTTATTAGTGTCTTTTTGTCCAGATCGAATACCGACGTCACGGTCCTCCCTCTTCTACATACCTTTGGCGAAGGTATAGCGACTCCTAGTACAACTTTGCCCACGCGCGGTCTGCAGTGCTGGACTTCTCAAGTCAGAGAGGCGCTGAAGTTGACTAGCACGTTGGTTCGACTCAACAGGATGCTGCTGCAACCACGGTCTCATCTCGAAGACCAAATGTTCAAGTCCGCCTCCATACTTGCGAAGGTATACACAGCACATGAGAGCTACAGATTGCCTGCTGTGGAACTGTTCGATTCTATTGTGCGCTCCGCAGCCGCTACCAGTCAACAACCGCCTTCACTTCTAGGTCATTTAGGCCAAGAGGCCGCAAGCCATTTCCTTGCAGTGCTCTCAAAGCTCGACCAACCGCTCAATGACGATGCTTTATCATCAGCTATCTGGAGACTACTCTCCGCAGTTGTAAGCAAGCGCCAGCAGTGGTTCGCCATCTTCGTTTTGACTGGTAACACTCCTCGAGAATCTTTCAAAGACAAACCGGATTCAGCTGCTTTAAACTCTCGCCGATCTGAGCCTATTCTGAACACCGCTTTGGATAGTCTTTGCAATATCGAAAAGGTGGAGCCGCGGAAAGCTCTGAGCATGCTCGAGTTTGTGGCTCTCGCTGCAGACTTCTGGCCTTGGGTATTGACGACTATAGCTCAGCATCCCCATTTTATGAAGGCCATATCGGAGTTCGGAGCTCATATAGGATCGATGACCGTAAGCACCCGCACCAAGGCATACAGGACGTCTTCAGACTACAACAACCCACAAGTATTATCGTTTGTTGCAGACGTACTCACAATGTACTCCAACTACAAACAGCAAATGAACGACCAAAAGTTCCACAAGTGGATCGTCCCACATCTCACGTATCTCATCAAGAATGCAATTTCACCACCAAGCTACAGTGCTTCTCTGCATGCAAACCTCAATCGAAATTTCAAGTCGAAGTTCCTTGGATGTAACCTCGAAGATTTCAAGAAGACATCTTTGAATCCGACCCAGCTTGGCGACTCTTTCTTTTACGACCTCGAGCTCGCAAACAAGATGCTAGCATATGATCCGGGGTGGGTAGGGAAGAAAGAGAAAGGCTTCGCGGAAGAAGTCAGGAGAGCGAACTTCGACTTGTCAGTGGTGGAGGCTCAAGTAGTAAGCTTATTGTCCCTGCACTGGACTGGAACATGTTGACAATTGGCGCAATAGAATCTCTTTCATAGTTGGAAGTCCCTGCTCGTGGAATTGAGCGGACCCTTAGCTACGGAACCCAAGTTTCAGAAAATAATGGCAGTGGCGGTCAAGGATTGCCTCAAGGCAAATACTGAAAATCAGTTGCCCGAAGTCATCTTTGAGAGGCTAGCTCAATCGCGGGCAGACCTAGCCTTTACCTTGCTACAGCGACTACTTGAAGTCAGATCGACCGAGGTTGAAGTCAAGGCCATACTGTCAGTGGCCTGGGATACTCTTCGAAAACATGATCCCAACATGTTCTCTGCCCTGAACGGAGACAATGCAGACTATTATAGGATGCTTCTCAAGATCCTCTACCTGGCCCTTCAATCTCACAGTTTGGATGCTAGTTCGGCATCCCCAGAAAACCTGAAGGAGTCAACAGCTAAGAGCTCAACGGCACGGTTTCAATCAAGGTCCAATGTTCAAATTGGTCTCGAAGTCCTTAGCACAATAGTTGCCCAAGGCTTTCGTTCGCTGACTATCATCCTCCACGACTCACCTGCGCTCGTCCATCCTTCCGATTTCTCCCTCATCACAGCAATCCTCCGCTCCACCCTTCACATTCCCAGCCTCTCCCGCAACACCACCCACCTCATCTCCGCCTTCTCTGACTCTCAGACGGGGCGCTGCGCATCCACTCTCCTCAGCTGGGCAGACCAGCTCGCTACAAACGGTGACCCCATCTATGGCGAACTCAGCATCCTCTTCCTCCTCGAAATGTCCAGCGTCCCAGCTCTCGCCGAGTCTCTTGCAGTGGAAGGTGTCATTTCTCGGATCCTGTCCACAAATCTCATTCGCATGCTGCAAAGCAGAGCTTTTGGACCTTTTGACCAGCCAGCGCGTATGTACGGCATTTGGGGTCGCGGTGTACTTCCCCTCCTCCTCAATCTCCTTCACGCAGTCGGTCCACCACTTGCACCGGAAGTCTCTGCTGCTCTCAATCAATTTCCAAATCAGCTTGCCCGTGCATCCAATACCTTCACCAGCAGCCCTCGCACCTCCGCCAAGGATCCGACGGGTTACATAACTCTGGGTATGGCATCAGAAGCACTGACCCTCTCGCTCACAGTCACAATCCTCCAAACCTTCCGGGAGGCAGGCGCTAGTGCAGCTGTAATTCCCAACGAGATTGAAGAGGTGAAATGGGACAGAGGGCAAGTGAAAGAGGAAGTGGAGGGATGGTTGCAGAGAAGAGGGGCGTTGAGTGAGAAAATAGTGCCTTGTGATGAGAAGGAAGAACGATGGAGCAAGCAGAATCCTTTAAGCGGAGCTGGAGGGAATGAGAACAGACTAGAGGAGAGAGTGGTAGAGGAGATGCAGGGAATACTTGGCATTTTAGGAGGGAACGGCGGTGAATGATGAGTAGACTTATCATATGGATCTGGACGACGATTTGGCATTGCGTTTGGCGCCAGAAAATTTTCAAGATCTCATGGACTTGTATGAAATCGATCCTGAAGGAAACACTTCCTGAATAGAAGAAATGGAGAGAGGCAAATTCAACCTCGGGAGACGATTCATGGATTATCTTCGATCGGAATTTATGATTGTAGTTGATGTCCTAGAGATAGTACTATTAGTGTACAGCTTCGAGGTGAAAAGGATAGCGCGATGGACGTATGTTGAAGCTGACGGTCTCAAGCGAGGGATTTGAGCTTCCGCACCTCTCCACCTCAATCTCCATCACTCCATCCACGTATTGCTCAGCACTCAACAAATATCAAACCTTGGAATGTAGTTCAACGAGTCTGCCATCTATGTTATCTATGTCTTTCAATCTCTGTGAAATGGGACCGATTTCTATTCTTTTGAAGACAGTCAGTTGAACCATGAGTACCAACAATCCACCCTCAGCCGCTGCCACGGCAAGAGCATTAGAGGCAACGCAGAATCTCAAGAGGAGCGTAGCAGCTGCCTTCGATGGTAAGCACCGCAACCTCTCATTGAAAGTGTTCAACGTCGTTTTCTTCCTTTCATCTATGCGGTCAAAAGGCTTGCTAGGCTCATATCCTCCGAACTTCACCTCATGTCCCTATATTCCATACCACCCAGCTTCCTCCGAAACCATTTTGACAACGGCATTACTCCCGAACACGATGATCCCATCTCCAATTCCCCCGAGCCTGATTCCTCCGAGTCGGACACGACCGAGCCTGCGTGTCTCAATCCTCATTGTCTAGAGCCTCATTCTCACAATATCATATTTCCCACAGAATCGTCCGAGGCGAGAAAAATACCGCCGACTAATGGATACACGAGCAAAGTTCGTGTGCTTGATAGGTACAAGGTTGTTGGCTTTATTAGTAGCGGGACGTATGGAAGAGTTTACAAGGCTGTGGGGCATAATGGGATGTCAGGAGAGTTTGCTATCAAGAAGTTCGTTGAACTTTCATTGCGTCGCACTTTGATCGTTGGCTAATATGCTACATAGGTTCAAGCCGGACAAAGAGGGCGAGATGATCCAATACACGGGAATATCTCAATCAGCATGCCGAGAAATGGCCCTGTGCTCCGAATTGTCTCATCCCAACATGATTCATCTCGTCGAGATCATCCTAGAGGATAAGTGCATCTTCATGGTCTTTGAATATGCAGAGCACGACTTGCTGCAGATAATTCAGCACCACAGTCAACCGACTCGACATCCCATTCCGGCTTCCGCTGTCAGGTCTATCCTATTCCAACTACTTAACGGGCTACTTTACTTGCACAGTAATTGGGTACTGCATCGAGATCTGAAGCCTGCTAACATCATGGTGACTTCGAAAGGGGAAGTGAGGATTGGTGACCTGGGTTTGGCTCGATTATTCTACAAGCCGCTTCATTCCTTGTTCAGTGGAGATAAAGTTGTTGTCACAATCTGGTACCGCGCACCAGAGCTCCTGCTTGGAAGCAAGCATTACACGCCTGCTGTAGACCTATGGGCCGTGGGATGCATCTTCGCTGAGCTCCTTTCTCTACGGCCAATCTTCAAAGGGGAAGAGGCGAAGATGGACAGCAAAAAGACCGTCCCATTCCAAAAGAACCAAATGCAAAAGATTGTCGAAATACTAGGAATGCCTACCAAAGACAAGTGGCCTGGCCTCATACATCAAGCGGAATACGGCCAGCTACAGACCCTTTCGTCGTACGTTCGGGAAGGAAACAACGGTAAATCAGGTCTTGAATCATGGTACTGGAACACCCTGAGAAGCACCGGCTACCAAGAATCTCCACCATCCGTGACTCCAGGTCAACAAGGCCTTGACTTACTGTCGAAACTACTCGAGTATGACCCGGTGAAGCGACTGACAGCCGAGCAAGCGCTACAACATCCGTACTTTACGGCAAACGGGGAGAAAGTGTCCGCGAACTGTTTTGAGGGCATGTCAACGCAGTATCCGTCCAGGAGAGTTAGTCAGGACGACAATGATATCAGGACCAGTAGTCTGCCGGGGACGAAGAGGAATGGGTTTCCCGATGATAGTCTGGCGGGGAGGCCTACCAAGAGAATGAAGGACTGATGGTAGCGTCTTCGAGCGGATGAGAACGAAGCTTTGGCCTGAGGAAGCCCATCTGATGGAGAAGGACAGCATGCCTGCCCGAGGACTCTTCACGAATAATTGAAAATCAACGGGGACGCTGCAAGCGAGCATTCCGGTCGTTACAATGGTGGGTAAGTTAACTTGTACAAAGCTTTTAGAAAGAAAAACAGCTTGAGGGCAAGAGAGGGCGGGGTGATCAAGCCAAGAACCTCCGTGGAGATGGGGACGGCATGAAGGGGCAGGCCTTGGATAGTAATGCTATCCTAACAATGAGAAGGTAGAGAATCTTCGATGATCAAACACAAAACAAGAGTCGCGACTCCCTAGAGTAAAAGTATCGGCAAATGTATCTCATAAGTACCTACGAGTACCTACCTAGAGTAAACTCATTGGTAAAAAGTTCCAGCCACAGCTGCAGCTGCTGCACAACATGCCTGCTAGCAGGGAGGCAGGGGACCTTTTAAACCTCAGCCAACTGTGGAGGACACGGGTAAGGCCAGATATACAGATATAGGGTCCAAGCAACCTCTCAAGATTATGAGAGCCGCACGTTTGAAAAGCAGACACGCAGACACCATTGGAAGATAATGGTCTGTGACATACGAGTCGAATCAATCCTACGCAAGTACTCCTGCAAGGGTCAGGCGCGCTGACATATCGTCCCGGCGCAAGGTCACCCTCCAAGAACTACAACAACAAGACTTAGCGAAGCCGACAGACTCCGAGTCAGCCATTGCGCTCCTCAATGCGTGACCTGCATGCATGTCAAGCGATAACGCTCTGTTGTCTTCACTAGGCAATACTGAAGCCAATTATCCCTCCAGCACACCTACACCCACCATAGTCACCCCCCCATCGGGATCCTCCAGCCCGCACTCCAGGCCCCCATCACGCCGAGCCTCGCCCCTGGGAACAATTCTGGCTAAAGTCAGAGCCTCACCACCCCCGAGTCGAAAGGGCAGCCCTCGACCGCAGCTGAGCGTTGCCTTCAACGCCTCAGCTGACCAAACCAATGTGGGAAAAGTCGCAGATGACCCTGACGTGTCAGACGAGGAAGCAGCAATGGGCGAAACCAGGCCCCAATCGCACAGATCCTCAGACGGGCGCTCCCAAACGCCGCTGCTGAAACATGAGAGAGGGCGATCCTCATATGATGGGCCTAACGGGAGTGTGCGGCCAGCTTTCGTAACGAAGAGATCTACATTCCGCAGCCGCAGTCCAGAAATGGAGGAGTCGTCGGCGACGAGAAAGAGGTACACTTATGCGGCTCTCTTCTTGTTGTTGAGTTTGGTTAGCTTCGTGGTTCAGACGGAGACGGCGGTATATATTCAACATGAATTGAAGTGGAATAAGGCTTATGCTATGTTGTGAGTCCGCCATCGGCGCTCTGATGCTAGCCATGCTGACTTCGCGCTATGACTGTAGGTATTTCACACATGGATCCTGGTCGTTACTCTGGCCAACCCAACTCCTCATCCTCCGAATCTCAAACTGGAGAACCCCATGGAAAGCATTTTGGCGCCGGCACATCTACCTCGTCCGGACTACAGCCCAAATGGTGGAATCCCAAGACGTACACCTTGCAAGCCGAGACTCCCATAAATCGCCCGTTGCCTATATACTGAAGAAGACAGCCTTCGTCACCACAGCTTTGACCGTCGCCGGTGGGTCATGGTACGTGGCCGTTGACATGACCTCAGCCAGCGACCTCACAGCCATCTACAACTGCTCCGCGTTCTGGGCCTACGTCTTCAGCATACCGCTCCTCCACGACAAGCTGCGCTTCGACAAAGCGTTCTCGGTCCTCTTGGCCATTGCGGGCGTCCTAATCCTCGCGTACGGAGACTCTTCGCCTGCGAAACATGGGGGGAAATCTGGTGGATCGGTGGGCGGTGGTGAAAACCCAGACGACAGCTCCAATCGCACCTTGGGCAATATCGTCATCGGGGTCGGTAGTGTACTATATGGATTGTACGAGGTGCTGTATAAAAAGCTGGCCTGCCCGCCGGAAGGGACCAGCCCCGTGCGGGGCATGGTGTTTGCGAATACCTTCGGGAGCCTGATCGGCTGCTTTACGCTGTTTGTGCTATGGATACCGTTGCCGATATTGCATTACACAGGCATCGAGAAGTTTGAGTGGCCGCACGGCGAAGCGGCGTGGATGCTGCTGATATCCGTCCTGGCAAACGCCACGTTTTCCGGATCCTTCCTCGTGCTCATCTCCCTCACCTCACCGGTCTTGTCCTCGGTCGCGGCGCTCCTGACCATATTCATCGTGGCCGTGACTGATTGGCTGCTCACGGGGAAACCCTTGTCGCCCGCTGCCATCGCGGGGGGGATGGTCATTATCGTCGCTTTCCTGCTGCTGAGCTGGAGTACGTATAGGGAGATGGACGAGGAGAGGCGGAAACGGTATGCTTCCTCGCCGACCGGGTTCAACCGCAGACGCTGACTTGAGAGCAGATTGGTGGAAGAAATCATTGACACCAGCGATGACGAGTAGCCTCGTTCGCTATCTTGTGCCAGGAACGTACATGGTCGGGCATGGCGACGGCGTTGGGGACGCATGATATCTAGACAAAATCTAGGCCGTCATGGGCCAAAAACATTAAGCATTATTGATACCGTTGTCGACAGAGGACACCCATGCTTACAGCCCTCCCATCTACGACAATCGCTCATACCTCATCTATACCGAACGCTGCCACAGTAGCACACCGCCCCCCAACCCCTCCAGACCCCACATCCCAACGCCCGTAACAACGCACACCCAGACCCATCCCCTCATCCCCCCACAAAGCAAGCCATCCCAAACGCCTCTCCCTAGCCCTCCATCTCCAATCTCCCACCAAAAAACCCCCCCCTCCCCCTTCACCGGAAACAATTAAACTTCCCCCACCGGAACCGCCACGGCTGCCGGCGCGCGCCGTGCTTGTCGACGACGACGCCGCCGCTCAGGTGCTTCCCGCCCCAGTTTTTGCTGTAGAAGAAGGGCATGGGTTGTGGGTTGGGAGGGGGGGGAGCGCGAGGATGGGATGGTTGTTGGGGTAGGTGGAGTAGAGTAGGATGATTTTGTTTGTTGCCGTGTTCTTGGCGGGGTGGAATGGGCCCGGGGGGGCAGGGAGGGATCGAGGGGACAGCGGGGTTCCCGGGCGCGGGATTCGATTTCGGTGTCCGGTTGGGGGGTATGGGAGGAGGAGGAGGAGGAGGAGGAGGATTGTATCGCCGCTTGTAAAGGACCCAGCTTTACCTACTTCGACGAGCGGGCGAGGGATCAATGAGGCGCGGGGAGATGGGGTGGGTGGGAGAAGGCGGGTGGATTCGAGTCGGGAGGTCTGGGGTCGATTGATTCACATCCTTGGCGTCGGAAGCAGGTTTTTCCACACGGTATCAGGGCGAGGGAAGGCGCATGCGTGCCAAGCGCGCTCGTTTCGCGGTCGGGATCCCGTATGTCGTCCCGTGCTGCTGCAGTGGATGTTCGGTCGAGGGTGTTCTGCCCGAGGGTGTTCTGCCCGAGGGTTTCACGGTCTCCAGACGGGGTGCTCTTTCTCGATGGGGCATGGTAGGTACTTATGTGGGTTTCCGAAATGTTTCTACGAGGACGTATTTGATCTTGGACCAGAGCCGTACCTACTCATCCTTTCTCTCCGCTTCCGGCACTCGACGTGCGCGCTGGAGATGCCATCAATGAACGAGCTCGGTTCTGCATCCCATCCGCCTTGACGCAAGTTGAACCACAGCTCACTCCTCCCTAACTCGTTCATTCCAATCCTCTTTCCTGATCGCTAAGGATCGCTAGAGATACCACCCTCGTCGCTGCCATGGGCAGAGCGGTCACCATAGCGGACATGTTCGGCTGGTTCATCGAAAATTCGCGCGTACTGGCCGCGCAGAGAGGGAGGGGTTGACCGTCTACATGCCCGATTTCATGGACGGTGTAGCTAGACTCCCATGGCGCACATACCCGTCGCCCTGTACGAGCACTCGCCCTGGCGAAATTGATTGCCGATTTTCAGCTCTATCACCACCCAAAAATCGGCAATCAATTTCGCCAGGGGCGAGTGGAGTACCACAGCCGCGCCTCCGTCTGCAAAACCTGATCTCCATCTCTTCTCCTCCCTCCGCGTTCCACCTCCTGCCTATTGGTCTCGCTGGGTTCTGTTGGGATGGCAAGTACAATGCGTTGCTCTGTCAGGACACTGAGAATTCGTGGCTGGATTGCGGCTTCACTGCATATCCCAGTCGATTGGTGTTGCCGGCGGATATCGAAGGGGTGAAGCTGCCTTTGTGTACTTGTGACGGGTCGATGGATTCCAGGCTCAAGCCGGAGGGAAAAGAGATGATCAAGGAGATCTTTGCGAGGAAGGAGGTAGAGTTGAGCTAGTCTTTCATCGAACGCTCCATCCTCTGGGACTGCGTTCGGCGGTGTTGTTCGTCAGAGTCAGGAAAGTTGACGCCAGGGTGTTTATGCCTGCTCCCTGGTCTGCTCTACGTCTTATCATCGCGAGTTACAGATGATTTTCGCAGCGCAACAAGATTCTAAATTGAAAGGTAAGCTGAGAGCGCTTGGTTTGTATATCCTAGAATACGAAACTAACCTGATGTCTTGTAACTGGGCCGCCGTTGGTCATTCGATAGACCCGATGCAGCAAGGATGGGTTGGAACACAGCCGGAGATGAGCCGTTCAGCAGATAGCAACTGCGCGTGATCATCTCCACTGGACTCCTAGCATTTTAAAGCCCGGTTTCCTCTTTCCCGCAGTAGCATCACCGCCTTCAAGATAGAGCCTAGGTTGACCTGTGTGTCACTGAGTTCTTGCAAGCTTATGATGTACAGAGGTATAAAGTCTTACCTGGCACATCAAGTGCGAAAATTCGATAGCTCCAATCTGGGTAGCCTGGGCCCTTCACCATATGCAGGTTTACAACTCCAGACCGCTCTGAGCCAACGACCTGCCGGGTATCAGTCACTAGTAAAGGTAGAGGCCATGCGGGGATCCTGAAGGTACATTGAAGTGCATCTGAAAGTGCTCGATGCCAGTTCTGTCGGTATGGGTATTCGACCTAGACCCTAATCGTAAGCGCTCGGTATGGTGAACAGGATGACGTCTTTGCTTACGCAATGGGTCTGTTCCTGGACCATTTGCTTGATGTGGGCTCTCCAAAGGCTCTAATTGTTTGACCAGACCCAAGCAAATCGAGTGCACGAGGGTCTGCCCTGATCCGGTCAACCGCGCGATTGAAATGTCTAGTCTTGCTGTCGGAGGCGAAGACGTCGGTGTAGAGGTAGTAGCTGACAGCAGCCTGATCTCGATCAGCACCTCGCACAGGGAGAGAAAAGCCTGTCATACAAGGCCTATTGCTCCAGCAAGAATCACCCCAAGGTTGAACGTCTGTTGGGTTGTACGTGCAACTTTTTCGGTCGCTGACAATTGGCCCCATGGAACCCTCCCATCATCATTACCGATTGTCACTTGCTTCCGTGAGGATTGGTTTGTTGTTCCCGCGAGAGTGTTTGACGTGGCATAGTGTCTATGAATGACAAACGGCGAGCACTGGCACCCTACATTCCTCGTAGATAAGAGTTGTTGCGGGAATTTGAAAGCCGATACTGCCCCGAGGCGAGTGCCAAAAATGATCCCGCGGTCCATCGTTGATGTTCATGAAGAAGAGCATTGAATGCAATCCCCGCTTCGCCCGTTGAGAACGAAATCAAGCTCGGCTTCACTTCGGTCGCTAGGGATTTAGCGCCGTGGGCCTACCTAGGTAGTGAACGAGGTGAGTTCCAACTTCCCTACGGAATACTCTGCACCACCGCTCCGTCAAGACCTATCTCAATCAAACAATCCGCAACCTCACCCCTCTGCCAATCCTGAACCCTCCCGCTCAGCCCAGTATAACCGTCTCCCAGCACTTCATCTTCACAATGTCATCGACAGCCTTCTCGCCTTCCTCAACCAGTACGCCCCCCTCCCTCCTCATCTTCCATCCCCAATCCCTCCATCCCCACCCCCCTTTGACCACGCACCGAGCACCGCGTCCCCGCTAACCCGACCCCATCTCCAAGCCCCACCCACAAGCACGAACCTATCCACAGACCTCAAACCACCCGGGGAAGCCGCCGCGAAAGTCAAGGTAATCCCCCCTTCCCCCCAACTCCTTCTCACCGCTCCCATCCCCCCCCGATCCAACCAACCCACCGACCACCTAACCACCCAACAGCCCTGCTGCGTCTGCAAAGACGAAAAAGCCTCCCGCGACGAATGTATGCTCTTCAGCAACAGCGAGAACCCGCAAGAGGCGTGCCAGAGCGCCGTGGAGCGGTATCGGAGCTGCATGAAAGGGTTTGGGTTTCAGATTGCGTGAAGGGGGGATGGAATCGAGATTAGAGGATGGGGGAAAGAGGGGATACAGCATGGGGGGCGGGGCGATGTATGATGTACGTGAGGACTAAAAGCATGGCAAGGGCGTTGCATTGATGGGGTCAGTGAGCTGCATTAGATGGGAGAAGATCTCTGCTCTGGTATGTAAATACGAGGTAGGGGGCCGCTGGTTTCTTTGAAAGATGATTGGTATCGAGTTCAAGGTGATTATACCTCTGGATTGAGGTGCGTTGGTTCGAAGTCAAGTGGTCACTTGCGTGTTCAATGGAGCGCAAGATACCTTGCAAAATGTACGTTCGATGAGTAGTAAGTAGGACAGCACCATTTATTAACAAGCCGATAGAATTGAAATGCCCGAGGCTCGTGGGCGCAAGACATTGTCCGCCACGCGGTTGAAGCAGACGCATGCAGAGCAATGTACTGGTTTGAGTGTCCCAGGCAGGTGGGCCCAGTCAGATGTTACAAAGCTGAGGGGGAAAAGCCCAGGTGGAAAATGTCTTATGGGACCCTCGGCTCCTCGAGTCCTAAAGAGCCCTAGTTCGATTCGGAACTGGCAGAGCTCCCCGATCCATCTGAATCCTTCAGCTTCGTTTCTGACTCGTGACCGGAGTCCGCGTCCTCGTCAGGGGAAGCTTCTCGCTTAAGTTGATTGTTCTTGGTCCTCAACCTGACTGGAGGGACTAGCCTCTCTCTCAGCCTTGGAATCTTCATCCTCCTCCTTGCCAAAAGCACGGCCTCCATGCTCATCGTCACCATTGTGAGCGATGTTTTCATCTTCATCATGCTCGTCTTTGACCTCCAAACCAGCAACCTTCTCGAATACCTTTTCAACGCCGTCAATAATCCGCATCATCTCTTTTCGCACAAGGCGCTGCGTCTTTGGTAGAATTTCGCCGTTCTGAGGTCCTTCACCCCCGCCCAGAACCGAGTTGTAGTCGCGTCGCATTGCAATGTAGACCTCGTCAGCTTTGTCGTTCATAAAGGCTTCCAGCTCTTTGAGCATGACGTTGAGCCGGGTTCTGACGTTTTCTGCACTCGACTGGAACATGGTATAGCGCTCTTGGGCGACATGACTATTCATTGCTGCTTTCATACGAGCAAAACTCCCGGTACCTGTTACTCTTAGCCAGTGATCAATCCGAGAGGAGCATCAGGGCTTACCTCGCTCTGCGACACATGCCTCGTAAGCAGCCGTCATTGCTTGCTCAATGACTGGAACGAATTCGCGGTTGATCTCCTTTTGATTAGTATTGATCGTATCTTTCACGGTTGCTGAGAGGTCCTTCAGGAGATTCTCGTAATTTCCGATTTGCTGCTGCAACATGTGGAGCCCGGCTATGCCTGTACCTATTTGACGAGCTCGGGCCTCGATGTCCTTATGAAATTTTTTTAGGCAAGCAGCTGCGTTGCGGGCGAAGCTGGCCATTACCATGGGAGAGCGGCGTGAAAAGGCCCTTTATAGTGTCAACATAGATGAGCTTCAGCCGCTTTTGGGTAAGGACGGGGGTCGACTGACTTTTCCCATCCAGAAGCAAGTATTTTCATCATAGGTTCAGCGCTAACAGTTGTAAGTAGCGTTTTCTAGGAGTTCCTTAACTCATTACTTACAGCCCCACGTTCCATTCCTGGGAAAATGTGGATCAGCGTTGTGTCAATACAAAAAGACAAGTGACAACGTCTTACATGCGGTCCTTGAGCATTCGTATAGATTCCATTACGTCGACAAATGGCTTTATAGGTAGTCCAGTGGAGTCCACCCGCTGCACGGTCTTCGCGATTGACAGGTGCCCCCCATTTGAGAGCAGTCGCGATTGAATCGTTCGTGGCATTCGAAATTGCGGTTTCTACGGCCCTTCTGTTAGTGCTGAGCCCACAAACTTGCAATTCTACTTACCGTATTTGTCGTAGATGTTGTCCGTGAACTCATCACCGAGTTCCTTGCAAGCGGTCTTAACGGCGGTCTCGAGGCCCTGGGGTTCACATTCATTAGCTACGATTCAAAAGATTCTATCGTTCAGCTATGATGCTCTCCACGGCGAACCGTTTATTCTCGTCTTATACCATTTCTCATTTCCTTTTGACCATCATGCAGAGAAAAAGACAAATGTAAGGGATGTCCTACTTGTACGTGGAATCAGAGCCTTGTGCACTTACACTCTCAAGCGATTTCAGCCCCTTTTGTAAGTATCGTGCTTCTCGTGCTCTCTGTTCTGCGGTCATGTTTGCGCTAGTGCCATCGCTGAGCGCCCACAGATTCAATGAATTCAGCAGCTGGCTCAGCTTGTTGACAAAAGTCCTGCAGTTGGCTGATCGTCCCGTCTCCGTGAGCTTCTCGCAATGAGCTTGCAGCTGAGGAATCTCAGTCTCCTCAATATTTGTGAATCCCGCGATGTGAGGATCCTTGCGCAGTCTGCCTTGCAATTTCTGGTAGCCTCGAGAGGAGACGCAGAAGACAGGTAAGCCACGGGCAACTTCGTCATAATCTCGTATCTCAGTGTCGGGGTTGAAGTTCTCCTCATCCTCTTCAGCGGCAAGTTCCTGGTCGAGCTCTTTGATACCGGCGGCAAAGTCCTGCTGGATTGCGCCTTTGGAGTACGCATTCCTTCCGGAAATACACATTGCAGACATTTTGCTCTCGATCTTTTCCTCGGCTTTTTTACTTTCGTCGATTTCTTTTCGTACTTGATTGATTCGCTCCGTGATCTCGCCTCTCTGGGCCCGAGCTTCCTTTTTAGTTGCTGTAAAGAATTCGGAGTCAGCGTTACTTCTTCAACGCAATAGTCCAAGCTTCAAATCAAAACAACTCAAAGGGATCTCGGAAAGCATTTTATTATTCTCGGAACATGTCTCGCGACTTGTGGAGTAGCCCATGTCAAGGAAATGTCGATCCGGGAATACACATACCGCGAAGCTCTTGAAGCTTTGCCACTATTTCCTCCTCAGTCAAGGGGTCTTGACTTTCAGACTCATCTTCAGACTCTTTTCCACCTTCTTCAGATCCATCACTAAAGTCGTTGTCCTCAATGTCGTCGCTTTCGTCATCGCTAGACTTCGTTCTCCGTTGCTTCTTGCGGGCTTTGTCAATGCTATTGCCTTTTCGTTTCCTGCCCGCAGACTTCGATTTGGGAGGGAAGACAGTCTTTCCGTCTTCAAGTTTTTCCTTCAAACCATCCCAGATCTCTATCTGCTCATCAATGTCGTTCATGGATTCCCCGTAAACAGCTTTTGTGTCTTTCATTTCGTCCATCTGCTTTTTCATCGACTTGGTCTTTTTGACAAGGTGTTCCAATTCTTCCCAATCAGGCTCCATTTCATCGCTCAGGCCGAGAGAGTCCTGCGCCTCTTCAAGGCTGATATCATCGGTCTTGCTGCAAATAAAGGTGACTGAATTGAAACCTCCATCCATCTTCAGCTGTCGCTTGAATGACTCCCCAAGCAATGACTTAGCTGCCTTGTCATCGACCGCGCGGTTGATCGGAGCTACAATCCACAGCCCAGTGCATTGCTTCATATAGCCTTCTGCTACGGCGGCACGCGCAGCATTGGCATCGTGAACGCCAGGAAGGTCCACAATGACTGCACCCGTAGCAAGTGCTCGAGACTTCACATAGATTCTGACAACGCGGATCAATGGCCAGTATTCCATCTCCTTGCGCTCTTTCTTTTTGTCTTTGTCCTTGTTTCCGGTCGACTTCTCTTTGCTGTCAACAAAACTCTGCAGTTTCTTGTAGAACACAAGCGAATCCGTCTCCTGGATATCTCTACTCTTACCGAGGACATGGGATACCTCTCGCAACATAGTTTCAATACTGCTGTTAGCTATGTCTTCTTTGGTCTTGCGAGGATACACTGCTTTGATCTTTGCATACGCAATGCCGGCGTCAGTATCCTCGTTCGCACAATCTCGCGAGACTTTGCCATCTCCGTCCAGCAGGTCTTGAAATAATGTTCCCAGCTCTTTTTGCCAATCGGCGGGCGATATGAACTCTATCTGCGCACGGTATGGAGTCTCCTCATAATTATATGAGATTTCAGTGACGACTGCTGTACAAGCTCTCATACAATTTGTGGGTACAAGTCTTTCCTCGTCAAGCATGGCGTTGATCACTGAAGATTTTCCGGCCCCAGTGTTTCCAACAACACCAATGACGGTTTTGGTCTTGACAGCCTGTTTGATGAGATTGTCGATTTGTTGGATCCATTGCTCAGCATCGGGGCTGTTTTCCATCTTGTTGAGCAGAGGAGCTTTTAGCTGGTCAAGAAGCTTCACACCCTGTTCTACACTGGTTTCCAACATCCCGGGTCCAGCATCTTTGAGAAGCACTTGAAGCTGGAAGCTCTTGTACTTTTGCTCTTCTAGTTCAGCAGCAGACATTAGAGGCTCAGCCCTAGGAGGCGTGTCGCGAACTTTTATTTCCGTAGTGGGCTCAGATTTGATGCCGCGGGCTTGGTGATTGGATGAGACTGCTTGCGCTGCGTACTGCGATCTCTCGTATTCCGGTACGTTGACCCAACTCCTGCGAAGCGAGTCATGGATCTGCCCTGCATTCGAAGGTTAACGGTAGACAGCACTCAGAATACGAGGTTATACGTACCATCATCGTAATCAGGATACGACACCTGAATTCTGTCACGCCAACTAGCATAGTAACACTCGAAACCAGCCATATTAACACTTCCGCCAGAATGATCGGATGTCGATAATGGGGTAGTAGCTCCCAGGTTAGGGGTCAGGCCGCTTTGTATCCAAGGGAGTGGGAATGTTGAAGATCCAAAAGTCGAACCTGGAGTGTTCGAGTGGGAGCGTGGGGCCTGAGAAATAGGGTCTGGCGACGGTGAGTGGGAGTTAATATCGGACTGGGTGCCCAGCTGCAGAGGTTGCCCGTGCATAGCTCCACTCGAGTGGAGAGAATCGTCTGACATGGCTGACGGCGCGGCATGATTCTCATCTGAAGAGCCGTCAAAGCTTGGCTGGATACCCACAGATTTGCACGAAGATCCTCTGGAAGCCGGGAGTTCTTGTGAGTTGATAGGTCGGAGAGGCTGTCGAGTGACTAGACGACTGGTGTCTGAAGCCTTGACCGCCTCGAAAGCAATGACTTTGTCTTTGTAAGCATCAAGATCAGCCATTGTGGCGGCGAGATTGGCCAATTTGGAATCGTGCGTAAGAACCCAGTTCTCGCCGGGCGGGCATCTGAGCTGGTATTGATCGTATATGATCTGGGATGTGGTCCTCTAGAAGAGCGCATTAGTTTTATGTCTGGCGGAATTCTTGTCTAATAGGCCGTGACCACGTAGTAGACGGAAGGATAAGTGCATTGTACAGTGAATTTGAGAGAGTGGAGTCCAGTTCGGAATAATGAAATACAAGATCCAAACTCACTGAGTGGCATTTAATCCAAAGAAAATCCTCCTCCGTGCTGTCTTCACTCGGCACTTTGTTAGCTCGAAGAACGGCGACCCATATTGTCGTGGGCTTGGCTGGCGCGACTGGCTTGCATTTGACGGCCAGGTGATGGACAAAGCTAGCAGGCAAAAGTGAGCAGGTGTCCCGTCATAGCATGATTGAGAGACAGGAAGGGATCATCTTACTGTGCATCTGTCATAATGACTATTGTTCTTTATGTATCACAAAACTTGAGACCTATAGCATCATCGTTGAGGATGCACAGATGTGGCAGAGTACCGAGAATACCTAGGTTGGAAGTGAGGTTTTGGAGATGATGGAGGTTGACGCGTCTCTGAGCGTGTGTTTAATATTTTACCGAAAAGTTAGAATACGTAGTACTCTAATGTAAACACCTCGACCACTCTTATCGATAAGCCAACTGGTCTCATGCACCCATAATTACGGAGCAGAGTAAGCTCTTCGTTATGAGGTAGGCTGAGACATAACATCAAACTGTGCTAGATACATGTGACTACCAAGCAATGAGTCAACACCTTGCCTGTCGCGACATAAGATTGCCTTGCAATCGCCATGATATACAACCCGATTGATCCAGCTTCACCTATTGTTCCAATTGAAACGGTCTGGTCTAACTCTGGCAAGCAGATTGGATGCTACAGGATATTGCGTTGCAGGAACAGACTGTACTAGACAGCCGAGATATCTGTATACGTGACACGAGCAGGACCCACTTCGCCTTTCAGCAATTGCCCGAACCCAAGCTGCCGGCCATCAACAACAATTGAAACCCCCAGCTCCGCAAGCCTTCCGTGATCTAGCATATAACGCGGCATCGCATGCAAAGCTCTAATAACCCATTGATATTGATAATAAGGGGGACCTGGTGGATGCGGAGGTATTCCTTCCGGCCCCTCAAACTGAACCTTGGCATCAACGGTCCTCATGCCGGTCTCGAAGGCTTCCTCGACTAAGCTGGTTTTGGGAATTGGCGCAATGTTCTTCAGGGTGCCAATGATGGTGGCGAAGACTTCCGTGTCGTTCAGGGTCTTGGCATCCTCAATATAATGGCAAACTGCTTCAAATGCTGGTTGCGTAAGGATGCTTGTGTCATTGGTCAGATCTGAAGGTTCATCAGTAAGATTGCCAACTGAGTTGTAGAGGCTCGGCAAGGCTGGCAATTCCTGACTAAGGCTCTGATTTTGGCCGTTTTGCTCTCCAATTGTCGATTGTGACGTTGTCGGGTTAGGCCGAACACGAATCCGAGCGATTTTGACATCGTCCCAATAGAGATCGATGTTGCACGCTTTGAACCTATTCCCCATCACTGTGTTGGAGAACGTCGAAAACATTCCCCAGACAGCTATCTTGGTCTGTATAGTTTGCGCGGGAGACCTGACGTTCAGAAACATGGCGACGTCTGAGTAGCCTTGGACCGCCGTGCTTCGGAAACTTCCGACTTGTCTGTTCCAGTCAAGTGAGGCAAGTTTTGACATTTCGTTCACGAAAGTCATCATTAAAGAAGTGCGGCTAAGTGGGATATGGTTGTAACCTGATGCTTCGACTCTCAATCGTGGGTCCCTGGGAACGGGCTCTAAGGTCAAGTCAGTGGGAACGGAAAGGTTCTTGACAGAGGGCTGAAGTATGTTCATAGTAGGATTTCTGATAGCTGCTGAGGCTACCATAGGCAGTAGAACGGAAGACAGAAGAAATGTCTCGAAAACCGCGAGACAGGTCAACATTTTGATTGCGGAGACTCCAACAGGTCTTCAAAATTGAGGGGATGGAGGAGTGACAGACCCATCATTTCATGAGCGAAAGTGATGGTTGTGTGATGGGCAAAGCGACATGCGAGAAGCACCCGCGCTCTCGGGCTTCCATTTGATTTCCGCTGTCGAAGAGCGCATAGAAACACTCCCCACTGGTGCGCAATCGAGGACATCTGTTCAAGGACTGATCAAAGCACCGATCGGCAGATGGTGCCATCCATCCGCTATACAAACCGTTACAGCTTGGTCAGTGTGTGTTGTGACAACATCGTCCAACTACGAAGAAAGCGTCATTTTCGTCGTTATGTGGGTTCATGAAGATGGATTGAGCAAGCATTGGGACCGCGTCAACACCTCTCCTACTAGACTGGTCCGCCCTGCATCTAATGATTTTGATATTCAAAGTAAGTGAAGCGATACGCTTAGAGGGCTGTTTAATTAGATCGAATGTCATACTTAGTATTATTCGAGTGAGATGTCGTGATCCCTCTGCCCACCCTCAGCATTGTAGCTTCGAACAGCCCTGACTGAGCTGGGCATAGTCCATTCGAGGGTCTGTCGTCTTAAGCTGCCAAGACTCTTTCCTGCGGACCTGCGAAGCGTTCCGTGGTCCCACTGAGAGGGTACGTACTAGGTAGTAGGTATGACCGTATGAGTCTGCCTGAGATGGGAGTGAGCAGCAGAGAAGACTGCAGTTTTGCCGATGACAAAGTCGATGTCCAGGCGGTTAGAGAGTATGCATGAAGCCTTTTGACGCATCATGATGCCTTTATAATTTCTGTGTTGGACGGGCCCCTATCAATCTATCAATATTTTCAATATCTATTCATAGACAGGCGAATCATGGTTGCCGTTACCAAGTGCCCAGATACTTAGCGTGTAAATAAACTCTTGGCGCTCCTTCCCCTGAAATTCAACATTCTCAACCATGTCTCCTAACTTCAATAATAAATCCATATCTTTCCTCACTTCCCACTTCCCACTTCCCACTTCCCACTTCTTGCTGCTGTCTTTATACCGCTCACTCGTTCACGCGGTCAACTTTTGTAATCAATAACGCCACAGTCACTTTCTTGACACGCGGTTCAATTGCAACCACTTTCTTTGTCCCTCTCGTTCAATAACGTCTTCTATTCCCTTTCCTCCTCCATTCAACTAATCCTGTCCAACCGCCAAAATGAAAGGAGTTGACGCTCTTGCCCTCGCTCTCACTGCTACCACAGCATCTGCAAGCCTGGTTCCTCACTACTTCAAACGAGCATCCTCGCTCCCTTCAGTCTCTGTTCAAGGAAATGGTAAGATCGCGTCTATTCCGCAGCAAGAACAGTAAACACTAACACACGTTCAAGCCTTCTTTGCTGGAGGCAATCGATTCTATATCCGTGGTGTCGATTACCAGCCAGGTATGTCATCATCTTGATCTCGGACTATATCTCAATACTGACAACATCTCTCTCAGGCGGTTCCTCCGGTGCTATTGACCCGATTGCTGACCAGAGCACCTGCACACGAGACATCACGGAGTACGCAAAGGATTGATCCAATGCTCAAAGCAATGCTGACGAGGGAAACCAGGTTTCAAAAACTAAAGATCAACACCGTGCGAATCTACACAGTCGACAACAGCCAAAACCATGATGCCTGTATGTCGGCTCTTGCATCTGCGGGTATTTACCTTGCACTGGACGTGAACACGCCAAAGTACTCGATCAATCAGGACGACCCAGCGCCGTCATACAATGCCGAATACCTCCAGAGCGTTTTCTCCACCGTCGATGCGTTCCAAACGTACAGCAACACCCTGCTATTCTTCTCCGGTAACGAGGACATCAACAGCGTGGCCACAACATCGGCTGCGCCATACGTCAAGGCCGTCACGCGTGACATGAAGAATTACATTAATGCGCGGAAATACCGTTCAATCCCTGTCGGCTACTCTGCTGCTGATGTCGACACATTGATCTACCAAACTGCCGACTTCATGAACTGCGGTGACGACGCGATGGCGCGCAGTGATTTCTTCGCTTATAACGATTACTCTTGGTGTGACCCTTCCTCTTTTGAGGGTTCCACCTGGCAAGCAAAGGCAAACTACTTTGCCAACTTCTCCATTCCCCTCTTTCTGTCGGAGTATGGCTGTGTCAAGACGACCCGCAAATTCGAGGAAATCGCCACACTCTATGGTTCGCAGATGACGCCCAGCTACTCCGGTGGTCTCGTCTATGAATACAGCAAAGAGACCACAGCGGCCCCTGCAGATCTTTACGGTCTTGTCGACATCAATGGCAACAGTGTTTCAGAATTGACCGACTTCTCGACCTTGGCCTCTGCTTTCTCTAGCACCCCCAACCCTACTGGGAGCGGAGGATACAGGCCCAGCGGCTCCCCAGCCATTTGCCCAACACAAGACAGCAATTGGAACGTGACGACTGGCTCCGAGCTCCCCGTTTTCCCTTCAGGCGCTGCCACATACCTCAAGAACGGCGCAGGCACGGCCCCTGGTCTCTCTGGCAGTGGTTCCCAAAACTCTGGTCCTACTTCCGTTGCCTTCGCTTCTGGATCCTCTGTCGCTGCTACCGCTACCGGCACCTCCACAAGCACATCCGGAAGTAAGAAATCAGCAGCAGATGGCCGTATGAGTGACTCCGCTCCTATCATGGCTTGCGGTCTCGTTGTTGCATTGTCAACGCTTCTCGGCATGGCTTTGCTGTGAGGGAAGAATTCCGACGATACTTGAGGAACAACGAGTGGAGACTGACCGAGCTGTGCGGGAAAGCTGATGGGTTGACCAAACGGTGGGAGAGGTGTCATTGAACTGGTCGAGCGACAAAGCAGGTTTCAGAACGGCAATGAGCATAGAAAGTTCCGTTCCAAAATGACATGCTTCTCTTGGTGTTAATCTCTAGCCATTCGTTATCTTGGTGGATTATTGGATCAGCTTTTGGGTTTACAGCACTATTCGTAATCCGAGTACAAAGAATGTTTCGCTGATGTGGTCCTGTCTCCAAGCCTGCATACACCTGCTCTGCTGTCCTCCATGCTCCTAGCGCTACCCGAAATTGTGATCCTTGGTGATACCTTTGAAACCCATTCTCCATACGCACGCCATCCTTGTTAGGCTCCAAATCAAAGCCATCAAGCGGGCGTCATACCAATCTCATGAATCATCCTATCGAACTGGAATTTTCCCGTGTCTAATAGTCTACCCGTCATATCTCTTCACTCCCTTCTCTCATTCCCCGAGATCCATGCCTTCTCTTTCCTCGCGGTCTCTTTTACGCAACGCGCCACTAGGATGCTGTTGATCACCTCGGGCTGCATTCTCCTTCTCCCCCCCCCTTTCCAGCTCTCTCACTGGCCTCCCCTTCTTTTCGATTCTCGATCACTAGTGACCTCTCTCGCAACAAAGTCCCTCGAAAGCTCCTTCCCCCTGTCTAGCAGGCGCATTTGCTCCTACCCTCTCTGTATTCTATTATTCTATTATTCTTGAAAGCAGAATTCAGCCAGGCCAGATACTTCTAATGAGTCTCGGAGTCATACCCTGCAGACCTGAAAGCCAAAGGAACTAGGGATCTCTCACGCCCAACCCGCCACTCCCATGCTTCGCCGACAATGACTGAAGTAAAGACTCATTGAGTATAGAGCCCAATTCCTCCGTCCAACCATCACCGTCATGCCTCCTCGAGAGTCAAAGACCCCCACCCAATATGTCCCTCGATGCCATCCTCCACCACCAGGAACTGGAACCCAGCGTTCTGGACCGAGGTCGGCGTTCGCATCAATCTCTGCATCATCAGGAGAGTAATCGCCCACTTCTTCCAAGTCATCTGCTCTTCAGGCGCCAGGACCAGATGCGTCCGGCCTGAGCTGACCCTCCACGGGTTATCCCTGGGGTGCAAACCCACAGGCTGATCCTGTGGTCGCGCCTTCGCATAGACTATGGCGCGCGCTACACATGCTGTGGCGTCCAAACCTAGAGGTGGATCCCGGCGCCAAGCATAGTATTCTGTGTATCCTTGTATACCGACATTTGGAGGAAAGGGAAGGTCAAAGGGATCGGTAATGGGACTGGACATGTCAGTGAGGTATGCTTGTGTCATCTTAAGGGAAGCTTGATGTACATCGATAATGGCGCTGTGATGCTTAGTGGGAGCGTTCGGTTGGTCCCCTGGCTAACAATGGCCAATGGACCATCGACGGATAATGCTGAGAGCGGTGCGGCCAGGACAAGGGAGCACAGGCCAAATAGGACGGCGAGGTCCAATGCTCTGGAGCTGGTCATGGTGACGGGGCGAGTAGTGGTGAGGTGACGTTCGGACTATCGAAGTTGACGTCCTTTCAAAGCCATGTCACGTTGTACGTGTCCTCTTGGTCGCGTATTGGCCGGGTCGCCTCTCTAGTCATTCGCGCACTCTATGCGCACCTCGAGCTCATTTCAAAGACACGAGGATTGAAATCAGGCGTCTTAGAGGCCGTTACTGCTGCTGTATTGTTCTCTTCTATTCTGAATTCCTGATTAGGCGGAGCACAAGTGTGTGTCTGATGATCTGACGCCATGCCTCTCTGACATTTCGAATACTGGCATTCTAACGCCAGCTCCAGGCGACTTGTCAAAGTTTCTCTGTCGCTATGCTTTAGTCTCCGTGCCTGAAAGCCCTGGTTAGGGGAGGATTTCAAGAACAAAACCCACATTTCTAAGTTTTACTGCAACAGCAAACGTGTTTCAGTTTTGCCACAAGAAGTATTTTGATTATTCAACCTTATGGTATTGGAGTGGAGTGTTGGGTATCATACATTCAGCGCTGTCGTTTCATTCAGGAAGGCCTCTCATGACTCTTTCAAACGCAACCAGCGCAACCGCATTAGCTGGAAAGGCTCTAAGGAAACAAGGGACGAATCCCCTCCAGAAGCCTCTTGGCCCATCTCTTCGCCATATCTCCTTCGCCGCATCCTTCCACCTAGGAAATCGCCTTTCTCCATCCCTCAGCGCACCACCGAGTGGATCAGTCATGATTCGCTGCTTGACGACATCAGACGGGTAGGATGTAAGCCAGAAGACTTGAGCTGAAAGACCGCCGGCCCAAAAGTTGATGGAAGGGGTGGAGAGTTTGGTGTGGTCGGAGAGGTAACGGGTGAAAAGGTCATAGGAGCCCCACCAAAAGAAGAAGAAAGAGCGAAAGAAAAGGGTGGCTGAAAGACCGTGATATATGCCCTTTATCCCGTGGGCTTGAGCCTGAAATGTTGTGTCAGTTCGTGCTTATTGCTAGCGATATGAGCTCTAGGCAGGAGTCACAGACTATCTTCTTGATACAGTCGATGGGACCACTGTACAATCTCTTGCTCTTATCTGCTGCATATTGAACTTGCAGACGAGCCTTGATTTGCTCTACAGGTGCTGCAACGAAGCTTACAGTAGCCCCCGCCAGGATTCCTGCTATACCATGTCCAATTGTAGGAAGCCTGTCTTCCACTTGTTGGCTGCCATTTTCGATTTTGCGACTAAAAGTCCGAGAAGTGGCGAGGATCGATGGATTGGAGAAAACGTTGTCTTTTAAGATTCGGCGGTAGAAGGTGAGGGAGCCTAGCATTCTGGAATCCAATTGTGAGCAGAGCCATCAATCAATGATGATGATGATGATGATGATGATGATGATGATGATTGGTCGTACATTGAGTCCATAAAGATCCATCCCGCCAGCGGCGGCGTAGCCCCCTTGTAGAGGCCCCGTACACCTTCATGCCGTATTGTTTGCAGCAGGCAATCCAGGGGACCTTTAAATTGCACTTTCTCACTGGTCTGAAGCCGGACTTTGATGGTATCGAAGCTGACGTACATAAGCCCCTTTTCGCAACAAGCTTCGTAGAACTGTATATCAAACGTACGGATGCCCAACTGACAGACAGTATCAGCAAAGTCTCTTCCGCACAACATCTTAGACTTTATCTAACCGCTCAACTTTGCAATGCCGGAAAAGATTCCAGCCACAAATCCTTTGTAATTCTTGTGCTGAGTACTCCTAGCAGGCTGATTGGTTGCATTATTGCTGTTTGTGTTCACAAAGGACGTCTGTACGGAGGACATGAGACAGAGCAGGTGAATAGATCGACCGGGCTCGACCGGGACTTCGCAAGACGGGGAGTGTAATTGCCTATATCATGGCAAATGAAGAGAACGTGGAAGCATCGCTTCTTGCAAGAAATCCACTGCTCCTTACATGCTCTACTGGTCTGTGGACTTATTGTGCAGGGATGAATGACATCATTAAATCACGGAGATACGCAGCTTGCGCTTGCTTTAAATCCACCATTCGAAATTCAATGCGTCTTTAATTCCCACCAGGTTCGGCAGTCAGCCGTCCTTTTGGGCGTCGCGATGGGCTCCAGATTGTACTACTCTTTTACAACTTCTTTTCCGCCACTGCGACTGCCAAAAGGCTCTGAATTTTCTAAGGATCGCGGAAAGACATGGCGGACTCAAAGAAAGGTATGGTCTAGATCCCACAAGCTTGTAGCCTGTAGCCAGACGCTGATGCCAAAAAGTATGGACGACTCTTATAACGAACACAGCTTACCTCTCTGGCCTACTCACCCTCGACTACTCTCTCAAGAAGCATGGTTCTAAGTATCCTCTCGTTGCCCTCTATACCGACACATTTCCCCCAGAAGGTCATCACGCGCTCGAGATTCGTAATATTCCCCAGAAGCGAGTCAAATACCTGCTACCCGCCGTCCATAAAGACTTCACCAATGACCCTCGCTTCTATGACTGCTGGAGCAAGCTCACGCCCTTTTCGCTCGAGGAGTATGACAGGGTGGTGCAGCTAGACAGCGACATGATGGTGATGAAGAATATGGATGAGCTTATGGAGATCGAGCTCGATGCATCTGATAGTAAGGGAAAAGGAAACAGGGTATTTGCGGCTAGTCATGCTTGTGTTTGCAATCCAAAGAAGAAGCCGCATTATCCTAAGGATTGGTGAGTAGTAATGGTTACTCTAGGCCTTCATACGAGCCGTCGACTGAAACGCTGTCTAGGATCCCCGAGAACTGTGCTTATACCTCCCAGCATGACCACCCCGATGCCGCCCAGGCCCAAGGTGCCTCACCCACTTCAGGCTTGGGAATCCCCAATGGCGGCCTCCAAGTCGTCAATCCATCGAAAGTGCTCTACGACCTCATCCAAGAACGCTTAGCTTCAGATAGCGCGGTCATGAACTACGAATTCGCAGACCAATCCCTCCTCTCAGACCTCTTTACAGGCAGATGGGTCGCTCTACCATACACTTACAATGCGTTGAAGACCTCTCGTGAAACACACGCACCGATCTGGAGGGATAATGAGGTGAAGAACATGCATTATCTGCTTAGTCCAAAGCCTTGGGATGAGAAACTAGGAGAGGAGAGCAACTCAACGCACAGGTGGTGGATCGAGGCGAATATGGAGAGACTGAGTGAGGAAAAGCAGAGAGGTATTGATGATGGTTTCTAGCTACATCGTCGGCCTTCCTTGCCGGCGCAACGTTATTGCAGAGCTAGAAGACCTTGTTCTTTGTGGGGTTCTCTGTCCATATGCACACGACCAAGGGTCTTCCGGCCCTATCGCTGTTCTCGAGAGAAAAGCCTTTCTATTCACCTCATGAGTCTCCCACCTTGACTCCGACAAACAAGCTGATCTGATCCTTGACCCCATGCTTTTCAATCTCCAGTGGCCCACCCGTGCGTTGTTGCAGTCGAACATTTCGGCCACTGTTGAGGTAGCGGAATGTCTCTGACTCTTCAATACTTATGCTGCTTTTGGCAGTCCGAGCTTAGACGATTTCTCAAACATTCCTGGTTTACTGGAAAAAGTTGAGTAGACTCTGCGGAGCTTTCGTATTGGCTGTCTACCTCGTGTCTCTCTACTCGATCCCATGAGTAAGCAATGCAGAATAAGAAATTCAATGGACATAACTACTCGAGTATTTATCTTACCAACTCTTATACATAGAGCAAGCCTTGATCACAAAATCATCCTACTGAGCACTCAACTAGTAATAGAAATCTGGATCGAATGCACATATTTCTTCCACACCGAGCCGTTTCAAGCATGATCAAACAGTGTTACTGTGTTGGTCCCCTCGGTCCGGCAGGCTTTGCTCATCCAACCCTGCCATGTGGAACCGAGTACCGATGGGGCTTAGGGCCGCTTCTGGTTCCCGTTCTCATGAACCGCTAGTCACTTTTAGGCTCTAGTCAATTAAAGGAGCAAATCTGTCTTGGACAAGTCGTTTCTGTGCGACCACGAACTCGCACCTCCACTGAAACAAAGGCGGGCTTCTCAGAAATCTGCGAATACCCTTCACATCCAATGCTATGAAGATTGCCCAAACCAGTATGACTTCGACACGCTGATGGTCAATTCGAAGTAAGGGTTCTGACCCGCTCCGCCTGGCCTCACGAGGAGGTAGCAGCTGGGGAACTCAAGATTTTTCGAGGACCTCCAGGCAAATCGCCAGGCTTCATCATGGCTCTGCCCAGATCAATACGACGGACGAGTCCTATAACCCTGGTATTGGCAGCTGTACTGTCCTTCGGCTTCCTCGTCTTCCTCTTTGCTCCATCGTCCAATCCAGGTGCAGTCTTGAACGCCAAGCGAAAATTCGCCAATGCCGCCGCTCACCCTCTGTCGCCTCCTACAGCTCCATTCGTCAAGCCAGATGCCTCACTCAACGGCCTGAGCAAGCCGCCGCCGGTCGTCCACTACCATCTCAACAATGTCACGACCACCGCCGACCCCATCGGCAACCAGGAAACCGTCCTTATCCTTACACCTCTTGCTCGATTCTACCAGGGCTACTGGAACAACCTCCTTGCACTTTCATACCCACACTCCCTGATCGCGCTTGGTTTCATCATCCCTAAGACTAAGGAGGGCAACGCTGCTACCGTGGCACTACAAGCCGCCATAGCGACTACTCAACAAGGCCCAGAGGGCAAGCGATTCGCAAGCGTGACGATTCTGAGGCAAGACTTTGATCCGCCAATAACTTCACAAGACGAGTCAGAAAGACACAAGAAGGAGAATCAAAAGGCGCGACGAGCGGCCATGTCGCGAGCTCGAAACTCACTTTTATTCACAACTCTTGGTCCTTCTACCTCTTGGGTTCTATGGTTGGACGCTGACATTGTCGAGACACCTCCAACACTCATACAAGACCTAGCATTCCATGACAAACCAGTACTTGTGCCGAATTGCTTTCAACGATTTACCAATGAAGAACACAAGCCCGACACAAGGCCATACGACTACAATTCGTGGCAAGACAGTCAAGTAGCTGCAGATATGGCGAGGGATATGGGACCGGAAGATATTATTTTCGAAGGCTACGCAGATATTGCGACGTATAGAACATTGATGGCTATGACAGCAGACAGGTCAGAAAGTCGAGATCAGCAGGCCATAATACCACTGGATGGCGTCGGAGGTACGGCACTTTTGGTAAAGGCAGAAGTACACCGGGATGGAGCCATGTTTCCACCCTTTCCCTTCTACCACCTAATAGAGACGGAGGGATTCGCAAAGATGGCGAGAAGATTAGGTTGGGGGTGTTTTGGTCTACCGAATTATTTCGTGAGCACTTTACGAATATATCCAGGGATGATGAAGCCGGAAGTGCTAATTTGATTATTCAGGTATACCACTATAACGAATAGTCTACGGCTCTGGCGATTTTCTTTGTATGAGAGCACCATTTGTTGCCTTGTATTGCACCTGTTGAGCTACTACAGGGGTCCATATGTAGACGCGACGGAGTTATATGGAGGGACGAAAAGCCACAATTAGAACGGCTTTGTGCATCTTATCTTACTGGGACCGAATGCAGATATCATCTAATATCTCCGGCCACCGCCACAATATATTTCTGGATGACCAAGGAGTCGCTTTCGTCTCGTCTCACAAACTGCATTGTGCACATAAGTTCTCCGCTACTTTTGGTCAATTCGATCTATAACCCTTTCTCTCTTGGAAGTCGAACATCATCGCCTCAACCCAAGGGAAAGGTAACCCCGGGTGGATTTCAGCATCTGCAGAGCATCGACTATGTTTTTGGTATTCGACACCGTGTGAGCCCAGTCATGGTGTCAAAGAAGTGACAAATTAAAGGTAAAAATCCCCAAATGCCAGGGGATAGCAGCATCAGTGTGTGACCGAGGAGCTTTCTGCTATTTTACACCTATTCTCTTTCAAGAATTTCGATCACGAACGATGTTTTCTTCTCGGGTGATGCCCATCCTCGCCTTCCAGGATGTGGAGATTGAAAACGAAGCCAATGAACGGGACCCCTTCGCGAATACTGCTTCAGGACTTCGGAGCTGTTTGAACTCCTGTTTCGTCGCGTATACTCTTTGCGACGCGCCAATTATCAACATCAGGCAAACGAATACTCCTGGCGACGACACGATTTGCTTCACCAGCGTTCCAATGCGGGATTGGTCGCCTATACCTTGGATCAATCTCCTGTCAAAAGCCTCTCCATCAATTTCATTCCCATCCTCTCTCTGATTTAGCAAGTCACACTCAGCAATTCCCCTCTCGGGCCCACCACGACGACTGCAATGATTTTCCATCTCATACTCTTCATCTCCGTCCTCATCCTAATCCAACCCTCCTTCTCAAGCATCGCTGAGCCTGTTGCTTTCGCATACGCCCACAACTCCTATACCACATCCCACTCAAAAGATCCTCCAAACACCCATTCCCAAACCGCCTCCCAAACCGCAGCCATAACCTCCACCACTAACGCTTCCCCTGTCCAAAATCCTTCTGCTGTCTCTACCCATTCCGCAGCAGCCTCCAATCCTGGCGCTGGTGACCCTTGCGGTCCACAAGGCAACCAAACCGTCTTCGAAACCACCCTCAATACATGCGGCAGCGTCAACACGACCTACACACAGGCTCCAAGCATATATGGCGTGCAATGTCTCAACGCAAACCCAAGCTGGAATCAGAGTATCACCGAAACATCCTGCCCCGTCAGCATCAACGACATGTGCGAGGCGATACATTCGAGCTCATTAACCGCATCACAGTGGAATTGGGTGAGCGGGGTATGCATATTTTCCCCCCTTCTTGCGCGACTAGACGCCCCAAGCATATCAGAAAACGAATCCTAACCCGAGCGGCGATACAGGGTCCTAATTGTACGGTGGGCATATGGTTCAACCCCCTTCCGGCCGCGCAGCCCCCAACCTCGTGGAGCAGGTGCGAAGATGGCATCTACCAGCTGATGGTATCGACCTGTTTCTCGTACGGAGACGGTCAATTCGACGTCGCGGCGGTAAATCTGCAGACGCTCCCGAGCGTCAGCACGAATGGCTCGCAGGTCGATTCGGGGTATCCGAGTGAGTTGTGTTTCCCGAAGCCTGATTTCCTGATATGCAGCGCGCGTTTGGAGCTGCGAGACATGTCGCAGGAGTGGAACGCTCCGGGGACATGTTTCGCGACTCGGATCTGGTCCTGGAAGAGATGTGCTGATCCCAGAATTATATAGGTTATATCATTGTGCCGCAATGACGGCTCTGCTGGTGCGGCCGCTGATGAGGGAGATGATCAGCAAGAGACTCAGCAGGGCTCGAATGGTAATGAGGAGCAAAATGAGGGTGGAGATGAAGGTGGGGATGGAGATGGAGATGGAGATGGAGATGGCGATGGAGATGGCGATGGGGATGGGAGGGGATGATCATCCGAATGGGGTGAGGATTAGAATTGGGACGATGGAAAGGGGACTCAAGCGTTCTCGTGGTGGTGAAGTGCCTTAAACATATAGAGCTACAGTAGAAGCATCCAATGCAGCTATTGCATTCATACCTTCATACCTGGCGAATTCGCGTTGTTTGTGCAGCGGTCCCCGAACACCTCGCTCATTCGCTAAACCGCGCAATCCAATCCGTCTCTTTCGCTCCACCTCCTCTCGTACCGAACCCTCACGTACTCCACCCCCCTTTCCCAACCTACCCACCACCCCACCTCTTCTCCCCGCACCAAAACCTGACCAAACTCTCCCCGCCAACCCTATCCCCGCTCTTCAGCAGAGTCGCTATATCCACATTGAACGGACTGTCCACCTCCGGGTACGCGAGCAGCTGGTGTACAGCCTCCAGGGTCGACGTGAGCGTGTACGCCGGCGACCACGACGCCTTCAACAGGTCGAGGCAGATCTCGCCGGTTTTGAAGTCCACGTTCGGGTGGCAGATGGGGGTTGCGAAGGTGATTTTGGGCGGGGCGAGGGGGTAGGAGGGCGGGATGAGGATGTCGAGGCGCCAGAGACCGGCTGCCGGGGTGGGGGTTGGTCAGTGGGGGAAGCTGGGAGGAGAAGGGGGGGAGGAAGCACATTCGTAAGCGGTGCCGGGGAACCCTCTCATGATGGCTTCCCAGTGCAGGATTTCGGCTTCGGACGCGGGGCGGAGGGATTGGAGGGTTGGGGATGGTTCTTCGACGATGGACTTGAGCTCTTGGAGGAGACGTTTGGTGGAGGGGGGGGTGGGGGAGCGGGAGGTGGCCATGGTGGGGACGAGGGTAGTTGGTTGCGGAGGTTGGTGTACTGGTTCGAGATTGACGGAGATGGGTCAACTCAGCTTGGACATGTCTGGTTGCTGGACCTTGGTTGTTTCGATAGTGTACCTTAGTACATGCTCGTAGTATATTACTCGTGAAGAAGTCGTTTTACATTACTTCACGTGATTAGTACAATAGTACGGAGTATATTGCGTCTTCTCGTAAGCTGTGCGACCAGAACTCACGCGATACCATGGCGTAATACGGCAACTAGCGTACTATCTACGATTAGCCCTGTCAAATACCTAAGTACTCTACTTGCATAACTTTCCGCTCGTACCAAGATCCGCCCTATGTTTACATGACACAGAAGGACAGCACCGTGGCAAAGCATCATGATCAAATTCCCTAGAATCAAGTACATAACAGTGCTTGCTACGCCTACATGAAGGGCCCACTCTCAGCCGTAGGAACCCGGAGTGAAACGATTCATTGAACGAGGACCTACATTTTGCTCTCCTAGTCCTGCCGACTTACCTTCCATGATTTGCTATTATCCCATTTCTGTGTTTCTTTATACCGACTGTGCAAGATTCTAGCTGCTAGGTACTCAGGATCATGCGGGACATACCAGCTAGGGTGGATAGACCACAAAGGTAGGTATATTTCTAAGTTCCGCTCATCGTTGAAGTCCTCTACGAGTCGCGATGTCCTTCATTATTCGTAGATGGCGATATCGGCGGTGGTATTAGGCTCAGGCCTACCAAATATATCGACTCTCGAATCGCCTCTTGCCCTTCTCAAAGGATCAAATTTCCTCCAATCGACTACCACCTAACGGACAGGCCTCCTCCCTTCAGCTACTTCAGAAATCCAACCAGCATTTGCGACTTCTGGAATACCATCCGACATGTTATCCCTTGCAAGCTGTTCCTCGGCTCCAGCAATCCGCTCGTCGACTTCGTCCGTATTGCACGTAGGACACCGCTATCTTCACACACCACTATCTGTCTTACAACGATCTTTTCTGCCCTTCTTCACGGACCGACCACCTACACCTTATCCTTCAAGACGGGCCATACATGCTACCAATGATTCAGTAACCATTTCCTCTGCTTTGCAGTACGAGTGCCGGCGATCCAATTCGAGTACTTTATCAGAGTACTTCATCATACGGTAAAAGAAGAGAATCGCCGTAGCTAACGACAAACCCTGGGCACCCATCACTGACCGGGCGACAGACAAGCAGGGGAAGAATTTGCAGGATGATAGCTGGATCTGGCACTCGGTCGTTGGACTCATCTGTACGGTATGGTAGCTGTGATATAGGCATGAGCTCATTCGTGGATTGCGACTTAGTTTGAAATTTCGAGGAGCTTGACAATGTGCCATTTTCCATCTTGCGGCCCGTGCTTGAGGGTTCGTGAAATGACATGTTTCATCGGCGAATCTCTTCAGGTCGAGTCTGCGCTCTTAAGTTTGTGATCAAATGACCTCCACTGCTTTCTAGGTGGAAGTTTCGTCGGGGATTGTCGCTTTGGCAGCTGGAATCAGTGTACGTGAATGAAACAGCGAGACTATACGTGTTTACGGTTTGATGTTGACCTTTTGCACCGAGAATATCTCGCGTGTAGAGAAGGGACCGAAATGTTGAGTTTTGTCATCGGTTTTTGTGAATGCAATGTTTGGATCTTGTGACTCGGAGGTATTTCCACGGCGATGGGAAGATGTGAAGTGCCTCAAACTCATGGATTTGCCTTTGCGGTTCTTTTCAAAAGCGGAATGTAGACCACAGTATCCTGAATCAGTCAAAGGGCACCCTCCTCAGCCCATCCCCCTCCCCTCTCTTCTTGGCCTCCTGTGCCGCAGCAACAGTACTCGGAATCTTGATCCCACAGCAGTCACCCCAAGCATCATCCCTATGCACATGTCCAACTCCATTTTCGCCCACCGTCAGTTCTCCACCTTCCTTTTCCTTACTCTCAGGCACGATTCCCGCCTCTTCCTCTTTACTCATGCCCTCCTCTGCAGGCACAAGACTGCCAAATAGAAAATGCTGCATGACAGGTAATTTTCCTAAAACTTCTCTCACAAACATGCGCCGCATGCCTTGTTCCACCTTCTCCCAGTTCTTAGCGCCTGAGATATCGTCGAGCATTGGCTGTGTCCATTTGAGGCCTTTGACAGTTTTGGAGGTCATGGTGAAGCGAACCATGTCTAAATAAAGGTACTCGTCGCCCTCTTCTTCGAGCACGACTTCATTGTGAATGCTCAACGGTCTTATGTATGGATGATGCAGCAGCTGCGATGCACCGAAGAGGAACGGGAGGAAGTGGTAATCGTCGAGACCCCACACACCGTGTGAGCCGGCGGGCTCGAGGTAGTATGTGCTCTGTAACTTTCGCAGAAGCTTAATGTAGCGAGGAAATACGACCAAGGTGAGTGCTGAGAATGTGGACGTAGGGAGCAGGGAAAGTCGGTTAAGACAGAGAAGCCACATGGCGAAGTTGAGCTCGTGGCCTGATCCATAGTCTATGCGTTGTCTGTTGCCGAAAGAGTGGTGAAGATACGTTGAGGCTTCTTCGATCGATGAGTAGGAAGGGAGGCCAAGGCGCTGATGCCAGGGCTGGCTTTCCGTTGAAATGTTGTCTATGAAGTCGCGAAAGGCAGGGTTGCCGAAGCGAGAACCACCTTGATCCGTAGGCGGGCAGCGCTCTATTAATTTTTCTATCGATTCGAGTGTTGAAAGTATCTTGAGGATCGTTGGATGTGCGGAGGCGAGATCGATAGAAGACATCTTCTTGTCTGCTGCAGACTCGGAGAGGGAGAAGACGAAGGAGAGAACGAGGGAGTAGGTGGGAGATGAGAGGAAGCAGTCATGATCGCGAGGTGATAAGATACGTCGAGTGGGCTCCTGAAAGATCAGGACTGATGTGTCTGGTGGAGGCAGAAGGGTTGGTGTTTGTGGTACTGGGAGGACATGTTGCGGTGGAGCTTTCTTGCGGGGGATGAGGCGCGGGAGTTGATTTTGACCATCTGGGCTTATTGGAGTGGGCACTGGGTATGCTTCGAGTACTGAAGGCATCTCTAAGACGTGTGGTGCCCACTGAAGAGATTCAGCTGCGTTGTACTCTGAACAGAGCAAGCCAATATACTTCGACTGGGGTTTGAGCGCCGGATAGCCACAGTGAATATCCTCGGCAAAAGGCACGGACAACAAGAGCAACTGCAAGTAAAATCAGCCATATTTCAATTCCAATGGCAACTTCTACGGTATCCCCGCTGCACCGCGCAGATGGCCCTGCATCGTACGCCAAAATTGCCTACTCCGTGATCGCTGCCGTCAATGAAAGGAAAAAGTTTTGAGGGGAAAGCTTAAGAGGATAAATTATATAAAAAGAAAGAAACGTAAGCTGGTGATAACTCTTTTCATTTGACATAAATTACTACTATGGCCAGCGACAAGATCAATCTGTACGTAGTGCTGGCTACGAATCTTCTGTCTTACCTCTGGGAGAGCCAACAGATCTTATGACGACGCAGTTTGAATGGAATCGAGACGTTGTGTGGCGATGGAGCTCTGGTGCAGAGTTTTCATGCAACGAACGACGCGTCTACATATATATATGTGTGTGTGTATTACATCCAAAGCTCAGGGTCCTGTTTGCTAGTATGAGAATGATTCCATGTCCCGAAGTTGAGGAAGGATCGATCCATCTGCTGAGCTTCAATATCTGCAGCTTATATTTATAAAACGGACTAGGTAATCTATCTTTCCAACAAATTATGCATGAATACATCTCCTTCAAGCATATACTCAAGCCGCTATGTTCCTGGATTCTCGATCCATTGATCGCTTTCCACGACCTCGAAGTTTGAGATTTTAGGCACTGCAACATACTACATACTGTCTCGATCACAGGGGCATACCTTCGTTCCTCGGAGGCTTGAATTTCCCTCTTTTTTGGGCAAGGAAGAGGCCTCTAGATCTGAGGGAGGCATATATTGCGTTTAATCTCCAAACCTGTCACAGGATGGGCACTTTCCCGGTAGCAGAGCACACTACCACAACACGAGGAGCATGAAATATAGCTACAGACTGGGGTTAAGGGATTGACGAGTTTGTAATTCGCATGTATTCCCAGTCCAAAATCTTTGATGTTCGCCACTTTCTGCCCAGTCAAACTCACCTGATTTCATCATCTACATCGAGATTTCCCTCACAAGATTCAGAAGATCTCAACATTGGCACATTCGTAGAGATACCTACTCCAAGCGCCAGTATTACACGAGGCGGCGAAGTCACACCGCAAGAAATCAACGATTTTGCTGGTGAGTGTTTGAGAATTCCTTTTCAACCCCTCAATCAAGATAACAATTCCTCACTCAATGTCATCCTCCACCATCAGGTTTTGATGAATATAATAATATTGGAAACCCTTTAGGATTCATGAGCGAAGAAGCAACTGACTTCCCGCGTATTGACTTTATGCCTATCAATCAAAGACGCTGGACCTTCAGAGAAATACCTCATTTGGAGGCTACTCTCGAGCAGAAGCAAGCAGTTGCAAAATACCCACACGACCCAAAGTTCGACTCGTCAGAAATTGCGAATTTGGAGGCCTTGAGAATCGTGATACAAGATCAAGCCAAGCGCACTGTAAAATTTATTACCACTGCGCCAATAGGCCAATAAAAGCATGGGGGTATTGCGCTTCATACGCGCGATACTCTTATTGACTATATATCTCAGGTCGGGCCTGACACAATACCTGTGGGCTCCCGCCATGCGACGAAGATGTCAACCCTGTCGTTCTTCGCAGCACGGCGGCATTGAATCAGCACATGGTCACGGTTCATGGGGTTCTCTGTTCGTCGTCGCGTATTCCTGGCTCCGTCGGAGCCTGGATCCATTAGTGTGGACTGTGCGGACGATGTCTGTCCCAACTACAAGAAGAGCTCGACGACCATGCCGCGCAGCTTGAGCAAATAATAGGTGAAATCATTCGCACAGAAGGTTTCACAGGCCTCATGCTTTGTCGGATGACGATAAGACCTCCATTGAATCCATTCGACGTTTACAACACGTCTCTACAACCGTCGGCACGTTACAAGTTGTCGTACAACCATCACCACGAACTTGGAGAGGCTATAGGAAGTCACATCGACAATCTTGATGACAACGGAAGATTTGCGTGTCCCGCCTCTGTTGGCGCAGGCGAATATATCAAAGCTGCCTGCAGCCAACAATCCTTGATGTCGAAGGATCAGCTACGGTCTCACATGACGGAGGCCCATGGCATCAGACCTCAAAACGCGAGAAAGGAGGCCAACGCCAATCGGGCAAAGAAAAACAAAAACGTCCTAGAAGCCAGCGGTATCGACGACGGTGCCCAGGAGTCGAAGAGACTTAAAGGCAACCGGCGCGTAGCAAGCTTGCAACCAAAACCTGTCAATGCCGCCGTTGGTGCCTCGATGGAATCAAATACATTGAGACCATAGGAGCTTCTGCTTCTCGTGGAAGGAAGTGGACTGCACGGCAAGCTTCCTCCGCATCATGACTGGGCTGTAGACGAGTCGAGATGCCAAAAATCATCGCCAGGAACAGCGCTATTGCAGACGCTTTGCTTGTTCATCTTGTCTGCTAGAAACACCTGTCATGAGCTTGAAGCATCTTTTTTTTCAAGGACGTTATCGCCATGCTTCCGTCTACTTCGAGGATAGATAGCCGTTAGCATTGACGAGTAAATTGTGCTTTGCAGGGCGGTGTCAGCAATTGCTCGTGAGCGTCTACTTCGTTTTCGGTATGGAATGTATGGAAGATACGATGGCATAGCTATGGCATAGCTGCTTGTACTTTACTCTGGCTAGACAAGTTCTTCTGCCTCCATAATACATAGCAAAGCAATTCCTTAGCTACAGGAACAACAACAACACTCAACCCCGTACAAGAATCTCGTTCCATGCTTTCGTTTTCTTGCTTGATTTTCCGCTTAGTAGATTCTACATTCTTAGTAGTGGATAAAGTTACTTGCGACTTGTCTGTATGATGACGATCAAGTACGCCTTCTTCATCGAGTTTGGCTTATCCTTGCCGAGTGCATCCTGTATACCGTCCTTGGCATAGCCCATTGTCTTCCCTACCTCATTTATCACAGACTCGTGGATCTATTATTTCCAGGTACTAGCGATCGCGCGAATCTACGGCTTTGCCTAGATCAGCTCCCGTGTCGGTAATCTTCTCGACAGTCCGCGTCAAAACAGTCCCTGAGGTCGAGGCCTTCGATCTGTTTCGTTTTTCGCGAATTTTTTTGGTATGATCAAAGAGGATGTTTCGATCTACTTCTGGAACCCACTGCTTGATGACGATAAAGTTCGAGTCAAGCTGGTGAAGCATTGTCAACGATAGAACGTTTGGTGCAGTAATGGAGAAAACTCACCTCGTCTCTTCCATCATGTAAATATCGGGGATCGGGACTTGGAGCGCGATCTCGACCTCCCGGGCGACTTCTTCCTCACCAGCAGCAGATTGTCCTTTTCCCTCCTGAGCTCCACGGTGGAGTCGGTGATCATTTTCCTTTCGCGCAGTCTCTTGGTGTGGTCGAAGAGGAAGTTTCGATCGTCTTCGTTAATCCACTGCTTGATGACGATAAAGTTCGAGTCAAGCTGGTGAAGCATTGTCAGCGACAGAGCATTTGGTGCGGTGATGGAGAAGACTCACCTCGTCCCACTCCCAAGGCAGATTGTACTCATCCAATGTTTCCGGACTAATATGCCTTCGATGTACTTTTATGTATGTCGGCCGAGTCAAGTCCTTGATCTCGGTTTCCTTGTTATGTCCATGTTCCTTTCCCTTCTCTCCTTTCTTTAGTATCTTCTCGATATTTTCCTCGTCATACCCTGCTTGGCCGCGAGTTTTTTTTACCCTTTCCCAAAACTCCTTGTCGGCCTCGTTCTCTGCTTTCTCCAATTGCTTGATAATATATTCTTCGATGTATTTCTTCTTTACCTCCTCCGCTTCCTTCTTCTCCTTAGCTTTCTTGGCTTCTTCCAGAAGGCGTGCCTCCTCGAATTTCTCCCGCGCTATATCCTCCTTCTCCTTCTCCTCCAGCTCTTCCGCCGTCAACCTCTTCGTCTTCTTCTCCAACTCATAGTCGTAATATGGGCTGGTGCTCCTACTTTTGTGCGTCTTGCTCAGCCGCCTTCTCTGATGAGGGCTATACGCTGCTTCATGATGCTCATTCTCTGAATCATCGTAGGGATGCCCTTGGGAGCCCCTTCTGCTGTTACTTTGGCCGCGCGGGCTGCGGCTCGGAGAGCGGTCCTCATACTGGGCGTGATTCAGAGTCGTGGCCTCTGATTGCGTTTTCCCGGTTAACTCCGCCACTCTCGCTTTGATTCGCGCGACTCGCGACTCAATGGCTTTCATCGTTAGCACCTGCGTTCTACAATATATGTATTATAAGACTTACTTTCCTCTTCACTCTCTCCATTGTCCGTCTTATCTTGGCTCATTCTTGAATCCTGCTCCTCACTTGTCCTTGCCGCTCTCTCAGCCGCATTCTTGCGTATCTGTGCCCAGCGGTCCTGTTCTGCATTCTCATTACCTGAGCTGCTGGGAGAGACATCAATGCTACCAGCAAGAATTGAGGTATCGAGACCAGTTTTTTCTTCTTCCGCTTCGCCCGAAGACTCCCCGCTCTCACTGTCGAGGGCGATACCATCTCTTTTGATAGGCATCCTGTAGAAGAGATCGTCATTACCGTCAGCGTCGTAAGGAGCAGTTTTCTGAATAGTGAGCCTGTCGAAGCCGATAACACTATGCACGTCATCGTCTGCATCGTCCATCTCAGTCCTTGGCAAAGCGAATAACGCTAGCTCTTCCAAGTGGCGAGCTACGTGTTTTTCGTATTGCTTGGATGATGTCAAAGTCATAATGCACAGAGGGCATGTCATGACTTCTCGACAGTGCTCTGTAAAGGAGTGGCGTTAGCATACCCTTTTCAGGGATTAGATTCATAAGATAAGACAAGACAATGGAAGGAGACCCATGATATGACACAAAGTTGAGTCGGTCAAATAAATCAAAGATCAGGGCAAGGATGAAGGGCCAATAGTATGGGACATGGCTAGATCTTCCAAACCAGCCGAGGAATAATGCAAGAAGGAGTCAAGCCCATATAGAAAGACCAAGCTGGATGATGCCAACCAGTCAAAGAGCAGGGCCAGGAGGAATGAAGCCACTCCCAAGACATATCTCCAGGCTCATAATCAGGCTCAAAGAGCAAATTGTTTACTTTAATACGTACCACTTGTTTCATGGAAATACCATTCATGACGGCTATCGTATAGTCTGTCCGGCACACTACAGTCAGAGAACGTGCATACATAAGGCTTGATATCCTTGAAGATGTGCCGATCCCACGACCTAGTACTTTTGATGTCGATGAGGAAGAAACAGTAAGGACATTCGAACGGCTTTCCTCCCATGGAGTCTTTGGGAGGAGGTGGTATGGTAATTCTGCCGCCGTCTACAAGTGAATTCGCATAAGACGTCTGAGACATGCCTGAGTTTGAAGGATTTTCATCGAATTCAATATTAGGTGTCTTGAAATCAGTTGCGATGGTTTCCGACATTGCACTCGTCCTCTGGACTCCTTGAATTTCTTCGATTCCTTTCTCGAGCTTTTTATGATGCCGATCTCGATAGAAGAGATACTTTCGTCTGCGGGTTATTGCACGTCCAAGTCGCTGGCTGATCTGTTCTTCGGTCTTTGGATACATATTGCGCACGTGCTCCTTGTCGTAAAACTCGAATTCCGCCTTGTCACCCATGCGAGAACCAACCAAAAGATCATGTTGAGCAGGTTTGCGGATGAGCATTGACAACTGGTATAAACAGTCGATTATATTGGTGACCTCTTCATGGAGCTGTTGAAGTTCGGTCGTAGAATCAACGCCCGGCCACGCACCCAACGTTCCACCCTCTTTAAGATCGTTTGTTCCGTCTTCAGAGAGCTCCTCAAAGATATCTTTGAGACTTTGCTCCAAGTCCCTAAGGAGTTTCGTGATCTGATTGCTGATGTGTGAAGCATCTCGTAGCCTGAAGTCAAGAGAGGATTGCCCTGTCTGATGAGCTCCAATATTTGCAGCCCATACTCGTAAACGGCCCAATGCGTCTCCCCACAAGGCAGAAGAGATTTCACGGTCATAGTCAGGCTGCTCCGCTTGTTCCACAAGCTGGTTGAAGGACTTCAGGCAAGGTATAAGTATGGCGCTGATCGAGGTTTCCATGTTGACGACTGCTGAGGATAAAATCCCCTAGAACTGGGTAGAAGAGTGATTTGGAGCCCAGATTCATACAGACTCTTTCAACAAACTCCTCGACGTCTGTGACCTACTCGAGCTACTCGAGGTAAAGAGCCCCCGAACCCGCGCAGACGTCCGTATGGCCGCCAAGAAAATCCGTCTTTCAGCCTCTCCCTCGCTGATAGACCCCACCGTTTCATTGGGATTCAGGCTGCACTCCATACTTTCCTGCAAAACCGGCAGCGCATGAAGCGCCAAAATGTCTGGTATCGAGGCAGCAGGCCTTGTACTCGCTGTATTTCCAATTGTGGTCACCGGTTTGCAGCGCTTCACTGAAGGTCTGGAGACCATCAAGAGTTGGAGACGATACCATCGAGAGCTAGCCAAATATGCGCGAACTCTTGAGACACAAAGAATTGTCTACATGAACACGATGGAAAGACTATTCGAGGGTATAATCCAGTCCAACGATGAGTTTGAAGCGTTCATGAAGGACCCAGGATCGACTCTATCCAAGAATCCACATTACGAAGAACGGCTGAGCACACGCCTGGGCCGCTCATATGGCAATTACAATAGAATCATGGCAGATATGTTGGATACTTTGAAGAAAGCTCGGAAGGAATTGGGCATAGATGAGAGTGAAAAGGTCCGTCTCGTTCTATCTTTATATACTTTCCGTGGTTCACAATGGTTCCACTAGCTAACGCCCTTACTTTACCCCCATCAGATCCTCTGGAATGACTACTCCTCACTCGAACGACAATTCAAGAGGCTGAAGCTTGCATTATCCAAGAACGTCTACGCAGATATCCTCTCAGAGATCAAAGAAGCCAATCATGAGCTCAAAGAGTTCACCAAGGACAGCCAAGTCCTCGAATCCAGCAGAAAAAAGCGTCGCTCAAAGCGTCAACGGGTGGACTTTAAGCTTATCAGACGTCAGGCAAGAAGTCTCTACAATGTCATGGTCACAGGTAGATCGTGGAGCTGTGGGTGTAGGAAGTACCATGTCGCCAGCTTGCGCTTGGAGCCAAGACCTTGGGAAGAGGACGTAGGAAAAGACAATGTTGCTGGGGCACCGTGCTTAAAGTTCAGAGTCTTGCTATCGAAATCATGTCCAAATGATGGCCCTGATGTCACATGGAAGTGGCGAGAGCTCGAGATTGAGCCAGTGGAGACGTCTGATTGTTCAACGACTGGTCTTGACAACGACGCTCAGGCAATGAGTATTGGTACACTGGCTTTTATTCCGTCGTATGTGGGAGCTTCTATAATCTACTGCCAGCTTCAGCTAATGACAACGTCAGTCCTCAATCATCGTTAATTAAGCAGAAGGCTGTCACTTTTGCAATCCCTTCACCTGTCCAATCCATCTGCTTTCCTACTGCGACAGAGCCCTCTCATATCGGAATGGGTCCCATCGATGATATATGTACTGCGGTGTATGGGCAATACAATGTCACACAGGGCATAGGCTATCTCACAGACGAGGTTCTTGGCCAACACCGACAGTACGTATTTTCGGAGTCCATATGTCCCCTTTCAGACAGATTCTTGAGCCTTGAGACATGTACCAGGAGCCTTTACTCGGAAAAAATGTTTCAAGGCTCAGTAAACACCCCCCCTCCTTCTCAAATAGGCAATACTAACGGCGAAATCGTAATCCAGTAATGTATATCTTGTCGACGAAGAGGTTCGGCCAGGGGTGGATCCCCAGTCGCTCGAATATCTTTTGCAGGTTTCGAGACAACGAGGTCCGGGCTTCAACCTCAGTCGCCGAGATCGCTTGTACATTGCTGTTACCTTGGCTTCCAGCGTACTCCAGTTGGATGGAACCTCGTGGCTGAAGAAGCAATGGAGAAGTGGCGACATTCTCTTCTTACCTCTGGACGACCAGAAAACATCGACGTCAAAAGTCGACTTTACACATCCATATGTATCATGGAAGGTTTCTCCAGAGGATGCAAATACAGCTTTAGTCGCCGAAGCGAGTCGAATTACGATTGCCCGTCGGATCCCAAGTGAGGTCCTTTTTGTGCTTGGCATTACGCTCACTGAGCTCTGTTTTGGGAAGAACATATACGACATGCGGGTAGAGGAGGATGTCGATGTAACGGAGATCCTAACCAATTTCAATACTGCCGCGCGTCTCATCGATCACGTGTACGATGAGAGTGGAAATAGATATGGCGACGTCGTCCGGAGGTGCTTAAAGTGCCCTCCTGATGTTCGGAACGCCAGCCTTGATAATGAGGAATTTGAAGAAGCCGTCTTCGAGTCTATTGTTACACCGCTCAGACAGGACTTTGAAGACTTCAATGGCGGGTCGCGGATTAGATGATGCTCTACGGAGGTCTACACCAAAGGTTCTGGACAGCAAGCCGTATAACGCTCCACACAATAGCTTTGGCTGCAATGTCAAACGCAGCCTGCTCAGCAGCAGCCTCCGCAGCGGCTTTTGCAGCATCTTCAAGGTCCTGTTTTAACGAACTAGATGCGGGCTTAAAGTCGACGCAGCAATAGCTCTGAAGGCCTCCGTGACAGTCTTTGTCGCCTTTCTTAGTATGCTCGTTAGTGTTCATAGTGAGCTTGCAAAACGGCCTAGGGCAGACTTCAATCGCAAATCCATCGAACAAGAATCCGTCTAGGTAACTAATCAAACATTCGAGGCGCACCGAGTTGAACCGTAATGGCGAGGCATACAGTCGAATCCGGTAGGTGATGCACCGCCATATGACTCAACCGAAAGGGCAAACGACTATATACGTAGTTACATGAAAAATGTGCGCTGAGTCTTGAATTCTGATGCCGTTCAAGTTCTCAACGCCGAAAATCGCAAAAGTTGCCAAGGGTTTGCGCGCTGTCCAGGACTTGTGGTGCAGACACCACAGATCTCCGTATATTTTGTCGAAGTTGGGTACCTCGGTACTTCGACTGGGTCTGAGCGCCGGGTAGCCACAGTGAATATCCTAGGCGAAAGGCAACAACTGCGAGTAAAATCAGCCATAGTTGGATTTCAATGGCAACCTCTACGTTATCCCCGCTGCATCGCGCGGATGGCTCTGCATCATACGCCAGAAATGGCTACTCCGTGATCGCTGCCGTCAATGGTCCCATTGAGGTGCTGAGAAGAGACGAGTTGCCTGAAGAAGCAGCTGTTGACGTAGCGGTAAGGCCAGCCGCGGGTTTAGGAGGTATTTGTCTGCTCGTAGTCCTTTGAGAGCAGCAGTGTGCTGATTCAAACCTAGGGTTACGAGAGAAGCATCTCGAATCTGTTGTTCAGAACACCCTCCGCCATGTCATATTGGTCTCAGCACATCCACGCACTCTGATCCAATTAACACTACAAATCGTTACCAGCCCTGGAAATGACTCTGTCCTTGGTAGTCCGCCCCAAGCTGCTTCTGTAGGCTCTTCGTTTATGCAAACTACTTGCTCAATCTGACATGGGATCCAGAATCTTCCAGTCCTTCCTGCTCTTTTGCAGGCATCGATCTTGGCTCTACTCTCGACCTCTATACCGCTTTCTATGACATTGACAACAACGCTCATTGCTGTCAACCCAAACGGTATCCTGGTAGTTGACCCCTCAGTGCAACAAATCAAGCTGGCATCTTCCATTCATGTCCTCGCGTTTTCGTCACATGGGGGTCTCCTGGTCGTAGAAAGCGAGGGAGAATTTACGATAGACAAGTGGGAGGAGGTCCACCAGAAAGCAAAATTGATCTGCCACGGAGACGAGGGAAATGAAAGCGAAAGCGACGACATGAGCATGAATTCGGATGACGTCTCGAGGCTGGAAAATGTTCTGAAAGACGCCGTTGAACGGAAGATCGCCAAGGAGCAAAGATGGAAGGAGAATACGGGCTGAAGAACAGAGCAAAGGAACCGGATGATGGAGGGAAGTTTTTATAAGCTGATGGTGGATCTTGAGATGATCACAAGCCACCAAGGTCTGGAGAGCCAACGACGTAATGGTATGATGACCAGGGACATTGAAGAGAGTGGGCGAGTCTTTCGCAGGGAGAAACAAAGAGATACCAATTTGTCTACCAGATCTGGACCGGCATCAGGGGCAACGATCAAACTAGATCGCCTTGGCGCATGCAGCATTTATCTGGGCCTCTGGCTTTAGAAACATGCCGTGGAGTCGGAGCCACTTGGGGGGATTGCGGAAGGTTCTGCTCACAATTGTACGCATGCACGATGACTGCAAGCTCGTTCTCCGAAAAAAGTATGTCCCCATACGATTGGTAGTAGTCAGCACACTATCACCAGCGTTAGTGTCTTGGTCAGCATACACCAATAGGTGCTTCTGGTGGTGAACGCTTATGCAGTCCTCCAGTCAATGAAGCTCGTAGTTTGTAAAAGCATGTAAACCCTCTTGGTCTCCCGACGGCGTTCTATGTTCACGAGGGTGACTGCCGGCACCACTGGTGCACCTACTGGTGTACCTAAGGGTGTACCTAAAGGTAAAGCTACAGGCGCTCCGACTCATTAAAACTTAGGCATGCTCCTACAGTCCGAGGGTCCAGGATCACCATCCATTCCGGTGCACCTTCATTCCTACCCTCCCAGCGAAATCTCCCATCGATAATCTCTATGTTGCTCCTTTACCTTTCTCATTCGCCATTTGCTGGCCGCTTTGCTTTCCAAAGGGAGAGGCTGGCTTGGCTTCTTGTCTCTCAACGCTTCCTCCGATCGTGACATACTGCTTCGTGCCCTTAGAACCTGACAGGATGCAGAACCCTGTGACGCCGCGAGCCAAAACGAACGGGACTGACATAAATCAAATGCCTCTGAAAGCGTCTGACAGATCTTCAGACTCGTCGGGCGAGGTTGCATCTAAGGCAGAGCCACGACCAGGTCCAACGTTCGGGAGCACCCTCCTGCGCGACTACCAGTTGCATCTTGATCCACTGAACACCGTTGACAGGGGAGACATGAGCGAAGAGGACATCGGGGAGCCTCTGAACAGTCTGTCGACTGCCTCGACGCAAACCAGCCATTCTCCGCTCGATCTTGCAGGACCTCCAGATCCATCACCTTCACGTCCTCTTCATGCTTCTTGGACCTCCATGAATCAGCGTAAAGGGACTTTTCCTCTAGGGTCTATCCCAAACCAGCCAATGCTCAAGGCTCTGGCTTCAAGGACGTCGAAGGATTCATCTGCCCATAACGACAAAGCTGTCCAGCAAAATCTTGCTGCCTCCATGTCAGGTGGAGCGTCATTCTCGACTCGATTTGCACAGTCGCCATGTTTCTTCCATCAACGTTTCGACGATGCCGTCAACATTGAGCGAGTCCTGGAAGAGATATCTGCTGAAGACGATGGCATGTCCCACTCCCGCCTTATGCAGACAGCGACCAGTGTCCGAGAGATCTCGAAACAGCTTCAGCGCCGACCTATCAAGCGTGCTGTCCGAACTATCATGATCATCACAAAAGCTAGAGACAATAAGCTGGTATATCTGACTCGCGAACTCACGGAATTCCTACTCAAAACACCTAGGTACAACTCGGATCTTGGTGTCACTGTCTACGTTGATGCTAAACTCCGCACCTCCACACGCTTTGATGCCGCAGGTCTTCTAGCTTCCGATCCTCGTTACTCCGACATGCTTCGCTACTGGACGCCCGACGTATGCTGGAACTCCCCCGAGAAATTCGACCTAGTCCTGACGCTCGGTGGAGACGGCACCGTGCTATTCACCTCCTGGCTGTTCCAGCGAATAGTTCCGCCCATACTATCCTTTGCCCTTGGCTCCCTCGGTTTCCTCACGAATTTCCCCTTCGAAACCTACAAACCTACCCTTGACCGGATAATGGAAGGCTCTGGGATGCGCGTCAACATGCGCATGCGATTCACCTGTACGGTCTATCGCGCAGCGAACAGCAAACGCCGTCTCAGTACCTCCAGCCTTTCCAAAACCGCATCTGCGCCGGAGCTCATAGAAGACTCCCAATTCGAAGTCCTGAATGAATTGGTGATTGACCGCGGCCCCTCGCCCTACGTCTCCAACCTTGAGCTTTACGGCGACACCCACCTTCTTACAATCATCCAAGCCGACGGTTGCATCATCAGCACCCCAACAGGCAGCACCGCATACTCTCTATCCGCAGGCGGACCTCTTACTCACCCTTCAATACCCGGTATCCTCTTGACGCCCATCTGCCCCCACACCCTCTCCTTCAGACCCATGGTCCTCTCGGACACGCTCTGCCTCCGCATCTGCGTGCCCCCGGGCAGCAGATCCACCGCCTACGCCTCCTTCGACGGCAAAGGACGCGTGGAGCTCCGCCGGGGCGACGAAGTGCGCGTGGAAGCCGGCCGGTACCCCTTCCCCACCGTCGTCGGCGAGGGTGGCACGGGCGGCGAGTGGTTCGAAAGCGTGCGGCGCGCCCTGCGCTGGAACACGCGGGGAGCGGTCCAGCGCTCTTTCGGGGGCAAGGAGCCGAACGTCATCCGGAGGGGCGGAGGGAGGTTGGCGGATGATGTCGTTGACGAGGAGGAAGGAGAGGAAGACGGGGTTGGGGAGGAGGATGAGCTGGACGGGGAGGAGGAGGAGTGGGATATCGATGCCGATCCGATTGAGAGTCTTAGCGTAGCGGGGACCTTGGACAGTGGAATTGGGCCCAGTGAGGAGGGGAGCAGTTGCGCGAGTCCGTCGAGGAGGGTGGATGGCGAGACGGTGGATTGACGGCATGTGGCATGACGTTGACGATTGGTACGAACGGAACGACGAGTGAGTGCGTGTATGATTGGTCACTGAGCGGCATCGTCGGTTCGTGCGAGCGGTTCGTTAGACGTTATAGAGCTACAGCCTGCTGCGATGAATGAAACTTAGATGCTTGTATACTTATGGTCTTCCGCTACGAGGTCTAGAGAGAGACGGGTTCGACACTGGTCTGGCAGGGAAGTGTTCCCGCTGGTATCATCGAATTGAATTGCTATCTATGCTCATGGAAGCTAAATGGATCCGCCCCGCATATACGTCTCTTTTTGGATGTGAGAAATGCCCCTCCCAAACATGCCCCCTCAGCAACGGCTATATCGTCGAGAAGAGAAACCCCCAGCATCTGACTCAAATCATTCATGTCGTATCGATTGGGCGGCGAGCGGATGATAATGCTAGCGCGCCGCAAGAGCTCTTAGTGGATGGAGGAGAGAGGATGAGATTGTTGTTGCTGTTGCCAACGTGAGGACGTTTGAATCGTAGATGTTATGGTTGTCTCTGCTCAGTCCAAGTGAACTTGGGGCCAGACTAAGCCCCGTCTAGTGAAGCGAGCGAGGAAGGCGTTGCTGGTCGACACGCAAGAGTAGTTGTGTTGCTGGTGAACCGATGTTGCTGAATGTTGATACGGTCGTCTCGTGAATCGAATGAAGGAAGGAATAACTCCGTAGATGTTCTAGCAGGAACGCAGCTCCGTGATATCCGGCCTGTGTCACCCTACTTAACCTGACCATCGCTCAAACGCCAATTCATTGTTCCCATGGAAGACCGAGCGCCGTGAGAAAGAATATGTCCTATGAAGACGACGATCTCTCTTTCGACTTCCAGAACTTCATTAACCGACTGATTCGGTTCCCTTTCTTCTTTTCCCTTTTCTCTGGAGAATCAGGCTGAACACATTCCTCGATGTTCAATTTGCTTCGATTGTACGAGCCTCCACCGACCAATCGAGTAAGGCTGGCAAGACTATTGCGCTTGCCGGCCGACACGGGTCGCGTACGCGCAATGTCCGGAGCAGAGAACGAGCCCGAGCGATCAGCGGACGAGCAGGTGTTTGCGCTGCTGGATATTCGAGGGGGATGACCACTTGCCATTGTGGAGGCGCTACTTGTAAGCGAGGGCACGTCGTCAACAGAGCTGTGCAAAGTCAGAGCATGATCTCCCGCCCGAGACGAATTGAGCGTTGCTCTATCCGTGATGGAGGAAGATGCGGTATGCATCCGAGGCATGTCGAAGGAGGTCCTGGAGAAATCAGGGGAAGAGACAGCAGATGGAGTTTCCGGGGTTCCGTCATAGGTCAAGGCGGGCGTCGGCATGGCGAAATCAAGAGGTGCAGAAACAGGGTGTGCACTTAATGAATTGTGAGACAGTGTTGGGGTAATTGTGGACTCGTCCGATGATTTGGTGACGACGGAAAACCGAGGCTCTTCATCCGCGCCTACAATCTCAACAAGATTTGACTCCTCGGAGACGGCCATGTCACTTGACCTTGAAGCTGGATTGTCGTTCTCGGCAGCTCTATGGGAGGATCGTCGTGAGCCTCGCTGTACTGGTCGATCAGCATTGCTTTCAGCTTTGACAATGTTGACCCCGAGACCCAGGGGCTGATCGTCCTGAAGCTCCTCTGAATTTAATTTCGTGGATGGGTTCGTCGGCTTCGACGTTGACTTGTCCTCGTATTCTTCTTCCTCCTCTTCCTCGATGGCCATAGTGGGATTGCTACCGAGACGCGGAAACCCAAATTTGGAGCGATCGATAGCCTCCATTTCCGGAGCACTTTCAGATCGACGATGATAATGCATTCCTGGTCCTGCAAATCCTCCAGTGCTCCCACTGCTGTGCATCCGGCGCTTTGAACCCGAAACAACTCCGGAAACGACATCTTCGAAGGCGGGTCCTATGCTCGGGGTATCGAAAGATCCGAGAGCGGCGTCGATATCAAGCATGGACGTTGAAGAATCTGTCTCCGAGAGTGGACTCGTCTCTCGCGGTTTCCAAGCAGTGTAGTTGGTCTGTATCCTTGGAAGCTTGGAGGCATCCGAAGATGCCGTTTCGATTATGCAAGTGGTATCTTCGTCGAAAGTTATGTCATCGAGCGAGAACTCGGCTTCTGATGTATGTTGTCGTAAGGGAGGCGTGGGAGAGCGACATTTGGCAAAATTTGCTCTAGGATCATGGTGCTTTCCCTTGCGGGAGAGGAGATCAGCCCACGATCTTCCTTTCCGCTGCCTCTTAGTCACTTTCGGTTCCGGTGACGTCCTTGGTCTCATGCTTGGCGAGGATGGACGACGCCTCTGAGCTTGAAGGTTCGCAGCCCTTGATGTCGGAGAGGAATTGGTCTTGCAAGACTTTTCGGGGGACATGGCAGATGTCGCGAACGGATCATTGGCGACTTTGCGGGGAGTCCCCATGACGGGGGATTCGGAAGGATGGTTTGCGCCTTTAGAAGGAGAGCCCCCCGCAGGTGCCGACGAAGGACGTTTTACCGGAGAGTCCAGTCCCGAGAAATCCCATTGCCAATCTTGGGATGCACGAGGAGGAGAATTGCCAGCAGTGTTTGGTCTAGCTCTAGAAGAATCTTGCTCTAGGGTGGATCTGCGGCCAGACCTCGCACTCATGGTGGACTGCGGACTCGACGAGTTACCTCCACCGATCATGGATGTGATACTGTTGGAGACCGAATGGCTAGCACGGAGAGTTGACATACTGCTTGACGTCTCGGAAGAGATCGTTGACAGTGGTCGTGGAATGAATTCTATGACATCGGAGAATCCTACTCGAGAGGAACGTGGCGGTCCAGCATGGGTTGGTGGCTCATCTGGTGCTGCTAAACTTAATGACTCCTGGGTAGAGGTCGTGGTTTCAGGCTGAGAAACGGACCTGTCAAGGTCTGGGGGCAACGGTCGCTGAAACATAGAATCTGAAGGTGTTGTGGGTGCGCTGCCCCCTTTCATCTCAGACGCAGGTTTCAAAATCATCGAGAGATCGTGACTTGATATGGCACCAGAGCGCCGATGAGCATGACCACGTCTCATCGTGGGAGGTTCAAGTCGGGTCGCAGGCGGCGGATGTGATGATCCCTCAATGTCCGTAAAGGTTGTACCCAGCCCCAAAGGGCCACCAGTTATACCGCCATCAACCGAAATACTGCTTTCACTTCTGCCATGTCCGCTCGATCGCTCACTTCTCGTGGGACTCGTGCTGACCAGCACCGGCCCACCGTTTGTCACATCACCACCAACATACTCGCTGTTATTCCTTCGATGTCCGTGGTGAATAGGAGGGGTTCTTCTCGTCGGCGACCGGGCTGGACTTGGGGTACGATTGGCTGGACTTGACACAGTAGGAGTGAAATCGAATGCCGGTAAACTCTTGATTGATATGCGTTGAGGTCTTGAACGACCAGCCGAACGTCGAGACCCGGTAGCATCCGCGTTCGAGGGGTTTCTCGCGGCAGAGCTGGCTTCACTAGGTATCTCGGCTTGCACGGGAAACACGAAAGGTGGGTTCGGTAATGGCCGCGAAGTGTCTCTGCCCGTGGCTATGTCCATGCCAAGATGAGGCAACACCTCTGCCATTTTCTTTGGCTAGTTGCAGTTCTCTCGGAAGCAATGCTGTGACCGTCACATCAGGTATGGAGTAGATCGGATAGAAGTCTGATGAAGAACGTTGGGTCTGCACAATGGTTGCTGGGTAGTGGATGGATTGTGTAGATGGACGAGGAGAGTGTGGGACCCAGGGTATGACGATCTTGGCTAAATTGGTGGAAGTGGGAGACGATAGACGAGTCAGGTATGCTGAAGAGCGTGTGAAAGTATCTAGACAGCGGGTTAGAGAGCCGTGGCTTCTGTAACTCTTGACTCAGTTGACGGGGAAAAGAGACTTGGAAACATACGCTGGAAGGAGTGTACAAAGCGACGGGCAAAAAAGCGGATGGTTCAAAGGAATGGACGGCTTCAATACCTCACAGAGTCAACTCTGAGAATGTATGAAGCCAAGTGATCGTAGATCAAGTGGGAATGATTGTGGATTGGGGGAGAGGTGGTTGGTGGTCGGAGTGGTGAGTGGTGAGTGGTGAGTGAGTGGGAGTAGAGTAGGTAGAGTAGTGCAGGAGGGTTGTAATAGTTCACCGTTGTGAAATTAATATTGAGAGTCTTGGCGGACTCAGCTGATTTGCTCCGCTTGCGACTCTCATCTCGATACCGTGAAAATACTGATCGAGCAGCAAGAGATTACAGATACTGACAATAAACTTGAATTATTACAGTACAGTTATTTGAATTAATATTCTCATTGACGCGATTTCCTGTGCATAGATCAAGGGGAATGGGAGAGTGAATGATACATATATTAAATCTGCGTATGTGTAAGGTAGCATCGATGCAGCCATTCAGCTCTACATATCTTATCATTTCAGGACTTCAGCCGTGGTGAGTGGGCAATGGTCACAGCCTGGCTGGCAGTCGCGGTCGAGGCATTCGTCCTGGAAAATAGGACTGACACTTATCATTCACGATCATCGGCCAAGCCAGGTGTGGAATATTTGCCGTGTTTCAATGTTGGAAGGATGACTCCTCGCTCCTTAGTACTACCACCCGAGCGAGTGCATGCTGATTGCTGACGGTCATAGCACATTATCATTGTGATTATCGGCGTTTGGCGACCAATTGGCGATGCACAAAATGCATATGCAGATCAAAAGGCTCATCCCGTGGAGCCTAGTCTGCTCAGCAATACCCCGTAGTGCCTAGCCACAGTAGGATTTCCCCAAGCAGTACACACGACGGAGGCATGCGTATTGCGTGAGGGTGAGATAGGTCATCTGCTGCAGCGTCTCAGGACTAGGCACCAAGGAGTAGTAATAACTAGGTAATAATATAGAGGAATGGCATTCTCTCACTGTCTGACTCGCACGCAGTAATCTCTTCATTTCTGTGCATCCCTGTAAGGCTGTATACAATTAATACTAGCCCTGTAATTTTGCTGAATTGCGACTCGAGCAATCAAAGAGAAAGGGCAGACCATCCGGACAGGCTAAAGGCATAAAGCCGATTCATCTCTTTCATGTCAACATATCTTGGCCACCGTAGTCTCATCTAAAGCATCACAGATCTTACTATCTAAGTATTCATTTTGCTGCTTGCCTCTCAAACGTCCATCAAACATAGAGTAGCACTCCGAGACTGTGTAGAACCATCGTCTCCAAGGGATGTGGATCGCAGGCTAGGCTGCGCGAAGACGCAAGCCGGATATGACAGTACAATTCAACGCCCTCTCTTGGCGGCTTCTCTGCTTTTCATGTAGGCTTTCATCCAGAGGGCGGAAAATCTTCTATCTGAATCCAGTCTCTCGCGCACATGCCTATGCACTTTTCTCCTCCGAGTCTCGTAAGGATACAATACTCCAAGATATCAGTCAAAAGACTGCATCCACCTGCTGGTCTCTGCTATCACCCTCTTCGTCAGCAATTGTACGTCTCACAGAACTACTCGATCAATCCTACCATGCCCGGGTTGGGTGGAAATCTTTCTGATGTCTCCAGCTGTCAAATATCCCCTCTTTGAAACCCCGAAAAGCCAAAATAACATTGGGGAAAACGCCACTCGTTGTGCTCCTCGTGACTCCAGCTCACATTCAGCTGTTGGATGATGGATGTACATTCATCCCATCCCTTCTACGTCTGGCGGTCGAGACGACAAAACTCTGGCAAGAATTCGACATCTTGGCTGCGGTAGTAGATCGAATACCCCAAAAAGGGTCAACCGTACCATACGGATTGCGAGGTGGTCATGCTGTAGGTACGGCTCCTTCACCTCGAATCCGGATGGAAGACGGTCTCGAAGGAATCTCTGTGGCCGTACTTGATTCAGATGTCGCGGCCCCTGACCTCTGGTCACCCAGAGATATGTCCAACGAGCGAGAAACGATGACGATCCAGCAACGGTGCACATTGTCATTTTCGCTTCCTCCGAGCCCTGGCGTGCGCACCCAGCTTTCCGACGACTCAGCATCCCAGCCTTTGGTCAAGCGAGTAATACAATTGCCTGTGGCTAATACTCTTTTCCAGAATGGAAGAACATCCACCCTCTTTGCTCAGAGGTGGAACTTGCAGTGCAGCAGAGAATCTACCTCGGAATCCGTGTCCAGCAGGAAGACTTGGCTACCACAGCAGACCCTTGAAATGGGCGCTGTCTTTGCAGATGAGGGTTTCCGATTCCGGCTTGATCATCTCCTACATTCGCATCTGGTGCCCATCACTCCAGCTAGGACCATTACCGATGCCGTTGGTAATATTGTCCGCAAGGTTAGTGGGAGCGTCGCCTCAGCCGAAGCTGCGCCTGCATCAGAAGAATTAGAAAGAGCGATATCCACTGCCATCCAGCGAGGCCAGATACCCGCTAAGCAAGCCGGTGTCTGGGCGCTCGTCCGACCTCAAAGGTATGCCGCCTTGGATCGGGCTGCTCAACTTCAGGGCACTGGACGGGATCTAATCCAGTATGCCATCCTATCTGGAGGCCGACTTCACAAAGTGCTCAGTGGTGGAGGTGGTTGGGGTGAGAAGCACGGACTACTGGCCTTGGATCCAGACTCAGATTACGGCCATCATCAAAAAGCATTTGAACCCTCTTTTGGAGACGATCAGGACGTTGAAGCGGACAAACGTGAAGCTCTTGGACAGGTTGCAAAGCCGGAAGATACCATTACATTCTATGTCCACTCGTCGCCTTCAGATGCTGAATCCGCTAACCTTCATAAATCTATGTCCTGGGATAGTAGTCAGGCTGCTGCTGCCACTTTGACCTTTGGTTCCCTGCCGTCGACCATGGATGCCATGCCAGAAGTTGACACTGGCGAGACTGAGGCCCAAGCTCAATCTGTAGTAGCAGTGGAGAAAAATCACTTTGGTATGCTCTCTGAGCAGGGCATGAGCTTAGAGGTGAGTGGACTAGCTCTATGACATCTCTCTATTATTAACAGCTGATACAGTCTTCGTTCATCAATACGAATAACACCGCAAACAGGATGCAGTATCTAAGGACCGAGTTGCATAGACAAGGCTATGAAGTCCGGAGCAGAAAGCAAGTGATTACTAAATTGGATGCTCCTTACACGCTCCTCTCGATACGAGGGCAAGCTTCGAAGGTCTCTGTCAGCAACGAAGTCAAAGGGAAAGAACTTCAGGCTCCTAATGTGCGTCTAGAAAATCTGATGCCGCAAGAGCCATTGACGGCACCCGGCACAAACGAATCTGCTAGTGCACGAGTCCAGGGAGCCTCCGAGGTAAACGATCAGAAACACGAAGCTCGACCATTATTCGGACAAGGGTATGTGCAAAAAGAACAGGTGTCCCAGAGGACGATAGAGAAAGAGAGACGTAGGCTAGCACGCAAAGAGAAACGGGCGAAACGTGAGCGAACACGCAAAGAGAGACGGGCGAAAAAGCTGGAAGCGTCAAAGGCTCAGTCAATAAAAGCTCAGGAAAGAAACCAGAGGATTATAGAGAGGGAGGAATTTTTAATTGCGGAAAACCCAGGGATTTCCGTAAAGACCGCAAGGAAGCTTGCAAGAATGGCAGTGGTAAAAGAGAGAAAAGCAGAGAAACAAGAAAATTACCAGCTGCAAACGCTTGCCAATAAGCAGGCCAAAGAAGCAGAGTTGGGGCGTTCTTCAGAAAGGAAGGCCCTCATGATGCATGGGAAGAATCGCGATCAGGTCAAGACAGACGATCGTTCCACGTTCGCAGTCAGATTCACATCCCGAGAAGACGGACCTGGTCACAAAGTCGTTCAACAGCCAGAGGCGCAAGATGCACCACCAATCACCATAAAGCGACACTTCTCCATTAGCCTAGACAAGCCCTATGATAAGTACGGAGCAATTCTAAAACGAAAACCTGATGTCAAAGCCGAATCAACATCTAAGAGCACTTACTTCCCAGACAATGTCAAGTACGGAAACAAGACGCTCAGAAAGAAAAGTGAAGGCAAAAGCCGATCGACCGCTTCCAAAGGCGAAGAGGACAATGTCCTCATGTTCAGGAGACACTTCACTATGAATCCATACGAGCGGCAGCAAAAAATTCAACAAGTTGGAGAGGTAACATCTAGAGACCAAGCAATGAGTCTTCATGGCCAGTATCATCTACCACTTTTTGACAGATCGCCGGAAGACGGGCAAAAGTCTTCGGTGCAACTCTCCCACTAGATCCACCAATCCATCTACTCCGCGGCAAGGTCCGATTATCCCAACGTCTCGAGAGGACATCACTGCCTGCGCGTTGTTTTCGATACGACTCAGCCAAATCCTCTACGAATACGTATGGAAGCCTTATGGACTGGGCCGTTGATACCAGCCTTCAGCAGCGCCTCGCTTATCCTATCCATCTCCTTCCTGCTCACTCGCGCGTTCACTCGGCTATGGGCTCTCATTTGCCATCCGCTTTCGTTCTTTTCACTGTACGGAGAGCAGTCAATCACTGGACTTCCTCAGCCATCACATCGACATCCAGCTCTTCCATGACCCCCAACACGACTCCGAGACTTTCCATAAATCCATTGACAGCTACTCTTAGCATGCGATTAGTTGTGGCCTTGTACTCTGTGCGCAGAACCGTCAAGTCCTCATCGTCTTCTTCAAGTCCTGCTCCCTTAGCCAAGGGCGCATCGCCGTTCAAGCGAGCTCCCGCATCTTCGCTCGTTGAGCTGTTGGTGGCAGGGTCGTAGGAAGCATTTGGGGATGCGAGAGAGAAAGTACGATGGACGAGAGGCGAAAGTTCGGCATCTACGCTGAGTGCGCGGAGGGCGGAGGATGCTAGTCGGTGCGTGGGAAGGGGAAGCGAGATGCTTCTACATATCATTTAGCGGGTATTGGGGAAGTGCAGCAAGCATCGAAATTTTACATGGAGCACGGAAAGTTTGGATCAAGAGGAGGACCCGACATGCTAGCTGCAGACATATTGCGGAAGTTGTCGTTGTGAAGGAAGATGCAGCTTTCTCCGAGATCTATTGGGAGTTGGGAGTTGAGACAAGGCTGAGATGGAAGCACAAACGGAAGGTACCACCGGACACCGGTAAGCTTGTGGTTGCCATGTCAACAAGCCTTTCCGCCGCTAGTACAATTATGGAGTAGAGCCGCGGAAACTCGGTTCAGCATGAGCCCCCAATATAAACAACATCATCGTTCTGCATCGTGCGACGGCAGCATCCCTTCCTATCTTTGAGGTGCTTATTCTTACCGACATTGGTAGATCAAACTGTCTGCATGCTTAATTCATCTGTTCAAGTCCAGATAGTATCCGAAGTACCAAAATAAACAAACTGCTGCCCTCATCCTCTATCGCAACTTCGCAACTACATCAGCCACGGCGCATTCCCGGCAAGAGCTCCACCATCGTCTGACTATACCCTTGCAGTCTCCCGTTCAGAGGTGGTCCGCGACTGCCCTGTCGCCATGTCACACCAGGCGGCAAGAGCACCTGTTTCTCCCGCTTTGGGCACAACAAGCTACGGACAGGTGATTGAGTACATCCAAAGTAAGAGCGATGAACTCATTGCAGGCGCAGTATCAATGCATATCGAGGACGCCAGCTGACATTGTCCCACAGATCGAGTCTACCTTGCATCGTATACTCATCCCCCCAACGAGCACACTCCATTCCCATATCCAGCAACACCTGTCAAGTCGCCTTCAAAGCATTTGTCCAAATCACCACATCGCCCCATACCAGTACCATCAGGTCCCAAAGTACACCCTCCATTCTACTTCACTGTCGACGATCACCTGCTCTACAATCGCTTCCATGCAGACTTTGGGCCATTGCACGTTGGGCATCTCTACCGCTTCGCTGTCCTGCTCCACGAAGTTTTGGGAGACCCAAACAACGCAGAACGAGGAATCGTGTTCTGGAGCAAGCCCGACGCGAGGAGCAGGGCAAATGCCGCTTGTCTTCTGGCTTGTTACATGATCGTCATACAGGATTGGCCACCACACTTAGCGCTAGCACCCATCGCGCAGGCAGAGCCGCCATTGATGCCTTTCCGAGATGCCGGTTACAGCCAAGCAGACTTCAGCATTGGAGTACAGGATGTTGTTTACGGGGTATGGAAGGCCAAGGAAGAGGGGTTGATGGGTTTCAGAGACTTCAGGCTTGACGAGTGAGTATTTATGACTGAGTTCGATGAAAAGTGCTGATGAGCATTCAGGTACGAAAGATACGAGAGAGTAGACCAAGGAGATTTCAATTGGCTCACACCCAGTTTCATTGCGCTTGCATCCCCTCAACATCAGCCAGTAGCCCCTATACTACCTGATTCGCCATTATATGCCACCGTACCTACCAACGCCTCCGCCATTAAAAAGAGCAACCTTCCAGGCCCCTTAAAGAATGTCCTCTCTCATTTCTCCAAGCGCAACGTTGGACTCGTCGTCCGTCTGAACTCCGAACTCTACTCACCCACGTACTTCACTGCTCTTGGTATCAACCATTTGGACATGATTTTCGATGATGGAACGTGTCCGCCACTACATATGGTCAAGAAGTTTATCAGGCTGGCGCATGAGATGATAACTGTAAAGAAGAAGGCCATTGCTGTTCATTGCAAAGCTGGACTAGGTCGCACCGGCTGTCTAATTGGAGCATATCTCATTTACCGTTATGGCTTCACCGCCAACGAGATCATTGCCTTCATGCGGTTCATGCGACCAGGTATGGTTGTTGGGCCTCAGCAGCACTGGCTTCATCTCAACCAAGGAACGTTCCGTGAGTGGTGGTGGGAAGACCTTCTGAAGGAGAAGCTTGCGGCAGCGCTACCCTCAACGCCTACCAAATCAATCCGCCGTAGTCATGCCAGTTTTGGTCAAACTGCGACACCACCAAACCCGAGCCAGTCAGGCAAGCGATCTGCACTGGGCGAAATAACAGCCAACGAGGCTAGTCCTTCGAATACCATGGACGAGAATCTCCCGGCCCCGACTCCAGGGCAGCCAAGGAAGACCGGTAGGATGGATTCCCGTCATCATCCGTATGCGAGAGCACCATCAGCAGCTTTCAACGGTAATACCGTCGTCGAAAATCCAGATAATCAGATCGTGGAGATGCGCAGCCACCGACAGATCCCGGGTGAGAATGAAGAGGAGTGGGAGCTACGCGTGCTTGGCCGACGAACGAGCTCTCGTTCGCCAATGGGCAGTGAGAAGAAGCGTGCCGTCAGTTACACGACTACCACCACCACTACCTCGCGATTCAGTACTGCCGGCGATGATGAAGCACTGCACGAGTTGACTTCCGATGTCGAGAATTGGACTCAGCATGATGAGCATGCCACTGACAAGCCTCCAAGGCCGAAGACACCTGGAAGCACAAAAAACGGGAGCGGAAGCGGAAGCGGGACCTTAGGTGTCGCCAAGATGCGCGGGAGCCCAGTGAGGAGAAGTGCAGAGAGCAGAGAAGTCAAGAGCGGAGTGAGGAAGACCAGCGGCAGAGTGGGAAGTCAGGGGCTTGCAGCGAGCCGGTCACGATCATGACTAGGAATGAGACGCGATCAATGATACCCCTTCTTCCGACCATTTGCATTTCAGGCTAGACTGTACACACCACCATGCCTTGGGGGCTTTTTCGATGGGTCTCGGATCTCAAGTTGGCGATGTTGCCGTTTTCATGATCTTCTGCGTTGCAGAGAGCTTTTGCTTAGCAGCCGCGCTGCGCTACTCATTCACCGGCGCTTGGCTATAGGGGCTTTCTTTCTCTCTTGAGTACCTACTCGTCAGATACAGCGATGAATCATGAGTGGCAATGAACTGAATTCTCCATATCGCCCAGATCCCACGATACCTTCGCTTTGTCCGGCATCCGCGGATGATGAGCTCGCCATGTCGGAACCGCCGTGGCCGTAGTTGGAGCAGATGGCTTTCCACGTCAGGCTAGGTGCTGGAAAGGGTGGCGGTCGAGACTGGTGAAACGGGGCACAGTCTTTGATTTTTGGAGAAGGTCATTGGCAATGAGGGACTCCTGTGGTTTGAGCAGGATTGGCTGTCTTTTCGGTAGTAGGCATTAGCCCGGCTATATAGGTAGTATCTTACTATGCGTTCTTACCACGCGCGACGGGGCTGATAACATTTTCAGGTCCTTTAGACCGTTGAGTCCTCCGGTCCGGCAAGACCTCCTGCCCAACAAGACCGATAGCCTTGGTGAGCACGCTCTTTTATTGCTTTCCATCAAGAGATTCCCACTGGCTTTATTGCAAGTATTTGTTGAACCAATCAATCGCCTGCTTGGTCGCCGCATAATAGCCATCCATATTCGGCGTACCAGGAGTCGCTCGGACGCAGAACCCATGTATACAGCCCTTATGGACGACGAACTCGTAGCGGTGCTCCTCCGCCGGACCGACCTGCGCCCGCACGGCCGCTTCGACCTCGCGCGCAACCTGCTCCGTGAACCGCATGTCCAGCTGCGCCACGGCGCAACTGTAGGGCACCCGCGCCGCGATCGCGTCGACGACCATACCGGGCGTCTTGAGCTGGCTCGGATGCCCGTTGAACTGGGCGTCGATCAACGGCTCGCTCCCGCCCTCGGTGGCCGTCTCCGCGCACAGCGCCGTACTGCCGTAGCCGCCCCAGCAGAACCCGGCGACGCCGAGTTTCCCGCCGGGCGGGAGGTGTGCGCGCATGGCGCGGGCGTACTTTAGGATGTTAGGGTAGGCTTTGGGGGCGCGGCCGAAGATCGTGAAGGGGATGATGGCGGGGGCGATTTGGAGGAAGTACCAGAGTTTGGCGAAGAAGCCGCCGCCCGGGGTGAGGAATTTCTCCACGGCGTCCATGTACGATGGATCGGCGCCGCCTCGCCAGAGGAGATCGGGGATCAGGACTTTGCACCCGGTGCCGGCGGCGTAGCGGTCGGCGAGGAGCTTGTTGTTGACGAGTTTCAGGCCGAAGGCGTCTGGAAGGTAGAGGATTGCCGATTTGGCGTTGGCGTCGCCGGCGACGTATGTTTTCCAGCCGTAGAGCGTCTCGAATCGGCCGGTTGGTTCGGCATGATCGTGGACGGAACCTTTGAAGCATTCGGGGCAAGACATGGTGGTTTCGGTTTCGAATGGCTCTATCTCTGGTATGAAGCAGCGAAGAAAGGGAAATGAGGTTGCTTTAGCTCTTATTGGCAATGGCTTGTGGGTACAGTGTTGGGCTCTTGTATCAATTTCCTCAATGGGCCCCCGTCCCTCAGGCTTGAGATCGATCTTTCGTTGCCCCTCCGCGTATTTTCAAATCCGGCATGAAAGTAAAAAGGGTCTTGACTCCGAGAACTCCAACTGTCAGAGTCACCGGATTCCGAGGTTTATCCGGCTACTGCTGGCTTCTAAATACATACATTTCTACCACAGCTGTGACTTGATTAGCTTGGTATGATTGCCCTCACGTAGCAATCGATATCGCCAAAGCAATTCAGCTATTCTGGCCTGTATTTCACTCAGTTTGATCTGATCCCATTCCTCATCTACCTTACCTTAGGTAAAGTAGCCGGATAAACCTCGGAACCCGATGACTTCTGATACCACCGAGCAGAAGTAACCGAAGTTGGGAGCTTTGCCTTACAACTCACGTGACTTTGGGCATCAAAAATAGATACTTTACGTAAGATGCCTTACTTTAGACTTGTATTCTAAATTTAGCCGAGGTTTGAGCGACGCGAATTGGTATCGAACAGTAAGGTAGGTATCGCACAACTGTACGTAGCTGCAGAACTTAGACCATGCCTAGGTACTATGGCAGACCACGCTCTCTTCGTCTATATCGCTAACCAAGACTTAGGGAGATCATAACCATTCAGGCTGGCCAATGCGGCAACAGCAGTAAGTCGCCCTTGACCGACGCGTCGTGAATGTGGGGTATAGGCCTTTGGAAACGCTGTACTGATGTAGTCCCAGTTGGTAGTCAGTTCTGGCAGCAGCTGTGTCTGGAGCACGGAATCAGTCAAGATGGCAACCTGGAAGACTTCGCGACAGAAGGCGGCGATAGGAAGGATGTGTTTTTCTACCAGGTGGGGGCTTCCAAAAAAGCTGCATGTTGACGCCAGCTGATGCGTTTCAAGAGCGATGATACGCGGTACATACCCCGAGCGATATTATTAGATCTGGAACCACGAGTATGTAGAACTTCGCACCGGTTTCGCGTGCTAGACCTGCAACGACGTGCTGACCATTTCTTTCTGCTATCGCGAAGGTGATTAACGGAATCCAAAATGGACCATATAAAAACATCTACAATCCCGAGAACTTCTTCGTTGGATCGCAGGGGAGTGGTGCGGCAAACAATTGGGCTGCAGGCTACGCTGCCGGAGACACGGTGCAAGAAGAAGTATTTGATATGATAGATCGGGAGGCCGATGGAAGCGATTCGTTGGAGGTAAACCCATTCTGGGATTCCTTTGAAACGTTATACATGGGTTGACGGTAGCCATCAGGGTTTCATGCTCCTTCACTCCATTGCTGGTGGTACAGGGTCAGGCTTGGGCAGCTACATACTGGAGCGAATGAATGACAGATTCCCCAAAAAGCTGATACAGACTTATTCGGTTTTCCCAGACACACAAGGAGGCGGAGATGTGGTGGTCAATCCATACAACAGCTTGCTCGCTATGCGACGGCTGACCCAGAATGCAGACTCAGTGGTCGTGCTCGATAACGGCGCTTTGTCAAGGATCGCTGCGGACCGACTTCACGTCCAAGAGCCTTCCTTTCAGCAAACGAACCAGCTCGTCTCCACGGTCATGTCCGCTAGCACAACCACCCTTCGCTATCCGGGCTACATGCACAACGACCTCGTCGGCATTGTTGCGTCCCTCATCCCAACGCCTCGATGCCACTTCCTCATGACCTCCTACACTCCCTTCACAGGGGACAATGTAGAGCAGGCCAAGACGGTACGGAAGACCACAGTACTGGATGTAATGCGGCGGCTGTTGCAACCAAAAAATCGTATGGTCTCAACGACGCCGAGCAAGACAAGCTGCTATATCAGCATACTTAACATCATTCAAGGAGAAGCGGATCCCACAGAAGTGCACAAGTCACTCCTCCGAATCCGCGAACGCCAATTGGCGACATTTATTCCATGGGGTCCTGCATCGATACAAGTCGCGCTGACAAAGAAGTCACCCTACCTTCAAAATACGCACCGAGTCTCAGGCCTCATGTTGGCGAATCATACATCTGTGGCGACGCTCTTTAAGCGAATCGTCGTCCAATACGACAAGATGAGGAAACGAAACGCCTACCTGGAAGGATATAGGAGAGAGGCGCTGTTTGCAGATGGTCTGGGCGAATTCGATGAAGCAAGAGCTGTAGTCACGGACTTGATTGGAGAGTACGAAGAGGCGGAGACGGAGAGCTACTTGGATCCGGATAAAGGCAAGGAAAAGGCAGAAGGCAGTTGAGCATCGGTTAGAAGATTGGGATACCCTGCGTTCGGCCAAGGCGTTTGTTCGGTGGAATTGGTCATGAGACACGAAAATCTGCGCACTGGCATGGATGATGCAAATTAGCAGGCTGGGACGGCTTGGCCAATATCATTGGCGTCGCCAATGAAAACTCTTGGCAGCGTGACCGTCTTGTTATCCGTGACATTCCACTGGCCCACTCACGCACTTGTGCCAGTAATCCGCACGGTGTCGAGCAAGGATTTCATAGAGGTGAGCTCATGCTCCTTCGTAGAGTAACGATCTTCTTCGGTGCCACGTGACACGTCCGCTCCTTCCTCCAAATAGCAGTTAGCACAGCCACTGTGGCGGTTACGTCAGGGATCTTGGATTTCAGTCCCGCGTGCTGAGGGAAATGTCATAACAGAGCCGAATCCTGTCCTTGAATCGCACATCGCAATCTTCTTTCAAACACCCACCCGCCACAACCACAACATCAGCGCTTTCAGACCTTCACATCAAACAATCCAAGCTCCAAGACCTCGATCCACTCATCATGGCATTCACTGCAAGGTAAGTCGCGAACTCTCTCATCCGCGACCTTGACGAGAGTCATTCCGCTTTCCTCCGCAGCGGTTTTCCTCGCCATTGACCTGCGTGTCCGTGGAGCTATACATGAGCATCATGACTAACGATGCCATGGCTGCAGCGACATCTGCAAGATCATCCTCGCCATCATCCTCCCGCCCCTTGGTGTCTTCCTCGAGCGCGGTTGCAATGCCGACTTCCTCATCAACATCCTCCTGACGATACTGGGTTACATTCCGGGTATCATCCACGCATTGTAAGCCCTCTAGCCATCGATCCTTTCGCGGACGATGAATACGATTTGTCAGCACTTCTTCGCACTCAGTCGCTTACACCTGTCTAGGTACATCATCCTCAAGTACTGAGCTCCGGCCCTGTTCCATTCCCTTCGTGACGACCCGGCATCCAGAGTTTCCTATAGTCATCATACCCACACACGTTTCTACAACACCAGCATTTCTTTAGAACGCCCTTGCTACGCCCACTAGACGCTTGGCTGGCACGGAAGAGGGTTGCATTCAAGACTCGAGCGTGGAAGGAAACGAAAGCATTCGTCCACATAGCAGTACGCCTATTTCGCGCTGCCCTTTAATACTATGTTCTCCATGATGGTCTAGCTAGTCTGGGCGTCTTGTATCATAGCACTTGAATTCAAGCGGCAGTCAATACATCAGTCAATATCCAGCCTCTTTTGTGTTCAGCTTCTTCATGCCAACAGGTGCCAACACGGATTCACTCGCGTCTATTTCTAACCGTGCGCCCTATTATTATCAGATCAAGTGCTCGCCTGCCGTGGGAGGCACAGGAATCTTGCAAAAGTCTTGCAAAAGTCTTGCAGATTTCCCACTCCCTTGCCTCGATGGTTAGTATCCTTTTCGGATGATGCTCCAAGCAAAGGCATGCCATGGGACCAGGCAACTGTCGAGTTCATTGCGCATACTGTTGTCATGGTCGCTGCGGCCTGGAAGAGTTCAGCGTACATGTGCCTTAGATAACTGAATATAGACGGTAAGATGCGCAAACTCTTGAGGCTCAGCCAGCCCCAGGAGGGGTCGATGACGAAAATGGGATGGTGTGCTGACTGCGGTGTGTTCTATATTTACGCGCCGGACTCGGCGTTTCGCCCCGCAACGATGAGGGCTCAGGGCAGACCAAGGCTCTCGACCATTCATTTTCCAGTATTTCCTTCTCCAGAAAACGTCACAGAGTCGTCTTCCGTTGGACGACATTAACTGTCTTGATCTAAGCGCTTACCTCTGGATCTATCAATGGAATGCCTACTTACCTGCTCCCCTTGACTATACTACCTAGTGACCTGCATCGGCCTGTGCCTGAGCCTGTGCCTGGGCACCTCCAGCGTCTCCATGACTGCCCCTCTCCTAATGAGTCCAGTCAACAAAACCATCATGGGCGCCTGCACTCTGCCCTTCTCATGTTTCGTTGTTTCTCCTTCTTCATTTCCTTCTTGTCATTTTCTTCATTTCTTCATTTCTTTGTCGCATTCTGCCTGCCTCTTTCGTTCCGCGTCATTCTGCATTGCATAGGAGCTGGCTTCATGTCTTGGTGGGGCTCCGCACTTTTCCCAGGTAAGTTATTTTGCCCTCGGCTGTATGTATAGATGTTACACAGCCATGATCAGTCACACTCTCCCACTCCTACATATGCAGGTCGGACTCCTGAAGTGCCTCATAGTCCATCACAGCCTCTGCTTCTTTACTTCAATTAGCTACCACCTCGCCGATCACTACGGCTTTCACTATCATCTCTCTTCGGTCGCTAACATGAATGCAGTTCTTTCACAGCATGTCGATGGCCGTTCTCTTAGGCGTCTTTCTGCATTTCCTTCTCATGCTATGGACACTGGCTGGCCCAGTCTCTACGGGATCTCTGACACCAGGCCTTGCCTTAGTAATACCTATCTGCGCCCAAGGGTGCCTCGAGTCATTCATTGCTAGCAGCTTTCCATCTTCATCCTGCGGGACACCTCCAGACTTCAACTGTCTATGCGTGAGCATTAGCGCATCCGGCTTCACCGTCGGTGAAGGCGGGCTTGAATGCCTGTTCTCTGACTGCCCGGACTATGACTTTGACGAATCGATTGAGCTCAGTGTATACGAGGTCTGTGCGGACGTTCAGGGAGCCAGACCAAACACGCATTCTACGCTTACCGCTACTCCAAAGACCGTCGCATCTGTGACCGGCGGATCCAGTACGACACCGACGAACAGCAACAACTTTTCCCCTTATTCTCACTCTAGGTCTATTTTTCCGGGTACATCGAGCGCGGCGTTCGGGATCAATACAGTAATTGCTACAGCGACGGGATCACCGGCACCTGTTTCTAAGTCTGCATCTTCTTTAGACCGTGCTCTAACAACAAAAGCGGCATCTAGTGGCGTTGGACCGAATGCTACTCCTACTACGACACCAACATATTCTACGAGCTCAGCTGCAGCCACAACATCGACGGTAGCAGCGGCAGCGGCAGCGGCAGCGGCAAAGCCTGTCCTTACAAAACCCCAAATCGCAGGCGTTACCGTTGCTGGTGTCGGTGCCGCTGCTATTGCATTTGGCCTTTGTTTGCTTTTCTTTTGCCTTCGGAGAAGGCATCGTAAACGACATAGTGGTTGGTCTTTTGGTGGCGACAAGATAATAGACAGTCAGGAGACTACGCCTGACATGGCTGTCATTGGTGGTCGAGAATTTGAAAATCATCCTCAGCTTGGCAGCCCGCCTGCAGTTGTTGCTGCCCCTCCACCCCGCAGAGAGCTGAGAATAGTTACTCCCGCTACCTCAAGCGACGATGGATGGAATCGGTACCAGAGGAGTATGAATACAGAGGAGGAGATCGCACCAGCTGTACCTCCACCCCCACCAAAATCATCGAACCATTCGCCCGTTGAGCCAATTACCCCAGCAAGCTACCGGACGTCCTCACAACTACTCCCCGATAAACCAACGTACAGCTTATACCCTCCTCCTCTGCGTGTAACTCCACGCAACAGCTCAGCACCTGCAGGCCTCAGACCGTCCGGGCCTACCGCTTCACGACAAGGCAATTCGCCCTACGCGAAATACAGTCCTCGATTTCCCAGCAACATGGACACGAGCCAAACCCATCTCCAACCTGGATCGGGCCGCCAAAGAAGTTTATCGGATCCATTCTATGATGATTTCAATCGCTCCCCACCGCCGAATGTATATCCATATGTCCAACCGTCTCGACCACGGTCTCCAGGCTCACTTCGCCCACTCCCTAGTAATTACCCAGGGGCGTGGATTACCCCAAGTGACGTTGTTCGTAAACCAGTTCCGGCATTGCAATCACCGAGTGCCAGAGGACTGCGACCAGCGCAATCAAGAACACAGCAAGCGAGTCTGCCAAGGCCTTATCCTCCACCACCACCTATCGAACAGCACTACCTGGCAGCGATCGGGCGCTCTCACAGCCGCAAGGATCCCCGAAGGAAGCAGAGTAGTTCCAGTAGCAAGTTTACACGGTTTTCCAACGGCTCAGAGACCAGCTTCGAAGACGCAGACGAAGACGAAACCCCCGCCACCCGTAAATTTCTCTCACCCGTTGCCGAGTCTCCAGCTCTTAGATCCCCTCCTCGCACTGGGGTCACATATCCTTCAATTCCCATATCAGCTGCCGAGAGCCCTACTCGAACTCCACCGCAGAGAACTCCAGCCAGACCTGAGGTGCCCGCTCGCTCCGACTCCCTTCTCACTAAGAGACTAGGGGAGCAGAAAGCTAGAGAGATCGCGGCGAGGTTGCAGGGCACGCACCCAGGGGTCAATGAGGACGTCAGGAATACGGCCAAATGGAAGATACTCGTTAGTCCTGGGCTCAACCATCTCGAGAGCTCCGGATCGCCACAGTCAGCCCGGGGTTATGGAAGGAGACCGCCGATGAACATGTCGCCGGAGAGATGAGTTGAGATTTGAACGAGAGGTAATGACTGTACGAGCACGATCGTTGTCTATATTTCGCATGGGCGGACGGGTTTTGATCGGGTCAACGGCGTCCCGAAACACCTGATCAAGGACAGTACTGGGCATAGTGGGTTGGAGTCTACTTCGGGTTTGCATTTACACTTCTTAGAGCGCATTGTCGCTGGCTCGTTCGTTTCCTGTGTCTTTGAAATATACCATGTACGATATTAGCCATTGTTTTTACGGCAGCTTCCTAGTTGTCGAGAGTCGTAGCTCGGTCGAAGGCCGAAAATAATAATTTCGGATTGAAGACGACTAGGCTTGCCTCATGCGTATCATGTCTTTACATATGCTTCGTGTTCACTGCACATATTGCAGCTGCCGCGTCGTCGGTGCACATCACTCCTTCTCTCATCAAGCGATGTTCGCGTTATGATGAATAGTTACTCTTGTTGATATATATGCATGCCGACCTTGAAATACACTCGATGGTACGGAGTAGTATTTGAGATACATGTCCGAGGTTGATGACGGCTACATACGGCTTAGCCTTGCATACCTCCCACTACAACCTCGGTAGGCACCTACGTACTTCCTTCTAATCCATCCCTCACAACAATGCCTCCCAAACCCAAACTCAACGTGCACAACTTCCCCCGACCGCCCCTCCTCGAACAGACCCCCCGCCACCTCCAGGTCAAATGGCACAATCACACCATCGCGGATACCAAAGACGCATACTGGGTTCTCGAAACAACCCACCCCCCGAGTATACCCCCCAGTCTCCGCACCACATGGCCCGCGAACGTCTCCACCACTGATCCCGCGCAGCCTACTACCTGCCTCGCGCGGCCTTCACCCTCCCCCTCCACCCCTCCTCTCACACCTCCTTCTGCGAATGGAAGGGCCGCGCGACGTACTGGGACCTCCGGTCCCCGACCGACGACGCCGCGGTCGTGCGGAACCGAGCGTGGAGCTACGAGGCCCCGACGGCGGGGTTCGAGGCGATAAGGGGGTATGTTTCGCTGTACGCGGGGCCCTGGGATTGCTACGTGGATGGGGAGAAGGTGGAGCCGCAGCCGGGGGACTTTTATGGGGGTTGGGTTACGGGTGATATCGAGGGGAGGGTGAAGGGGGGGCCGGGGACGTGGGGTTGGTGATGTCGGGGGCGGATCTGAGGGCGTGGAAGGGGGAGCTTGGGTCTTGGGTTATGGTTTGTCGTGACTTTGTGGGTGGTCGGGTCTGGGTGCTGCGAACGGGGTGATACGGGGAGAGCTTGGGCCGAGGGGTTTCGGGCGAGTCGGCGCCTGACAGGAAATGGTTCGTGAGCTATCTTGTCTTTGCCATCTTCTTGCTAAGATATCCCCTGCTTGCAGATGTTCCTGTTCCATTGCTCCAGAGGCTTTCTTGCTCAGATGTAGGCCTGTGATCTCGGGCCAGTCTTTGGCAAACAGTCATTTACATTCTTCCTGTCTTGAAACCTGCAGACTGGAAATAGCGATCACCATCCCTTCACCACTCCTTCGCATGTTTGTCTTCTGGCGCTGCGACAATTGGGAGACTCTCTGGTGTATCTGCCGTGCTTGACGCAATTGAGACACAGTCCTTTGAGGTTTTCACTGGCAGCCTCCGCAGCTTGCGTGTAGTGCTCCTTGATGTCGATCTTGGGACTGTCGCAGTAAGAACTGTAGGAGCCCACGGTGACGTTCTCATCCTTGTACCCTTCGAGTCTCGACACCTCTGCTAATATAGTGGTAAAGCTTATCGTACGAAGGGTGTGGTTGGCAGGCCAAGGGCCACACTTGTTGAGCTGCGCGACGTAATATCCAATTTTGGTAAGATGATCGCAAGCTCGATTATTCATGTCTTGATTGTGACACTTTGCGGCACGACATTTATTCTTGACCAGAGGATTCATGATGTCCTAGAAAGTCTTGTGAAGCTCATTCAGGGCAGCCTCGCGATCGTTATTGATGCAGTCTGGACGCCAAGTGGTTAGTGTATGACTGCAAGAGATGTCGTTGAACGCAAAGCCGGGAATTAGCCACCTACCAAGGACTTTGTCAGGGAGTATGTCAGGCCATGACCCTTTTTCGACTGCTGCAAGATCCTCCGTTGTATGGAGGTGCATGAGGCTTCTCGAAATCTGCCAAAAATACTCCTCGTTGCCTAAAGCATATGATATCCAGAGCAACGCTACCTGACCAGTAACGCGATGTCCGGTGCCAGACCATTTCTGCAGCCACACATGACTCCACGAGTTGAGTGCGGCCACTAGATCATATTTGTCGCAGAGAATGGCCAATTGTCCCAAGAGTAAGGCACTGATATCAGCCGTGACGGTGAGGTCCTGTTTGAAATGGAGCGCCTTGCAGAGCCAGATCACGGCCTCTGAGTTGTCATCGGGAAGGGAGATGGACGGAGTCTCCGGTGACGTGGCCTTTAAAAGAGCTTGCCCTTCGGCAAATTTGGGGCTCAGTATCGCTGCGAAGACGGGTGAGGCCAGGCTGAGTACTTTGGAAGATACTCGAATCGACAACTGGGTCTGGGTCCATCCATCTTCGTCATTTTCGAGTACCAGTAACAGGTCGCCGGCTGGATCGATGTCGTCAAGTGAGAGCATGTTTGATGGCCTTCCGACGGTATAGGCTATGGTGGTGGACGATGGTGAGGAATGCCGAGTCCCAGGGACGCGGTGGAGTGGAAATTTGTGAGTGGGAATGTTTGTGTGAGGTAATGAATCGACTCAACACTAGTTATGCATGCTTCAGGAAAGAATTATTGCCGGGAATTGTTACGACGTTAGTTTATGGGATCCAGCAAACGCCGGCAATCCCCACGGATCAGAGTGTTAAGACTTTCTTCATTGAATTGTTGGGGCAGAGAGAAAGACTCTGCTTCATCACACATGTGGAAAACTATATCCTTATAAAGCCCACCAGTCAAACATTCTTCTTCTCCTTTCTGATCAAGTCAACTCCTCGACACCCACAGTCATGGCAGATACTTCATTGACGCCAATGAAAATCGCAAAGACCGATGCCGATCCTACAGGTGACCTGGTGTTAGTCATTGGCTCTGGCGACAACAAAAGGTCCATCCGAGCTTCGTCCAAAGTACTCAGTTTGGCCTCGCCTGTCTTGGCTGCGATATTCAGACCTCATTGTTTCTCGGAGGGCACAGCTTTGTCCTCTTCAAATCCCCCAGACATCTATCTTCCCCACGATGATCCGGAGGCGTTCACCATGTTCTGTCACCTTGCCCATTTACGAGAGTATCACGGCAAGCGACCCGATCCGTCAATCACCCAGCTCGTGAGTTTGGCGTTGTTGTGCGACAAGTATGACGCCGGGTTGGCGTTCAGTCCCTGGTGTGAGCTATGGTTGCACTCCCAATTGGAATCATCTAAAGACCGCGTATGCTTTCGACAACCACGAGGGTTTCTGGATCAACTCTCGTAACATGATGCAGTACAACGCGAAAGACCGTCCATGTAGCATAAGAGATGAGCTCCTTGCCTATCTTCCTCAGGGTGTATTTGGTAAGTAAAAAATTGACCCCTCGGTTGGCTAAATTCAAACCTGTTCGTTGCTGACCGTCCTTCTCTCCGTATAGCATCAATTGACCAAGATCGCAAGTCTGCCCTCCTCGACCTTTCTTCAAGGTTCGACAACATCATGGCTTCTTTCTTAGAGCTCGGTCCTGAATTTTCAGAGTCCGACCATCTTATCAAGGCCGGCCATTTCTTCGCTCAGTTATATCAGCTTTATATATGGCCAATTTCAAACCAGGTCGATGTAATCAATCTGGACTATATCAAAAGCGGAATCACGAAATTCGATGAGCACAAAAATACCTCCTTCAAGAAGAGTTTGGTTATCGAGATATCAAAGGCAATTGACGCGCAGAAAGGTCTATGTCTATCTTGTGTGCGACTCGGAAAGGTCAGCTCGCACCAAGGCAACTGTCATGCTCGCCTTCGATATCTTTGTAAAGGCTAGCTATCCTGCAAAGTTAGTAAGGAAGACGCGGAAATGTTCTCCTAGCAGTTGGCACTGCAGTGCTTAAGTCGCTACACAATTCCATGCAATACTTCAAGTCCCAAATTGACTGTCCTTATGTCTCTACGATTCATGCTTACAGTCCACTGGTGAGTGCGTCCGTTAGGTAGCGGACCCTTCTTTGCCATCGCCAGCCTCGATCTTTGTGAGAAGAGTTCGGTGGTAGCCAGCTAGGACGGGTCTCCCAAATTCGTTGTTGAAAGAAGCATAGCCTAAGGTGATACTATACAATAATTATCAATCATTTTATACATACTCGGTAGAAAGAGATCCTCATTCAATATGTTGGTCATTCTTATGAGAAATATTGAAACCCCCGAGCGGAAGAATACCTAGTTAGTGTATCCCGACTACGGAGTACGTGACAGGTATTAAAAATATCTTAGCACGGATCTAGTCTTACCTACTACCTAGGTATTTCCATACATCGCTCGTCTCGACCCGTTAGTCCGGCTAAGACGGCGCTACAGAAGTCTATACGGTACTCAATACCGTAAACCTTCGTTTCTTCACTTGCCGCATGACTGGGTGGGAACATGGATAGCTCGCTACCGTACGATCAACCCATCTGAACCTGCGCCGCTCCAGCGCTGACTTTCTCATCTTCCCGGCAATAGCAACAACCCTCCCGTCCACCCTCTCAGAGCTTCGTCCTCCCTGGACTCCCGTATATCGTTGGACCTACTCGTCGATGGGCGAGCAGAAAGCGCTCCCTTAGTCAACGATGAAAGAGCCTACAGCAGCGATGCCCAAACCCAAACCCAAGGACATGGCTTACTGACATTTACCAACGGCCTCGCCCTTGTCCTCGGCCTCCAGATCGGCTCGGGTATATTCTTTGCTCCGTCGCAAGTAAGCAATCATGCATCATCACCTGGCATGGCCGTCTTGGTCTGGCTTCTGGCGGGGGTTCTGGTCTGGACGGGAGCCGCCTCCTTCATCGAGCTTGGACTGGCAGTACCAAAGAATGGAGGCATTCAGGAATACCTTCGGACCTGCTACTCTGAGTTCTTCGGATTCCTCTTCTCCTGGGCATGGATAGCTATAGGGAAACCCTGTGGGATCGCCCTTACGGCCATGATCTTCGCTGAAAATTTGAGCGTGGCTATCGTGTCCCAAGGTGTAACATCCCCGTGGCAGATAAAGGTCATTGCCATTGCAGGACTTTTTCTGATCACTTTGATCAATTGCTCAGGAAGAATTGCTGGAGCGCAAGCTGCAAACATGTTCCTTCTCTTAAAACTTCTCGCGATATCTTCAATTGCTGTCATCGGCATAATAGCCGGCATTGTAAGATCGCGACATGGCTCGCCATCATCGAGTGTTGAATGGTTTGGAAAAGACCCGGATCTACATCGTCAGACGATGCCCATCTGGGCGAAAGCCGGTGATTACATTACTGCAATTTACGGCGCGCTTTTCTGCTACGGTGGGTGGGAATCGGTGAGTGGAGGCTCGCAACGACGCGGCTTGTTGGCGATGAATATGCTGACATGTTGTCTTCTTGGTGTAGGTAGGTTTCGTTGCTGGTGACATGGTTGATCCACGGCGTGATTTACCGCGAGTAATCAACATCGCAATGACTGTCGCTATCAGTGGCTTCATCCTCATGAACATTGCACTTTTCACCGTGCTACCATTCCAATTGATGAGAGAAAGAAGCGTCGTTGCTGTGGTTTGTTGCTTTCATCCGTCTCAACGTCTTCTTTGGTTGAAGAGGCGATACTAATTCATGAGCAAGGACTTCGGCCTGCAAATCTTCGGCAAGCCTGGCGGTTTGATATACTCATTGGTGGTTTCTGCCTCCAGCCTGGGATCTTTGAACGCCAACGTCTTTGCAACGGGGAGGCTCTGCGTCGCTGCAAGTAAAAATCGTTACTTTCCCAAGATACTTGGAAACGGTCATTGCTCCGCGAGAAGAGAAGATTCGCCTTCTACAAGGAAAGCACTGCAGTCATTCCCCGGGTTTGCTGTTTCCGGGATGCTATGGTTTGCCGAGAGAACAGAGACATTGCGCTGGGACAAGCAGGTACCTGTGTAAGTGTATTCCACGCACCCGTGTAGGTCTCAAGATCATTAATGTTGGGGGATGTTAGGTACGCGATGATAATGAATGCGTGTATTGCATCATTCTACATAATCATTGGGACTTTTGATAGCCTCGTAACGTTCATTGGTAAGTGCTCAGCTCAGACATGGCAAAGATGAACGTATAAAATTAAAACTCAAGTAGGCATATCCGAGTACCTCTTCTTCCTCCTCGCCGCCCTCGGAGTCTTCGTCCTCCGGCGCCGCGAAAACGCGCTCCATCGCTCTTACAGGACGTGGACCTTCAACCCCATCATTTTCTGCGTCTTCAGCAGCGTCATACTCGTCCGCGGTGTCGTCACAGACCCCGTCCAGGGAGTCGCAGTCTTCTTCCTCACCTTGGTCGGGTGGGCGGTGTTCAAACGCAGGTTTCCATGAAGCGCTGGCGCGCAGGCCGATGGCTATGCGTTTGTGTGCCCTAACCATCAGCTCAAGGTCGTCTTGCGGCTCGAGTCGCCTTGACCGGAACTAGGTAGACGTAGAAGCGTTTCCCAAACTCTTCGCGGGCTGTTTGTCATGCGATCAAGCGATGGGATAGGCTGAACAAACGTCCCAATATTGGCATTCAAATGCCGTACCCGTAGACACATGCGCTCCTTGCATGCATCGTTCCGTCAAGACGATGATCGGCTTCGTCGGACTTTTGCTATGGATCTCAGGCGACGGACTCGCCCATGAGACGACCTACGCCAGGGCCGAGGCTCAGAGCCGCACGGTGAGCTTGGCCATGGCCATGTTGCCCATTCGGCAAGTTCTCAAAGACATTTACGGGACATTACTTGCTGGCATTTTGTTGATAGATGAGACGTTTCTGCTTGACGGATCCGTCAAACCTGGTGGATTCCAGTGGGCAAAGGATATAGGACTGTGCAAAGCCTGTGCCATGTAGTATGCCTGTCCAGTTCGCTCAGTTCAACACGTGCAAGGTGAGGCTCCCGCGTGGGTTGCGATTGCGGCAGCAGCAACAGCGTTGCACATGCAGTGGGCGAAGCATTCCTCTACAGACTGAATGGTCGTCAGGTAGTCGAGATTTCGCGCACGTCCTCAAGCATACTGACGTCGCGGTTACGTGCCGGTGTGACGATGGGCCTCGGCCGATCCCAGTATTGACGACTCGGGTCCATCATAATGGCCATCGGCTTTGGACGCTTGTGTATGGCAGGTGCGGCCACGCTTGGGTCCCTCATTCGCGTGAAGGCTGCGAGACCTGTACACGCGCCAGTACCTGTACGGAACTGGAGGGTTTGGCTAGATCGATTTCTTTTCCGTGACTTTTGTGCACAAGTTGCAGGATACACAGCTGGTTTTGGATGATCGGGTGCACGGGACTTGCTGTTGATAAGCGAGGAAGCGGGTTTTGACCTTTCTGATTGCTAAAGGTATAGGAATGTACATTGGCCGAGACTTTAGGAGACGTCTCTTCTGTCTGTTTTCGTGCAGGGTGTGGTTTAAAGGATATGGCCCCCATTGACTCGCCTGGCATAATCATGGTGATGGTCGAGGCGGAGCTGCTGACTTAGTGTGTGCAGCAGGATAGAGACTCCGCGCAGCCACGGCCTCTGGGAGCAGTAGCAGACCCGGCCCCGTTGATGCACACGCGGCATCTCAGATGGATGCGGCTGGCGGACCAGCATTAGCTCCATAATCTGTAGACCGTGATACTGGATGAATAGATTCCGTTTTCCTCATGACGCTTGCAGTCAGAGATGGTGATTGACGCACGCCGGAACATTGCTGCCATGGGTGTAGATCATGGAGAAATTGGTCTCTCGCCATCGCTCAAACGACCGCCTGCGCTGGTGTTATTCCCAGCTTTGGGATTGAGTAGATAATTGACACCAGTGGGCGTCGAGAGAGGCTGTTCTGGTGATGTACTTGACAGGGGATGCATTAGCCGCATAAGTCCGCTGCACACTGGGGAAAGGAAGGGGGTAGGGCTCGTTGAGGGACATCCTGAGGCGCCACTGAAAAGATCTAGCGGTGAGTCTTCAATTAGTAGTGTGGATATGACAGAGATCCGCTAATTGGTTTCTCAAGGTACAATGTTCGATGTTGGGTTTAAGAAGAAGTACTGTGAGCCTTGGGAAACTTGGATCTTCAGCGTGGGAAGACAGCAATAAGAACGATAAGGGGTCACAACGGGGTGACACAACCTTGGCGCGGGGTTAAGATATTAAAGATTAGGAAATGTTAAGGTCTAAGACCGACATAGAGAAGAGCTTCAAAACAATGACCGCGGTGAATGAATCCAATTACAGCATATTCGCCCCATCAGTATGAAGCCCACCAGGTGTCAGTAATGCTCTGGGATAGAGGCAAGGTGTCGGGTCTCGACTGTGGAATGTTCCAATTCGATAGGTCAATTATTTAGTTTGCCTGCATAGGACTTAACCCCAACACCTCATGGCCAGTCAAGTCTAATACATACGCCTATTTGATTGACCTGTTGTATCTGGACCTTAGTCTCTTCATACCAAGGACAAAGCTGTCAATTCATGTGACTCCATAGGTTCACCTCAGACCATCAATCTTTCCACTTTATCTTTCAAGGATCGTATTTGGCCCATAAGCTCGCTAGCCTCGTTCGTGGTGATGCCTGTTCTCCGTTAGCTTCCGACAACTCCAGCACTCTGATGGTAGAGGCAGCATCTCATACTTGCGCTGATCACGGCTCTTGAGACTCCTGTAGATATTTCAGCGTCAGTAGTCCTCCTATAATGCAATTCTCGACAATCAGATAGCTTAGAGGAGCGAGAAAGCTTTTTGCGACTAGAATTCGCCTTGAAATTTGAAAGGCAGTCTGAAGTAGGCGATGTTTGCTTTGAGGATTACATACCACAAGCCCTTCCCAACTGGAAAACGTTCGAGTTAGCATTTGTTTTGCAGATAGACTGCCTCGGGATGCACACTCACAGCGGTCTTAGAAGGCACGTATACATACGGAACCTTTCGTAGATCAACATTTGCTAGCTATTCGCTCAGGGACAGTCACTTGCATTTTTATCTTCACCTACTTGCTATTAGTGTATGGCAGCAACGCACGTCAGCACGATTACTTACACAGCAGTGGTAGATGTAGTAAGATAGCGAGTGGCGCTGTATCTGCAGCGAGGACCTATTTCTTCTGTGTTAGGATATTCCCATTTATCTGTACATGGTGGGACTAACAATGATTTCAGATGTGCCTCTATTCAAAGTCTTTGTAGCTTCATTGGCTCTGCGTGTTGGATACTTTCAGCCAAATGTTTCTCAAGCGTGAGAAAGATAGAATGTGAGTACCCTTTCTTCAGTTGGCCTGGGCAATTTCCGAGTCAGCTTCTTCGTTCCACGGGAGAGTATGCATCACGCGACACAGGTTCAAAGGGGCACAAAACTGCCGATGTCTCTTGCGAATTGGTGTATGCTTCCCCTGGGAGATTCTCGAGAAGAAAGCAGGCTCACGGTAATGCGAAGCTTGTTGAACAAGATCCAATATTTCCTGGGAAAGAGCAGCGTCCGATAAGGGCCAAGCTGTATAAGCATCAGCAAGGACGTTGAACATGTAGAAGAGGAAGGCATACCAGCTGATTGATCGGTCATTGCGAGAGCTCGAGCTGTCCGTAATTTGCTGTTTGACAAGATTGGGAGAGTGGTAGAGGGTGATTGTGATATTCTCTGGCTTCTAGGTAGGAAGCAAAGGGTTCACTGCCGTGGCTCGCCCTTTGCACTATTCTTGAAAATTCTTCTTTTGTGTAGTGTCGCAAAGCTCATGTTCTCGGCTGGAGCTTGATAGGCGCTAAGATCCGCTAGTATCACGTGACTCGCTTTAGTCCAGACGGGCCATCGTTGAAAGTCGAACCTCCTCATTGAGATCATCACCACATCAAACGCCAGCTGCCCACCTTTCATCTCTGTCGCCGAACCAACTCATTGACTTTGAGCTTCGTATTCGTCAGCCAAGGAGCCCTTGACACCCAGCATTCAACATGGCTTCAGATCTCTGGTACGTCGTGGACTACATTCCTTTTTCTGCCTATCTGTCCGTGGGGCGACCAGCTTAATGAAGCTTCCCCCTTTTTCTATGCGACCGCCCGCTTGTGGAAACGTGCTTTCGAGATTATTGGCTGACACAGAAAACCTAATAGTCCCGTATATGCTGTCAGTACCCTATCCTAACCTCGAGCCCTTCAGAGCGACCTGCACTTGAACTTCATACCATTCGATGTCGAAGGTCGCAAAAGCTGACAGCGCACAACAGCCCTTTTTCGGTGCGATGGGTTGCACTTCCGCCATTGTCTTCACCTGCTTTGGTGCTGCCTACGGAACAGCCAAATCCGGTGTCGGTATCTCAGCAATGGGTGTCCTAAGACCTGATCTAATTGTTAAGAGTACGCCTTACAACTTATTACCCCAGAGATGACCAAGTGATGGGAACTAAATATGCATATTAGACATCGTCCCTGTTATTATGGCTGGTATCATCGGTATCTACGGCCTCGTCGTCTCCGTGCTCATCTCGGACGACCTCAAGCAAGAAATGGCTCTCTACACCGGCTTCATTCAATTAGGTGCCGGTCTCAGTGTCGGCTTGGCTGGTCTCGCTGCTGGGTATGCAATATTTCCTACCCTCATATCAAGTGATCGTCGCACGGAAGCATGCTTAGTCTGGTGCCTAGTTTCGCGATTGGTATCGTCGGTGACGCAGGTGTCCGCGGCACTGCCCAGCAACCTAGACTTTTCGTCGGCATGATTCTGATTCTCATTTTCGCCGAAGTGTTGGGTCTGTATGGATTGATCGTTGCCCTACTTATGAACTCCAAGGGTACGACCGATGTTAGCTGCAAATAGGCAACTTGCTGCTCACTCGCCGAAGTTTGAATTGACAATGGAAAATTCTGAATACCAATTCAGCCCACGATCACCTTCACCAACATGTATGAAAACAAGGAGAGGATTGCGATGTTAGTGGGAGAGAGGGGGAAGTGGAACAAGTCGTTTTGGCGTTTTATGTGTGCATTAGATTGATGTGGTAGATAAGGGGCAGGAAAGCTGGCTCTTCAGTACAATACTAGTCTTCTTACTCCCACACTACGCCATTATGAGATTTCTCGAGCCTGAGACTTGCTGTTCCCACCTGGAACATGACGACCAACCTCTTGTGGCCAGAGAGAGTGTGGCAGTAGCGGGTGGGATTGGCTTGAGAGTCAGAGCTCCTACTTGGCAGCATGAGGAGGTCACTCAACCCTCGCCAAATGCGATTCGTACCTGGCGTGACCCCTACTTGAGGGCCCAGTGGCTTATCAGGCCTGAAAGAGGTCCCTAGTGAGAAAATTATACAGTCTATGCGTTGCCACTGCCTTCCGAAAGTAGGGTTAGGGCTTCTACCAGCGCTTTCCAGGACTACCTTACTCGACACTCGACACTCGAGTAATGTTGTGGGGGAGACTGAATCTGCCGTCTGGGAACGCATGATTTGAACCTTGAGAAACCTTGAGGGCCAGCTGCGATTCCGATACAATTCTAAGCGCATTATCAAGGCACACCTAGAGGCAGGGCGACATCCGACATCCGAGTGCTGTTCTTGACATGTGCAGGACTTTCGGACTCTGTTCGAAAGAACGGAATGAATGCTGCATACAATGAGAAAGTCGTATCAAGCCCCTCTGTAGCTCTCCGGACAGCCCCACGCAATGCTCTTTACCTCCACAACGAGCACTACGTTCGTGTCATTCCCTGCTACACAACTCAATGACCAACCCAAACGCTCATGTCCGATCCAACCTTCTCCTTAGATTCTTCGTTCTCTTCATTAACTTCTTATACTTATGCTTCTTCATCTTCAATTTTCGTTGCCTCTTGACGCTGATAGCCTGCCATAATTGGCCATCACCTAACCTATCCAAGTACTGTAATTGCCTTTCCCGCATCCGTCCCAGGAATGGCTGGCCGCGAGGTGCAGGTGGCAAATATAACCCTTTCTTCCCTTCTCCTGCAGGAGAGCCTGGGCCTTCGACGATAGGGGTCGTGTGCGTCTTATAGGACTTACGCCCGCTACGGTGCGTATCTTCGTGTATGGTGAGGGTCGTGGTGAAGGTTTTCTGCGTAACGACCGACTCGGATTGAGATTCGGATTGCTGGGAAGACTTCTGTGAGTCTTCTTCGAGGGGAGCCGAGTCCGTTGGAACAGGAGGTGGTGGTCTCATGTAGGGCCGGAAGTTCTTGACAAGGTCGTGCAAGTTGATGTGGAAGGTTTTGGCTGGCAAGTCGAGATGGCGAGGAGACGGATCGGCGTTGGAGGACGATGCTTGGGTGACGGCAGCACCGAGATCAGCTTCTTCCTGTGTTGTTTGCTGGGAATTCTGGGTTTGGGTGCTCGAAGCAGCATTTTCGAGTGTATCGACAGCGGATGAGAGGGTGTAGATAACGTTGGTCGATTTGTGCTTTGAGATCGACTTTGGGTCAAAAATCGATGAGAACACAGCAGTAGAAGTCTCTGGCGGTATCGGCCTGGTGATGGACATAGGTCTGTGTAAGGAGAAGAAGTTTGACGTGTGAATATCTAGGCGCTTGTTAGCCAAGCTCTTATCAACCACAACCACAACCCATGGAAAGCCACACCGATGGGATGTATGTGGTTTGTCGTGGGTACGCTTGGCAGGTTGAAAGTCAACTCATTACTGCTCTTCCCAGCCGTGTCTTGCAAGCTATCTTTCGACTTTCGTTTGCTGATACGCGTACTGGGGCGTTTCTCTGTGCTTGCCTTGACCACGGGTTTAGCGTCTTTGCTGGGGGCGTCGGAAGGAGTAGTGATGGCGCGGGCGTCATCTTCAGGCGGGCTTGGAGCCTTTGAGGACGAGTGTTTGCGCTGGTGGACGTGTGCTAGTGATGGATTCGGTGCGCCTGCTATCAGGGCTTGGGATCTTCTGGGAAAAGCGGAGCATGATAGGCATGTCCATGTACTTCGGCGAACGAATTCACTTGAATAAAGCGACAGCATGTCGATACACTCTCATTAGAGTCGGAGTTTGCTCAGTCGTGCCTCTTTCGGTACAATTCAGCGAAAGTTGTTTGGCATAGAGAAAGTCATGGGACTCGTGGCTGCGACGGTTTTGCGGTACGCTCTACGGTAGTCCAATTAAGCCAAGGCGAATTTCGGCAAACCCTACCTAGCTCGCCTGGCTTTACGTCCGTACGTCTACAAACTTGCAACGATGAACAGAGACGCCACTGATGCTTTAGACATTTTTTCAATATTCCATGTACACACAGACGACGCTATCTCTGTTGAATACCCGCGTTCAGCTATGCTCCAGCCCCGAACTATCTACAAACAAGTAGACACCCTGTGCATTCCCTGAACGCTCTTCTCGTAATGAATCAAGAACACTATGCATAGAAGGAATTAGAACATGACAACGAAATTGAGTACGCCTAAGAGATAACTGAGGGTATAGCATCGTGGAGAAGATTGTTCGGGTGGTGGTCGTAAGCGGTCAGTCTTATGCAGACGTTGTCCGTCATCACAGGATCAGCGTGGTGAGGTTGCTTTGTATTATAGTGTCCTGCACACTTTGCATAGTGAGCTTCAGCAAATTGGTGTCTGTGGCGTTGGTGAAGTGGACGTATATCTCCCGGTCCTCTGTGCGATTGAGAGCTCGGAATTTATTTGCGAAGTACTCAGAGGCGGCTTTGTAGTCGTTGGACGCGCCAGTATAATCCGGAAAATAGTCGCTGACAGGCTTCTCAGCTATCTTCTCTTTGAATAGGTCGGTTTTGTTGAGGAAAAGGATGATTGAGGAGCTCTTGAACCAAGTCAGGCTCATGATAGACTCGAAGAGAAGTAATGCTTCCTGCATTTGATTCTGCAAAACAGGGCTAAGTCAACATGTTGCAGAGAGAATAGATGCTTTTCGGAGTTAATGACTTACGGCGGTTTTGTCTTCCACCAGACATTGGTCGTAGCCACTTAGTGCGGCGACAAACATAAGACAGTGGACTCCCTCGAAGCAATGGACCCACTTCTTCCGCTCCGATCGCTGGCCCCCAACATCAAACATGTGGTAGTTGAGCTGTCCGAGTTCGAAGAGGGTTTCGGTGATACCAGTTGTGCGGAGACGAGAGCGTAGGACGTCCTGATCACTAGGCAGATAGTCTCTCGCGAACAATCGATCTATGTTGGAATAATAGCTATGACTTGTTAGCATTTCGAACGACTAGGGCACCGGAACACTGGCGTACTATTGTATGTTATCGTGGAGGGCATATTCATTGCCACGTCTTATGCATTTCTGAACGGCCCCATCCTCCCACAAGCCCTTCATAGCCATCTGGCACTGAGTTGGAAATGTATCGTCAGGACCGATATCAGCAGCAGATGCTATGATACGCTCATATTCCTGATCCGATATTAGCATAGAGACGTACAGGGAGGATAGAAATATGGATGTACCTGGGATTTTTCATTCTCATACTCCAAATTAAGCTCCCGCATCTCTTCTGCAATAATCTTGAAGGCAACTATCATGTTTGAGAATATGACTTGACGAACTTCCTTTCGCTCGTCCAGACGAAACCCTTCAGAGTATATGATCCGCATTTGCTTCAAAATTGTGGACTTTCCAGACTCGCCAGCTCCTAGAAGTAAGATTTTGACTTGTCTTGCTTGCGTCTTCTTATCCTTCCGAATCATCTTTTCTATCTCCATGTTTCTTTTCCTCTCTTCGCTCGTTGAACGGGCGAGGCCATTGCCTCCAGACTTCGGAAAGCACATGTTGAAAACCATGGAGCCAAATGTGGTCTCAGTAGGTGATTCGCAATTTCGTGAGGACAGCAAAGTTTTCAAGCTGAGGGAGAATTAGCATGAGCCAAGATTAGATAAATGAGGCTAGGAGAGATCGCGACGAGAACTTGATTCGCAAAGACTGCTTTCATTGCCGTTCATGACCGTTCGTGTGGACCGTACCTTTGCTCATTTGCAAGACGCAGCTCTTGCGCGAAGGAGAGGCAGTCCCGAGTCGGCAGTCACGTAGTCGATGTACGATGTCAGGGCAGGACGCTCTAAGGCTTCTGAGCCAGGCAGCGAGCGTGGTGTCGTAGACAGCAGCAATGAAGCGAACGTTCTCTATAGCACAGGTAAAACATGAGCAGGCAGCTCTGACGTTGACCTCAAATCTGTCTATTACTGCCATCCGACCTGCTGTGCGGAGTGTCATTGTGCATACGGCCCCCACACGACCCGCCCCTGTAATCAAAGTGATTCGGAGGTACGTACAAGGCGTAGTCCAATAACACACAATGTTTGCACGATGCCGGCAGCGGCTGTCCTTGCCTTCTAGGATGTGAATAATATGCTTCTTCTCTTGACTGGTTCGGTGGTTCGCTCGAGAATCTGCCTTCGGCCTCTTCTGAACTTCGGTCGGGGGGAGAGATTGACGTGTTCCGAGCAGTGAAACGTCCCAGCAGGCTGTCTATTGGGATGTCGATGTTCGCTTACCGAGCTGTTACGACTTGTCCGACAGTTGGACTGGGAGGGGAAGGTGAAGTTGGCGGTGCTTCGGATCTCGTTCAGATAGTCGAGTGTCTGGTCGGGCGGCTGATGTAATTTGGCAAGGCGGTCAGTACAAGAAGGGGATAGTAGATGATTGTTCAGCCGAGTGAAGCCATTTGCCCGCAAATGGAGATATCAATGGGGAGGTGTGGATAGATGTGGAAGGGCAGGAGGCTGACGTGCAGGGAAGCGTCGGATTACTTTTAGCTGCTGTGCTGCTGTGCTGCTATCTAGTGGACAGCTTCGTCAGTCAGCATGCTCTCTTGGCGAAGATGGTTTGGTGTTTCAGCTAAAAGGGACCCCTGTCCAGGCGACCGAAAGGAGTATGGATCCTCATTTTCCGGCACTGCGACTGCGGCTCTTCCCTTTGGGTAAGGCGCGCGCAAACTCTTTCTTTTCAGCTTTCTCAGCTTCTACTCTACTTTAGAGTCGCCAGTCTTCACGTCGACACTCCTTCACTCCACTGCAAATATTACTATTATTCTTGCCCAAGTACCGTAGAGTCTTAACCAAAGTAACATGGAGAACTGTCAACTGCTGCCCTACTCCTGTCTTTTCAAATCCTGACGAAATTGGAAATCTTGCTTACGTCATGACGTCTTGGCTTTCCACTCTCTGCTCCCGCTGATACTCCCTTTCTCATCGATCCGGCGTCGACAGAGCTCGCAAGCAGACTTCTTCAGGCCATGCTGAGCCCCCGGCCTGCCCGAAATTGCGTCAATATGGTCCTCAAGATGCGGCGGTGCATGTCGTTGCAGAAGCAAAAGACAAGCCTGCCGAGTAAAGTACATGGTATCTGTTCCGCAACCGCACCGCTCACCTTCATTTGGACTTTGGTGTCTTTAACCCGTTGTTACCGCTTTCCAATTGATCAAGTGCAAAGTAACCAATCTGAAATCATGAGATCGAGGATTGCGGCCGCGACTTCCGTCCACTCATTCAACGTGAAATCTCCAGATCGTGCAATCTTCCTCTTCCTCGCAGCAGAACCCTGGCTACTCTCTCCTTGCCGGCAAGAATAGCATTGCTAGTCTCTGTTGCTAGGCCGCTTCTGAATTATAACGCTGCCAAAAACGGCGTTGACTCGTCTGCGGCCACAAAGCAGGCAACGATCGCAAAAGCCTCTCCTCAAAAAGAATCCCTGTGCCTGATACCTCAACGTCGTAAAGTTGAAACGAGGGAGGCTCGAGGAGTGCTAGAACGGACCCTAGACGTGCCACGAAATGTATCATTTTCGATCATCTAAGCCCCATCCCCCCCATGCTGGCAATACTCTTTCAGGACTTGCCGACTCTATAATGGGAACATGCTCGGCTCCTATTGCAGATCTCCTAAATTCAGAACTCAGAGCTCCAGGGCAGCTCATTCGGATGCAACCGAGATTCACTGTTATTTCGTGTATTTTGTTTCAGAATTCGAATCGACATCCGCGCTCGGATCTGATAACCTACATACTAATGCGTCTAACAAAGAAAGTAAGCACACTTATGTTTTAGATCTCAAAGACCGAAATAGGTAGGGTTCTGGATCTGGATCTGGATCTGATAATTTACCCGCCGCTGACGTGGTTCGTTTACTCGCTCTCTCTTTGTTTTGAGAGCCGATCAGCACCATGTCCCCGACCATGTTACGCTGCTAGCCTTTCGGTCGATTGTGATAGTCCAGTCTTACCTACCGAGACAGACAAGAAGAGCAGACATTGTGGTAAATTTGTCGCGGGCGAGGCGGGTTCTATCACACCTCCTGGCCCCCTCTTCGAGGAGTGAGTAGTGTGTCTCCACGCGAACTTCCCAGAACGAGTTGGGACTGGTATCTGAATCTGATGGGTTCCACGAGCCACCTTTCTTGGCTGATATGGCTTTTTCGATCCGTCAGACAAGGCGCTTGGATCAAAATTCGCTTCCCACGTTAGTACTATGGGCGGAGTTGCTTGCGACACTGGAGTTTCCGACAGCCCTTTGGAGCACCGCCCGTGGAATTGATTGGGCAATCTCCTTCTCACCACCATCTCCCTTCCATAACATGTACAAAGCAGCAGAATCTGTGATCAGGCCTCCCTTAGTTTTAGCCTCTACGGTGGCAAAGCTTGATGCAGACAAGAGTTCCCCTTACGAACCGTGCTTATCTTAGAGCTGCTAAGCATCTCAATCTCTGCCCGCTGACACCTTCAACCCTCCGTTTCACGATACCGGAATCATCCGGCGCACAGTGATTGCTGTGCTTAGGCAATCTGGGAGAGCAACAGCATGGCTCAAGGTACCCGTCCCTCATTCCCAGCTTGCAAGATCACGGACATGTTGGACGCTCTTACCGCATTGGGATGGTGGACATTGTGGAATGGCGATGCATATGCGGCGAAGGGTCCTTCATCACAGCAAGGGAGTGAGAGGTTGAAGCTATCTTCACCGCAATTGTTTGTCATGGGCCACTGGTGCCATGACACGGTAGGGAAGATCTTGGGTTGATGGGGGCCAAGGATCGCTTGCGGGCGGCGCTAGCTAGGCGGGGTGCGGCGCATGATTTGGTAAGTGAGTGAATCATGCCCGTGGTGCGTAAGTGTGCGACTGTGCAGCGAGTATGTAAGAACTTGGCTGCTGACGAGAACAGCCTGCAGCGAGCTAAAGACTCGACTTAAAAACGTGCCTCGCGTGCCTCGAGAGAGAGTTTGCCTGGTCCGACGTATCAGAGTCCATCAGATTGCTGCCTCCCACACTTGGAGAAAAGCCACCACAAGACCCTTCTATTCCCTTCTCTGGCAACCAGCCCACACGTGGCAACCCTAAGAAAAGCTGTGGGGGCTTCTCTTTGCGGTATGTGCTCGCAAAGGTCAGTACGTACCTTGCACCTCCCTTCTCGTTGGAGGGTTCCGAAAGTCGGTGTAGCACTGCTGTCGACTCGAGTGTCTTGGTCTGCGTCTATATAGCTGCTACCACTCTGACCATTGCTGTCGTCTGATTTATTTCTCTCATTGCTCCCAAGCTTTCCTTGCAAATATCTACCATCATCTTCTTCGCCCCCTCCTCATCCTCCGACAACTGCCTTCGCCTTGCCTTGCCCTGCCCGACTGCTTGCCATCTACCTACCTCGACACCTGACTGCTTGCCCGTGACCCTTCATGGATCAGATGTACATGACCCCTGCCAGCGACTATTGTGCATCGCCAATGTCTTTCCCAAATGTTCCCGAGCTACTATCTTGCTCATTCGATGATGTCTCAACCGATCCAAGCCCCAGCCCTCCGATGGTATGTCCGCAAGATATTTACTCCGCCAACCCCGAACACTGACCAAAGCCTTTTCAGATGTATGGTAGCCTCAACACCCGATACAATACATACCCAAGTCCAACATCCTATCCTCAATACACCGACTCTCAACCACAAATCGTCAATTCCATCGAATTCACAGACCTCACTCAGCCTCAACTGGAAGACCGACGGAGAAGGCGATCGAATACACAACAGGATAAGGAGAGCGTGTCGAACATGCGCATCGTAAGTGCCGCCCAACTCCAGCGACGCCGCTCGCTTCGGCTGACCCCCACCAGCGTCGTCGCGCCCAGAACCGAGCCTCTCAGCGCGCCTTTCGCGAACGCAAGGAGAAGCACGTCCAACATCTCGAGCACGAACTCGAAGAGCTCGAGACAAAGCACCAGAACCTCTCAAGATCCTACACCGATCTTGACCGCACGCACGCCAAATTGAAACAGGAGGTCCAGCAGCTCCGGAGCGAGCTGGATTCGGTCAAGTCGTCGCGAGAAGGCTCCGTCAACGAGAATCCACAGTCCGGCAACTTCTTCGATCCCTTTGCCTCGGACAATAATTTCTTCGGCTCCGGGACCGAAGGGCGATTCTGATCATGTCTGCTCCCTCGGTCTCTCTCCGTCTGTCTCTCCCCCTCGACCTTACTCGCCCGGGACTGGGCCGCTGAAGCGGGCGTGTGGACTGGTTTTGCTGTCCGAGTTTTGGTTGTTGTGTTTTGGTCTTGCACTTTAGCGCCGATACCGCAGTGTGGTGGCAGCAGCGACCGGCTGCCACATGCGAAGGACAGGGAAGCTGGGCGCTGGGGCGTTTGGAATGGTTGCCTGTGCCGTTTAATGAATTCCTTCTAGACCCTTTGGTCCAGCTTGGCCCACCTGTGCGCTTGTAACTGTACCATGATACAATCGATGGAGAAGATGCAACCTTTTCCCGCCGGGATGCATGAGATTCCCATGTACTATGTATATCATCCCCAAGTATCTGCACGCCCTCGCGTCGTGGGTCGCCCTGCAGCTGCCGTTGGTGCGCTGCCATCCTGTCACTACTGACCGCTCCCAACCTTATTCCCCGTTCCCCCGCAACTCGCCTCTTCCTGCGAGCCTCGTCCTCTCAACCATCCCCCAAAAAATCAAAAAATCAAAAAAATCCGTCACGTCCGAGCGCGCCAGTCGGTCTCATCTCCCCCCCCCCCTTTCCTCTTCCGACCGATTCTCGTCACCGGGCACGTCCCGCACGACTTGCATCGCGGTCGCAGGCCCGCCACGTTTTCCTTTCGAGGCGAATCCGTTAGCGGTCAGCGACCCGACCTGGGTACCCGCCATGACGGGGACGAGGAGGAGGGGGGGGGAAACGAGGTCTCGTGAGTCGCACAGAAGCCTGCTGCGTACGAGGCGTTCGGGACCGAAGACGCCTTCCACCTATTATTATCCACGGATGCCCCCGCGCCTGGGTACGTCGCGACTTTTTAAAATAGGTCCCCTTGATCCATTTGGCGTGGTGGGATCTCCCCGGTAAAAGTTGCCCCCCCGGCCGGGTTGCGCGAACTGGCCGTCGTGGGTGGGGTCGGGGGGGGGGACAGGCGCCAAGGGAGGGGGGGTCCACGAGTTGATATGCATGGCGCCGGGTGACGTGCTTTTGGGGATAGATGTGGGAGAAAATGAAGCAGACAGATAGGTAAAAGGGTAAAAGGGCGAGCTTAATCTGTTCGCTGCTCCCCATAAGAGCGGTCTGGAATCAGGGAATCAGGCATGCAGACCTTTCCGGGCACGCTGTCTCCCGCGCATCTCCCACTGCCATTGGACGAGCGCGATGAGCAATTTCTACATCGAGTATCCGTACCCGTCGCACGCCCCTGCGGCCCTTATCAGATGGCGGATGGAGTGATCGCGTGGAAAGGGCTCCCAGCCTCCCACCGCCTTTTCCCTTCGGTCGCCCAATCAGATCCGGTCCAGTCGATGCGGGTCAGGAATCCATACCCGCACTCTTCTCCGACCATGTCCAGCCCTACGATGACTGTACATTAGGTAAGTCATGACCGATCTGGTTGCCCTCGGTATGTGCATCTGATGACTCCACCACTCCGAGGCGCGGAATGCTGCCGCGGCATCGTAAGTTCTGGAGCCATCCAAAGACATCAGAACTGGGGGTGACGCTGACTGGGTTGGGGACATGCAAGGGATGGAGCTCGAACCACATAAGCGCCATGTGGAACGCCAAGGGAGGATGACACATGCAGTCCGAAGGGGAACGTGATGGGTCGGGGTGAGGGAGTCTGACGCTCCGATGATCGGGCAACAGACGAAAGTGCTCCGGCGTCCGACAGAGTCACTCGAAACTTGCCTATCTTCCTATCTTCTGGGGAGATGGAGCTCCGTAAGCTGCCCATGAATGCAGGGAATGCTGACAGCATCGACAACAGACATCATGGTACATCAACACTGGATTGGGGAGCAAGAGAAGGCTTATCATGATTTTTGACATGCAAGCAAGATGCTTAAAGATGTAGTGTAACATATTAGACCTCTTCTAGATGGGAAAGGATAGTCGTCACACGGAGTTGGGACGAGGTGCCAGACTCCCCGTACTATCAGGTTCATCTCGCAAGTCCTGGATCATTCTGGCACAAGATGCGAGAGCAGACTCATCGAATCCGAGGCGGATTTCTTGTACGTGAGAAGACGATGATGTTTGGGGATGCACTGCAGAGCTGTTGGTGGAAGGAGTTTTCAAGAGCGTTCGATTGAAATACGCTGTCTTTGGCTATTTTGAACCAAGTACTCTAGAATGCCAATTTCCAACCCTTGCCCAAGACCTCGACTCGGTGGTTCAAGCTGGCTCTAGATTCTCGCAGAAGACAGAACAAAAAGACAGAACAAGAAGACAGAACAAGATCCTTCCATGTCATTAGCTCTCAGCAACTACTTTTCGATCCACTATCCTGTAGTCTGGAATGGTCCGCTCGCTCCAAGCTTTGGATTAACCATCTTTCCCACCATCCTCTCACCGTGAGAACTGCATTCCTTCCATCGTCTTTGTCTTCCCTCCCGTCTGGATTTCCCAATATAGCAGTATAGAACCAGAACGCACCAGCGACCCAGGTCGCTCCCGCTACAGTCATGGCATACAGAGGAGAGAGCACGGAGACAAGAACAAGCGCCACAGTGCCGCTAGTCCAGGAACAGACGGGATCGCCTGTATCGCAGGAAGAGTATACCAGCCCGAGCTGGAAGACGAGCAGTGACGAAAGGGAACGACGAAAACGTGCCCAGACACGTAATCGCTCCGAGCAGAAGCGTAGTGGAAAGAGCAGTAGAAGTAGCGTGCCCATGACAAGGGTGTAAAATGCTATTGGCAGTGTCAGAAGAGGCGACAGAGCGGAGAGGTAGATCTGCTGAGTCCGTACATGTCAGTGAGATGAGATCTCACCAGAATCAAGATTGCCTACCAATATCCAAATAGCGTGCTCTTTTGGCCCGTCGTCATCCCCATCATCCTCGTGCTCAGCATAAGTGACGCCTGAGTGGTCGTAGGGTAAGGTGGGGGAAAGGTGTGAATGCCGCTCAAATTGCTCTTTCTCTGGATCATATGGGCCAGGTCGTACGTTGATTGGATCATCGATTTGGATTGGAGCAGTAGTGGCTCGGGATTCGATCATTCTCGGGGGCAGACATGTCGCTGGTGCTGGCCTCAGAGCTCCATGTCCGGCAATGGGCCCGGAGATTGCTTGGTCGCCAGCAGTAGGAGACGGTCCAGAAGGTTTCTCTTGAAGCTTCACAAAGGTTTCAACCATGACGACAGTTCGACACAGGAAACAGCGAAGAACAGGAAGGGCAAGAGCAGAAGGGCACCAAGATCAGAGCGAAAGGGAAAAATGGGGAAAGAGGCAGCCTCATGTTGGGAACAAGGTACTTGCCGAGACTTGGAAGAGAAGAGAGAGGAGGAAACGAGATGCAACTATTGGAGATAGCGGTCTTGGAAGTCTTGGTCTCCGCTTGGCGACAGGGAGCAGTTAGATTGTTCAAGATCCATTCGAAGGCAACCACGTCTTGGGCAGGCTTGGACTGACTTGGCATTGCAAGCAACCTCCCGTCTTCTACCTGCGTCAGACACGCTCGCAATTTCGCCCAGCGTATCTGGGCAACAGCATGGCATGCACTTTTGACATGGATGGAAGCAATCGAACGACATGCCTGTTGAGCTTGTGAGCACCGGAAGTACCTTAGGTTAGTCATCATACCACGTGGTTGGAGGCGAGGCGAGAAAGGCTGAGATGGGAATGAAATACATGAAATATCTACCTATATGTGAGTTATAGACGAAATACAGATGAAATGTAGATGAAATGTAGATAGATGGAATATAGATGGAATATTGAGAATTTCAGATAGCACATGGTATTGGTATAATATAGACATTCAAAGCACACAGTCGACCGCTCCGGAATTCCCCCATCCTTGGACCTGCCTCTCCGCCCCCCGAGCCCTAACAAGCTCCGCTCGAGTCCAAATGCCATATACTTTCCTCTAAAACTCCACTTTCGTCAAGAATAGTGGATGCAGATTTCATGTATACACAAACTGCAACCATCTGCAGCTCCCATAACTCCAAGTTCATGCTGGGAATCGTAATGGTGTCCGATATCTTGGATGCCTGCGCAAATTGATAAAGCTGGGAAACATGATTAGTACAGCATTGCGGCACCAACGGGAATCAACGGAGACTTACGTATATGGGCATGAATAAATCATTTCTGCGCCTCGACTTTCGGTTGGCCGTTCATGGTGTTGTGTTGCGGACTATTCCCTCCGCCTGATCCCTCCTTCCGTTTCTCTTCCTCACCTTCGTCGTCGTAATCTTCATCAACCTCCATCTTCCTCGCCGCTGCTTCGTATGCTTCTCGACGCTCTTCGCGGCCAGCATCAGAGACAGGCGTTTGGGGCGGCTCATTCGCCGTTGGCTGATGCATTGAAGGAAGCGTTGGTGGATGATGAGCCGCTTCAGATGGATGATAGCTTTCGTCGGCCCTTCTCTGCTCCTCACGTCTAGCTGTGGAAGAGCTTCGACTGTGTCTGATAAGAGGTGATGCCGGCCTACCATAGGGAGGAGACTGTGCTCTCCCTCGTGGAGACCCGGGCCTTGGCCGAGGAGAAGGCTTTCTGTCTGGCGGCGATGCTCTACGGTGACGGTGGTCTTCCAACCTAGTTCGGCTCTCTCCGTTTGCGTGATGCTTGTTCGCAACTTTGTACTCTTCATCAGACTCATGGCTGCGCTTGAACCCAATAGGTGGTCGGTCATCTCGCTCGCGAGCAGCAGCTTCAGCAGCAGCGAGTGCCGCAATCGGTGGTGGTGCACCAGCAGCGATGCCTACCGATTGAGAAGTGTTGGGATGATGTTGCTGATAATGTTGTGGCAGGTAATTTGGGCCTGGCGGGGACACCCTGGCTTCTGCAATCGGTCTGATTTCAGGCGGAGGACTATCTCCACGCCCGTAGGGAACCCTAGGGCCTGGAGGTAGCTGACTGCTACCCGGGGCAAGTCTCAAGGTAGGGTCTGGAGCTCCATAATTTGGGTTGGGGATACGATTACTGGTCGTGGGTCCAGTCACAGGTAGTTGTGGCTGCGGTAAAGACTGGGGTGCTGAAAATGGGAGAGCTCCATTATGATTCAAATTGGGTGGTGGTGAAGCTCGTCGTATTGGGGTATGTCGGTGCTGCTCTTGGTATTGCCTGATCTGATCCTGACGCGGGCTGCCTTGCCTTTGTGATGGTGCTGGTCTAATAGGCTCGCGCTGATCGTACATGCCGGAGGGTTGAGAGGGAGGCTGAGGTTGAGGATTAGGAATATCTGCCAAACGTCGACTCCAATCGGGCGCAGTGCCATTTTGCGCTGGACTGGGTCCATGGAGCACCGAGGAGGGACCCGTCGGAACACCCCATTGCGGGCCCGGAGGAGCCCCAACCCCAGGGTTCTGATATTGCTGAGGATGCACGTCTTGCGGTACTGGGGCGTTTTGCTGATTAGGCATTCCTGTAGATTGGCCATTATTACGTAGAAGTTGCAAGCGAGCTTTGATGTACATATTGCTAGGGTCGAGGTCGAAGGCCCGTTGATATGCGTCAAGTGCATCAGCAGTCTGATTGTTACATGACTCGTACTATCATCGGTCAGTTTGAACTTCTGTAGGTAATCGTATCCGGTAAGAACCCACCAAAGTTCCAAGGTCGTACCAGACTTCCGAGATGTACGGGTTCAAGCGAATCGCTCGGGAATACGCATCGAGAGCATCTCGGTACTGATTGATTTGATAGTAAAGCACGCCAATGGAGCACCAGAAGGTTGGGTTACGGCCATCTCGATAAACCGCTTGCTGGTAGGCTTCGTACGCCTTCGAATACTTCTGCTGGGACATGTAGCATCTTCCGAGAAGATACCAGCTTTGCGCATCCGTGTTGTCTGGAATGATTAGTATCACGAGAGTTGACACTACACTGTGCACAACTCACCAGAGCTCACGGATTTTTCCAGATACTCGATTGCCTGCTCCTGGCTGCTGAACAAAGGACTTTCCTGATGATGCAACCATCCAAGCTGTTGTAAGACCTTGGCATGGTTAGGGTCCCTATCAAGAACCCGTCGATACGCTGCTTTGGCAGAATCATACTGTTTATCTTGTTTTAGTCAGATTCTGATGACACAGATTTGCGTACGTACGTCTTTGCGCTGTTCATGAACATGACCGATCTGAAACCAGATATCCTCTTCGGTCAATGGCCTTGGAGGGTTCAGGACGATATATTTGAAGCACTTTCGTTATATTAGCAACGCACGTCGACAGAACCGATGGAGGAGGCTACCTCTAGGCTTTGATCGTATTTCTGTTGTTGTTTGTATATTATCCCGAGACGGAAGTAGATCTCGTTCGCTTTCTCGAAGTCCGGCTGCATACTCATAACCTGTGAAAAGGCCTCTTCGGCATGCTCAAGGGAGCCATAACGATCGTACAAAATGCCAATGCCGTACCATAATTTTGGTTCCTACCGAAGGTAAGTTGGAAAAATGGGAGCATCGCGGCGTACTCACTTTGGGGTCTCGGAGGTGGTACAGAGCCTGCTGATACGCTGCATAAGCTTGCTGGAGATCTTCCATCATGAGGAAGCAATGGCCTTGTTCCCGTCAGCTGGATTGCTTCAGTACACCATGGGGATATCGTTACCCAAGCTGCCCCAGACTTCACCATTACTCTGATCGAGTTTCAGTATAGTTTGTAGGAATTCCACTGCCCTTGGGAAGTTTTCTTTCGTCCTGAGGATACATGATATGGCGTTGAGGGCCTGGATCGACTGGAAATTGTGGCGTAGGGCCTGCTCGTAGGCGTATAGGGCGCCATCGGAGTCGCCTTGAAGCTCACACGTACTGCCTGTTTGATGAATTAGTTTGCGATGCAATCATTGATCGGCGCGCTGAAGTCGGTACCTATCCCCAACCAAATGTTCTCGCTCTGAGCCGAGAGGTGTGCTGATGTAATCTTGCCGAGTGATGGTTGCTGCATTGGCAGATGACCGTTGACTTGAGGATGTCCGGTGTGTAGTCCATGATGCAGATGAATAGCTCCTGGCGAGGCTGGCTGATGATGATGATTCGCCATTGGAAGATGTGTTTTTTTCTGAGTGGAGGGAGTCCCAGGGGATTGATGCCGGTGAGGACTGGGGCGGGGATGGACAGAAGTTGACGGGCAGGTAATTGAATTCCCCAGGGGTCCCCAAGAACCGAATCTCCCGAACCTTAATGAAGAGCCAAATATACCTCGTCCGTGGGTGACTGCACGGATGATGATATGGCCGGGGGGGAGGGTGTTTTGATCGAGGTGCTATTTGGCAGTCATGATTTGCAGGAGGCAAGATGGCGATTGGAGATGGATGGGCAAGCGAATTGCGACAAAAAGAAGGGAAGGGAGAAGTGACTTTAGTTTAGATTATTACTACAAGGCTTACAGCCGTTCTTTCTTTGCCCGCGCCTACACCTACTTGTCGATATCACAAGCACGGAATGGGTTCATGGTGCACCAGAGGCACAGCTAAGTACACTTTAGGCACGCATGGTGGCTGCCCCGGCCTAACTGCGAAGGGCCCACCAACAGCCGGGATCTGGACGGCGCTACGCTATGAGCGTATTCCAGCCCAGGCCTCCATTGCCTCTTCCTCTTCCCCTTCCCCTTCCCCTTCCTCTTCCTCCTTCTCTTCCTCTTCCTCCTTTTTGCGAACTGCATCAGACAATCACACTCACTGCTGCAGGCACTCCATCTCAACCGCCTCTCCCGTGCTCACCACGGGCACGAGACTCATCTCGAATCCTTCGGAGAATGGTGTGCTGAGGCTGACACCTATGACATGTAAAAGAGGATGCGCAACGCCAGACCATGAGATCTCCAACGCATCGCCTAGTAAGGCAGCTGGCTCCGATGAGCCGCTTTCCGTCACCTAAAACTAAAAGCCCTTCCTTACAGCCTCCTCTCACTACCGAACTACCGACCTACCGAATGACTTTCCACTACTCCGTCCAGACACGCACACACTCGACTGACATATAGGCGCATACCAAACGAAAAACTAAAACGCGTGTGCTTGGTGTCCCAGCGAAGAGCGAAGAGGAAGATGATCGCTGCTCCAATACCACGCGTGGCCCGCGCATCGCACTATCATCTCAGCATCTTAAACTTACCATCATCTCACCCAGACTCTCGGCCACGGAGGCCGTCATCCTCGACGGCTGATGGCAACCCATTCAACCCGCTTACTGCTGCTGCGTTGCGGGTTCAAGCTTCAGTTCCTCGCCTAACATTAGTAGCATCACCGTTTCGTTTCGTAGACTCGTAGGTACCTAGTCGAGCTAGTCCCAATCGTCTGGACAGCAGACAGCATTTCGTGGGATGCTATAAGCGCTTGATTGGGGAAGCTCCAAATTCACCGCTCAGACCACGCCTCGGATTCATCCTCAAGATTGAGGTAATAAGAACAGGGAAAGGCTCTGCCTACCGAGGTACATGATCCATCCCTTTCCTCTAGCCCTACATTCCACCCCCACGCCTAGAATCTCCCCAAGCACCTGGAGTCACTTCCGCCACGTTTTGCTTCTTTTTCGCGAGGATCCCTATACCCAGACCCTCGTGAGATGGAACACTCCAAATGCTGAATCAGGGTTGGTAAGGTCAGGGTGAGAGGGACGGCATGGACCTTGTGCATATCCCATGTCGGCGTCAAAGCATGGCAGTGCGGGAGGAAGGAGTCACTGATGGGAGTAGGCAACTTCGGGAAACATAGGGGGTGGTATGTGGCTTGCGTAGATATGTACGACGAATTATCTCGACCGGACCCATCGCTATGCCTCTTATGCTTTGATTCATTCCGGTCATCGGTCATGTCTTTTCTCTTTATCGCTCTCGGCTCACATCATCCAACGCCACTCCATGCAAAAACAATGCATGCCCCATTTCTTTTCCCATGCATACCGATTTAAGCATATCGCACACTAGGCTGCACGTATCCAGGCGGTGCATACTGCGGACCTCCTTTGTAGCCTCCATACCATTGCCCACCACCACGTCCTTGTCCCTGCTGCGCGCCGCTCATCCATGCACCCTGCGGCATGGGCCCCCCTCCCCACCCTTGGTTCATGGGCGGCATCATTGGTTGTGTTCGACGCGGCTGCCGAGGGCGCCTGCACCGTCGTACGATACAGCTAAGGATCGAAAGCAGCAGAAGACCGCCAACACCACAACATATCCCAATGACAAGATTGCGATTGTCATGAATCCAGCTACCGATTTCTTTAGCAATGTTCGAACCCTGGCATTGGCCCTACCGAGAATTAGTAACGGAAGCTTGGATGAGCGAAACCCGGGGTTATACTAACGTTGTTGCATTTCCCGCCGCCACCGCACACAGTACCGTCAAGGAAGTTCTGCTGCATACTGTAACAGACACCGGGACCGAATTCAGGGGAAGCGCACGACAGCGTACAAACTTGACTGTTACAAGCGTAAGTATCGTTCTTTGTTGTGTACGAACCCATCAAGGTCTTGCACTGCTGGTCCCTCGATGTACATTGTCCGCTTGCGCATTGGAGGCTTTGAGAGCTGTTCCCACAGCTCTGTCCATTGGGTGCAGAGACATCGGGGGGGCATGTCGCGTTGGTGCCACTACAGGTCTCCTGCGGGTCGCACTGGCCAGTACTGGCTCTACATACTGTGCCGGCGCTGGAGAGTTGGCAATTGGTGCAGCATTCCTCGTTCGAGGGATCGCAAACAGCTCCGTTCTTGAACTTACAGGTCGTGGCGTCGCAGCAGGCATTGCTGCCACAGTTCGCGGTGCCCCCGCAATCACAGTCTTCGCCCTCTTCGACAATGCCGTTGCCGCATTGTTGACCGGTGATTGTTGTGACACCTTTATTGTCGGATAGGCAGGAACTCGAAACACTATTGCGGCCAAGGGCAGAGCAGATATTACCGACGGTGCAGGCGCTGAATGCCGATATGCCATCTACCTCATAAGGATTCATGATGTACTTGGAACCAGCATCGCAGGTAGTGGTGCTTAGAGGGCAGCATTGCTGGGAGTTGACAGTCTCGCTTGATGCACAGGTCTGGGAATCGCAGTCATGGACGGCTCCAAACATGTGGCCAGATTCATGGGCAATGACTTGCCATTCTGTAGAAGTCTTTGCCACTACATTGGCGCCACTGACGACTTCTCCCGAGCTATTCGTCACATCATTCACGCAGAGTTGGCCAAGCCATGATAGACCGACCTCAGCACCGGTTTGGCAAGTAGTCAAAAGGGTCCAATAAGCATTTTTGTCCGGATTATCACCTCGCCACTGTGAGAAAGTATTGAGCCGATCGGTGATTGATGTATTGCCTCCGCAGCCGGTGTTCCACGGAGTGGCAGCCGCTGGGGTGCCAGGGCATGTCGCGTCGCTGACAGTGAGATTCTGGAGACCCAATGAGATATTGAACGTACTCTCGTACACATTCGAAGCTGTATTGATCTGGGTGATCACATTAGAGTGTGCGGTTTCGGATGAATTGAAGGACCCGGTGTAGGTGCAATCGGTAGCTACACCAATCAAAGCCACTTTTCGTGTTGTAGGACAACCAGCTGAATTGCCAATAGTGCTTTTCAGATTGACACTACCAGAGTTACCCCCAGCAGGGATACCACCAGTGTCAATTTGTCGCTTCCCGAACAATGAAGTGATGGGTGCAGCGCCCCAAGACCCAGCGTTGCGTTTCAGTACGGTTTGCTGTGGGTCCCAATTGAACTGTAGTTCATGAGACCTGCAGGACCCCTGAGTTCCACCAGACCTCCGTAGCTCTGCATGACCATCTAATGGTCTCTTATCGATGTCTGAATCCCGGAATATGGTCATGTACTCGTCGTCGCTTAATTCCACCTCCGGGTCCAATGGATGCTTCGTAGACATGTAGCTGGATCGTAATTGAATGTGATGATGATCGTGCATAATTGTAAATGCGCCTTCAAACAATGGCTTCGTTCCATCTCTCCGGATGACTATTCTGGCCCAACCTATCTTCGTCCATCTTCCACCGTAGTCCTGGGTCCATGCATCTCCCTTGAAAACTTTGTGCGCTCGCCGGTCGATCTCTTCTGTTCGTACTAATTTGCCATCCTGCCCTAGATATTGCACGGACGCTCCTTTTGCTATTATATCATGGTTCGGTTCGAGAGTAAGTTTCACCTGCTGCCTTCCCTGGTGAAGATCGAAAAAGAGGTCGAAATGTGAGTGCGCATGTACACGGGATGAAGGTGTGCCGATTTCAGGGTTCTCGACGAGAGTCAAGTAGTTTAGCGGTTTTCGGCTGACGGAATGTGCTGTGACAAGCCATTAGCTCACAAGTTGCATCCCACAGTATAGTTGGTTCGTACTTTGGACAGAGGCAAACAGAAGGCATATCGTGCTCACGACTGTGCCTATTCGGCACGGCACCTTCATAATCTGTTCCGAGGAAGTAGCAACAGCCAAAGACCGTGCTTAAACCCCGTGTTCGAAGACTGACAGTGGGGTCGACAATGTAGAGATGGAAGAAGGTTCTTCGAAGGTCTCTTGAAGAGTATTGGGGGGGAGATTTGATGGCAACGCAATCTTCAAATTGGTGAGGAGCGAGAGGAGTCTATTTCATGAGGCTTAGAGGAAGAGAGTCAGCCCTAGTGGCTTCAAAGGATCGCATGCACACTCACATTCGGCCCTCAGCCGAGGCACTGAGACAGGAGACCAAATGAATGGCTCGTACTCTTCACGTTTCAACAACAGCGAGTCAACCTCGAAACATGGGCTGGAGGAGATGAAGCAATCAATCAATCAATCAATCAGGAGGATTGTACTGTGGGTTTTGTCGAGCGCACGACAGTCGACAAGGGGGGAAGAGTGTATTGGCATCTGACAGCCAAATCGTTACCCGCGGTAACGGGAAGAGGAAGATCTATTATTATTTAGGGAAGGTGAGTGAAGTAGGTGACGAATCACCAAATGTCCAGGGATCTGATGCCCGGACAGGGGTCTGGATGCCCGCCTAAATGATAAATCTGGGTGTCTGGGCGGGGGCCTACCTTACCTAATACCTGGGTAGATACCTACTCGACTACTCTACACCAATCATCCTCGAATACCTAGGCAACTCGCGGACATCCATCATCACTCATCACTCATCACTCATCGTCTTCTTCGCGACTCCGTAAAACTTGAAACATAGCCACAAATTTCCGTATCTGCCTCAGCCGTCGCAATGGCCAAATGCCTGGTTCACCAGTTCTCGCTTCATATCTACTGGCCTCTAATAAAGTCCTTTGCGTGGCCATCAACGCTCACAGTTGAGGAGAAGCAACGCTCATTACCCTACTCCGGCTGACGCTAATGGAACACATCAACGCAGCGTTCTACTTCTTTCGTGATGCCTGGACTATCTCGATGATCTTGTCTACCACGCTTGGGTCAGACAGCTAGGGTCAGAGAGTCAGTATGATAAGCAAAGGATGAAGCTTCATCTGGATACTCACAGTAGAGGTATCGCCCAAGGAATCCTCCTCTCCGGCCAGGATCTTACGCAGGATGCGCCTCATGATCTTACCCGACCTCGTCTTCGGAAGATCATCAACAACGAATACTGCTTTTGGAGCAGCAAAAGGACCAATAGACTTCCGAACCTGAAGCACCAGATCTTTCTTGACTTGATCGTTGCTTTCATTACCTTCCTTCAGAGCGACGAAGGCATTGACAGCTTGGCCTGAGAGCTCGTCGTTAATGCCCACGACTGCCGCTTCTGCAACTTGGTCTATCAACTGTCAGCTCGAGTCTCTGTGGACGTCAATCATGTACACTCACGATGCTCGATGAGAGCTGCCTCGATCTCCGCCGTTGAGAGTCTGTGCCCAGAGACATTGACAACATCGTCCACACGGCCTCGGATCCAGTAGTAGCCTTCATGATCTCGGCCAGCGCCGTCACCAGTGAACTGCGACATGTGAGCAGAATAGCAACAAAGAAATCCCGGCTGACTCACGTAATAGCCCTTGTACACGTTGAGATACGTATCCATGTAGCGCTTGTGAGCACCCCACACCGTTCGAGCCATACTAGGCCACGGCTTTTTGATAGCCAGAACACCCTCTACGTCGTTGCCATGTATTTCTTCTCCAGAGACTGGGTCAATAATCGCGGGCTCGATACCGAAGAAAGGTAATGATGCGCTTCCAGGTTTAGTCGGGGTGACACCACCCAAAGGTGTAATCACGTGGGATCCAGTCTCCGTTTGCCAATATGTCTACCATCTCATTAGCTGGTACCAATCAATCATCTTTCGCGCAACTCACATCGACGATGTGAGCCTCCTCCTTTCCCACAATCTCAAAGTACCACTTCCAAACTTCGGCTGCGATGGGCTCGCCAACGGATCCCAAAACTCGAAGATGTTTCATCGGATGCTTGGCGTGGGAATCGCCGGCTCGCTTCAATAGTCTCAGAGCTGTTGGGGCTACGTAGAACTGAGTGACCTGGTGCTTATCGATAATCTCCCAGTACCGTGAGAAATTGGGATATGCCGGAGTTCCTTCAAACACAACGGTAGCAACACCAAGAAGAAGAGGTGCGTATACGACGTACGTATGTCCCGTGATCCAGCCAACATCACCGCCACAGAAGAACTTGTCGTTGTCGTGGATATCGAAAACATATTTGCCAGTCGCTGCTGCGCCTAGCAAGTAGCCGGCTGTGGTATGCATGACACCCTTCGGCTTGCCCGTTGATCCCGAGGTGTAAAGGAGGAAAAGCGGGTCTTCCGAGTGCATAGACTCTGGAGCAATGTAATTCGGATACTTTTCCGTTTCTTCATGCCACCAAAAGTCTCGACCACTGGTCCAATTCTTGGACAGATCGGCGCCCGTGCGTTTGAACACCAAGCAATGCGTGACGTTGGGGCATTGTTTCAACGCATCGTCAACAATTTTCTTGGTCCCAATTATTTTGCCGCCTCTCTTGCCCTCATCGCTTGTGATCACGACCTTGGAATTAGCATCAATCACACGGTCTCTGAGAGAATCTGACGAGAAGCCTGCGAAAACGACTGAATGAACAGCACCGATACGGCTACAGGCAAGAAAAGATATCAAAGCTTCGGGCACCATAGGCAAGTAAAGAGCGACGGTATCTCCTTTCTTCACGCCCATCTGCTTCAAGACATAGGCAAGCTGCGAGACTTGCCGAAGCAGATCCCCGTATGATATTGTGCGGCCCTCGTTTGGCTCGTCTGCTTCGTATATGACGGCTGGCTTGTTGGGATGCTTGAAGGCATGACGATCGATACAATTGTACGAGGCATTGAGCCTGCCCTCGAGGAACCAAGCGTTGTCACCATCGGCAAAAGACCCGGAATGTACAGTCTGAAAGTCTCTGTCCCACGTGAGGAGATCCCTTGCCATCTTTCCCCAGAACTTCTTCGGCTCCTCGATAGACTCTTTGTACATCTTCTGGTATTCTTCCATGCCAGCCAGGTGGGGTTTAGTGGGGTGCTTACTGCGTCGCGTCAGCGATTGCAATAAGACGATGTGGGTTTTGTCTGGACTCACTCGAACATTTGTTTCGGGACGTGGTATGTATCTAGGCTCCGTGGTCAGAACAATTCTTCATCCAATCGGTCGACCAATTAATTACCAATGTTGTGCGCCTCTGCTACCACCATGGGCGCACCAGGCGGCTGCACGTCTCCTTCGCTCATGGCTGGTATGGCTCGTTTACAAGGAGTCCGAACAATGCACTCGGAATATTATGTAAATGAGTAAGAAAGAGAGAATGAACAATGCCAACGACTGTGTCTCTATGTGGATTGGGAAGCTTTAAAATTGCAGCTGCAGCAGTGCAGAAAGCATCACGAGATGGGAGCAATGGGAGGACATGAATTTGGAGGTGTGGTCGCTGGTGATTCGTGATTGGCGTGCCTCGCGTGCTGTCCGGAGGAATGGGGATTGCCAATTGGGGAGGTCGAACCCCGCAAAAGCAGAAGAGGGTTGGTGGGGTCTAGAATAATAATATTAATATACCCGGAGTAGAGCTTCTATCCACTCGATACGAACCAAAGGAACCAATGATGTCGCAGACGTTTTCTTCCACCGAGCCACCTTCACCAGCTCGACCAGTTCAATTAGGCTGCGCATTATCGAAAATGTGTTCGCCTACATGTACTCTCAAAGTCAAGGATGCCACATAACTTCCTGCTGCTGCAGGTACTGGATAGTCCAACTTTGCTGCTCCACTGAAATCCTTGCCTCTGCTCAACCGACGACCAGTCACCCAGTCTACCTAAGTACTCTACCTCCACTGCTCGGACCCTTCCGGAACCTTCGTCATCGCCTTTCCGCCTACCGCTCACGTGCTTCTACCGTGAGTATCACCCATCTACTGGACTACCCAACGAGCTTACGATTGTCGGTGTTTCATACACCTTCGTACCCATCATCCAAGTTTCTTGCACATCTCCCTCATCACTCAACACCACAAAGTCAGCCTTCCGGCCCTCTTCAATAAGGCCTCGATCTTCGTCCTTCATCAGACTAGCAATATTCTGGGATGCGCAACGGACTGCTTCCGCCAACGAACATCCACTCCATGCTTTGAGATTCCTGACACACTCCGCAACGTCACTGCAAGATCCAATCAATGTGTCCGTGCCCTCGATCGTGACCTTGTTGCCCACTTTTCTTTGAGCGTGGGGTATTTGCGCATGCCCGGCATATATATCGTCAGGCAACCCTGCCATCTCAACAGCATCACTGATCAAGATGCAATGACTCGGATTGGCGCGAAAAGCCATGGTGGCAGTCGCAGGGTGAATATGAACGCCGTCGGCGATGATTGAGAAATACGGTGCTTCGGACGACGAGACGAGGCCTGCAATACCAGGAGATCGGTGACCAAATGCATTCATTGCATTGAAGACATGCGTCAGCATTCTTGCCCCGGATCCGAGAGCTCTCGTGCCAGTGTCATAGTCTGCAGCGCTATGTCCAAGGGAAACGATGATGCCACGCTGAGCAAGATCTTGAACAAGATTCAGCGAATTCCGGAGTTCAGGAGCTAACGTGACCATCTTCACTGCAGAGACAGCTTCCTCGTCGCCGTAGACTGCCGCAATAGACGACTCTGCAGGACTTTGCATCAAACTAGCGTCTATTTACCGCTTAGCTATGCCACAAGGAGCTATGTGAAAAATACCATGGGCCCCCTTCTTGAGAGGATTGAGCCAGGGCCCTTCACAGTGCGCTCCTAGCAGGTCTGCCCCGTGATCAAACGCTCGTGGCTTGAGATGTGGCAAAATCTGCTCCATTTTTAGCAGTGAAGCTTTAGTGTGCTTTGCTGTTGCTAACTGTCTTTAGTGTCATACCTTCTGATAGACGTCTTTACTGATGGTGGGAAGCGTCACGTAGAAGGCACTGACGCCTGCAACGCCTTAGTACGATAACATCCAGACCTATGGACAGTGCTTCCTACCTTGTGTCACCAAATATCGGGATACTTTCTCGAGGTGGTTTAGATAGCCTCGGGGTCCCTCGAAAGTGGTAAAATGGACCCCTAAACAGCCGTTGATTTGCAGCTCTTGAAAGGCGGGTGCTATCAATCGATGATGCATATCAACAATGGTTAAAGCCGATTCACCAGGCTCGGTGACGATAGAGCCAGTGTCCAAGTCAACATAGAAGTCCTGTAGTATCTCTTGCCCGTGAGCGCAGACGCGAGCATTCATGAAGGCCCTAATTCGGACCATGTTTTGGAAGCAAAGATCTAGGATACTTCAGGTGTAGAAACAACAATAACATTCACAATTGAACAGTTTGACGACGATAAAGGAAAAGACAGAGAGGAAGATCCTGGAATTCTAGGTCGTTTTTCGCGATGAGGCTATCCTTGGTACTTTTGATCAATCTATAGGAACAGGATAGCATCCAAAGTAAAAGAGAGCCAAGATATGGACTGTGTGCGAGCCGAGACCAGATTTGTACTTTCACATTTGGGCTTGCTGTGGTGCTTGGCCATCGGAGGGGTTGATGTACTGCAAGGCAAGGCTAGGAGCGTATTCATTACGAGATCCCTCTTAAAGTACCTACGTTGTATTGTCTGTATCATTGTACCACAAGGAATAGCTTGACTTCTACACGTGAAGTCTGATGAAGGTCAGCTCATCATCACCAAGGTGACATGGCAGTGAACAACCGTGTCCACTTACACGGATGCTGTTGTTGATGATTTGTGAAGAAAGATTACTCCGTATCATCTTAATTTGGGGCAGAAAACGCGTAAATGCGTCATCTGGATGCCAAGATCTTTATTCCGCTTCCCAGTCTCGCCTGTCCATCACAGCTGCGAGCACCATTGATAATCATCGGCCCTACTGGCTCATCATGTCTCAACAACAGCAGGTAATTGAAAATGGAACCTCCCTCTGTCTAGCTATGGTATCTAATTGGCCATTGGCATGCAGCATGCGCCTGGGGGTTACTACAGCGGGAAAAACAAGATCCCCGACATCAAGACGTTTGTAGCAAGTCTAGATAAAGACAAGCGGGAGAGGGACGACAAGCTTGACGCTCTCCGCAAGCTCGAGCAGCAACAGGGCCAACAGGGGCAACAGAGTACGAGCGATGTCACTCCTCACAAGGAAACCCAGGCCGGCAAACCAGGCACTCTGAAAACCGTCACCGACCCGACAACCCAGAACCAAGTCCAGATCGAAGATGTCAACGAGGATTTCATGAAAGCGGCCGAAAATCCCCAGCTATCAGTCCCAAACGCAAACCTCGGCAAAGATACCCCCGTCAAGACCGATGCCCATCAAAGCAACCCAGAATATAGTCAAAATCAAGACATAACCGCCCCGCCTGATCCTGTGGCTGAGGGTAGTACTTCGGATGTCCCCATTCATGGAGAGAAGACGAATATCTTGTTTCACCCAACACCCTCGGTCAGCTATGAGCCCATGTTCGCAGCCCTTGAGACCAGAGCTTCCGGGTTGTGTATCGGAGTCTTCATTGCTATCGTGTTGCTTGGGAAGATGTTTGGTGGGTCTTTGAAGGGGCTGATCCCCACAGCAATGTGCATTGTCTCAGGTATATTCCTGTGGATGAAGGAAGTCATCCGCAGTGGGAGGGAAGTCGAATGGTCAAGTGAACAGTCGAGAGGAGAGACTGTAAGCGCTGAAATTAGGCTAGACTGGTACTTGTGCATGGGGCTGACCGAGACAGGCGACGGCCAATCTCCTTCCAGAATCTGTTGAATGGATGAACACATTGCTGGGTATTGTCTGGGGTTTAATCAATCCAGACATGTTCGCTGGAGTGGCCGATACTTTAGAAGATGTAATGGGTGCATCGGTGCCTGGGGTCATAGAAAACGTTCGCGTAGCAGAGATCAACCAGGGGAATAATCCGATCCGAATCCTCAGTCTACGCGCTCTGCCAGACACGCACGTCAAAGAGTTGAAGGAGAGCATCCACGAAGAGAATAAAAAGAGCAAGGATCCACAAGAGGCTGCCGCCGACGAGGAGGGAGGCGATTACTATAATATTGAAGCATCGTTTGCCTATCATGCCAAGCCTAGCGATCCCAACGATACGTCATCCAAAGCACGGAATATGCATATGCAGCTGGTCTTTTACCTTGGTATTAAGGGCCTCTTTGGTGTCCCACTACCCATATTCGTGGAATTACAGGGAGTGGTGGGTACGATCAGACTGCGTCTTCAGATGACACCCGAGCCTCCGTACCTGAAAAACCTAACCTTCACCCTGATGGGCTTGCCCCAAGTTCAAGCTGGATGTGTACCAATGGTCTCCAAGGGGGTCAACATTCTTAACCTTCCCCTGATATCGAACTTTGTCCATTATGCTATTGGGGCTGCCTGCAGCATGTATGTTGCCCCCAAGTCGATGTCTATCGATCTTGGTGCGATCCTACAAGGTGACGAAATCGCCAAGGACGTTCTTGCATTAGGTGTCATGTGGATTCGGATCCATCGAGCGATAGGTCTAAGCAAGCAGGACAAACGTGGGAGCAAGGGTGGAGGCTCGGATCCGTACATCACCTTGACTTTTTCTAAATACGGAAAGCCAATGTATTGTACACGTGTGATTACCGACGATTTGAACCCGATATGGGAAGAGACCGCAGCGTGAGTACATCCAATTGACTTGGAGATCCTGATTCTAACTGACCACAGATTGCTTGTCGACCCCGAATATATCAAAGCTGATGAGCAACTCAGCGTAGAGTTATGGGACTCTGACCGCACCAGCGCTGATGACATCGTCGGCAAGGTGGAGCTTTCCATGCAGAAAATGATACAGCATCCTGGTAAAATGTATCCCCAAGTATCAAAACTCACAGGCATGGAAGCCGATAGCGAGATGCCCGGAGAGTTGCACTGGGAGGTCGGCTATTTCTCGAAACCAAAGTTTAGGCCTGCCCTGCGAACCGATGGCAAAAATCACGACCTTCCTAACTCACTTAAGAACAATCCAGAGCTACAGGATGACAAGGGCACATTGAACAACGCAGACCAGGATGCCGTAGCTCACACTCCTCCTGATCCTTTGTGGCCAAGCGGTATCTGCAGCGTTGTTGTCCATCAGATAGTCAACCTCGAGCTTGAAAACATTCAAGGTAGCAACGGAAACAGGAAAGGTAGGGAGTATGAACCAGCAAAAGACGCTGGGGAGAACACGGAAGAAGTAAGCAAGAGGCTTCCAAGCAGTTACTGCACTATCCTATACAATGATCAACTAGTGAGCATCTCTTACCTTTCACACCTTAGGACTACTGACATCGCGCCAGGTATACCGCACTAGAGCCAAGGTTGTTAGCAGTAAGCCAATTTTTAATGCTGGGACCGAGAGATTTGTGAGGGATTGGAGGTCTGCGATCGTTACAGTCACTGTCCGCGACCAGCGCCATCGGCAGCACGACCCTATCCTCGGCATTGTGCCGTTGAAATTATCTGATATTCTGCAGACTAGCTCTCAGGTCACTCGCTGGTACCCACTCGATGGTGGCATTGTAAGTTGGACCTATTGCTCTTGAACAGAATCTCGTACTGATTTGATCAGGGGTTTGGTCGAGTCAGAATCTCCTTGCTATTTCGAGCTATCGAGACTCGCCTGCCTCCGAATATGCTTGGATGGGACGTTGGCACCTTCGAATTTACTTCCGACAGAATTCTGGCCCTCAACTATCATAAGAATTCGAAGTTGAAGATGAGGACAGGTGGCAGCATCGGTCAAATTAGCAGAACACAATGCCAAAAGCTTGCAGAAGGCGACGGCATGTATTGGGACATTGCCAAAAGAGAGGGTAAGAACAACGTGCGATTACCGGTCAAATTCCGATATCGATCACCTGTTGTTTTTGAATTTCATGCGACCGGGAAACGGGGAGCAGCCGCATACGCTGTCATTTGGTTACATCACCTTGTGGACAACACCGAAGTTGACATTAACATCCCCATCTGGACCACCAGCAACGGCGCCCGCCTGACCCAAAATTACATTACCGAAGATAACATTCGCGCCAAAGAAGTCCCTGGACTGGAGGACATTGAAGAGATAGGGCGTCTGCAATTCCGTTGTCAGTTCAAAGCTGGTATTGATGAAGATCATGAGCGTTTTGTTGTCGACAACGATTCGCGGGAGACGTTCGAAACCTGGGAGGCCTGTCTCGCGGAAGGCGTTCGCGAAAAGCGCGTGACCAAGGAAATGCCGCCGAAAGTGCAAGAGCTACACGATCGATCTTTGACTGAAGGTCGTGACGTTCTCAAAGAAGCTGACCCAGAAGAGCAAAAGAAGTGGCTTGCGAAAGATGGCCAGGACTGGAGCGGTGCTTTTACGCATGATCCGAAGGCTTACATGGATTCTAAAGGCCGTAAGAGAGCAGAGCCTGGTGTGGATAAACCTGTCCACGATCCTCACGTTCCAAGCGACGATGATGACCACGTAGGTGATAAGGACGATGACAGCGACTCGGAATCGGACATTGGCCTACAAGATGCGGAGAACGCGGGGGCCGGGAAAGATATGAACGGGAGCGCTGCTGAGGGAACGACATTAAAGGATGACGAAAAGACGAGAGAAGTGGCAAACAAGAAGTCCGAAAAGAGAAAGAATCGGGGTTTGATGCAGTGGAAACCTGTGAGGGTAAGTCTTGATTCTCAAGCAGAGGCTTATTGAGTTATTCAGCTCCGGGCATGCTAATCATGTATTGGACAGAACCTTGCGTTTGCGAAAGACGAGGCGAAATTCTCAATGAAGAAGATGCAGCATAAAATCACAGGAGGGTTGGGTGGAAGAGAACCGGGAGTGGAGACGGAAACTTGAACTCTTCTGCTTTTTGGGTGCTTTTTGGCGATTGTAGTTCTACCTATGTATAAGAGGATTCGCTGGTCCCAAGAGTCACTCAGCATGCATTGTAATACCATCGTCCTATTGATCTCATCGTCCTACTCTGAAACCCTCACACTTAGATCTACCTTACTCATACTCATGATTTCGAATTTTAGGTGACGGAAGATCATCTTGATCAGCCTTGATTGTAATCGACAAACTCCCACACAACACTTCCAATCTTTCCCACCAACCTTGACACAAACATGGATAGCCAGGAGCCCAATGCTCAAGGCGGCGACGCCGAAACCCCAACCCAGAAGCAAGCCCGCCTTCGCCGCGAGCGACGTGAGGCGAAGATCAAAGCCGGCGGCTCCGCACGATTGGAGAAAATCACCAACCTCTCCGGCAGACAAAATCTCCCAGGTAGGCTCCGGGATTCGCTGGCTCCCTCCGCGGTCGAAGACGGTGACCGAGAAGCCTGCTGACCCCGTCCAAAGAACCACCCCCCGCCGTCCGCCCCGCCTCGTCCCCCTCCACGCACGGCGACCCGGAAGAAGTCGACCTCTCCACCCACCCCTCCGCAAACCGCACCCCGAACGCCAACAATGGCGGTCCCACGGAAGCGGACGTCCGCGCGCTCCTGCGGGGCGGGGCTCCTCCGCCGGCCGTCGACGGTCAGCAGCCGCAAGGGGAGGAGGATCCGATGATGAAGATGCTACAGCAGCTCATGGGCGGCATGCCCGGTGCTGAAGGAGCGGGGGGGGAAGGGGGAGGAGGGCTCCCGCCCGGCCTGGCTGCGATGATGGGAGCGGGCGGGATGGGCATGGGCATGGGCGGGGCGCAGGCGACGCCGGGGGATACGTACGGGTATGTCTGGAAGATTGTGCATGCGGTCTTTGCTTTGGTGCTGGGGGTCTACGTCACGGCTACGTCCCGGGCCTTCAACGGGGATGTCTCGAGGGGAGGCATTGCGGGAGCGGGACACGAGGGCGGGGTGAACGCGTTCTGGCTGTTTGCGTCGGCGGAGCTGCTGCTGCAGAGCTCGCGGTTCTTCCTGGAGCAGGGAGGCGGCGGTCAGCTGGGCGGATGGGTCGGCGTGGTGGGGAACATGCTGCCGGAGCCGTGGAGGGGATATGTCCGGTTGGCCGCGAGGTACAGTGGGATTTGGAGTACGGTTGTTGAAGACGGCATGGTCGTGGTGTTTGTTCTTGGGTGTGTGGCGTGGTGGAAGGGAGCGGTCGGGTAGCAGTGGACCCAATCACTTTGTACTCGTACATTGGCACCGGGATCAATTGATTGGAGCGACTTCTTGCTATCATGTCACCAAGAACGCTGCAAGTTAAGGACGGCATCACACGTTTACCAGCGAAACTCTAGAGAGGCTGGAAGTGAACATGTGGGCCTTTCTAGGAAGAAATATGTTGGTAAAGGGTGGGCGAATGGGGGGATGGATGAATGAGAGGCAAGGCCATGTCTGGGGGTGGATTAATATCATTTTATGACCTTTGGCGTCAAGGACGACCTTGATATGAAGCCGTGGGTTTGTTTACCATGTATGCGATGCCACTATTCCACCCCTCGACTTTGCCCTCAGCCTTCTGATTATACCCAAAGCGTACCGGCATCACCCGCTCTCCAACCCATGCGTTGCCTGTGGATACTGCTCCAAGTGTCGTCCCAGTCTCTTGCATCAAGCTACCTGACCTGTGCTTCCGGCAGTCTCGTCCTTCTTTCTTCAGCAGCATGTTTGCACAAAGCTGTACGTCTTGAAGTCTGGTTGCATTTGAAGCGCTGGCTCACAGAACTGCGGTGATTAGAAAGTCAGCCAAAGACGCAATTGCCGGTAGAAGATGACTTTCTACCGCCTGCCAGACTTCTGTGTATGTTGTAGAGCTCAAGATGTGGGAGTATTCGGGCCTGGGAACGGTGACCGAGCACTTACGCAAAGGGGCCATCGACCAACATTGTCAGGAGATCAAAAGTGATTTTCTTTCGACTGGCGTCATAAACTTGAAAGGATACCATGCTTGCGAAAGATCTGTGACCTTAAGGTCTAATGGCTCTTCTTATCAACCTTTGAGCGAGAATAGAGAGCTCGAGTGCGGGAATGGTTGGTCAACCGGACAAAGAATGGAAGCGCTCGTGCGCAACCATAGCAAAAGTTGGCATTCTGGCACCACATAGATGGCACTTGTCTCCTAGATCATTCTCTTCGCCCTCGCTGTCCCATGCCTCGTCGCCAAAAGAGCTTCCGTGAGTAGACGGGAGGGCGTCTTCGGACCCAAGACTAGCATGACCGGGAGGGAAATGACTGGAAAGCTCAGACTCGGTCTGGCCAATGTCGTCTTGCTCTATCTGGCGCTTGTCCGCCTCATCGTCGGAAGGTGCGACATCCACATCAGCAACCTTCCAATCCTTGAGCACATATCCCTGCCTGCTAAGCATTTTCCCAACGTCCCTACCAGCGCCGGCCTTGCCCTCACTCGCAGTCATGGACATGTTTGTTGCGCAGAGATTGACCAGGCTGAGATTCCAGCCCGATTTTTCTGGATGCAGCTTCCGGAACAAGGGCAACAGGGCTTCTTCGACAAGCTTTTCAGCCAGGACGGTGATGCCCTGAGCAAGACTAAGCACAAACGATGGCATGGAGCTAGATTTAGATATGCGAGAGAAATTCCTTGGCCGTGTTCCGTCGGCATTGAGAGGCGGCCGCGGACGAGTAGAGAGTCGTAATGTCTTAGGATGGGCAATCCAGGCTCGGGATGTGTTTTTCTTAGTCTCAAGGGTTATGTCTTCTTCTCCTTCGAGAGCTATGCCCATATCTCCATCATCTACTGGAGAAGTCAGGTCTAGGCGCATTCGTTTGATCAGGCTTTCAGACAGCATTTTCAATTCTTTCTTAACCTGCTCGATGTCGTCCAGCCTGATGTAGCTGTCTTCCTACCCACGGTATCAACAACGGTCTCATTGTGTGACATTGACCGCGACTCACAATGCTAATTTGCTGAGGCACTTCTTTGGCCTTCGCTACCTCTGTATCGTCGACGCCATGGATCAGGCCCCAGACTTTGTCTCCCAAGTCTCGTGGGACACCCGGACCAGCAAGCAATCGGCCGAGTAGTTCCGGTCCCATACCTTCGAATATGCGAACATCTCGCACTTTTACATTCTCTTTGGTACCACCGTAGACAAGACCAGCGGAAAAAGCGGCAGGGCGTCCCAATACGTGGTTTCTGATCTTTTGAGAAATCTTGAAGCCGATTCCCGGTACCTTACCAATGTCATGGCCGTCAATAAAATCAATCACATTGCTCCTGCCATCCCTAGGATCAGGATTATAAGGCGGAACAAGAGTCGTCTGACCGTTTGGCTTATTGAGATTACCTACCAACTTTGCGTTGAGCTTGTTGGTACCGATGCCAACCGTGCAAGTGTAGCTTTGTTGTTCCTCCAATTGGTGTCTCAAATACCGAGCAAGATGAGATCCGAGGTGCAAACGGAGCAAAAGATCGACTGAGTCTCTGGACACAAGGTCACTTGGGGGAGGAGATTGGGTTGCTGGGGTCCTAGCAAGTGCAGGAAAGGTATGACCAACTACGCTCGATGCATCAAAAGGGAAACCAACAGTTGGATCGTTGCGATCTAGGTGAAAGAAAGAAGTGGTCAAGTCATTGTGATTGAGAAGGGCAGAATTGTAGTCGACAAGATCAGTGACATCCATAAAGACCTGCTCTGACTCAGCTATAATGTACACGGGGCCGCTCTTTGTCATTGTCGAGAGGCTTACTTCGTCGAAGCCGAGCCTTTCGACCTTGTCACTCCAGCTGTAGCCTCTCAAGAAATTGTAGTTTTCTTTGGATGCATTCCGGAAACGAGTCAAGTCTTCCCCGAGGACTAAGATCATATCGGGGCATGTTTTCTTAGCTTCTTGCACAAGTTGGAGCTTGTAAAGGCCTCTTCGTCGAGCTTCATAATTACAGGTGACGATGATTTGTTTCTGTTGCACAGCGAGAGGCTGAGACTTCCAAAAAACGTTCTCCTTTTCGAAGACAGCAGCATAAAAGCAATCTTAATCGCGCCCGTCAGCATGGAGAAGGCCAGCTTGTTGTTCATACGAACCATAGTCCTGTCATCAGTATGAGCCACTGGACACGGAACTGCCAGCCATCAGGTCAACCAGTTGGCTTACGAAATGAATGATGATCCTCCCATCGTGCCTCTTCGGACCCTCCATCTGTGCACTTTGACTACGGCCAGTAATGAAGCTTTATACAGAATCGTAGATGCCCATAATACCAACCTCTTGCCATGATGAACTTTGATGCCGTCAGATTCCTCGTCAGGGGCTTCTATCCTTGGCACGCTGAGTCATGCCCGAGAGGCAGAGATGAGGCAGAAATGTGTCCGGGATGGGAGTATGAAGGGTTGGCATGGAGGTTGGTGAGAAGGTGCAGATGGTGGGTGAGGCTACATTATTTTTGTCCCATCCCACGTCACGTGAAGCTAGGCAGCTCGCTGGAACTTCGGAAGAATCCATGCTCGTCCTCGGAGTTGTTGTCTTGCATGTTGGATTTCTCACTTCTCATGCACAGACGAGAGAGATTGGAATGGTTGTTATTAATAAATCAGCTTGTCCATCAGTCGGCTCCATCGTCGGTACTCGGTATTAAAATCCAACAAGATTGACCGAAGTCAGTCCATGATCAGATCTACAGATATAAAATCCCCTCGAGTCTTTTTTCATCCTCCACTTCGATCTTTTGGTATTTCCAAGCCGAGAGCCTTCAAGGCGAAGGCCAAAGGACCTCGGTGTGAGGAAAAAGGAAGAAAGGTACAAGGAAAAAGGGAAAAAGGGACAAAGGGGAAAAGGGGAAAAGGGAGAAAGGGAAAAAGGAAGAAAAGGATTCGGTGATTCTGGCCATTGGTGGCACCGGGCTAACACACAACATAATAATATTAATTCACTCTAATAAATCATGTTTAAATCAGGCGGAAAAGAGCAAGCGGGATGGGAGCATGGCAAGCAACAGCTGCACCGTCAGCCAATCACGAATTCCGTTTTTCTTAGATCCTTCCTCGGCATCCCTTCGGCCTCCCTTCGGCATCCCTTCGGCTTACTCTCTCGATGGCTACGATGGATGGATGGATGGATGGATGGCTACGGTAAGAAATCATAAGCACGGACTCGTCAGAAGCGTCCACCTACCCTATCCATCTACCTGCAGCTGGCATGCGCCTTCAACGTACGGACTCCGGAATACTCGACTCCGGAAATCAATCTCAATATTAAATGGTGAATGATTCGCAAATCTTCTGCAGGGTCCCTCGAGTGGGGATACTCATCAAAATCAAAACGACTCATCTCATCTCTCATACGAGATACAACAACAGTAACAACATACCTTAATTGTCGTATATACTCGTCTCCTACTGCTCATTTCACTCGACCTACTTAACCTCTCGACTGTCGGAAATAGCAATTCGTCCCTCGAGAGTTTCAACTTTCAAAACCTTGCTCCCATAAACTACCTTATTTATCCCCCGTTTCTTTTCTCTCTCTCCGATAGCCGCCGCCTCTCGACACCGCCCCTTCAGCAGTTCGCAACAACGAGATCCATCCAATCCTTCTGCTCCACGCCTCAAATCCCCCCCTCCCCCACGGTCTGTAAAATATCAACCAAGGTGGCAGCCGTCATGATACTCTTACCCATGCGCTCGCAAGACCCGAGCCCCAGCCGCCAGAGCAACGACTCCTACAATCTGTCTCTCCCAGCCAGACACAGGGATGCCTCACCCCACAAATCTGATCTTCGAAAACAAGTGGCAGGTGCAATGCTGTCCGTCATGCCGTCAACGAGGCCGGCAGCATCCAACCGACCGAAGCTATCCCTCCAAACCTCCACAGTGTCCTCGCCAGCCGTTCAAAGATCAGCCGCAGCTACCAGCCTCTCTGCTTCTACAACATCTTCCACGATACGGAGCCCCCATGCCAGCACTTTTGACGTCCCTCCCCCTACTCCAACATCTGCCATCCAACCCCAGGTCCAATTTCCATCTTCTTCGACCAATTCGTCCGCTTTCCCAGGAGTCTCTCCGTTTCACACTGACGCCACTTATGTCCTCCCCATTGGCACTCACAGCATCCTTCGCAACAGTCCCTTACCCCGGCGGCATCTATCGGCTGCGTCAACCAGGGCGCCGAGACGCATGTTCCCACCCGTGAAGCGAGTATCCTTCCAAGAGAGACTAGTCGAGATCATGCCTACCCCGGTCATTGAAGGATCGTCAGACACCGAGGTCGAGAGTTTATCGACGGAAGACGACCATAAAAGAAGACGGGAGATTATCGAAGCAGAGGACGGCCATTCGACGCCTGTTCACGGAAGGCGCAAAAGGCGAGATTGGGTCTGGAGACCGGTCGAGACCGATGTATTGACATCGCATGATCGTGTCTCCACGGACAATGACTCCGAGACTCCTCCAGTCCAGCTGCAACTGAATGTAGTAAACGTGCAGCCCAGTTTGGCGAGTGGCAGAGACGATGTTGGTGCAGGGAAGTCCTCGACGCCGGAGCAAGAATCCGCCATTTAGCGCACCGAAACATCCATATCCATATCTACCTTACGATGCCACGACTATCAATGAGTCTATGAGCCTTGCAATGATACCCACATCGCCGACCTAAAAGAGGTCAGCAGCATCGAAGAGATGATGAAGGTGGGAAGTGGAAATTGGGCGACTACGATGACGATGATAACGACCATGTACATAGGCGGTGTAAACGTTCCTGTTACCTACGTAGATAGCATACAAAACATGTCCCGCAGAACAATTCGCCGCAGACCTGACCTTCTAAGAGCCTAACTTAGGCTTACAACATGGGACGTGATACCGGTTCACCCATGGTTGGTACAGTGACACGCCCCAACATCTCCGGAAATGATCATTGTTGGACCGGGCACAATCTAATATAAGTCTCTAACGGCACCTTCCGGAACCTGCTTTATCGTCAACGTCCGGAGGGTTCAACCTCCGGAGGCTCCGGAGGGCTGGTCTGTTGAAGATCCAGCGCACCCAAAGAGCGTAGGAGCGAGTGGTGTACAGGAGGGGCCGTCCAAGGCGAGGAAGGATCTTGTTCACGGGTGTCGTGCTCTGTAGGTAGCAAGATCCCCGGGCCTCGAAGTATTCTGAGACTGCGCTCAGCCCGACTCCCCCTCAGCTCGACTAGCCCAGAGGAGGGGTGTCAACGTATCAAAGGTGGGTGTACGGGTCTCACGTCCCTACAACATCATGCTTGGTGAACCTTGCCTGGATGTGATGGGCAATTCTCCTCTACGCTATCTATGGTCGCTCAGTATTGCAACATGAACGCTCCAGTGCAATAGCAGCTGTCTCTATAACTTGACCTCTTGCGCTCAGGGGGTCGCTCGGCTCATGGCGATCAAGCGCTTTACTCCAACCTAAGATCCGGTCAGCCAACTTCGGATTTGAGAGTCAAAGCGGTCATCTCACCATCCAGTTTCCACACTCATCAGTCCTGTTCGTCATGACTTCTACATGTATGGCCTGCGCTTGCTCAAAATCCCTGGCCTGTATCGCTTGCGCTAGCTCTGCCATACTCGCAATTGTATCTGCCTTGAGCAGATCCTCGTTGTTGAGATGATCGAACAGTATATTGAGCCTCTTCTCCGTGTCATTGACCTGCGCCTTGAAGGAGGATGGCGCCCGTGACTTGACACGCTGCATGTCTTGATTTAGAATTTCGTAGACGGGGCGTGCGTTGGAGGGAATATGACTTCGGTCTCCGGGGGCTAGATATGTTTTAGCGGGGCTAATCCTTCCGGGCTTGTTCCCCGTGGGACTTACGGTACTTTGGAGGCGGTGGAGCAGACTTGCGCTGCGCTTGAGCAGTCCCAGGCCGAGAGCCGTGAGAAGGCGCTTGTGGTGGTCCGGAGGGAGCCGTGGTGGACCTAGGTGGTAGGCCGGCTGATGGAGGTGGCTGTTGAGATGGATTTTGCAACGGTGTATTATGATTCTGCTGCGGAGCATACGGATTAATAGGTGGCGGTCCTTGTCGGTTGCCTCCAGGCATCATTGAAGAATCTTGCGGATTTGGTGGCGCTGCGGGTTGCGCTGGTTGCGATGGGGCATAGCGATTACTGGGTGGCGGAGCAGATGGGGGAGCATTGTATGGTGACGGTCCACGGGGGATCGTGGGCTGTTGGTGAATAGGCAGATTGGAAGATGATGGTGGAGGGGCATAAGTATTAGCAGCAGATGAGGGTCTCTCGGGCTGTTGATACGAAGGTGAGATATTCGTAGAAGGTGATGACATGCCTGACGGCGGAGCAGCAGGTCCTTTGGGCGGCGGACCTACTGGTGGTGTTGATCTCGGCGGCGCCCCGAATGAGGGTCCAGTGTTAGGCTGCGGTCCTGGTTGGTAGGCCGTCGACGCATTTGCAGCAACGCCTGGAGTCCCGCGCCGGGAAGCAGGAGCTTTGAAAAAGCTTTCGGGGGTATCGTTCCAGTTACTCATGTTCGAAGCTTTGGAAGGGGGTTGAATTGAAGGGGACGCATTCAAATTTCGTGGAGGAGGCCCAAGAGGTTGTTTTTGGTATGAAGAAAAGGAGGGTGCAGGTACCAGCGCGGGCGCTTGTCCCGGCTGATACCCCCCGGCATCATTGTAGCCCGGCGCACCATTGGTAGGAGCGTACGGATTCTGAGGCTGAGCAGACACGGCCGGTGCATAAGGGTTGTTTGAAATGACAGGTTGTCTGACGAGGCTTGGCTGCTGCTGCTGCTGGAAGTCTGGTTTTGTTACTCGCTGCGGCTCTCGGCCAGCGTTCGAATGCTGTTTGGGTGCTGGTGCAGCTGTGGCTTGTCGTGTAGCTTGCTGTACCCTGCTCTTCGCAACCTCTGCAGCAGGATATTCACTAGGTAGTAGTTCAAGATACTTCTTCGCAATTTGAAGTTGCCCATGGGCGGAAGCAATGTCGGCGTACTCGGTATACTTGTCGTACAGAGAAGCGAGCTTCCAATCCGATGTTGTCCCTCTGTCGCTGTCTTGGTATTGAGTAACCTCACGGAAAATTGTGACTTTTTCAATAAAGCTTTGCAGCGAACGTGCGTGAACGGAGAAGGACGAGTCTTTGCTCGTCTCCCGCAGTCCCGCGCCCTCGTTCTCTTCCAATTCCGCGATCCAGATAGAGACAACCTTCTCCAACTTGGAGCCTGCAAGGTAACAAAATGAGGCGTCTTTTCGAAGATTGCTATCGCCACCCTCAACCTTCATCTGCTCATCGAGTCGATCCCCGAGTGCCTCGCAGAGGTCAGGAAATTCCTTAGCATCAGCATACGTGCAGAGAGTTGCCATTATATCTTTCCAACTAGACAGATCTGCGTTGTGAACCAAATCCCAAAGATTCTTGCCGACCACAGATGCTAACAGGCGTAAATAATTCGGATCTCCCGCCTTCCGATTAAAATAAGCCTTTTGCGCCTTGTCAATACATTTCTGACCTCCGCAGATGGCGATCATGAATGCATCCGACAGTCTGTCTTCTTGCAAGCATACATCCAAAGCCTTATCAAACTCTCCAAGCAGGAGTGCTCGCGTGATTCTTCGATCTGGTTCAGACTCTGAGCCAGAGTACAAATGAAACGGATTGTTGGTCTTTGCACCTTTAGTGGCTGCAAGTTCGGAAAGAAAGCTATCGCCGTCAGCGCTGTTATCGAAAAATGCCGAGAGTCGATTGGACTTGGATGTGCTTGGTTCTTTTAATTTTTGAGGCTCTTCATCCTTAGAACCATTCATTGACAGCTTTGAGACACCATCTGGTGCCTCGTCGTCTTGGCTTGAGAATCCAAGGTAGTCCACAAGCTCCTTCCTTGGACTTTTCGACGTCAGTGTCTTGATGACCTTCCAATCTGCCTTCTCCTCGTCAAACGTAGCTTCGGAGATTTTGTTTTCACAGATACCCCTTAGATGATTCTCCTTCAGCGCTGCTTCGAATGCCTCCGCTGACGACGCAATACCATCGTCAATTGCAAAAGTCGAGATGCGAACAATCGATTTTTTTGAGGTCTCTGATGCATTTCCTTTGAAACTGACAACCTTACCGCCGAAGCCAAACGACGCACCGCAGGGTCTTTGCAACCATTTAGGTGCTTTTTTTAGGTTAAAGCTCGTGCCTTGGGCATGTGGCTGCGCTTTGTTGAAGAAGTCATCGTCGTCTACAGTCTGTGAGTGACTACCAGCGAGACCGTCTGCTTCAGGTTTGGTGCTTTGAAGTGACTGAATTGCGATTTTGCCGTCGAAAGAAGCCGTAGCAACAAGACCAGGATTGTGAGGATTCCATCTAGTTTGGAACGCCCAGTTGGTAACAACTGGGAACTCGCCGTAGATATCGCCCGTTTGGGGATTCCAGCAAATGTTCCTGTTATCTTTTCCAGAGGAGAGTAATAAATCGCTGTCTTGTGAGCACCACGACAGTGAGAGTACGCCTCCGTCATGGCCTTGCAGAACCTTAAGGCGTTCAGCGTACCTCCTTTATTAAGATGGAAAAGAAGTACTGACCCGCTCTGGAGCGTTCGCGTTCCTTAAATCCCATACAAGAATGACGGGATCGGTATCATTAGGAATGGCAGTGATGAGCCGGGTGGTCTAAATAACAAGTTAGCCACAGCCTCCGAGTCTCTCCCGGTATTGGATACCTTGACTGGATCCCAAGCTATTGCACTGACAGGCTTTCGGCCCAAATTATTCAGGGTCAAACTTTCTCTCTTGTTCTTAACGTCCCACACGGTCATTGTCCCTCCACTACTGCCTGTGGCCAAGATGTGTGCTGTTCTCTTATTCCAATCAAGGCAGTCGAAGTCGTCGGCTCTGGCAACTGCATTACCCATGCGGAACGGACTTGCAACATTGTTGAGATCAGAAATGAACAGCTAGATCACAATCAGCTGCGGAACAAAACATCTGGGTGATCTACATACCTCTCCTCTAGCTCCCACGGTAGCTAGCAGTTCTGACCGATATGCATTAAATTGTAGTGCTTTGATAGCGCCGCCGTGTTTTGACGTCCGTGATTTGAAGGCGTCCCTGGGAGAAGGTAAGACTTGATTTTGGCATTGGCCAACGAGCCTCACCCGTCACCACTGAGAAGCTTGTCGGCATCCCACAGATCCAGCGAGCCGTTTTCCAGTGCGCCAGCAATTATGCCTCTCGACTGACCGTCGTCCTCATTCGTCCACGCAATGTCGTTAAACCTAGCCCAGCAAATCACTGTCAGCGCTTTTATTTCAGACATGGCGGACACTTACCGCGAATCAGTACTTATGCTCGCGGCTGGCTTCAATTCCCGAACCTGCTGAGGGCTGTCCAGGTCCAGATTCCATAATTCAAGTTGCGTCTCATTAGAAAACCCCTCGTCGACTGCCCCTGCCTTTGTACCAGTAGCGAGGAAAGGCGAAGATGTGCCGGATGACCAGGTAAAGGTAGCTGTCCTTGGGATCTCCCGTAAACCAGCCATGTCAAGCCGTTGAGCGCTTCAACCGATCGATGTGTTCGTGGAGCTGGAGGTGAAGAACAATGAGATTGGAGGGTACTACAGAAGGAAGAAAGGAAAATAACAATGATGTTGAAATGCTTCACAATGTAAAATTGAGCGTCGACTCAGCCATACGGATCAATGATTAATTGCTGCAAAGTGGCCTTGACCTAGTTCTTGGAGGTTTGTTGTAGGTAGGTAAGTAGCAGTTTTGTAGCGTCGGCATTTCTACTCTTTTTCTCCGTTCCAGCAGCTTCACCACCCTGCGACTACACAGCCAAAGGACCTGAAAAGGTCATACACCACTACAAAATGTTTATTCTGTGACTGCAATATGACAGACTCAGTAGGTCTCTTATGTTCTTCATCTCCAGTTCTCAACGGTTAACACTTGTAGTCCCGCCTGAAGTCAACAGTCTACGTTGCTGGTCTGGACAATGCAGTGGACGACAAAATATTGGCGGATACCTTCTTGCCTTTCGGCGAGATTGTAGACGTCACTCTACCCAAACCAGAGCTACCATCATCAACGGACCCTCACAGAGGATTCGGATATGTCGAATTCGAAATACCGGGAGATGCAAAAGAAGCAATCGACAACATGGATCAGAGTGAGCTTTTTGGTCGAGTCATCAAGGTCGCGGCAGCCAAACCGCAGAAAGATAGTAATGAGGGTCTCGGAAGTAGAACGGCAGTTTGGGAATCGGTTAGTCTGGCCTCTCTATATTTATGTTGCGATGCTGATTCTGATCAACCATTGAGGAGGGCTATCTTGCAAAGCACGCCGTGAGCGAAGAAGATCGAATAGCAACGGGCCCACAACGAGAAGACTTGGAAGCTATCGCGGAGGACCCAATGCAGGGTCTCGAAGGCTTAGATGTAGCTGGACCGCAGCCAGTGTGAAAGAGCCACGAATGAGAAGTCTGTCCGATTCACTTGGCTTCCTGGGTGATGTGCTTTGAAGAATTGCGTGCCACTTGTATGTACATGATAACAACTTCTTAGCACGCATTGCTCAACCCCTCTGCTGGTTTCGAACCCCCGATTCCAGCACCACTCGCAAGGCAGACTATTACTGATTGGGACCATTTCTCAAGTTGGAGAACATGAGTCATTTGAAATTCTCTGATCGGTTCGTCTTGTGGAGACGTAGCGTCTTGTCCGTGACGAGTTTGTTCCCCAGGCTGTAGACGGCAAATCCAATTGCAACACTGAAGTGGGGGTTCAATCATTTTACTGATTCAATTGGGTTCAATCGAACTTACCCAAGTACAACACCTGTTGTAGTAGGACGCATTAGTAGAGGTACTTCCTAGTCTGTGGAAGTACCCAGCTTACCCAACGGCATGAGCTCCGGAGGGATCTTCTTCAGTGTTCGCAGTCGCTGGGATATTGTGTGTGCTGCCCAAAGATATTGTTAAGCTCATAATCTCGGGATCTTCTATACAAGTGTGCAATCCTATTAAGGAGGTTGATGACCATACCGCTATGCTCCTCTTTCTACTCAAAGTTAATCGCTAACAGAGTAGGTTGACCACGTTGACTTACTGGCATTGGTCTGAAGAGTGGCCTCGTGGGCTGCATCCTGAGTATATGAGTTGGATACATATTTTCGAAGATAGTTGCGAGCTCAAAGTGTGACACTTTCGCACTCTGGGGACGTAATTGCCATCGATGAAGTTGAAGCTTAAGAGGCTCCATATGGTCGCGGACTAGCGCCTTGCCAAGAACTTTGAGCTTGACGTCTTCCACCAAGACACCAACCTTGCTTCCGCCCTCCCTTCCCACTGTATCACAAATTCAATAGCTATTTGCGTCTAGCACGATACCTAAGTCTTTCATAAGCACTCGTTAAGATGGCAGACGATGAAGACAAGCTCGTGACCAAGCCATTCAAGTTTGTGACAGGTAAGCGCTCTTTGCTCAGGTCCTTTTGTGCTCTATATACTGATGGGTAGCAGCCGGTTAGCTCCCCCCCGCACTTCCACTCAAGAGGGACATCTGATACGAACTCTTGTGCGTCCATTACTATGAGCTCACTGACCGACGCCCTATCTGTAGGCTTCGATGCGCGATTCCCCAATCAGAACCAGTGCGTATTCAACCAGTCCCTACTTTTGTGAATTGGGTTCATACCTTCCACAGAACCAAGCACTGCTGGCAAAACTATGTCGATTACCACAAATGCATCTTAGCCAAAGGCGAAGACTTCGCTCCATGTCGTCAGGTGCATGATTTTAGGCTGTGTGTCTAGGTCCCCCAGCTAATCTTCGCTCTCTAGTTCTTCCTAGCCTACCGGTCACTTTGTCCTAGTGCTTGGTGTGAACGCTGGGATGATCAGCGAGGTACGACCAAGCCGTTACGTCCATCACGCGGGTTCTAATCTCGCCAGCAGACAATGGCAACTTTCCGGTCGATCTTGAATAGATAGATTTGTTCTGTCAGAGGACACACGCAAGGCGTAAAGACGAACGGATCCCGAGAACTTCACCCGGCTGCGATTGTTTCAATGAGAACTCCGCATAAGTAGACTACATAAGGTCATGGAAGCAGAGAATTGAGATCCTTCCGAAAGTCCACACAGTCAAGAATCCTTCGCTCTGGTCTTATGCTCATATTGTGAACGCTATGCAGTACGTGGGCAGAAGTGACCCATCCCCGTCTCTTTCCCTGGCGCCTGATCTGGATGGTATAATAAATACAAATTTTGCTTGTGACAAGAATTTTCAAGCAGCATCGACTCCCCCTCTTGCCAAATCGAGTAATGCCTTCTCCTGCCTCTTGACTTCATTCAACCTTGCCTGCGCCTCTCTGGCCTTCTCGCTCTGCCTCTTCTCGTCATCCACGTCTCTTAGTTCAGCCAATTCATCCGAAGTCGCCTCGTATGGCATTCCTTTCGTCAACTCCAACAGCCTAGACAGAATCTCACTCTCATGTTTATGCTTCATGTCAATTGTCTCTATCCATTTAACAGGCGCATGTCCTGATGGCGCAGTAGACGGATCTGTCGACGAAAAAGGCGCGGGCGATGCTGTAGCGGAAGAACGTTTAGGATGACTGTTAAAAGTTATTGTAAGGGTGGCGGGTCCATCTTGGTCACGAGTGCGGTTTACGGTCATCGATATCGCGGGATTGTGGTATTTGAGTCGGGGAAGATATTGACGCCAAACTTTACGAGCGCCGAGGTGGCCATCATTGATCTTATGGGCAAAGTCGAGGTGTATCCGTTTGACATCGTTAGATAGCTCAGCTGCTCCAGGTCCAATGCGAATATCAAGAAGCTATGTCACGTATTAAAGGCATGCTCCACAGATACTAGAATAGAAAGCTATCGGTCCTAAACCTACTTTCTATGCGCATTATTAGCGAGGTGAGTTTCAGCTGCTCATAAACTATGACTCACAGCTTTCAGCTTTCTCGTGCGCTTTACAACGTTCATTGTTGCTGCTCTTTTGTTGATTTTGGCACATTCAGCCTTGTCGGACAATTTCATGATTTCTTTCGCAGCGTCAGTACTCTATTTTACGCGATACACGCTAGCTGTTTTATTACGGCTAGAGCATTGCCATGCTCCCATGCAAATCACCTTTGCCTTTCCCAAAAGTCTTGCTTTTGGACTGCAAACAACTTGCCAAGATGGGCTCATTGGCGTTCTGTACGTTGCTAGGATAACGCGAGGGTATTTACGCAGATTTAGGAGACATGACCCTTTTTCGAGCCAAAGTCAACAAAGACAGACTATGGGCAGACATCCGCCACACTTGTCAATATGGTCAGGGCGAAAGATGGGGAAAATAGGTCTTCGTTTCAAGTATCCCCTTTCTGTCCGTCATTGCTCGTAAAATACATCGAAATAGTAGACATTAGCGCGGTGTATTCTGGCTGAGAGCCTGAGCTGACCTCAGGGCAGAGGTGAGACCAAGACGGGCAAATGATGTGGGACTTTAATAGATGACACGAGAAGGAGAATGTTGTTGAAATAGGTATATAACCAATAAAATCATTGCATTTGCCTCGTAGCTCTATAATGCAAGAAACCCGGACGTCAGAGTAAGATCTTGTCAGATTGAACATGAGTTCAATGTTGTCTTTGAAAACATCGCAAAGAATGAAGCAGTAATTGGTCTGAAAGAGAGCGGAACTACTGGCAGAGGATGCACTGTGGACTGGACACTTAACGCTCCAAGTGAAGCCGTCAAATTCGATAAAGACTGCATACGATCCGTTACGTGGACGAGAGTGCGAGAGAGCTTTTCATAATGACCATGGAAAACTCATACTGGCGATGATTAGTGGCGCTGGGCAATATGACTTCCCTAGCCCCAGATTCTTTTGAATGTTTGCATGGTCCAGAGTTTTACACACATCTTCCATAATTCCAATTCTCGTGTATAAAGAGCTGCTGCTAACAGGGGACCCAATCAGGGACAGTGCATCTTGCAGCAAAGTGGCGGCGACATGGCTAATCTTTCACATCTGTATCATGCTGCGACGGAGTCTCCCACAATTCGGCCGAGTGTTGCGCGCCTTAAGACTGGATGAACGGAGCGCAAGTTTTTATGGGCTACAGCGCTATGATAACATAACGAAGAAGTAAAAGATAGAGAAAAATCGCTCTGCAGACCTCGCGGCAGGATCTAGGTTCGTTCCTTAGTTGATGTGCAATCCAGAGTGGACACTGCAGTCAGTAGCACGCACACTGTTACAAGGAACTTGGAGTAGAAACTATGGGTTCGAAGGTTTTCTTTCGAAGTCTTACTGTTTGCGGCGTCATCTGCGCTCTTCAACACAGCTACCTCGGCGACTTCTCTCACTTGACCAAACACGCTACTATTTGGCCGCTGTAGGTATTCAACCTCGAAGGCGCGCTCTCAGGTTCACAGTAACTCCTTAAGGAGGGGCACCACGGCCCCTGCCAAACCCGCCGCGGAATGAGGGGGCAAATTCACCAGGAGCACCGCCTTCCTTTGCGTCTCCCATTTCACGTCTTCGATATCCGCCTTCACGCTCTCCACGGTCGCCACGGTCGCCACGATCGCCACGAGGCCCGCCACGTCCACCAGGGCGACGCTCACGGTCGTCACCACCCATCATACCCTTGGGAGGAGCGTGAGAACGCTGTTGCTTGATATGAGTAAAGGGCACAACTTCAGCAGGTAGATGAAGCCATTCGCGGAGATAATCGAGACCTTCGGGCGTGAGAGTGTAATAATACCACTGCCATGAAAATCTTTGGCTGTCTCAGCGAGATCCTATAGGGTAGACGTGGGAAGAAAAGACTACTCACTGGGTCTTCAGGTAGCCGCGAGATGTTAGAGACTGGCATGCCTTGACCACCTGTGACACGTTAGAGTGGAGCAGAATTATTAGCCATGGCACGTCTTACATATAGGTTCTTGGTGTCAATCTCGTTGTGCTTTGGGAGGTTGAAATCTCGCACCTCCTTAGCTGCGCCCTTTCTATTAAGGGATTTTAGGAACACCAAACAAACCTTTCTTCGCAACGAGAACTCCCTCTAGGAAAAAAGTGAGCACAAGTGGATGGAAACAGCGACATGGGCAGTATGGACCGGACTTGGCAGACGAAGAGACATACCACGGAAAAGATATTCGTGAATCTTCTTTCTGTCAGCTTTAGGGATAAGCCTGATGTCGGTTAGCTATACGTAGAGCAGACTCTCGCTCAACCTTGAGAGGAATTCCGACCATACGAATGGTGGGAAAATTGACTTACATGATCGCGAGTTCCTGTCGTAATTCGGGGAATCGCTCTGATCGATGCTGAGGCTGGATTGATTTTATTGGCAATGGGCAAAGGTAAGGAAATGTTTGTGGGGAACTGGGGACTAAGTAGAGCGAATTAGCGCGCGGCATCTGCGCGGCAATTCTGTCCGGCCACTGGTCAGACTTTCGGCTTAAAAATCTTGCACTGAACTTCTCTACCTCTCTTTAAAGCAAAGATTTCCCGAAAATCTCCTCTAGAGACTTATCAGAATGGCTTCTCGAGTTATCAACGTCCTCTTGACTTCGTTCCCGGGTCTAGGGTTGCCTTCTACCTTGTCTCTGCCTATCGACAGTTCTACTTCTATCATAGACTTGAGGCAACATCTTTCAGCTCGACTTCCACACATAGACTCTCGGCTCATTATTACAACTACCTCAAACAAGGAGGTCTTGTCATCGGAAGACCCTGTATCCACCTTACTTTCCAATCGCCATGATTCATTCCTACCGCTCCGACTCTCCGTACCATTGTGCGGTGGCAAGGGTGGTTTTGGCTCTCAGCTTCGTGCGGCTGGTGGGCGCATGTCGTCCAAGCGAAAAAACAACCAAGGCGACAGCAATAGCTCCAGCCGCAATCTGGATGGTCGGCGTCTCAGGACGGTTAATGAGGCGAAAGCACTTGCGGAGTATCTAGCGCTGAAACCGGAAATGGAGAAGAAGGAGAAGGAAACCAGACGGGCTCGTTGGGAGCAAGTTGTTGCTCTTGCTGAAAGAAGAGAAGAGGAGATCCGAAATGGTTCAAAGGGAAAAGTCGACGGCAAATGGGTGGAAGATAAAGAAGAAGCTGGAGAGCGGGCACGAGAAGCAGTGCTGACGGCAATGAGATCTGGACATTACCATGACAACCTCAAGGAGTCCTCCAGTGGTAGCTCTGGTGGCGCATCTACTCATACAAGTGACGAAAGCGAGGAGGAGGATATTGAAGACTCAAAACAAAACGCACTCCCATCGAAATGCACACCAACACCTACGCTCGCAAGGTCGTACTTTGGCTTCGACGAAGATGACGATTTTATGAGTGATGACGAGGCAGCCAAGGATCCCGCAGTAGATGTTTCTACACTGGCAAGCTGCAAGGGCAAATCAGAAGCCACAACAGTAGTGACAGCGTAGCAAGTCTTGAACTGCATGATGCCATCTATGTGCGATCAAGCGATGGCGTTGTTGGCAGATTCTTCAATAGCAAAAGAAGCCCCGATTAGGACTTCAAGTTTGATACTTACTTACACAAGTAGACCTTATGATTATTTACAAATTCATGACCTTCATGTCTTCGCCTAGAATACGTTCTCTGTTAAAACGAGCCAAGTTACTAGCTCCGTAATCAAAATACACTGTTAGCTCTACGATCTTTACAGTGAAAGAGGTCCTTCTGATTGATGGCATACGGCACACGAACAACTAACATACTGAAAGCGCCTAGGATTTTGACGCCGCCATTTCTCTGCCCTTCCCTTGCATCGTGCACTGTCATCAGCCATGGCTTTGGCAGACGGCGCTCGAGACCTAGCAGGCACCTGTTCCATGTTGATGCTCCCGCAACACCCTCAAACAGCTTCCCTACGCCTCCACAACTATCGGATCTTCCACAATCATGCCCAGGTTGCGGTGCATTTGCACAGACCGTCAGCCCGGAGCAACCCGGCTTCTATAGCACCAATCGAAAGTCCGTAAAGGCTTTCATAGGTCGCAATGGTCGGTGCCTGGATGAGGGATATGATGGGGAATCCGAAGTGTTCGAACGTGTTTTAGGAGCTGCAGACGCATCTTTGTTGGCTCAGATGGGCCTACAGGGTGGAGGAAGAAATGGTACAAAGGGTCAGATGTCATGAGCATTATTTCAAGCACAAGCTAACTTAAGACAGGCCGCAACAGCTCGAAAGATATATCCACACCAGTCTGTAACCGCTGTCATGACCTGATACACCACCGTACCGGCCATTCCCTAGTCCATCCAACAACCAAATTCATTCAAGAGATTATTGCCGAATCGCCGCATAAATACAACCATGTCTATCACGTTCTGGACGCAGCTGACTTTCCACTTTCTCTGATACCTTCTCTTCAACAAAGTGTTGTATTAGCACCGCAAAGATCACTGAACCGAAGAGCTAAACCCAGTCATTATCAGTATGGGCGGAAAGCGGAGATGAGCTTCATCATTACACGTTCGGATCTATTGGCCCCGAAGAAGGAGCAGGTCGACGGCTTGATGCCTCTTATCTTAAAAGTCCTTAGAGATGCTCTAGGTGGATCCGCTGAAGACGCGCGCCTTGGTAATGTGCGCTGTGTAAGTTCGAAAAGGGGTTGGTGGACGAAACAGGTCAAGGAAGACATCTGGAATCGAGGTGGAGGCGGGTGGATGGTTGGAAAGGTGAACGTCGGTAAAAGCAATCTGCTTGAGAATGTCTTTCCGAAAGGCCGCAACGGCGATCTTAGCTTTGGCTCTTTGCGGCATGCCGCACAGCAGAAGCTGCCCAGTGACTTATCTAACGTCAATGGAGACAAACAACAAAGGAGTCAATTAACCCAGGAGTTGACCGAGGAAATGGAATTCCAGCTCCTCGAGGACTCTCTTTTGCCTCCCGCGCCACCGGAAACTCCATACCCTGTGTTGCCCTTGGTATCGTCTTTCCCGGGGACGACAGCGGCTCCAATCAGAGTACCGTTTGGAGGTGGTAGAGGCGAATTGATTGACTTACCGGGCCTGGCGCGTGGGGATCTTGAGGAGTTCGTCAAGGATGCTCACAAGGTTGATCTAGTGATGCGTGATCGGGCCAAGCCAGGGCAACTTGTGATCAAGCCTGGCCAGTCACTCCTCGTTGGGGGCCTGTTGCGTATCACGCCGACCACGCCTAATCTGGTCTTTTTAGCATACCCGTTCCTGCCATTGACGTGCCATGTCATCTCTACAGAACGGGCAATTGCAATTCATACTCAGCACGAAGAATTCAGTGTATCTACAATTGCGAAGCCGGGCATTGGAAGGAGAATGCAACCGGCTGGGAATTTCTCCTTGAGATGGGACGTCACTAAGCAGCGCGCTGGACCATTGACCAAGGCTGCCGCTGCTGGGTTGAGCACGAATACATTGCCATTCATGGTGTTCTCAGCGGACATTCTGGTCGAAGGATGCGGCTGGGTCGAGCTTGTTGCCCAAGTTCGGAAAAGGGACATGGAGACGGGGACGGAGCCCAGTGACCTTTTCGATACCAGACCGTATCCAAGAGTCGAGGTTTTTAGCCCTGATGGTGGACATGTAGGAGTCCGCCACCCTCTGGGTATTTGGTCACTCTGTGGCAAGAAGCCTGTGTCGTCGAGCAAAGGGCGCGCAAGACGTAGCATGAAAGGGGTCAAGAAAAACTTGAAGAAAGCCAGAAGGGCAGTATCGTCAACTTCCAGTAAGGAACGAGAGAATACCGTATAGCAGCCACGAATAAATCCAAATCATTAGTGAATATATTTGTAACCTCAAGGTACCTATTTGGATGCTATGGAATCACATATGGAAAGACATTTAAGAAAGGTGATAAACCACGCTGAGCACACTGAGTCCATTTCGCCTCAAACTAGTCTCAGTCCTGTAACCTCAGATCACGTGACTCCGCAAGCTTTCCACTACTGGTAATCGCGGCACGTATCAGTAGTGGGGCTTGGCAAGTGGCTTGAATACCGTAATCAATCTTCACGATTGTCTCAGTCTCCAGTTCCAACAATGCCCTTCTCGTCCTTTGATGTCCGGGAAATGCTCAGCGTGTCGGTGCTATATAGTTATCATCCACCGCTGTCTCTGCTGCGACTCCTAGACAAGCTCTTTTGCGATACCGGCCAATTGCCTTCATAACCTACTGCCCGCGCCTCCCACTCGTACCTACCGCATGTCTCGAGATCGGCCTCAGGTTGAACATAGTTCCTGGTGCCAAATCGAAGCTACCCGGTTTATATTGGCTTTTCAGTCTCGACTGCGACCAACAATTGACGGGCACTGACCTGGTGGTAAAGATCAATGCCTTCTTGGCCCGCTCGGCTGCACCTTGGTTCTCCAGCTCCAGGTCTAGGCCCAAAGTCAAGAGCTTCAAAGAGCCCGCCGTCTCGCCAAGACCAAATCGAAAGTAATACATACGATGACCAGCCACTGCATGGCGTGCCTGTAATAGCTTTGACTGGCACCTCGAGTCCTTCCCGTCCAAGCCATGGACGATCATATAGTCACCCTTTCCCTTCGATCTTTGGCACTGGAAAGAGAACGGAGAAGAAACCCGAAATCGATCACAACGATGATGTTTTAGAGGCGCTGACTGAATCGCCATTTGTATCGACGGGACTTGCTTCCAAGGATCTCATGGCAGCGAATCCGACTTCTTTGCAGAACGGGGAACAAGAACTTGTAACAGGCAAATGCAGTACATGCGATTCCCTAGTCAGATGGCCTAGGCACTTGGATGTGTTCCGCTGTACGGTGTGTCTCATGGTAAACGACTTGAAGCTGGGAGCAGGATTGTCGACGGAGAGCCGCCAAGCTGAAGGCCCAAGGACTACCACATCGTCCCCGGACCTGCCCAGAAAAGGTACCAGAAACCCTATGATTACAACGTTCATCTAACGTGCAACAACAGTCCCTTATTTGTCTCTCGACAGAACTCGAAACCTGATTGAAGAATGCATAAGTCTGTATATACTGTCGCGCTTGGAGCATGGATTCGACCATCCTCCTCAGTGTGCGCATGTTCAGATAGATCGTGTGGACAGCTCGCCGCGTCACTCGTTGTCGTTGCTTCCTGGGAATTTGGGTTTCGAAAACCCGGCTGCTGGAGAGGTTACCCCAACAATGCCATCCCCCTCTAGAGCCCCGCCGCCGCCACCGCCATCAGCATTGTCGGCGCCATCGTTCAACGCTACTGGCAATACATCTGATCCCCCACAGCAGCACGCAAAAGAACCTTCCCGTCTCATATTCCGGCCACTGGAAAATTATATAGTAGCTTGTTTCAGCAGCGTCGAATGCCTGAATACCTCTTTTCTGACCGTCAGATCTCATCATTTGGTACGAGCTGCCAGCGAAGGTGCCGTTCTTGAGAAATGCACGGTTCCAAAAGCGGAAGACCGGCTTGCTCAGGAGACTCCTTTTCCAGAATTGGATGCGAAGACGTTGCTCGTGGGAAATTTCGCGGAGAACGGGACCTGGTGGACGGGAGGAAGCCATTTAGAGCAGCCCCGACCTCAAGACAGTGCTTTCAGAGCCGCAGAAGCGGATTCTGAAGAAAAATGTAGTTCGAGATCCCTACGCATTAACTGGGCCGAGTTGGATGAATGGTATCATGCAATCGTCACTGTTGGGCGCTCTTGGAGGCATACACTACAGAAGTCACAAAAAGAGAATCTTTTAAGCGAGAAAGGCAAGGCAACGTTGACAAACGCATCGATGGAAGATCTCGAGCAAATTGAGGAAGATTTTGTCGAAGCCTGTGCGCATGTCCAAAGAGCGCTGCTCAAGGTGACCGAGAACTTACTTCGACGCCCAGGACGGCCCTTGAAAACTCCCGAAGACTGCCGCTTCTTGCTCATACTTCTAACAAATCCACTGCTGTACATGCCTGAAATCGGCACTGCAACACAGTCCATCGTCGCCAAGTCCGAGAGATCTGCTAGCCAAAGCCAGAGTACTGTGCCGCGGCCACTGATGACTTTGCGCCAACGCTCAGCGTCCGATCGACGGTCTCCGAGCACCAGGAATGGTAGCACTGGCAAGTATTCAGGTATAATCAAGCGCATTCTAGGTCTCATGTCAAACCTTCCGAGCGATTGCCACCACCATCTTGTAATTTGGTTCTCTCGATTCTCAGAAGTGCACTTTCGAAAAATTGTAGATCTCGTGGGAGGTTTCGTCACTTACCGCCTTACCAGACAGCATAGCAGGAAGCGAATCAACAGTCATGACCCACATGGCGGTCTAATACCTAGTGTTTCGGGCCCAGGCCCAGGAAGCTCTGCTCAGCTCCATGCCGCTCTCGGTATTTCAGGGGTGCCCAAGGTACCGGAAAGGACCGATGCTGGCGTTCCATATGGCGAAGATTGGCAGATAAAAGCCGCCGCAAGGGTTATGTCTTTACTTTTCTCCGCCAACAGCCAAAGCTCGTCTCGAAAACAAGACAGTACCAAGATATATCCAACTGCGGCTGGCAGGTCGAGGGCTGGCTCAGCCGCTTGTAATCGAGCCCACCGGCACGGTCAACTCCTCCCAACCAATGCCTTTTACAACACTCTTTTAGATTATTCGGACCTGGTAGCTGATTTCGAGGCCTGGGAGTCTCGGAGGGGAAATTTTTCTTTCTGCCAGTATCCAATGTTCCTGTCGATTTGGGCCAAGATACGCATTATGGAGCACGACGCTCGTCGGCAAATGGAGATCAAGGCTCGTGAAGCGTTCTTCAATAGCATCATGAGTCGAAAGGCAATAAATCAGTATCTTGTATTGAAGGTGCGAAGGGACTGCCTTGTTGAAGATAGCCTTCGTAGCGTCAGCGAAGTCGTTGGCACCGGTCAAGAGGAGATCAAGAAAGGCTTGCGCATCGAGTTCCTTGGTGAAGAAGGGCTAGATTCTGGGGGGCTTCGCAAAGAGTGGTTTCTCCTACTGGTTCGCGAGGTCTTCGATCCGGAACATGGCTTATTCGTCTACGATGAAGACTCCCAGTACTGCTACTTCAACCCTGGAACTTTTGAGACGTCGGATCAGTTCTTTCTTGTGGGAGCGGTTCTTGGCCTTGCTATCTACAATTCTACTATCCTTGATGTTGCGCTTCCCCCATTCGCCTTCCGAAAACTGCTCGCCTCCGCTCCCATTTACACGGGTCCTGCGACGTCATCTTCACGTCCGAGTTCTAGTTATACTTTAGAGGATCTGGCGGAATTTCGGCCAACGCTCGCTAAAGGTTTAAGACAGCTGCTAGAGTTTGACGGCGATGTTAAAGAAACGTTTTGCCGAGACTTCGTTGCGGTTGGGGAGCGATACGGCCAGCTTGTGGAGGTCCCTCTTTGTTCCAATGGCGAAAACCGAGCTGTCACCAACGCCAACCGACACGAGTTTGTGGACCTTTACATCAAATATCTTCTCGATACGTCTGTCGCTCGTCAATACGAGCCCTTTAAGCGGGGATTTTTCACTGTTTGCGGAGGGAACGCGCTCTCACTTTTCCGTCCTGAAGAGATTGAGCTTCTTGTACGGGGTTCAGCTGAGACCCTAGACGTGGCAACACTGCGTACGGTAGCCATCTATGACGGCTGGGGTAAAGGAATCAATGCATCCGCTGAGCTTGTGGTGGACTGGTTCTGGGACGCCTTTGGGAAAGCTAGCGCCAAAGATCAGAGAAAGCTATTGAGCTTCATCACTTCCAGCGACCGTATCCCGGCCATGGGCGCCACCAGCCTGGTCATCAAAATCACATGCCTTGGGGATCACAGCAACAGATTTCCCATAGCCAGAACATGTTTCAATATGCTAGGTTTGTACCGTTATCGCGATAGAAGTGTTTTGGAGGACAAGCTCTGGAGAGCAGTCATTGAGAGCGAAGGTTTCGGGATGAAGTGATAATCCAGATACCAAGGCGTTTGTTCCCCAACGAATGTTTGCATTTCCTGCACGACCATGGAGAGACGGTGCAACAGATAGACCCGATATGGAACGGGTGCCCTGGAGGCGGCTTGATTGAGATGGTGGGTTGCAAATCTGGGGCAAAGGCCCTGTGCCTGAGTCGCTTCGACCTCCAACCAGATATTGGCCGTCCCCAGTGTACAAGATATCCCATTGTCTTGACGGCGTTACATAGCTTCTTCAATGTTAAGAGTACGATGAATAACGCTGTCCCATGTCTGATCCAGCGACATGCGTGAAAAAAACGATAGATTGGTCAGAGCACAGGGGTTTGTCTACTGTGGGCACAAAAACCGTCGGCGTTCTTGTAAAGCTGTCTAGATTGAAGGTCGAGGGCAGCTTGAAAGGCCACATGATGAGTGTTCCCGTGAAATACTTTGTAGAGCTGCAGGAGACAAAGCATTATTCCTCCATTGCGTTCGATGAGACTTGACATAATCGTGCCATGCACTTAGCGAGCGGGATCAACAGGGCTGGAGGTCTGCATCGGCTAGAAGATTTCAAGGCATTTTGCAAAGACTGAGAGCAATCCTTCTATAGCTACATGACGCTCACTGCATGCCATCGCCTCGCTGACAGCAATTTCAGGCTCAACGGTAACGCCAGTATGACTCGGTATTGTGACGCTTCCATGTCTTCCTCCTGCCCGCCGTAGTCTTATTGAACTTGTGACCCCTACCCAGTCCACGAGACTTCTTGCCGGTTGCCGTGAGACCTCGAGATTCACGATGCTGAAGTTATGTTAGCCAGAAGAACCAGTGAGTGAGAGGACAAAGTTCTACCTTGTGCACGGGCTTGACGATCCAGTTGATGCGAGGATCGCGGCGGATGGCCTTGTGCTGAGGGTCGACAAGGATGATCTCGAAATATTTGTAGGTCGAGTCTTGGTTGATCCAGTAGGAATTCAACACCCTCAGATTGGCGCAGCGGCGTCCCACGCGTTCTTCGGCGGTGGACTTGAGTGAGCGCTGGTACTTCAGCTGGTTGATACCCTGGTTGGTGGGTTTGCCTTCATGATATTCTCGATCAGCATCTCTCCAAAGACATAGGCAAATCCCTCAAACTGACCGTACGTGGCACCTTTTGGAGCAGGTCGCTTGCGTCCTCCGCGACGAACACGCACGCGGTAGATGACATAACCTTGCTTGGCCTTGTAACCCAGACGACGGGCCTTGTCTGGACGAGATGGACGAGAAGCGCGGTGGATGACGTGCAATTGTCGAAGCTATATTGACGCACTTTCAGCAATGTTCAACGAGTGTATCGCAAGACACAATATGTGCCACAAGATTTTCCCCAGCCATATGTAGATTTGGAGCGGTGCTTGCCTCATTGGACGGCATGAGAGGGTTGTCTTACCTCCCAGCATCGGACGCGCAGTAGGAAACGTAGGACATCGGACTGCTTCTTCTTTTGAAGCTCTTCGACATCTGCAACAACGGTTAGCCCAAGGTAGGGGTACCATATCGCAGGGGAGATCTTTTACATTTGAGGGCACCCATCTGTGCTCACTCTAGGTCAGCCTTGGAACAATCGCAAAATAGTCACACGATAAGTTCAAGTCAAGTAGTACGACTTTAAAGAGCTATTCTGAATGGGATAACATACCTTGACTTGGTTGACGACGATACAGTTATGATGTTCTACTAGAATCGAATTTCTTGTGGGCGGCTCGGCGGCAACAAATTAAGCGAGGCCTCCATCTTGTTCCCCTAGGTGCAAGTTTGCAACCAGCTACCTTATATATTCTTTCAAACTGGACCCCGATGAATTCTGGACAAGCAACTTCACGAGCCATGTTGGCTTTACTCGTATTGAGACTCATGGACTCAACATTGTAGGGTTTTGTGATGCTTAGATCAGCTATGGCTATAGACTACCTTCCATACTGAACAAACTCTTTTCTAGAGTATGAGATATTGCTAGCTTCAAGGAAATGGAATCGCTCTTCTATTACCATAAACACTAATCATCATCCTCCGGAAGGTTCTTGACTGTACGCCGCACACCTCGTTGTGCGTTTTTTACTACCGATGCCCACGTTTTCCCCTTTCGTCCGTCTAACGCCTCGACATTTCCTTTGTTAGCTTCACCCACCACGAATCGATTCCAAAGCTCGGTGTCCAATTCCGACATGTCCCCCTTGACTTGCCCCTTCGAGAGTGTCGGGTCTCCAATGAGAAGTTGCTGTATATCATATTTAATCTTCTCTCCCTGTATGTTGAGAATGCGGTGCAGCGTCTGGCTGTCCTTCTCCCATCCAGACACCATCATCCGCGCCCTTTGTCCAAAAGCGACCTGTTGAGACGCTTTTTCGTAGTGCCCTAGCAATTCTCGCGAAGACGCTATATTGGACTTAGCGCTGTGGTAAATCGCGGATGCTATGCGCTTTGATGTTGGGGGCTGCTTGTCCCCCCTCTCAGCCATCTCCGATCGGTCTGGGTGGGCGTCAAGTATGAACTTGATGAAAGTGTCTTCGAGTTCACGGTCTCGTTGTGTGCTACAGAGCAATTTGATTAGAGCTGTCCAACCTGTAGGCACACAATGCAACATACACGCCGAGAGCCTTCTTCTCGAGTAAAGTGGCCAGCCTTTTCTTCCCCTCCTCAACGGCATTCCTGAGATTTGAGACCGCTGTATGGCTTCTCTTCACAGGTCCCTTCGCTGCAGCCAGGAACTTCCTGCTTGAATCTCAGTCAATCTGTTCAGCACGGAGTAAGAAAAAGCCTACACGCTCGTCGAGTGTCCTAGATCTTCTTCAGAGTCAGGCACGTCTGCCAGTTGAGCAGATGGCCGCGTCGACTTGCTCAATCTAGACTTTTTGGCTCTTGTGGAGTGGTAGTCTGCTTCGTCTACGCGATGAGGATTCAGCTGACAGGACACTGCTGGGATTCGACTTGCACGACAAACCGTTAGACCTTTTCCCAGTCTTCGTCATGACGGATAGATAGGTATTCTTGGGGATGAAGAGAAAATTAATCTCACAGAATGCAAACAAATGGGGAGATTGTCTGGGTTGAGGTGGTAAATAAAGTAGCTTATCGCCCTTTTGGTCGGGCCGTGGGTTACGTCAAGTCAAGGAAGGGCTAGTTTCCATTCGTAATCCAAGCCTGACTGCTTCGTTCTTCGGACGCTTCAAAGTTGCCCGTTCAATCTGAAAGCTATGATTGTGCCCAAGCACAGAGTGTCCTAATGAATCTCTCTTTGAGTAAGGGCAGGCCAACGACACAATTGGAGAACATCGTGAAAGGCTTACGTCAAATTGCATATCATATGTTACCGTTCACCCTCATCTGTCACTTGTTCGAGCTCTTTGCTCGATCGTGAACCTGTGCATCTAGGTAGACATGTGACCTATGACATGTTTCATCTACCTAAGAAGGTATCCGACCACCGCCAATTCAAGCAGCCATCATTTCCCTTCCGTATATGTCATCAATATGGGGCCATAACCGTTCGTGAAGTTGTTCGCCTTGTGGCAAACCATACGTGCCTGAAATACTAGATTTGAGCCAGCATAATCCTCCGAGCGTTACGCAAGGCCATCGCGCAGAGAGCAAGAATCAGATCTGACCGTTTGAGCTTGGTCGTTGTCGATAGAATTGCTACGTATGAGAGAAGAGTCAATAGAAGCGAGCATAAACCACGGGATGCTGGAGATCCCTCCTGATACGGGCACTTTCCACGAATTCGTCCGCTCAAAGCCACTTGTGGACCCCCAACAAACATATCTTGGGGTCAGTGGTGTCAAGGATTTAATGATAGTCCTTGGAACGATTGATTCCAATCCCTTCCGAAAACCTGTGACGCTTGCATCCCGCTATGGCTACTCTGCGGTCTGGCGGTAAAAGAGGACGAGTGGTGAAGATTTGGTGCACCATACCCAGGGGAGTTGAAGGGCGGGTGTATGTTGAGTACCTGATGGAGACCCTGACGGTAGTCTATTGGATACTGGTCTAGCGAGTGGACATCCAGGTCCTGAGGTGGAAATGCTTGTGCGTAGATCTGAGGGAAGGCCATGGGGCCAAGTGAAGCATTATCACGATTGGCGCTCCAAGCGTGGTCGAAGGCGGCTAACGGTGCTTGGTTTGGACCATTTGATGTAGAAGTTGGGAACTGCCTCTGTGGATGGCGATTGGAATACTGATCAGGATCCGCGCTGAAAGCACTAGGCCCAATGCCTCCAGGCAATTGTAATCCTCCTGCCGGCGTCTGAAATGACGCCGGGTTAATTGCAGACATCCAAATACGGGTTTTATAAATCTTGAACAAATCCGTGACTAAGGAATTGAAATTGATATATTCATCAGCGAAGTAGTAAAAGGTAAGCTTCTTCCAGTCCCTAAGATACATTAGCCCCAACTCAAGCTCCGTCTCTCTCATTACTCACATTTGGAACTCGGCTTCCAAGATCTCCATGTTGAGACGATGCTCGACAACTTTCTGCTGGCAGACGCGTTTTGCTTTCGCTTCGTTGCCTTCCTTGTCCCTCAGAGTCTGGATCTCGTGAGGTTGTGCCAATCGTTTGATCATCTTCGGTTTGATTTCGCTGTTTGGAAGGTCCTGTGGACCCACTTGGCCCGGCGAGCCGGTCATCCCTCCGATCGCGTTGTTCGATGTGTTTGATTGACCGTTTGGATTTGGCCCTGCCACTGTCCCGTTTTGACCATGACGAGAAAAGACCATAAGCCAGTTGTAGTGTTCCTGCATATATCGATCCTTCAATTCTTTCGCCTCGGCGAATAGAACACTGTTACTGGCTACAGTCCCAAGGTCTGCACCTCTGTCCGCCTCCACAATTACCAAATCACCTTTCTTCACCTGAAGACCAGTGCCTTCTTGCACGTAGAAAACGTCAGCTCGTTGGGCCTTAAACGTGACAATGTATAGTTGTTGACTGGGGCGCGCTTGTAGATGTCCGAGGTGCTGCGAGCGTCCGTACTGGCTCTGCATATACTCCTGATGATTATTTGCGGAAGAGCTTTGGCCCTCTCCGCTCCGCAATGAGGGATCCCTTCGAGAAAAGTAGGCAACTGCGAAGTTACGGTCGCGTAAATGTTCGAGTTCTAGAAATTGTTCTTGCATAGTTCGAGGTGAATGAAAATGGGTATACTTACTACCATCGCCTTGGGACGGGCGAGCCAATCCATCACTATATCCTCCGGGACTTCCATGTCTACCACTAGATCGGAGACCCGTGTCACCAGCGCCATGCCCGTTCTGCGAGTCACCTGCTGATTCAATCGAATTCTGTCGGGTCGGTACGTCGGCGAAGGAATGACGACGGCTCTGAGGCGCTTCTCCAAGGCCACCGAAGCCTAGCGAGCTTTGCCAGTGTCCTTTTTTGACACTCTCCAGCGTCCTGTTCTCGGGGATGCCTGCTACTGTATACTGCGTACCTGATTTAGTAGCGTACTCACTAGATCTCCTTCCATTCAAACTATCGTATTTGTGCAGGGTGGGGATCTCCGGGTCCTCAAAATCATACAAAGCATACTCTGTCTCTTCGGCCATAGGGTCACGTGAATGTTGAGTGTAGAGCGGACCGGAGCTACGCGATATTTTGCTTGTAATACCAGTAGCTGCTCGATTGCGTAATTTTGCGCTTTCTGATCGTTCGGCAGCTGCCTGCCGGAGGATGGCGTTCTCCATAGCAAGCTGCTGTATCTTGGTGTCCTGTGCTGAAAGCTGAACTTCCGTGTCTGAACCGTCAGAGGTTTCCTCGTCGTCATCGACCTCCCGAAGCTGTTCCAAGAGGGGCGGATCGTGTGACAGATCTCCTAACATGCTTGGACGCGACGGCCTGTGCTGAAGCCCTGCATACGGTGCTCCGTTCCTTGAGCGCCCATAAGCATTGTAGCCACCGTAGTTATTGAGAGGCAAGTTCGAAGACTCTGGGTCCAGTTGACCAACTGAATACGACTGGGATCGATATGTCTTCAGTGTCGGTTGGAGTGGAATTGCGAAGGGGATCGCAGAATCCGCCATGTTTTCTTGACTTAGCGGAGGACTGTGCAGAGGCTCATCGGCGTAAAGACCCGCAGAACCAGGAGGCACCATGCTGGTTGGCGACGGCAGTACTTCAGTCAAACGTTGAGGTGGCCCCTTTTGTGGGTCGTTGTTCCAAATAGTGTTTCCCCACGGAAACGAAGTACTGGTGGCATGGCCACGGCCTACCGTTGGCCCAGTAGTTGATCCAACATTACCTCCCCACAGTGTCTGATCATTAGGAGATGCTGTCGTGTTGGGACTAGCTGGAGTAAATGGCCCGCTGCCGCCCAAAGACCCCTTACGATTTGGCACTTGTTGCACCTCTGTGAGCCACGATAGACGGCGGACTGGCTTCGGTCCTGGATTGCTGGTCACGGGATGCAACCGGAGATGATGATCTTGTTCATCATCAGAAGATACGATTGCCTCGGAGTCCGGTGTAGAACCACGAAATCCAGCTTTGGACCTATCAAGAAAGATTGACGCGCCGCCACCTGGAAAGCCACCGAAGGAAGTGCGCTTTGCTTGGCCTGCCTGGGCCTGCGAACTCGTAGTGGAGGTCATCTTGGGAACCTAGATAATATGATGCTAGATAAGAAAGCTCGTCCACAGGCTTGAGACCATTCCTTGTAGGCGATCTGTGAGGCTTTGTTCAGTCAGGATATTCAATGAGATCTTTAAACTTCGAGACCGCTATGAACGTCAGAAGTCAGTCACACGATGAAAAGTGATTGGCTATAGAAGCTTGAGAGAGGTGATTGTTCAGTGAAGCTTACGGGAATCAGAATGTACGTACTCACATCAGTAATATCCCCTGGCGTATGAGATTGCGCGGGCGGCGACGACACGAAGTGGTTCCAACTGACGAAAGGTGACAGACACAACCCTGATTTTGATGATCGGAGTATGGTCCAACGAGCTTTACATCAATGAATACGACCTGTCGAAACGTAGGTTGAAAGTTCGTCAACAGCTTCATATATCAGCATTCAGCCGCGATGGTATTGATTTGACTTACATCTCACGGATTCTGTGAGTTGATTGCAGGTTTCAACAGAATTTCGTTCTTTGTTCGGCCGTGAAATCCCAAGAGAGCGATATACAGAATTCGTGATAATACAACGATCTAAATGAAGGAGCGTCTCGTTCGAAGTCTATGTTACTCCATCAGTATTGAATTATGACAGTTTGTCGACGCTGATCAAGGCTTTGCAGCTAGAAAGAGGTGTCGTCTTCCTTATGTCCCACATGAACGTCTGATAAATACGAGGCATAGGGAAGCCATTAGAAGCAACAATCTCATTTTGTTGCAGACATGGACCGAGTCATCCAAAGCATGAAGGCAGAGGTAGGGTGTCGTGACAGCGCAACACCGCGTGTGTGAAGTAATAATCACAGGGAAGTAGTAACAACCCACCTAGCAGTTCTAGTCACAGTCTTGTTCAGGGTATCTCTTCCTCTAAATTTTGCGTAAACGGTCGACAATGGACGCCAGCGAGTCAACAGCCCTATCAGTAGTGGTTGGGTATCTTGCATAAGGTAAGTCAGCAAGCTGCTTCAGCAGAAGCGTTTCCAGTGATCGTTCTGCATATTATGAAGATTCCGGGGAAAGGGAACCCGTACCAGAAGGAATCAGCAAGAATGGTAAATCCGAATCTATGTATGCACAGGCGTAATCAAATTTCGTCACAGTCAGAGTCTCCGAATCATATGATGTTCAATTGTGGTGCTTTTAAGCTCTGCCGAGAGTCCCAAAACCAAAACCATGAAAGATTCGTGCAATGTTCGTGATCTTCTTTTGCTAGTCAATTCTTCGGGGCCAAATACTTTGGTAAGACGCGACGGCCCATGAAAGGCACCTAAAACCAGGGAGGCTGCGGACAAGTCTTCAGGTCTTCAGAGTGGCGTTATCGACTGTAAAGATGGCTGGCCTCATGATAGTCGGGAGCTGAAAGCTTGGACGGCTAGATGAGGAAGGAGAGAAACAGCTGTCGTAGTCTTCTGGTTCTCCGACGGACACTGCTCTTGCGCGGGTGTTTCGCTCGGGACGGTTGTGGGGTTGCAGGCGGGAGACACGTTTCCAATAAAACTTCCTCCGGAGCTCCTGTATACCAGGCTATATTCACAACATGTTTCCTCCTAGATGATACGGTTCTCAGAGAGGGCCGGGGGTGTGAATTCGGGGTGGGAATGAGCAGAGAAGGAGAGGAGGTTGAAGGCCAGGATATTCCCCAGGGATCTTGAGGCGCTAAAAGTGAAGGACCCCAGTCGTCCCCGCGGGGTTTCTTCAGTCTAAAAGAGGCGAGAGGCGTTTTTCCAAAATGTGGAGAGAGACTGGAGTCAAGTCTAGAGATGCTGCAATGCACGAGGATCGCCAGAGGAGGGGTAAGCTCGCTCCGTCAGTCCAAGAGTGGCCAATGTCGATCCGATACGCTGGTCTTGGATACATGCAAGTTACCTGCCGGGTTGAAAAGATTTGCATATAGGTATAGGAGTGCCCAAATATTCTGTGGTCCATGAACAAGTCCGGCGGGATTCGATATGGTGGGAAATGTGATCGCACCTAGCGGGGTAATAAACATCGCGCGCAGTCTCAGCTCATTTCGCCCACCACTCAATCGACGTGGAGCCGAGGAGGCATTCAGCATCGCAATTATTCGCAATTCTTAATTCGCGAGGATAGTGGAAGAAATCCTCGCTTGCAAGCTGCAAAGGGTCCAGCTCACAAGCCACAGTTCACAGTTCAGCAGTTCCAGTTGGATCCTACCACTACCCCACACTCCATTCGACGTACCTAAGTACTTACGCACTTACGCACTGCTTGAGTACCCGTGTCCCGTGGACCCGAGAAGCAAAGCGGCATGCACTACTAGCTAGCTACTTTACATTTTATCCTCAAGAAGTTAAGAACAAGAACGTCACAAGGCTCAGACGGCGGTGCTTGTCGATCTCGGAAATGTTCTCAAATGGTCAAAGTCAAAAAGAGCCATGTCTTTCATGCCCATCGTGCGACATCTCCATTCCCAAAACACAATGATCGGAGTTGCTCGGTCTTCGAGCCTGCACAACGAGACGAAGTGGCGCTCAGTTCATCGGTCCAATTCTTCTGGACCTTTGCGCTGGCATGTCTAGACGGTCCTGGGAAAAGATTCCAGACGATTCGCACGCGAATTGTAATCGAAGCCAGCACCGCCAGGCGAGCGGTTTTGAAAGGCCGTTCTAGGCTCGAGGGGCAGGTCCAAAGTCCCCAACCTCTCGCTGTATACTAAATACCCTGAAGGGACACTTGCGGTGTTACCAAAATTCCATGTTCGTTGTTTTACACTTCAGGCTTCCGCCGCAATGGCGTCTGTTTCCTTCCGTCCATTCAACTTTGCCTCGAACTTAGCAACCTTTTGCATAGCTATCTCTTCCTCTTGATCAAGCACTCCTGTAACATTTTTGACTTCGTACATCTGTGGTGAATGACCGTCAGTACAGATACAAAGCTTCAGGACAAGCAGTGCAAAGCATAAGCATGCTCTCGATGCCAGCTCTCGATGCCATCTCTCAAAGCTACCGTGCTTGAATCACACGTTCTACAAGCACCACGAAGCTTGAGAAAAACGCTGCCATTTTTCAAGCCCCGAAACTCAATATCGCCCCATCTTCTTGAATCGCTGGTCGAATCCTGATTTCGAGAAGTTCCTAGATCATGCCTACCACTTCGCTATCCTCCTCATTATTCAAGCGTATCTTGGTCCCCTCCTTCTTGGCTGGCTTCAGTGGACTTATCCTCGATCGTATTGACAATCTGCTTGCCCGAAGTGACTGCTTCTGTGATCAAGCTGAAGACCTCTGGTCTGACGTGCGCCCATATGGCATCAGGGGCTTTCATGACAGTAAATAGATCTAGCCCATAACGTATTGAAGTAATTCCATCTACGTTCAGCAATCGCGCAGCTAAAGGCGAAGGGTGTGGAGGCGCCAATGCGGATCTGGGCGACAGATAGTCAAGAAAGGACGACGATAAATCCTCAGGTATAATGGTGTGACTGGGAAGAAATTTCAGTGCCTTCGATGGTTCAGCAGCTGATACTGGTCGTGAGGGGTCGTTTGCTCACATCAGTGTTTGGTATATTCTCCGTTTGGATGAATGTCGTTCGAATTGCCCCAGCAAGAAGATGCCGTTGGACTGCGGGTTTCAGTTTTAACAAATCAACTCGTGTACTTGAAGCTGTCAAGGTGATCGATTTGGAATGTTGACGAATTGGGACTGCTCGCGACGCTGTTACCGAAAATTGCAACTCTCATAGATTGGAAAGAGGCTCGATGACAATGATCGGCATATTGGAGAGACAATTAGGAGACTTAATTCTGCTTGAAGAGTCAATGTTGAGGCGATCGAGGCGATAATGGTGAGGATATTGAGCAGCTTAAGACGTCATTTTTACGTCTTGTAGGTAGGTACCTACTATGTAGGTAATTGTAAAGCTGCGCAGTCAGGTGGCTAACCCAAAATTGATTAGCGATATCGGGACGGGCTATCTAGGGCAAAACTTTCCTCTTTTCTAATGAGCCAATCTTCAAGCATTATTCAGGTGTTCAAGGAAACGTAACGCCGTGCACCTTCCTAAACAGTGCTTGTCTGGCAGGTGCATCTAAACAATGTCGGTCATGTGTGGAGTGTGCGACGTCCAAATTGCTAGGTACAAATGCCTGTCCTGTCAATTTCATCAGTACGTATCTGTGATTGGTTTCCTGGAATTGGACAGGCTGAAACCTCAAAGCTGCTCTATTGAGTGCTACAAGAGCCACCGGTCCACTCACGCTGATGTACCCTCTCCAGCCGCAATTCAGTCGACTCCGAATGGATTGCCTCCGAAGCCCCCAACAGCAGTAGAGTTCACTGGCGCGTCAAATTCTCATGTTAATGGCAATGGCCCTTCATTTGGAACCTATTCCCCATCTGTTCTTGAGTCATCTGCCGATCTTCAGATACTATACACTCGATATCCTCAGCTGCGAGATCAGCTCAAAGAGATATACAAAGCCGCAATTAAACCTCCGGATGATGAGCTGGATGGCCAAACCCTCAGCAATGAGCGCCGCGATCGAGGGCATGGACGAGGAAGGAACAGGGCACCGGTTCGTGACGGGAGGACAGCGGCAACATGGTCTCGACATAAAGGTATCAAGTCTGGCATCCACCGGTTAAGGATGCTAAGGAATGTCAAAGGTGAGGATGGAGATGGATTAAGAGAATTCTCGAAAACTGTTACAAACCCTTTCTCGAAAAGCCGACAACCATAGCGCCTGAAAATCTTTTTACCTTCTCAATGTCCAAGCAATTTTGAGGCAATCTGTCCAGGATATGGGCTGGACGTAAACCTATGCATAACAGTGGGTGGCCGTCCAGGTGGTTCCTGTGCAAGCTTGTTTTTCCCGTCACAATAACAGTCCGCAGGTGGCAAGTCAAGGCCTCAGCCTCATCAACCAAAAGTCACTGATCAAACCATCTGTTCTGCGTACTCGAAACAGTTTAAGAAATTTGATAGATTCTGTTCCAGGAAATTGAGTATGACACCCCACGCCGCGGACGCCTCGCTAAGTGTCTGTAAAGACACACATCATGTCTACATCATATTTCGTGCACTTGCTAATGCCAATCCCACTGGTCATTCTCTCTTAACGCTGACTCACATCCTACACTTCTCGTTTCCCTTCAAGATCAAATGCTGCTCACAGCGAACCGTTTGACAGATTCTATTTCGTGCCACTTTCACCGCTGGAACCAACTGAATTTTTTCCTGGTGTTTTCTCCGAGGCCTTGCCCCTCTAAACGTATGCTGCGCTCATAAAGCTCCTTGCAAATGCCGCGTCAGCTTCAGATCCCTAAGTTCGCAGGTAATCGCCAAAGAATAAAACAGAACGGCTTGCGAATTGGGGCAGCCGAACATAACGCAAGACGGAAACAGCAGCTTAGCAGAAGGAGGGTTAGAACTACCGCACTCACATCTTCATCCTCGCAAAACCGTCCATCAAGTACTAATCGCTGCACCTCTTCATTCTTGTTGATCGTTGGATAAGGGACCTCTTGACTTTTCTGAATGCCTATGATTACCTCCCCCATGATCTCGAACTTTTTCCAATTGATGCGCTCGCCTTCTGCGCCGGCGACGTATGTTCGGTTGCCTTGCTCAGCAAGGACAAGATCTCGTAGGTGAAGCGGAAGGAATGGGATGCGCTGAGTTGGAGTATTGGTCCAAGCCAAGCGATATGCGGAGTGACTCTTTTGAGATCCCATGAGTATTTCGAGGCGCATGAATTGTTTCTGCGCCGGTGCTGGGATCAGCTCTCGGGTCTGCGCTAACCGATGCACCGCTATGCTATTTATCCCAGAGATCACCGCTCCAAGCGAATTGTAATTATTCAGGTAACGCAATTTCCACGCTATACTCATGAATTTCTCCAGGGCTCTTGCTCTGTGTTTCGGCTTGTCGCGAAGGAGTATGACATTGGCGACCCAGAAGGCGACATGATTGAACTGATGTATCATTCTATTGAAGTGCTCGAGGCTTTTGCACTGCTCCTTTTGGTCACTTGCAAGACTCACGTGTCTTATGAGATCGCGGGGTCTAATAGAACAATACATGATCCAGTCAATGCGTGTGAGTTCTCGGGCAATTTCTGCTTCCGGAATGTCCATGAACTGATGCCACTGAACCTTTGTGAGTAAATGCCGAGATATTGGAGTCAAGAGCTGCGCTTGGTGCTGGGCATTTTCAAGCGTGTTGAGGAGTGTCTGGAACGAGCCGGTAGATTGGCTGTCTGATCTACTGATGCTAGGCACCAATGATGGTGTCCCTGAGATCCTAGTAGGCTGAGCTTTCTCTGGTCCTACGTTTTCGACGATGTCCTCCGTAGACGAATCCGCAGTAAGTGTTGGAGACTCTGCGTTGAGCGTCGAGGCCGCACTTTGAACCGAAGACATGGTCACAAAGCTTTCCGTGGTGTTTGCACGACTTCTACTTTTATCAGAGCATGCCCATTGGCTGTCATCATCCTCCGCAACCGCATCCAAATGTGGACTAATTTCTTTGCTAGCGATCGCGTACTCTGGACACGCCGTTAAATTTTGCACAAAAATTGTTATGGCCCGACGAGTCAGAGGGTGAGCAAAGTCACCGGGATAATCCGAAGCCCAATCTCTCAGAATGGTAAGATACCTTAAATGCGAAGCCATGCGGGTCAGATGAGGAAGATCTCGATTGTTCAAATCTTCGAAGCGACGGACAATGGCCTCGATCAGTAAAGAAGGCGGAGCGAACTTGCGATATAAGCACAAGAAGATGGCTGCAAACTTCGAATCCGATTTTGACATAGGTTGTGCCAAAAGCCTATCAACTAAGTATTCGAAAGTAACCCCTGACTCCTTGGCGTCGTCATCTTCCGTTTCTGCATATTTGCTGTTCTGAGGGCTAAGAAGATCTTGATCAGCTACGCAGCTTCTTTGCACGTCGCGACTGGCTTGGCGTGGATCCGAGACATTAGCTGATATAGCCGGAGCTTGATGCCTGGTTGGTACATCGAACTGATTTGGGCGAAGATCGCCTAGATCTTGGTCTTCCATGCTCCTGATATGCGACACAAGGCCGTAATCGCTGTCGTTTTGGGACCCTTGTGAGTCGCGCGACAGCTCGCTACGAAGGGATACTTCTGGGTCTCTACGGTTTTGTTTCGGCCTTCTCGAGGATGCGGCTTGAGAGTCGTTAGCCGCGGTCGTCCCGGATGATGGTGACAATAGTGCGACTGGTTCCATACATCGCGCCACAAGATCCGGCCCTTCGGAAGAAGCTCGTCCATGCTTGCTCCTAGCGTGAGTTGGATGTAACAAAGGACGTGTATCGCCGTCAATTGTAGTATGTGTGGTTGTTAGAGCCCGAGGTCGTGTAGGGTACTTTGACGTGTGGAATTCTGTGGGACTCATCAGTCAAGCCATACAGTATCATCTCATGCCACACTATGTCAATGCAGACGTGCCTAATTGATCTAAGCAAGTAAAGGAAGAAGCTCACCGCGCCTTTCCTCCACGATGTTCCGCAAGATGATAGAGATGCATCTTTTGTGCGTCTCAGGTGCAGACAATGAGACGGGGAAAGACTCGATGCCCGTGACAGTATTGCAAAGCTCCTCTACCATGTCATGATCCACCTCCCAGGATCCACGTGGACTATCAGACTTTGCAGATACGAGTACCGTGGGAACACCGTCTTTGGACAATGCTTCTAGAGATGGCATGTAATGTAAGTCACTGCTTGCTTTCAACCAATTATCCCTGGATAACATAGACCAATTCCCATCTTTTCATCGTCTCATTTGGAAGGAAGAAATGCAAACGCCCGAAAGACTCACTTAGTAATGCTGGGATACGAGCTATACTACTCTGATCCATGACATTGTACAGAGCCAACACTCCGTCAATTTTCGGCGTGTTATGGTCCCCCACTTTCGTAGGCCAGCGTACACTCTGATTCGCGGTGATCTCCAAATTTTCGAAGCCCAACTCAAGCAGTCTAACGATTGATATTTTGCCCTCCAAGGATACCTTTTTACTGGAAACGGGTGATGTTGACGGCTTCTTGAGATCTAACGATGAGCGCACGAAAGTGGACTTTCCAACGGCTGGAGCACCCAGCACCGCAAGGGTGACTTCCTGAACATCCCCTGCCTTCGCATCAGGGTCAGCAAAGTCATTCAACTTTTATCAAGATTAGAGTATCTTTACATGGCCATTGCCGCTGTAGTGATGTGCATGCACGACAGGTTCGTTCGAGATTGGATGAGAAGGCGGCTCCAAAAGCCTCAGGCTAGGTTCCGAAGTCTGACTTTCCCTCCTGACCTTGCCCACGGATGTCTGTTGGGGAGTCCTCTGCCGGTGTTGCTCTTCGATTTGAGGGACTCCCAAAGGTGCGGATTTCACACGCTCTTTATACTGCGGACGCGCCGCTGAGCTTGAGCCAGGAAGGTTCTGAGAAGTTCGCGAGCTTCTGGAAACTCCTCCGTAGGACCTAGTCTTTTTTGACGATTTTCGTCCCTCCATTACAAGGATGGGGTCAGCATGTTTTGATGCATCCTATCGAGTTGAGGTAGAAGCACGTGGACCCTGGGGAAACCCTCAGTCTTCAGCTTGGTAGTATCAGAAGCTATCAGGTGAAGCCTGGAACGACATCGCGGGTGGTTTCATTCAAGCACGAATGCTTGCGGACTGGGAGCAAGATCAGTGCAAACTTGAATGCATTTCCGGATTTACGGTATGGAACGTAAGGTAGGTAGGTAGTCTCGGTCGATGTAATCTTAGGTAATTAACAGATGCACTATCTACGGAGTAACCCGGTTTTAAAAGTTCAGATACATACACCTAAGTATGTAACATAAGTAGAAACATCATCCTTCGCATTCTCCACTATGCGGCTCGAAGTGCTTGGTTCGTATTAGGTTCGATCCCTAGTGGCGCTGGTACAATGGTGTTGCGGTGCTTCTTATTTTCTCACTACTTTTGGGAGCAGTGCATCTTGTCATTTACGCTCTACTTGACTTCACCCCCGTATTTGCATGCCCTAAAATCCAATAATTCCAGAACCCAAGAAAAATTCACCTACTGTACATAGAGATACCTGTTCATGCTTCTAAGCGACGGTCTTAGTGATTATTACAGCGGCAAACCAACGCACCGTTCTGAAGTCGACGCCCCGATGTCCACAGACAACGCTCGACAGACTTTTGGTGCCTCGATAAACGGGAGCGGCAATTTCTGTACGTGTCTATATTAACGGATGTATATATTAGGCACGATGTGGGTTTAGGGTCACGAAATATTCTCCGCCGTCCTGGTGTAGTGGTAGCATTTGTCGTATCCAGCTGAACGCCTATACATGACAAGACCGAGGTTCGAATCCTTGGGACGGAATCCTTTTTGTTGAGTCCCCTTCTTCTTTAGTTGCTGGCGATTAAGGAATCTACCTAATGCACAAATGGAAGACTTCCCCAGTCGCAGTTCGCCTGTTCATCTCAAGCCACGTAGCTTTTATAGAGCCAAAGGCATTTGATTTTCAACGGTCCATCGTCTACATTTGCTTGATTAACGGAGCGATATAATCAATATGCTGATTCTGATCCAGATACGACCAACATGTGCGCGGGCCTAAAGATTTCACAGCAGAGTCAAAGTCTCAGCCTCCAAAGCCCGTTTGAGGGTAGCAATCCAAAATGCATTGCTTTGTCCACGGCCACTTCCTTCGAAATCCACCCTGATGAATGCCGTCTGCTCGTGGCATGAGCTTACTGTCGAACTTCGCATGCAGATCTTACAAGCATCACCGTCAAAACAGATGGAGCAAAAATTGCGTTGTTGAGGTACCTTGCGTGGCTTCCTGCAGAAACTACAGATCCAAGATGGGTACCTTCTACCATGTTCAATGAGTAGATGCATTGCAAGGTCTGACCGACCAAGGAAAGCGGCAGATTTTCCTAGGCACAGGAAGGTTTCGTTGTCAGAATCGTTACCGAGTCCATCGCCTTCAAGTTGTGAAAGACCTATATTGATTCTCTGGTAGATTAGGTCTAGCCTTTTTGATCTATTCGTTTGTGTTTCATCCAGGCTTTTCAGAGCAGTGACTGCTGGCCGTGATCCAAGCCATAATGCCCAGTCAGAGGCCAACCAACCATCTTTGTCACGGACGAGGACACTGCGACCATCGTCAGCAAGGATCTGCACTGCCTTGGTTTCGTTGTTGATGGTAGCCGCATGAAGAGGGGTACGGCCTTTTTCATCTTGGGCCACGGGGCTCGCGTGCATCTTTAACATTATAGCCACCAGTCCGCTCCATCCCCTCAGCGCAACCCAATGGAGCAAAGTTCTCTTTCGATCATCATCTTGATTCAGATCAAATTTGCCGCGTCTAAGAAGCGCTAGCACAAATTCTTCTCGGTGCCAAAAAGCTGCACTCTGGATAGGCGTCAATCCGTTTCGATCGCGAAAATCTGGGTCCGCGCCGCTTTCGAGAAGCATGAGAGCAACACTCTTTCGACCTTTGATAGCCGCAAAATGCAATGCTGTCCTTCTGTCGTCGCTGCTATGAGAGTCAATCTTCTCGCCTTGCTTCAGCCAATATGCGACCATCTTCTCGTCTCCTTTTCCAGCAGTCCGCTGTAGATAATTCCTTCTCTTGAGATGGTTGTCAGGATCATTGTTTCTGGCTTGCCAAATTATCTCCACAACGCCTAAATGTCCGTTTTCCACGGCCCAGTCGAGTGCAGTCCAACCGCACTTATCCGTCAGCTCTGTATTGATTAGCTCCATTAGCAGAATCTTTGCAATGTCTGTGTGGCCTTCCATGGACGCTACATGAAGAAGAGTCCGTCCGTTTTTGTCTCGCAATTCTTCCAAGTCTTTGAGTGTTGGTCCTGCTATAGCTGCATTTTCTAGACTCTTCGATCCCATGACAGGTGGTGCCGACTTGATGGCTGTCAGCAATAGCTGAAAAACTTCAATATTACATTCTTTTGCTCCCGCATGCATGGCTGTCTCTCTGCGATAGTCAGGCTGAATTGGATTTGCCTTCCAAGAAAGTAATATGTCCACGATATCTGAGTGTTGACCTTGGACACCTCTATGCAGTGCGGTACGCCCCTTCTTATCCAGCGAATCAACAACTGCATTCTCTGTAAGGAGAAATCGTACGACTTCTACATGCCCTTCCAAAGCAGCTAGATGGAGTGGCGTTTCGCCAAGTTTGTTCTTTTGGTTCAGGGTGGAGTGCCTCTTAGCAAGAAGCTCGGCTATGTGCTTATAACCCCGCTGTGCAGCGTGGTGAATAGGAAGCCGACCGCTGTTGTCACCTAAGGGGTCGTCTGCCCCCTTCTCAAGAAACAGTCTCACAGCGCTGACCCAGCCTTTGCTTACTGCCCAAGTAAGTGGTGTCCATCCGTTTTCGTCCTTGACATTTATGGTTGCCCCATTCTTTAGCAATTCTAGTATTATCAATTCTAACCCGAACGCTGATGCAACATGAATCGCTGATAAAGCTTTTGGAAAACGTTGGGTGTACTCACGCCCCTGAATCGTAGGATGGCACCACCTCTGAACAGAAGACATTAATTTTGCATTGTCTTCGAGCAGTTGAAGAGCGAGGAATTGGACAGATTCATCTTCGCTCTCTCGTACGTGGTCTCCCCAGTGATGAGCGGCGTAATCGAAGAATGGTAGCTCGTGAAGACGGCTATCCATTTCTTCATCTGTTGAGCACGGCCCTTTGGCGAGCACGTCAAAGGACAGATACGTTAGACAGGTTTTCGAGATTTCTTGCTGAGCTCTGGGGAATAGTTTCAGGCGATTTCTTTCAAAGTAAATCTGTGTTGTTTCGTGCACCGGACGAATAATTTGGCTCTGTTGATCGACGGCGACAAGACCAGCGCAAACTGATACCAGGCGGGTTAAAGCCGGCAGACCGGATTTGTCCAGTTCTCTAGAGCCTAGCTCAACAGCAAGCGCTTGGCGAAGTTCTGTCACAGTTAACGGCCTCAATGCAAACGATATCCACGAGAGAACCTGCTTGGCACGGATACGGTGCTGATCCGGCTGCCTCTCAACCCTTCTTATAGCATCGTCATAGGAAGCTTCAAGCTCGATAGGTAGGCGCCTTAGAGCCTGAAGTACAGCCTTAGGGTTATCGAGCTCAATGAGAGATTTCAGGTGGAGCTCCGTGAGCAAAAACCTACCGAGTTGGTGAATTAAACTTTTCGGCCTTCACCTGAATTCACTTACATGCCACAAGACCTTTGCACAAGCGTGCCCACAATCTTTTCACGAAGAGTGTCATCTTCATTGACAAAATCAGCCAATTCCACCTCTTCTTTTATGCGATCTTGCACATAGCTTCTGATATCGGCTTCGTCTGCGCGAATTTCCAGCCGCCGAGATGATGCAAAACAATGTTCAATGTAGGGCAAGTCCCGCGAAGTTACCAAAATGCGGATGTCAGGTAATTTGGTGAGAGGTCTGATGAAGCCGTTCAGAATTGCCGGGTCGCATTCGTCCACTGCGTCAATGACAATGAACACTCTGGCAAAGGATGCGGCAATGGATCTCAGTATGGCCAGGCCCTCTTCCCGTCCCAGTCGCATCTCGGCCTTCACGTGATCCTCATATAGCGCTTCAATGTATTTTGGGATGTCACCTATTTGTTGGAGAAGTTGTTGAAGGAGTCTTGACACCAATTTTTCGGCAGTTTGATTCTGTTGGTTTTTATAATTGCAGTATATGTGTGCGATTCCGAAGTTTTCTTGGAGTTTCTTTTTGCGTTGCACGAGAAAATCCACAACTATCGAACTGAAAGGGACTTGGTCAGTTGCTGAAAACAATACGTATAAATGCAAGAATATTACCAAAGAACGGTCTTGCCAGATCCAGCTGCTAGGAGTTTAGCACTGGGTCAGGACTTCATTCCGGAAAGAGCACATACGAATGCCTGGACACCATAGAATCCTGTCGGATGCGTCCAGCCGTTCCAGCCAGCTACAAAAATGAACGTGCTGTAGAAACCATTCTCCGGTTCCTTTGTGCCTTCTCTCAAAGATATCTTCGTGTTTGATCCCAAAATCTAGCGGATTCAACCACCTCAGCATCTCTTGATTCACTGCGTCAGCCGGGGTTATTGCTCTTGTCTGGCTCGGTCCTTGGTATTGTAGTTAGTAGCATATATGAAAGAAAAGGCTCCCATTCTAGTTGTCCCTACCATGGTAATTCTGATCGACAATCCGTGGAGCATCTTCGGCCATTCCCTCTACCACGGCGCAAACAATCTTAAAATTCGGGTCGTCATGTCCCCAGAACTTGTTAAGTCCGGAATGATCTGTAAGCAAATACATCATATCGCTTCCTTCACGTACCGCCGAATGTTGGTGGACGACCTGCGTTCCCACTTGAGAGCGATCAATGATATAGGTGCCTTACCTACCTCAACTTTGACCAAACCACCCGCATATTCTGCTGGAAATTTTTCGTAGAAACACATTATACTTAGGTGCTTATAGCCTGCAGCGAAGTCGATTGATAGCGCCCAAAGTTCTTGGCCCGTTGGTCTCATAGAGTCTAGCAAGACAGAATCGTTTTGCTTTAGCATGGCAATGAAAGCTCCATAGCCTGCTATATCTGTGCCCCCATGGGGTGTGCCGAGAAATATGATACCGGTAGTTGACCGTTTTATATCCTCACAGCCGGGTCGATTACTTGCTAGGACGAGTGCCTAGCATAGCTGTCAATGCAGCCCCGTCAGAAGTGTCAGCAGATTTGCGAACCTGTTTAATGACCAGACCACCCATGCTATGACCAATGAAGATGATCGGTCGACGAGCGGCCTAATGTTCGTCATTAGAGCTTTTACGCCAGGCTGGAAGTGAGCGCTTACATTTATTTTTCGTCGATCTAGCTGCAGCGCATTTAACAGTCTCCCGCCTAACTCGCGCAAACTTGTCTTAACCCCTTTCTTATGGACATACCAGCCAGAAAGATAGCTAAATGTGGCAATTCTCGCATTCTTGATATAGCTTGGAAGCAGATCTCTGAGCCACATCACTTCCTCGGTCATCGTGCTATCTCTCTTTCCTGGAACCCTTTTGACCCAAGTGTAGTAGGGGTTTGCGCCCAACCCCTGAACAGCGATGATACTTATTTATAAGCAGTTTGTTTGCGGAAGATGCAACTTTTTGAACTTACTCGATTTGGTTTTTTTCACCGCTTTGTTTATCATCCTGATCCAGAGATCCGGCAGCCCACACGTGGAGGTCCATAATCTCATCCTCTGTTGGAGACGTCATACTGTCAACCTTCGTGCTCACACGAGAAGTCAGAGGTAGATGTTTGAGTCAAAAGCTACAGTAGCAGAGTACCCCAGATAATTGTTACCGCTATGGCTCGAATTATAGGTAGTGAAAGGAGAAACAAGACGGAAGATGATGCACTGGGGTAAGAAGACTTGATTGAATTTTATGGAACGAGGAAGCAGCCATACTTGGGTATGATTAGATCTATACCCCTCGCAAACTAAAGGTTGAGTGGCAGCCTGGCAGGAGATTGATTGGGTGCCCCCCTGTCACCCAGCTCGCAGCCCGCACCCTAAAAACGGCATCCTCGGGGGAACACCGCACTGAGCTGGTGGCAGATTCCCGTCTTCTTCTGGCGCCAAGACTTCAGTCAAGCCTCATTTCTACCATTTTGGCATTTATTCTCACGGTAGCAGCTAGATTGGTTGATATTACTGGTGGATGTCAATGCCACGGTATGAACTTTTATGGGGGGCGCAGCAGAGGGCCAGTGCCAAGAATTCTCGTGGGGGTTGAATAGGTATGCTAATTAGATAAGCAAGCATCCCGGGTCTGGGGAACCCGGCGAGCCCGGGAGCCGATGCATCTGGCTGGGCCTTTGACGCCTGGTCACTACCACCACTACAAGTCATCATTATCCAGCTGAAGTGGCCAGCAAGAAGTCAGCGCTCTTGATTATATCTGTCGAATGATGACAAGAGATGGCCTAAGACTCCTATCGGGCTTGTTGTCACACGAAACCTGTCGAGTCCCCTGAAACCCGCGATTGTGCGTAGAGCAGATCAGTCGAACAGACACAACTGCCACATGTGCTCACAGCCCAATTGGAAGCTCCATGAAATACCTCGCATAAATTGCGCGTTACCTCCAATTCAGCTCTACCGCCATACCAAGCTTTCAGCAATTTGTCTTACCATCAGGTGCGCTGCTCCAAATAGGTGCAATCAGAGAGGTCGAAGGCTCGTGAATTCTATTAATTCCAGCACGAAGAAAATCCTTCAGAGTCCATATATCACTTTGTTTGAACTACTCTACTCGCACACATTGCCAATCGTTAACGGCTTGATATCCATAAACTTTCGGTTGACAGCCATCCACGACAGCCACGTGTTCATGACAGCTTGCCTACAATGCCTGTATTTTCTCCATCCAGATTAGCTGCACGGGGCGAGACGATTGATCTCACCGCTACTGCTTCAGCGTCTTCGTCGAGTGTGGCGCCATCAGGACATCCAACCCACCTGATAGACTTGACAATGCCGCATCCAGTACCAGCTGCACCTCGAGATCATATGCATTCAGTTGTAGCTCTTCTTCGACCTGAGACCATTGATCTGACTCAGGACAAGTCTGATGTTCGTCGAAAAGGGAGAGCCGCAAAAGATACCAATTCTCCATCACGGAAAGCTCAGTCGTCTCTATCACAAAGCAGCAACATCAAAGTTGAACAAACGCACGGTCCGATTGTCACAGAATTTCTCCAGCGTTCCCATCAACGGGCAAGGGAGCCGAGCATGAGCAGCATCTCGTTAGCTTGGAGTCAAACCTGCCAATCAGACACATCAGTAGTTGGCCAGCAGCAAGCTCAAACATCCAGGAGGAAACATTTCAAACCCTTCCCGTTCATGGACTTTCCGCCAGAGATCCGTAATTGCATTTACAAAATGCTACTTGCAGCTTCGAAAATTCCGATTGAATTTCCAGAGCCTACAGGCCGTAATCGTGCTCTTCGTGCTGCGAATTGGGAGAAATGCACAACCTGGAAGATGAAAAGAACGTATAAAACAATCTTTCTCGAAATTCTTAGGGTGTCTAAACAATTGCACGCTGAGGCCAGCGGCATTTTCTATGGTTGCAATGTATTCAAATATCGGAGCGACTACGGTACGTATACCAAGTAATGATAATCCTTTTCTATTGGGCGCACGCCAGTCTCATGTCGGATCACAGGGAAAGGGCCCCGTCAAGCGGTGTTACCTTTACCGACCCGTCAATTACAATTACTCAAGCACATCAAAGTATCGGTCATCTCTGGAAGCCCTCATGTTGGGCAAGACCAGTGGGTGGCCGACCTTGTCAAACGGTTTGTGGAGGACCAATTGAGGTTGGAAACTTTTGAGATGACTTGGTTTGGCTGGAAGCGATATCATCTTAGAGCGGGTGGTCTAGTATGTCAGGCACTTCTATGTCTAGATGTCGAAAGACATTTTCTCATCAAGGTCACAGGGGAGGCGCGAATGGAGAAAAAGATGGAGGAAGAATTGGAACGAGTTCTCCGGTCCAAGCGGGTGGAGGTTGTCCGGCCTGTCAAGCCTATCACGGGAGAAGAGCTGACTGACGAAGATGAGGCACAAGCGGGTTGAGAGGCATTCCTCTCTCCGTGCCTAGCAGGATGTTCAATAAGGTGGGAGTATTCAATGTTGGCTTTGTTGGACTGATGCACAGCGATCGGCTTTCATCCCGTCACAAGACATTCACAATTGGCTGTAAAAGAAATATGAGCAGAACATTTGGCAGATCCAAATTACTCACACTGCAGAATGACATGCTCAACGGTTGGTTTCTCCGTAGTAGAGAACCCCCCCGAAAATCCGCTTCCCGACTCCCTTTACTCTTGGAGTGATACCTGAACGAGGGTCTTTTTGATGAAGTTATCGAAAAACGCCAGACTGAAGCCGATGAGTTCTACTGGAGAATCGGTCCGCTGCCCATGAGTGACGACTTACGCAACATCCAGCGTCAGGCGTTGTCAGGCATGTTGTGGTGCAAGCAATATTACCATTTCGTCTGGGATCAGTGGGCCAATGGGGATAAGGGATAGATACCACCACCACCCAGCAGAAAGGGAGTTAGAAATAGCAAATGGCGTCATCTTTTCATCGACGACATCCTCTCCATTCCAGATTCATGGGAGTACCCATTCTTTGCTGCATGGGATACGGCTTCCCATTGCATCCCATTAGCAATGGTTGACCCAGAGTTTGCCAAGAAACAATTAGATCTTCTAACGCGAGAATGGTATATGCATCCGACGGACAGCTTCCTGCAAACTAATGGAATTTTGGAGGTGAAAAACTCGTCTTGCTCTCTTGTTTGAAATCTTTTCCCTACTCCTGGTGCTCCCATCCCGTTGCTCTCCGTCTTTTCCTAACTTTTCCTTGGCCTATCTTTGTCCGGGCCAAATCAAGAACCGGCAACATTTTGCTAACCTTGGATGCAGACGTTAATCCTCCAGTCCGTACGTACATTTCAAAGCTCACTCTTCACGTGTGATTTTAATATTGAGTTACAAGGCATGTCTCAGGAGTAAAGGGGACCATTCTACTCCCGATGCCTGCCTTACAACTCTCCTTACCTGCATCAAAAAATAAATGCTGACTTTGCAAAGACGCATGGGCAGCCTTTTGTGTATTCAAGATCGAGCGGAAATTATACGGCCGATCAGACTTGGACTTTCTCGGTAAGGCTTTGGAGACTTTGGTTTTGTCTCTATTGAGAAATGCTAACGCCAAAATCCCTTAGGGAGGGTATTCCAAAAGCTTCTGCTCAATTTTACATAGTGGGTGAATTGAAAGGACCACAATGACAAGGGTGTCTTTGAGGGTGGCTTTTTTAGGCCTTGATAACATCGGATTGTTTAATTGCTCGGAACCTTTACCTACGGGCGGCGTCCTTGAACAAGCGGACAGTACCGGATGGATGGCTTTTTACTGTCTGTCGATGCTGAACATTGCTCTCAAGCTGGCAAAGCACTATTGGATATATGAAGACATTGCGTCTAAATTCTTTAAGTACTTCATTCTGACCAGCAATGCCATGACCTACCGCTCGTCTTCCGCAGGGGAGGAAGTGTCCTTATGGAATGAGACAGATGGTTTCTACTACTATGACGCCGTCTCTTGGGGCGGTCCCTGGACCAAACAGCTTCCTATTCGATCACTCGTAGGCCTTATACCTCTGTTTGCCTTCTTGACACTAGGAACTTGAAATTATCAACAGACTCCCTTCCTTTAAGAAACGGTTACTATGGTTCATCGAGAACAATAATGACAATGCCGAGAGTAATATCGCCTCCCTAAAAAGGAGAGGAAAGGAAGACAGACTCCTGTTGTCATTAGTCAACAAGGAACGTCTAGTCCAGATACTAAAAAGGATGCTAGACGAGACGGAATTCATTGCAGCACATGGCATTCGCTCGCTCTTGAAATACCATAAAGAAAATCCATATTCAATGGATGTCAATGGACAGCATTTTCAAATTGGCTATGTGCTTGGCGACTCCAACGGCGGTCTGTTTGGTGGCAACAGGTAAGCCGCACTTGGCATATTCAAAATCCTCTGTGTCTCTTGGCATAGAGATCCGTCGCACGCCACCATAGATTTTTGTACTGTACCATGAGCATCGACTCCAAATATTCAACCAACAATAGCAAATCTTTGTCCATCTGAAGCTTTAAAAAGCTCAGCTCCATTAATAACACTCCGGCAGGCTTTTCAGCCTCTTATTTGCTATGCCTCTTCCCCTTGGTATATATGCTAAGGCCAAAGCTGAGCATCTTCTCCACTCATATTGGAAGCCTTCTGCAATTGCAAATGAGCTACGTTCTACTGGTGTACAATGTAGCACTTGCACTGTTCAGAGCTGGAATCAGCGTCTACAAATGTATCGCACCATGGGCCCTTTACCTCACGCTCAGTCTGCCGGCTGCCCTCGTCAAATCACTACTGCTGCAAAGGAGGCTCTTTTAGAGTATCAAAGTCAAAGGCCATGGTCCTATCTAGATGAGCTGGCTGTCTTTCTAGAAAAAGAGTGGGAATTTCAGTCAGCCAGCCCACAATCAGCCGTGTATTGAAAGAGAGCAGAATCAGTTGTAAGAAAGGGCAAAGGATAGGCAATACTCAGAGTCCAGAATTGCGAGTAGAGTGGCGGGCCTTTATGCATGATGTGACAGCAGAGCAGTTAGTCTTCCTTGACGAGTCAATCTTCAAAGCGCAAACTGGCTGGCAATGTATGGCATACGCACCAATAAGTGTTAGTAGCGGAGTGTCGTCCGCCGCCACAGTAGGCGTGCGCCACAAAGCCGTGCCACGACTTAGCCGGATTAGGCTTAGCATGAAGAGGGAACAAAATCCCGTTCCATCGATCCAGCTTTCCATTTCCATAGATCCGACTTCCCATGACTGCCTATTGAAGGCATGCGACCGTGGGACCATGACGCTGCGGTAAGGGGTTGGATGACGCACGGGCATGCTTGGCGAACATATTGCTACTGGCGATGCCCCCAAGATTCTTCTTAGGATTCTCAAGAATTAGTCTACTACTGATAGCCCTATATACAAATATACTGCTATCGCTACTGAGTTCACATTGCTACATACTACCCTAGGCTATCTACTACCCTACTCGTAGGCCAGTCTAACAATAGGTCAGCCGGTTTGGTGAGGTGGCAGCTGAGCCCTTGGCGCGTTTGGGAGGCATGGCTGATAGAAATGAGATTTGTATAACTTCAACTGTAATTATGAGTATTTGCGGGACAACTTTAGTTGAGATTTGTGGGCTACAGTGGTGACGGTATGAAAATCTATGGTGGCAGGGTGCGACGGATCTCCATGCCAAGAGATGCAGAGGATTTTGAATATGCCAAACGCCATTCCGGTACCAGTACCCAAATAAAGCTTATGAAATTGCAAAAGTAATTGGAGAGACCTTATTTGGTTGGCTGTCAACTTTCTATTTATAGAATCACTACTTAAATTTTACATGTTTTATGGCAAATTGTTAGAGATTGAGTGCCAAACAGGCACAAATTGTGGCCGCACCATTTGCTCCGCTCATAGTGGTCCGCAACTCAAAGACACGTTTCTTTGTAATCTGACTCCCTACCTTGCAACCATCATCATTCCACCACATTATGGCATTAGCTTATTCTGAACAAGAGGATCTCGTTCAAAAAGCAATATCTAAGTATGAGGACAGGCTTTTTCCCAATGCTTCAGCGGCTGCTAAGCATTACAAGCTCAAGCCTTGACGCATGCAGAGACAACTTTGAGGACAAGCTTCCAAAAGTACTTGCACACCTATACACACACGGCTTTCCCAGGCTCAAGAACAACCATTATGTGATTATGTTGACCACCTAGACCACATTAAGCACATCTGTGGTGCTGCAGAGTACATCCTCAAAATTGCGTCGGATCCTGATCATCCCCCTCAACCTCTTGGTCAAGATTGGGTCTCATGCTTCTTTGAACGGCACACTGAATACCACAAACATAAACAAAAACCTCTCAGTGCAGAATGCAAGAAAGTGCATAAAGAAGCAAGCATTCAAGATGCGTATAGGAAATTTCAACAAGGTGTTCAAGAGAAAAGCGCACAATTTCAGGATATTTAGAACATGAACAAGACGGGCTTTCAAATTGAGTGCGAGATTGCACATTGTGTAGTTACATTAGACAAAAGCAAGCCTCTACAATTTGTGGATCCTGACAATCATGACTACATTACTTCAGTATAATGCATCAGTACGGAAGGCTGGAGTATGCCACTATTTGTGATTTTGAAAAGCGCTCATATCCTTCACAAATGGAGCAAGAATGACTTGCCAGCTGAGACTGTACTGGCTGTTTCACCAACTGGATATTCAAATGATTGACTGATATATGACTGGCTACTATGCAACTGTCAAAGAGAAGAGTAGAGAGTCTTGATTCTGGATGGCTTTGGAAGCCATTACACGTATGAGTTTCATAAATTTGCACAATAAACAAAAATTGATTTGTTTGTACTTCCTCTATATTCCACGCACGTTACACAACCATTGGATGTTGGTTGTTTTTAGCCCTTTAAACACCATCATTCAGAGACTGTGGACATGGTTGCACGTCTTGGCAGTAGCAACTTTGGTTGACTAGATTTTCTTGCCGCTTTTAATTGGATACAATCTCAAATATTTACCTCCAATACTATTATATTGGCTTTCAAAAAGACGGGATTTGTACCTTACAACTTGGAGATGGTACTTACAAAAATCCAAAGTCTAAAGTGAGCAACTACTCCTGAGAGCCAGCCAATATTGACTGTACTAGCTCAAACACCTTATTCTGCTCAAGATGTGATTAAGTTTGGTTAATGGTTTCAGGATCTTCTTTTTATTTTAATTTTTTTATTTCTTCATTTCTGTATGCAGCTAAGGGCTATGACAACTATAAACAAATAATCATGGGTCTAGCTGGTCACATAGCCATGTGACCACCAAACCACCTTTAGACACTGAACTTGCCCCCATTTCCTGGTAACATAATTATTTAGGATCTACTTGCCAAGTAGGCATTTGTGATCCCTCAGGGAATGAGAAAGCCTTTAGCCCTATTTGTGAAGAGTTTTATTGCCAATGGCTTCTCAAGATCAATTGCCGAGCGGGATTTTGAGAACATCCACAAAGAGGCTGTGTCTTTCTTGTTAGTTTCTGCTAGCTGAATCTGAAGGCTCAGTGGTGTTGGCTGCCAAGGAGGATATGGTCTCAAGTAGGGTTGAATGGTGATGTTGCTGTCTGTTTCCAGTATCTGATTCAAACTGGCTAGATTCCTGATCGACTGTTTTTTTCTTCTTTTCTTTATTTCTGTATGCAGAAGTAGCAACCAGGAAATGGATACTTGGTGAAGCAGGTATGCCAGAAGATGATGCAAGGGGATGGGGACAGTTGAAATGGGAGTAGGATGAAGGAATGAGAGGAAGAGGAGAATAATTGTGTTACTAGGAAATGGGGACAAATTCAGTATCTAAAGGTGGTTTGGTGGTCACATGGCTATATCCTTTGTGTAAGACTTGCTTTGGGCTATGGCATTCAAGGTAATTGCCCCAATCCTTTCTCAGCTTTTGAAATGAGCCGACACTGACTTAATTCAAGAAACAGTATTGGAAGCTCTGATCCTGATCCCAAAGTTGACCAAGACTCAAGTTCCATCTCTGACTGATGGGCCGCCAGGAAGAAGGAAGAGGAAAATTGCGCTTTTTCTCACACCAATGCTCCGCGGATTTTACAAGTCTTGTAAATTGACTCTATGCGTAGATTAAAATTTCCTACAATGTAGAGCATTTGCTGCCTACCTACCTTGAGGCACCCTACGGTAGAAATTCAGTGGTATGGGTGCTAGCCACTTACTAGAAGCCTAGCTGGGATTTGGGTGTGGGCTTGAAAACTAACAAAGGGATGCAGAGGACGCATTGCAATAATAATCATGAGAGACTCTCTGGAAATGCAGCGCTGCTGCTAAGACAAGATCAAAAGAGATAGTAAAAGCGGCAAAGACTTCAATTATTAAGACAATTCTTTCTCTTTTGTCAGACAATGATGACTACTATTGGCTTGAGGAGAGTGTTCCAAAGACAAAGCCTCAACCTCAGCTGCCCAACAGCTTCTGTGGAGACAATAAAGCAAACTCTTGCCCCAATTGCAAAGCCACTTACCAAAGAACAACCTCCAAGTCGCAAGAGAAAAGCAAAAGCCGCTGCATTAGCTACTATATCAGAGATGCAAAGCAAGAGTAAGCCGCCGCTGCCACAAGACTCTGATAGTAGTGAAGTAGATGAGAAATCTCAACGCAGTTGTTGGAAATCAACTACTTGGTTTCACCCCCAAATGCAATTCCCTGCCGGATGCAATTGTAGGGTTAGGGCTTTCCTCCACCAACTATCCCTCCTACCATTTGTAGCAGTACCACTACAATAAGTAATACAGTACTGAATATGGTCTATTTAACCCTGATAAGACTATGTCTATTTACCTGAATTACTGAATATGTCAAATAAGAGTAGATTGCTACGTTGGAATATCAAAATGTACCTTAGTAGAGCCATGGCTCGGGGCTAGCCCAGGGGCCCCGGGTCGATCTGCACATGGAGAATATTGCTTTACTCCAGGATAGCAGTCTACGCTAATTTTGTATATTCAGTACACATGTAAGTAATTATAGTCTTAGCTAGGCTAGATAGACCATATTCAGTATTATATATTGTAGTGGTACTGCTACAAGTGGTAGGAGGGATATTTGGTGGGGGAAAGCCCTAACCCTACAATTACATCCGGCAGGGAATTGCATCCAGGGGTGAAACTGAGTAAGGGGTGCCTTGCTATGGCAGAATCTCTATTTGAATCAGCTAAGATAGATGACTCCCGGCAGAGAGATCATGTTAAAGCAGAGATAGAAGAGCATTGACAGAGATTTGAACTTGAAAAGCAACAACGTGATCAACACCATGCTGCTGAAATGGCTCGCTCTCAGATTCTAATTAATGAGAGCAAGTTGTGTTACCAGGAAATGGGGGCAAGTTCGGTGTCTAAAGGTGTTAGACTGGCCTATAGATGGAACAGTAGGTAGCCTAAGGGTGATGTGTAGCAATGTTTATATAAGGCTATCAATGATAAAAGTAATTCTTAAGGATCTCAAGAAGAATCTTGGGGACATTGCCAGTAGCAATATGTATGCCAAGCACGCCTGTGCACCTCACCCCTTAGCCGGCATGTTGTCGACCCACTGTCCCGTGCCGCAATAGGCTATACATGGGCAGGCCTGAGCAAGGGAGCAATATCATTTGTCCGTTGCTTTGCTTAGCCCCATGTAACATCATTGTGGCACAGAGGCATGGCGCAGACCTGCTGTCTGTGGCGCAACTCAATGACATTTGGGCTTCTGATTATGCACAAGATTTTTGACATTAAATAGAGTATTGTATACAGATTGGTCAACCTTGAAAGGATGTCCAGAACGCAATTTTCTATGTCTTCTAGTACTGAGGGCACCCTTCAGCTTTCTAAGCTGTAGCCAATCTCCGCCTGTACTTGTCAGGATATTCTTTTCAATACAGATATCTTTGATTGTTTTCCCATGCTCCGCTTGAGTATCAATAGCCTCAAAAAACTTGGCTTTCTTATGAGTTGTAGCCTCCTGATGGTAAGGAAGACGCAAAGGTGTGTGGGAAGGCTCCATAGTTGATTATTTGAGTTTTTACAGGAGTGTTCATATTTTTTTAGTGGGATGTCTACAGTAGCCAGCTAAACTTTGCAATCCGGTGACTTTTGACACCTCTGAGTAATGCTGATTGAAAGAGGATGAAAGCATGTCCAGTATTGTGAACAATCTTAGCAATCAGTCTGTTTGAGCCGCATTGATGGCTTGCACCTAATACTCTATCTGTATCTGCATCAAAGAACTCATAGAAACTGAGATAATCTTTCCCATGCGGATTGAAATTGAAAATGTCATTGCCATCATTGATGAAGTGTCTACTATCATTTTCACAAGTGAAAAGATGCTGCAGTCTATGCTGAATCTCTTCTGCAATTTGGCCTAGATGCATGGATATTCCCGATTCTAAGACAAATTTTGAATTCACAACTAATTGTGGCTGCACCCTTTGCTCCGCTCATAGTGGCCTGCAACTCAAAGACGCATAATTCTACATCATCCTTCCTTATTTTACCAAGAAACACACCCCAGTTACCATGCACTAGCTTCCATAGTCCATAATCCAGACGGCAGATATGACCCTTGATGGCCTTGTTGGCCTTTTCTTTGTCCAATCCCAGGCCTTCTGTGCCTTCTCTTTGGCTGTTTTCCTCCACCACAGAGAGAGATTTGCATATCTGATTGATAGACATCTATCCACCCTTCTGAGCAACAGACGGTCCCAGCAAGTGATTTACATGCCCTCTTGACCACAGCAAAATGCCATAACAAGCTGATTCTGGAATTATTTGGCAAGCCACATGACAATGACATCTTCTACATAAATGGATCACAGATATGCAACAGCATTGGTGCAGCAGTTATCCATGGAGCAACCAGCCAAAAGTGGAATCTGGGATCACAAGTGGACAGCTATGATGCAGAGATATGGGCTATTCAAAAGGCATTGGAACAGGTTATTGAAGAGAAATCATTTGGAAAATCACAGGCCTAAAATGTGTGGGTCTTCTCAGACAGTCAAGAGGGCCTGCGGCTGATTGGCAAGAACCAATTTGGGCAAGGAGCAGTTCACCAGTCAGTCAACACCTTGGCTGCAATGAGATACATTGTGCATCTACACTGGGTATCTGGTCATAACAATATTCCAGGAAATGAGGCTGCAGATAAGGCAGCCAAGGATTCCCTGAAAGACCTGCCAACAGCTAATACATGGATCTCAACCAGCTGTATTCAGAGGCAAATCAGGGCCAACACCATATATCAGTGGAGATGTCACTATAACAAGACCAAAACAGACAAACACTACCAACAGTTTGACAGACAACCAGGAGACCATAGGCTGCAATGGCTAAAAGGAGTTGATCAACTGATATTCTCAATACTTCAACAACTGACATTTGGGCATGGCTACTTCAGGAGACAGGACCTATCAATCAGGAATCAAGAATGTGCAGGATATGCCACAGGCCAGAGACACCAAAGCACTTGTTGATGGAGTGCAGGAACAACAACAGTGAAAAACATGAACTGCGCAAGAATCTGGGTAATTTTAGGTTGCCTACACTGTTGACCACCAAGAAAGGTATTGAGAACACCATCCAATACCTACAGAAGACCAGAATTGCAACCAGGAAATGGATACTTGGTGAAGCTGGTATGGCAGAAGATGATGCAGGGGGATGGGGACAGTTGGAATGGGAGTAGGATGAGGGAATGAGAGGAAGAGGAGAATAATTGTGTTACCAGGAAATGGGGGCAAGTTCAGTGTCTAAAGGTGGTTTGTTATTTATTCATAATTGTCATAGCCCTTGGTTGCATACAGAAATGAAGAAATAAAATAGATATTGAGAGCAAGGAGAGAGCCAATGAGAGTAAAGAGAGGCTCTTGCTTTCAATTGGAGCTACAGAAGCAAAGCTCAGAATAGCAAGGATATAGACTCAATGATGAAATAGTGGATGTCAACTTGACTAAAGAGAGTGTACTTCAGTCTAGTCTATCTTACCAAGTACCATTGCTCTAACAGCTTCTCTTTTGTCATGACCTTGAAGCTGTTATTGAGGTGTAAGACTAAGAACATACTTATCATTGTCCTCTTCAGTCCAGCATCCTTCATCTTTAGTCCAAGCATCATCAAGCCCTAATAGTATATTGTGAAGAACAACACAAGCAGTAATCCATATACAAAGAAACTCATACTGTTTGTTGCTACTCAATACAAGTCTCAACCCAGTACAGAGGTCGGCGTAGAAAGTGCTGGACAGCGCTAGTACCAGCCCTAACCCTATCTTCGGAAGATAGCCCTCTATTAGAGTACCCATGAGTTATTGTAGGCTGAATTTTGGGGATCTCTTCTGGGCTGGTATTGGGCCATGACCCCAATACTGGGCTTGGATTAGGCTCAGGTCAGGCGCAGTTGCAAAGCAGATCTATGCGTATTGTCAGGGCAACCCTTTAGGCAAGGCGATATCCAAACGCTTGGCGTCCAGGATTTTCTACGCCAACCTCTGTAAGACTCTTCTATCTGCCTTTGAGAATGCCAAATGCATACTCAATATCTACCCTAACACTAGAGAGTTATCTATTGAATTGTCAAATTCTCCTCTGTCTTGTATGTGGGGCTTTGTAAGGTGGGACTAAGTACTATGTGCTTGTGTATGCACTATCTGTAGCATTTGAGAAACCCGTAAGCATGTAGGTAAATTTCTTTGATGAGTCACACGCTCCACAAAGATCAATAGCATATCTCTTTTTCCTGTTCCAAAAGGATTCACTATCAAATACTCTGCCAGGCTTGTACTGTAGTACAATGTCTGTACTGTCAGCCTTTCCTATTGTCTCAAGAAAACAAAGCTGAAATAGAGCTACTATAATTCTCTTTGTGCAATCACTTATGTGTCCCTCAGATACACCCCATTGGCTTGCTGATGGACAAAAGCTGCTTGCACTTCCATCATGTGCTAGCTTCCACAATGCAATTTTGAGTTGTGTCTCAACAGGAGCTTGCTGATAGGTGGAGTTATTGTAGAAGACCAAGTTATTTAGGTTCATGCGTAAGAAGGTCCGCCATCAAGCATTGGCATACTGAGGGAGAATACTCTGTGCCCAGTCTTATTTGGGCACAAGCAGTTGCAGCTCCATGTACCGCTCCTTAGAAAAAGCCTCATGTACTGCCAGCCATTTTCTTTTCATTGGGTGTTAGCTGCCTCTTCTTACATGGCTGACAACATAGAGATTAAATAGCTCTTGCCTGCATATTTCTTTGTCTGACAGGCAAGGCATGAGGGAAGAATCAGCGGAGAGGAATGGGCTGCAGAGAAGGATTAATCTACGATTTACGGCAAAGGATCTCGGGCTAAGCTTAGGCCATGACTCAGCAGAAATTTTTAAAAACCAATTGAAACAAGCCTATTGGGTAGTGGGGTGTTCAGGGTGATCCATTTGACCACAGCCAAAAGCCTGAAAATTTCAAAATCTGAACAATTTTCAAAAAGTGGTCTGAAACTCCCCATCAATCAGGAATCAAAAATGTGCAGGACTTGCCACAGGCCAGAGACATCAAACAACCTATTGATAGAGTGCAAGAACACCAACAGGGAAAGATATGAGCTGCGCAAGAACCTAGATAAGTAGTTTTAAGCTGCCTACACTGTTGACCACCAAGAAGGGTATTAAGAATACCATTCAAGACCTACAGAAGACTAGAATTGCAGATAGAAAATGGATACTTGGTTGATTTGTAAGTTAGTTATTTTATTAAGGCTATGTAAGCCCAGAGGACGGAGCTACCCCACCAGGAAACCTACAAGGAATTGAACCCATAAGTCGCTTGCGCCCTAGCGTTTTTTGGGACAGCCATGCGCAAAGCCCTTTTTTGGAAAGGCAATACCAGGCCGGCCCATCTAGACTCAACACTGCCTCACATACCTAAGGGAAAACAAAAGAAACTAATCTATCTAAGCGCTATTCCGCCCAAGGTCCCGGGCCTAGCCCTCTCACTGATCTCGTCCAGCTCGTTCTGGGTCATCTCATTGAAGCCTTCTGTTTTGTTGGGCTCCACAATGCGCTCTATACCCTTGTTGTAGGCGTTATCCGTGTTGGGATCTCCTTGAAGACACTTGGGGCCCTTTTGAACCTTTAGCATCTGGGGAGATTTGCCCCATAACCTTTCAAAGACTTCAAAGCTGTAGTCCTTACTTCGGTATCTCTCATAGATGCACAGAATACAATCAATGAGGATCTGCCTTTGCACCAGCATTCTATAGTAGCCGCAAGCAGGTGCCGGGCTCCAGTACTTGATTGGCTTGCCAAAGCTGTGTGAGAGGTGACACTTCCATAGGGCCCAAAAAGCTAATTGGTAGAGAATGTCCCACCTCCGTTTATCCAGCCCTTTGAGATTTGGGCTGAGAGCCATGAACGCAATCATCTCACTGATTGTTTGAGTTTTGGGCATGGGGGATTTGAACAATTGCGACCACAGCGTACTGAACTCTCCCCACACCGCCTTTGAAACTGTACATTCAATCCATATATGGGGAAGGGATTGGTCAACGCTGTGGATAGGGCATTGCTGCTGCAGGTACGGAATCCAGGTTAGATTTGATCCCGTCCGTACCTTCTTATGGAGAAGTCTCTACAACAAGTCTCCAATCCTGGGAGTTCCAAACTTATTTCAAGCCGCTGCCCACATCCTTCCTTCTTTGATGAGTGGTCCACCAAATCTGTTCTGGAATGCCAGTATTGGGTCTTGTGTTCTTTCACTAAAGTTGGTGCCTTGAAGCCTGCTATCTAGTAGGTATCGATACGCTTGACGGAAGTTTACATCCCCAATGAAGACCGGTTGGTCTGCGCTCCCCATGAAAAATTCTTTTCTTTGCCTTTGGCCGGGGAGCCAGGAATGCTCTTGCCCTGAGAGCATGGGGCGCCATACTTCAGGGATGCAGCTCAGAATGAGCCTTCTAATTGCATTCTGTACTGTGGACACTGCAGGTGAATTGGTTGTACCAGAGGGAACAATAGGCAGTTGGCGCACTGGATCCCAGATGTGACCAAATACCCGTGCTCCGCAATCCCAAAGGTCTTTCCACACTGCAGAGTTGAACTTCTTTGCATCTCCAGCCCCTAGGTTCTTCCCTAGGCACATGGAAATGGGTACTTGGTAAAACAGGTATGCCAGAAGATGATGCAGGGGGTGGGAGACAGTTGGAACAGGATTAGCATGAGGGGAGAAGAGAAAGAGGAGAAAGATTGTGTTACTAGGAAATAGGGGCAAGTTCAGTGTCTAAAGGTGGTTTGGTAGTCACATGGCTATGTGACCAGCTAGACTCATGATTATTTTTTCATAGCTGTCATAGCCCTTGGCTGCATACAGAAATGAAGAAATAAAATTAAAAAAGTAGATATCTGTGAACTCAACAGGATTTTGGAAACAGACTCATACCCGCTTCCTCTGCAATCCAATATTATAGCACTGTTGCTGGGGTACAAGTATTTATCCACAATTGATGCCTTGGGTTGGTTCCAAGTTTACAGTAGTAAGTCACAGGGGAAAGGAAGAATCTGCTGTCGCTCTCATGGGCTACAAGGGATCTCTGCCCTACGTTCAGACTGATGCTATGCTACGGCCCTTCAAGGGCTTTGCCAAGACATTCAATGACAACATCTATCAGCGTGTCTAGTTTCTTCCTTCCTTTGCCATGCTGCCTAGTTCTTTGTTATCCATGAGGTCTTATACCTCATGGACTCCCACCATAGATCACTATGCTTTCTATCATCACTGCTGTACACCTTGCTGAGAGGTTATGAGCTTCCAGCACAACCCCAGGACAGAGGGGAGACAACTCCACCACAACACAACCCCAAGATAGAGGGGAAACAACCATACCACAAAACTACCTTCACTTTTACTATTGGTGTAGTATTTAGTTCGCGGTGGCGCCCGATCTTGGCCGGCGGCCGCCTCCCACAATTATGTCGCAATTTGCAATCAACAGAGAATAACCACAACCACTTGAATATCATACATCTTGCTCTTGCTATCATGGCTAATGAGTACAACTTCATATGTAAGAAGAGCGCTAAATTTCTCCCGCTTACTACAGATTCACCTGATACTGGTGATAGGTGGGGGATTGCTTTGTTATTAATATGAAGAACAGTCTCATGCGGGCTGGATTCGAGAATACAATCTCCAACGCTTTTTTGCTCGTCAATCTCTGGAATGCTCTCTTGGTTGGCACATATGAGGTTGTATTAAGGCCATTGGGGAGGCATATCAATGGGATCAGGGCAGTGGTATGTGCTTAGAAGGTAGACTAGTGGTAGAGATAATTCAAGAGGAAGAGATTAAAACCACTGATGCTGAAAGCTCCGGGGTAGAGGAGGTACCTGAACACTCCAATCAGAGTTGTTATCATTTGAGAGCTCGAGGTCCAAGTACCTAATTGCGCACTGAAAATCACTCAGCCATGGAAGTCATTATCTCCTTTGGCATTGATGATTTTCTGTAGCTTGTTGGGAATGTTATCAAACCATTGATTTATCAACTGTTGATCTAGATTCTTCTATGAGCGTTCTCATTGAGAGCATGCTTCTGATTAGTCAGAGGAGACTCCACGGCATTGCCCTTCCTTGAGCGTAATATCTTTTCTTTCCCAAGACCAAGCTTGCTTGATAGCATTGCCTTCCAGGGTATGAGGCAGTAAATCCTTGAGATGGGCAATGTTATTATCTTTAAAGACAGAGGCATTGTGAGAACTCCAATGTGATCTTGCTCTGTCTTCATAGATAATCCATTCACGCTCAAGGTACTTCTTGCGGAGTTCTTTTATCCATGCCACAAGCTTGGCAAGGCCTCTTTCTTGATGTACTCGTGGGCATGGAAACAAATAACGGATTTCGCGTTTTGCATCAAAACTCAATGCTTTGTAAACCATACTACACAAAAACATAGGTAATAAACTTACCTACAGTTTTTACACACAATTCTTATTTATAGATTACAAAAACTCATACGCAAGCTCTATATACTAAAATCAAATTTACGTTGTCTGTACAGAGTGTAAGTGACTCAAAATGAAAAAAAATGCGAGAATCGTCAAATTTGGCACGTAAAAACCACTTTAGCTTGATAACCAAACTTCATCAATCTTCCACACCATTATACAAATTCTTGATAGATTTGTGAAGAGGTAGAATTAAAATTTAGATGTGAATTAAATTATCAATAGACTCTTATATATGTAGGTTCCTTGGTTGTGGTTGAGAATGATACATAGAATACCTTAATTTAGGTGCAAAACGCGAAATCCGTCATTTGTTTCTGAGCCCACAAGTACCAATCAGTCAATTCCACCTCTTGATTGATCGCCTCAAGTCTTCAAATGTTTCTTGGCAAATTTGTTGATTTGAGCTGCTTTTCCACCCCTATGTTTACCGGTCTTAGGATTGGTGGCTAAGGCCTCTGTAGCCATGTATGCAAGCCAGATGTTGGGCTTTTTCTGAGCGTTCTCAAGGTCCAAATCATGTTGCCAACATTGTTTTTCCTCCTCTGTCTCAGTCTTGTAGAAATGTACCGGACCTTTCACATTATATCTAAAGCAAGCCCAAATCATTCCCATACTATAACCAAAATCATATCCTTGTGATATTTCTCATCCACTTAACCCCAACCTCTGATTTGCCCACGTACTTCTAAGCCTCAAATACTTGCTTCATCTGTGAATATGACTTTGCGCCAGTGAAAATAGCGGTATTTCAAAGCAAATGCGTAGCGCTCCTCCTTTTCAGCTTTGGTAAGTCTTGTTTTCCAGCCTGTTTTTTGCTGAGCAAGACCTTTATTGTACATGAGATTCTGAAAGAGCTCTATTAAAATAGGGGTTTTCACGTTGAATTTTTGAATCTAGAAGCTCTGGGGATTCTTTGGGAAAAAAAGTGCGAGAAGTGGGGTTGTTGTGAGAACCCCGGGCTTGAAGGCAGAGACTTTGAATTCGGATGTCAAAAGTTCTACGGAGCTTGGATTGAGCCCTAACCCTACTTCTAGAAAGTGACCCTGTAGCAAGGGGCCAAGGGCCTTAACATCATTTTTCTTGGGTGCTCAGAGATTGAATTTTAGGGACCATCTGTAGGCCTAATAGGTGCAAAGGGCCCCCAACTTGCCTCAGTTCAGGCCCAATACCAAATCAATTTAAGCGCATTGTCCAGGCTCCCAGGCCCAAGCCTGGTAACTCTTTCTGCAGGGCGCTATCCAAGATCTTGGCTTCCAGGACTTTTTGGTGCCGACCTCCGTATCACAGGTGCTTCATGGAGCAGCGATGCATGCATCCTCGATCCTACAGTCCAAAAAGTAGTCGGGCTACATGATTGATGGTGCAATGGTGTAAAGTGTTGATAAATTTGATAGAATCTACCCACTGAGTCCACTGTCACTAGCCTGACTTTAAAAAAAAGCCGAATTATTTGGAGTTTACAGAGCCTCTGAGTCCGGGATTCTGCGGCTTGGGGATTTGCGGGTTTTCGAACTTTCGGACTTTTTGCCACCAACTGTTGGTGGCAAAAAGTCCGAAAGTTCGAATTATTTGGGGTTCTTGCGCTTTTTGGAAGCACTTTCGCGCAACGTGAAAACCCCTAATACAGAGATTCAGATGATTGATGTGCTCTTGCCCAGTTTTCATTTGTGTGATACGTGAGGAAGTAACATATCTAGCCAAAGCATCTGCTTGATCTGGTTCTGAAGCTTTGGAACAACCTGATTTTGGAGCGCCCTGAAAATTGGTGATATCCTGAAGAGCATGGCCATGAATTTTAGCCTGCTTTTGAGTCTTATTTGCGACGCTTTTTATAGTATTTTCAGGTAGATCAGTACCCTGCTCTTTCAGCTTGGCTTTGGTTTCAGAGGCTGATTTCTTCTGTGTAATGTAGAGGTCTGCTGCAAGAATTTTGTCCCTTAAGGAGGTATAGTGTTTGACAGGCTTGTTGCTCTTCTTGTTGACATGCACACATTCTTCTGTGGCTGCACAACCTTTGGTTTTCCGTTTTTTCCTAGTAGCCATGGCCTTGAGGAGGGGAGAGGATAGAAAGAAGCCTTTGGCAATGGCAAGGTATGTTGATAAGCCATTATGTGATCTAAGATGGCTCTTGTTTAGGTGGGAATTGCCATAGAAACAAGAGCGCGCAGCTAGATGCTTGGGTCCTACATGCCACCAGGAACTAAATACTAGCCCAATAATACCGCCCACCAGCCCTTACCCACATCACCATGCCTAATGGTGGACATAACATTGGGGACCCTCAGACAGTCCCCACTACTCTGCCTTCAGGAACGTCTCAAACACTCTATTCTAGACTCCACATTCACAAGACCAAGAGGCCAGTCTGAATCTGTTTGGAATGGATGAGGAAAAGTCCCTTGACCTCACACCAGAAGAAACACAACTAATGCACAAGTATCTTCAAAGTCTTTGAGCCCAGGGAAAGAAACCTGAACAACAGGCTGCTGGATTACAATACTCACTCAAGAAGAAGCCATTCACATTTGTCATGCCCAAATCAACACTGCATGTTCCTACACTGAAAGGTGCATCCAATTTGGATTGCTGGTACAATTGTGTTACAAGGAAAAAGGGGCAAATTCAACATCTAAAAGTGGTTTGGTGGTCACATGGCTATGTGACCAGCCAGACTCATGATCATTTGTTCATAGTTGTCATAGCCCCTAGTTGCGTACAGAAATAAAGAAGAAAAAAGAAAAAAAAGGGATTACTAGTACCAATCAATGTGCGGCTGCTGTCAAATTGCAGGCATACACTATATTCTTACTGGTAAAATGACATCATCTCAGGACAATGATGACAATGAGTTCACCCACTGAGAGGCAGCCAACTCATGGATTGAAGGCAACAATTTTTTTCTTTTTTTCTTTTTCTTCATTTCTGTATGCAGCCAAGGGCTATGACAACTATGAACAAATAATCATGGATCTGGCTGGTCACATAGCCATGTGACCACTAAACCACCTTTAGACACTGAACTTGCCCCCATTTCCTGATAACACAATTATTCTCCTCTTCCCCTCATCCTGTATGTCTTTTGAATCCAATGGTCATACTCACATTGCCGCTATCAGTGGAGGTTACAACATGATCAAAGCACTAGAAAGTGCTTACAAGTCTAAAGGGTACACCTCCCGTGAAGTCCTATGGAGGACTATCAGCCGAGCATGTCCAGCCGACTAAAAATTCTCAGTCACTGACTATGGAGGCTATAAAAAAGGCTAGAACCAAACTTGCCAAATTAGGCCATTATTAGTCTTCTCGTACGCGAACCAAGTAGATGTGGGACTGATTGTTTGGGCGATCTCAACGCCAGGGTAGCTGGGCCAATAGACCGAGTAGAGGCCTGAACAGGCGTACTGACATACCCTAGCGCTAAGAAAAACTCCCACACCAAGCAAAGTCCTCGTAGAGGACGCCTGCACTAGCAAGAGGGGGACGGAGGATGCTGTTGCTGGTGCTGACGTGACGCAGCGAGTATGCAAGCTGGGTGAGTCACTATGTATAGACAGTAGGAGTCTGACTTCCATCTTCCAAGTAGTTGGATCTCATGGTCGCTGAGGCCAGCCATACATGCTGAAGTTGCCGCTCCCCGACAGAAGGAGTGACCTGAGAAGTGGCCTTGTGTCCCAATAGACGTCAAGCATACTTGTAGTGCTTGTGTAACTCTGTCTCTTGTGAATGAGGTATGGATCCCTAAATCAAACAGCGGTGATGTTGGCAGCGCTGACCACTTCTTGAAAAGATGTCAAAGTGCCTTTACAGCGCATGCTTTGTTGTCTGTAGCGGCAATTGTGAGCGTGACCCCTTGCCTAAATGGATCTGTTTTAGACGCCGGGAGAGTTAACTCAAGGTGGTCCTTGTGCAGTGTCACTGAACGACGGGTGAGAAACCACTGGCTAAAGTCTTTGGCCTGACAATCAATGTCTAGATAGGTAAACTCCCCTACCCTAAGGAATGCCGCAAAGGCAAGGCAGAACGCCGCTTGAAACGTGGCACCGCCTTTTGTATAAGAATCAAACTGTAACAGGATCTGTAGAAGAATGTCTTTGGTAATTGGTTGTTGTTCCCTGGTGCCTGCTTCTCCTCAAAGCCAACGGATGCCAGCCACAATCTGTTCCAATTGAGGACTATGGAACATAATGAGGTCCTCATAGCCTCTATCGATATGAGCTAATCTCAGTCCGGCAAGGTAACCCTTGATTGTCTTGGCTTTGCATGTGTTGCTGAGCTCTGCCACCCAAGTAGATAACGTATTAAAAGACGCCGGGAAAGGGGGTGTCCCATGATGCAATGCACAGTGAGCACTGTAGGACTTTATTGATGTGGAATACGTCTTCCTTGTCTTGCAAGCTAGCCCCCACCACAGCAAACAGGCAATGTCTCTTGGCATTGAGGTTTGGTGATACCAGTCCTTGGGCGGATCTCTCCCTAGTTCTGCTTTGGGATGTTCAAGCACCTGAGCTGTGGGTATGTGTCAGCTACTTTTTGATAACGGAATCGTGATAAATCATCAGCTAGCTGGTTTTCCTTGGTAGGAATCCATGTTGGAATCACTATCACATCATGCGTGGCCATCAGCATAGCAATTTGTTGTAATGGGGACATAGCAGAGCCACAGATAGAGGATTTCTGGAGGCCATAGACACAATCCTCATTGTCACAATATAGAATCACTTGCTGGCCTTGGAGTTGGTCTAACCACAGCTGAAGTGCATGACTGATAGCCCTCATTTCCTTGTACTGTATGTCTTTGTAGCAATGTTGAGTAGGAACAGGCACACTGAAGACATCCTGTTCTTGAATTGAAACTAAGATCTCTGCTTGTCTTGAGATATGACCTCCCATGCCCAGTTTTCTGGAGGCGTCCGTCCAAATATACTAAGTCTGACGGTTGGCAACCTGATGCAGTAGTTTGAGGCCATTCTATTCCTTGAGAAAGGACTGCCACCACAAGAGATCTGCTCTCATACTAGACATGATACATAGAATAGCCACTGGCTTTCTGATAGCGTCAAACAGTCGTCTCAAGAAAGCCCTGCCTGGAACTACCACTTTGGCAGCAAAGGACAAGAACCCAACTGCCAACTCTAGCTCACGATGTGGGATTGTTGACCTTCCCAATAGATTGTCTACTGTGTTCTTTGCTCTTGTCAACTTGTCAAGCGGGAGTTGGCCTGCATGAGAATGCTGTCAAGCTTGATTCCCAAAAAGTCTGCAATATGACCTGTGATTGACTTTGTGGTATTGACTACCAAGCCAAGCTCTGTACATAGCTGATCAAGGTTTTGTCCATAAGATTTGGCATCTGCTTTTGGTAGAAGGACAGCAAAGAAGTTGTCCAGATAGTAGAGTACAGTCGCCCAATGCAGGACTGCAATCAAGATCCAATGAAGTGCTTTGGCAAATAAATCAAATATGAAAGGTGATGTTCAAAGGCCAAATGGTAGAAATTGTTCCATCCAGTAAACATCCTCACAAAAGAAGCCCAAAAGCCATTGGTTGGAAGTAGCTACTGGGATATGTCAAAAAGCATCTTTGAGATCTTGCTTGACAAATATTGCCTGTTAGCCTTGTTGCAGCAATGCTTCCACTGCCTTATCAAATGTTGTGTACTCCAATGTATCCCAGTCTTGAGGTATCCCATCATTCACTGAGCTGCCATGTGGGAAAGAGAGATTATGAATTCTTCTCCAACCACCGTTGTACTTTGGAACCAGTCCTAGTGGGGAGCACACAAACTGTGACTCTGGACTTGGGCTTACCCGGGCCAAGCGATTGTGTTGAAGTTGTTTCTGGAGATCTGCTGATAGAATTTCTGGTGCGGCAAGCGCTGAGTAATGATTGTGATTTCAATGAGTGAGAGTAGGGCCTCTGTAGCCAATCTTTGCACCTTTGCAAAGAATGGTTGCTAGTGCTTTAGTGTAAGTGGAGTCAGGAAAGTATGAGCGCAAATTTGTTCCACAACACAACAGCAAAATAAGTTTTCCATTGAGCACCTGCATATTATCAAACAAACCCTGCTGATTTCAAATATCCAACTTTCAAAACAATCAGACAATAAATTGGCATTGTGCAGCTGTTTTGAAGTTTGAGGCTGTCGCAAAAAGTTTCCTCACCAAAAATCAACACCCAAAACCCCAAAAACAACACACATTGTTCCTCACTTATCTGTTTGCCTTCAGAATTTCACATATTGTCACTTATCTTACACACTACTTATCTACTGCTGAGTTCTTGATTGATTTGTATTGTTCTATTGCTACTGTACATGCACTGTTTGCCAGTTGCTCATTGTTTGTTTATCTGACGCGTCATTTTTACGCGCTAAATTTTTCCCCCCCAACAACAACAACAAAAGAACAAGCCACACCCTAAAAGCCACACAAAAACAAAACACATCAGCCCCACACTAGCCACACACTACGCACCTGACACTAGCCACATACCAGCCACAAACAAAGCCACAGGAGTCACAAAGGCCTTTGTTTGCTTTGACTGACTGGACTCTGAACTGGACTCTAGACTGGACTGGACTGGACTGGACCATGGACCCCCCTAGGACCCCTGACAGAGATCAGATGGACACTGCCAACAGCCCTGATGAGTTGGCAAATACCACTATCACTGCTGCCATGCCCAAGGCCCAAAAAGCATGCAAAATGTCGCCTTGAGCATATTGACACATCACCCAGTGCAACAAGCAACAATCAGTCAATTTTTGCATGTGTCACCCTAGACAAGGCACTGACTATGGCCAAGAAAAATCTGCAGACAGCTTTGGATTTGGCCACTCAGAGTGAAAAGCAAGCAATCCAACAAGTCATTGCTGAGTTGAGCATAGCAATGATACCAATTGGGAAGGCAGATATTCAATCACAAATCCCTATACCAAGTCAGAGGCCAGAGTCAAACCAGAAGGTACATGAAAAACTGGACAAGATTCTGGACATACTTCAAGACCGACAAGTGGAGAGTACCAAGACCAAGAGAATTGTGACCAATCCAGGACTCAAGCAAGCACCACCAGCTACTCATCTACCAGCTTCTTCCTGGGCTACAGTAGCCAGCAGCAATGACAACCAGTGGCAGACAGTGCACAGAGCAAGAGCACCACCATCAGCACCACCAAAACCATAACCCCCTTCATACTTGGAACGCCGCTTAGTCATCACAGTGAAAGACAAGACAAAGACCTTTGACCCACGCATGACAAGGAATGCCATCAATCAGAAGCTGCAAGCAAAAGGCTTCAATGACCCTATAGTGGCCACAGTCAACAAGTCAAGATCAGGAGAGAGTGTCATTATCACCACAATGCCAAAGTACAAGAATGATGTCTTGATTGAGCACAAAGATCAATGGGAGTCTATTGTGGACACTGTCAATGTCACCAAAGATGCCAGATGGGCACACATGATTGCACATGGCATCAACATTGAGACATTCAGTGGGGACCAGGGAATGCAACTCCTGAGATCTGAGATTGAGATCTTCAACCCTGGACTGGTACTGGCACAGCACCCTCTCTGGCTCACCAAGGAAGAGGCCAGGATCAACAAGAGATATTCATCAGTCATCTTGACCACCAAGTCACAGAAGGATGCCAATATTGCAATGAAACAAGGCCTATGTATTGCAGGCAACAGGGTCCAAGTGACTGAGTACACAACCTACAAGCCCACTGATCAGTGTGACAAATGCTAGCAGTTTGGACATTGGTCAAGGAAGTGCACCAGCAATGCAAAATGCCAGTACTGTGGGAACAGTCATTCAACAAAGGAACACAAGTGTCATGTGTGCAGAGTAGTAGGAAGGTCCTGTGATCACACTGTTGCAAAGTGTGCAAACTGCCAAGGACCACACTGGGCAAACAGCCCTGCATTTGAGACATACAGAGCCATTCATGCAGTCAAAAACAGTGTCAATGATGAACTAGGACACTCCCATGTCTAATACACCAAACAACACACCTCAAGGCCACAAAATTCGAATAGTGCAACACAATGTGGCCAGATCAACAAATGTCATGCAGACTTGTTTTGAGAACTCCATCAACAATGCAGACATAGTCCTGATGCAAGAGTCATGGATGAGCAATGATCATGTTACAACAATCTCACATCCTGCCTTCAACTGCATTATCCCAGCCAACACTGGAGTACGACCAAGAGTGATGGCATTTGTCACCAAGAGGAACACAGTTGATATGACAGTCACACCACGCCCAGACATATGTCAAGACTCTGACATCCAAGTGTTAAACATATCAACAAATGACCTGCCCAATCTGCTGATATTCAATGTCTACAATGAGAAACAGATTGGCAGTGAGGACCATGAATACACAGTTGAAAGGAAACTGTCCACAGTTGAGCTACCAGCTAGGGCCATTGTCTGTGGAGACTTCAATGCTCATCACTCCTGGTGGAACTCAAGAGTCAACAACCCAGTCAGAGCTGATGCTTTGGTCCAATGGCTGAAGCAACAGAAGTGTGAATTGATCAACACACCAGGTGAGAGCACATATCAACAGTATTGTACCAATGGAGCCAGCTCTGTCCTGGACCTGACATTTGCCACACAGGCAACATGTTAGTAGCGGAGTGTTGTCCGCCGCCACAGTAGGCGTGCGCCACGAAGCCGTGCCACAACTTAGCCAGATTAGGCTTAGCGTGAGGAGGGAACAAAATCCCGTTCTATCAATCCGCCTTTCCATTTCCATAGATCCGCCTTTCCATGACTGTCTATTTGAGGCATGCGACCGTGGGGCAATGACGCAGCGGTAAGGGGTCGGATGACGCACGGGCATGCTTGGCAAATATATTGCTACTGGCGATGCCCCTGAGATTCTTCTTAGGATTCTCAAGAATTAGTCTACTACTAATAGCCCTATATATGAATATATCGCTATTGCTACTGAGTTCACATTGCTACATACTACCCTAGGCTATCTACTACCCTACTCGTAGGCCAGTCTAACAATTCTAATTCTTCTTCCCATTAAGGGGTAGCAATCCGGACTCAGTATGGTGTCCCAAATCCGAGGGCAGTTGAACCGCAGCAGCGACAAGGCAGGAGCCTCTACGTCTCAAACAATGTCAGCAGGCAATCCATCAAACATTGTGGACCCGATCGAACCAGGCCATATCTTAGAACGCGAAGTCGCCAATGGCAACGATGCCACCAACCCGGACAAGACCCGCAGGTCCGACGAGTCTGACAGTTCTGAAGAGTCCGAGTCTGACGACTCAAACATCTGTATGGCCCTGGACGAGCAGATCGCCCAGGCCACACAGACTCGAGACTGCCTGCGAAAGCAACGTCAGCTTGAGAATATCAACCAGGAGATTGCCGCTCTGGAGCAAGGACATCGAGCAGAATCCGACGTCGAACCGAACCCACCCCTCGAAATCCATGCCACGGGGTTGAAACGTCCCTCGGATGAAGCCTTGATACATGCCTCAAAGAGACGCAACATCAAGCCCAAGGAGCTTCCCGAGTATCATGGTAAATCAAGATGAGAACACCATGAGTGGGTGCGTGACGCCAATGTTGCATTTGCTCTGACACCATGGAACTTCGATGATGATGAGGACAAGATCCTTTGGGCCATGCAGTCCCTAAAGGGTGACCCAAAGGAGCAGTGGCACAATGAGCGTGCCCGAGTCCCCGTCATCGCAAACTCATGGGAGTATTTCACAAACTTCTTACTGGATAAGGTCAAGGACCCGGTAAACCGACAATTGGACATCAATCAGGAGTTCACGGATGCTAAGCAACGACCTTCCCAGTCTGTGGCTGCCTTTGACGCTTACCTCACTAGTCTCGAGGCACAGCTGCCGCCATTCATTGAGAGTCAGCGTACCTCTGCCCTCATGACCTGACTCTGACCCAAACTGCAGGAGGCGATTATCCGTATAGGAGTCCTACCGGTGGACCGCAATGCCTTATTGTCCCTAGCCGCCCGATTGGAGACGACAACCAAACGGTCGCATGCACAATTGTCGCAAGATCAACGGTCAAGGGGTGCTTCCACCGAAGGCAATAAGGGGGGTGGCAAGTCGAATAACAGCAAGCCTTCCCAAGAGGAACGAACAGCACAGTCCAAGAAAGACAAGAAGGAGAACCGGAAATCCGGATCCGATTCGAAGTCAAAATCAAAGTCCAAAGATAAGGAATGGTTGAAGAACATTGAGTGCTTCGACTGTCATAAGAAAGGCCATTACGCCACCGATTGTCGAGCACCAAAGGCAGAGAACCCAAACAACATCCCTATCGGATTGATAGGCAATATGGGTGCCTATGCCGTCGAATCATCAAATCTGAGAAAAGGGAAATCCTCGTCAAAGACTCCCTAGCAGCGAGGGCAAAGAAAGGAGTCGTTGCGGTGCGTACATTGATATATGATGGCCATGTGATTACCAAGAACATTGGATCGCCAAAGGTCCCCACCTCCTCCAGGTTGTTGTTGTTGGAACGCATTGCAGTTTTCCCCCCAAATTCTCACCAAAAATCCCCGGCCGGCCGGAGATATACCAAGTACTCTTCCAGTGGCCACGCACTTGCAGTACCTACTTCTACTAATGGCCATCTATTCCAAAGACAGGTTGCAAAGTAGAAGTAATCTGTTGCCACCGTCTAATTCCTAATCGCTCAAATCCTGAACTGGTTGCAACCGCACAAAAATTACTCGCTGGCCTCTGCAAAGCCCATAACTACTCGACAACACCATGCTTCTACCACCACTGTTCATCATCCTCAGCCTCTGCATCTAGCTCAGGATCATGTTCCATAGCCTCATCTTTATACTCCATACAGTACATGGGATTGACTGAATTGTCAAAGGGTATGGCCGCTTCAGGAACCACACGTTTGCCTTCATTGGTCACCTTGTCCAAAAGAATTTCCTGCACACGAGTTCAATCACCAACTTGAATGTTGAGGATATCCTTTACATGTAGCTCCTCATCCTCAGATCCATAAATAGCAAGCGTAAAACCGACTCGTCGAAAGGCTTTGACAATAATATGAGACTGTTCCAAGTGCAGTTCTTGCCATGCTTGACCAACCCACTTGGTGATCATGATTCTCCAATCTCCAATAGAGTACTTGCCATGCTCCCACTGCTCCATGTTGTTGTCATAGTGAATTTCTGAAAGCTCTTTGATCCAATCCTTAAGAGGTTTGTTGATGGCCACATTAAGGACTTGAACAAACTAGCCAGTACAACCAGAGGGGACAAAGGAGGTAGTACAGTTTACCTCCTTGAAGACTTTCTTCACATCCTTGGTCTTCTGACCACTGAATACATCTAATACAAGCAGGCAATGACACTATTTGGATCAACAATCAGAGAGGCACCTTCTGTTGCGTATTTCCACTGGTTCTGCAGCCACTTGATCATGACCTTCTCGTTGCACCAAGCCTCTTTGTTCCACATGACCACAACACCATTATCATACTTGTCATTTCCTCCTGAATTCTCTTGTTTTTTTTCTATCCTTGCCATGAAAGATAAAAAGAGGCTTGCAGTGGTTGATGCCGTCAGCACTCACATAGACCATGAGTGTTGCTTGTCTTTTGTCCCAACTGAACCTATGAGTCTTGACCCATACGGTCTTGGCTTCTTTGAAATCATAGCACTTGCTATATAGGAACTCAAACTGTAACGGAGTCTGATTCATGTTTCCAATATCGCAAAGGCGGTACCGTCCACCACCACATAGAGGAATTCGGCCCGGAAGTAGCTGGGAGTTGCGGCAATTGAAACACAGCCAAGACTCAACTTTGGAGTGGAAGTCTTTGGGAATCTATTTATAATGTGTTAGCAGATCCTACTTGTTAGAGAGTAAAGCCACTTACACATTGCGCTTTCAAATTATAAGATAGTATTGGCATATAACGCTGTTTTGCGTATAAAACATGGTCGTAACAGTAGGAAAAACTAGCAACAGCATATAAGATTGCAATGTTATATCTCAATTAATTCGGTACGACTGTACTGCCGGTCAAATATCGGAAATACCCTAAAATAGTAAGGTGCCACGCTAAAAATTTAAAGATTGAGCTGATAGCGGAACTAACCTGTAAGGGCAAAGATACGGCTGAAAACTGAGGCAATTCTCCATCGGAACGTACCGTATTATCTGTCGCATACAGCATGGCTTCTTTACCGCCTATTTCTGACCACTGCTCGAGAGGTCTCATAAAGCAGGTATTTTTGGCCTGCCACCACTGCCTAGCCAAGCTCACAGTCTAGGGAGTCTTGGGGGAGTGATGGGGGTGGAGATGAAAATTTGCGCCCTGTATTGTCGCAATAATACTATCGTACACCAATAGTCCTTCTTGCTACCTAGCTACCATCCTCTATCCCTCCCAAATCAAACTTGCCATCAGCTTGTCTTGGTGGAACGCGAAAAATCAGCGCGCAAAAGGTCAACGCGACCGTGTTCCTCATTGAGCCATAAAGCAGTCTATTGTATAAAGCATATCTACGTATAAAGCGGTGTTGTAAATGGCCTAAAAACCTACTAACCGCTCATAACACTCCTGCTTTATGTGACAGATAATACGGTATAGTGGCCGGGTAAACCTCGGGGTGCAGACTTCTGTCGACACCTGGTGAACTAATAACCCCGCACCAGCTTGCACAAAATTTTCCTCGTAGTATCACTCTGAAGTAAGAAGTAAAATAATTATGTTTCCATTCACGGTGCAATCATGAAGGCGTACTATTACGATGGTGACGAAGTAGGCTATATAATCATCACAACCGTGTTTATTACTGACACCCTCCCAGAGTGACCAGCGCGAAGACCATGACTCTGGGCGTGCCGTAAGCATTGACTACCTATCACAACTGGGAGTCCTCTATCATCACTGTCCCTCAATATCTTCAGTCGACAAGATCGCGTCCGAGCGATCGTATAAGAACAGGGATGAGATCATTGTATCACCAGAGAAAATGGGTCCGGTATACGAAGAAAAAGTAAGGATGTTCTTCAACGAGCACCTCCATGAGGACGAAGAAATTCGATACATACTTGACGGCCATGGCTTCTTCGACGTGAGGAATGATAGCGATGAATGGGTTAGAATAAGGCTGGAAAAGGATGATCTGATTATCCTACCATCGGGTACAGTTCCGGTCCACGCGGTGTTGTCTTTAATCCCAGTCTAAGATTAGCGCTCATCGGAAAATGTTGTAGGCATTTTCCATCGCTTTACCACGGATGACAAGAACGTATGATTTTGATAAGAGCAGCTCAGGGATGGGGACGCTAACAATACGAGCAGTACATCAAAGCCATGCGATTGTTCAAGGACGAGCCGAAATGGACACCTCTCAACCGTGCCCCAGAATTAGAGAACAACCCACACCGAAAGACTTACTTACAGGATAAGAGCGCAAAGGCCGGAATGATGACTTGAATGGTCTGCAACTTGGATGAAATGCTTTGGGCTTGGGGATGCCAACAATTCATCACGACCAAGGTCGCAAATCCTCAATAGCTATGGTTGTAGGAATACCTAGTCAATAACTCGATCCTTGTTCAGGAATTGGCTGCGGGATTCTTTATAATGTACAAAATGACGCAAGTTGTGTTTTGATGCCGTCAAGCCATTCGTTCAAAGGCCCTCATTAAAACTAACAACCATACTCTTGAGACGGTGGATGCTTATAAAGTGTCGGTCAAAAGCTTGTTCATCTTCGAGATCTTCGAAGAGACACTCAGATCGATTGTCCGATCTCCAATCTCCACAACCAAGCCACCCTTAATTTCGTGGTTCACCTTGCAATCTGTTAGCCTTTGCGAAGAGCTGGATCATCATTATGCTTCACCTTGGGAATGACCTTGAGCTTTTTGCCTTGACTATACTCTGATTTGGAGACGGCAGTCTCTAATCTTTGAAGTGTCTTCGGGTCGAGCTTCTATAGACGAGTTAGTGTATCGAGAAGAAGAAGTCGCAATCGTCCAGCTCAAGACTCACGGAAGCGCTCGTGATGGTCAGATCGATCTCCCCTCTTGCAGCACCCATAAGCGTTGTGAACTTCTCGCACACGCCTTGTAGTATTCCAAGCCTGTTGTTATCCGCCAATGTCTTCAGGAAGTTCTTGACCGTATCGCCCTTATCCTGCCCTCCCATATGCCGCTGCAGCTCCTGAATAATCTGAGACTTGTCGCCAGGGGTGAGAGTTGGAGCCGTGAGAATGACGGGGAGCTTGGAGTCTTTTTTGAAGACATCAGCTAAGGCTGCGAGGGACTTCGACGTGGTTTCGAGCGCTGATGTTTTGACTGCAGCCGTATACTAGATTGAGAACAATCAGTCACCCTTATCGATGACCGAAGCTCGTGCCCCTTCAAGTTCTGCGGGAAATGAACAATCCAAACATACTAATGCACTCGCATATGTTCCGTCAAGGCCGTACAGAGCTACTGGTGGTTTAGCATCTTGAGCTGGCGCTGCCTGTGCATAGGTTCTGAGGGCTGGAGGAGCAATTGCGCAAGATATGCGGGGCGCTGCAACTCGCAGAGTCACCGAGCTCAATTGTCTCGATAACATACTGACAGATGTCCGACAAAGTGAAGTGTGGCAATTGCTGTGAAGTGTCATAGACAGCTAATGTCGGGAGAGTAAAGCCTCGTGGTTTTGCGGTGCTAGCAACTGCGCCAAGTCTTCTTACTCATTTACGAACCCAATTGCAATGAGACTCTTAAATTGAACATAGTTAAAAAAAACTTTCAAAATGGATTAATCACAAATACAAGTCTATGCTAAATCAAAGCCACTATAAGAGTGGACGGGAACCAGACCTTTACTGCCAACATAGAATGCACCGAAATACTTCCATGCATGCATCCGTTTCACATCACAGATCTTTGCGAATCATTCAAGTAACCCGTCATCAATCACTCCTCAGCATGCTCTCAACCAAGTCCCCCAAAGGACCCCAGAAATCTTTCCCGCTTGCCAAGCTGTGCTCATCAATGAAGAGGACATAATGCTTAAAGCTCGTGTTCAGATGAGGCTCTAGTCCGAGCTGAACAACTACCGGGTAGTGATGACAGTAGATGTGGGCGTACACTCTGTAGAGTCGTTTGAAAATCTGACGGACTAAGACTGGGAAAGTTTTTGGAAAGGGCACACCTGCCATTTTAAATCAGTATCACTAGGGATATAGTATTCTTTTGAGCCCACCTATCCTGCTAGGGAACATCGATTCGTTGTCGATATTACTCTGTACCCATGCCATCAGATGCTCGATATATTCAGGAGCAGGCATCTTGGTAGGCTTCTTGAAATGCTCGGAGTCTTGCCAGAGATATTCGAACCTATTCCATCAGCGACACGCAATGTATTGAGGTGGAAGAACTTACTCATCAGTGGCTTTCATCTCTGGGCATGACTGTGGAGAGCAGAACTCTGTGATGGAACCGTAAAGAAGATTGATTTGGTTGTAGAAATCGACGACTGTCAAACGTGAGCGTCTTCACTAGGCGAATTCTGTCTTCTCTTTACTGTTGACGGCTAGCCATTCACTCAAGTCCTCTCCCTCGGGTAATTTTACGGCCTTCCTTAAACTACCACTCCCAAGTGTCGCTTCGGCGAATTGTCGTAGTTGGTAGCTACTTGTTCCCTTATTTGCGTGCTTGGGCTTGAATTGGCCTCTCGTTCTTGCATTTCTAGTGACATCATGTGGTAAGCCTAGATCTTCATCTCCGTGGGCTCGCTTCGGCTGCTTCATTGCTGCCGCATACAGTGTAGCACGAATAGCAAGCGACGTGCGGAATGGGGCGATGTGTATTGGAGTAGAGACAGCTGGGAGCGGCTTGAGAGATATATTAGGGAAGGGTGGAGAGACGAACATTGTGGTGATGAACGAAGCCATCTTACTGTTTGCAAGATCCACGCCTTGTGTGTCACGAAGAGGTTTTACTGCATTCCACTGGGTCAGCCAGGAAACACCCGCGAGTGCTTTCTTATCGTAGCAGGTCGTGCGCCGAATATTACTTACATCCGATGGGAGGAGGAAAGGACTGATCGCATTGGCACCAGTTGGAAGAACGAGGAGGGATGAAATTTGGTCAGTTGGAGACTTGGGGTTTGTGTACCTAGTCTCACTGTTTACTTTACATGGATTGGCTTGGAGACAGATTGCCCGTTTTACGGATTTAGCACCCGAAAACCGGTCCCACTTAGTCGAATTTCTATTCGCCAATACATATAGCGTGTAAAATACCATAACCGCTAACTTCTCTCCCCAAAAGCGCCCTGAAGAGCTCTGTGAGAAACACCTGCAGTCACGAAGAAAAGAAACCCTTGATTTTCAAAACCAAACACTCTTCATCCGTACTTTATTGAGATCCGTACTTTGAGTATTGAGATTAAGAAGACATACCTAGGTACATCTTTCACATGTATCTCAAATCTATTACTTATTCTTTCTAAAACTTATACCTTAGGTATGTGCTAAGTCGAAGAGGTTCTAAGGGCTTCGTAATCAAAAAGCCATTGCAATAGTAGCTGGGCGTCAAGTTAAGGTACTTAGGTACTGCGATTCTCCAATGAGCGAATCGGAATCCTGCGTTCATGTACTGTACTTCAAGACGGGTGGCGTGAGTATAAGTCCTTTCGACTGGGGGAGTGAGCATCGCAGTCTTTTGCCGCCTAAAGTACCTACCTACTCGTACTTACAATTACTTTAGTGTAGGTACGTGTCACTCAGCTCCGTACGTATGAGAAATGAGTTACTTGGTCCACATAAGTTCATCTCACATCGTCTCGAATTCATTTGCAGCTCTTATCCAACTTTGCACACTCTATTTTGTAGACATCTGCCTGGCTAGGCATTGGCCTGTTACGCGGCACGATCCCTGATAGTACCCGCCACACTCAGTACGCACCTGGAACCCTCGGACTCTGTACAGAATATAATACATCAGCACGCTGGCGATCCGATGGATGAATGCTCCATTGGTATGCTTATTCTTCGACGGTAAAGGCGTGATGCCTTCCATTGTACTTTATAGCATCCCCTAGATGTTCTAGTAGGTTCAGTGTGAAAGTATTGAACATCCCTGAGAGAACTCGTTGCGTGCACGCTGCCTCTGAAGGTCAATGTCGCTGCTAAACGTCGTCGATGAGAATTACTTCGATAGTACTGACACAACAGCATGACTTAATACTCACCGAAGGGTCTTCGGCAGTGCAACAATGTACAATTCATATGGGGAAATTGCCTGCCTCGGTTTTCTCATCGAATTTTGCCGTAGCCCCATATACTCTCAAGGGTACTGTGACATCGAAAGTCTCGCATTGTAGCCCTTGCACAGCAGCTTGAACGCTGCCTCTTTCGTCTCGAGCCATTTCTTCCATGAGTCCATCGATTCCTTCTCCCAGTCCTTCGGCGTCACCGAGCCGGTGTGTAACGAATTCGAACCGTAATTTCCATTCAAGGTTGATGCCTGATGTAATGAACTCTGGCGTTGACGCAGTAGGAATGATCGGGTTGTAAAATACTTTCCTTGCAGAGATAGTAGACTCAAATTGAGACGCATAAATCCGTCTAGTCACCCGCTGGATACTGGCTTTAGACCGTAATGCTATCGCGGGATCTATCGTCTCTGTAGTCTCCAAGGTAGTATGTAACGAAAAGCAAGAGATGTCTGACTCTCCAAAATCAATAGCGATGGGTACAGCTTCGCCCAAACGGTAAGCGGGCCGTGCAAGCAGAATTACGGCTACTCGCTCTCCACTTCTTGTTATCTCAAATCGGTTTGCGCTGCGATTTGATGACGTGGAGATATTACTTCTGAGTATAGCAATATCAATCGATTCTCTCATGGTGCTTGGCTCTTCGTTCATGGGCGTATGTGAATCCAAGTCAACCTCTGTCGGAGAGAGGAGACCAAGTCCCGACTCTAGGTGAGGTGTGTCAAGAATCTTTTCTACATACGAGAGAAATTCTGTTGGGGAAGAGTTTGAGACTTTCGGCGGAGAAGGATCTCCAAGGATAAAGCTAGCTTTCTGAGCATTGTCAACCATCGAGATGGATGCAATGTTCTGCAAGACCGTATGGGGAGACATCAAGTCATGTCCTAAGATTTCACCGTGGCCTACTTTCGGATTAGAGCATTACAAATCCTGATGAAGGCAGGATCTTACTATTAATGCTGGGTAAAACCCTGAAGGGGATGTCCGCGCGTTGGACTTGATGTTGCTGCGTGATATTGGACGCTCGCTGCGTGCCAACGACCAAATTGTAGGACACTTTCATAGCTCGTCCTTTGTATGATGGCGGTATACCCCTGGGCAAAGGATGGCTATAACTAAAACTTTTGCTCTCCCCTGGTCCCAGCCGAAGATCCACGAACAAGATCGATTGAGGCGTAGAAAGAACGGGAATGGACCTTGCATCTGCGCTGTCGTTTGTCTCTTTGATGCTACTCAACTCGGTCCCAGTAAGAAAGCCACCGAGAGATCCTCCAATGTTTCCCCAGCCTATAGATCCAAATAATCCACTCTCTCGCTTGGTCGATTTATTGCGTACCACACCTCCACCGCCTTGGCCACCGACAATGCCCTTCCTCCTGACTTCTTCAAATGGCCCTTGGTTAACCAGAGAACCATCAAGGGTGAAGGAGCCAGTAATCTGCCCATAGCCCATCATTAATACTTCTGGCTTAGAGGCTTTGGCGTTTGCAAGATAAGATGCTTGCCGACTGTGAGCTGGCCTGTGAACCAGACGGCTATTTTCTTGCGGAATATATTCCGAAGCTAAAGTCTCGGTTGAATTGTTGCTCATCGAGTAAAACTCTCCACTGCTCCGCGGTGTTCCATTGATACTAGAAGGCAAAAAAATTCTCGTGGCTGGCCTGATTTGGTCAGGTCCATTAACGCCGTCTTGAGACCTCGAAGATACTGCTTTCCGGATAGGATTAGGTGACTGGTCGTTGGGTAGTCTAAGGGTCCGCCCCGAGACTTCACTTATGAGGGTGGGCACCTGAGGAAGTCTGATATTCGGATAGGGACTCCGATCGCTTGTCCCTGTCACCGGAGAGGCAAGACCAAAGCCTGAGATCATTTGATGCTTTGGGTGAGGCACGCTTTGTAGACTCAGATGTTGTTCCGCAAACGAGATAGAAGCACGGAAGAGGGGAGAAGGCATGGTAAAGGCCCGCTCATTTACCGGTGCTGGCCAAGTGGTTAGTACGTAGTGGAGTACGCAGAAAGAGAAGTACCTGATGACGGTCCATTGCTCAGTAGTCCATTTCTCCGGGGTATAGCGTGCAGACTGACAGCACGAGTATGACTACGGCTTGGGCGTCTGGAGTTCAACAAGTGACTCTGCGGAGAGGTCTCATCGTTTGCCTCCCCGCCAATAGAAACAATTGAGACGGATCTCCTGTGCTTATTGTCCCCCGGTGTTGAGGATTGAGATGTGGCATTCTGAACATCAGTTACGGGAGGTTTCGAAAAGCCGTTGGCGCTGCTCAGCGAAGATGCTTGCTTGTGTGTCCTGGCATAGGACCGAGAAAAGCCTGGCAATGATGGCGACTTTCCGTGAATAGTACGTGTAGGAGCGTTGGTGGAGCGCACGGGGAGAGTCTCCTTCCACCGCTCCCGATGTGATCCGTGACTGGCAGGGTGAGGATTTGGGGACGGTGAGCGGGGGACATTGCGTGCTAGCGCAATGTTCTTGAATGTTATCGTACACTCGATATCCTCGCCGGCGAAGACTGTTGGATTGTTCCATTGCACAGATACACGAATATCTGACATGATAATGACTCTGGCCGAGCGTCACTCCATGTGGAGGTCATGGGGTCAGCGGATACTGACACCTGTGGGTGAAATGTGGAGTGTACTCGCCGACAATGGCGGCTGCGAACAGTGGCGACTACCGTTTACTGTGACATGGACTTCATCGCGGCCTTACGAACGGTGATATTATCGTATGTATAGACCAGTCCATCGTCACTGTGGAGTGGCCGAACCATGAAATAATAGATTGTGGTTACGATTAGTGTACACCTCATTAATATGCTAGCGTGCGATGTCTCGAAGTCTACGGTACATTAAAAATGGTATCTGTGTACTCCTAGACTATTCATACTGCGATACATAGCCTCAAAAGATCCTGTCAGCTAATGGCACCGAAAAATAAGTCTCGTGCCTGTTTGCTGGCATGGTTGGAGACTTCAGCTGTTCGATTCGAGCCGGCCTTCGCTCTCTGGACTTTCCCACACCCATATCCCTCCACTTCTTTGGCGGTTTGATCCCCACTTCGACCATCTGGCTCCATATGTTCTCCCCACGCTTTTCCCATCTCCGTCTTCTCCTCTCCTCTTCCTCATCATTTGGTTGCCATTTGCTCTTCAAGATGCGGCGGATAGCTTCTGGCGAAACTTTGAATTGATCCGCAAGTACCGGCGTTGTAAATTTATCAGGGTACTGGGAGTGAAGAGCTCGAATACCCTCCAAAGTGTCTGGCGAGAGACGCTTCCGCGGCAACCAACCTGTGGGACCGAATTTTTCTGATAATGCGCTTTTCTGTCGCTGCCATGACACATGCTGATCTTTGCGATCTTGAGTGCGAGTGCCATTTTTAGACTCCGCGGAAGCCTTCGTAGACCGAGTAGAACGCTTTGCCCCCTTGTCGCCTTCAACAGTCCTAGAGTCGTCTCGCAGCCGAGCTTTTCTGCTAAAGCCTAGGAGTTTGGAAGATCCTGAATATTCCTCGCGAACTGGGTTTTCCGGCCTGCGTGATATCGCGTCACCACGCTGTCCCGGTCCCGTACCCTTCAGATTCTCTTTCAACCAATCCTGGTCGAGAGATGTTTCATTGTTTAGCAAGGGTGGGGGTTTCAGAAACCCTTCAGATTTCGTATAGTCCCGCGTCGAACTCAATGTTTCTGGTATTGTCGCTTTCTGCGCCACTCTTCTTGAATGTTCATGTATCCTAATTGTACTGTTATCCCCTGTCATTGAGCCAGTCCCGTCGCGATGGGATGGCTCTTTCCTCCGTCTAGGATCCTTGGCTGGGGGCGGAGCAGCATGAAGGCCTGAGACCTGTAGCGGCTGCAACGTACTGATTCGACTGGTGCGGGGAGGCTGATTTCGTAGAGTGGACGAATTGATGCGAAGCAGGTTCCTCGACGTTTCAATGGTCGAGTATCGAACATTGCGAGCGCGCAGACCAGCTTTTCTGGTGGCTTCGACGCGGGTAAGGAAGCATCTCAGCGCACTATTAGCAGATGCAGAGCATGGCATGAATACGATTAAAAGTACAGGAAGGCACGGTCAGGGTCGTAAAGTAGATCCAAGGATCTCGACGTTGGTCCACAAAGAAATCAATTCAGGGCTGGGGCGGAAAATTAGCGTGTGCAGAAAGTATCAGAATCCTTGGCGCTGAGGAAATCGTCGCAATACCTACCAACCGAGCCAACCAACATAGTAGTAAATCGTCTCATACTCTCCCATATCGCAATTCCACACCCAATTGCACTTGAAGCTTTTGTGTGCCTCGCTTAGCAAATTCTTGATGTTTCGAATGCATCCCAGCCGACGCAGTCATGGCGAACCCCCCCTTCCACGGACCCCTCCACGGCCGCCCAAGAGACCAAAAAAAAAAGCTTCTGCTCGTGCCTAAGAGATCGCTAAGGAGGCTGAGGCGTCTCTCTGATGGAAACTTGTGGATTGTCAAGCATCTTTGAGCTATGGAAGATCTCTCATCACCGATGTATCGTATTGCTTTGCAAATTGGGGTCTCTAATGCTTTGGCTAGAGCAGACCCGAAGGTATTCAAGCCTCAACGGAGGGAGGCGAAAGTCTTGATAATGACTCTGAGGCAATAGCATATGTGATATAGGCTTCTCGAATCTAGTCCTCAAAAACTATCTGTATGCGCCCCTCATTAAGTACTCTTTCCAACTCCTGAATATCTGTCTCAAAGATATATCCTCATAGCGTTATGCTTGAAATGCGAACTCGCAAGGCGATCACGTCGACTTCTTCGAACTGCGTACCGTACCGTAAGAAATCATCAAAATCGCCCTGAAATTGCGGCCAGGCGTCAGGGAAGTCTCAGAACGGAGACCAGGGCCAACGGCCATTGCGGGCGGGCAGAAGGCCAAAACACCATTGAAGATTTCGCTAAGCGAAGTATACACCCACTTCAGATGCCACGAAGAAGTCATGGAACTATGATATGGGAGAGTATGAAATCATTTACTCAATGCTTGGTGTTGCCGAGGGCGCGGCGATTCTCTAACTCTCAGCCGAGAGCGCCTCGCGCGGTCGCGCCAACTGCCAAGGATTCTAATGCCTGTACACGCTAAGACTTCGCGCGCCACGGGGGCAGAATGTCAACAATTTTAACGGCGCCTCTATCTACGATAAAACCTTAGAATTCTGGAGAACGCCATCTGGAAGTTCGAGCATGTCACCGACTAACAATACTCGGCTCGATTGCAATTGCACAATTGCCGAACCAGCCCAATCTCTCAGGCTGTGCACTCAATCAGGACGTACTATGCTCTTGGACTAGGATGAGCTCAATTGGCCATGCTGCAGGCTCGATGCTCACACCACTGAGCAGATTTCATGCTATCCAAGCGCCCAGCCGTTACTCCACGAAACAGACTCAAGAATACTACAGCTTACAGCTTAGCCTCAAAAGCGTCGTCGGTACCACGACGAATTCAGTCAATGCGTTTGATACGCTTCCAGAACACCATATCTTTGCCTGTTGCGCCGGTTCCGCTGCCGTACTTTCTCTAGTCGATGGCCATCTTAATATCACCCAGCGGTTGTTCAGGGTCGGACCGAATGCATTGCCAATTAATGCCACTCCATCGTTCTACAATCCGGCAACCCCTCCCAGCACCCTAGCGAAGAGTCGACATGGATCGCCTCTCAAGGACAGAGCTCATGGGATAACATACAATGGCTCGCAGGACCATTCTCCAAACTCACCAATTCAGGGTAGGGCGAATAATCGGAGCAGAGAAACTTCGTGCGTGTCACTCAGTCACGGAGGTAACCTCATGGCTGTTGGAGAGGTAAATCCGCCAGCCCCTGGGTTCGCTATTTCCAATTAATGGGTACAGACGGGGTACAACCCAAGGGTGCTCATATTCTCTACGGCGTCTGATAGTCCACCAGATGTCCCCTTGTCTATCCTTAGCGACCATAGCTTCGGGATCTCCTCCGTTGCATTTTCTGTGGACTCCCGTTGGCTTTGTACCCTTGGCAATAAATATGACGGATTTATACTTATATACTCGATTAATACGAAGACCGGATCAGCTAAGCTATATTCTAGTAACAAATGCAGTAATGTGCATCGTGTTACATGGATGGGCCATAGCGTAGTCAGTATTGGAATTCGCCACGCCAAGGTCTGGAGGATTTCGGTCTCGCCTTCGAAGACAAGGCTCGAAATGGACGATAATGGCATAGGAGCGCCTGAAAGTTCAACGCCAAAGGCTTTTGCAGGGCGGAATTGCTTACTTGGACCTCTGATGGATGCAACGTTTACCAGTGTCACCGCGATCTCTGATTGTAGGGCTATTCTCTGTACTGCCCAAGGAGATATCTGCCTTTTAGACGACAGCAACCTGACGCAGCGACTACAGCGAGTCGCTCAGGTCGATTTTGGCATCCTCTGCGTTGCTTTCGATCATGCCTCAGGACTTGTTTGGATTGGAGGCAGACACGGCAATACGAGGTCCATGCAACTAGATAACTTGATTAAGCCTACAATACCAATGGTTCCACGTGTCACAACTTCGCCGTTCTCGTCAATCGGCTCAGAGAAGGTGCCTGATACTATGGCTATCGGGTTCCTGCGGGGTCGAGTCATCACCATTGACACGAACCGAAGTATTGAGATTCAGGGAGTAGCAGACACGGAAAGTGCTTCTGGGAAGGGCTCCGGTTCCAAGAAGCTGCCCGCCCACGAAAGTGCTGTGCTCGGGATGTCCAGCCTACTGCCCAAATCCCAGGTCGATGATCCTGATTTCCTTACGTTTTCCGCAAGAGGTACCGTACTATTCTGGTCACTCGACGGTACATGCACGGGCAGTACGAAGATTCATCTAGACCAGTCAATCCATCCAGAAGATGGCGACACGAATGATCTAAAGATAGTGGTTCCCTTAGGGTCTGATGAGCATTTGCTTTCTGGGGACACAAAGGGTGTTTTGCGGTAAGCTCTGATGCCATCTACATAGACAGTAACATGCGAGAGATATTCGCTGACCGATCTATCCCTAGACTCGTTGATCGGTCTGTTGACAAGCAGTCGGCCGTTCAGGCGCATAGCGGAGATATCAGTAAGGCACTTTTTTGGGGTTATATCTCTAAATTGAGACTGCTTCTTGAGTCACCAGCCTTGTTCCCGTAGAAAATTACCCATTTCACTCCCCAGAAAAGTCCAATTCCTCGGATTTTTTTCTACAAATGCAAAGGCTGATTCCGAAACGTGCTAGATGGCATTGCTGTCACCAATACAGAGGGTTTGACTGTCGTCGTGACTTGTGGAAGAGATAGGACCTTGCAACTTTTTCGGAAGCACGAATCCCATCTGCGCCTTCTTCAGACCTTGGACGACCATGCGGCAGCTGTAGGCGATGTTAAGTTTTTAAACAGGACCACCCTCCTATCAATATCATCAGACAGAACAATAATCGTGCGAAAACTAGTCCATGGAGAAGAGGGTTTGATGGCCCTTTTACCTGTTAGGGTCATCACGCTCAAAGCCAGCCCTGTGTCCCTTACCGCGGTACCTGCCGAGCAAAACGTAGTGCTGGTTGCCACATTAGACAGGCAGGTTCTCAGATGTGATGTGTCCTCTGGCCGTATTCTGCACAGCTTCAAGGCTTCAGACCCCACGAGCGGCGACAGCGTAATAATGTCCTCGCTAGAGGTACACGAGCTGGACGACTTGAAGATAGCATCGCGCCTCATTCTCGGTGTATCTCCCACCGACAAATCCATTAGGATTCACGAATATGATTCCGGAGCCATGTTAGTTAGAGAGTATGGACAAACAGCGGTTTCCTCTATTAAGCTCCTTCGGAGATCGTTAGAAGGCGAGTCTCCTCGCAATTACATAGTCAGCTGTGGCCTCGATGGTACAGTGATGATATGGGGGTTGTCCCATAGCCCGCCGAAGCCAAGTGAATCATCTCATGGTACACCCAATGGCATAGAATCACCTTCGAGACAGACGTCGCCATCCGCCCAGCCTCTGAGACGAATTCTGTCAAAGGCAGAACTTTCAGATTTTCAGAAGTCTTTGGCGAGCGAGGGCAACACGGTGACTCCAATAGGAGGATCTTCTCCGTCTCGCGTCCGACGCAAGACCTCCAAATACAACGTGGCTGCTGCGCCCAAGAACTCCTCTCCGGCCCTTTCATATCCTGTAGGCACTTCTCTGTCCCCTGCAAGTGAAAGAAATCAACGCCAGTCCTTGCAAGGCCACTCATCTGCCCTATCGGGTCAGAAGAAAACTCTGAGCTTGAGATCCAAACCTCCTTCTCTGGACAGCCGACGACGGAGCAAGAGCGCAGCGAATCTCAACGATCTTAATGAGCTGGCGGAGCAAATGTGCATGTCACTGTGCGCTTTCCGAAATAGGATCACATCGTCATCAGTGGCCAAGCTCGAGCATGGCACGCTTCAAGAGCTGGATAAGGAGCTCAACCTCACCATTCGTGCTCTTGATGATAATGCAAGGAGCAAGGACGTAGGCCCCAAGGCTACGGGGGGCGACGTCCTAGATGTGTATCTGGCTCAAATGATCGATGAAAGATTGGCTAGGAAAGTAAAATTCGAAGAGAACCCATTCGTTGATGAACCCCAGACTGGAGCGAAGGGTCTCGAAGGACTTTTCAACGCGAATGCTGGTGAATAGGAGGGAACCTTGAAATCGGAACAAAACAATCATGTGGGGTGTTTGTGCTCCTGCCACATGCCAAGACACATTGGTACCTGCTGATGGTTGGGTTTTGGTGCGTGCTTGGTGGGCGATGTGACATGCATTGGACGATACTCCTGTACGAATATATGCAAGGTAGAGTCATGATGTTGAATGCCATGTAGATTAATACGCGCAATGACCCATGAATGTATCGTCTCGTCTTCAACCCACAACAATTATTCACTCATGGTCAAAATTGGTCTGGGAATAGCATGGAAGAACGCAAGACTAACTTGATTGGTACCGCTCCTCGTCGAAGTCATGAGGATCTGTGCCGTTTGGATTGCCGCTAGAAAGGCGCAGAGTCTTGTCTTGCGAGATTGACGCACAGCTATACACTTGAGCTTGGGCAGTATGTCGTGCAATAACGATACTGGATTTCAACTGTGATTTGGGGGCTGAGAATGCTAGATAGGTTTCAATGAGCAGTATCGGAAACACTTCTGCTCTAAGATACTCCTTCTAGGTTGGCTCACTGTACTCGGGCCGCTTGCTGATACCCGCGGCGTTGTTTGGGTCTAGGTATCCAAATGGAGTCAGAAAAAGTCCAACTCCAACTCCTGATTTCTCCGGCACAGCGAGATTCTCGACGAAGGGTGCTGTGCTCCTTATTTCAGAGTAAACATGGTGATATGGGGGAGAGCTAAGGTCGGCACATCAAGTCCTGAACAGCGCTAGCAGCAGCCCTAACGCTACTACTATAAAGCGACCTGTGTGGTCAGAGGTTTTTAGTTCGTATTAGATCCGGTGGTGTTGCGGTGCTTCTTATTTTCTACCTGTACCTAGCTGGCACCCAAGGTACCTAAAGCTATCTGAGTAGGTACTATAAAACAACTCGACTACCTTAGCGTATGGCCCCTTTTTCAATCCTGATCTGTGCGCTTATACGTCAATCACGTGCCCTTGTTATTGATGAAGTCATTGATTTACTGGGAGCGCCACCGCACAGATTGACTAACTCTGAGAGGAGCTGGACTGACCAGGACGGGGCTTGCTCGTTGCAACTTGCAACTCCGAGCACATCAATTTTTCAGCTGGGGCGCATCAGTCTTAGAGCGTTGCCTGCCGGACGCCTTGATAGTTGATACTTTATCATGCACCATGCTCACTCCTTCTGACTCCATCAATGAGGTCTTCAGCGATTGAACCCATCTGTGCATGCTCATACTACTGTCGATTCTATTCATATATGAGAAATTCGCATTGGTCTTGATGTCCAGCTTGATGGATTAGACATTGAAATAACGACGACGCCATTTTCCACCTCCTAAACTTGACTCCACCATCGTCAATGCTTTCGTCGGATTGACTCCATTCCATCCTCTTCGACTGTAAATACATCTCACAATGACTTGGTCAAACCCGTTCCGGAGACCGAATGCTCATACACGTACTGCATTTGGATATACTTTTCAGTTGACAGAGCATCATTTGACCTCCGCCCAAATGCAACCTATGAAGCAATCCTATGACGTGTTAGGGGAGAAGGCTATGGAGAGACTGGACAGCATATCTGCACCGCCACGCTCAGCTCCTTCTCACAACTCGGTCAAAGACGAGGCCAAACCCGCTCTCCACTCCCACGACACAGGTGAACCTCCAAAAGGTAAGAGAGATCTCTACGTTCTGTTGCAGCAAAATGCCTTCAATGATGCAGCATTGGGTCAATTGTGGGCCCAAGTCAATACTGTGCCTTCTTGGGTATGCTGGGATCAGATTGCTCGAGGACAAGACTGTTTCTATAGATACGGTGGCCCTGTTCTAAATGGTCTCGCATTCCAGTCTTTGCTTGGGGGCATGGTAAGGAGTTCCGGTCCTCTGAATTGATGGGAATTAGCTAAATCAGCTATTCAGGGGGCGGCCAGAGTCGTAGAGACATTGGCACGAACAGGTTGGCCTAGAAATGTCTCCCTATTTGCCCATGAGTTAATACTTTTCACAAGGCGGGTTTTCAACCAAAGTGGCGAGGCACCGGTTATTGTGCGTACATTTAGTGTTCTTCTCGATTGCGCTGTCACTAATAATGGCAGTGAAACTACACAGCATATACTTCAGTGCACTCAGTCGCTGGAATCTATCCAACCTGGTGGCGCTGGCCATGCCTCTTCGATTCGAGTTCGTTTACTTCATGCGGCTGTACGCCAGAGAATCATGAAACTTGCCCGGCAACGGCCAGATTACTATGACGTACACGCGTGGGGAATCCCAATCAACGACCTAGACTGCGTAGCAACCATAGGTACCTTTTGTGCTACGATCATCTGGATCAGCCTACCAAGGCAGGGTATTTTTATGACTCATCGCGAGGTTACCGACTACGTTGCTTTGTGGCGCTATATAGCCTATTTGACGGGCACTCCAAGTGAGCATTTTGAAACGCCAGAGAAGGCGAAGCGCATCATGGAGGTCCTTGTCCTATATGAGATACAGCCCACAGAAACTTCGAGGATCTTGGCAAATAACATCATCAAGTCGCTGGCGAGCCAACCTCCCGGCTTTGCTTCAGAGGCATTCCTTCAAGTCAACAGCCGATGGCTGAACGGCAATGAATTAAGCGATGCACTCGGTATAGGCAGACCAAGCATGTACTACTGGGCGTTGGCGTTCGGCCAGTGTCTCTTCTTTATGGCCATCTGCTACACATATAGAGCCGTGCCTTTTCTTGACCGACGGAAGATTGCGGTAAGTGAGGAACCTTGTGCAAACGATGTACGCTTGCTAAGCAAGGCCATTAGGCACTACGCAGGGTGTTCTGGCAAATCATTATCAAGAACAAAAGCGGTCTAGGGGAAGAAACTACGTTCGACTTCAAGTACATCCCGAATCTCTCGAAGAAAACGCAGATGGAGGATGCGTTGGATCCTGGCCCAGAAGAGGCTGGGCTAGAGCGGCGGAATCTACAAGCACTGGGGATTGGATGCGTTCTGCTTGCGCTTGCTGGAGTCTTGTGTTTCGAAGTAGTGACTGCTGTTATAACCTGCGCTGTAAAGTGGTTGCCTTGATTCACGGAGCTTGCAAAGACCAGGATCGCCTTTGGCCAGTCATAGTATTCCAAAAGGCAGTGGACATGAGTTGCACTCCTTGAAGAATCGGCTGATACATCCTGTACGCACTCCAGAGCCAAAAAGAAAGAACTCGATATATACGTCATCTCATTACACTTCATGGCTTTGGATCTTTCGTCCTTCGCCTTCTCATTGGACAATCATGAGTACTCCACTGTCTCCTTGCTTGCGGGTACTCCAAACAAATTTTGTTTGACGGTTCCAGGAACGCTGGAGAAGCAGGCATACTGCCGGGAAAAGTCGCAGTTTGCGATACAATCGTTGCTTGGGCCACGTACAAGGGCACGTGATTGACGTATAAGCGCACAAATCAGGATTGAAGGTCGAGTTGTTTCATGGTAATTACTAATCAGACACCTACTCGTACTCCACGTAGCCAAGGATCCACCTTGCATAAGGTATTCACATTTTCACAACGGCTCTTCTCCTTCACCTCATGACTTTTGCATCCTTCCTGGGCACAACCTGCAATGACCGGATCACTTTTATTGTGCACTTGAATAGTAAAAATGTCTTCTCAAAATCTGTCCTCAACGGCGGAGCTACCATGCGGCAATGTCATCGCTCATGGGCAGTCCACGGTACATAGCGGACTTTCAGGGCGCGAGAGTGCCTTCAAGCCGCGAGGTTATCAGCTAGAGATGCTCGAGGAGAGCATGCGGAGGAACATCATTGTTGCTGTGCGACAACCTTGCTTTCCACTTTCTCCAGCGGCTAATCCCCTAGATGGACACTGGATCAGGAAAGACACTCGTGTAATTACATCTACGGTTTGGCATGACCATGTTCTGATCCGGTCCTAGGGCGATCTTGCGTATACAGGCAGAGCTAGAACGGTGTCCGCCGGGCAAAGTACGCAACATGGCTCTTCCGCAGGCGCCTTTGCAACATTTCGATCCCCCTCTGACGTTCTCTGTAGTTGGTCTGGTTTTGCGTTCCAACCGTCACCTTGGCCATCGAGCAACACAAGGCTTTTTCGAACCAGCTATCTGCGTTTCAGGCAAGAGTGCTTTCGGGAGCCGACAATGTCGATTTCTGGACTGAACAGCGGATATGGGATGATGTACTCAAGGGCATCAATATCGTCATTTCCACACACCAGGTGATTCAAATATTCCCTATCGAGTCTTTCAGATCTTGGTGCTGACATTGCAGGTGCTTTTGGATGCACTTGCCCATGGTTTTGTGCAGATGAATCGACTAGCGTTGTTGGTATTCGATGAAGGTACCCAAATTCTAGCGTTACTTTAGTCCATTCATCCATGGTTGATACAGCTCCCCATAGCACATTCTTGCACAGGCAAGTACGTATTTCCGAAGTCCATACTTCCTCTTTTGATTTAGGTCTTGGGTCTTGAGACATATCTTGGGAGTCTGTACTCTCGGAACACTGCATGTTTCAGGGCTCCACGTACCTCCTCGGATAGGCAATACTGACTACAAATTGTTATCAAGTCATCCATCCAGCAGAATACTGCGGGACTTCTACCATGCATCCCCGGCTGAAGTCCGACCTTCGATACTGGGGCTTTCTGCGAGTCCGCTTGTCAATAGTAACGTTGGGAATCTTAGGTGAGAGAAACACTTCGAATCTACTTTCTGCGCTTTGCAAAATTCTTAGGTGTACCATCCTAGTGTAAATTTTCTCACACTGCTAATGTATCCATCCATAGATTACTTGAGTCTAATCTAAATGCCATTTCCCGGACCCCAAAGATCCATCGTAATGAGATGCTTGAATTTGTCCATCGACCCGAAATGATTAAGCTCGTATATTCACCCAATGGCCCAGATTTCATAGCTCCTCAAGCATTGGAGAATCTAAGAAATGTTTACATTGGTCTTGATATCGAGCAAGACCCGTGGGTTATCAAGATGAAGTCTGATCCAAGCACTTGCAATGCAAAAGCTCTTCAGAAAGCAATGATAAGCAACAGAACGTAAAAACAATCACCCTGAACCTTTCAATCTACCTGATAAGTACTGACGTTGATCTAGATACTGCCATGATCAGATTAAGGGTCTGTACGATAGAGCACTAGCTCTTTATCACGAACTGGGATCATTCGCCGTCGAGTACTACATTCGACAATGTGTCGCCAAATTATGTCGGGGAGCAGCTGATGGCTCTTTCGTCATAGAAGGTTTGGAAGACCCCGAGAAGATATATCTGCGGAAGAAATTTGCCGAAGTTGTGATCTTCGAACGAGAGGATCGCCTGTTGGAAAGCCATCATGTCACGCCAAAAGTAAAGGCTTTGATTCAGTGTCTGCGAGAATTAGACTCTACAACATTCTCGGGCCTCGTATTCGTGCGCACAAGGGCGGAAGTTGCTGTGTTGTCCCATATACTTTCGGTACAAGTCCTGTGGCTCAAGGTCGCAACTTTCGTAGGAGAGTCTGGCTTCTCCGGCCGTCGAAACACAGTTGGCGACTTGGCGGACCTGAAAAACCAGAAAAGTACCCTGGATGATCTCCGCCTGGGTAGGAAAAACCTGGTTGTCACGACCAACGCCCTAGAAGAGGGTATCGATGTATCGGCCTGCAACGTGGTCATATGTTTTGACAAACCTCCAAACTTGAAGTCTTTCATTCAGCGAAGAGGTCGCGCGAGGAGGACAGCATCCAAGTATGTCATCATGTTCGAGGACAACGGCCTCCAAAGTAGCGCCATTACGGCCTGGCATGAACTCGAAGAGGAAATGATAAGGACCTACATGGATGAATTACGACTTTGCCAAGAGGTTCAAAGGCTAGAATCTGTAGAAGAGACGGCCGATCGAGAACTTTTGGTTCAATCAACTGGGTAAGCGGCCAATGACTTTACTCGTAGGCATGGCCTTTACTCATGCAATGGTGCAATACAGGGCCAGGCTCTCCCTAGACGATGCTGTTCCGCACCTTTATCACTTCTGCGCTACTCTACCCCCTGCGCCATATGTGGATTCTAATCCGATATTCACATTCGAAGGACACTCTCCTGGTGGCGTTGCAAAATCCGTCTCGGCGAAAGTACTGCTGCCAAATTCGGTCGACGCCTCTGTTCGTAGGGCTTGCAGCAAAGTTTCCTGGATCACTGAAAAGATGGCCCGAAAGGATGCGGCCTTCGAGGCTTACAAGGCTCTGTACCAAGCTGGCCTTGTCAACGACAACCTCTTGCCGTTAGGGCATGTGGACGAAGCAGTGGATGAAGCGTATGGTGCTGTTAAGAAGCGTCCAAGTATGGTGGAAGTTTCCCATCAGATTGATGTATGGCCTTCCATTGCGCAGTGTTGGCAGGACCCATGCCATATATACGGGTCACTTGTCAGAATCACGGGTCAAGGTCAGGTGGGAACCAACATGATAATGTTACTGCCAGTCAGACTCCCAGTAATTGCCGGTGAGATCGACTTATATTGGGACCAAAATACCACGTTCCAGTTGGTCGTTGAGCCTAAAACAATGATTTTCCCCCAAACGGTCACAGCCTCGGCTGCCCAAATTACATTTCTTCTGCTGGAATCTGTTTTCAGAAATAGGATGGCCTATGGCCACTACGACTTCACTGCCCTTTTCATGCCTTCAAATGACGTGGACCATGTAACATGGCTGTCAACTCATGCCGGGGTAATATCAGCTGAAGATCTTTGCAATCAGGACGTTGGCAGGGATGTTGGCCTTGTCAGAGATCTTAGCCACAACGGAAGACTGCAGATTCTTCAAGACATTAAGTATGCATCCTTAGAAGACACACTCCCTGTTCAGCATAAAGATACGGAGCCTTGCCTGTCAGATAAGAGGCAGTGGCAACCCTCGAAAGGTGTGCCCGATTGCAGCATGCACCCTGATCGGGCTGATCCCGACCAACGTGTTCTATTGGAAGTGAAACCATTGCCGAAGAGAGCCGACTTTTTGCATCCAGTCCCCTCCGGTAATGCAAGTCCTACTAAACAGTCTGGACTCCAATGCTTGCTTGCGAGCAAAAGCGAGGTAGCCAGGTTGCCTTTCAGCTACTCCCGTTTTGCGTTGTTTGTTCCATCCATTCTCCACAAGGTCCAAGTAGCAATGATTGTGGAACGCCTTTGCAATACGATCCTTCTCCCGCTAGACTTTCAAGATCGAAGCCTCGTAGGCTCAGCGATCAGCGCTTCTTCGGCACACGAAGCTACGAACTATCAGCGCCTTGAGACGCTTGGTGACAGCATCCTGAAGATTATGACCTCACTAACGTTAATGGCCGAACATCTCAACTATCATGAAGGTATTCGTACGTATCTTCCGCGCCCATGTTTCCTCCTTTGGATCAAATCGAGTCTCGAAACGTACCTTGGGGCTGTCCACCTCGTAGACATGTTTCAAGGCTCAAGATATCTGTTCAAATAGGCAGTACTGATTCTGAAATCATACCAGTTTCGCATAAAAAAGACCACATAGTGTCCAACAGCTCGCTTGCCACTGCAGCCACGCGGGCTGGATTGGACCAGTTCATCATCACACAACCATTCACTGGCCAGAAATGGCGGCCGCTATACAACGGTATGCTAGCGGCGAACCAGTCCGAGCGGACCCGTGAGATGTCTACCAAGACACTTGCGGATGTTGTAGAGGCCCTGATAGGCGCCTCATATCTTGATGGTACGTTTTTTGAAGTCCTTGTTTCCCCTTTTGACCCACATGTTGAGTCCAGAGACATGTCTTGGGAGTATTCAGTATCTAGGCGTGTTCCAAATTTCGCTATACCCCCTCGAATAAGCAAGACTGACTCCAAAGTAATGATCCAGGTGGACCACAAAGGGCAGCCGCTTGCCTGGAGATTTTCCTGCCAGAAGTACCCTGGTCCACAGCTTTGCGGGCGAGCCAGATTCTCTATGGGGTATACGACCTTCAGATTCCGGTATCCGCTCTTGTTGTCAACGCCGAGAAGGTGATCTCGCATGAATTCAATCTCAAACTCCTCCTTGTCGAGGCTCTCACCCATCCTTCCCACTATGGACCCAGCACCAGCTCCTCATATCAGCGACTAGAGTTTTGCGGAGACGCCATACTCGACAACATCGTCACGGCGACTGCATATGCCCACAACCCTCCTCTACCGGCCCATAAGCTACACCTTATTCGCGCTGCTTTAGTGAATGCTGACTTCCTTGGTTTCCTTTGCTTTACCCTTTCAGTTTCTTTCAGTCGGTTTGAGGCTCTCGGCAACGCAACACAGGGTATCTCCACCGTAGATTCATCCCACCCTTTGTACTTGTGGCACTTAATGCGTCATGCCTCGCCTTCTGTTCGCTTCGCTCAACAAGACTGCCTTGGGCGCTACGAGGTCGTCCACGCGGCTATATCAAGTTCTCTAGCTCACGAAAACCATTACCCTTGGACCGCTCTTGCGCGGCTGGAACCTCCCAAATTCTTCTCGGATATCGTTGAATCAATCTTGGGTGCCATATACATTGACACTAACGGATCTTTATCTGTCTGCGAAAGTTTCCTCGAGCACCTCGGGCTGATGCCCTACCTGCGCCGAGTCTTGGACAACGAGATAGCAGTACTACATCCGAAAGAGGAGCTGGGTCAGTTGGCCAACCGAGATAAAGTCCGATACGTTCTCGGAAAGGAAGGCGAAGAGGGCGAGGAGCGCCTGACTTGCACAGTCATTGTGGGAGAGAGAACGATTCTGACAGTTGGGGATGGTCTTAGTACCATGGAGGTACAGACGAGGGCGGCGGATGAAGCCTGTAATATTCTGAGACGGGAGAGGTCCATTTCGGGCAACGGAGGCAGTATGGAAGTTGCAAAAGCAGTAGGGGGGGACGGACAAGGCGAGGATGACGAGAGAGCGAGTGAAGACGAGGATGAGGACGAGGATGAGGACAAGGAGAGTCAAAGAGTAACAGGAAGGGCAGAATACGACAGTGATGAGTTCATGATGGCTAATGAGTATTAAGAGTGATCATTGGAGAAAAGAATGTCGTCGAACTCCTTATACTTTACCCATTACCTTACTTCTTTCTCGTCACTAGATCAAAAGGCGAAGGTTGGATGCAACCCCTGAATCTTTCACGTCATACGAGCTCGAAATCTGGGCAACATCCCCATATGGTAGTGCCCAAAATACAAGAGAGACATACAGAAACGGCACAATTTCTCTTACAGCAACTGGCTTTTAGGCAGAGAGGATATTCCCAACGATGCCTGTCCTATCATTGTGATCTTCCCTTTATCTAGAGACGGTTTCGAATTTCATCGCCAGTCATGTCAGACTTCTGGGAAGAGCTTGCCTGGCGCAAACCATGAGCTTGCTTTCACTAGGCAATGATATGCGCTTCTTTGCGTCAACTGTCCCCTATATTTGCAAAGTGCTTTCGGGCAAGAAGGAGTCTTTTATTCTCCCATCACAGATTCGTAAGGTAATCTTCTATCTCCTGCTCGAGTTGCTAGAATCAGCATTGTTCCTTCTAGATGTGTCTCACAGTACCAGATAGATGTCAGAAGCAATAGAAACAATGTTGCCCTCAGAGCGTATCTTAATATCAATGCAGAGGGTATTGCGTCTCCGGAAGCATGTACCTCTTTGCTCAGTTTTCGAAACCTAGGTCCAACTGCTCCTTCGACACCTTCATACCCAAGTAAATCATTCGCAGGTGCTCCGACGATACCTGTACCATACTCATCAGCCTTACGTTCAAATTCCAGCAGAGCGCTGTTGATACCAATTTCGACAGTCTCTCCGTTCATCTCGCCCTCAATCGTTTCCTTCAATGTCAATAACGCAATGTGCACTGCATCTTCCAGCTCTAAATCCTCTTTATATCTCTTCTCGAGAAAAGTCTTCGCGCTAGTAGCACTTTTGCCGATGGCTGTAGCTTTCCAGGGAAAGTCTGGCAGTTCTCAAGCTTAGCGTTTCTCCTTCGAGATCAGTATGGAGTCATGAAAGCATTGCGGGAGTGAAAAAATGTCCCATGACTCCGAACACAGCATGGATCATGATACCAAGGGCTGGGAACGTCTCTTACAGCTACCACTGGGATCTACCTGGTAAAGGCTCGGACCGCCTTTCAGAATCCCTCCGGTCTTCCCACTCGCCTTCTTCTTCTCCGCATCCGTTTCTAGTCCTTCGTCTGCGAGCTCATGGGTCTCGGGCTCGACTCCATCATCCCATCCTGCTATCAACAGACTGACGCCGTACGGCCGTACTCCACCACTTTGTGTTGCTTCTTGCATAACTCGAGCAACATCCTGGACGAGAATTCGAGTGGGTGGATATTCATTGTAGATTCGCTTGTACCCGGAGTGAGAGACTTTGCGAGCTTTGTCAACAAGAACGCGGTAATCAGGACCCATGCCGCTGTAGACCATGCCGATATTGGGGGTGATGAGGGAGACTTTGGAAAGGGAAGGAGGGTCGATGAGCGGCGAGGACGATTTCTTTTCTGTGGCGAGAACGATACCATTCGTTGCTTTGTCAGAGATGAGCATAATAGACCTGTATGATCGAAGGTTTCACTGAAAAGTACCTTTTATCCCAAGGGATGTGACTCCTTGGTTGACAGCATTGAGGGCATACTCTAAGCTACTGTTAGTGAAGCTGACAGTAGCGGCGAGGTCTGACGAGACTGTACCTATTTGCACAAGCTTGCCACTGCGAATATGTGAGAAACTTTTCATGGGATGGAGGGAGGGAACCAAGCTTGCCTCGGAGAGAAGGTAGTGAGGGAGAAGGAGTATCGGTCCGCCATGGCGGCTGAGTCGATGATCTGATGAGAACAGCAACAGATGATGCGCCTTGTCAAACAGTAGAAAGATGCAGAGGTAAATGCTTGAGGGTTGATACAGCACTTTATAGTCGTACTCCGTAAAGCTACCTACTTTACGGAGTAGGTAGACTCGCACTACGCGGCGAGCGCGCTTCCCTGACGCCAAGCTGAGTAAGATAGTACTTACACAGTATAAGTAAGTAGGTAATCATGCAAGGCTGTGGGCAGAGACGTCGCCTTACCTATCCATTCACCTGCCCTACCCTGGTCATGTCTCATCCCCTTCTCCTATTAATTCCATTTTCTTCAAGAAACAGCATCAATCTAGGCGTAGGGTAGCGTCACGCACTTTCCATCTTCGTACTGCCTCGTACAGAGACATAATGACCTCCACAGGCTTCAGCCCAAATCCAGAATGGCATTGGCCGCAGGACACTCATCCACCTCCTGCTTCTCAAACTCCTCGAGGCAGCTCATCCATGCCTGGTGCATTTCATGAAGAGACGGCCTCTGTCCCAACCGCGAATCAGCCGCCGAAGCCGAAATCACACACTGCTCCAAAGCCTGGGAAACATTGGCCTCCCAGAACCTGCCGAATATGTTTCGAAACCGTGGAGCCTACTTTTCACCCACCTCCGGAAAGTGTTCCCGAGATGTTCCAGTCATCACCATCAGTCACATATGAATCTCCTGATCCTGAAGCCGGTCGACTTCTGCGGCCTTGCAAGTGTAAAGGGTCATCAAAATACGTCCATGAAGGCTGTCTTCAAGCGTGGCGACATGCGGATCCTGAATATGGCAAGAGAAACTACTGGCAGTGCCCGACTTGCGGATTCCGCTATCGCCTAGAAAGAATGCAATGGGGTAGATGGATCAGTAGCACTGCTACACAAATCATTCTGACTTGTTTTATTTTCTTCATGGCTTTGTTCATTATGGGATTCGTTGCTGATCCTATCATCAATCTCTATGTCGACCCCTACTCGGTCATCTCTTCCGCGCCTTTTACGAAAATCGGAGCCCGTCTTGATCCGATGCTTACTGATGACGACGTCACAAGCTGGACAGAGCATTTTATCAAAGGACTAGCATCGCTAGGATTGCTTGGCTTCGTAAAGGTACTCTTTGCCCTATCACCATGGCAATGGTGGAATATCAGAACATCTGGAATCATGAATAGTGGCGGCCGTTCTGGTAATACTGGACGGGATCGTTTGGCAAGCATTAGCTGGGTGGTGGTCATAATTGGCATTGCCACATTTCTTTGGGTATGTATTGTGTATCTCCCAGTTGCTGTATATCAATCTGATGTCGTACACAGGCGGTCTACAAAGGTGTCCGCGCATGGAGTCGCCGAGCTTTGGAAAAAGCCGGGGAAAAGGTCATGGATGTGGCAGCGGATGATGATGACGACGATGATGAGACTGTAGATCAGAATAGCCCCACTCCTAGCTCTTGACCATTGGGTCCCACTAATTCAAGTCGAAACCTGTTGAAGCAAGAGGTCCCACGGATAGAATGTCCTCCAGCTGAATAGCATTCTCTGCGAGCTACAGAGACCATTTGCACAGTAAATCAAGTCTAATGGTCTGCCAGCCCCTGTTGCTCCATGCAAAATGTTAGAGAAGATGACTCTGCTAAATGATCAGCCTTTCATTTGATTCACGCATGTTATCAACCCTTAGTAACAACGCAAAAACTTAAGTTGTCACGAGGTCTTTCAATGGCGTGCCAATTAGTCAATCTGCGAAGAGCTACGTCTTGTCGAGTCTCGAGAGATGATAGCGTCATGCTATGCTCGAAGGACTTCGCAAGCCTTGCCGTTCTTCTTGCCAACAGAGCCATTGCTATTGCATTGTCTTGACGCAGCATGCCCCTTGAACGGAGACTACTGCTCGCATTTGTGGCAGGAATGGTAAATTATCTCTTTCATCCGCGCATGTCTTAGCAGGTGTTGACCATAAGTCTTCGACCCTTCTTGAACTAAAGCAAAGTTACGCATTGGCAGGAATAGCAAATCTAGATGTGACGTTTTGATCAAGAAGCTCCTGGGTCTATCTTTTGGGGACCAAACATTGGATGTCCAAAGTTATCATTTCGTTGAAACAAAGCGGAACTAGAAGGTTGCTATGCTAAAGTTTGGTTTTCTACGTAGACGGTACATTACTGTAATACTCTATGGATCAATCGACCGGAAAGCCCTCTGACATTCCGAGGATCTGCATGAGCTAGAGTGAAAAGCACGGCCGTGCTTAAAGAGAAAGCTGCTTTTTCTTTCCAAAATAACTGTTGTCCGTCAGCTTCTGTCCACTGTTTCTCACGACGAAGGAAGACTGACATTAGCATCGTACTCTCGGGGCAAAAGAGTAGCCAACGCCCTAGGTGCGACAAACAAAGCTAAATCCATCCTTCGCTTCTCAGCTTCAATCAAGCTGGACCATCCGCATAACATACAGCCAGCTCCGATACAGAGACCCGAGTCCCACATCATGGGAGTGATAGTGTCTTGGCTGAAGACCCTAGGTCCGAGTCGAGTGCGTGATAAACACACGCCATAATAGAAGAGGCCGACAAACGCACCCAAAAATATTGAGGAACGCACGGCTTCTTCACACGCCCTTTTAAATGCCCTGAAAGACGGGTTCCTCGCTTTGACTAATAGCTGAAGCGGCAGATTCGTTGCCAATGCGAACTGGAACGCCCGCGAAAACCGTACAGCAGCGTGCCAGTGACAAGACGGGCCGGTACCCATGTGGACGATTTCACAAGGGATAGGAGTCGTCTTGACGGGATCGCCCCAGGCAAGAGGCCAACCATAGTCGCTACACATGTTTTGCAGTATATGAGCCTGGCCAGTGTCTTCGCCGTAGATAAATTCTCCAGCGTGGGCTTTACGTAGAACGTCGACGAGGCGGCGATCAACCTGTGCGGCTTCACCAATCCATTTGTTGTAGGCTCGGGGTAGGCGATCGGGGAGGTAGAACCAGGCCCACATCTTCAAGTTCTCGGAGTCAGTACTGCTTCTCGGAGGTGGAGAATAAGTCACAGAACAAGATCGATGAGTACCATACTCTCGAAAATTGTCTTAGAAATCAAATTGGGTTATAGGTTAGGAGGCAATCGTTCCGAAATGTAGACATACCACTGTACCGGAGCTTAGGGAGAAGATGAAACTGTCTGCATATCGAGAGATGGCTGTCATAGTTGAAGAGACGAGTGCCGTCTTGGGAAATGATGGATTAAACCGACGATAAAGATAAACGACTACACTGTCAAGTGCGGGCGCGACAGCTAAAAGAGTGAGGTCTAAGGTCTCGCCTGCCCTAACAGGTGGGCGACCCTGGGAAACCTCCGAGTCGAGCATCCTATCATTTCGCAAAGTGAGACCGGTATCGTCGGCGTCTTGTTGCTGCTGATCTTGTACATATTGTTTCGAGTTCTCTCGGCCAACCTTGGCGATGGCCTTGCGATTCAATAGTTCTAAGCTAAACCATGCAGATATCGCTGCAGCCAAGAATCGAGAAGTCGTTAAAATCCTCGCATTGCACAAGCGTTCCGACGATACATTTTTGCCTATGCCAAAGATAGACGCATAGTCAAATAGTAGGCGCAGAGGCCATTGGAGGAAGGTGTAGCCACCCACGAGTGCTGCACAAAACTGGTTTATGACTCCGGAGTCAGCCTTGCTTGATTAAGGGGGTAACGCGAACTTTGAGACAGTCCTGGAGAGTGAACACCCCCAAGGCATGTCTCTAGACTCAGTATTTAGTCCAAAAAAGAGGAACCGTTGGCTCCGAAAAACTTACAGTCGGAAATTTACGAATGGCAAAAGATCCCGTGAGAAAGGAGTATATCTGTTAGAAAAAGCCCCGATCAGCAGGTCTTCTTGTGTGGCTGGTACTGCCGTCTATAATGTCATCGCAACTAATCGCGGTGTAATGTTCAAGAGATTAGATAGACAATGAGGGAAGGATGAGATGTACATACCAATGGGAAAACGTTGGCCCTTGCCGACTTCTTTCTGTAGAGACTGAGAAGTAGATTCAGCAGTCTGGGTGCGGTAACAGAGACATAAGCCAATCCGTATGCCCTCAGCAGTCTGTGACAAATTCGGTAGGTGAGCAAAAAGACCCTACTTTGTGACCCAGCTTGACATTGCAGGAAAAGTCCTCATATTGGGGAAGGGCTTCCTTTCGACTTACGGAAAGAAGAAGGACAGACTTTCAACGTTTCGGGCCAATAATAGAGTTTTGAGGTTCGTTGCTCTCGCCATGCTGAGAATGGTGATTCGATATGCGTGGCCTACTAAGTTCTAGCAGCAAGTGCCATTTGATGCTTCTAACATCAATACAGATCAGTCATCTAATCTTTCTTTACGCTCCTACACGTTATAGGATAGGAAGCCGGAGATTGGATGAACTTTGAGGCTCTTACCCATCATAGAAAACCAAAAGACCCGAGGTAAGGAGATTTGGTGAAAGGACGCCTTGTTTGTCTTAATTCCACTTTTATCGACGCGCGTTGAAGAAGTGTGCACGATACCCTCAAAGTGCTGGGGGTGACGCTTTCCGTTCTTCATACAATTCGTTGTATAGACCCGATCATAGGTATTGTTCATCAGTCCATCGAAATTCCGAGGCAATTATCTAAAGCAACCTCAAAGAATCGAACAAAAGCCAGGAGAAATTTGAAAGATCCCCACAGGTATGACAGGTGTGTTAGACAGTTAGACTTTCGTTTTCTAGGGCTTATCCGCACCTAAGTAGTGATGCGCACGAGTAAAATGAAGCGCGGCGCTCCGGATTCCCGTAAAGTACTTTAGCAGTACTCGTACCAGCCTTTTGCCGGTTACACAATACGCATACTAATAAAGTACTGTATAAATACGGATTCCGGAACTCATAGCCTTCTGCCAAGGAATTCAAACGTATCACAATTCGTTTTCTCTTTCCATTGAGTGTCACCAATCGTGGCAGGCCCACTTGCCACGAATACTCTTCTTTCGTAACAAATTTCTGCTTGAGAGAAATGCCGATTGCAAATATTAGACACGAGCTCTACGAGTATCTATTTTGTTCAGGTGATCATGCTTTCTAAAAAGGTTTCTTATTTTTAAGGGGCAGTGAGGGTTCGTCCGAGATCTCGTTTCTGCTACCTCCACTGTTCAACACTTAGTTGAAAACTATAACTATGACCACTCGACCTATCTTGTCTTCGGATCGCATGGGGATTTTTGGATCAACGTCAGCCTTCGACAAAGGTTTAGCTTTCCATTACTGCTCATCCTTCAATGATGGCTATGAAGAAGAAATCTAGGTAAAGGGGCAACATCCGAGTTGGCTCAAGCCTGGGGCAAACTCGTTCTTGCGAGAGATTGAAAGCAGCCTTATGATTGTCATTGCTTTTTCGAACATACCAGGAAGAGTCAAAACTTCACCTTACCCGTGACTAAGGTAGCCCGGAGGACTACGGGGTCTGGGCAAAGACCAAGGGTATGAAGCTTTTCAGATGTGGTGGACCCTTAGAGCAATACCTGCGGAAGGGCGTTTACCAGAAAATGGAAGCTCTTGCAATCATGCATTGTCATCTTAACGTCTATGTACCTTGAAGAGGTGGAAGAGACAAATCTTCTTCAACAGCCAGGCCCGTCTTTGGTGCAGACAAGACTTGCGCTGTACACGGGGTGCTGGTACATTGGCAACTTAGTAATCTTCAGTCCGAAACTCAATCGAACACCGGAAATCAACGGAGTAAGGCCATAGTCGTAATTGATCCAGCGCGGCGAATCATAGTGTCTGCAATTCATTTCCGATACCTCGCTCTTGGCTATACTAAGTGTTGCAAACACCCGGTATGAAGTTCTCTTTCGGGTGGGACACCTGTCGCTCTTATCGGCGGAAGGGTTCCATGCACTAAGGATTGAAGGCATCTCCCTCAGAAAAGGTTGCTGCTCATCAGTGCACGATATATCAATGCGAACCCATCTCCCACTGTCTGGTTCAGCCGACCACTGTCTGGTTTGCCGATTCCAGATCCTCAAGATCCTTCCGTTCTGACGAAAGAGCAAGCTTCTGCTGCTCGACTTCAGTTGAAAGTGACGCACTGGACGTCGCTGAAGTAGCCAGCGATTGCTGCAGAGCGCGCTGCGTGAGTATTAGTAGTAATACATCCATCATAGTCGCGTTGAACCTACATTATCTTTCACAAGTGCCTCGTATTCAAAACAGATCCACTTCGCCTTTGGAGGAAACGGTATTCGAGGAAGTCGTTTGCACAGCCTAGCAAATGGTTGGCAATACGGCAAAACACTCTCGAGGAACGTCACTCACGTTTCGGTGATAGACCGTAGAGCTACTTGCGCTTCAATCTTCCGTTGCTCTGAAGAGTAATTGGCGAGGACAGGTAACTCTACGGAGCGTAATAGCTCTTCTACCTTCGCTTGAGCGTCTCCGTCCAGGACTGTCCATTTCGAACGTATGATATCTTGCGAAATGTGCTTAACCCGTGATTTTAAAGACCCGGCGCCTTTCGATCCCGGTGCTGTAAATGTCATAGAGGTTACTCAAGAACTAAATAGACTCTCTTATGCTGCTTACCGACTCTATCAGCCTCCCGCTTCCTTGACAGCGGGTCGTCAGACGGCGGACTCCAAGTTGAAAGCAGTCGTCTCGGCTTTGAAGTTTTGGCTGACACCGGAGATGCTGAAGGCGAAGAATCAATGGCCACGGATTTCACAGCAGATTCCCCCAACGTGGCGGTCTTCTTATGTCTTTTCTTCACACCGTTAACGCTTTTGCGTTTTCCCTGGCACAGATATGAGCCCGATATATGATCCTCACAGCGACATCGAAGTCAGGACGAGAAGCCTACCATGGTAAGAAACGTCTGTCTAGGAAGACCAAGGAGTAGTCCTTGTAGGCACAGAGAAGCGTAGGATACTCGTATGTAGAGAACGCTGTGGAGACCGATGGGCGGGACTGCAGCTTCTGATCCAAACAAACTCTAGCATTTTACGTGGCTTGGGACGAGTCGCATGGAGAAGTTGAGTGCTACATATTCCGAGAAAAGAGTGGATGGTTGAAGATGGAAAATTGGTGTTAGAGGAGTCCTCGGTCTTGGTTTGGAAAAAATCTTTGAGACTCGAGTTTTCCCCGTCCTTCTGGCTACCACTCAGGACCAAATATTAACGTCAACCCTTCGCCTTCTTATCAGTGCAACCCTAGGCCTACCGAAAAACAGGGTAATGGAAGAACGATCGACATTACGATGGCGTCAAAAGATGAAGGTCCAAAGACGCAGCGAACGATCTCTCCACAGGCGGAGCAGACGAGCCCGAAGAAGAGGCGCAAAGTGAATCACGGTGGGTATGACTAAAGGATTGTCTCCGTACACCATCGGTCCAAATGCTAATATGGCCTTCGTAAAGCATGCATCTATTGTAGGCGCTCGGTGAGCCATGACTCCTTTATACTTCATGCCGAGCATGACCTTCCCTCAGTCATAACACATGGCATATACCCCAACAAGAATCCGAACATGAGGCTGATCTTCGTTTTACTATGGCGATTACAGCACATGACTTGCGATTTGGTAAGAACACTGCTTTGATGGGGCCTTCTACCAAGAGCCACGTTATCACATTGGGACGGGCAGTAATATTGCGCTACAGGATCGACCTTGTGCAAGATGCGTGAAAAGGAGTATTGGTCATTTGTGTCACGATGAACCAAGAGACTTTACGAAAGGGATGAAGCATGATAAAGCCAACACCACGTCCAATAGCGGAGCTGCTGTGAAGCAGGAAGATTCTCTGTCGTATATGCTAGGTCCTTCTATTGACCAGCAGCAACTGAATCAGCAAGCGTTGCAGGCCGGTGGCGCAAATGTAACTACAAGGATAGCAGCACCGGAAAACCAGACAGTCAATCCGCCATTTTTATCGCAATCGTTAAATCCTATACAAAGCCAGGGCCAGATTCCTGGAGACAAGAATCAGCAATGTAAGAAGCATGCCAACTCCGTCTTTCCTATGGCTATACATACTAATTGAATAAGTTTCTGGCTACGGTGACTGGAGTCTCGGAAATCAGAATCAATTTTCGGACATGCATAGCTTTCATCCATCTTATATGTTCAATGCACCTGACATCACCAATGAGTATAATCTTCTCAACGAATTCCTCAGCAGTAGTCTACTCGATGATCCAACTGTCTTCCCGAACGACGAGATTCAAGCGCTCAATTCGGACACATCGTTGAGCAATACGCTAGCGGCCAGTCTCACTGATGGTAGCGGTCAAGATTTGTTGAACCTACAGCAGACCAATGCCTCTGGCCAAACCCAAGGTCCCCTAGGACAAGGACCTAGCATCGCCCACCCAAAAAGCGTCAAACCCACCGATAAAGAAGAAGAAAAGTATTACATGACCGTAGCCGATCCCTCCGGCAATGATACTCCTGAAGAACGCATGAACAAAGTCTTCATGGCCAAGTACAATGCCGGGATGCTCAGGCCTTTCAATTATATTCAAGGCTACGCACGCTTGCATCGCTACATGGATCAGAATATGCAGCCAGCATCTCGTCAGCGAATCCTCCGCCAATTAGACAAATTCAGACCCAAATTTCGCGAGCGCATGCAATCTCTGACAGATATGGAATTGACATTCGTAGAGATGTGGTTTGAAAGGAGCTTGATGGAGTATGACCGGGTGTTTGCAAGCATGGCAATACCTGCTTGTTGTTGGAGACGAACGGGTGAGATTTTCAGAGGCAATAAGGAAATGGCGGAGCTTATACATGTTCCGATCGAGAATCTTAGGGACGTAGGTATACGTATATATGTCCGGTGAATACATTACTTTTGGCTGACGAAGACTTTCAGGGCAAGCTAGCTCTGCATGAGATAATTGTGGAGAAAGACCTGGTCAGCTACTGGGACAAGTTCCTCGCCATTGCTTTCGATAATTCGCAAAAAGCTATGTTGACCACTTGTTCCTTGAAGAATCCAGACCTTGAGGTTTCAGATCCCGAGATCAAGTGTTGCTTCTCGTTCACCATCCGCCGAGATAATCATAACATGTAGGATTGCCGCAACATTTCGTGCGGAAGAATGCTAATGATTGAGATAGACCTTCACTGATAGTTGGCAACTTCCTTCCTCAGGGCCCAAGGAAGACGTAAGCTTGTCGAATCTTCTGGTCAGGAGGCGCACTCGAAGCTGTATGATGGATATGGCTTTTGGTTCGGTTTCTTGCATAGCGAGGGGATCAATAGGCCCCTCTTTCGAAACGCCGGATTAGATCGCAAACAGTAGCTACGTATAATTTTGGAGCAAAATTTCCCATCTATGCCCTCGTTGTCGGATCTTTTGTCTGATTGGAGGAACGCGCTCAGCTCTGGGAGGTCTTGGTCAGTGTATGTAAAAATGCCAAGCCTTTTTGGGTGGCAAACGCTCACAGGCTGGAGCGCACTGCATATCTAGTGATTTTAATTTCATGCCATTTCATCAAATCAAGAACGATGGCACCAAGTTTCAAACGAGCTGAAAAGGAGGATGCATTGCACTCTACCCTCGGTCAGTTCTATTGCGGGACTTGCTGGTTCGAGGATTGGCTAAACATTGACTTGCGAGCAAAGTGTTCGCGAAGCTCCTTGAAGAATCCATTACTTCCACCAGTCCTGAAAGGTCTCTACCAGCGGATATATACAATAAAATTGAAACGGCAGTCTCGATTCGTAATGCAGCAGCAGCCAGTAGACGAGTCGATCTTGACAAGCAGGGAACCAGACTCTGGAACTTATCCTCAAAGCTCAAGAACACAGCCAAGAATGGGGAACTTCTCTGCTTAGGCAAGGAGTCAATTTTACGGTGCTTTTGCTCATGCTGACCCGAACAGTTCGCGTCTTTGCATTTCTTCTTCTCGACTGCGCTCAACGATGCACCCAAGGTTTCGCTTCAAGTACAGCTCCTGTCATGTCCATACAGACTATGAGAGGCGGCTGATACGGGGCCAGATGACGTTAGAGTCTTGAGGTCTTCTTTGAGAACGTCAAGATCCTGTCTGGGTGAGCCGCCATCGATTCAAGCTGTCGTCTCGCCACTCAGCTTATGACATAGTAGATTACCGCCAACTGAGTCTTGCTGAAATAGTCGTCGAACGAGCTGCTTTTTACGAAGAGAGGCTGAAAAGCTACGGAAGTGTGTCTGTGCAAGATCATGGCCAGCTTGTCAGTCGCCTCTCGAATGAATACTTGAGTTTAAGAATTGCTCTAGTGAGTATTTCGGGCTATTCATGGAAATCCCAATTGTGAGTTTCTCCTCACTGACGAAAACACAGGCGTGGCGGCAAGATCGTCTCGATCTTGCGAAGCTCATGCTGAACAAAGTGAATCTTGATACAGACAACCTTGAGCCCGCTTCCGCGGAGGAGTTTGCCGATCTCTTCTTCGAGATCGGTGACAGTCAAACCAAAAGGACACAATGGGCTGAGGCCGTACATTGGCTGGAAAGAGGCCACAACATGCTTTTGGGCCAGAGTCAGGACTTGCTGAGTGGCGATGCCGGAGAGCTTCGGATCAGCATCATGCACAGTATGGCCAGAGCTCTTCTGAATCTTGACAGTGACGGCAGCCAAGAAAAAGCTTGGAACATAGTCCGCGAATTGGAGCTTGATTGTGGGGATAGACTAGTCGTCCTCCTTCTGAAGCTCGATATCTCGGCGACTGATGCCTCTCACTCTGCCCAAGATTACTGCGACATTCTTCACAAGGTTGTCCGCACGGTGCATCTCACAGACACGAACATCAGAACTATACTACATCATGTGCATAAGCTTAGGTCTCGAAGTCCGCTCATGGCACACCGTGTGCTCCTAATGCTTCTCACCGAAAGACTCCTAGGTGCTGAAGAGACGAAATGGATTGAGAAAGCATTGATCACCATCATCTGGAATTGCACGAACTTAACGGATTCCCTGGATGTCTTGACTTCGCTGCGTGAGGTTCTTGACGCCGTGGCTGATGGCGCTGCCAGAGCTCTAAGCGCTCCAGCGACGCACGCAGCGCAGATAGTACGTACCTCAGAGCATTTGCAGACTTTTCTGCTGACGCCCGCAGCTTTTGTGGAAGCGCGTAGAAGCGAGCTACAATCAGGAGATATATGACACAGCGGAAGCATGGTGTCGGCTGTCATTGCATGCAGTATTTGGCAGTGCCGGTGAACTGAACATTGCAAAATTACAAAGGTGTTACGTCGAAGAGCCCTTTGGTGACTTGAGGATTTGAGATCTAATCCTCGTAGGAAGCTAATACTCTGCGCTCTGGGCATGTCAGATCAAGCGAAAGCCCAAGAGGTATATTCGCAAATGTCGCCTTCCAACAAAAAGCTTCCGTCGACCATGTACTTGCTCTACAAGGTTGCGTTGAGATGTCGTGACTCAGAATTAGGTGACTATGTTCTCGTCTATTCCCGGAATGAGTAGAGTTGACGGTGACAAGCTGCCGAATGCATTGACACCATCTGCACTCACTCAACTAAAGACGCCACATTGCTCTTCGCATGCGTCCTGGAAGCGCAACAGACGGGAGACCATCTTCAGATCATACATTCGTTGCAGAAAGTTCTTGAGAAATACAACTATAACGCTCCCAATGAGGTTCACCTTCCCGCTTTGCTTCGGTAAGCAGGCAATGAGAATGGTCATAGCTCATTGGCTAATGAACATAGGTGCACCGCTCGTCTTCTTATTCGCGAACTCGAAAATCCTTGCTCACAGGTCATAGATAGCATTGATGAGATATGCAAGCTCTTCGAAGGTGGTTAGTATGTCCAATACTTTACAGCATGCTGCGCACTGACGCTTTCAAGCTGCTGTCCAGACAAGGACCTCGAGGTGCAGTGCCGTGAATGATCACTTCTCGATGGCAGAGCTTGATTGGTTCTCGAGAAACAGTTACAATTTGGCACTAAAATTTTGCACAAGCTGGAGTCCAAAACAAACATTGCGGCTCATTCAATCTTGTCTTAAAGTCAGTCAGGCAAGTCATCGGGCTTTCAATTCTGATGATCCTGCAGTTCATTGGGCTCTACCCCCCTGCCATTGATCTTAGCATGACAGCAGACTTGTCTCTCCGAAGGCTTTTCTGCGATTTCTTGTGCGGCTCATTATTGATCGTGCTCGCCCGATGTGAAGATAATATAGAACTCCAGGTGATTAGATCAAAACTTCGGCACATTCCAAAGCTTACTGTTGTCAGCTCCAACATTATACCAATGTGCGTAAGGTGATCGATGATTTTCGGATCGACGTAAAAGAACAAGTCAATAGGTTGGAAGGAGGCGCCAAAAGCGACCTGCAGCGCAAGCATGCAAGTCTTTTGGCATTTGATTACGAGGCAGCAGCACGGCTCAAAGCTTGGAATAGCTTGGACGGGATCATCAAGGCGTGTAAACTCTCGATGGCCATGTTTGAACACACCGCTAAAATGCGTATCTAGGAATCCCAAGGTTTCGGAGACCCAAAAATATATGGTTTGTTTGCAGACATCACGCTTTCTTCTGAGGCACCAGGCGATAGCAAGCCTCCCCAACAACTATCCAAGCCCAACTGAGCTGACATCTAGAACAGTAATGATCACGACACTACAGGTGATATGTATCGATTCCGACGTCATCCTTAGATACTCATGCCTTCGTAGCAAATTATCAACCTGGCCTGGCAGCACAATAACGGCAGTACCGAGAAGCTTTCCCGGTGGATCAGATGTCTCTTTTCATTGGCTCTTTCAGAGGTCGACATAGCGGTGCAGCTTCTCAATCAAGCTGTGACTACTGCAGAAGACGCGAGAAAGGTTGGCGACTCCGCTTCGTTGAGAGACATCTTGGATGATCTGACACAGGTGCTTTCGTGACCCTTGCAGCAGTCCAAGTCGTATCCACCCGAAGAACTCGAATGGCTTGCAACGACGGCCTTCAACCGCGCAATTGACTTTTATTGTACTTCGCAAGATGTGCCGTGCAGGCTTTGGGCTGAGAAGGCACTGGCGCTGTCGAACCTGTGTGAGGATGGGGGAGCTTTGCATGAGGTGCTCCAACAGAAGTACCAAGGACTGTCGTGGCATTCGTGATCGCGTTAGGGAAAGAGGGAACACTGCTGGCTTTGATTGACAGGATCCCAAAGTGATGCGGGGACTCCGGGCACCCTGAGCGAAAGATCCAACGCTTGTGGAGACCTTCAACAGGTGAATTGTCGCATATGGGGAATCGATGCTGCATGTATGGATACCTCAACATGATATTGCACAAGACAACGACGCACTGTCCGTCCTCGTCGCTTGACTTGTGCGTCCATTCCTCCAAACCATTCAAACTCCTAATTCAAGTGATTCGTCAAATGTTGGGATTTCATGACAACAGATTTCATTAGTCACTTAGGCACTGGACTGACGGCCATTCGTCAAAGCAGAATGTTCGGAAATTCCGGTCATGGGGCTCTGTTAGTTCCAAACCAACCACCGTTTCCATCATCTTCCGTTTCACAACGTTTGAGGACACGGTCTCATTGCAATGGCTTGTTCAAGGCAGCGGGCATCGTGAAAGGGTTGCTAGAACTGCAGTTTTCAAGAGGTAGCACAGTGGTATACAATACGACATGTTGAACGCCAAACGCCGTCCACCAGCTTCCTTTACGTGACACCATTTGACCGAGGTATCCAGTGCAACCCGTCCCGTAATGATGCTCAACATCCTAATAAGCGTGATTCTCAGGATCATCGTAACCCAAGTCCCGGTCCTCCGCCGTGTCCTCATTTTCATACAAACGTTCCGGCTCCGCGTGTTGCCGTAGCAGGTACCGCTTGAAGAAGTACGGAATCTGTCTCAAGCCATACGCAGCGTGGATGTGTGTCGGCACCGAGAACACCTGGTCCAATTCCTCCAGCGTCTTGCCCTTTGTTTCGGGCATGAACAGGAGCACCAGAAAGAAGCCCACGATGTTCCAGCCCGCGTACCAAGAGAAGGCGCCTTGTGTGGTGAAAGCAGCTTGGAGACTGGGCCAGGTGATTGAGAGAACGAAGTTGAAGAACCATGTCGTAGAAGTCGCAAGGGACATACCGACCGTCCGAACATAGAGTGGGTAAGCTTCTGCGGAGTACGTGAATGGCACCGGACCTTCTCCTGGTGAATAGACAACGCCGAAGAGATAGATGCCGAGAGATATACAGGCGACCCTGGCGGTATGCATGGTATCCTGTGGTATCCAGAAGCTGAAGCCTGTGAAGAACATGCAGATTGACATGAGCGGGAACGTTGTCAAAAGCAGATTTCGCCGTCCGAACGTATCAATGGTGTAGACAGCGGGAATGGCGAAAAGCCAATTCACCAGCCCGAATCCAAGAGACGAGGCCAAGGCCGATATCGGTGAGAAGCCACCATCTAAGAAGATTTGGGATGAGTAGTAGGCAATGATGTTGACCCCGCAGAACTATGCCAGTGTTAGTGAGATATCCATCCCAAAACCGTTCAGTCGTGACTGACCTGCTGCATAAACATCACGATCTCGGAAGCTATCATGGCTCGACGGTTCCGAGGAATTTTGACCAATTCGAGCAATGGATTCCCCTGATTTGCCTCGATCTCCCTTTCAGCCTCTAAAAGAGTGTGCATATAGTAGACGTCTCGAGCCGCCTGCACTTTTTCGTAACGCAATCTGACCATGGACTGATATGCTTTGTAATGCCGATTCTTGCTCATGTACCAGCGTGGAGATTCGGGGCACATGAAGACGAAAGCGATGACGACGAGCGCGGGCAACATGGCTGATCCCATCATCAGACGCCATTTCAGCCCGACAACGCCGGGTGGGTCAGGCACGCTGTAAAACGCGAGATCTGCGACGTATCCAAAGAAGATACCGAAAGCGGTCCACATCTGCCACTGCATGACGAGCGCACCTCGTATCGCCGGCGGAGATGTCTCCGCGGCGTAGATAGGGACCGTTGCGGATTTAGGGCCGATACCGAATCCGAGGAAGAATCTCGCAATGAACATGTGCCACCAGGTGTTCACGAATCCTTGCCAGAAGCAAGCCAGAGCTGAGAAGACGCAAGTAAGGAAGATGGTACCCCTTCTGCCAAAGAGATTGTTGAATGGCGTCGTTAACCAACAGCCAATGAAGGCACAGCAAAGGTAGGGAGCAGAGTTCAACAAGCCGGTCAGCCAGGTTGAGCGCGGGTCTGTGCCATCGATACCAAATTGATACCTGTAGAATAGCTGGCCCCCGTTGACAACCGCCTCATCTGCTCACAGGTTAGCTGGTGACCGTTGCGGGATGAGGGACAGATGTCACTGACCCATCCCTTGAACAGCGGCACAGGTCGAGCAGAGTATAATGACAATGTACATGAGCTTAGGCTGTGCCCAGCGATTGTCAAATTCCTTTTGAAGTACGTCTAATTCCCTGCCGGTCAGACCCTGAACCTGGGCGAATTTGCGAGGGTCTTGGGCGAGGAGGGCGCCCTTTCGGAAAGCTCTGATATCCTCTTCATTCCCGATGTGATGCTTCCTTGCGTATGTTGCTCCCATCTCCTCCAATTGTGCATGACTTATGCCCGCTAAAGGATTGGCCAGCTTGGCCGAAGCATTGCGACGCCTCAGATCGGCTGCGGTAACGGAAAGCTTTCTGGTGGAGGGAGCAATGCTGTGGTTTCTTTCATCGTACTCCATGGGCTCAAAATGCGTCTTCATCTCTGGACTCGTGGCGGACGAGCCGCTCCAGCGGTCGAAGCCCATTCTTGCGGTCTCTCGTCGCCGTCACAGAGGAGATATGTTCAGGTAGCCTTGGGCGATGCCGACATCCCAGCTTGCGATGGCACTGGGGAGAGCATAAGCAGCGCGAGCGGTATGTGTCTCTTAACTCTCGAAGTTTGGTATGTTAGTGGTGCATGTAAAGTGTTGACCAGGTATGTCGGCCAAGAAGATGGAGTGGCGTCCAGGTAATGGAAAAGCGAGGAGGGAGTGGGAGAGACAGAGCGGCAGCAAAGGCAGGACAGTCACGGTGAGGGAATTTCTGTGACGGTGACAAATGAGGACCGCACAGCCGGATGCTGCTGTATGAGTGTGAAATAATAAGGTCGGTCAATGCCAGAATAGTACCTACCTGCCTAGCATGCGAGATCAGCTCCGTGCTGCACACTCATCGTGCAGGGAGTGGTTACATGTAAAGTCGGACCCATCTGCAGAGTGCAGGACTGCAGGTAAGCGGCATAGCTGGTATTCTCGCATTGCCTATTATTGCCTGTATTGCCTGTATTGCCTCTCGCGTTGATGGAAAAAAGAGGTTAGGATGGGAGTTGGTAGGCGAGCAGGGGAGACATGTGAGTGGTCCATTCGATAATCCAACAGGAATACGAGCCTTCCCAGCCTCTCTTACGACTAGTCGACTACCTTCCCCGGGAAATCATTAGCATAAATCAGTAGTATTATCGTTAATCCCCGTCAAGCAGTCATGTTTCACAATAATCCGAACTTCATCGTCACCCCCCCGGTCTCCACCACCATTGTTTCTGATCGTCTTATCTCCCCCTCATCCGTCAGCATATTCGGGATGGACGCCATTGATGATGTGAATTCACTGTCTTTTCTGATCATGGTTGAATAATACCTAATGCCATGGACACCCTTCTGCAAAAGAAGAGTGCAATCAAATGGAGAACCCTGTTCAGTGGGAGCGGGAGGGGAGCGGGAGGAGGGGGCACAGCCTCACGCTAAGAGTAGGTCTTGATCGTCGACCTGCAAAAAGCGAAGAGGGAGGGGATCCGTGACCCGTCCGCAGCGATGAAATCCTTTCCGAGGAAGCTGTCGAGTAACAAATGTAACAACCCCCGCGTACTGATTGTTCACGATCATCCACGATCCTTATACTTCTTGAGTCCGCTGCGAGTCATGAGAGCAGAGCACAGCAGAGCAGCATCCTCTGCAAATTCAAGTGCCAGCGCAAATGTCATCAAGAATTGCCCCAAGCAGCACTAGCGTCACACTGCCTGCGCAATCGTCTCGGAAACCCACCAATATCAATGAAACAAGCACCCCCAACATCACCAGATACCTACCGAAGCTACCTAAATACCTAATTCTACCGCTGGAAAGTGGATGGACAGTACCTAATGTTATCATGATTACCTGCAGCTACGAATGGACGTTTGATGTGTTATCGGTGCATGCAAATATATATGAGCAAGCACGGCAGCTATACACTCAAACAATCAACTCACATACTCAACCCCGACCGTAGAGCCAGATCTAGCTGCCTCACCCCTTCCTTGTCCGAGCACTGCACCTCAGGCACAGCATTCCTACTTCTTCCCCCTCGCCTTCCCCTTTCGACCCGCACCCTTTCCAGGCTTGACATCTTCCTCGCTCCCATCGTCCTCATCGTCCATCTCCTCATCACTCTCCTCCTCGGCCTTCCCCTTCCCCTTCCCCTTCCCCTTCCCTTTCCCCTTCCCCTTCCCCGTCCCCTTCTTTCCTTTCGCCCCGGCTTTCGCCTTTTTCTTCGGAGCGGCAACGTACTTGTCCTTTTTCAGATCCAGGGGCTGATCATCATCGAGGAGTGCCTCCTCCCCGCCCGAGCTCGCCCCCGAATCCGACTCATCCAGAGCCTCTTCGATGTCGGGCCGCTCCTTGCTCTTCTTCTTCGGCGCCACGATCGAGCTTGCCTTCATATAAGGAAGAGGGTGTGACTTTTGATTGTATGTCTTCGTGAACGACGTTTTGACCTGCGTGTCGATCTTGATCTCTTCCATGTCCATCGGACCAACACCAAGCTCCAGTACCGCATCCCAGTCGTCTTTCGTAAGATAGTAGCTGTCCATAAGACCGATGACCCGGGTCACTGCGTCCTGACCCTGTGATTGGAGCTCCTTTACAAGCCGGTACCACAGCAAGGGGAGGTATTGTTGCCGGATCTCGTGCCGGTCACCAGATGCCCGAAGGCGCATGTGACCTTGTATCTCTTTGATGAAGCGCGTAAGCTTGCCTGACGAGCACTGTTAGCATGACGTGCAAAAAGGCATCATGCCCCAGTTTTCATACCTAGCTTGCTGTTATTGCCCAGCCACAAGGGGAATCGAGTTTGGCTTCCAGCTTGGCTACCAGCCACGAAACTAGCGGGCCGCACAAAACTGAACACAGCGTGAGTTGGCATGAGAGCCCATTGCTGCTGAGATCCGTGAATCATACGGTCGACAAGGTCCCCATCGCTGATACTCTCAGCCGCGCTGTCCGTGAGCTCCAGCATCTTGAGATTTTTTTCCTTGCCACTGTATGTGTTTGACAACATAGGATTGGTTCCGAGATAGTTTTCCTGCAACATCAGGGAGCTCAATTCGTGATCATTGAAATAGAGCTCGATCTTTTCGTTAAGTGTCGTTGTGCTGTTCGGAGCGAAGAGACCTCCTCCCAGAATCTTGCTAACAATATCCCAAGGCTTGAGGATGACGTGCTTCTCCCAGGACTTGGACATTTCTTTGCCAGAGTCAAAGTCCATTGCATCTTGATCGAGCTTGGCCGTCGACAGCATGTTGATGACCTGTCGGATATCGGCGTGGCTTCCTTCGATTAATGCATTGACAACATTCGGAGGAACCTTCAGTTTCTCTCGAAAGCAGATCGTCATGATCCTCTGACGGACCTGATCAATGGTCGGTCTCCGGAAAGGCAGCTCGAAGGCCACGCGGTCGAATGGTTTCATCTTGGGTAGTCTTCGATCATTGCAAATCAAAATGATGGGGATGTTGGTCTTTCTGCAAACCGCCGCGAGAGCTCCAACGCCACCTCGATCGCCAGCGGACATGCCGTCAACCTCATCCATGATCAGAACTAGTCTTTTCTTCTCTGCATCCACTTTCTTACCGTCTCCTGCAAAGTAGCCAAGTAAGGATGTTGTGTCCAGTACACCTTTCAGTCCGGTCTCGACCAGTTTTTTGCTCCTCGTGTCGCTGGCGTTGCTTTCGCGGATGTCGTATCCTTCAAGTTTCGCCGCAAGATGAGCAGCTGTGGTCTTGCCTATTCCAGGGGGCCCATGGAGAATCATAGCACGAAATGTACCCCACCCATCTTTGCCTGGCTTCTTGAACCTACTCTTTACGTTGATCGGCCATGCCCTCAACCAGGCCTGCAATTTTTCGACTTGACCTTTGTTGCCACAGATCATGCTTGTAGCTGTAGGCGCGTACTTCACAGTCCACAATCGACTATCAGAAATTGTGGAGCCGTCGATGTCGCCTTTAAGAGCAGGCTGAGAGCTAATAGTATTGCTCGCAACTTTCTTGGCCTCTGCACGCTCCTGCTTGATCATATCCGCTGCAGCTTTCTCAACCTTTGCCTCCTCTTGCTTTTGTTTTGCCTCAAATTGCTGGCCAGCCTTTCCATCACCGCCATGGGCGGGTAATTTGCGGATCAGTTCAAACAACCCTTCCTCGTTGATAGTTTTGATGCCGAATTGCCGAATTGTCTCAAGCTTCTTGGGCCCTGCGTCCGCGCCCAGCACTACAAAGCTCGTCTTTTTGCTTGGGCCAGTGGTCACTTTCCCTCCGTGGCGCTTTACCAGCTCCTGGCCCTGACTGCGTTCTAATGAGTTGAGTACACCCGTGAAAACGAAGGTCAGTCCAGCCAAACAGTTCTCGCGGCCAACAGGAAGCTCGACAGACCCTCCAGTGAGCGGAGCCTCGGTTCGGTTTGCATTGAAAGCGGCAAAGTTGAACTTCTTGCCATCTTCACGAGGCGGCGGCGTCGGCGCTCTGACCATTTTGATACTGTCAAGAATATCATCGACAGCTGTTTTTACTTCGGGCTCTTCTTCCTTCTTTCGGCTCTTTTTCGGAGTAGCCATCTTGGCTGGAGACTGCGCTTTCGAGCCCTTTGCCTTCTTCGAGACTGGTGCGACATGTTCCTCGTCCGCTTCATCATCTTCCAAGTCCGCAGACTTTCGCTTTCGTGCTTTCGAAGCTTTGATGCTGCTTTTGGGCTCCCTGTACTCTGGAATGTCCTTCATTTGGACGTCACTGTTCTCGTCGCTAGCAATAGCATCCTTTTTAGCTGACACTCCCTTGCCTCCTCTTTGGGTTCTTCTAGACGATTGGACGACTTGATCCTCGTCGTCCTCACTTTCGTAGGCATCTTCTGCGGCTTTTCTCCCGGTCTTGTAGTCTGCTACAAAGATGTCCTCTCCGGAGTCGGCATCATCCTTGATGACTTTGGGATGGAAATCACTGTCCTCATCCTCATGAATCTCCACGTAGTCTGGCTTACTCCTTTTCCGAGATGACGTCTTGCCATTTGTCCCTCGCTCGGATTTGGGTGCGGCTTTGGCTTTCGGTGTAGACTTTGCGGATGACGCCTTCATCTCCTCAGGCGCCTTATTTTCCGGAGAGGCCTTCGAATGGGCTGGCATAGAGCGAGACGGCTTGGATTTACCGCTGGAAGCGAAGTAATCCGACGTTGTCGTGACTTCTCCGACAGGAGATTCCCTCTGGCTAGAGAATTTGTTAGTAATTGAAACTTCTATGAAATCGTGTTGCAAGTTCACGTTTGTTTCAATGGGGCGGCCTTCTTGGGTGTCGATTTCTTGGGTGGCTGGGCCTGGACATCATCATCGCTGTCACTGAGGACATTTCGTTTGCCTAGCTGTCGTAAGCTTCAACAGCAGGGCCAGTAACGAAGTTTTGAAACGTACCCCTTGCCTTCGATTTCTGACCCTTCAGCTGTGGGCGAGCGAAAGCCACGTTAGCATGCACTCCCCGGCTGTATTTTTCGAGTAAGATTCAAAAAAGAGAGAGCCCGAGGGTAGAGGACTACGTAACGTGATAAGGGAGCACTCGATCGTAGCTATCGAGTGATTGCCCCAGTCCGAATGGATAGCAGTGTGGAGTCCTAGCAATGTAGTCTATACTTACAGCTGCTTCTTTAGGTGCTGATTGCTCTTGACTGGAACCGCCAGCTTGCCCTCCCTTCCCACCAAAGAAGCTTCTGATATCAGAGGGCATATTTTTTGGTTTTCACACATATCGGAAAGGATGTTACATGATCAATAAACCGTGAAGTGCAGTGTTGGCTAAACGGTTGACGCGCTTCGCGTCTTAGCATGAAAATTGGTGCACAGGTGATTTGCGGGAAAATGTTCGCTCTGTGCCATTCGAACAGTCTACAACTACAATGAAGCCTCGACTACTGCCTATACTGCCGCCTTGCTCGCTACGAGCAACTTCTTTACTAGTCAATCTCCCTTGCCGTGAGTTTACTTGTTCACACATCTGCTGGCTCCCGTTTCTGATACTCATACATCGCAGGTTTCCCCCTACTTGGCTCGATTACTCCTCCCACCCTCCGCACCTTCTCAGCTACTTCACATCTTCAGAATTGGCTGATGCCCAAACGTGGCCATACTCAGAAGAACCGGAGAGGGCGCTGCCGGGTCCCCACTGGTGGCTCAACCCGGGGCACAACTGTGGTGTGGGGCGACTATGGCTTGCGCCTACGAAATCATGATCGAAGAATATCATCTCAACAATTGGCTATTGGTGCAGAAGCGATCAAGAAAAGGTTACGAGGGGAAAGATACCGGTTGTATACCAGGTTAGCCGCGAATACCGGAGTATATAGCAGGGGCGAGAGTAGGATGGGCAAGGGAAAAGGCAGCTTTGACCACTGGGCTGCAAGAGTGGCAGTATCACAGATTGTATTCGAGATCAGTGGAGAGCTCCATGAGCAGGTGATCAGAGATGCGATGAGGTTAGCAGGGAATAAGTTGCCTGGTATGATCTTAAATCTTTTCCTTCCCATTTGCGATTGGAAACTTTTATGCTGATATTGGGGCCAGGACTGTATGAGTTCGTGAAGAAGGGAGATCCACCTGTCATGGGCCTCACAAAAATGGAGGCCGGGGTTACGCTAAATGAAATGAAGAGGCCGAGGGTGAAACTACCAGCGGATATTAAGGCTGGAAGGATACCAGCTTCAACGCCGGGGAGTTTGCCCGCTGCAACTTCCACTGCTGCAGCATCGGCATAGATTCTGCACAAGATACCCACCCATTACAACGTCCGATTGTCCTTCGAAGTCACAAAAGTCTCTATGCTCCAATGCCAGACCCTGGCCCGTAGCCCTGATCCCGCCTGGACTCTTCAGCATTGTCTGTTCCTACCTGTGCATCTGTTGCTCCATATCCGTCTGCAGGCACGCCTCAGTATTTTCGCGCTTATAGAGCGTCACATGTAGTCCACCGTTACCTTGATTCGCAATGCCTCCAGATTCTGTGGTCTTGCCTCCCATACCCTCCTCTGAGATTTTCTGTCCGTATCTCACGTTCTCTGCCGTCTTCTCTCCTCTCTCAGCTTTCTGCTGCTCTTGTTGAGAAGTTACGGCATCTGGTTGAGTTTGTTCTTCTAGAGCAATTTCTAAGTACTAACTAGTCGCTACCCAGGCTTGGACTGAACTGACCACCCATTTGACCGCCTTGCTTAGAATGTGGTTCCGTGACTGTCTTAATTGACTCGTATCTGGTTGAAGTGTCAGCTGCTGCTAGACATCAGCATTAGGAATTACGTACTGCGAGCCTTCTCCGCCTGCTTCGGTATCCATAAGACCTGAAGACATAATTGAGATTTGGTGATCCTAGTAGGAGATCAGGGCGATGTGAGGCGGATGGTAAAGAAGCTTCTACCAATTTGTCCGAATGAGTATGCAGCTTTCATAAAGTAAAGTAACTGTGGGAATCTCTCAACGCTCGAAAGCTTAAAATGACGCACTGTTGAGTGAATTGCCCTGAGCTAGCCGTTCTGCGACACCTTGACTCCACACTATTGAATACAGAATATACAGGTAGAGCTGCCCCTTTCGCGATTGAAAAGCTTCCTAGAAATCCATCCCCATTAAGTAGCTGCAGGTTAGTTAGCTAAGCTATCACAAATTGCTTTGGGGCGCATGCCTTTCTAGGATTCTCATAAACTTTGCAACAAAAGCCTCGAGATGGAAGATGTGCTTCTGGAATCCTTTATCAGCATTTGACATCCATGATCCGGAAGTCACTTACGCTGCCCATTCGTATCCGATGCTCGTAAAATGCCGACCACTTGATCACGTCTGCTTTCAGTGCGTCATCAATCTTGGGTATAAGTTTGAAAGTCAATGTCTGTAATGGATGAGCATATCTAGGCTTATTGACAACGAACACAGGTAGTATACTTTTAATATGGTCGTAGGCGGTATGCAGTGACTGAGCAGATCATACAATTTCGCACGGACTTGCAGAAGTCTCGCAGGCGTATGTTCTGCCATAATCTCATCTGCAATCTGAGCGACGAGGGCTTCCCAATCCGGCGGCGGAACAGGGGTCTTATCCGTAACTTTTTCGCTGTGATCTGCCGTTAGCATTCCGGATGAGACACGGTAGCACTGCTCCTCACTTCTGTGCATGGACAGCCTCAAACATCAGCAATGCCCTCCTTAGGTTTCTTGCACTGTCCTTTGCAATCCTCCTGTTCAAGCCTTTCGCCTCGGCCCATCCTTCCTGCGCTCCAACTTTCTTCAGCACCTTGCAAATATCGCTTTCCGTTGGCGCCGCAACCCTCACCAACAGCGTCCGAGATCGAATTGGTGCAATGATATTTGCCGTACTGTTTGCCAACAATATCAGTCTCATATTTGGGCTGTATTTCTCCATAGTTCTCCTCAACGCAGCCTGTGCATCTCGGGTGAGGTGGTCCGCTTCATTGATGACAACAACCTTGAAGCGTTGTCTAGCAGATTGGTCGACTTGTTGGGTTTGTGCAACTTCTTTGAGAAGATCTTGGATGACTACCCTATCAAAATTGCCGACGTCCGAAGGCGTTATCTCAAGGTGGTATACAGAAGCAACAATATTGAATTCGAGCTTGCGGTTGGAGGTGGTTTGGAATACACGAGAGTCAATTTTGATCTTTTCCACACCCGGCCCATAAAGCTCTCGTAATGTTGCGACTATTCTAGTCTTCTTTCCCGCGCCTGAGGGCCCATAGACAAGAAGATGGGGAAAGTCTCCGCTTTGCGCCTAGCATCAGAAATCAGCAATGTTCCACCATCGGATTGAAATCCTTACGAGACTTCTGAGCCGTTCGGAGAGGTCTTCATGGTATGACAGCGAGTCCAGAGAGCGCGGGCGGTATTTGTCTACAAGAAGCGCCATGTTCTATAGCACAAGGAATAATGGTATAGATAGAATGAATTTTGGGGAAACGGGTTTTTGGAATTGACGCGCCTCACGCGTAGTACTCTATGTGTGCAGGTGAATTACTGCTTGCGGTAAAGCGTGCCGTATCCGGCTAGCCTGCCCCTCGCCGCCCTCCACTTCCTGCTGCCCTCCCCTCGCATTTTGGCTGCTGTCCCAACTCTTGGGTGCTTTCTTCCCAGCAGTGTGAATACATTTCCGTATCCTGCTCTCCTTGTAATCTTTGCAAGGTTTCCATCCTTGCCAGACTTCGATCAGGCTCCTACAGAGCGAGGCGGTGCTTTGATCCACGATGGCACCTGGCCTGTTGAAGGCCTTTTGGCCTTTCCCACTCCCTCTCCTTTCTTCTTGTCTCTCTGGCCTTTTCTTCAGTTCAAGGCTTCCTTTCGCAGCTTGCAGTCGTTCTTCATCTGCCTCTATCTGCCAGGCTTGTTAACCACTAGGCCATAGGCCAAAAGGATTCCGGGGTATCGCGCTTCATGCACAATACACCCTATAAGCCTAGGTACTGTCAGGGTCTGCTCTGACAATGTGGTTGTCGATGTCCAGGCCACCTTCCTCGGTACTGCTTCCCGGGCAGATTTGAATAAGGAGACCGGGAAGCTCTGCTTGCGCCGCGACCCCAATCTTCTGAAGCGGCTTTCCGATCATCAGCGCACGCAGGCTCACTAGCACCCTGATGTCATCCGTGCCCAGAAAGAAAAGGACGCTCAGGGACGAATTTGGCTCTATCAAAAATGGATCCATCGGTGGTAGTGCCTAATGGAGGAACCCCACCTCTGGGTCGAGACTCATGAGAAGGACAAGTGCTTGACGTCCGTGATTGACGCCATAGGAGGAGTACTAAGGTCTAGGAGATCTTGGCGACAGATCTCGGCTAGGATAGTGGATGCCATCGTTTGGTCCACGATGCGGGGTAGTGCTGTGGGAGCCACATAGGTTCCTCCAAAAATGGAGTGTACTTGTAGAGCTATGAGACGTTCTGAAGATGAGTAGGGGTAAGGAGGCTTTTCCCGACCAAACGCCAATTGGATCGCAATACTTTAAAGTACTTTACATGGCAGCCCTCAACTTTTGGCGGCGGCTCGGGCGGGTAGGACTTCCCGCAAGCACACAGACTATCCGCGTCTAGCGCGTTAGGGCATTCGATATCGGATTTCTCCTTCTCCCAGGACAGGGTCGATCTTGCAACATGGTTTCAAAGCTATATCTCTCCGAGCTCCACCCATGTGTAAAGCGAGCTAGCACAGTGAAAATTGTCTGCTCCCAAAATCTTCACTATGCGACATCAAGACTCGACGCGGCATCTGCACAAAGGAGGCAAATATCGAGCACGGGGAAGACCAGGCAGCATCTTGCTCCCACTATGGAACAATTAAGGGCCCCATTCATTCAGAAAAATAATTCCACTCTGTGTGTCTTCCTTGAAGTCTGTCAATGCCAACCACTAAAATTCAAAGCTACTACGCTCTCAGCGTCATCCTTGGGACGGTGGCACTGTCATATGGCTCGGTACCCATGTACAAGATGGTCTGTTCGCCCTGGAATTTGTCTACATAAGGCATCACTGATACGTAGGGCTAGATCTGCCAACAGACCGGTTGGGGCGGTCAACCTATCAAAGCATCCATCCATTCGAATGCCGAAGATCCCGCAACTCGACTTACGCCTGTGACGGACTCCCGTCGTTTACGCATTACATTCAATGGATCGGTATCGGACGTAATGCCTTGGAAATTCACACCACAACAGCGAGAGGTTCGAGTCCTGCCTGGGGAGACAGCACTCGCGTTTTATACGGCAACGAACAAGAGTACTGAGGACATCATCGGGGTCGCTACATATAGCGTCACTCCAGCGCAAGTGGCCCCATACTTCAGCAAGATCCAATGCTTTTGTTTCGAAGAGCAAAGGCTCAACGCTGGGGAGACCGTCGACATGCCAGTTTTTTTCTTCATTGATCCGGACTTTGTCAACGATCCTACAATGACAAAAATAGATACAATCACGTTATCTTATACGTTCTTCAGTATGTCTACCACATTTCGTCAACTCTTCATGGATAGCCGACTTTAGCTGACACCTGTTTGCAGAGGCGCGATACGACAAGAACGGGAATTTAACCCCAATGCCGATGACCAGTAAGGCACTTTTCGTGTTTATCTCTTCCCATTTGGGATTGCTTTTTAAAGTCACGAGACACTGCAGGAGCAAATCACCCCTGTAACTCCATAGACAAGTCCTATTTTTAGAATGTTCATCGACAAATGATAATACTGACTCCGAAATGTATTAGTGGGATGATGCCAGTCACTAAAACGTGAATCTTGGACCATCTGCCATGATGAAGGGGTTTCTAGGATCGTCCTCAGCTAGTCTCGTGGCTGATATCTGGAAAAAAACTCACGTCTACCTATACGATGCTGCCGTTATAGGCATTCAGTACGATCCTACCTATGCCGGGTAGCAAGACAGCCTGGACTTCGATACGAACAGCGCCGCGATCGTCCCATGTGGTGTCCCGCAATAGTCATAGGACGTCAAACATGGATAGCTCATTCTGATGCGAGACCCTGATGCTGGAAGATCCCTAGCCCTTGGACTGAGTGAGTGGTGAGAAGCATTGAATGAGGCCAGGACAGATCTTGGCAGTGAAGAATGGGCGACAGCCTTAAAGGTACAGCGGATCATCGGATACTTTTCGACTTTCGTGCATTCCATGTACAGGTAGTGTATAACATGAGCAAATCGCGAAAAACTCAACGGTATACGTCAAACGGCAATTGGAACGGCGGTCGACTCGGATAGAGCTCAGGGTGAATGGAGACTAGTCTGCTTGGAGCATTTCCCCGTTCTGAATTGGAGAATGTGTTGCTCGAGGCCATTCCGCTTCGAATCAAGCTGCAAGACTTTGCTTGTATGGAGATACATCTATGGTTGAATCCTCGTCGCTTCATTTGATCGCTCTGGCCATAGCTGCAGTCTAAACAGCTTTTATTTGCGCATATAGCGGTTGTAGCAGTATGGTGCTCTCTGGGTCAATTCCAGGTCGGGGGAAGAACAGAGCTATGAACATCATCCCAACGGCGGATATTGACCCCTGCTACTTAATCTTGATTTTACATGCTTGGATCATTCAGTACTTGTGTGTGTCTGGCAAACACACATAATAGAATTGGTACGAAGTGCCTTGTCCTTTGACAGATGTTATGGTCACATCGAGCTTCTTTTACAGCTCCGATCCTTCTGCTCGGCCATGCTGTTCCTATTTACCAGTCCACATCCTTCTCAATGTATCCCCTTGTGAATCCACCCAGACCTTTCTCGTCCCATCCAGCCCAAGACCCTTCTTCCCCTTCCTCCTCTCTCCCCATCCACTCCCATAAACCACAGTATCATCCTCGACGACCATCCCCTCTCCGATTTCCACACCGGCGCAGACTTTGCTATTCGCGCCAACCACCGTCCCCTTGCCAATCTTAGCCCCGGCCTCAATGATTGTGTAAGGACCTATAGACGCGGCTTCGACCACGGCGCCGGTTTCGATGAGGACGCCCGGTGACAGCGTCACTCCTTTTGCCTCTTGCTCGTTCTGAGGCGGTCTCAGGAGGCCAATGGAGGCACGCTCGCTGATGATGCACGCATCCTCTACGATGATAGGGCCGTAGATTGACGTGAGTCGAGCACGGAGCTGCACGATCGTTTTCGATCCAAGTGTGATCGGGTGTGTGCCAGTGCAGTAGGCGGACGCGGAGATCAATGTGGTCGGAGTGGCATTCACAGGCGGCGTCGAGATTTTGGAAGCAGAGGGGCGATTTATAGGGCTGGGTCGAGCCGTCATGCTTGCTCTTGGATGTCATGAAGTGGTGCCATGAACGATGCGCAATGGTAATTTCATATCCTGAGAATGATGTTATGGTGTTCATTTACGAAACGGACGAGGTCCTCAAGAACCGTGTATTCCAGCTACGTAGTACTGTATCTACGCCAAGTGCTCCTTATTGACAAGGTAAAGCGACCACGGAAGATATCATACATTTGGCGCTAGAGCAGTCCTACGACCCTCTTGCCCATAGAACATGGCCCCCGCAAGTGTAACACAATGCCGTTCGCTGCGCCAGATCCTTTGGCGCGTACGGCATCTCGAAGGTATCCACGCTATCGACTCAGGGCGGACCACCGCCACCTCTTATTCTCTTCCCATTACCACCGTCGCCTCCCTCCTGGCCATCATCTCTCAGCCTCTTGTTGCCAGGTATGAACTGCCTAGCCCCGGCATTGAGCCCGTCACTAGTTGGACTTCCCCTAGCTACTTGCTGCCCTTGCGATCGATTAGTGTCAAGGGCTTGTGAGCCTCCTCGACCGACGGTCGACCCTCTACCCCTCGAGATCGAGTTGCCACGCATTGAACCTCCTCTGGCCACAGGGAGGCCAGACTGCTGCAGGCCTTTGAGTGCGGCCGGTCCGGTTGCTGCATTAGGATAGTGATTTGTAGTACCTTGAGCTGGCCTCTGGGAATGAGTCGATCCTAGCTGAGGAGGTATAACCATTGCCGGTTGGACCCCAAGCTGGTTGTCGTTCGTTTGCAGCTGAGTCTGCGAAGGTCGTTCTGCAGGATTCTGAGGTCCGCTTGGTGCCACGACTTGAGGGCCACCAGTAGCTGGTGTTGGCCGTCCAAATGTCGAAACGCCGGATAGTTGCCCTTGTGCGTTCGTTGATCCTTGCTGTGCAGGACTCTGTCGGCCGCTCGCGGCCGCCGCAGCTGGCGTTGGCTGTCCAAAAGCTACAACGCCGGGAGTTTGCCCTCGTGCGGTTGTCGGTCCTTGCTGTGCAGGATTCTGGACTATTGGCGTAGGTTGTCCAAAAGTCGACGTTAGGGGCGCCTTCTGTGTCTTATTGGTATCTTGTTGAATCTGTTGAGTCTGTTGGGGCTGTTGGGGGATGACAGGTGGTGGTTTAGCATCCTTTGCAACAAGCCAGACTTCCTCAACCGGCTTTTGTGGCGTATCTTGAGCCGCCTTTTGAACGATGTCAACTTTGAATTGTAGCATCCTGGCTTTATTGTTGGCCACGTTGATCTGTACTGCGCTCTTCTTCCCTTCCATTAGCACTGCATGCTCTTTTGCAGTATTCGCTTTGTTCTGAATATCTGTCATTCGTTCGGTCATGGCCTTTTCATGATCTTGATTCAACTGGGTAGATAATTCCTCTTTGGCTTTGTTGACATGAATACTAATGTTCTTCTTGGCGATGCTTCGGACAATTTCGTTTGACTGGATCAAGGCTCTGGCTTCGTCCTCAGAAGGCTGCCATGGAGCGCGAGGAGTCTGACCCTCATCTTTGACACTCGAATCACCATTGGTGGTGTGTTTAGCTTGATGTTCCTTGTCCCATTCGTCTCGAAGCTTAGCAAACTGCGAGTCCGCGTTTCGTTGAAGTTCTTCAAGCTCGTCTTCATGTCTACCCTGCAGCCTACTCATTTCTTGCTCATGATCTGTTTTGATTGCTTGTAGAACTTGTTCGTGCTCGGCTGTCAGGCTTTGCCGGAGCTGGGCTTTGCCATCAGTCAATTTCTTACTTAGTTGAGTCCTCATCATGTTCGTTCGTTTCTCCAATGTCTCGTCATTGTGTCTGACTCGCTCGTTGTGTCGGGTCTCTAGTTCGACACGGACTGCCTCGACATGCTCGGCGACCTGTTCTGCTACAGACTTAGACCCACTTTCGGTTGGAGCAATAGACACAGCTGCATTGATAGAAGCATTTGTGCGAAGGTTCTCAGCGTCCTGTTGAGCTTGAGCAAGATCAGCATGCAGAGAGCTCATGTGCGCCTCTATTTCACTGTTTGCAGGAGCTACTTGCTGCTGTTGAATTCTTAGCTGGGCCAATTCGTTGGTAGACGCGTCGATGTTCTCTTGCATTTGTTTCTAGATGGTGGTCAGCATCTCGTCAACATTATTCGAAACTTTCAGTACTAACCATTTGGAGCTCGAGTTCAGCAATCCTTGACCTCGACACATCCAACTGGCTTCGGATTTTAGCTGATTCTGATACTGCTTCGTTGGCCCTCATCTCCGCCGCAGCGAGCTTCTCCTGCTGATTCTGTAAGTCCGGCTTGGAGTTCACCTCCTCTTCGACCTGGCCTTCCTCACTCCCATCCCGTGTGTTTGAATCGACATTCGCGTCTTGTGCAGCAGCCTTTTCGACGGCAGCATCTCTCTCCGCTCTGGTCGTTTCAAGTTCGGCTTGTAGTCCTGACAGAGCTGCAAGGCGATGCTCAAAGCCTTCTTTCTCAGTTGTAGCTGTTTGCAGAGCGGTGTCCCTCTCCTTAATTTTGTCGCTCAGTTGTCTCGATCTCGCCTTGAATTGTTCAGCAAGCTTTGTTCGGATCGTCTCGATCTTTTCGTTGCTTTGCTCCTGGACCTGGGTCATCTGTCCAAAGGCATTGTCTACTTGATCCTGCAAGCCCTTCTTTGCTGATACCAACTCATCTCGCTCAGTCTCTAGCGATTTGAGCTGCTCCTTCAAAGCTTCCAGCTCTGCGGGATCGACTCGATCGTACTTTTGGAGGACATTCTGAGCCCGTTGCTGCCAGCGGTCACAGTTCTCTTTGAGAAGCTTCGTCTCGCCGTCATGAGTCTCACGTTCGTTCTTGAATTCCAAGATCTCCGCCTGCAAAGGCTCGATCTGAACTTTGAGTTCTTCGACTTCTTTCGCTTTTGCGATCAGTGCACTTTGCGCTTGACGAGTCTCGGCGCGTAACGTTACGCTAGACTCACGGAATGTGTTCAACTCATTGATGGTGTCCACCAACTTGTGGTGATCGAGATTCGAACGTTCATTGTCGGCCTCCAATCGTCTTTGCTGGCTAAGTCGTAGGCGAGTGTCGTCTAGCTGTGACTGAGAGTAGTCAAGCTGCTGCTTCAACCTCTTCCCTTCTTGGGTAGACAACTCTAGTTGAACATCAACAATCTCCTTCTCGCGCCGCAAGTACTTGATGACCTCTTGCAAGTTCTCCAAACCAGATGCTGGAATGTTCTCGCTTGAACCTTCGTCGCCGCTTGAGGAATGTTTTTTGAAACTGGCTAATTGAGCAGATAAGGTCTCAATTTGTTGATAGAGGTGGTTGTTCTGAGCTGTCAGATTTTCTCGCCCGATCTTGAGTTCTGCTATTTCTCTCTCATATCCTTCTCGCGAGCCTGCCCAACTGTCTTCGCCCTGGGTGAGACTTTTACGGGCGGATTCTGCTTCAGTCTTCAATGCTTTTATCTCTAATTTGAGTTCGTTGTGGTCCGATCGGACTTTTTGCAATGCCTTTGCAGCATCCGCATGCTTGACTAGCTCATTCTCGTAATTTTGTTGAGCTTGCTGGGCGATATCAGCCTGGAGCTTAAGATCTTCTTGATAGAATTGGGCTGCAGCCGCGTGGCGGTCGTCTTGATCCTTTAGTTGTGTAAGCTCTGCTTCGAACCCCTTCCTATATTCTTCTAGACGTCGCCCATTTTCTACTTGTGCATTTCTAAGGCTTGAGAGCTCCGAATTGGTGGATGCAAGTTCGGAGCTGGTGTCCTCAACTCGTTGCTCAAGTTCTTTGATCTTCGAGTCTTTCTCTTCAATGAGCTTGTCTGTTTCTTGCCGATACAAGTCTTGGGTCTCGTTTAGGCTGAGCAACTCTTCTTCTGAAGCTTGACTGATCGCTTTGTATTGCTCAACCTGGCCTTTGACATTTTCGAGCTCACTTCGAGCTAGGTCAAGGTCGCGCTTGAGCTCCGAGACCTGGACGCTCAATTCCTGTTCTTTACTCAAACCCGAGTCCTCACCGTCGAGGGATCGATGTTGTGGAGGTTCGCTGTCATTAGTATTGAGGCGTCCCGAAGGGGTTCGTTGCAAGACATTGACACGTTCTTCTGCGCTCCGAAGCTCAATTGTCAACTCATCCACCCTAGCCGAAAGATGGTCTCGGGTTGTCCTCGCGGCGACGAGCTCTTCGCGAGTGTTACCAAGACTGGAGACTAGATCATCGATCCTCTTTTGGCTTTGCTCATGGTCAAATTCGCGCCGTTGAGCAGATCTCTTGTTTTCTTCCACAGCCTCGGAAAGCTTGTTCTTCGTTGCTGCCAATTCTTTTTCGAGATTGTCAGCCTGGGTCTGGAGTCTGCGGCGAGCTTCCGTGTCAGAATGCTCTCGTTCATTCAACAGGTTCTGCAAATCAGCGTTCAGAGCGTTTAGCCGACCACGCTCGTGCAAAAGGTTCTTGTTGTCCTCAGTGATTCTCTTCTCAATTGTTTTCCAAAAATCCTTTTCTGCCTTTAGGTTAGCTGTCTCATTGCGCATGCTATCTGCGAGACCTTTGGCTTCGACCAATTCTTCAGCAACTTGTTGAACCCGCAAATCTTGCTTGGCAGCGCTGTCTGATAATGTTTGCGATCTCTTTTGCAGTTCCATATTCTCATTCTTGAGCATCAGGTAGTTGCCGTGAAGCATCTCGTACCTTTCATGAGCAAGTGTGACCTGGCTGCTATTTCGCACCACCTCGCTGCGAAGCTCACCATTAACCTTTGATAGACCATCCACTTGCTCCTTCAATGTTGTACGGTCGGTCGCAGCCTCGTTCCGATATGCATCGAAGTGCGCTTGCATATCTTTATACAGTTTTGCGTAGTCGGCTAGGTCCCTTATCGTTGGTGAGTCTTCGATGCTGTTCATAACTCCAGCTGGCGTTGGGGTTTTGGGTACTGCATCTCCGTTCACGGACTCTCCAAATAATGAAATGGCGTCGGTGCCTGGAGGTAGTTGACCCCGATGCGAGAGCATACGTCTGAACATATCTCGTTCGCGAATGTAACTTGAAGACTGAGTCATTAGAGACTTTATCTCATCTTTACAACGTTCGTATTTCTTTTGGAGGTCATCCCAATCTCGAGTTCTCTCTGACTGCTTTTGGACGGCCTCCTCGTGCTCCATTCGCTCCCCAATTTCTCGGGTGATCCTGAGTAAATTTGCGTTCTGTTCTTGGAGTTCGCCGATGTTTCTGAATGTGACAAGGTTCTCACTGATAAGACGATCAGTTGCGGTCGTGCCCTCCATCGCCTCCCCACCAGCCTGCCCTTGCGCCAGGCGCTCTAGCTGTGCTCGGCCATCTGCACCAATGTCATCATTGCCTTGATCACGTAGATGGACTTCCATTAGAAAGACCTTAACCTGAGAGCTGAGATCGCGAAGCTGCTGCCGGAGTACTTCTCCTTCCTTGGCTTTAGCCTCCAGATGGCCTTCCCATTTCTTGGCTCCTTTAAGAGCCTGATCTCGTTCTTTGCCGATGATCTCTACCAAAGAAGACATCTCGGCAACTTCTGATTCTAAGCGGATGTGGTCTGCACGTAGCTCTTCGATCTCTGGCTGTTCCGTTTCTAGGTCTTGTACCATGTCGTCAAGTGTTGAGGTAAGCTTCTCACTACGTCGCTTCTCCGCCTCGAGTTCGCTCTTTAGGTCATTGTAGCTGCTGTACATTTGAGTAATGCTGAGACCACCCTTGAAACGCGATGGACTATGTGAACCCATGGGCGCGGAAACACCGCGGAGGGGTGTACTAGGGGGATATCCGTTGGTGCCCTGATGAGACGTATTGTGTGTTGATGCTTGGCTTTCCAGTGTCGATAGGTCAGCCTGAAGCTGCTCAACCTGGACCTCGAGTTCCGCAATTTTCGCATCTGCGCCTTCTCTTTCTGTATGCTCAGTTTCAAGCTCAGCGCCGAGCCTACCAAGCTGCTCCGAAGCATCTTCTTTCGCGGATTCTAGCTGGGCGAAGAGATCCTGCTGTCGTTGCCGTTCTGTGTTGGCCGAATTCCTAGTCAATTCAATAAGGCGATTCGCCGCGTCTAGCTCAACTCGGAAAGACTCGTCTCTCTTGGCAGCATCTTCCTGCAACTGTTGAATGCGAGTGAAGGAATCATCAGCTTTCTGACTGAGCTCATCAATTCTTCTGCGTAAAGTCGTCTCGGTGCGATTCGCAGCATCGATTGTGCTAGAGGCTTCATCAAATTGACGTTGTAGCTCGGTAATACGTAGACTCTTCTCCTTGCGGTACTTGGTGTACTCCCCGGACTTAGTTTTCAATTCTTTATCCAGCCAATCGTTGTTTCTCTTTAGCGACTCAATTTCCTGCTGGAGACCTTGCTCGTGGAACCTTGCGCTAGTGGAGGCGGCGTTGGCTGATTGCACTGACTGTTCCAGGTTTGACACTTCGCGCCGAAGCTCCACGGTTTTCTGGTGCTGATCATTGAGCTCTTGGGCCAGGACGTCATGAGCCGTTGTTTTGGATTCAAGAAGGGACAGAGTGTCCCGGTTCGAGGACTCCAGTGAAGTGATCCGATTTCTCAAAGCAGACAGTTCAGAAGTCGTGCTCGAGGTGGACGTTCGCAAATTCTCAAGCTCAGTCTCTACCGACACTCTTGCCGTTTCTGGAGAAATTAGCTTACTCATTAAGCACTACCTGAATACCCCTTACCCTCTGCTTGGATTTTCTGCCTCAGATCTGCAGCCTCCTTGTGACCTTTGTCGATTGTGCCTTTCAGAACCCGGCTCTTAGTTTCACCCCCGCGCACTGCATTTTCTAACTCCACGCCCAGCCTGAGCTTCTCAGACGCGAGGTCATTGTGTTCACGTGCTTTTACAGATATGTTTTCCAAAAGAGTGCGGACAAGACCGGCAGTAGGTGCGTCGAGAAGTGTGTCGATTGATTGCTGTGGTAAGGAACAGAACGACGAAAGCTGAGGCACGTCTAGTTGCGCGATCGCCATCATGAACACCTAGACACAAGTTCAGTCTCGTTGATGTGGTCGTGCCATGAAGTTCGAGATATTAGTTCCCGGCATGAGATTGAGCTCTTTCTGAGTGTTGTCGGCGGGTTTTAAGGAATGTAGGCCTCCTCAGACCAAGTCAGTGACTATCCTCTTCGTAAGCTGTCAGAAGTCTGCGTCGACATCCAGACATAGCGTGTGTGTCAACGCAGGTGGGAAGGGTGCACTTGGTGGAATGATCGACGCCGTAGGTATTCTTTGTGTTGATTTAATAACAATAATGCATCTCTCACCAGACGAAGCGGGCTAGCCTAGTTTGGCGCGTCTCGGCGCGCTAATCGATGAGCAATGATCAAAGTCTTTGATGTCTTCTTTCTCTACCGCTCTACTCCATTCACTTTATTCAATACGTTGATCTTTTAGAGACGGAGCCTGCAAATTCTACTCAGCCTGTAGGCCATAACTCTATCAGTCATGTCGTACCTCGACAATCAAATCAGCGCTTTCAAGTCCAATCTCACCTCGTCCGCCAACAAGCTCTCAAATAAGCGTACAGCTGCTGCTCCCGCAAACTCTACCCCACCGCCTGCACCATCACAAGCCTCAATACCAATTAAAAATGATCTCAAGCGTAAGCGGGTGGAGCCCGCCAACACGGTCTTCTCGCAGCCAAAAGACACAGGCACCGGCTCCCACATCATAACTCAGGTCACCTATGCACTCGAAAAGCTCAAGGAGAAAGACGTTCCATGGACGTGGCAAAGGTTGGGCGAGTATTTGTCTTTGCATGGTCGGGAAAAAGGGTACGGGCAGGCTTTGAAAACAATATTGATGAAACATGAGAAGGTGAATTACGAAAAAATTGATGGCAAAGAGAAGGACTTGTTCTCTTTTCGGCCAATCCACAACATTCGGTCTGTCGACGGATTGCTGGGATATTTACAATCTCAGCCTACAGCTCAGGCCCTCAGCGTCAAGGATTTGAAGGATGGATGGCATGGTGCGTTAGATGCGATAGACAGTCTTGAGAAGCAGGGAAAGCTTTCTGTCACTCGGCACAAGAAAGACAACAGTGCCCGATTCGTGTGGCCAAACGATCCATCGTTGTTCTTCCCGATCGATCAGGAGTTTAAAACAATGTGGCAAAAGATCAAATTGCCCGAGCCAGGGGCACTGGCAGATGAGCTGGAGCGCGAAGGCTTAACGCCTGCGAACAAAAGTCGCTCCGTCAAAGCGAAGCCAGTCAAACAGGAGAAGAAGACGAAAAGAGCGAGGAAGGGCGGAAAGACGACAAATACTCACATGGCGGGCGTGTTGCGAGATTATTCGCATCTCAAAAAATGATGAATCCTGTACTATCATGCAAGTCCTTTTCTTGCAAGGTGTCCGGCGTCGGAAATACGTTCATAATTCTAGGATAGAGACCACTGCGGCTTCGGATAGAGATGATGATACCCCAAAATAAGAGGAATTGGAACTGTACACTGCGATAGATTTCACAGCGCATCGTTCGCAAAGTTACTATCGCTTTGGATCTTTACGCACGCCAAAGAAGTAATTTCCCATTTTCTCTCCACCCGCCACCATCCTCCATCCTATTGCGGGCACATACATGCACCCTTGGCTTCTCAGCCCCCCATCTCTTCCCCACCCATCCTGTGCGCGGAAGAATTTCCTCAACTCCTGCTCGTTGATGTACTTGCTCCAATCGTGTGTTCCCCTTGGAACTAACCTCACCACCTCCTCCGCCACGAATTTCGTCGTCAGCCAGCTCGTCCATGTCCGTGCAATGGTGCTGAGGATCAGCCATCCACCAGGTTTTACGAATGGTAGGCAAGAGCTCAGAAAAGGTGCAGGCCAGTTGATATGCTCAATGACTTCAAATAGACTCACAACGTCGAACTGTTCTTCCTGCATCCGAGGGATTGGCAAATCCTCTACGGCCTTGTTCTGGTATAACAGCCGTCCTGGCTCAAGGAAAAGAGGGTCTTGGCGTGCATGGGCTTTTGCAACTGATATGACGTGGCTGCTTGGGTCGATACCCACCACGCTCGCTGTCTGCGGTAATCGAGCGGCACTCTCAGCGAATATGCCGCCACCACAGCCCACGTCGAGATAGCGCCTACAGTTCGAGGAAGTTGGGTCTGGCTGTGACTCAATGCAAGAGGAGATGAAGTCATGACGGAGAGGATTCATTTGATGAAGAAGACGAGATGAACCATTGGGATCCCACCATGTCGAGGCTAGGTTGTTGAAGTGCGAAACTTCAGCTGCATTTACAGATGAGCTTTGAGAGCTCAAGCGGTGTTGGTTAGGTATGCGCAGAAGTTTTGAGAGACTGCGCGAAGCTGTAGGTCGAATGGCCATGACTGGTGACTGCAATGAGTTTGTGATAACCCCTATTTGGTTGGCAATAACGTCAAAAGATCAAAGACTAAGACTGAAATTCAAGGACTCTGCGTGACAGAGAGACAACACAAGGTCTTTGGCACTATCAAAAGTATACAGTCCATGATGTGCACCTTGTTTACGAGACTTGAGGTAGAGAAGTTTGAGCGCAGTAGGTACTAGCAGGATACTAGGACATCATTCCGATACATGGAATAATCGCGTTGTCAACGCACATGCGACGCCGCTGATCTACCGCGATAGCCGCGCGTATACGAGTAGATTGTTTTGTTTGGAAATTTCCGAATTTCCGAGTTTTGAAGTAAGGATGAATTTCCTATGGACGCCATAAAGCTTGCAGCCACCAGTAGAGCTGTGCGGCTCGCCTGGATTGAACAGTCAGGAACCAATTTGAGGTGTAAAGCAAGACTCTGGATTGGTGGCAGGCAGTATCAGCGCAGAAATCAATCTACCAGTCAACGTAGGACATGACCGAATTAGCACAGAAGGATAGTACTGATGCCAGGTAGACGCTCCAAGGACTCCTACCCTCGAAATTGACGGCAAGTGCTACACTCACGACGATTGGACCAATGTGCCATCCTCGATCCTTTCGTATCTTCCCCGTAAATTGCACCTTCAGCCCTCACATCCGGTATCAATAACGCGCCAAGTCATCGAATCTAACTTCCCTTCACCAACGTATACACACTACAATGACCTCCATCCGATCGTCACAGTCGCCGAGAACTTCGACTCCCTCGGCTTTCCCAAGGATCACCCAGGCAGAAGCCGTACTGATACGTACTATATAAACAGCGATACCGTCTTGAGGACGCACAGCAGTGCTCATGAAGCCCAGATATTCCGCAATAATAAGAGTGAAGGTTATACGATCAGCGCAGACGTGTACAGGAGAGATGCCATCGACCGAAGTCATTACCCTGTTTTCCATCAGATGGAAGGGGCGAGGATGTGGGATCGACGAAAAGTGCCAGGAGGGGACGTTGCTAAGGCCGTCTGGACCGATCTTGAACGGCTTCCGAAGCATGGTCTATCCATTGAAGACCCGAACCCAACGACTCATGCGGAAAGAAATCCACGGCAGACAGATCATACTCCAGAGGAAGTGGAAGCGATCGCCGCGCATCTGAAAAAATCGTTGGAAGGCGTTGTAGTGGAGCTTTTTTCGCGAGCACAGAGAGCTGCTGTTGCCGCGGGGCATGTCGATGCGAATGCTCTGGAACCTTTGAGGGTACGCTGGATCGAAGCCTATTTCCCATTCACGAGCCCTTCCTGGGAACTCGAGGTCCTCTGGCAAGGGGATTGGTTGGAGCTTCTCGGATGCGGCGTCACCAAGCAAGACGTCCTTATCAATGCTGGAGTACCAGATCAAATAGGCTGGGCGTTCGGTGCGGGACTGGAGCGAATTGCTATGTTGCTCTTCTCAATACCGGATATTCGACTATTCTGGTCGAAAGATCCTCGGTTCTTAAACCAGTTTTTGGACACAGAAACTGTCAATACCTTCGTCCCGTTTTCGAAATATCCTGAGTGCTGTAAGGATGTATCCTTCTGGCTCCGGAGCTCCAGCAGCAGCGCCGGTGGTGGAATGAGGAGCAATGCGCAGGACTTCCACGAGAATGACGTGATGGAGATTGTCCGAGACGTGGGAAGCGACTTGGTCGAAGATGTGAGGCTAGTCGATGACTTCGTGCACCCTGTTTCTAGGCGGAAGAGCCTTTGTTATCGAGTAACTTATCGAAGTTTAGAGAGAACGCTTCGGAACGAAGAAGTCAACCAACTGCACGGGAGTGTGAGAAAGCAGCTTGTCGAAAGACTGGGCGTTGAGCTCAGGTGACATGTCGGTTGCTTTGGAGTATGGTTGATGATCAAAACCAATGTTGCGATCCTTACACACTGTACGAAGCGTAAAGCTGAGCTCTATATATCAAATCTTGCTTTATACCCGCCAAAATGTAAGGAGACCCCCAACATAGAGGGGAGTGAATAATTGTACAACCTTTCGCCCGGCTCCAACGCAAGAAATTGAACACAAGAGCTGTATTTATGATAGGCACTTATTAGAATACGCCTCGCCACTCAACTATTTTTGACCACTCCAACCTTAGCAGCCTAGCGATGGGATTAGTTTCAACGCCTGAGAAAAGTACAAGCCAGAAATACTCACCCTTATAACCCTGCCATTCAGTATGAAACCCTTTTGTTGCGTTGTAAAGACACTCCCGTGTTCCTTTCCCTCTACCGGCGTTTGGAACGTAGCTTCATGCAAATTCGGGTTAAACTGTTCTCCGTTCTCGCTCGGGTCGAATCTTTCAAGTCCATGCTTTTTGAGCGTCTGCATCAATATTGTCTCCGTCATCTTCAACCCGTCGTACAGATTCGCCAGCTCTTTGTTACCATCACCCTGCCCCAACTGCTCTGTGGATACGGTGCCGAGGGCTCGGTCAAGGTTATCAACGCTTTCGACCAGGTCTTGGGCGAAGCGGGAGATGGCGAAGTCGCGGGCGGATTGAACGTCACGCTTCGTGCGTTCTTGAAGATTGCGGAAGTCCGCTACTGAGCGGAGATATTTGTCCTATATGTCAAACTTGTGAGTTTACAAGAGCATCGGGACCCTCTGAATTTAGAGCGGACCTTCAAATTAATGATTTCTCTATTTTTGGATTCGAGATCTTTTTGCAATGGATCGGTGTCTTTGGTCTCTGAATCCGCAGCATCCACCGCGGCAGCATCGGGGCTTGCACCATCTCCAGGCGTATCCGTCGAGGAGTAATGTCTTACAGCTATCCTTTCCCGGAGCGAACGTATGCGTAACGGGGAAATTTGAGATCCTGTGAGTGACGCAGTAGGTATATACCGTGATTTTGCACAGAGCGCTTGTGACTGTCGGAGTAGGCTTCGTCGGATCATACTGTGGATACAATGTGGACGCTTGCGAAGCTTGGAAAAAAGGCAACGCCCGAAAATTTTTAGTTTTACTCGTACAATCCGTGAATTTGACTCAAGATCTGCGTCATTCGGCAGTGGCGACTATCGCGTCAATTTTGGCAGGGGGTGGGGCGAAGCATAAGTAAAGTACATCGATATATGATCATTGCCTGCTTCGCTTCCATCATTGAGCATTAAGTTTGACCTATCATTAGGACAGCTGAAGAGTTTTTCAAAACATCCACAGGTTCACAGAAACGAAGTGTCTCGCGCAATCCTCAAGAACGCTCCAATTCTTCTATGTCACACCTCAAACGATGTCCTGCTCCGCTGTCGCACCGATGGCAAATGCATTTGGTACCTCGTCTGCACGAAGAAATGCTAGGAAAAGCACTTCGGTGCCGCGTTAATGGAGAATCGGATCACCAGTACTACATGTGTGGTGGCATGTGGAAGAGTAAGCACACAGGTTTTAGTGCGAAGAAGCCAAAACCCAAGTAGCGTGTAGCTGTGCGAGATTGGATGGACTATTATACAAGAAATATCTTCGTTGACAAGTTCAATATCGAAGAACAGGTTTGGAGCGGTCGCAGAAGCGATACAAGCTTTGAAGCCAGCATACCGAGCAAAGGCTGTGGGTTTTGAGGGAGGCTGGATAGCATATGGCTGTCTATGGGCAAGTGGTGGGCTTTCCGTAACTACTTTGCTGGCGATTTTCCAAGTGAAATGAGTAGAATATTTCTGGCAAATACGTTTACTATGCGCTTGCACCGAGACAGCATAGCCCTTTTCCTGTTCAAAATCAAGTCGTAGCAGAGAAATGCCATACTCTAGGATGTATTATCCTTGACTGACTTACCCGAAATGAAGCGCTGTCTTTTGGACCAAGTCCGGCCCAATACAAGCAGCTAGCTCTGCCGCGATCCCTCTGATTGATGACGAATCGGACGACTCACTTTCATCCCAGCCAGCCAGGTTCTGTTCGACACATCAGCAGCATTCGTGATGATAGCACGCTCAACTATGACGCCGTCTATACCTCCAATTTGATGATTCGTCCCCTAAGCCTCAAATTCCACTGACCCAGGTCAACTTTCTCTTCTAGCTCCTCCGAGGACAAAGCTCCTGGCGTGCATGCGCTGAAAACACCCGATGCTTCTTGACCCTCGGCATCCTGATTTTGGTCCTGGAGATTCATATACTCGAGGGCGAGCCTGAACTTGCTGGGACCCATGTCCAACTCTTTTCGAAAATCCGAGGTGGTTGCCCGGTCAGATTGCAGGAAACTGGTGAGGGAGTTCGGAGACACTTCTAGTGCCCGCTCAACAGCCATAGACATCCATTTACGTGCTGTGAGACGTTGCATCACATCTGAGTTCAGAGGATCCCAGACATTTGATTGAGGGTCTGATGTTTACAGACAACAATCAGACTTTCACATAGAACCAGCAGAAGATCTACCAACCTAGGATGTACGTTGGACGAAATGCTGCCTTGTACCGCATCTTGATACATGAGTGGATATAGTAGCCTAGCCGAAGAGTCATTTGAATGGGATGAGCTCGTATCTCTTTCAGGAATGTACCCACCCATGTAATAGTACTGATAGCCGCCTTCCACTGCCAGAGAGATTTCTCGAAGTGCTGAAAGTTTGCCAAAGTTCCATTCATTGACATCTTCATGGTATCTATTTTGATGTGAGCAAGACCGTAATTCGTTTGCTATGATCGGACAAGCTACATGAGATAAACAGAGCTCACACAGTGAGGAAGGAGGTCGAGTACACCTAGAGCAATTAACTTTCCATTTAGGCGGTAACACTGGTGATAGGAGCCGATCTTCTTTTCTTTGCCATGATGACTGAAAGTGTTTCGACGCAAGCCGGAGCAAAGGAAGCGCTTGAAGCCAATTTTCGAAATATCAGAAGGACCTTCGTGATGGACCTTTTTCTGATAGTTCGCAAAGAGTGCGTACCTGTGTGGTAGATTATCAGGACAGCATACGCCAATCAAATCTGGAGTATTTCTCACTTCTCCTCCGTAAAATCATCTGGCTCTAAGGCCACTTCGAATTTGTGGGCTGGCTCGATCGGTTCTTTTGTCCGAGTGTCGATTGGCCGTCGCACACAGCGATATTCGGACTCATGAACAGCCTCGTAGACATCAAAATTGTTTTTACGATGCTTCTTCTCCCTGTCAAAGGGCGCGGCGGCATCAGCCGATACTCAGACTCAATTCATGGTCCTGGTATCTTTCGCTGTCGACTCCACATCTCATCGGCACTTCAATCAGGAGCACTCACTCTCTACTCCTTGGGCAAAATCTGGCAGCTTTATGGGTGTAATCTTGTCCCACTACGTACTTGTTCCATCGATTAATCGCCTGACGCTGGTCTCTTCCCGAATCAAAAGCTGTCGCATCCAAGCTGAACGACTGATAAGTAAATCTTTCGGCAATGACTGAATCTTAAGATACCGGATAGTGTAATGTGGACAACACGAGTGCCGATTGTCAGGCTTGTAGTAATATGTACCAGATCTAGGAGATGGATATCAAGCATAAGTCAGAAAGTCGTCTCCGAGGCGAAGAACGAAGCAGATGAGAACGTCATACCGGCGCCAGCCTCGATCTACCAAGGTCTGATAGGTAGATGGCTGCAAAGACGTTGATACGAAGCCTACAGAAGCGCCTGAAAGTGGACTAAGGATCAGCTTGGACCCGAGGCTTGATGTGGGCAGACAGGGAGAAGGTTAGCCGGAAGCGGACGTAGTACTGGAAGGCTGACGGGTGCGTTTTGGTTTAGAATGGCAATAGCCGCAGCTACTTCGCTGATAGCCTTAATCCTGATCAGCATGATACTGTTGATCCACAATTATGCAGTCGTTCGGGAAGGGATATGAAAGTCAAGGACCTTAGAGGGGAAGGAATATGAGCCAGCCAAAGCTGCACGGGGCGTTGATGGAGCTCTGATGGAGTGGTATGAGGGGTAGCTTGTAGCTTACCGGTGGGAGTGAGAAAAGAGAGGGAGTCCTCCATGGCGGGAGCTGGGAGAGACTGCATGACAAGCCTGTGGTTCTAATTTGGGCGGATAGTGCCTGAGATCTGCTGGATTTGAATATTACCTAGGTAGGTAGATTTGGAATTGTAGGCGCCGAAGTTTGATGTCTAGGTACCTGTAGGTATCTACCGTACGCTCAACAAGATGGCTATCTTTTGATCCAGGCCGAGCTATGATGAGAACTTTGACCATGCAAGCTCCCATAGACTTCAGAAGGTGTTGCACGATTATGATGAGTAATTTCTGATGGATGCCGCACTACGCACCTCGCACGGACGCAACTCGATGATCCAGTCGGAATATTGGGGCTGCATGGAACGATGCGCACCCATGCATGGAAGTTCCATAATGGCCGAGAAGAGCGGTGATAGGTCAGTGTGACGTACGATAGTGTGGGGAAGAGTCGACGTGCACCGGTCATCCGAATGGGCAGGTGGCGCTTTCATTCGTAGGACTCTCGAGGGACAGATTATGGACGGAGATGATCCGCCTGTACATGCTTACACTACAGTATTCTACAGTTTGCGTGGCGGTCGTGAAAGCCAGGACGAGGAAACGAGCAAAAGAGGGTCACCAAGACCGATTGCTGATTGATTAGGTATGTATTACCCCGAGGGGTGCTAAAGGGAAGTAGGTAGCTGCTGCCTATCTATCTTGGGATGTGGGGGTCGACGATGTCGGAGCCAAAACACGCGGAAATAAATGTCCCTAGTCCCCCAGGCGAGTGCCTACCGCCTACTTCATCTCCCCACTGGCGCCGCCCAATTCGGATTATTATAACTGTTCGTCCATGTTCCAGTCTAGAATCCACTTGTTAATAATAATAATAGTAATAATCACAATATTTCCACTCAAAAATGCAGACGCCTTCAGACGATAGAATAATACTCCACCCTCAAACCCGTCCCCTACGGCTACGGGTTTGAAGGAACCATTTCTCCAGGCTCCGAAACCACCGCCTTCTGCCTTGGCCTCCCCGTCGTGCTGGTTTCATTGCTCAACCAACAGCCGCTTCACTCGCCTACCGCCGACGTGACATAAGCGGTATTCAGCGTTGTCCTCGAGTGTGTCTCGGAACACGCTCACTACGTTGGCATCGCACAGTCTCTCCCTTCAACACCCGTATAGCACGCGAGAACGTCTCCAGGACCAGCCACAAGCATCTTAGGCAGGCTCTAAGCATGGCTCAGAAGCTTGCCTCTACTGCTCGCACTGGACGGGACAATCAACGTGAGTCCGGCCTCTGTCTTCTGTAGATGTTCAAGTCCCTGATCAGCAGCTGGCTAATGTTCCTTTATAGGATACGGCGCTCATGGCGAACGACTCGTTGCGGGTGTAGTCCCTCTCTCTAGCGACAAAAAAAAGGTTCTACTCATTCAGTCCACACGTCGAGGTGGTTGGGTACTCCCCAAGGGCGGTTGGGAGACCGACGAAGGGACTGCGGAAGAAGCGGCTTGTCGCGAGGCTTGGGAAGAAGCTGGCATTGAGTGCAAGATACAGCGCGACCTGGGCAAAATTCCCGACAAGCGTTCGCCAGAACAGCTTACGGCCCATGCACCAAAGGCGATCTTCCAGTTCTATGAGGTCAGCGTTGAAAAAGAGGCAACGCAATGGCCGGAGAAGCACAAGAGGGGGAGGCAGTGGATGTCATACCAAGAGGCCAAGGATGCATTGGCCCCAAGGCCTGAGCTGCTAGATGCGTTGAACAAGAGCTCGATCGTGCGGTAGTCTTGGATAGATGTGGCCAGAATTGAGACCACATAATTCTGGCTCGCTCCCACTCGCTAATGGGAAGAATGTTTGTAACTGATGTGACAGTTTACTACAGAAAGGCATCATTACATAGAGTGGGCGGCATTCTGAGGAGAGACCGTCTATTTTAGGTGGAGTAGCTTCCTCTTCCGTTTCCTTGCCGCATTCATGTCGCCAGTATCCTCCACCAATAGAGCGTCAGGAGATTTCTCATACGCTTCGTCATTGTGCACCATTAGCAACGTCTCTATGTGCACATGTGAAGCCAGTGGTCACAAGCAGTACATGTGCTTGGACGTGTCGTGAAGTTTCTGTGAGGGAAGTTATTGTAATGGCAATGCAAGTAATGTCATGATTGGGCTGAGAACAAGTAATATCTGTGCAAGGCCTAGAACATAAGGTACTGTAATATACCTCCCCTATTTTCAAGATCTTGTGTCACCCAACCACATATTTCTGAACCCCGGCACACCAGCTTTTCCATTGATTTCTACGCATGATCCAAGTCTTGCAAGCAATGGGCCACACATGGGTAGAAACCTTGACAGGAATCACTTTGCACTGTGAGTTACATCAACACGCAGAACATCAGGGCGACTCACTGATTTTTTTTCTGCTGCCGGAGGACACAACATTTCGGGTAGACACCTAAGGTACTCCATGGCGGCATCCTGATCCGCACAAAATGTGAATACCTGCACGCTTCCTGTTGGCCGGCACTTTGACACAACACTTCATCTTGTCCTTAGACAGAAGCACTCATTACTGTCGCAAAATGGGCAGACTCAACTACGTTAATGTAAGCACAACGCGGCTTCACTTCCCTATAGGCTTAATACTGATACTCATCGCCATAGCGGAAGATCGAAGGCTTGAAGCTTGGAACGGTGATATCGAAAGATCTGGTATTGCCCCGCAGACTTTACGGAACTGTGCAGCTGGACCCACCTAGGCTAATGCTTCATTAGGCCAAACGAATCCCACCAAGTGTAGGGTCAAAGGCGGCTTTTAGAGACCGAGCTGTCGAGCTTGATGTCTCTGGGAAACGTTTGACTGATGAAGGCTTTGCTGAGGTAGCTTCTGCGTTGATAGAGTCACTGAAATACGACGGCGACCAGGGCAGGGTCGTCCGGCTGGAAGAGCTTTGCTTGACAAACAATCTGCTGAGTGCCACGTCGCTCCAGGCTCTGTCACCCATCATCAGACTAGCAGCCAATGACCTGAGAGACTTGGACCTTTCTGAGAACAACATCACCATCAACACAGAAGCCGAAGTTGCAATTTGGGAGGATTTCCTAACATCCTTTAGGGATTGCTGTGTCCTCCGGAGGGTTGATTTCAGCCAAAACGCTTTGGGGCCTAGGGCCTTCGAGGTGATGACAAGAGTCTACGCAAAGCAAGAGGCCGTGGATCTGGTGCTCCCTGTAGATCTCGAGCAAGCTCAGAGTGAGGAACGAAGAATGTGTGCGGAAATTGCTGGTTTTGGACCCAAAATGAGAAAAATGAGCGTTGTTTCGGATCCAGACGATTGGGATAGTGACAAGGACAACGAACCCAAGCCTGACGGACAAAAGGGCTCAAGATATGGTTTGTCAACCGCCTCCTGGTTGGCAGAGATAGTTGACTTTCTGTTCAGGCTCGAAATCACCCGAAAAGGCTGGTCTTTCTTTCTCCCAACCAGAATCGCCACTCATGTATGCTACCACTCGGGGACTCAGATCTGTCCCGTATATTGTGCTATCTAACAGCGACATGACCGAAACAGGTGCATTGCACCTCTCCTACATACTTGAAGTTCATCATGTCCCGGAAAGACTCCTGACCCGAGTACCCCACGCAAAGGCTGGTGCTCCCGCACAGCAATTACTATCTTTCGATGAGTCACCTTGTCGAGGCATCATTTACCACCCGAATCCACTACTTGGTAGTGCGGGTCACAAAGTACTAGAGCTTGCAGAAGTAATGCGGGATAGACAATTGGACTATGCAGGGGATGACCTGGGAAATGAGCTTGATAGAGCGAGAAGTAGGATACAAGGAACCACGCTACAACGTGCGGGACCCCAAAGCAACGATCTCTGGCGAGCAGCGTTCAAGATGCTCTCTCTAGGCCGAGAAATCCGACCGCAGACAAGAAACGAACCGCCGCCTCGACCACCGGTGGCGAAAAGTAAGGCCCCGATCGTAAGGACACTCAAAGTCCCTGGCATGATCTCCAAGACGCTCAAACCGTTGACACCTTTGACACTACAGCGGGATCCTAATCTGGCAATTTCACCCTGGAATACACATCCTCCTAAGAGTGGCTCTCTCCCCTCTTTACCAACTTTCATCCCGTCGACTCCAATTACTCCCAGAAATCTGGTCGTTTCGGTCTCGCTACCTACGAAGATAGCAGATTATCGCACCAAGCTTCCCTGCGGGCTTCCGGAGTATGTTTGGACGCAGATTCTTGGGCTGGCTGTGGGAGCTGAGGGTATCATGAGTGAATCTCAGCAACGATCTGTACTGCAATGGGCGATGGACAGAAAGACACTGAGGCAAGAAAGCGAGTCATTAGGGCTCAGAGCGAGTGCTCAATGCTGGAAGATCCTCGAAGCGACAGGGTGTTTGGCGTATGAAATGAACAAGCCTTGAGAAAGGACTGAGGGCTGCCAAAGGAGGTACTTTAGACGCCGAGATCCTATGTTACCAAGCTAGATACTCCAAACAAACATTCGACAGCTCTCGCGCTTGCATAAAATAATAGATGGCTCTGAGTTGAACATTTCCATCCTCAAACATGAAGAAAATCTCTAATAAATTACCTTAGAGAATTGACGTAGGGCTGAGTCCGCTTTTCGCCCGTTGCGGGAAAGAAACTCATATTTGTACATTTAGTCAAGGTCAAGCAGTCCAAAACATCACATTCCTTTACCACACGTCAGACGATCCTTCACACTATGATATGAACCTAAAAGAAACCGTCTTCCTACCAACCTAGTGGCTATCCAAGAGAAGAGGCTCAAATTGGATCGACAGGACCACCACCAAAGCTGCCACGATCTTGATATCTGCAGACGAGCGGTAGCAGGCCACGGGGAAGACATCTGCTATGGGTCTGGGGGCGATGCCCCGGCGCCAGTACGAGGCCTCATGGTTCGGCTTCCCTATGAAGCAGGTCTCCTTGGTTACGGTGAGCAAGCGGCAACCATATGAAGAATGCTGGAGTATACTGACCGCGGTTCAAAGTTCACCATCCAGAATTCTGCACTTATCTTAGTATGTTGCTCACCGCTGACTTTCGGCCGGCGATTCTTGCTCTAATTGTCTATTAGCTTCTGCATTACTCACGCATCATGCCACTGATAGCTGGCCAGAGATATCTTTCGTCCACGGCAGTGTTCATGAATGAAGTTATCAAGCTCACCGTATGCCTCACCTTTGCACTCTACGACATATCACGAACCATTTCGCCTTCTATGCCTGCCACTAGTCTATTCAGCGGCGTAACGAGCGCCGTTTTCACAGGAGACAGCTGGAAGCTGGCAATTCCTGCTAGCCTATACGTTCTACAGAATTCCCTACAGTACATAGCGATTTCAAACCTGGACTCTGCAACGTTCCAGGTCACATACCAGTTCAAGATCCTCCCGACCGCGCTATTCAGCGTCTTGTTGCTGAAGCGAACCCTATTCCCGAGGCAATGGCTGGCTCTGGCACTGCTGATGGTAGGCGTTGCCATTGTGCAGATACCCGCAAGTGATCCTGCGTTGGCGCCGTTCGAGGCTCCCCGATCCAGATTCTATTTCCCTAGGTCTTTGGATGGTTGGAGGCACATTGGAGGCTCGGCGGCAGTCCCTTTGCACAAACGATCCGCAACTTATGAGGGCATACAAGAAGACGAAGGACTGATCAATCCACAAATGAACGCGATACTTGGACTCGCGGCTGCAATATCTGGCTGCATTGTCTCCGCTGGAGCTTCTGTTTACTTTGAGAGAATATTGAAAGATTCAAACACGCCGGCTTCTATATGGATTCGGAACGTGCAATTAGCATTCTACTCCCTTTTTCCGGCTTTGTTCATCGGAGTGATGTTTGTTGACGGAGAAGAGATCGCCCACCATGGCTTTTTCGTTGGCTACAACTGGTTCGTCTGGATCACCATCGCTTTTCAATCCTTGGGAGGTATCTTGGTCTCTCTTTGTGTCAAGTACGCGGATAATATCGCCAAGAGTTTTGCAATGAGCATCAGCGTCTTGATCAGCTTGTGCGCCAGCGTTTGGTTCTTTGAGTTCGCTGTCACTGCAAACGTAAGCTTTCACCCATCATGAAACATCAGTTGTTGGTACAGACTTCCGCTGACCTTTGGTTCACAGTTCCTCATTGGCACCTCGGTTGTCATATTCGCGACCTATTTGTATAACAGCGCGTACGAGCGAGCGTCACCTCCCCCTCCGATACAAATACACAGCTACGAAAAAACGACCATCGACGAGCAGAAATCAAGAGAGAACGAGCCCCCTCTGAGGTTGCCCACAACTCCATTGAAAAGCAGCGAGGGTTTGTCGTCGTCACGGCCGGGTTCGCCAAAAACGGGTCACCATTCTAGAGTTGGATCCGCAAGAGCGTATTTCGGCGCTAAAGATCGAGATGAATAGGCTGAGTACTTTGAGCTGTACATTCTCATCGCTGGGCGTTTCTGGAAGTACCTGTTATGATGCGGAAGGCTTTCTGGGATCGCATCGCGAGGCTGCATAGCTGCATGCTTGGTGCCGTGTTTCTTCGCGTGTACATGTGTGTATGCCCTGCTTCTTGAGAATCGAATGATGGTCCCCTCGTTGATCACTTTGCAGTAACTCGCTGAGGTCATTAGATTGGGTAGGAGGGGATTTGGCTTGCAAGCATGGGCCGTGGCGTTCAATTGATTTTCAAGACAGTTAGGTACTGCTCTTGGACAATCAAGTCATATCTCATAGAGATATGGGATCTCTATGGAACACCTTCAATGTGCAACTCCCATCGCTTTGGACTGGTATAATGACGCTAGAAATTACCCTGATGAGTGTATGTTCCCCGTCTCTTGGCAATCGCTTCCCCTCCACCAAATAAGACGGTTTAGATGGGTGCCATGCTCTCTTCCCACTTGAAAAATCTCATTCACCTGAATTGCTAATTACCTGTACACATAACATGGAGGGCTACCAAACAGATATTCAAGCTCTTCTGCAAGACATCAGTGGCAACTACGAGGATCCTGAACCTCAACAGCCACCTTTGCCATATTCAAGATCTATATCCAAGTCTCACAAATTTCAAGAAGAACAATCTATGGTGCCAAGGAATGCTTCTACTCCAATCTACACACAGCAGCTGCACCACGAAGCCGAGGCTTCGAGACCTTCAATTGCCTACTCTTACGGCACATGCAGCGACACTGGCCTTGATGCATATGGTAGCAGCTCCGACATGGAGAATGGGGATCGAGAGAATTTTTGTTGATTGCTGTCCAGATCAATCCCTTCTAGCTGAGCCTCAGCCTCAATCGCAATGGCGGGCGAACAGTAATGTGAGAATGCTACAAGCTGGACGGCTCTCATTACTTGGCCAGGCAGCTCCGCATTCGTCTGTTAATTCATTGGAGCAAGCAAAGGCTCCAAATCAGCGACGTGGTTGGTCTCACGGGGTCCTGCCGGCGTTCATTACTGACGATCGCCAGCTACGCCTCGGCCCTCTCCACATGAATTTCGGTCACGACTAGGTCAGCCTCATGCTCTGTCCCTTCGCAGTACAAGTCTCACAATGACCACAGCTCGATACGCACATACTCCACCTGCTCGGATCAACGGGAGCTCACCTACCTCAGACGTACTTCCATTAGGTCCATCTTCCGTAGCCACCCAGCGGGGGATCGACGACGCAGCTCAACGTGACAATCCTCGTGGGGCTATCGGTTCTTCCCGGAATCGTCGACCAAGTGCTGCATCATCTTCAAGGGATCCTGAGGAGAGAATCGTCCATGAATATCGTCCTCGTAAATTTGACTTCGGCCAAGACAACAGGCTCTCTACAGTGTCTTCACCTACGCCGTATGAGCCACGGCTCAACCCTCAAATTGAACTCGGCCATGCCCAGCCAATGGTTCAAGGCATCCCACTTGTCTCTCTGAATGAAATGCCGGATCGTCTTCGTTCCGTATTTCGTTATCCACTCTTCAATGCCATTCAGTCCAAATGCTTCCCTACTGCTTACAAGTCTGATGATAACCTTGTCGTCTCTGCACCAACCGGTGGTGGGAAGACAGCTATATTGGAGATGGCTATCTGCCGCCTAATCTACGGCTTCAAGACCGATCAATACAAGATTGTGTACATGGCCCCTACGAAGTCACTCTGTTCTGAGAGACAAAGGGATTGGCAAGCTAAATTCGTTGCCTTTGATTTCAAGTGTGCTGAATTGACTGGTGATACCGATCAGGGCCAGCTGCGAAACGTGCAAAGCGCGAACATTGTCATTACGACTCCGGAGAAATGGGATAGCATGACAAGAAAGTGGAAAGACCATGCAAAGCTAATGCAAATGGTTAAACTTTTTCTCATCGACGAGGTTCACATACTCAAAGACTCCAGAGGTGCCACATTGGAGGCTGTGGTTTCTCGGATGAAGTCCGTGGGTTCGAACGTTCGATTCGTAGCTTTGAGCGCTACAGTTCCTAATTCAGAAGACATTGCAACATGGCTTGGTAAAACTCATACATCTCAACATTTACCTGCAACACGTGAGAAGTTTGGAGAGGAGTTCAGACCTGTCAGACTACAGAAACACGTTGTGGGAATATCATATAGAGGCAACGACTTCGGCTTCGAGAGCGCGTGCGATCCGAGGTTACCAGACATTATTGCGAAATATTCGCATAAAAAACCGATCATGGTCTTCTGCTTCACTAGGAAATCTGCTGCGAATACTGCGAAGCTGCTCGCTAATGTATGGGCCAGCAAGGGATCACGAGACCGCCATTGGGAGGGTCCCACGCAAAGGCTCATCGTGCAGGACCCCGAGCTGAAAAACACTTTGACTTCTGGTGTTGCATTCCATCATGCTGGCCTCGAAGGTCCCGACAGGCACACAGTCGAGAAAGGATTCCTCGAGGGACAGATCAACGTCATCTGCTGTACATCCACGTTGGCAGTAGGGGTCAATTTACCTTGCCACATGGTCATTATCAAGAATACTGTCAGTTACCAGGAAGATGGTATCAAGGAGTATGCGGATTTGGAGATTATGCAAATGCTTGGACGTGCTGGGCGTCCCCAATTCGACTCGACTGCTGTCGCAGTGATTATCACAAAACAGGAGAAGGTCAAAAAGTACGAAAAGCTCGTTTCAGGTGAAGAGTTGTTGGAAAGCTGTTTACACCTCAACCTGATAGATCATCTGAATGCTGAGATAGGACTTGGTACTATTTACGATCTCTACACTGCGAAGAGGTGGCTTGCAGGGACTTTCCTATATGTCCGTCTTGGACTAAACCCCGAGCACTACAAGCTCGACGGTGACGCATCGGCACAAAATCTTGACGATCGAATCGAGCGTATGTGCAGGAGAGACCTTGAGCTTCTAGAGGACACTCAGTTAGTCGCCTCTGGTGACAGACTCAAATCTACGGAGTTTGGTGACGCGATGGCCCGATATTACGTGAAGTTCGAGACCATGCAGGTGTTCATGCGTCTACAGCCTCGATCCAAAATGTCCGACATTGTAAGTTCGATCAGCGGTCCTGACTAAGCGGCGCTGATGACTCCAGCTCTCTGCCATCGTTCAAGCAGAAGAGTTTCACGATATACGTCTTCGAGTCAATGAGAAGAAGCTTTTCAAAGAGATCAACCGCGCAAACGGCATTAAGTTCCCTATTAAAGTCGATCTTGCCTTACACGCGCACAAAAAGAGTCTCATAATTCAGTCTGAACTTGGCGGAGTGGAATTTCCAGCGGATGAGCAGTATGTCAAGCATAAGAGACAATTCAATCAAGACAAGGCAAGCTTGTTCTTGGCCACTCATCGATTGATATGTTGTGTGATCGATTGCCAGATACATCTCCAGGATGCCGTTACTGTGCGGCACGCTTTGGAACTTGCTAGCAGTTTTGGCGCTAGGGTCTGGGACAATTCACCCTATCAGATGAAACAGATAGCGCAGATTGGTCTAGTGGCTATTCGAAAACTCGCGATGGGGGGAATCAGTAGTATTGAGGCTCTAGAAGCTGCTGAGCCACACCGGATCGAGATGCTCATGAGCAAGAATCCACCTTATGGTAATAAATTACTAGCTAACCTGAGAGACTTCCCCAAGCTTCGAGTGTCTATAAAGATGATGGGCAAGGTGAAGCCCACCTCCTCGACAATTAGAGAACAGCTGCTGAACACGATTCAGGGTTCTACGCGAGGACGGCCAGCCACCATCAAGATCAAGGTTGAGTGCGGTTTCATGAACGACACAGTCCCCATGTTCTTTCATCGCAGGCCTATATACATCTGTGTGCTGACCGAAAGATCTGACGGTTTTCTGGTGGATTTCCGACGCATCAGGTGAAGACTTTTACCAAGCTTGTCCCATGTCTTGTGCTAACGCTCGGGAGTGCGAAAAAACTCAACAACGGCCAAGACATACTCATGTCTGCTGAACTGCTCGATCACACACAGTACATCACGTGCTATGTCATGTGCGATGGGATTGGTAAGTGTCACTGGCAGGTCCCATTTCAAATCTTGCGCTTATTAGACCACAGCTGGCACCACGCGATCAGCAGAACTCAGGCCCAACCTGCCAGCGTATTCGTTTCCTGCACCATCATCACAGACACAAGCTCAGCAACTCACATACAAGGCACAAGACACTGGTGCCAATGGGAATGTGTCTACAAGCACGTTCCATGCAAGTCCGGAAACTTTGGAAGACGATGAATTCGGTGACGATGATTTCAAGGATCAGGAGGTGATGACTGCTGGTAAGACTAGCTTCTTCTAAAATTATCCGTGTCTAAAGTACTGACAAGGCATCCAGTCAAAGAGATGGACTTCAATCATATCGATGACTTCGATCCTAGATCGAAGCAGAAGAAGCTCAAGCTAGGCGTACGAGAAAGCAAAGCCACTGGGATTGGCCAGACTGCTAGGAATCCAGAGAGGCTTGAAAACGGGAACTGGGCATGTAACCACAGGTGCAAAGACAAGACGGCGTGAGTACTACCACACTAATACTGAGTATCAAGTTGATGGCTTTCCTAGTTGTAAGCATATGTGCTGTCGAGAAGGAGTCGAAAAGGCACCTAAGGTCCCGAAAACTTCTTTCGTAACTGCAGCATCTTTGATTGATTCGTCCCATCTGTCGGGACATTACAACAACAAAAACCAACGCTTCGTCACCGCGAAGAGGTCTACAGGTCCTAGTGTACGCAACAATGAGCAGGAAGCCGAGATTGAGACAGTCGATCTTGCAAGCCGCCAGACATTGAAGACTTCAGAGAAAACGCCGCCGAGAGCATTCAGGAACCTTAGTCGTCCGCACGACAAAGTGAGCAAAGGAAGGACCGCGCCGATTGCTGGAAAGCAGCAGCCGTCTTTTGACTATACGAATGGAGGACAGCCACAGATCTCATCGTTCAACAGAGATGCTAGCGCTGAAGAATCGAGCAACAAACCGCCCAGTGACTACGATGCCGATTGGATGGATGGCCTTCCTTCTCCATCTGCCATTTTAGGAAAGCCACAGGAAAGATCTGGCTCTTCCCCTGAACATACATCGACAAACTTCGGTAGTAGCTGGCCTGATAGCCTCCCGTCCCCTTCCGCTCTCATCTGCCAGAACGATGCAGCCACCGGGACTCACCCTATCGATGCTTCGCTGGAAGGCTTTGATCTGTCACATTTGAACGACGATGAATCCGACCTTGAGGCCGCGATGGTCGGATTGAGCGACTCTGTAAGCATGCAGGAAGACGTCCAAACAGCAACTGGTCAGATGAGTTCACACGCAGAAGCTCTTCCGCATTGTTCAGGACATGTAGACAAGCCTATTGCCACGCCCCATCATCGTCCCACGTTCAAAGCGGGGAGCTCAGGCACGTCCCGGCTGTTCTTCTCAACAGATAGCCCTGAACAACGCGCGGAGCTACGGCAAAAGCGCAAAGTAGGCGCTGCTGATCACTTGGAAGATGGATCCCAGCTTGCGCCGGTAGCCAAGAGGTCGAGAGTGGAGGCTGAGCGTGATCACGCTCCGACAGCCTCGTCGAGCGTAGAAGAGCAGGCCACAGCCGCACGCCCACTGATCAAACCGGGACAGCCAGCGTGGGTGTATGAATTTGATCCAGTGTTCATTGCAGAGTGGCAGGATATTGTCGACTTTGTTTGAGCCTTGAAATTTCAGCATTTGCAGAGGTGCTTTCTTCGACTCCTATCTTGGTTCGCTTTATCGGCTCCGAATTGTTCTATTCTATCAATGCATAGGTAGCTTTGCAAAAGAAGCGGGATCTCCAGCCTTGTCCATCATCAATTTTTGGGCACTTTTTCCCGCCCGATTACTGTTGTAGTGATATTCCATCTCCATGGACGGCTGTATGAAAACAAAAGGCTTCGGTGGCTTCCCGGCTCACCGGGAGGGTTCTTGGAGCCGCAGGCGCTAGGGTAAAGCCTGGGAGCTTGGCCGGAGAAATTTCGCTCTAGGTACTTACCTTACTAGCTACGGAGGATAAAGTACCTAGGCAATAGGCGTGGTCCCCGGGTCGCGGGTGATGACGAATTGACGACGAAGAATCTTGTTGATTCTCTTTCACTGCAACGATTTTTTTCCATTCTTTCGTATCATCACCATCACTGATACCAACAAACCACGAATGACATTCTCATCGCAGCGGTAAACTTTGCGCGATAGGGTTCGTTGTGAGCCCGTGTCGGCAAGCTGGTGGGCAAGAGAGTGGAAGTTGATGTCGTGGCATCCGAGAATCCGCGGGCGCTTAGCATGGTTGCTTACCTATGTTGCTTTATCATTGGTGATGGAGATGGTTCATTGGCCAGAATAATCAGACGGTAATAACAAATAGCAATAACAACCAAAACTCCAGGCCGACCTGCTCGCATCTGTTGACTCTTGACTCTTGATGTGGAAAGGACTACCGATTTCCTGCTTGATCGGAAGTGTATCTGTACGAGGGGTAGAGTACCATCATTGGACCTTATCCGTTCGAGCGATCGAAATATCTCAAGAATTAAGATTGCTGCATGGTCCCCGAACAAGCGGGATGTTCGACATGCCTTCGACATGCCGCCAACGCGAGTATTAATCTTGCATGCTGGTTGAAATACCCCTCAATTGTATATCGATAATCCAACTCTCCCCTTCCACTTCCATCAATCGACGAAGCACCACATCCGTATCAGCCAGAATATAAATCATCATCTCTTAGCCAATCCACTCACAGACAATAATGAGAAGCGGGAGTGCCTACAACCCCAAACTCAAGAGCAGACGACTGTGAGGAACCCCACCTCTTCCCATTTCGGATCGCAAGGAGCAAAACAGTAAGCATGCGAAAACAGCTTGGGGGTCCCAACTCACATGTGCAGTGTCTCATGTATCCCGCCGAGGAACGGCGCGGAATCCTTCGAACCCTGCCATCGCTTCATATCTCCAAGACTCTCAAGGCTCAAAGATGCCTCAAACCATGGCGCAGCGCTCCAAATTGCCGCACTCCCAACAGCATCAAGCCTCCAGCTATCATGGTCTTCCTCCGAGTGATATTGGAACTTCGAGACTCCCTGCACGCAGCGACTTCACCCAGGATGATTCGCTCCCGGGTCTCACCCGCGCCATTAGTTCAAGGCCTTCTCAATCCGTTTCTGATGGTATGGGGGAGAGACAGATGGACCGGGGTTTGAGGATCTTGATTCCAGACCCCGATGGTGCACTGGAGCCCACCCCTCACCCTCCCCTTCGCAGGCCGGATCAAGATTGTGTCCTTGAATGTCCATTCTCTTTCATCAATTGTTTCAGACAATTTGCCGTCTCGAATGAGCGGCAATGGTTTCAGCACAGCTTGGAACATTTTCGCATCGGAGGGAGACGGCCGAGAAAAATCGATCCGCCTAAGAACAATTCGTGCTGCTTCTGCTCTGCTGTGTTCACAGCGTCAGATGGTATCGTCAGTTGGCGAGACCGCATGGACCACGTCAAACTTCACCAATCCTTAGTCGGCCATCGTCTGGCGGCTGCTCGACTCGACTTTGCCCTCGTTGAATACCTCTGGCGGCAAGGAATACTATCTTTGGCGGACTATCGGGAATTGAAGCCAAATGCCGCTGCAGCATCACGCAGTACGCAGAATATCCCAACTCCGCCCGATTCACCACCCGGAACGGGAGCGGTGGCTGTCATAAATCAGAGTCAACATCGCGGAGGACGATAGACGAGATCGAAGTTGCATAGTTTTGAAGGCAAAAGAGCAAGGCAATCGTTGGTCGATCGGATGTAGCCGACCCACCTTACACTTTGCTTGCAGGTATGCACACAAGAGCCAGGACCAGAAAAAAAATCACGATACACGATCACACATGCCAAATAAAAGGTGAGGCTGGGCTGGACGCAGGGACTAGCATTCACCTTATACCACTCCCATTCAATCGCCACTCGGCTATTTCGGGGATTCGGGGCTGCCATACATTCGCCTCTTTACAGATTTCCTTGTGGGTCGCCAAGTCTTGCGCGAATTTCTCACCGAGTGGTGGAGGGTTCTGTAGTCGAAGCGAGAGGCTGGGGATGTTTTGAGAGTATTTCTTTGGTTACCTCTTTGTGTTACTTGGTGGCGCAGCAGCCCGGATCAGCGTTCTGGGTCAAAGCGCCTGTTCACTATAATAAACCTCCTCGCAGCTTCATCATAATAGTGCTACAGCATAATTCAGTCGATAGCCGAGACTGCTGCCTGCTCTGAAGCCGACGATCAATGCGGAGCCTCGGCATCATGGAGCCGTCAACAACCAACCAATACCGCCTCGTACGTGCTGCGGCAAGGCTGTGCTTGCATCTTATAGCGTGTACCTGATCCATCGTCCCCATCTGTTGTCCATTCTCTCCTCTACAAATCATTCGCGGTAGACTTTTCGGAACATCTCTTTTTTCCACATCTCTTTTGGCCTCTTTTTGGCCCCTCTTTTCTTCTCTTCGCCTTCGCCTCATTCTGTCTCAGTCCCTGTCTGAAAGTAGTGGGAGAGAGGCAGCCGCTCGGACAAATTCACGGAGACATATCCCTGCCTTGAATACCAGCCTCGATGCTGCGAACATCGTGGGTCCGTGAGAAAAGAATGATGTGTCCACCCCAGAGGCGGACGTTACAACGGAGAGGAAGAGCGCCCCCTCCTCTCCGCGCACACAGAACCCAGGCACGGCGTTAGATGCCAGACGATGTCTTCCAGAACCCCTCCCCACCATTTTGAGCCTTGGTCGATGCATGGGCGAGATGCTCCGCAGATTCCAGTGCAGCAAGAGATGGCTCCGACCACTGTCGACGGCCTGACATTGATGTTTGAGGATGACAGAGTAGAGGCACGATCGGACGCCGCGTCGTGAAATGAGGAAATGACAGGGGGGGGGTCTAGATAGGCGTTGGTCTGAGAGGATATCCGCATGAAAGAAAGAGACGGCTTCAACCGACACAAGGAGACTCGATCTGGGGCGGAAGTTCCTGAAACGGAGCAGGATCGAGATTAACATTGTACATTTCACGTGCTCTGCCGACCTTCCTGAACGCCACGCTAACAGCCTCACCGAACGTTGACGGGCCTCTGCTCAAGACCTCAACTATCGTCCATCAGTTCCACCGGCGGCCGCGCCGTATGCGTTAGTATCCGCCCCCCTCCCTGGCCCTGTCCATCCCCGGGACTCGAGCCCCCGGGGCTCGCCCGACCGCCGTCCTCCGCGCCCGCCGTGGTGTCTATCACCATGACGGCCGGCAGATCCTCATTGTCCCCGTGGTCCCGCGGATGATACACCGTCATGCTCCCCGTCCCGCTCCGCTTCCGATTCCCTCGTAGCTCCTCCTTCTCCTCCTCGCTCATCGGGCTCGCGGCGTCGTCCGCGCTCGCCCTCCTCTCGTTCCCATGCCTTCCCAACCCCGCCAGCGCCCTCTGTAGATCTTCCGCGTGGACATCCTTGTTCGGCGGTTCCTCTTCTCGAATCTCCCACCCCGCCGGCGGACTCGGCGGCGGGCTGATGAACAGTAGTTTCCCCAGGCTCGGCGCCTTCAGGTGCTGGTCTTCCCCTTCCGCCCCCAGTATGGGCGTCGGTTCGCCAAAGTAGATGCGGACCCGGTCGTTCTCGCTCAGCGGCGATCCGTCGAGCAGTTGCCGGGCTTCGATGGCGGCGTCGACGGTGGGGTAGGATACTATGATTCGGCGGAGGGAGCGGAGCGGGGAGAAGGAGTTGAGGGGGGTGGGCGTGCTCAGGAGGGTGTGGATGTGCTGTAGGTTTTGGGGGAGGAATGTGGCGAGGGAGGTGAGGTTCTGCGGTGGGGCTTAGCGGGACTTGCACGAGGAGGTCGGGGGGGGGCAACCCGTACTGTTATGAGCAGCGTATTTGACGGGGGTGAGGGTGTGATTAGCGGAGGAAGAGCGGAGAGGTCGAGGGAGAGGGGCGTTTGGGGGCCGTTTGATATGGAAGTGGATGTCGGGCTCTCTGATGGAGAGACGGGCGGAGAACGGTCTTGGGCAGGCATGGCTGGAGGATGTTGGGGGTGGTCCATGATTTGAATGGGGGGGTGTGTCGTACGTCTTATGTTACAGGGTGTGGGAAGCAGCCACTTTTAACCGCCTCCAGGCCAGTGATACAGCAGATAGGTACTTAGGTAGGGTGGTAGGGTGAGTACCGAGGGTACCCATCTCATGGGTGGCGCAGCAGACGAGTACGACACATTCTCGAAGCGCCAACATCCTTTCTGAATATCTTCCTGCTCCGCCATCCGTGTTGACTCAAACCTGGGAGCATGTTTCTCCTTGATCCGATTCCATGCGAGGAGGCCGCGCAATGCCTCCATTCTTGGACGATGGCAGTGTCAGCGTGTCTAGGTAGTACGGCGGACGGTAGTCTAGTTCCTTCCCTCACACTTTCATGCATATTCCATTCTTTGTCACTCATGATTGCCAGCTTGCTATTCATGTAGCGAGTCGCTCTTGGTTCCCCATCGTCTATAGATAGCCGATGGTCTCAGGATGGAATCTCCATCCTTTCTCATCATCGCTGCTGTGCACCCCGCTGAGAGGCAGTGCTGAATAGGAAGAGAAGTCCAATATCGAGAAATTGATATGATATAGGGCTTAGACGATACTTCGAGGCCCGTACTCTCTCTCATTCTCCGCGTATTCTCTCATTATATATATATATGGCTTGGACGATAGTTCAAGGCTCGCAATCTCTCTCGTTCTCTCTCTTTTCAATTTCTCTCATTTGATATATATGGCTTAGACGGAAGCTCAAAGCTTCCTCTGTCTTAACTTGACATATTCTCAGCAACCGACCCAACACCCATCTCTTGTCGCTCGAGACTTTATCTCATCTTTTTTCTATCTCTTATCATCATTGAGGACGCGTCTTTGAAGCGCAAGTGGGAGGCTATGAGTAAGAAGAAGAGCAGCGATTGCAGCTCATTCGGGATCAGGCAGTTCGTACGATCCCCCGATAGTAACGATTGCCATACTTCGTGCATCTACTGCGCCTCGGCCCAATCTTCCTACCAGAAAGCTACCAATCTTAGCAGGGCCAAAGCTTGCGCAGTGGGCAGCTTGCCGTGACGAGATCGGGAAGAGAAGTTCGACTTTCAGAGCGTGAACCTACTCAACGTGAGAGATGTGAGCAGTACAGCCTCACGAGTCACTCTTATCATGAAGGTAGTATCTATGGAGCAGCAGAGCCGTTGGAAGGAAATACTTATTTCATCATGCCATGTGCTTCATGTTAAAAATTGCTTAGAGCTGGACATTGATATTATCGCTCAGGATCCGAATTCAGACACGCGCTGTTTGCACTTCCGGCTTTTCATCAACATGTCGCTGTCTGGCCACGACTTCGAGCCCAAATCGTTGACTTGCTTCGACATTACGAATGGGAGACACTCGATACGTTGCTCTACGGAGAAACTTGAGGGAAAGCCAACCACACTGTCTTCATCACTAGGAAGAAAAAGCTCAACTATGACTGGCTGGAACTGCAACAGCAGGTGGAGACCCTAAGCACTGATGTCCAAATGGAGGTACTGGATGGACAAATCGAACAAGTCAGCAACAAATTCAATGACTAGACTTCCACCTCTACCGCACCCTATCAAACCTATCAGCGGAAGATTGATGCCGGTTGGAGGATAGGCATTGAAGAGCAAGGGTCTGGGACTTTGGGTGGATACATCAAACTCAACAGTCCCCAAACAGGCGCTGCAAATTTTTTTGGTCTTACAAATTATCATGTGGTGCAGCCAATGACCCCATCTTTCCCTGCAGCTTTTGACGAAGGTACGGCAACCACTCCATAGCCATCGCAGTACTCCAAAGCACATAGCCCAAGCCAGGGCGATTATGGTCAAGAGGCTGACCATTTGCAATCATTATGCCAAAAATGGAAGACGGTGGTTCAAATGGAAGCAGCTACGCCAGCAAAGAAAATCCGTTGGGAGCGTTTCAAGGCACGGAAGGACAGGTCGAAACCCATATAGAGGTGTCGTTCCACTAGCTGGAAGTCAAGAAAACATGCAATCTTTAAGTACAATGCCCCCGATGTACGCAGGGAGCGCCTCGATGCTAGACTTAAAACCGTCGAGGCCATCGATCTGCCAGATGGTCTCCATATTGGAAAAGTTGTCACAGGCTCGGGATATCGCAAGTCTGAGAGCTCGCACTGGATTGGGCTCTGGTGGAGGTGGCGACTCATCGCGTCGGGAAAAACGAAGTGAGTCCCGTGCTGCTTTTCATGACTACCAATACAACACTACAGACCAATAGCTCCCAAAGCAAGACGAGGTCTCAAATAGTTTCGGCATACAAGGGACGCACGTCAGCGTGATCGACAACGACTGTGAGGCGCAGAAACGAAACGTGGCACCTTCTTCAAGACCGGACGCACGACTGCCCTCGCGGTGGGAAAATCTAGCCACGCGGACAGTGCTGTGAGTCTGAAATCACCTGCCACCAGCAAACACCCGAACGAGGACGACGCGCCTTTCGGAGATCCGCGCGCGCGTGTACTCGTAAGCGACGGAGGACGGCCGGGGGTTCCTGTGGCAGGGGTTGCGATTCTGGATCCCGGGTCTTCGACCGCTTGGGTTCTCTGGCCGGCATGGTTTTGGGGAGGGAGCGCGGCGTCGGCGACCTACGTCACCCCGATCGGACTCGTGTATTGCGGATATTGAGGAGCGGACTGGAATGAAGGTGCAACTCATTTGATACTTCTGCAGTCTGATGATCGATGAGGGGTAGGAATAGAAAGTAAAAAGGAACATCTATAGATCACTCCTACTCCTCATAATCCAATGCGTCCTCGTCTCTCCCCCACTGAGAGCTTCGTAACGGCACTTTCTCCCCACCGACAGGTGAAACGGTTGGTTCGAACAGATTGACGGTGCAGTCTGGGGTCCGGCAGGCAGTTCGGAGCCGGTGTAGTTTGGATCTCAAAAGCAACTGGCCCACGGGCGATTTTCGAGGACCGTGGCACACGCCCGAGAGTCCTTCTTTGAGGCGTTCGTCTCCGCGCAGTCGCGCTGAGCCCGTGGTCAAGAGACATCACACAAAGACCGTCGGTTCTGCCTCCGCGCCGACCTATCCGGAAACCCCCCTCCACACCTCTCCCATCGCCCCAAGAACCCATCGTGCCCCCCCCCCATCACGACTCCCGCGTCTCCCTCCCATACCGCCTCCTCCACTCCCTCACCCCGCGATCCACCTCCCCCCTCGTCACCCCGTCCCGCACCAAACACATCACCACCCCCAACCCCTCCACGTTCCGGTTCCTGACCTCGTCGTCGAAAAAGAGCATCTCGGCGTACGGCACCCCGCTCGCGGCGTGGATCCGGGCGAAGTGCGCCGTCTTGTCCCCCGGGAAGATGTGCACGTGGTCGAAGTGCTCGAGGGCGCGGCGGTCGCCGCCGGGCGGGACGCGGAGCTGCTTGAGGAGGGCGCCGGCCAGGTCGGGGGCGTGGGTGCGCGAGGCGGTGGCGAGCAGGAGGGGGGCGGGGAGGGCTTTGGCGGCGGAGAGGATGCCGGGGACGTCCCGGTAGAAGGCGAAGGATTCGCCCCAGCTGTCGCGGCGCCGTCAGCGCGTGCTCGGCCGGCCCCGAGGGGACGCTCTTGCGGGGGTTAGGGAGGGGGGGGGGGGTGATGATGCTCGCTCACGTACCGGTCCACCGATTTGGCGCCGCCCTCCTTGGCTTTCAGCGGCGGAGATACGTGTGTGTCCACCCAGAAGGGCCAGAGGGTGTAGTCCAGATCGAACACCAGCATCTTGGGCAGGGGCAGTCCGTCGGTGAAGGTGGCGGGGCCCGTGTCCGGCTCGACGATCACGCTGGCGTCGGACGGTTCGGGCTGTTGGACGTGCTTTTTGACCATGGTCGCCGCGAGGAGCAGGACGGCGGACACGATGGAAATCGGCGCTACGAGAGATGAAGGGCGGGGTACTATGGGTGTCACTATTGGGAAGTGATCTCTTTTCATGGAATACGTAGATGATGTTGGTGTTGTGTATTTGTATGGAGGGATTCTGCTTATGATTCACAGGCCTTGCTGCACGGTGACGTTGCAGGGCCGTTGCTGGTGCTGGTTAGGACCGGCACCAAAAATCCTGGACAAGCCCTAACCCTACTTTTGGAAGACAGGCACAACTTTGTAGGCGGGGCGCTATCCGAGAGGGTCTTGGCGTCCAGGACTTTTGGTGCAGACCTCCGTAAATCACATCCAATCACATCGAGTCACATCGAGTCACATCAGTCCTCGGTTTGATGGATTCTATTGTCACATATCCAGAGCTCTCTATGTGTCTTGGTAGATGGATCCTATGGGGTGGAATCTAGCACTCAAGGTCGAGCCAAAACCAGTACAACATACGTTGCAAGGATGCCCAGCAGGCCTGAATCCTGCCTGGTAGAGTACTTGGGCACACTTCAGGGAATAAACCAAATCCCAAGCAGCGACTGCGCTGGATGTATTTCTTCATTCATAGACCATAGACCAGAATCATCTGACACACACATTGAAGCTAGCGAATGGCTCGGGCAGCTCTTTCGGTCTCGCGCCTCATCATTTGGAGGTTCCAGGGGACGCACTGCCTTTCGCGTCGCTTTGGCTCTGGTGGCTGTCGTCTTCAAAAAGATGATGTTCGTTGATGTAATCAATGACCTGTACCCGCTATCAGTATCAGTCCCAACTGGGCAGATCGTGTTCGCACTTCAGCGGGAATAAGATATCTTATAGACATGTTCCTTCTTTTGAATAACCGCACCTACAATGGGGGTCAGCAATCGGACTTGTCCACGGAATGTAAAGGTCTCGCTTACCTTCGTACTGGATACATCATTGGTGACTAATTGATTGACGACCCAGATGTTCTCTCGCCATTGCTTTTGTCCAATCAATGACCATGCCAGAGCGTAATTCAAGGGATATAGCGTGACTTACCGAAAGAGTCGCCAAGGAGTCTTCAATATCTGTTCCTGCCCGTTCAACTACGAGAGCACCGTACCGTGTCAAGATGTGATCCAGATCTTGGTGTGACCATACTCCTGGTGTCGACTTGGAACGATGTAAGTACCATCCAACGAAATGAGTCGAGAATGCTTGCCATGGTCTGAACAAGATCTGGAGCAATGGTCAACGCTGGTCGATAGCTTCTTCTCGACGGGAAGAGCATTTACCTGCGCCAGCCAAGAGAACTATGCGTGCATGCTTCCTACCGCCATCCGCAGTTGCGACCCCTCCTCTCAGGACATTGATCTCATTTTCGGCATGGTCCAGTACTATAAAACTTTGAGCTAAGCCCCATCGGAGTAATCATGGAGATCTTACCATTGGCTGTAGGCTGATACCTGATGCAAGTGTCAGCACTGGCAGACCTTCAATGACCAAGTGATGCTACTCTTTCTGCATGACTTCCCAAGGGTCCACCATGACGAACCCCGAATTCTGCGACCATTAGATTGATGGGGCCAGATGTGCATCAAAGGTTGTCATAACGCACCTGACATGCAATCTCACACATATTCAGTCGATGCTCTGCGCTCGCAAGCCCGGCCTGAACCCATAGATCAGTCGGGTCGCTTCGGTCCTTGTCTGAAAGGATTCTTTTCCTTGAAGAGGCCTACCTTTTTGTATGCATCGCTCACTGGCGAGAGATATCCTGCACGAAAGTCAATACCCTGTTCAGGATCGAACCTTGCGTATCGGACATACCTCCCACGACTTCAAATTCCGTCCGGCTAAACTTAATGTAGTCATTCGCCATTTCGAACAGACCTACACAAGATCTGAGTCAGTATTTCTTCTCAAAATGTCCTGCCACTCGATACCTGGAGTTTCTGATCATGACGTACGAAGGTGGAGAAAAGTGACCGGAGAGCTGTAGATGTGTCAACAAAACCAAACGTGGCGTTTTGCGTGGCACTCATAGACTGACAAGGAGCCGCATGCCATCAATACAATGGGCGTCTTCGTAGAATCGCTCAAAACCTTCAGTCGGCCTTCAGGAAAGGAGTAATTCGCGAGACTCGCCGGTGCCGCGGCGACAGCACGGTCCGTCGGAGCAGCCACCCCGTCCGTCTTCGGGGAGTCGCCCATGATGAGTGGACGAGAGCGGATCGCCCGGAACAGACTGAAACTCTGCGTACGGACAGTCGCTGCAGGTATGGCTGCACGAGCTTTTAGGGATATCGTCGACTTGACGGTACCAAGGTACCCTGTATTATTGGCGGACAGGGTCTGCAGCGACTTTGAGAGCACCGGTCTCCGCAAAGGAGGTCCAGGACTTGTCCTTGCGGGGATGAATGCAGGAGACCAGGATGTCCCAGGAAATATCATAGGCGGTGTATGGATATGGAGTAGCTCCTTTCAATTTCCTTAGTCATGTATTCGGACTCACTGAACAGGCAGCAGGTGGGACTTTTCCTGGTCCGACGAATTGAAATTGTGGGACCAGTGCCAGCCATGCGGATGTCTTGCCTGCTTGTGTCACAGAGTGTTCAGATATTGATTGATTGGAGCACTTATTAATTGCCAAGGCGATGGGGAAAGAAAGCCAAAAGAGAATAATATTTTCAAAAAGTTGGTGAGGCAGAGCTGGTGGTACTTTAGGGCTTGAGCCTGCCTTACGAGTACTCTAGGAGTCTAGGTACTCCCACGTCCGTACTATTCGATCAGCATTGATAGAGAGTAGGCGAGGGTACTTCAGGTAGGTAGAGGTCAGCGCTATTACTACTTTGGTAGTCGAAGAGCCATCTAAGAGATTTGCGCATAGATACAACCCCTTGCATTATGTACATCTATGAATCCATGACATACGCCGGGGACTGAACAGAGGCTATTCATCTATTTTCCCCTTGACCAGAGCCCAAGTCTTACTATCGACTCCGCCACTGAAGACTCCACCGACCGCCAAACCTCTCTCTACCATCTGTCCGTCGCCCACCGAGAGACCCCATCTTCATCCATAACCTGAGCCTGCTGTTCCACCCCGTCAAGGTCCACAACACTGCTACTTATGGTTCTATTCCTCTCATGACTGATCTTGTTCATCGCTATAATCCCTCGAGGTGGGGACGGCGCCAGCCCACGACCGTAAGCGCCCAGGGTCCCGTGTCCAGGAGGCGGTGTTATGGGGGAATTGCGGCTCACCGGCGTCTCAGGCAGCATGTCTGAAGGGCTGAAGCTCAGACTGGGAGACGGTTTCGGGGGTGAACCTATCCCGGGGGGACCTTTTCGACTCAGCGGGACGTCGGGAAAGGGATAAGCGTCGTCAAGCCTTAAATCCTCCGCGGAGGCGGAAAAGCGGGGATTGGTCATGCCCGTTTTGAATGCAGATTCTCGGGGTGGAGGCGATGTCGAAGACCGAGATCCGTAGATCGAAGATCGGGAAGCTCGTCCGTCCGCACCTGCAGTCTTTGGTCTTGCCACGATGTCCTGAAGCTGCATAGCCGTTTTGAATCCTTTGTCGAAGTCGTCCCGACGGATGCTAGCTCTCCTGCCGCGCATGGCCTCCAAGAGCCTTTCTTCTTCCGACGTGACCTTCATGAATTTGCTCCTCCGGATCGTCTGTTTTGCTCTTGATCTTGCTCCTCGAACATCCATGCTGCCGCTAAGAGAGCTCTCCCCACTGTCGACAGTGCTCTCATTACTTCCCGCTTTGTCTTCCATCATCTCTTGCCACCGCACCGAAGAAGTTCTTTGGCTGAGCCTCGGCTTGTCAGGGATCTTTGGTACCGGGGGCACCTTTTCTGAGCTGTTGGATCTTCTCGAAAAAGGTCTGGTGCGTCCGTTGACTATTGACCGTGGCCTGACAGGCTGAGCCCGTTGCGCGTTACCCACGGAGACCTCATTATTGTAGCTAGCCCTTTCAATGCTTGCTCGAATGCGATGGCGTCGATAAGGTTCGTTGGAAATGCTTTCCGCTTCGTCTTCGGAAGAGGAGAGCTCGAGGAAACTGACTGATTGTAGATCTATCCCTGGGGAGGCTCCTATGCGGCTGATCGCTGATTGTGTAGTAGTAGCGTCGGGACTGCCAGGAGTGCTTCCGGGAGTGCTCATCTCCTCTGGAGCTTGCGATGACGAGGCGCTATAAAGACTGCGAGAAGGAGGAGAATCGAATCGGAATCTCGGTTTTTGATCTGAGAGTGTAGTCGGTTCACTGTTGTTGGTAAAAGAACTTTTTCTCTCTGGGACCTGGAGAGACCGGGCTTCCTGAGTCATGATCTCCTGGATACTCGGGGGATGCTGGTATGGCTCGGGTTTCCTGTACTTCGAGACCTCAATATCTAGGTGGCGGTCCGGTGAGGCTTCTTCGTCGTCTAGTCCATCAAACCAATTCCGCATACCTGCTCTTGGCTTCCCTTTGGGCTTTCTCACATTGATTTTGAAAGATGATGAATCATCACCAATATTTTCATGGCGCGGCTGGTCATCGACGGAAATGGAGGGTACTTCGGTTTTGACCTTCGCCCACCACCTTGGCCGGCTGAATGGTGTTTTTGGTTGGCTCTGTGAACCTAGAGGCTTAGGTAATGCTGCACTTATAAGAGCTGGTGGCGGTGAAACTGCATGAAAAGCTCGATTGGCATTTGGGTAAAGCGTTGGCGGATCCATCACCGATGGTCTTCTCCTTGGGATGCTGTTGATTCTCTTGACTGAATTGCCAGACAATTTGGAGCTCCTGGAATCTTTGGTATCCGTAGATAGAGTGCGCGAATGTAGTCTTTCAGGATCGGAAGGTTTGACTGCCTCTGCCTTATTAAAGCTCAGTGGACTAGAGATGGGCGGGAAGCCTTTCCTCAACGCCATATCCCGCGCTGAAGACGCAGATGTCTGTTGTGAGATCGACAGCGGCGACTTCTTTGGATCGTAGTGAGACCGCAAGATTGAAGACGATTCAGCATGGCGGGCTTGCGGGCTGGAGGCATTACTGAAGGTTACCCCGTCTGTAGACCCAAACACGTACTGCTCGCCCAGCAAGGGCGAGGATCCTTGCCTGCCTTTATTCTGTGTCGGCTGAGGCACCATTTCCCCTGGGGTATGCATCCCTGGGAACGGGAACTCATCCGGAGTCTTGACTGATTCGGCATCGACGTCGGACAGGGTGACGCTCATGAAGCTGGGGTATTTTCGCAGTTGCTTCTTCTCTTTCTTCACCTGCTTCTTCTTCAATTCAGGAGTGTCGGCTTCTGAGGCCCCCAGTACTTTCTCTGCCTTAGCACCTGGATGAGATAGAGGGGAGTCATCCATGTTGCTTCGAATTGAATATTGTGAGCCAGGTGTCGTATGAGGAGAGGCACTTGGCCTTCGAGGCAGGGGAAAGGAGATCTTAAAAGAGCGAGCCATTGCGGTGGGACAGTCGACGGGCACAGCTGCAGGATTGATGGGATGGATGGAAGACTTTTTGGGTCAAGTGGGGAAGCAACTCATATGTGGACTGCTCGTTTCAATCGCACACGAATGCATCGGATTGTGGCTTTGTGAGCTTAGCGTTGCTGAAGCTTGTTCGTAGAGTTGCGCGGATCAGGGGTTCCTTCTCTTCCCCGATACTTCGGGGATGCGGCGTCTAAATGCGTGTGTCCATTGCCAGCATGTTACACAAGATATTCGATGCTGAGGAAGAAGTGTTAAAAATAATCATGCGGAGGAGGAAAGGCAGGTGCGGGCTGGAGACGGAGCTTTGCAGACACCCCCCCTCTCCACCCCGACACCAACATTGGTGTCAATAATGGTAGGATAGCCCATATAGCCCATCCCTGAAACTTGAAGACGGACACGGGGGCCAAAGGGGCTAGAGGGTTAATGGCAGAGAGTAGAGAGTAGCAGTGGGCACTACTCCCGACTCCCTACTCCCTAGCCCGCGAGGCACACACACCACTTTGGCTGTCCCACAATTCAAATTGAACGAGGCCCCTGGGATTCGGGAAGAATGATCAAAGTTGGCTACGGAGTAGGACAAGAATTAACGGGTTAGTCAATTCATTGACCCGGCCACCCGTTCCAAGCTAGAGTGCTTTGGAGCCTAGCCGCAACGTTGCTACCCGAGTCGACCCGCTCATTTCATTGGTCATCTGGATTGGGTCTAGTATATCTCGCTAATGGCCATCCTCCTTTTTCTCCAGTGCTTCAGAAAGGATACAGGGATTCAGGGATTCAGGGAGGGTCGGGCACAAGAGAAAGTGAAAGTTGGCAAAGCTAAAAGCTACTTCAAGTATCTCGATTCCTCCGTGATGACTCTCTTCTCTTTCTCTTTCAGAGTAGGTATTATTGTTCTACTTTTAGATTATGATTATGATTATGATTATGATTATGATTATGGGTCAGAGTTCGAGAAGAGAACCACGCACTTGCCGGAAAGGCTGTTCCTGATCTAAAGACCCGCCATATCATCTGCCTTCTGCCTTCGCCACGCAAGAACCGCCAAAATTCAGAAAAGGCCACAAGCGCACCGGGGCGTGTCGACCAACACTACACACGTGTGGGCCCACGCCATTCACATGACCGTCCATCTTCCAAACCTGTGGCGACGAAGTGTTAAATGGAAACAATAGCCACGAGGCGCTAAAGTGGAGACCGAGTGAGACCACGCGCGCTCGCAGCTCCCACACAATCTTACAACTAGAAAATACTCCACCTCCATATCACGAAAGCCTGCATCACGTGATGAGGCATCCGTGAGTGCATTACATCCTATTTGAAACCGTGGATGAAAGCCGCCAGGCCACCCGTGCAGCATACCATTGATAGCTTAGCTAGCCCCTGGTTTCGTGACTTGATACTATCTGAAACATGCACATTTCGACCTGGTCATCATCATGTGTGCGCATGCCTCTGGGAAGGGACAAAGCCGCAGTAATGGCTCCAACGTCAGTGTGCACCATGACAATTTCTCCTAAAAGATGTTATGGTTCTATATGGCGTAAAAAGCGGAAGCGACCTTAGCACTTGTATATCGAGACATTGCAACTGCCAAATGTGTGAGAAAGAGAATGTCTGAAAAGAGATTGTATCATCCGCACATCAAGCGTCAAATGACACAGCGTAGCCATGCAGCCGTACACAGAGGCCCCCTAATTGTCGTGACGCTCAGGTCTTTCTACGTTTGCACCGAGGATTCTCATCTTCGCTGTCTGTATTGACCGGTGGGGTGTTTTCTCCAAGCTCATACTAAACCCAGTAAGTGCTTGCGATCGTTCTTGGGATGGCAGCGGTGGGCGGAGCCTAGAGAGGTACTTACGAAACGGCCAATGCTTGTGAGAGGGTTATGGTAGAGTTGGCTCCTTGTTTTTGACTGCTCAGGCGTGGTCACTGGAGACAATCGTGTCCTTCCAGAAGCCAGATAACCACCTTCATCCAATCGCTTGATCAGCCCCTGCGTCGTCTTCCCATCAAAATCTACAGTATGTTAGCATCCTGCCCGGTCCCAGCTTTTGGCATCGGCACCACTGACTCAGCTTCTGAGCGAATTCTGCGGGCGACGAGGGGGTTCTCTCGTACAGGATCCATAGTGCTCGCCTGAAAATGGCGATGCTCTTCATGTCGGATAATAGTGTTTCTTGCGTATCTTCAAAAAGACACTGATAGCAATGATGCTCTTGTACCTTCGTCTCCAGAGCAAAGCCATAGCAGTGATAATGTTGCAATCTTTGGCAGCAAATGCATTGGAGCTAAATGACCTGGTGTTAGCACAGGAAATATTTGGCTGTGGCTGGGCCAGGAGGTACCATAGGCAATTCCATCTGATTGCAAGAGCATTCGCAGCGAACGACTCGATCAGCCCGAGCAGCAACCCACTGTTGCCTGTCTCTCTTTACTCCCATCTCCAATTTTTTTCCTGCCCGCAGCTTCCACTTCCATGAAGGTACTGCTGGAGGGTCATGTGCTTCCATGACTTGGGTCGGCAAAAGACTGTCACCACCCAAGGTATCGTGTATCTATTGGTTGTGAGATCAGCCACGAATAGTCCCCCAAATAAGAAAAGATTTGTGCTCACCCTGACGCTCTCTCCCAAGTCCATGCTAAGAGATTCCGGGCTCCGTCTGACTGCCCTTGTGGTTCTGCCTGAATCTTCGGTAGTACCTTGCAATAGCTCCAGCCTCATCGAGTCTCCAAGCTCATCTGCTTGTGTGGAGCCTCTTCCAGGACGCTTTATCATCCCGGTGCTCACGGGTAGAGTGGCATGATCTTCAAAGCGCCTTTTGAGATCGGACGTAAGGGTCCTTGAAACAGTCCTAGTGTACTGCGTGTTCTGGGCGAGCATCGACCGATGGTTGACGTCTTCCGCGGCGTCAGTGCGAGCCATGAGACCGGTTTCCAAGCGTATGCTAGGCCAGTGAGTGAGAGATCAAGATAAGAGATGCTCGAGGCATGGTACCGATAAATGCCTGAGTCTATCGGTTCGAAGCTTCGCTGCTTCATATACCACAACCCGTTGTCGATGACAGCCATGTTAGTGTCCGTACACGTATGGAATCCCGGTGGTCGGTGGTGACGAGGAGCACTGGGTGAATGAAAGAGATGGCACATCAAATATCGCTCCTCTTCACAGGGTGAATTAATACACACGATGCTGACACTCGTCTCAAGAAAACTTACTGGGGAGAACGGGGAGCTGCTGCAGGCAGTTGTTGAGTTGGTCGATCATACTCACCATGCCAGATCTAAAGCTCCCAGTCGTAATAATGCCACTGCCACCACCCGGAGTCGTCAATTCCACAAGCTGTCGTTCACCATCGTTCCCAATGCGGTATTGAAAAGAGCATGTATATAGCTCTAGGATTTCGGAAGGTCTAGACTTGTCTGCGAATATGCTGAATCGAAAACCATCCAAAGAGCGATCCAGCACACCCTTGAATATCTCATCCTATACAAGATTCAAGATTCAGCATCGTTCCAACCATCCGAGGGCTCACGATCACCTACCAGCCATGCTAGCAATTTATCAGCGCCGTTCGTCTTGCCTGGAGCTAATACCATGAAACGTTGACCTCGTTGTGCCAAAGCAGTTGCAAACTGCGCCATTTCATTATCGCCGCTGGCAATGGTGGAGCGAGCGTCGGCCTGCTCGTAGGCGCTATGAGCTTCTGTGTACATTGATGAGGGTAGTCGCATCTCGAAACAGGATTTGGGGAAGAGATGTCTGAAAATGGAGTCAGCTCATGGGCTACAAAAGCCTAGAGCATACATGACGTACCGTTGGTAAGCAATGCTGGCCACCTCAATGTCGAATGAAGAGATTAGCGAGCTGTCTTTTGATTTGAGGAGTTGCATATGTACCAAAACTTGAAGAAGTCCTGTTACCATGGCGTAGCTTTGCTTCTCTTCGACAGCCTGATTTTCCTTGTAAAGCGAAATGGCTTCTGGCATCACGGATGAAGTGCCTTCCTGACACACACGTTGAAAGGCCTTCTGCTTGGGAGCTCTGTGCTTTTGTTTCTGAGCCATGTTCACGAGCTGGGCGGTTTCGGGTTTGATGGTTGGAGATGGTGGGCCGTAGGTAGCAGGCAATGTATGCAAGTCAACGATGAGTGACGGAGGCTTTCACCAAATTTATCGAGCCTCTTGAGTATTGAGCAATAAGTAGACCGTCTAGGGTAGCATCGAAAGTGTGAAAGGAGAACGGCCTTTTTAATATTCTGTTCAGTGCTGTTATATTCTGTTGCAGGACTATGATGCAATTGTGACAGGAAATTTGGAAGATGGCAATGTTCGAGATGAAGGACACCACTCAAAACGGCTAGCACGTCAAAGTAGGGATAGCTTCAACCGTGGTTATCGACCCAGTATTTGATGGTAGGGATCATAATTTCGGAGTCCTCTTGGAGTCCCATTGGAGTGAGCTTGACGTCAAAAACCGCAACAAATCCGTCTCAAATGTCAGTGTGTTATAACTCTGCCTTGACGCCAAGCCACTGATAATCTGTATGTAAATTGTCACTAGACCTCTGTAGACCTCTGCTAAATCGACTACCTTCATGACCTTCTTCTTTCCCTAATCCTCTTTGCCCAAATCGTCCTTCACCTTACGCCCTTTCTCTAAACCTGACCGCATGCAAAGTCCGTCTCGGTATACGTGCTTCAAGGTGTTGGCAGGTCATAAGGGAACCCATATCGGGACCCCGTTCAACACATTGCTTCATAAGCCACCCACAGCCATTAACCATTGTACAGTATTTCAGAATTTACCTGCCTGTCCACAATGTAAGTAGAGTGGCATGAACCGGGAAAATGCTTAAGTTTTCAGCGCGGTTTCCACTGCATCCGTGGAAAAGCTAACCAGATGCAACAGGTCAGGACCAGCTTCCGATTACTCCAAGCAAGGAGATACACCCTCTGCGCGTCTCTCTAAATTGGGGTGCGGGCCATATCGTCAACAACACACGTCAAGCATGACTTCTGCCAACAAAATTCTAGATTGCGAGCCACCTGTTTTTTGTAAGCCGAAGTACATTGAAAATGGTGATCCACTGCAAGATGAGGAGAAACTCCTGCAGGGTCTGCCAATCGTCGAGCCAGGAGACGAGGCATTCAACACTATCAGGAAGGTACCAAGCGATCAGGCTCTTATGCCGTTGAGATGGGGTACCAGTCATAGGGCAACCGGCCGGTCAAAAAGCGGGCTGCAGGTAGGTCTACATTTCGGAGCAGTCGTTTCCCAACCCGCAGCCTCATGCAAGTCCTGTCGCATGTTTCGAGAGATTCATGATCACGCACCTTGTCTTGTGACTTCCTTTTCCGTCTCAAACCATGGCAACTGATTCCGGAGACTTTAAGATCCTAGTACCCAGTACCAATGCACCAACATCATTCATTCCTGGTGAAGCTAACACCGGAAAATCCATCATCTACGCCTACACATCGTCTTCTTCCTCATCGAGCGGGAGAACAACAAGCAGCTTCGGTGCTGTTGGGGACCATCTTGCTTCGATTAGATCTGCCGTTCTGCCTGGGAAATTGGTGGCAATGGGAGATCGGAACCCATCCAATGAATTAGAGCGTGCCATTCTGAGTGCTCGTTGTCGTACTCGGTCTCCTCTTACGGATCTGGTCCTCAGTTCAACGCCTGATGAAGAGCCGTACCAGTTGCTAGCTCTGGGTCAGGTTGGTCCATTGGAGAAACGCTTCACGCCCCGACTCGTCAAACCCTCAAATCTTTGTACTCTAATCCAACGGCGACGGTCCCTCTCCGACTTGAAGGAAGCACCGCAGGCTCGACAATCTTTAGTAAGCCCGGGGTTGGGAACTCCAATACCGCAGGTACCAGAAAATCTAATCAGTTCGGGGACAAACAATATTCAATCCGCCGGGAGACGTAGCCTCGCTCAGCCGGATGAAGTCAGCTCCATTGATGCGAAAAACCCCCCAGTATGGTCACGCCAAGGTCTTCCATTCGAAGTGAACCGTCGAGGACGGAGTGGGTTAAGCGGTCATCTGCAATCTCTAGATTATAGTCTAGATCCTGAAACATTCTCTCTTCCCTTTGGAGTAGGTGGCAGTAGCTGTTACATGTGAACATCTATCAGCTAACGCAGCGGCAGTCGAAGGTATTCATTATGAAATCCACAAACATCTATAATCTGCAAGCTTCGGTGAAACACGAAGTCTGGTCTTCAACGAAGGGTGCAAATAGAGTGCTCCAAAATGCTTGGGAAAACAAGAAGCCAGGGGAAAAGATCATTTTCATCTTTTCCATCACCCATAGGTATGGTGTGTCTCCATAGGTGGAGAGAACGTCGTTGACCATTCATTAGCCATAAATACGGTGGAAAGTACTGTGGTTTGGCGGAAATGTCTGGGCCATTTGATGCAGAGAGGGAAGTCAATATTTGGACAGAGGGACTCCAAGGCAACCAAGGAGTGATTCCAATGCGATGGATCGTTGCCAAAGATGTCGCATTCTCGTTTTTTGATGACTTGACTTACAATGACAAACGCGTCACCCAGTTGAGACATGCCAATACGTAAGGAGGGTTCTCACCGGCCGGATGGGCTGCGCTTACGAATTGCTTCCTTAGGGTTCCTGGCGAAGCAGGTCGCAACCTTGTGCAGAGGTACTTCGAAGCTGAGCATTCGGCTACCGCAATCATCCATCCGAAGACAGAACTTGCGCCCTCTACGCCGGGATTAGCCCTGTCGACACGATCGCCCTGTCGATTAAGGACCCGTCGATTGAGGCCAGACAGGAGAGATAGGCGATCGACCGCTCAGAGCGCTTCCAGTTCCAGCAGACGGATCCCTCGGGGATTTTCGCCACCAGCAACAGCACCAGCTCAGAGCCTTCAGCCTCCTAACAGATCGATCTATGGGCAAGCAGCTCCGGCATACCCGCCACACCTTGGGTATGCTCATTCGACCAACAGATTCCCGTCTGCGCAATTTCCTTATGGCACCGTTACGAACAGCAGGGGTGAGTGCACAACTCATCCTATGTACAGGCACGGTTCCTTTTCATTTCAGCATTGAATTGAGTGGACGATACGAGGAAGGTTGTGAGGGGAAGTCAGATATGGTTGCCCCTCGATACTGAGCAGAAGCATGTACTAGGCCCTCGATGAATGTCAAGCTGGAGAAAGTAAGTTCCAAGTTGGTAAGGTGGAGTAGCGAAGAGGAGCGAAATATTCTGTAACATGAAGTTTTTGCAAGCGAGACGGTCAAGCGATGTAGGTTCTCGACAAGCATGAGGACAAGACTCGCATCGGATGTAACAATAGATCAAGGCGGTGGTGAATGAAACCAGCTTATGCGGTCTGACAATCTGACAGCAGTAGTAGTGACGGTCGAGTCTCTTGAACCGAAAGTGACGGGACAAGTGGTAATCATTAGTACAATACTAAGGAGCTAATGTACTTTACTGTATGAGCACGAGTCCCGCTCCACGCTCTGGAGACAAGACTACCTAAAGTAAGTTACTTACCTACGGTGACTCGTGAGATTCACATTTGGCGTGTGCTTATTAAAGGGTCCCTGCGCCCGAAGAGGTGTAGTGCCCTTATCAGCCGCGTTCTGAGCTCCGTCACCGCCCCCCTCAATGAGGGCACGAGTGCATCATCAGTGCAGCGATGATACACGATACATGATACATGATACGGTACCTGCCCAACAGCATTAGTAAAATACCTTGCCTTTTCAGCTCCAACATCCTGTCATTATTATTCTCTTCCTCTTCCTCCCTTCCCGACTTTCTTTTCTGATTCTTCTTCTTGCCTTGCAGCTGCTATTCGCATACTCATCTCTCCCACACGAAAACGCCACTGTTCTCGGCTCAAGCCTCTTTAGTCTTCACGAGTTGCCGTTACTTTAACCGGCTGGCGCGAGTACTTCCTGACCCACCTAACCATTCTTGCATATGCGACTTCCCCACCTGCTTTCTGTCCACCGCACCATCACCACCCTGGCACCTTATCAACAAACGGAGACCTCTCGGACCAGCTCCGATAATAAGGTCATCATTTCCGGAACATGACAGAGAAACGGTAGCTTCCCGACACAGAACTGTTCGAGTACAACGCGCTCTCGCTCGTGTCATCTTCGTGTCTGAAGCTCTCCTCCATCAAGACCGCTCCATGGTACCTCATCCTACCATGAATCCTCCCTCTATGAATCTGGAATCCGTTCAATCCACCCAGTCCAACGCCACTTCACCCACCGTATCGACAGGCCAGACGATGCAGAAAGAAGCAATACAGCCACTAGAAGGTATCCGATCGGATGATGTGCTGGGACAGTTCTCCTACGCTCCAGCTACTCAAACTACAGTGGTCACCACTACTACAACGACTACCACCAATTTTCCCCCAATTATGATGAAAGCCCCTCAGCATCTATACGACTTGGATCCAAAGCTGTATCCCTTGGCGTCTTCACCAACACCAACATCCATTAAGAAACTGTGCTTTGATGTGAATGGCACACCGACATTATTTCAGGAAGCAGACGATACCCTCGAAACCCTGGAAAAGGTGTGTGACCCTATAAGATATACTCTTCGCCAGGTGACAAAATCTTCGAGCTAACAATTTATGTCTCTCACAGCTCAAACATCAGCAAAAGGCCTTGACAGCGTCTCACGGTGCGCTACGCTCCGTTGCAAAATCTGACCATGCTTTTGAGAGGCCCAGACCCGAAGATTTCCGGATCGGAAACATCGATGCTTTATCACATCAGGAGACGTCCGGCATCGCTTCGAGTAGTAGGCGGAAGCGATCGGCATCACCTGTCTCCATCTCAGAAGCCGTCACGCTGGCTAGCGGCCAAGGCCCCCGCAAGAGGAGATTAGTATCAGGAGGAAAAACAAGCTCAAGCCTGGGAAACCCTGACTTTTCAACACGGAAAGCTTCGCAATCAAGATTGCAGATTGTTCAGACTTCAACACCTGTCACCCCGCATATGAGCGACACTGCCCAAAATCAAACGCCTCCGGTGTGGCGGTCAGAAGCAATGGAGGAACAAGACAGGCAGGATCCAACACCCACCACTTTCGATGCTTCTGCAACAAACGAAGACGGTCCTCAGATCTTGAGCCCCAGGTCAGAAACCACAAGAAGAATAATATCTCGCCAGGATGATGTTGTCAATGATGAAGACATAATTGAAGATTCAGAAGTCCAATCGGCGTGGCGAGATCTAGGCATCGGATCCGCCATGACTCCTCGTATGGAGAATGATGAAGATGACCCCTTTCCACAATTTCGACAGCCAGATCGCCCAAGGCCAAGTATACTCGATACGACTGCTGCACAGGATGCTAGCCTACCTAGTCCAAGTCTGTCTCCAGTCACTGCGGCGGCGAACGTTCAAAGTCGCAGAGGGTACTTTGAGCAGCCCATTTTAGGACGCACAAATGCCAATGGAAATTTCCAGTCTCTGCTCTCTCAGAGTCAGAACAGCACGGGATCAAGCCTTTCCGACGAAACTTTGCACAACTCCCAGAATGGAGAGACTTCGGAAATAGTCTCCAAGGAAGTGGTCCTTCCCGTCAATGGCCAAATTCCCACACGATCTCTTTTGAGCTTGCCGTCAATGGTCGATACTTTCGAAACCATGCCCGAGGAAATGAAGAGCTATCTCATGTATCAATTTTTACGTCGTTGCTCAAAGCCAGTGCTTCATTTTGTCGCTGACGTGGTCAACCCGGCACTCAAGTGCGATTTCCTCAGGCTTCTGCCAGTGGAACTTTGTCTTAACGTGATCGGCAATCTTGATGTCAAGACGCTTTGTCGTGCCGCTCAAGTGTCAAAGAGATGGAGGCAGCTTATTGACTCTTCCGAAAAGATATGGAAGCGCCTTTTTGATGCCGACAATTACATTTTACCAGAAGGCGAGCTCCCAAGGGCGATCCGCGAGGGATGGGGCTGGCAATCTGAGTCTCAGACAGAAGACCACGAGAAAGATCTTAGTGCTTTTTCGACAAATCCCTCGGATACGGATTTGTCAGTCTCGTCACGTATGTACAAAGAACATTCCGGGACAAGTCCATTTGCAGCCTCACAGAGTGGTTCTGCGACCCCCCAGACCAAAAAGTCAAAACGCAAAGCAAAGTCAAGGTCGAAGCCAACAAGTCGCAAGCACCAGAAGAGGATTCAGTCGGCCTCGGTCGATTCCATAGATCTCGAAGACGAAGCTTTACTGGACATGGCATCGGCGGACGGTCCATACGCAGCTGCCAATGCGGCTGCTGCTGCAGTGCCATGTCCTCGCATTGGGCTACCGAGTTTAAAGAATTTACATCTGTTCAAATCGATCTACTTGAGGCATCACATTATCCGTAAAACTTGGATGCAAGACGAAGTCACACCTCGCCACATAGCCTTCAGAGCACATCAACGGCATGTCGTGACATGCTTACAGTTTGACGCGGATAAGATTCTTACAGGCAGCGATGATTCCAACATCAACGTCTATGATACAAAGACCGGCGCCCTCCGAGCCAAACTTGAAGGACACGATGGAGGCGTCTGGGCATTGCAATACGAAGGAAACGTCCTGGTTTCCGGTTCTACTGACCGGACTGTCCGTGTGTGGGATATCGAGAAGGGTAAATGCACCCAGGTATTCCAAGGGCACACATCTACCGTACGATGCCTGCAAATCCTGATGCCCACCCCCGTCGAAGGCAAGAGCGGAGATCAGATGATGCCGAAACAGCCACTCATCATAACTGGTTCTCGAGATTCAAACCTTCGAGTATGGAAATTGCCGAAACCTGGGGATGCTCCACTTTTCCAAACGGGACCAGCACCAGACGAAAACACCGATTGCAAATACTTCGTCCGTACTCTCGCTGGTCACCATCATTCGGTTCGTGCAATCGCCGCTTACGCTGATACGCTCGTCAGCGGAAGCTATGATTGCAGTGTACGGGTATGGAAAATCTCAACAGGTGAAACCCTCCATCGTCTACAAGGGCATACTCAGAAGGTGTATAGCGTCGTCTTAGACAATAAACGGAAACGCTGCATCAGTGGCTCAATGGACAACCTGGTCAAGGTCTGGTCGCTCGAAACTGGGACCGTGTTGTTCAACCTCGAAGGCCATTCATCCCTCGTTGGTCTTCTGGATTTGCAGCAAGATCGTCTTGTCTCTGCCGCCGCTGATTCGACTCTGCGAATATGGGATCCAGAGAACGGTCATTGCAAGAGCACGTTGAGTGCACATACCGGCGCAATTACTTGCTTCCAGCATGACAGCCAGAAAGTCATTTCTGGATCAGATCGAACGTTGAAGATGTGGGACGTCGCAACTGGCGACTTCGTCAAAGATCTGTTGACCGATCTAAGTGGAGTTTGGCAGGTTAAGTTCAATGAGCGAAGATGCGTCGCTGCAGTCCAGCGAAATAATTTAACTTATATTGAGGTAAGATTTCCTGTGGCCATGCGTTCGATCAACTGCTAAGGTCATCTAGGTGCTGGACTTTGGCGCCTCCAGGGACGGTGTGCCAGGGCACAAACGAGGCCGCCGAATCGTTGTTAACGTGGAGGGGCAAGAAGTTTCTGACCCTCATGACACTTCCGCCGACGCCGACATCATCGCGGAAGACTAATCTGCATCATTCTGCGCTGCCCATCATCGCCTTCCAAGACGACTGCATAAGCTCCAACTGTCATACATAAAAAGGGGCTGTTGTTTCGCTGGATGATTTTCTTTATTCTCTACAACAGCATAGCCTATGTCCCAAGCAAGATACCCGAGATGCTTTATGCGATATCGATACATTACGAATAGCAGTCCCTCCAGAAGAGCATAGCGTTAGCAAGCATAGCAAGCATAGCAAGCATAGCAAGCATAGTCAAACTTTGTCCAAGCACTCCGTCCCACACATTACTCCTTAACGGGTTAAGGCCGACTCGCATTCACATACTTACATGCAATAACTCAGGAGTTAGGGAGGACCTAGGCTTCCAGCGAGGGACTACGTTTGTAGTTCGACGTTGATGAGTGAACGTCTCGTGTCCCTGTTCTTGCCACTGCCTTGTAATCCCCGACTTCACTAGTATTCGGTGACCGCTCTACACGGCCGGTGTCACCGTTGCTCGGTGGGCAGATCGGATGGCGGATTGTGGATCTGTGACGCTCGACAGCTGCGTTTGCTCTGACGCACTCGTTCCTATCGACGTCTCTTGGGGTCACGGTCCCTCATGTCGGCTTTGGCTGGTGCCGCGGAAATATATATATATGTATACTTCACTTTGAACACAACACGTCGAGTCGGCCGGTGACAACACCTGCATCTTGGAATATTACAGCTGCTTGGCAAGCTCACAGACTACCTAGGTGCTCTCCTTTCAGCGGCACTCCTATCCTCGTAGCCGGCTTGCGTTGGCTTGGATAGGACTTGCAAAGGCTTTGGGAGAGGGCTGTCTATCTGTGCTGCTTCATCTTGTTGGTTGGAAGTGCAGAAACGGGATCAGGCAGGACTTCGATCGATTATCATGAGATGATTGTCACTTCCTACTCGAGCGAGCGGTCTGTTTCGTGTCAGCCATAATTCTTACTATATAACACTTGCAGCTACTTTCAGCTCAGATCATTCTCATCGCCACAATCCTGAACGACCGTGGAGCAATGTCCGGCCGCCAAGGACTGCCTTCTTCGGAGCAAGGCGGACCCCTTATCCATACTGTCAACATCACTCCACTTTGTCTGCTTCTCGGTACTTCGACCCCTTTGCTTCCACCTCTCTCTTTCCCCCGCCCGAAATGATTAAACTTGATTTCTGACCCATACACAGCACCGATGGATCCGGCACCTACCGCAAATCCGCACGCCAAACTCGTCACCGAGTGCTTCGAGGAATGTCCTGCACGCGAGACCCCAGCTCGGTCATCGTTATTCACCGCGCTTCCAGACTGGGAGGGATCAGGGCGGCGTGGCGCTAGGGAGCCTGCAGTTGATGAAGAGGGGAATCACTCCCGAGAGGGCAGAGTCGCTGACGTCTTGTTCGGCAGAGGCTGTGAAGAGGTCGATATGTCACCGAGCTCCCAGGGTTGGCTGCCGGGCTTGGCTGGTCATGGTAGGATTCCCAGTGGCGAAGGACAGCAGACATTTGTTGTCAAGACCATGAGCAAGTCGAACTTGGTTGGATGCTGCACTCTACCCAGTTTTAAGGAGCTGGGTCTTGACAAGTATGTTGAGAGGCGAGATTGAACGGAGCTTGGAGCGCGGTCGTTTAAAGTATGTGCTGGTTTGCATGAGGATCGCCATTAATGCTGCAAAGAATTCAATTTGTTGTACTGGAGCCGAATGATACCCAAAGGAACCCTTCTGCACGTCTAACAGGCTTTTATTTGAGTAGACACTTTCGAGAATTAAGAAGCGGTATAGCAGAAAAGAAGCTACCTATCGATTCTCTTGGAGAACTATACGGTATAAGGCCCGCTCTTTTGCCGAGAATCTAGTAATCAGAGCCATAAAATTGACTGATGATTCGTTGTTGGAGGAACGATAATTGTTCAATTGCTGCACAACTTAGGAATCAGACGCGCAAATATCCCCGATTTCAGGATTGTCAGGGTCCGCTTGACGGAGAAATTGGGGATCGGATTGATTACATTTTTTGACTTGAGGATGAAGAATATTCGATAGCAGAGGAACTGAGGAATCACACCCAGGGTATTCACTGCGTTGGGATAATCAGGATTTGATCGGGAAGTCCACACCGGCAGCTTTCCCAACGATAACACCACGACCTACTACGGATATCTCAATCGACGACGTAATGCGGTTGCCTGGAGACTTGGAGGATTAGATCCGGAACACTCGCTAATCCGGCAGAATCAGCGTTCAATTTCGGCGTCCGGGTGAACGGTATTCCCCACAAGGACACCATCACTGGGTATCGATATCTCTGAGGGCAAAATCTTCCTCTTCCCTTCACCGAGGCCTGTGGCTGCAAGCACAGCCCATTTTACGTTGTTGATACCGAGCTTCTTTCCTTCGAGGGCTGCCTCAGAACTGCATGTCACGATCTCACCGAGAGCTTCAGGGCCGTCTCCGTGTCCGGGTTGTATCTTGCCCTTCAATTCTTCAAAAACGCGGTCCAACTCTGGAGACCTCCGTTCCATGCGGGCTAAAGACGGGCGAGATTTCCCAAACAGTATACGATCAACTTTGGACAGTATAATCTGATGAGATATTCCGTTCTGACGGAACAACGAAAGAAGTTCTTCATCTGAGCGTTTGAGGCCGTGTAGTGCATCAACCAGCAAGAAGGCTCGGCGTAATCTACGATTGTCAGCTGCCATAAATGCTTTTCATCCTCTATAGCCATGGCGTACTGCTTCCTTCCGGTAAGATATTTCATGATTTCCGGTCCCCACTCTTCTCGACTGCCCTTTCCATAGCCTTGCATGTCTAATAATGTCAATTTGCCTGGACTGCCATACCCATCTTGGCCTCCAACTGCAAAGAAGTTCATAGATCTGGTTCTTCCTGGCCTGCTGCTCGTATGACATATTTTCTGCCCCATCAATGCATTAAGGAGGCTGGATTTCCCCACGTTGGACCGCCCTAGGAAAGCAACCTCCGGTGTTGTTGCACTGCTGTCTACTGTCCGGAATTTCGTCGCAGAATAGAGGAACTTTGGGGGGGCCGCGCCAAAGAATTTCTCAGCCCGCCGAAGCTGGGTAGCTGTCGGCGGAGTGGTGTCCCAGTAATACGCAAGCTCGCAGTTGGGGGTTTCGGCCGAGGCATTATAAGAAGGAGCAGTTGACGCGCAGCGAAGAACCAACTTCTTGAAGACCCAAGATACACATTTGTCGCAAGATCGAGTCTTCCAACAGGCTCTTAATAACATAGAATCAAATGCACTGAGTCACAGCTTTGCAGCGTGCAGCTAGAAACCAAATCCGCTCGATCCTCCTAGATCCATAGGGCTAAGCTAGCGGGTTCACCAGGCTTACCAGGCTCTCGGACATGCACTCGGCAGAATTTCTAGACCTTTCCACCTCCCAGTCTCGAATAACTTCCTCCTCCTCTTTGCAGTTGCACTTCTCCTTGTCCTCCTGATTGCTCTATTCAAAGTGACCAGAGTCATTCTGGAGAGCAAACACTTTTGACCTTGTTCAACTTGGTAAGCAAGCCTTACACTTCCCGTTTCCTGTACTTCCAATACAAGATGATAAATTCAGCTGGCACCAGTCATAGAAGACTTGTACTCTTTTTCTGCTGATTAGCTTTGTTGGAGCTTAGATCTCCTTTTATCTGATAGTCTGCCATGCTGCTCATTTCAGCTTTAACAAATCGTTTGGTCTATGTAGCTGATCGTATCCCCCAGTTTTCCATTCTTCAGCTGAGGTTTGCCCAGTATGGTCCTTCACAACCCGAACAATTGGCACTGGGTCAACAAAGACGTCAGAGAGTGGGCTCGACAGTATCTCGAAACGGCTCTCATTGGGACATCCGCTGAAAAGGGGGATGTCTCCGCCACTGTCTCAAAGATTCTGAGCATGGATGGAGATGTGGACGTTAGCCAGCGGAAGGGCAAAGTGATCACACTGTTTGATGTGAAGCTACAGATGGAGTACGAAGGTAATGGAGCCTTTCACGAGCAATTGGGTCGTATGTTGACATGTCGCAGGCTCGGCCAAGGATGAAGAGGATGTCAATGGGACCATCACAATTCCAGAGGTAGCACATGATACAGAGGAAGATGAGTACGTCGTATGTTCCCTAGTTTCCCCTTTGCTATCTCTTTCTTCGAAGCTGACGCAAAGCGACTTTCCAGTTTGACATAGACATCTACTCAGACTCTTCTTCCAAACAGCCAGTCAAGGATTTGGTTCGCTCCAAAATAGTTCCTCAACTTCGCCAAAAGCTATCTCAACTTGGTCCCGCTCTCATCGCTGAACATGGCAAAGATCTTCAGCATGTGACTGGTGCCTCTCCCTCTCTGCAGCCAACGACCATCACCAGTTCCTCCACTGCCTCCCAAGCAAACGCCAAGCCTAACACCACCAAATCTGCTCCCAAAACTACAACAACCACCACAGCTGGCCATGCCTCTGTGAATACTACGTCCTTAACGTCAAATGAAGAGTTCCGTACCACAGCTTCAGAACTCTACCAAACGTTCACCGACCCTAGTCGCATCGCTGCTTTCACACGTGCTCCTCCGAAGCTCTTCGAAGGCGCCCACAAGGGTGACAAATTTGAACTTTTCGGGGGTAACGTCTCTGGTGAATATTTATCCCTCGAAGAGCCTACGAAGATCGTTCAGAAATGGCGATTAGGGCAATGGGTGGAAGGACATTACTCGACGTTGACAATTGGGTTTGATCAGAATGATTCGGATGCTGTGACAGTCATGAGGGTGCAATGGGATGGGGTGCCTGTGGGACAGGAAGAGGTTACAAGGAGAAACTGGGGGGAATACTACGTGAGGAGTATCAAGACTACTTTTGGGTAAGTTGACTCACAAGTCTCAAACATCCCTCGAGACTGTACGAAACTAATCCTTGCGTACACAGGTTTGGCACTGTTCTATGAGGAATGACGGGTGAATATGATCCAAGATGGCTGCACGCTTGAGAGGCACAGTGCAATCGAGCGACTTGAAAAGAGAAAAATGCCTTCATCCTGTGATAGAACGACTAGACGATAGATAGCATCTAAGCCTTGAGTTGCTGAAAGCGATCTAGATACTGGTACTACTGCCACAACTGCACGTTGATTCAGTGCCTTTATTGTCTGGCTCCCTGGTCCTCTGGTGTTGAGGCGTACATTCGCTCTCCGGCATTTTCCCAAGGGAGACAATCTCCCACATGCTACGAGCCGTAGTTGATTATTTCAAGAGAGAGACACCCAATGAGCATCTTGTCTGCCTTCGGAGTCCACTCATAGCGCACCTCATATTCATACACCGCCGTCTCCTCAAATGTGGCTTCTTGACAGCTGGAGTTCTAGTTACAGTCATGTCGGTGATCAGCACTTCAATGCGCTTTTGAACACCACACCACGACCGAAGCACGCTGAATAAGAATTCTTTTGAGGTTACAGCTCATACATAGCAAGCCATCTCCTAGTTCTGGCGTCTGGGATACTTGATGCCTGACATACGAGTATACCAGGCACGCTTGTCGGCCTCTTCAGCTCCCCGCGATTGGTGGCGTCCTTTAGTACCTCCTGTCCAGATGGTCATCGATCCGTTGAGACGCACATGTACACTTTCTGCATGGCAACGGGATGGTTTGCGTAATTCAGCTCGAATGCACCTGGCCCGCACTCCATAAAGGGGTAATCAATTTGAGGAAGAAGACCACATTGTGATCGTTCCGAGTAACTTAACGGTATTCACACTCGCTGGCGGTGCCTAAGTGCCATGATTGGCGAGACGCCGACACGAGGTTTAGTTCCGCCTCACGATGGTTTCCGATATTATTGTCCATACCAACATGACAAATCAATATCATCTTGCCGGGTGGTTTGGAACGGTCAGCTACATCAATTGGGAACGGCGCCTAAGCAGCCCCGCATTGAAGCAACAGAAAACAGCATCATTATTGGAAGTCTGAAACAACAATGAAATGATCAAACACGAGATGTTGGAGAGATATCGCAGAGAGGCTTATGTATGAGGCCTGACGACCAGCTCGTCGGCAGAGAAAGCTTCAAAGTCCAATCTGAGGCACCGAGCCGTAGCCCGTAAATAGGACCGCGCCTTGGCCGGCATTCTGCACGGGCAGTCGGGCAGAGCATAGTTGTGCAGATCATCGTTCTTCAGCATCTGGGGCCCGCGGGAGAATACCGACAAAATTGGAGTGGTGATGCAGTCAGCCTAGCACTCTTGTCTCAAATTTCCAGAAATGGGGGTCATCCGTTGGTGCGCATCATATGTACTGCTCCGAAAAGAGGGTCATTCGTTGGTGCGCATCACCTGTACTGCTCCGCGGTGTCTACAGAGCGGTCAGGAGATGAGGAGATGAGATAAGACCGATCAGGAATTCAGGATGTTGAAAGTCTTTACAGCGGCTGCTAATGATCGGACGCGGAGACTATTCCTGAATGAATTGAAGATCCTCCTCCTTCGTACGTCGCTTCAAAGGGGCTCAGTTTCCCGGACGATGATCGACTGCAGGCTGAGCGGAAAAGTGGAAAGGCCATCGAGGAAGTACCTGCAAGTGGCTCAGTATATTTGGCATGCGTAGACAAAGGAGCCGAGTTGGTGCGTCCCTCGGTCCGGTGGATGGGAGCAGTTCATGCCCGGAGGAAGTTAGACATGGAAGAGGCAAGAGATGATAAAGTAGATGTCGCATCGAGTATGCTTCTTTAGGAAAGTCCTTGAGCATCCTGCCGAGGTTTATTCGGAGGCCAAAGTGAAGGAATAACAATAAGCGGGGATGTACCAGCGTGAATGAGCAAAGCGCCACAATGGAGGGGCTCTTCTCCGCAGCAAACAAGCCACGATGTGTTCTCAGCCTCAATCTCGGGGGCAACGTCCAATCAACGCCGTCCTCGCCATCCCCCCATGATGGAGATCCAGGCCCAACTCCGGCGTAGCCCACCCATGGTGCACCTACCGTCTCCAGCCAAGTCGTGCCGGACGTTCAGCAGCGACCAGCAGGGATAGGCCGTGAGATCTCACGAATTCGGACGCCATGCAAATTCAAAGCGTCAACCGCAGGCCTGTTCTCTCCGGCTACTGGCGGAAGGCAAATGATGGAGGGGCTCAAAATGTTAAAAATCTTGAAAATTGATCACAAGGCCGTCGAATGAGATGCTCAACCACTGGCTCCATTCAGCTGCCTGCTCCAGATCATCACCGACAGCTCAGCCGGCAGCCATTACGATAATCGACCGTGTCTAATGTCTTCTTCCTACGTGCTCCATTCATCCTGTTGCGCACATGGCGAAACCATGGGACACGAGGTGCCGAGTATAAGGTCATGGAGGCTTTCCTGCATTCCACTTGACGGCTTCCTTGGATAGGCATCAAACGATCTTCATCTCTGGGCACGACCTTCCTCCACCCACAACCAATTATCGACCGGCTCATCTTAACGCTTCGCAGGTCTTGGCTGATCAGACTTTGGAACGCGTCTCCAGCATCTCCTTACACGTTGACAAATTCGAGAAGAACTTTACCTTCTTGTCGAGCCAGTCAAGCCTCATCCTCACACTCCCGCCGCAGACCCGCATAGGTCTGCTTGAAGAGTTGACCGCTTTATCGACTCCGCATCTGGGCGTATCACCAATCCGACGTTTCAAAGCGTACAGAAGATTGGGTGAAACAAAGGCAGTGGGTAAAAGAGTCATAGCGAGGCACAAAGCAGCGGCCCAACCCCTTCCCTTCTTACTATTTTAGAGGTACGTGAAGAATGCATGTCTGATTGGCTGTCTGTCAAGGCCGCGCGCTAAGTGAAGCAGAAGCGAAGACAAGGGAGAGCGGGTATCCAATCAACCCCTCGTTTCAACTGTCAAGTCCTGCTTGCAGCAGGCCCTTCTCTCCACCACCAGCAAAACTCGGTCGTCGAATTCCTCACACCTAGCCACCCGCCGGGAAGGGGGAAGACCACGTCCGTTGATTCCATTTATACTCTCTTCATTCATTTCTCAACCACTTGAATCGCAACAACCGTTTATCCTCATACAGGAGTGGGGCACCAAGCATAGGGGCCCGTCTTGCTTCATCTTCACGCCAAGGGCGATCATCATCATTGCAAGTTGATAAAGACGCTTGCCCTCCGCTCTGCCATCTTTTCCAAACATCAACAACTCGACTTTCAGTCAATTCGATCCACTGGCCGCTTCATCTTTTGTGCTTTGTCGTTCTTACCGCTTCGACGCATTACCCTCAACTGGTTTGAGATTCACTTTTCTTTGCGGAAAGACGTCGACCACAAAACATATACGTCTATTTTCTCGACAGCCCACCAGCCCGCCTTCCCACGCAAGCTCAGCCGACTGTCTCTGCTTTCAGCCAGTCGTGTTCCCAGAGGTGCTCAGTTTGCGTTGCCAACGCGCACTAAGACTTTTTGGCCCCTTGAACATCACCAGGCACCGCCCGAGGCTCCGAACTAAAACGGCAAAGCCAACCTAAAGCCCAACTCTCTCACTGTCCCTCTCCTTCAAGGCGGAGAGCCCCACTGAAGCCCCTCCAACCGCTGCACTCCTCCAATTTGCTTTACAGTACTCAATCGACCACAATCTTTTACGCCCTAGGCATACACGAGACGACCAGCTCGAATTTGTGAGACTGTCTTTCCGCAGGCCGGGAAATAACAGACATAATCCTCCACTACTCCTTCAGCACTCTAATAATCTGCTACCACGAGAACAAACACCTTCTCCTTCGATAATCCGGTCCATAATCCGGTCCATAGCCTCGGCGATCCACACTTCATTACGACCTTACCAATTATTTGTTGCTTCATTCGGCACTTCCGTGGCCCCCAGACGATAGTAACCCTTCATCGATCTTCGGTAACCTGCCCTAACCATATTCGGATCCAGCCGACCCCAGATTCGCCTATCCACAATAACAATATCTACTAAGGGTCCATCTGGCATACTCGCCAACACAACGTCCCCCCATACGACGTCACGCCTTTTATATTGGTGTCTTCCGAGGGACATACTTGATCTAAAGCTGCCGCTCTCTTGATCAAAGTTTTAGGACTCCATCATCACCACTATGGCGGCTTCCACATTCTCACAGAACCAGATGGCCCTGGATCACTTCGTCATGATGCCAGTGACATCTGATATGGTTTCCTACCTGGCACAGAAGGCGACATCTGTCATCCGTTGCGAGCATCGGCGTCCTCAGACGGACAGGACACTGCCTCCCACTCCACCTGCAACGCCTCCCCACGATGCAGAATCATCATCACCCCTGCAAGCTTCCCTTCCGCCCTTGGAAGCATTCATTCAGTCTTTGGTAGACAGGTCCCGTGTTCAGGTCCCTACACTCATGAGCTCCCTAGTCTACCTCTCAAGGTTACAACAACGGTTGCCTCCAGTCGCCAAAGGAATGCGTTGCACCGTCCATCGAATTTTTCTCGCCGCTCTGATCCTCGCGGCCAAGAATTTGAACGACAGCTCACCCAAGAACAAACACTGGGCTCGGTATTCGTCGGTGAAAGGCTTCGAGGGTTTCGGCTTCTCCATCACAGAGGTCAACCTCATGGAAAAGCAGCTCCTCTTCCTCCTCGATTGGGATCTGCGAATCACAAACGAGGATCTTTTCACCCATTTTGACCCCTTCCTGGCCCCCATCCGCCTTCAGCAAGAACAGGCCGAGCTCAAGCGCAGAAAGTGTGCCCGCGAGCACGAACTGCTCCAACAACAACGAGCATACTACAGCAAACCCCAATCAGCCCGTCCCTACGCTTCTACAACAGCGCTCCCCACACCACCATCAACAAGCGTGTACGCTTCCCCAAGCGCTTACAGCTCCTCATCCTACGTCTCCGACCTCGAGCGCTTCTCCTCAACATCCACCACGTCCATGTCTCAATCGTCCTCCGACCTACCAGCCCGCGCACCGCGCCGCCCGATCCGTCAAGCCCGCTCCATCTCTCCCCCCGCAGCGGACAATGTCCCCGCCCTCAGTCGTCCCGGCACATCCACGGACACCTACAGCGTCTCCTCTCGCTCGACCTCCTCTTCTCCCCCTTCAACCACCCACGGCACGCCCGCTTCCACCATATCTTCGTACGTCGGGGACAATTACGTGCCGATTATCGGCAAGGATGATGGCTACGGTGGGGAGTACAAGCTCCGGCCGATGCTGGGGAACCATCAGCTGAGCAGCTGCGGCGCGGAGGAGAAACCCGCCAAGAAGATGCGGACGGGGATGATGGGCGGGAACATCATCTCGCGCTTCTTGAACTCGACCCAACCGTACCGAGTCCGGGTTTGAGAAGACGCGCGCCTTTGACCGTCACATCTACGACACCATCATGAGCTCATTACCCTCATCTACACTGTTTTTGAATCGAGCGTTTTAGCAAGCGGCATTGCGACGGTGTTTGATCTACACGGTTTTGTCCGGGGCATCTTGACGTGCATGCATGGCTAATGGAAGTTTGAAACGATCCGATTAGCCCTTGGCTCTGGGTCGAATGATGGGAAGCCTGGAAGGGGCATGTGATTGATTGATCTAGCTAGATGCTCGGCCTCAATGAATGATAATTTAATTGTCACGCATGAAATTGTCCATGTGCAAGTGATGACTGACATGTGCGTAGCTCGTGTGACCAACATTTGATAATCGAGGAGATGACCTAGTTTGGCTGGAGACCGTCACACTTCACCTGCAGCGTTGTGGAGAGAAGCGACTCTTCGGCGGTTTTCATTTAGATCCCAGTGGCAGCATCAAGACTGTGGACACGCCAGAGGTCCCAAATATCCTCGGAGACTGATCCAGCATGACGGCAAAATTGCCGAATCATCCTTTGATTGCATTTTTGAAAGAGTTTAACAATAGTGAAAATTGACATTGAACGTCCATGCCGAAGCTAATGTGTGTCAACATTCCTCAGCCCCATACCCTCCCATCTATTTTAAGTAGATCCAGCCTGTCGGTTCAGGCGCTTGGCGCCGGTCTGGGTCGATGACCTCTTCAGCGCATCTGCTGAAAATTGAAGTAAGTATGGCATCGCAAGAGACTCTGAGAATGTTCGCAACAGCGACATATAGGAATCATATCAGATCTAATGCCTGGTCATGGGCAATCTCATCAATGCTAGAGTGTAGCTATGCCGACCGTCGTGAGATTGTAATAATTTGATCATCATTTGAAGGTGCTATGGTTTGATCGCAAGTCTGGAGGAGTAGCGAGACGTACCTGACACTAGAGATGTTTGGAGCTCGGGAGGCCAAAAATGAGTCGCAAAACCTTCATCGCATATGTCAGTACCTGTAGTAGGTCATGATCTTATCGCCGAACAGTAATCGCAAGAAGCAGATCAGTACGAACAGTCTCGTCTTTGGTAGCAGTCAAGCTAACTTGGACATATGCTTGTCTTTTTGTCGTTTGAAATCATCATTGAAGGAGTTTGAACGTATCGAAAAAGATATACGCCGACTACGTACCGTTTTCCAGGCCAGGGACGCTTGAATGGACCTTGAACGCATTTATCCGAGAATGACCGAGGACCTGTGAGCTGGAAGCGCTGTTAGCAGACGCAGAAAAGAACAAGCACAAAACAAGAAATAGTATGTCTTCGTCAGATATGCATGAATGGTATATATAAAAGTGTGTCTACATCGGAAACCCGAATCAGACTCGTCATCTAGGTGATCATCACAGAAGAATCAAGATACCCGAATATGAGCGACATACCTTACTCAAGCTCCTCAGGGCTGAGTATGTTGTTACTGAGTCACCCGCCACTCTACGTAGCGGAGATCTGAGTTGCGATCTTAATATGAACACACCGCGGGGTCCTGGAAGCAGACGAGATCTTGTAACAGAGGGTCCTTCGATGTACAGAATCATAAGGAGACTGTAACACAGGATTAGCTGCTGCGCCGACAGGACCCCAAAGCGCCAAGCAGAAAACAGGTGTGCGGTGTTCAGTGGGCGAGGTTTTCTAGGCCTGCCACAGAAAGGCATATCTTCTCATTACTTTCATCGGAGCCCAGTGCCATTCATCATGATATTCGTATCGGAAAAGAGGGTGGAGAGCTGGCTTAAGGTCGCTTACCGCGGAGGTCCTTTCCATAATCCCAGACGTCTTTGTATTTTTAAGGGCTAGTGCCCTCACACCATGGGGTGGCAATAGACATGTTACCGCCTGGGGACGGTCGGCTAGGCTACCTTTCTGTGATTCTCGGCCCGTCAGTCAAATACTTCAAGCGTATGTTGAAGATTGCGAAATGTATAGTTGCAGAAGAGCTCAGTCCAAGCCATTTGTTGTCGTCAAAGACCTCAAGGGTTTCAGTCGGTAATTTCCAGCGTACGAAGTACGAATGATCATCGTTGCTCTTTTGTAGAAAGGTAGGCAGGTGTGCTGCTGGGCAGATTGGTTGTGAAGATGCGTACCGTATGAGGCTTTCCAACTTAGCAGTGACCTGCATTGCGGTCAGATGGAAGCGTGGCATGAACTTTTCCAAAGACATGAAGCGAAGGCAGTGACAGGTATCAGACTGACGTGTGCAATAAAAGTTTCATGTCCCGAAGGATCAAAGACTCTAGTTTTGCGGTTTGAACAAATCATCAGGTAAAGAAGGAGCTCCAGAAGGGAAAAGGGAGGACCAGGAGGACACTTACAATGCCAATGACATGTTGAGCTGGATTTTCGACGGTTTGTGCAGATGGCTGGCTTTAGATTGCTGCAATGAAGCTCACGCTGTGAAGATGCTGCAATTTTGAGGCTCTGGTGAATGGTAATTCGGTTTGTATTTTGTACCATAGAAAAGAGCAGGTAGAGTAGGTGGTGCGACTAAAATGTTGGCGTTGCCAAGGAGCTACTCGCATCATGTGATTTAGCTTAGATTTGAACTCCAATCTGTGATCGAATCGCGCGCTCTTATCGATACCGCCGTGTCCCTCACTTTGGCATTGATCGATGCAGCTTTCGAATTCTAGCCGCTGCAGACGAGCCTGCTGCTTGCCTGCGAGCATCTTCCGCTTCTACATGGAAAAAGATGAACCGGATGGAAGCGGGTGCTGGCGGTCTTTGCGGAGCATTCGAGGGGCTCTGTGGCGGGGCAAAGGAAGTGGAAGGAAGGCATAGATGGCTTGTAGTTAATTGATCCGAAAAGAATATGGTATCCGCCCCAAATGTATCCGTGGGTCCCACTTTGGTTAGGAAATTGAATTGACCTATTGAACACACCACCTCACCCTGCATATGTGACACCGCTCTCTCTCCGAGCAACACCTGCCTCCACTACAGAATTCCTCCTTCTCGCTTCAACAACGAGCATCAGAAATGTCACAGATCAACGGCGAAGTGGCTCCTGTAGCCCAAGAGAAGATCAATACGAATATTGTCACACTGACTCGCTTTCTCACCGAGGAGCAAACGAAGCATAAGGAGGCCACCGGAGACTTCACGTACGCTTTCAACTCCCTTTCGAGAGCATCCGCTCTCTACGATACTAATCCTCGTCTCTAAGCCTGCTATGCCATGCTCTACAATTCTCCTTCAAATCCATTGCTTACTACATCCGCCGAGCCAGTCTCATAAATCTCAGTGGTCTTGCCGGTTCATCCAACAGCACCGGTGACGATCAAAAGAAACTCGATGTTATTGGCAATGATATCTTTGTGGCCGCCATGCGAACATCTGGCAAATGTCGGCTTCTGGTTTCCGAGGAGGAAGAGAATTGTCTTGTCTTCGATGAAAACCCAAAGGCGCGGTACGCCGTGGTCTGCGATCCTATAGACGGCTCGAGCAATTTGGATGCCGGGGTCAGCGTGGGAACGATCTTTGGAATATTCAGGCTGGCAGAAGGGAGTCAAGGAACACAGGAAGAGCTTCTTCTCCCCGGGACCGAATTAGTTGCCAGCGGATTCACCATGTACGGTGCGAGTGCGCAGCTGGTCATCACCATGAAAGGAGGCAGCGTCAATGGCTTTACCATGGACAACGCTTTGGGCGAGTTCATCCTGACTCACCCTGACATGAAAATGCCCAAGTCCCGCGCGATATACAGTGTCAATGAGGGGAATAGCCTTTATTGGGAAGAGGAGGTCAAGGAGTACTTCAACAGTCTGAAGTACCCCGTGGAAAAGTCCGGAAAGCCATACAGCGCTCGTTACATTGGCAGTATGGTAGCAGACGCCTACCGGACTCTGTTGTATGGAGGAATCTTCGCGTATCCATCGGACAAGAAGAGCCCCAAGGGGAAGCTAAGGATTTTGTACGAATGCGCGCCTATGGCTATGGTCTTCGAGAACGGTACGTGTCGAACCGCCATCCCTCTTGGGACTACCTCATGTGCTGACGTGATTCAAACAGCTGGAGGTCAAGCGGTCAATAGCCGGATGGAGCGTATGCTTACCGTCGTTCCCGAGCATATCCATGATCGATCTGGTATCTTCATGGGTAGCTACAACGAAGTACAAAAAGTGATTGATGTATATAAGAAGCATAGTCGTTGACTGGGACGGAAGGAAGATTCGGTCACAGGCATTTTGTTCATAGATAGTAGGTACATGTCACACTGTCACTCGTCAAGATGTTGTATTGTAAATCTCTTTATCATAACCGAGTACGAATGAAGCAGTCGTCATGCACTCGTCGACCCTTTTCATTGATATTCCTGACTGCTGAGCAAGTGTATGCGGATGCGGAAGGCGGAAAGTCGGTGGCCGCTGCGGAGAGGAAAGAGCTAGAGAATAAGGAGGAGATCACGAGATAGCTATGACCTCACTTTGCCTTAATAGCAGGACGTGTAGCACTTGGAATAATCAATCGAGTGAATTCAGGGCGCAGGGCTACGTTCTACAGCATGTGCTAAGGTAGGTCCTGGATCTAGTCGTCCTTAGCCATCACTACTACTGCTACCCCTACTGCCATGTATCACTTCCTCTTCGATATGGCCGTTATGGTGATATCGTTGTCTCCTTCTCTTCGACATCTTGACTTCAGGTCTTCAGGTAAGCTTCCCCGTGTTCTTATGCAATAACTGCATCTCAAACGACCTTGAATAGGCTGCCAACTGTGCGACCATGACGGAAATCTCTACCCCCAAGCGTCGCTCTCTGATCATCAGTCCTCCTCCTTCTATGCTCGAGGTTGACGACGTAGGTAATCTTCCTCTGCTGTACCAATGCCACTAACCAAAATAGCATATTACCTCCAGTAGCGACTCGGTGTAAGCTACTACAGACCTTAGATATCACGCATGGCTCTGGCTTACCATGTCCCGGTCAAAGACTTCTTGATCCCACCCCCAACACCTCCAGTACCACCGAGTGGGAATGGGAGAATGGCAGAAGGTGTGATACCAGCCTGGCAATGATGAGCATCTTCTCACAAGTTTGATAGGTATCACGCGTACAGAGCTGGCAGCTATCCATTGCCAAATGACGAGGTATATACCCTTTCGATCTTTTACGGCTCAGCTACTCTCTAAACACCACGCCTATTACCCCTTTTCTTGCATTGCCTAATGCTGATATTATTACCGTGCAGAAAGAGCTTGACCGACTCGATCTCAAGCATCACATTATGATGTTGCTTTGCGACAACCATCTGCATCTTGCGCCTCTGGTCAATCCTGGAAGAGTACTGGACATTGGGACGGGTACGGGGATATGGGCCATACAAATGGGCGATCAATACCCAGAGTCTACTATCATTGGAACGGATCTATCTCCAATCCAGCCATCGTGGTATGAACCCGGTCATATGCTGAAGCGAGTGAAAGGTTATGCACTGACCACAAAAGGGTTCCTGAGAATGTCCGCTTCGAGATTGACGATGTAGAAGATAAAGAATGGACCTGGCCGAACAATTATTTTGACTACATTCACTCGAGATTTATGGTGGCGTCCATTTCTTCCTGGCCACGTCTCATACGGAAGGCCTTTCAGTTCGTTTGACACCTGCTACTCTCAACCATGACCTAGACCAATAACTCTTGCTTACAGACACTGCAAGCCTGGTGGATACTTCGAAATGCAAGAGCTCGATCCTCGCTTCAAGTCTGACGATGGATCTTTGGGAGAAGACAGCCATTTGGTTCACTTATCTGAGCTACTATGTGAAGCATCTGCAATTTATAATAGACCTATTCCATATCACCACGAGTACTTTGCCTGGTTTGAAAAGGCTGGGTTTGTGGACGTGAAGCAGATTCTGCTTAAATCCCCTACAAACCCCTGGCCCAAAGACAAGAAGTTGAAGGAGGTCGGCAGGTATCAGATGCTTGCGCACATTGAGGGCCTAGAAGGTGTGAGCCTTGGGCTGTTATGTCGAGTATACCACTGGAAGCTGGAGGAAGTCAAAATCCTGATGGCAAAGCTTCGACCGGAGCTGAAAGAGAGATCCATACACTCGTATCAGACTACGTGAGTCAGCTTTGATGGTGATGGCATGTGATTGTGCTAACACTGCAACAGTGCCGTTATAGTAGGTCGTAAACCAGAAAGATCACAGGCATCCAAAACTCTAGCAGACGCAGCCCCATATGGTCCAGCTCCATTGACGCCTGAAAGCTACGCAGCCAGTCCTCGAGCGACGTCGGCATTGGCGGGAGAAGCAATCGAGGGGAAACACCCTCATTATGCGCCCCAGGTATCTGAGGTAGAATCTCTAGCGAGGGAGATCGAACATTCTGCCAGTGGTCGCTGCCCTGAAAATAGCTATATCCGAAGGCCCCATTGACTCCATGAGAATAAGAGCCACTATCCTTCGTCGATTTGAGTGCACCTACCTATGTAGGCGCGATTGCGCGGTGCGCAAACACCCTGCGGTCTCGAAGCGAACTACTTCGAGGCCTTTCTTGATGGAGTCATGACTGGTGACTAGGTGGTGCGCGCACGGCGCCGGCGAGATGTATCAGTGACTTCGAAGGACGCGAAACGCTGCATGTGAGGGATTTAGTCTCTCTTTACGAGTTGAAATATGGTTCGAGTCTGGGTGATTAGCGTTGAAGGGGCCTGCATGATTCGAACCTTTTCAAGCGTCTGACTCACTTGCTGTGTTTATAATATGCTCGGCCGCGGCCATGTGCCATCAGCAGGTAAGAACATCATAGGGTCTGCTTCTTGTACAAACATCTGCCTCCTGCTCATTTGTGTCTTTTCGATATTCAAAGGACGCAATTAACAGTATCGCTTTCGATGGCAATTACCGTCCACTCTCGCTCGCGTGTCTTTCCAGAGACTGGGGTCCCTTCTTCGCAGCCCAAAGTCGAACCTTTGTCCATCATCGGTACGTGTTTCCGGAGTCCACGTACCCACTTTTGAACCAAACACTGAGCCCAGAGACATGTCCTGGGAGTCCTCATTCTCCGAACATGTCCCCAAGCTCGCCGTCCCCTCGAAAAAGTTGAGGCTGAACCCAAAGTCACGACCCAGATGCCCTCGTCTTGAACTTCGCCAAAAGCGCCTGCGTGTGGTTCTACGATGCATCACTGGACATTGATCGACTGACATCCAGTCTGCGCAAAACCCTCACGGCGTATCCCCAGTGGGCGGGCCAGCTGCGCTTCGCCGCATCCGACCCCGACGGAGGCCGCCAAGGGCGTCTGGAGCTCTCGTACGGATCGCCGTCCGATCCGGGCGTGGAGTGCATTCTCGCCGCCGCCGACGTGCCCATGTCGGCCATGCTCCCGCCCGACGCGACCGCGCGTCACTGGGACGCGACGCACGTCGATTCCGAAGGATTGCTGGACGCGGGGACGGACTTTGCGCTCCACGACGCCAGAACGTGCCGAGGCCTGCCGTGCGTGAAGGTCCAACTCACGAGCTTCACCGACGGCGGCACGGCCGTCGCCGTCGGCGTGGTCCACTCGCTCGCCGACGCCGCCGCCCTCGTCACCTTTGTGACAGACTGGGCCGGCGCCAACCGCGCGCTCGCGTCGTCGAACCCCGTCCCCGAGCTCCGACGTCCCTTCAACCCTTCCCTCATCGACGCCGCCGCGGCGGGCACCGTCACCGCCGCGAGCCCGGACCCGTCCATCCTCGCAGCCGCCGCGACCCTCCCTGTGCACCGCTTCGACCACTGGGCCTCCGCCGGCCCCTCGACCCCGACCTGGGCTCGCCCCTTGACCGAAATCCCGCCCGCGCTCGCGTCCCGCCCCATCGAGCTCGGCACCCCGATCCCGTACCACACGTGGGACACCGCGGCGCCCTGCTCGCGCGCCACCTTCTTCTTCTCCGCCGCCGACACGCACGCCATCTACCTCCGCGCCGCCGCCGGCGCTCCGACGCGCATATCGCACCAGGACGCCCTGCTCGCGCACCTCTGGGCGGCCCTGATCCGCGCCCGCGGCCTGCCCGACGGCGCGGAGCACTTCCTCGACGTGAGCATCGACGCGCGCCGCCGGCTCCGGACGCCCCTGCCGCCGTCCTTCATCGGCTCGCCCGTGCTCAACGTCGGGGTCCGCACGAGCGCCGGTGCCGGCGCGGACGACGTGGCGGGCAAGGCGGCCGCGATCCGGGATTGTGTGGCGCGGTTCGACGGGGGGGCGGTGGGGGCGCTACTGCATGAGATGTGTTTTGAGCTGGGGGGGCAGCGAAGGTGGAATTGCTGTTTGGGGGATCGGCATGTTGTTGTTACGAGTTGGGTTGGGGTTGGGGTTGGGGGGGTGGTGTTTGAGGAGGGGAAGGGGGTGAGGTGGGCGGAGGCGTTGATGCCGTTGTGTGATGGGGTGGTGGTTGTTGGGGTGGGGGGGGTCGGAGGGGGGGGTGGGGGGGGGGAGTGGTGGAGTCAGGGGGTCAATGTTGGTGTTTATCTCCGGAGCGATGTGATGCGGAGGTTGATGGAGGATGAGGGAGTCAGAGCGTTTGCGGGGGAGTGATGGTGGTCGTCGGCTTGAGTTTTTGGACGAAGTCGGGAGGGAGAGGGGGTTCCGATGCTCGGCGTCGATTGAATACGTTCTACCAAGGCAATCTCGGTCTTCAAACGGGAGAAGTACTTAGCCCCTCTCCGGTTTCGTATCGAACGAGCTCCGTGATGGGGCCGCCTTGCATCAACAAAGTTTCTTCATGACATGGCCCACACACTGACATGAGGAAGAAACCAAAGAGGAGACCGCGGAGGAAAACAGTACCGACGAACCTGGGCTACGAAACTTGCCTGCGCTCAGGCTACGGGAGCCGTGGATGGTAGATGTGAGCAGCAAATGGAAGAAGATGGCGGAGGAGATGGTGGAGATGTATATGATTGGGAAAGGTCAGATGTAGCAGAAACAGGGGCCTTGAGAGAGTGACATGGTCCGTAATAGATGGGAGATATGTACGTAGATGGTAAGATATGCGGGCAATGGGGATTGTGGCCGTGTGTGGAAGGAAGGTGTGCGTAGGTATACGTGGGACGGCGGAGGCGAGGGCAAAGACTTGGAAGACAAGGAGGCGAAGGCGGAGAATGGAAGGCGGTGGAGACGGGAGAAGCATACAGGCGAAGCTGGGTGGTAAATGGGGCGAAAATGGAAGAAGAAGGTAGGCGGAGATGGGATAAGAAAGGGAGAGGAGAGGGCATGCGGAGACGAGGAAGCGGCAGGTGCAGAGCAAAGATCAAGCCGCGAGTGGAGGGTGATGTGGAGGAGAGACACGAGGTTGGGAAATCAGGTAGCTTATGTAGGCGGTGCCGGATGCCACGCCTGGAGCATGGGATGCGATTGAGTCACAATGCAACAGATTGAGCCGGTTTGAGCGAGACACGGGCAGAGCGAGGTCCTTGACCCGGAACGACCGGGACGCTGCTCTGAGCGCGTAGGCTTCTGGATCTCGGTCGACGTCCGCTTCGAATGAATCCACGCCCATAAACCGGCAGGCAAGAAGCGTGGCAAGCGGATGTGCCTCCAGCAACGCCTTTCGACTTGCGCCTCGGGGTTTTCATACCTTCATGACCGGACGTCGTCCTCGAGGGGTTTCGAAGAGGAAGGGAGCGGCATGTTTGCTGTTGCGGGACTCGGTGCTGGGCGCGTGCGACTTCGGCTCCCGGTGATGCGGTAGATTCTCATGGTCGTACGGTTCATTTCGATCCAGCCTCCTCCGCGTCATGCTCACTTCCCATCCCAGACTTTATTTTCTTTTGCACGCTGAGGCCCAAAAGATGTCGTGAGTGGGACTGGAACCGTTCCATTTGGCGCTCCGGTGAGGCGAAGCTCGCCAGGCTTTGTCAAACACCTCCCAATGCTATGGACCTCTAGCGTCTGTCGAGCTTCGTCAATACCTGACTCCGAAGCCATTAATGGACGGCTGACATCGTACCTAATATTGTGACACCTATACTCACATATCACTATCGTGATGTATCCAATTTGCGAAGCTCCGTCAGTTCTTTTTCCCAGCCCGCCACTCCTCAGGCAAATCCATCCCCACCCTCCTCGCCGTCAGCCGGACCTTCTCTTCCTCATCCATCGACATTCCTGGATTGTATCTCTCTAAGAGCGTAGCGTACATCCTCTGTGCCTCTGCGTACTTGATATACTGTTCCGCTTCTGCAATTTGCACTGGAGCGGAATCGGAGGAAATGGTGTTGCGGATGCGCTGCTGGATCGGAGAAGGAGTGGAAAGCGGTCGGTGAGGTAGCTCGCGTAGGAAAGAACGGTAGAGGGAGCGGAGATGTGAGGGCGATGCTGCCATGGCTTGATGAAGGATCAATTGTGGGGATGTCGTGGCAGTCAATGGTCAAAGTTCGAGTGACGCTGTCGCAGCTGTCTGGGAAGTGGGAATAGAAAATCCGGGGATAACATATATCCAGTCAGCCCTACGAGAGATACCTGTTGCGCGCTGCGAGCAGGTCGTTGACCTCTTTCTTAAAATTGCAATAAATTGGCTTTTTTAGGGGGGGCATTGAGGAAATGAAAGGACAAAGATGCCGATGAAAGGGTTATACGAGTATCTGAAGTCGAAGTACCAGACGTACCAGACACCTCCCATGGACTCAATGGAAAACTACTTTTCAACCTTCCCCGTCACTATAAGACTGAAAATAGCTCCCGACCAGTTGCTCTCATTGAATCAAAACGCTCTTTTTCCCTCTTCCAAAGGGACTTGGCCGCTGACGGCTGCTAGAAGTGCCATGTCTGCTTGATGGAAGACAAGAGCATCAGTGATATAGAGTAGGAGAGAGAAAGATAGTGGATAAAGATAGTGTGAGTAATGAAAGCCAGAGTTCATATTTGGCCTCGACTTGGCCAGACTCTGTGGTATGTCACGATTTATGTACAATGCTGAAAAGTGAAAAGGGTATCGATGCTGAAACTTTTGACCCAATGTTTATCCTGATTCATTGGCTTTTCCGAACTATAGTCTTGCGACAACTCGTATAATGGCGATGTGTTCATCTTTAATAGACTTACCCCATGCTGGCTCCTCCCATAGCCATTATGCATGCAAGCAAAGCCCACCCCGCATCAATGGCCTTCTCGCTGGAAGCAGCCCCCTTCTTCGAGGTCGGACTCGGTGTGGATGTTGCAGTGAAGACGCCAGTCAAGACCGCACTCGTAGTACTTAAAGAACTGCCCTCCAGGGTAGGCGCTGGCCCTATCGTCGTTGTCGAGGTCGGGTAAGTCCCAGGATAACCTGCCATTACGGAAATCGACGATGGAGGTGGTTTCCAATCGCTAGCAGCGTCGTATAACACACCATTGATGATCGCGCCTTGGCCTTGCTGTAACATCACCTTCTGATCGCTCGTACATGTGTTATCGACATTTCTAATCCAGCAAGTTGGTTCCAACTGGTCAGGGGCCTTGCTAGGTTCGGTGGCATTTGCGGTACCGTTGCTCATGTAAGTCGACAGATCGGCAGCTTCACCAAGTGAGATGTCGTTGCCCATGATGATCCTTGTGAAAACGGTAAAGGCAGTCTCGGGCTGGTATGCAGGTATTAGATGGCCAGCGTCGTAGATCCGGGAGAAAGAAAGATTGCCGTATTGACGAACTACACCACCAACGTAGGTGGTGTTGACTACTATATCGGCGTAGCCGGCCGAATAGAATGGCGAGTATCCGACCGCTTGCGCTGCGATAGAGAATGAGACCGCCTCTCCACCTAACCAGTTGCATATGTAATCCCGATCTCCGTACACTAGAGCAACCCGAATACCCAGAGAGAGTAGATAAGCCATCTCGCCGATATGGTCACCACGTTCGTAGTCTCCCGTCTGGAGAAAAGCATTTGCCACGGCTGTGTTGGACTGAGTATAATTCACGGCCACACCAATCGCAGCTTGGACATCTGCATAATTGAGGTACTCCAAGTATGTACTTGGAGGGAACGGATCCGGCATGTTTTGAGTGATGTCGTACACATCTCGGGCAGAGGAATAGTACGGCCCAAAAACCTCGTTGTTGCAGGTGTTCTGAGCGTTTGCGCAGATCTGATTCACAGTGGTCACATCTCCATTGTTTTGAGGATCTTGAGCAGTGACGGCATTTCTACAAGATTCGATGAGCTGCTGACACCCATTCGCACTTATGAAGCTGCTAGCAGCGGCTTGCTGTTCGGCCAGCGAGAGTGCCTGGATCCCGTAGGTATTGTTGTTGGCAAATATTGGGTAAAATCTCCCTTGGACCAGGTCATCGACACATCCCTGCATGATACCTAGAGAGGACAAATGTATTTCCAGGGTTTTGTTGCTTGGTAGGGAGCCGTTCTGGCGCAGCAGATTTTGTTGCTCCCAAAGCGTTGCAAAGGCAGGACCATATTTTCCGCCGTAGCTCTCCGCGAAGAGATTGACACCGACAGCTCCAGGCTTTGTACTGTTCGGATACGTGCCTGGATTGTATTGAGGGAATGCTCTAAGGAAGCCTTGCAAAATGTGCCATACTGCGTATGCAGCGATTTCGGTGGTATTTGCTGTCGAGTTGCCGCTGTTGGAACTGAAAGTACCATTGAGGAAGGTATAGTCTGGTTGGCCGGATGGTACGTCCGAAAATGGCTCTGTGATGATGGAGGTAAATAGGTTCAGGGATCCGTTGGTTGGCGTGTCGTAGGAGAAGCCTACTTCATTTGGCTGGTCCACGTACAATATATTGGTGCTCCGATCCCATCCCCAGTCGTTGGGCTGTGTACCAAGCTTATCCTGAGCGATTTCCACCACCTGACAGGGTCCATTTTCGAGAAACAATCCGACCATGCTGCTGCTTCCCGGTCCGCCATTGATGTATATTGTAAGAGGAGCTGTGCTTGAATTCGTCCGCGCAGCGATGAACCAAAAAAAGGTATTAATTGAGTAATTTTGCTGTATGGGGGCGAGTGTGAAGGGTGGCAGAGAAACATATCCGGTGTATTGCTTTTGAGTTGGGAATACTGTTGTACACGTGCCGGCGGGCGGCGATTTGAAGCGTATGGTGATGTTGCTGTTGACTGGAGAATGCAGAGTGATGATATCGGAGTCGGAACTGATGGGCGGAGGGAATTGGCCATTTGAATTTGGGACTTGAAAGAACAGGGTCAAGAGTAAGGCTAAGATGCTTGAGAATGCCTCCAACTTTGGCAGCTGCAGTTAGCACCTAGTTCCACAAGCATAAAGAAGCCACCCACCCTTATTAGATATGCCATATTGGTCTTTCCCCTGATACCTGATATTTTGCAGACTCTTCCAAACCGTGGATCCCAACGACGTCCAACCCATGGGAGCTTATTGAGACTGGGCCTGCGAAATGCCGGCGCCGGGAAACCAGTGTCAGAATTCTAAGGCTGTCTCCGCCAGCAGTGTCTGCATACTAACAGAGTCGGTGTGACAATTGACAAAGAAAGATGACGGGCTAAGGAGAGTACGGTTAAGTAAAGATTGAGCAGGGAATCCCTTGGGGGAATGCACAGCCCGAATAGTTCCTCTGGTAGTATATTGACGCAGCAAGAGGAGCAGGAAGGGGAGCGTATGATGATGAATTAATACCGCCACAGACCATTTACTAATACAATAAGGAGACAATGGAAGTGAGCGAGAGAGGCAGAAAGCAAAATGATTAGGCTATTGGAATGTTGATGGGGAGTACGGGCACGGCGTACATATCGCGTATACCATACATACGACATGAACCTAAAATAATGATAATCTGAGCGGCGCCCCGGGGAAAAAAACTTACGCTAATCTCAACGTACAGTACTGGTGCATTAGCGGCAATCTTGAGTTTCCCCGTCCTGGTAGTGCTCCCTTACCGTGAGTACGGTAAGTACCTACGGAGTACTTAGGTAGGTAGGTATGGGTACCCCTCGGTACTGTGAAGCAGAAGCAGCTAGGTAGAGTACTAATACTGTACACTGTACGCCAATTCCCAAGTCTGGTGGTCTGGGCAGAGGCACCCACTGTGCTTCGCACCATCACATTCTTGCATCTCTCTTTCCGCCTTTCCGGCTTGTGCCATGTTATGTCGCGATGGGTAGCGATTCACTGGTTCAAGAATCGAATCAAGGTGTGTGTTTAGGGCGTGTGTGCACTGCTACAGCTTGGTCTATTCGCGCCCGATATAATGTACCTTGACTCTTGAGTATCTGCCTTCTAGTCACGAATCTTGGACCTTGTCCGTGGTCATTGACAGAGCCTATCTCCTTTCCTTCAATGATTGAGTGAAGTTTCCCGTCTTGGAAAAAAAGCGCTCCTTTCCCAGTGAGGATCTACCTGATCGCTCCGCTTTCACGATAGGGCTGCATGAACGATTGACAACAGAGAAGACAATCCCGACTCCCAAGAGTTACACAGCCTTCCATCATGCGCATTGGCGAATAAAGCTTTGGGCGCAGGCATGCCCATCCATGCGTTTCGTCTGCGAGGTTACAGGTTTTGATGGAGGCTGAATGCTGCTGTCGTTGCCACAATTTTCTTCCTTCGCGCCAATTCTACTCTCAAGGTCTCATCGGTACAGAAGAGGTCAGTTGTTCACGCAAGAATATGGACCTGCCCCAGGATGTTGCTGACATAGCCGCCGCCAATGTCTTCCATCATGTTTCTCTGCCTATGGTCTTGTGAGCCATGAAGGTTTCGTGAATTTTGCATGCTGGACTGTGGACGAAGGTAATCCTATCTCTTATTTATCTGCACAAGCACCACTCGCCGGCTCTACCTGGCATGTATCCGAAGCTGTATATTTGGACATCGTGACCACAGGCTCAAGCGGCGTTACTGTCAATTTTCTCAATTTTACGAATGGCGGTTGGACTCCAGTGCAGAGCTCTAGAGTTTTGGCACAGGCACCACAGGTACAGAACTACCCCGCCGTAGCTGTAAACACCGCGTCACACGTGTATGCTTTCCAGGATGGGAATGTGCAAGAATTTCAACTCGCACCAGGTAAGGCACATTTGGGGGTGTTTGGTGTCAACGAATTATTCCGTTCCGGAGTCTCAATGCATGCCCCTGGGTTGACATGTGCATTTCGTCTTCAACACTGCTCTTGGAATTGTCCTCTGACTTAATTTACATTTTGATGGAGAAACACTGACTGAGATGTCCGACAGATGGTGTCACTTGGTCATATGTGGGCAATGTGGACACCTTTTGAGTGTGGTGTTTAAGCGAGTGCGACGGTTTAGGAGGCAAGTCGGGGTAAGTATGAGTTGCTGGCTGGGAGCGTGCCCGTATGTGCATTGATATTCATCGCGATGGCAGTTTCTGAGCTAGACATTGTATAAGCATGTGCGCGACTGTTGTTTCATTCGTATCATGTTGTCTGGCTCTTCGATCTCCTGATTCGAAGAGCCCGGTCTCCATAGCAATTCCTGATTACCCGTCGGCATGGGCTCATTGGCTCGCTACGCGTCCATGAATCTGGAGAGGTCCGAAGACATTGGGACAGCTTCAAAACGTCTTTCACTCCGGGCGTAGTATCAGATCAGGCAGCAGGTATGGATATTGTCTTTCTGGCTTCTTTGCATTGTGCATGTCAAGTCGAGAAGCACAAGGTACGGTAAAGTAAAGTACATTATCAACTCACGCCTCCCGCACCACCTGACCATGGTCGGTGCTGGTGGCAGATCTCGGATGTACCCGCCCTGGAGGTGCCAAGAGCACTGCCACAATCCCGCCAAGATGGCGTCCATGTTGATTCGCTGACTCCTGAGAATCCACGGCCTTTTCGTATTACTCGGATGGTCGCGCATTGCCGTCCACGTCAATGATCTGATTAATACCGTCACCCATGTTGCCATTGACTCCCCATTACTCATTCTCTGCAATCCTCACCACTTCGTCAGCATACCTTTCCCACCTGCTGACATCACCTTGCGCAGCAGAAGCTTGTCTGTTTGGTCTTGAGTGCCCAGAGTCTGCTAATACGGCCCAGAACCGTGGATATGTGTAAGTGCTCTAAAGCCCTCAAATTCTCAAATAGCCTGCGATCTCTCTTCCCTCTCCTTCCTTCCCTCTTCATGTCGAAAAAAGGGGACCTTGTTCTTCTATAAATCTCTCGCCCTCGTCTGTTGCCTTTGTCCGAAGCCGCTCTGCTATCTTCATCTTCTCGCCCACTTGACAAAACTGACGAGCGCTATGGAAAACCCAGCTGCCACCGCGCTGAAATCCAAGTTTCGCAATCATGGAAGACCAGCAAATAGCCGGAGCAATAGCATGCGCAGCGGCCGTAGCGTACCTCGAGAGAACACCAATTCCTCAGGTGGAGTGATTAATACAATACATGAACACATCGACGAACATACTTCCCTCCTGGCGAGACCCTTTAAAAATTCAAATGGTGTACCTTTGTGGGAGGACGACGAAAGACCCTTCGTCAAGTGGCCAGCATATTTCGGGCGCAAGGTGCAGCAGACATTGACGAGCAATTATGTCAATATGTTCCTGGTCTTCGTGCCGTTGGGGATTGTCTCTGGAGCAGTGGGATGGAGTCCAACTGCGACCTTTGTCCTGAATTTCCTCGCCATCATACCACTTGCCTCACTGCTTAGCTTTGCGACGGAAGAATTATCAGCCGAGCTGGGACAGACACTGGGAGGTCTGCTCAATGCGACGTTTGGGAACGCTGTCGAGTTGATTGTATGGACGCGCTACCTTCGAGTGCGCCATCGGAGCTAATTGGGTCTATAGGTCAGCATTGTTGCGCTCAAAAATGGTGAAATCCGTATAGTCCAGTCGTCCATGCTCGGTTCCATCCTTTCCAACATCCTTCTCGTCCTCGGCTGCTGTTTTTTCGCCGGGGGCATCAAGTATGAACAGCAGAAGTTCAACGACGTAGTGGCCTCGACCATGTCCTCCCTGATGGTCGTTTCGACCGCTTCCCTGATCATCCCGGCAACACTGTACGCTGTCATGAGTGGCACAGATGCAAACCAAGACCGAAACATCCTGATACTCTCCCATGGGACCGCTGTCATACTTCTCTTGCTATACGTGCTCTATCTGTTCTTCCAGCTGAGGACTCACGCGAAGTTCTTTGACGCAGAAGGCGAGGGGGAACAGGACGGCGAACAAGAAGAGGGTAAAGTTCTTTCTCCTCTGGCCGCCGGCGTCGCCCTTGTTCTCATTACTGTCCTCGTTGCCGTCTGCGCAGAATACCTCGTGGACAGCATCGACAGCATTGTCCAAACGGCTCACATATCCAAAACCTTTATTGGTCTTGTGCTGCTTCCCATCGTTGGCAATGCAGCTGAGCACGTAACCGCAGTTGTGGTGGCCATGAAGGACAAGATGGACCTGGCAATTGGAGTTGCCATTGGGAGCAGTATGCAGATTGCGCTGCTTGTGACGCCTTTCCTGGTCATTTTGGGATGGATCATGGACAAACCAATGACACTGCACTTTGAGACCTTTGAGACTGTGGTATTCTTTTTGAGTGTCCTAATTACAAGTTATGTGATTGCTGTGAGATTCCCTCTTCTCTCGAGCAAGATGATTCAACGAAAGCTGACGAATGGCCAGGATGGAAAGTCAAATTACCTTGAGGGTGCCATGCTGTTGGGCATGTACACGATCATTGCTCTCGCATTCGTAAGTCCTCTATCACTAGCTTCTTACACGGCTTAGCTTGTGCTCACGATTTCCAGTATGTATACCCGGACGATCTTGCGAAATCAGGACTCAATCTGCTGTCATTGCTGCCAGGTGGCTCATCGTAGCCTTCCCTGTAAATTTGTTTGAACCGTTCTGTAAAAATCACAACTCTTGTATATATTCGTGTAAGTTGCTGCCTTTGCCAATAGCACCGAATAAAAAGATTTGCTGCTGCAGCCATCGTACTCATTGCTTGCGACGCTTGTCCCACTTCTCTCAGTGGATTCAGCCGTATCAGGCTATCAGCGCTCGCAGACAGGCGGTTTCATCATATTACTATCCATTGTCCTGGAATAACATGCAATGGGTTTGAACTTTGTATTACAGGCCTCGCATCCCTGCATGATTCCGTGTCCACAAGACGAGCGAGCAGATCTTGGCCTCTGATTCCGAGGATCGATCCAAGCCTGCAGTCTGTCATGTAGCACAGTATTCGTCTTTTGCGGCTGGCCGTATCGGATTCGTATTCGTACCGATCGGACGTCTGATGTCGTCACAAGGGTCCAACAATGAAACCGATCCCGCAAACGTACATAAAGTAAATACTCCCACGCACCTGCAACTACAACCCGTCTCCCCTCCGGACCACCACCCACAATGCCCGTCCTCTCCACCCTCCTGCACGCCACCACCTTCTCCCGCCCTTTCCTCTCCACTCTCGTCCCCTCCATCGCCCTCGCCTACGGCCTCCAAGCCGCCGTCGCCTTCCCCTCCATCGTCGCCCAGTCCGAGCGTTTCTACGACCTCTCCGGCTCCCTCACCTACCTATCATGCACTGCGCTCAGCCTGTACCTGCCGACGATTAGGGCCCGTCATGCGGCGGCCGCCGCCGGCGCGGTCAAGCCCGCCTGGCCGAGCGTCCTGGGAGCGTTGAGGGGCGTGAGCGGCGCGGGGCTGAATTGGAGACAGGTGGTGCTGAGCGCGGCGGTGAGCGTGTGGGCTACGCGATGTGAGTGTGCGATCGTTCCGCGTGAGGCCACGACTCTGCTCGTGCAATGTCTCGGCCTCCGTGGACCATGGGCGATGGGCTAACCGAGCCGTGCGCGCTCCAGTGGGGACCTACCTCTTCCAACGCATCTCCGCCGACGGTTCCGACTCCCGCTTCGACGGCATCCGGAAATCCCCGCCCAAGTTCCTCGGGGCGTTCGTCGCGCAGGCGACCTGGGTGTCCCTCTGCCTGATGCCCGTCCTGGCCATCAACGCCCTCCCGGTCTCGCTCTTCGCGTCCCTGCCCGCGGCGGTCGGGATCACCGACGTCATCGGCGTCCTGCTGTACGTGGGCGGTCTGTCTTTCGAGGTGGTCGCCGATCGGCAGAAGAACGCGTGGGTGCAGGAGAAGAAGGAGAAGAAGCACGAGGAGGATTTTTTGACGCGGGGCCTGTGGGGCAAGAGCCGGCATCCGAATTACTTTGGCGAGGCGACGCTGTGGACGGGCATCGCGACCGTGGCGGGGGGGGTCCTGCTGAGCGGACCGGGACAGGTGGGCATGGGGTTGGCCGGGTGGGGGGTTCTGGGGAAGGTGGTGGCGGCGGGGGTGTGTGGTGTGAGTCCGGCGTTTGTCAGCTTCTTGCTGCTCAAGGTCAGCGGGGTGCCGATGAGCGAGGGCAAGTATGACAAGCGGTACGGGGACAGGGAGGACTACAAGAAGTGGAAGAGGGAGACGCCGATGTTTGTCCCCAAGCTGTGAATACGGACCCGGCAGATGGCGTTGGCCAAGCCGCTCGGACGGTCGGTAGTATAGATGGCGTGGAAGCCTCTCATAGGCAGAAAGATGGATCGTTCGGCATACCCGAATGAGCAAATTCATTCCATACATCTTTCCCCTCTCGTAACAGCAACATCTCTATTCCGGCGCGAGCTCCTTGACAGTGGTTTCATAAATCATAAAATCTGCACGCTATCTATCCAACGCCCATGATCCACATGCCATCCTACTTACCTACCCATATACCTACCCTCCACCTCTTCCCCTTCACCCCCCCTCCATCCCTTCCCGCGGCCCCCTACAGCCCCCCAATGGCAGCCGCAAAGGCCAAATACCACGTCCTCGACGCCCCACCGTCCAACCACGACTCGTCGAAATCCTGCTGGGCGAAGAAATCCCAACTCCGCTGCGGATCGATGCACGCCAGGTTCCCGTACACAACACCGCGCCAGCCGGCGGCGATGGTGGAGGCGGGGTAGGGCGACGTGCTGTTGAAGTACGTTGCCCATTCTTCGGCTATGAACGTGGGGTTGCGGGTCAGGGGGGTGGAGGGGTTGAGGGGGAGCATGTGGATGCCTTGGATGTATTCGGGATTGGCGCCGAAGTAGGTGGTGTGGTCGATTTTGTTTTCGAAGAGCTGTGCGGGTTGGTCAGCGGGATTCGGTGTCGGGTTTGGGAAGGGAGCGAGGAACGTACGATGCCGGTGACTTTGTTGGCTATGAAGTTCGCTGGTTGATTCTTGTTGTCGCTGGACAGGAGGAAGTAGTTGTCGAGTGTCCTCGCGAGGATCGAGAGCATGAGATTCCCTCTCGCTTCCATTGAGGTATCGCCAATCACATGGCCCCACATTTTCATCGCGTAAGCAAAAAAGGCATCTTCGGAAGATGACTCCTCGTCTTTGCTGTCGGCTGATGGGAAGAGGCCTTGGGCGAACGAGTGGCCGTGATACCAATCGAACATGCGAGAGAACGGAAACCGGTTGTCTTGCGTACTTGGATTCGCAGCATCACGAACAAGAGTGTTTACCCAGGCTTTGTTGAGGGAGAGCCAGGAGGGGTCAAGATAGGCCAGAACCGCAGCAGCGTAGATGAAGTAGCCATAGTGGAAATGGTGGTCGTTGTAATATGAATTACCGAAGTCTTGGCCGGAATCATCGGTGATGTAGCTTCCCGAGGAGACAACGCCATTCCAGACGGTGTCATATACCAATGGGTACATTTGCTGATTGGTTGCAAAGACAGCAAATGCTCCTTTTAGTTCATCCAATCCCTGGGTCGCGAGGTTGGGTTCGTTCAAAAGGTCGTGGGTCGTGTATACAATCATTGCAAACTTGGCTAGAGCCTTGCCAGCAAAGTACATGCTGTCAAGATTCGTCTGGGCGTTGTAGTCTTGATTGATCTCTGAGACGGCCACTTGTTTGATGAGCTGCATTGCCGCTGCAGAGAGGGTCGATCTGCTTCTGGTTCCCGGACTCCACGGTGCGAAACCAATGTCCGAAGGTAGACTTTGCTCTTGCATCGTCCAGCTACAAAGTTTCTCGATCAGCTCTCCTTGTCCGAAATGGAATTCTTAAGTAGCGGAATAGCACGAACGGGCGGAGCGCCATTTGTGCTCTCGAAACATTCAGTGCGACGCAGGCTGTGTACAAAGAATCGCTTTGTACTTTACTTACCTATCAGCGACGACAGCTGTTGCAACTCCTTTCGTAGTCGTCTGGAGCTGTAGGTTTGTTCTGTGCTTGATGGTTTCGCTGTCAAATGACTGATTATGATGTGGTAAAGCGAACATCAGAAGCGAACGAGAGGGATAACTCATCAGCCCTTGAATCTGCCATGAAAGAGTATAGCTACCAAAGTTGTTCAATTTAGAGCCCGAAATCGCTGCGCTGGTAGGGTAGATTGCCGCGGATTTGTCATAAAGGGCCTCTCCCTCAGAGCCAGCAGGGTTCTTCGCAACTTGAATCGTACCTGACCAGAATCGTAGACCTTGGATTTGTGTATTCGACACCAGCTGTAGGCGAGGGTCTTGACTGTTAGTTGGTATTGCGTAAAGAAGCCAATTCTTGTTGTCTTCCAGAATGATTCGATACTTGAAGACGCCAACCCTTGGAGAGGCTACTTGGGTGATCGATTGGAAGAAGACACCACTTTGAATCGCGGGCATGAGACTGTTATAGATACCGGTTACGAACCCCATGCCTTGAACAAGGGGAAACGTGATGTTGGAGGAAGAGCCTGCCTGGGGCGAGAGAATCGCGTTGGCCGAGAATGCCGTCAAGCTGGAGGTAGTCAAGACTGTGGAAGGTCCTAATTCTACTGCGGATAGAATGAGCGATTGAATGCCGACGGGATTGATGAAATACTGTATCGGCGCTCCCGGCAGGGCAGTGTTCTGTGGTCCATCGGCTCTCTGGTTTGCATCAATATGAGACTAAATGATTTCGGTGTCAGGGAATTTCTTTTGGTATTTGATTTGAGTTCATGAAAAGGGCTCCGGGAGTCTTCAACTTTCGGGATAAGTCTCGGGATTCAAAGGTAGGTACGAATTGTGAAGAGATGGATCGGAAAAGGTATCTCACGACGGCCATGCCCCAACTACCAACGTTGCCGCTTCCTTTACTCCATGTCACAGAGTATGGATGAGTCCATACCCCTTCGCCCTGAGATCCAAGGAAAAGGTTGGTATAGAACTTGTTAGTAGAGACTGGGTTACTCTGCGGGGCCTGTGGTGGAATATCAGCTTCTTTGGCACTTGCGGATCCCTTGGGGATAGGTGGCACCTACTATACCAAGTCTGGGGACCGGATGATCTCCTCTCGATGGCAATTGACTTGGCAACGCTCCGGTGGCAACCGGCTGGAAACAATCCGTGGCTCCTCTTCTCTCCATCTTCGCGGATGGGAGGTTGCTCTTTGGCAACCACAATGCGCTACTATGTTCCCTAGTTTTATTATACAACGCTATCGATGACCGAGAGCCACTCGTAGTCGGTGAAATGTTTTGGGAGAATGCTGTTGTTAGTACGATGGGTGGTGGTGTATAGGTCGGGAACGGTTGCAGGGATGGCCGGCCCTGTGTCTCGAGACTTGTAATGACGATCTGATCGAAGTAAGCTCCCTGTGGGATCCAAAGAGCGCTCGGAACTCTAGTTTTCGGGCGATGGAAAGAAAAGCCACTGACCCCTATTGTACCAGGAGTTGTATTTCGTAGTATGGTGGTGGGTGGATATTGGATAGTAGTCGTTATTTTCCAGATACTTTGAGAAAGTATTGTGCTGGGTATGGCCGTGGGAAAGAATTTCGTTGTGTTGCCGGTTGGTAGAGCAATGACTTGATGTCCCTGTAGCCATGTCAGTAAGAATAGTAGTATATAGAACCGCGTCATAAAGGCCAGGTGTGCAAGAGCAGGGGAGCAGATAGGATTGTAAACAGTCATCAAGCAGATGGGATAAGCCAAAAGAAAGGCTTTTCGTTCACAGTCCTAGATGCCGAGTCTTGCGTAGAGTGTTTTTCTTTTGAGATGAGTATAAGGCGAAGAGACGTCAGACAAATCGCGGTGTCTTCATCTATATGCTTGAAACTGATTGAGGACGGTATAAGATGAATTACTCGCTAGATGCTTGTAGCGTCGGTGTGAAGCATGATATATAAGTCCCATGCAACAGGCTTCACGGCCAATATACCAATACAGAGCATTCCTGGGAGAATGGGCAACGCAAACCACGGGAGCACATCACAATGTTAGAGTCTGAACAGTGTATATGAGAAAAGAACCTACTCAATTGAGTAGGGCATCCAGGACTACATTCCACAAGACCTCGTGGATGGGCAACGCTGCTGGAATGCTAAGAACATTAGGGAGCAGATGGGGATATGTATGTGACACTGTCTGACAGTCTGAGAGCAATATCGTTACCCGATTGCAGAACAGGTAAAGTAAGGTAGGCAAAAGCAATGAGAAGCCAGGTACTAATTGGGCGCACTAGAGTATGTCTGCTCTCCACCTACCCTCTACCTTCTTACTCTATTCAGCCTTATGAGCAAATAGATATCCCGAACCTTCCCCGAGGGTCTTCAGCTATACGGACCTGCGGAGTAATGTTTACCAACCCTTATTTCGTAGACAACTTGGATCGCTTTCTTAGGATCTGGGTCTTGCTCTTCCAAATCACCTTGCTGCTGCTAAAGCCGTAAAAAGACGAGCTTTGCGGATATGTTGTACCGACACTTTAGCCACCTCCTGACAAGACGATAGCTAGATGAAGCTCGACACCAGAAACACTCGCGGGAGGCTTGCTATCTTCGGTGCTATCTCCCTCATTATTCCCTCGGCATTGTATTTTGCTTCGAGGAGTTCGAGTTTGAGACAACAAGGGTTGTTGGCAGACTCACTGTCGAGCAGTCATGGTCACCAGCCACAGACCACAGGCAGCTATTTTCATCGTGCCAAAGAGGCCACCTACGCCCTAGAAAGCTTGCTTGAAGAAGATTTAGAGATATCAGATCTTGTAGGAAAAGGTCAGCGCATTTCGGCCTTCTCAGCTCTACTCGAGGCCATCATCGAAGATCCTACCATTCCGCGAGACCGCTTTTTTGACCTTCGGACCCAGGAATTCGGCTGGTGGAGGCTTTCGAGCAAGACATACCTACCGTGGGGAAATAGATTGGAACCACAAGTGGGCATAGTCATGTGTGTAGGTCAGAAAGATTTTGTCCTTGCTGCGCAGAACATCCGAACGCTTCGCAGCGTACTTGGGTCTACGCTGCCAATCGAGGTCTTTTACGCAGGCGAGCACGACTTTCCATGGGAAAAGCGGAAACAATTGGGGGACCTGGCCCCCAATATTCAGATCATGAACGTCCTAGATTACTACGATGACATGGTTGCTGGGATAAATGACAGCTTAACGCAGAACGGCTGGGTCATCAAGCCGTTCGCCATGCTCGCCAGCCGGTTCCAAAAGGCCATACTTGTTGATGCGGACACCATTTTCTTGCAGCGGCCTGATGCTTATTTCGACGACAATACGCCTCTGATAGAGACGGGGACGCTTTTTTTTCATGACAGAGCGGTCAAAGGAGGCTACACCGGCTGGATCGACACCCTGAAGTGGATTCAGACGGTGCTTAAAGACAGGAAGCCTAGCCCCATGCTCAGGGAGAGTATTTTCTGGACGGCAAAGCTGGAGCATCAACAAGAGTCCGGCGTTGTTTTCATGGACAAAGAAAAACCAGGCGTCTTTACGAGTTTAATGTTTGCAGCTTGGATGAATACCCACGAAGCGAGGCGCTATATCCATAAGCATGTATTCGGCGACAAGGAGACCTGGTGGTTGGCTTGTGAATTAACCTCCACACCCTACTATTTTAACCCTTTCTACACCGGCATGATGGGCCGTTACGAGCCGGGAGCGAAGGAAATGTGCAGCGTCCAACTCTTGCATCTTGATTCGAAAGGGAGCCCGTTCTGGCTGAATGGTGGATTACGAGAAAATAAGAGGCTGGATCAAGAGCTTGGTCAAAAGGACTTTGCGACACTTACGGATTATATACCGGCGGGCGTAACGTGGGCCGAACAACCCAGATGGCGGTATCTGAAAAATGCTCTCTTCTGCACGGATACGAACGCGGCGAAGGTCAAAAGCGTGGAAGAAGCAGGGTTGACCAAAGTCATTGACGATATGATCGTTGAAGCCACTGAGGTGGATAGGATGTTTCCGGATTGAGTGGAGGAGACGACACACTTTGTCCACGAAACACGAGCACCAGCCAGCTCTCTCTAGCACCGGAAAATCGGCGTTGGCTAGTCTCAAGAGATTGGAACAAATCACAGAGATCTGTTGACAGTCCTCGCCAACGGAGAACCGCAGGGAACGTGTTCCTCCGGATTAGTGGACTCGATGGCCAGAGGCTTGGCACCTTGTTGACGTTCTTGGATCGACTTCTCAGGAACCTGAAGGTGTCTGCTTGGATGTGGGCCTTGACCTGCAGTCTCCATCGGCCTTGTGCGCTTGGGTTGACTCAGGGGCTGAGCCTCCTGCATCTGAAGGGGCAGCAGGGTAGGCTGTGCCCACGGTCTGGACCAAAATCGGTCTAAAATGGTATATACAATCATCTCAATGTATGCATAGAGGTCACATAAGAGAACAAAGTCAGAGTATTCTAGGCATGCGTTTTTGCACGCCAAATCTCATTATATACGACAGCTCAGGTGCCCAGCCTACATAGCCCCATTCCTCAAATCATAGGCTTGCTCATGGGAGCAATGACCCCAGGCTTCATCAGCACCCTCGGCTTCGTCATCCCCTGAAACGTCTCCTTCGTCGTCCACTCCGGCCCCACGGGCAGCCTCAGACTCCGCTCATACTGCTGCCGCGTCTCAAACGGATGCGGCAGACTGCTCGCCAAGTACCGGCTGTTCTTCTTCACCCTCTTCTCATTGATGATGACCCGGTCCAGCTTCGCGTCCCGCCGCCTCTCGGCCGCTATCCCCGGTACCATGGTGAGGACCTTGCCCTTGTTGCGCCGTTCGGCTTTCCTGCCGATGCCGGCGCCGGTCCAGGAACCCCAGCCGGGGAGGGTGTCGTCGACGATCTTGTCGTCTTCGTCTTGGACCGTGGCGCGCTTTTCGTGCTCGAATGCGGCGACGACGTCGTCGTCGGCAAAGGCTTTGCGCACGAGGTCGTGGTTGCGGAGGACGAAGGGGAGGGTCGCGGCGTCGTCGGACTCGGTGTCGCTGGTGGGGATGCCGGTGGCGGGGACGGCTGGGTTGGATGGTTTCTTGGGTGATTGGATGCTTTGACGGGACGTCTCTGCTTGCCGGGCTCCTTTGAGGGCGGAACGTGGTTTTGTCTTTTCAGCAGGAGGCGGGAAGGCGTTTGTCACCGGGGTGTTGGAAATAATGGTCCCTGCATCGAGAGTTTGTGTTCGTCGTCTGCTGGCATTTGAGTCCTTCTTGCTGCCAATCAACCACGGGTTCTCGCTCGCATCTTGTGTAGAGGCCTCTTGTATCTCGGAGGGTTTCCTTCTGTGCTTGTCGCGAAGTGATGGCTTTGCTACGGCGTTGGCTTTTACCTGAGTGTTGGAGTTGTCGACCACGATGTCAAAGTCTTCGTCTTTTGCTCCATCTCGACCTTCCTCGTCTTCATCGTCGGAGCCAGGTCGCTCTTCGAAGTCGTTCTTCTCGGCTCTTTGGTCTGACTGACGATCCTTTGTAGATAAGGTCTGGCTCTTCATGGGACCATACGACTTCCTCCCTTTACCTTCCTGACCCTCTTCTTCGCTAGGAGTCTCCTCACCAGTGAAGTCTCGTCGAAGACCTTCCACATCCGCATCATTTCTCGTCTTGCGACGTGCCTCTGCCTTTTTCATAAAATCCATCGATGCGAGCCTGGAGCCTACGTCGTTAAGGTCAAGTTCATTGCCGGTCTCATCAAGTCTCTGCAATCGATTCTGGAATTTGCGACTGGTCCCGATGTCTCCGTCTATGTTGTCGTTTTCCTCTTCAGACCTGGATTCAGACTCCGATGAAACCATCTCATCATCATCTCCAGCTACTGCTTTACCTTCGATCCTTCGTTTGAGATCCTCTCCTCTTCTCGCCATTTCCGTCATTCCACCACGAGCATCTTCGTCCCACTTGGACCTGCCACTATCTTTTACGCTCTTCGCCCATTTGCTCTCGCGATGCCGAGCTCCCATCCTCTCTTCCGCTCGTCGCCGGTCTTGTCTTTCTTTCTCACTCTCAGAGTCATCTACACCAGCCGCTGTGAGCGCATCCTTCTCTCGTTGCATGTTCCTCTCGCGTTCCTTACGATGTACTTTCCGGTAGGATTTGCTTTTGATTTTGTTGATTCTCTTCGCACGGATTTCTTCTCTGAAAAGGAGCTCCCGAGCCCTTCGCAATTCTGCCCTTCGCGCCTGGACCTCTTCAAGAGGCATCTTCTTCATTTTCAACTCTTCGAATGCCTGCACCTGTTCTTCCTCAGATTTGCCATTCGGACCCGCTAGACCGCTGTCTTTTAAGATGTTTTGTATGGTACTCTCGAGGTCTGTCAAAGGCTGTGACTGAGAAGTAGGTAACAAGCGCTGCGATCCTGGAGCAGCAGTCGCGTTGGGGTCTTCCAAGGGAAAAGAAAGGTGTTCTGCTCTTCGATTGTGCTTTACAGTGTCTATCCAGCGGTTGAGGGTTTCTTTGCTCTGTTCATAGGCAGCAGCTCGATCCAAGCGATCTTGTTGCCTCTTGGGAAGAGGGACATCTAGCTTCTTCGGTATCCCATTACGTTTGCTGGTGGGTTTGGGGCCATTGTCCGCGAGAAATTTCAGAGACTTTCGTAACCCCGAATCCGTCACAGAAGAAACCATATCAGCAATTGTGAGCTTGCGCTTCGAGTTCAGTCCGAACTCTGAGGGAGTGGTAGATTCTTGAGCATCAACAGGAGCTCTGGTGCGACCAGTGTTCTTGTTTTGCTCGTTCATCGTAGAAACTAGGGTCTGTAACGAAGCTAGCTTCGCAGAGTCTCGAGCATCGTCCTCGTCCCCTGAGTATGAAAGAATTGACTCTTCGTCCATTGCTGATGATCCGTTGTCTGGTTCTCCATCGCTCTGTGACCCATGCAGACTTTCGCTGGATTGACCTGGATTCTGATGAAGGCCCTCGTCATCATCACTTGCATCCAGCATAGTAGCCAAATCGACAGCATCTTCACCCAAGCCATCGCTGTCTTCATCCGAGCCAAGAGCCTCATCGCCGTCCTCACGTAGATCGACGTCCCGTAGCTCACCATCATCAACCTCCAGCTCGGCTTTCCCTGACCGGGCCATTCTGCGCGAGGTTCTATCTTGAAAATCTCGAAACCGAAATCCTTCAAACCTCTCCTCATCACTCGCGCCCATCGCCTCATCGCTATCCAAGTCGCTATCGTCGTCGCTGGCAACTTGCCCAACTACCCACTCATTGCCGCTGCTATCACTGCCGTGTTCAATTCTATTGCCATACCGATCTTTGTCCTCAACTTTCCGCCTCTTTCCCTTCCCCTCACCATCCTCAACTTCGTCGTCTTCGTCATCTTCTGGCCTCTTACGCTTGGAGGGTTCGGGCTCCGACTTCCCAAGGCGACTTTGACGAATTTTGGATTTTGTAGGGTTCTGTTGCTCCGCTATAGCGAGAGCGTTTAGGGAGCGTTTGGCCTTTTGCCTCTTAGGTTTAGACTTCTTGAGTGAAGGGGCCGTTGTAGACTGTCTTCCGGGCATTTTGTGAAGGGACAGGCTCTTTCGAGCTTCTTACACCTGTTGCGCAACAACAAACAGAGAGACAGGTCAGAACATGACATTCAAGCTTTCGCCTCGTTCGAAGAGACCCTTTGTGGAGGGAAGCTTTTCCCGCGAGATAAGGCTGAAAATTACACGCTAGAACAAGTAACTGTAACCTTTTCTTAAGCGTTGCCGGAGTCTTTCAATCTCAGCATCCAAAGATCTCGCAGCCACGCAAGCACTTGTCCACCATGAAACCCACCGCGGCTTTGTACTCCAGACTCAGACGTCTTCCACTTACAACTAAGCAAGTCACCAATGGCTACTACAAAGGCACAGGCACAGGAGCAATGGGTCGGCATACGAAGCACGGGGGCTACGTGATAGAATGGCGGAAAGTCCGGACATACGTCGTGCCAGAGCGATTGAAAGACTGCAAGGTAGACGAATTTTTGTGACCTAGGCTTCGTAGGGACTTGCTGATGCGCCGTCGCAGCTCACACCATTCGTTACGAAGGAGATGAGGCGTACGAAAGGACGCTTCGAGGGAGATCCAAAGGGCGCACTAAGTGGGGAAGCGTATCTGAATAGATGGAAACTGGAAAACGGAGTCGACTGAGGTGGCAGTATGATGCCGAATGCGATATTGTGATGGGTTCGAAAGCGGGCTTTGCCTCAGGCTTTGAGGGGGTGATTCATATCGAGGAAAGGCTAGAAGGGTCTATGATTCATGTTGGAAAGGTGGCTGGACGCTGGATGGAGAGCAAACATCGAAGGAATCCTAGCTTTGCAAGAATTTGCGGCTGTCTGCAATATCCTGGGCGTGGCCTTTGAAACATAGTAGCCACGAGCTTTGGGGTTTCGAGAGAGTAGTGGTGGCACTTGGTGTTGGACAGACAATGGGACCGGGCTTGCTGCTCATCAATAGATGGGGAGGAAGGAACCCAAGAGGTTTTAGCATTTGAGCTCTATTTTTCTCTAGAGCAGCTCTGTGTACTTACAATAGATTTGAGGGCCGGACAAGGCGATTGGACCGAGCAAAGGGATCTTGATCAAGAGTCACCACATCTGCCCTTGACAGAAAAATGCTCAAAGGCTACATTCTGCGGGCCTCAGGTATTACTGGTAGGTGCACTGATGCGCTGCACATGTTCATGTACCTAGTCTCTAATCCTATCCTATGCCGCTCAAATACTTCCAAAGCGTCATAAAGCATACTGCATTGCCACAAACATGCTTTCCATAGATTGCGGTGTTGTCGCATCCACTCAGCTAAGGTTGAACCCAGCTCCAGCATTGACACTGTACAACAGTCTCTCCCTCAACACCTTTTCTTCCCTATACACTGGCAACTTCAGCAGATTGACGCATGTGCTCGTACTCGGTAGCCGTGTTTGATCGCTTCCGCTGTCTCGGATACTAAACTTTGGGTTCAGATTGCCGAATCCAAGCAACGGTGCTCGAGGCGTGCTAGTAACGAACTTCAGCACCTTCTTCCTGTCACTATCCTCAAGACTCTGCAGGACTTTCCAGAACATCTGCACGCAAGGATGTTCGGCACCGTCATCCCCAATGGCATAAAGGCCTCCGTACTGTGTATTGGCCCTGAGATCAGGGACAGAGATCTCGGAGCTAGCGCCACCAACAAGCATTTGTAGTTCAGACTGGTTGAACATGCTGAGCCAGGAGGGGAAGACGATGGTGCCAAGTCCACGGAGGAAAGCTGAGGTTTGGAGGTGCGGTTGGATTCGGAGGCGATGACGAGCCATGTAGGAGATATAGACTGGGCGATTCTCATTGGTGACAGAGATAGAAGCCCCTGAGGGGCGCAGTTCACGGGTGATCTGTTTGGTCTCCGTAGGGGAGGTTCGGATGGTGTCCGTTACGGCAAAGTTGAGAGAGAAGTCTTCAACGTCTCCAGGGTAGTTCTTCAGTTGCAGCTGAGAAGGGGTATCAGTAGGGAAAGGATTTAGCTGACTTTTGGGGAATATAGGCACATACCAATCCTTGGTAGAGGCCTTCATCAAGGTCTCTCAGGTCATTGATGTTGGCATGATAGCCTGATTCTTTAGCTGCAGACCCGGAACCTCCAGTCAGGGCCCATTTCAGAAGAAAGAAAGGCGCAAAATGTATATCGACCAGAATACCTTCGTAAAGACATTTACCAATTATGCGTCCCAGAAATTCGTATCTTCGTAGTAAGTCCCTTATGTTTTCGTTCCAGTCGAGAGAGCCTTCCTTGTACATGGCTTGCTGGAGGGTCGCTTTTCGTTCTTCCACAGCAGAAGGGTTTGGATACAGCAAATGTTGATCGTTCTCGATGAACAGTGCTTCCATACCATTGACCGCGCCAAAAGCTTCGTTGGTCACACTGGTGAGGAATTCCTTGGTCACACCGCCGCCGTCAATGCCCTCCTCGATAGTATCAAATTTGTCTACGAATCGAATCTGAATCGGTTCCTTGAGGCCTTCGCCTAAGTCATAGAATTGAGCATACGCATCTTCGAAAATATGCTCTCTTCGCACCTTGGCGCGGTGTCTGCTTATATCTCCGGCTGCGGAGTTCATCTGCGCAAATCTCCACATGTCCGGATCTGACGTGCCTCTTCTTCGGTGCTGGTCCAGAGCAACAAATTGACGGAAGATTTGAACACGGGTAGCGAAAGGTATGAAAAATGGCATGTTTTGTAGTATCTCCAGTCTCGGCGCAACAGACTCGAGCTGCTTTCTTCTTGAGGTCTTCCGCTGCTGCCTTTTCAAGCGCTCTGCACGCCGGACTTGCTGTGCATGTGAATTACCAATGAGCGCGGACCCATCGTCGTCATCATCATCATCGTCATCCATGTTAACGTCCCCTCCGCCTTGACTCTTGCTACCGGCCTCGTAAGACTCGTAAGACTCCTGTATCTGGTGCCTATGTTCCTCCTCTTCTACCACGGCAGGTATGAAACGGTCCATCTCAAAGTATTTTGTCATCAACCAATGATCTCTAGGTAGGAACTTTCGACGAGAGCTATAGTACCGTTAGCTAAGCCTGGACAGCATAATGTCAAGATAAGGACTTACTCTCGCTCGTATACCATGCGGAGTACACCAGTGACAAGTCCTTTCATGTAGAGTAGAGTCATGCCACTTACACCGGCGATTGACATTTCTACTAATTTCGTTGGATCTTCGTCTTGCCGACTTTCATTCTGTGCTGCTTTGTTGCCGCCAAAATAGTCTGCAAGGCTTGTCTTGACTTCTGCCGCCTCAATTCCGGCAATCTCTGAAGCATTCCAGTACATAGAGAAAGAGAGATTTTTGAGGAAGACGGTCAGGTCTTTGACTTGATCAAGTGGCAGAGCGCTCTTCCTCGTCCCTGACCATTGTTCGTTGTATGCAGAGGTGCCAGCAAGAAATTCCTCGTCATCCATTATTTTGAGGACAAATGTGTACAGTTCCAGGAAGAGGAGGATCACACGCCATTGCTGATCTCGAGACTCGTCTGCAATAGAATGCAATGGTCTCTTCTCTCGGATCTGAGGCTGATCTGGCCTCAGCATGCTTACTGTTTCCCGAGGGTCCTTAGTGATCTGTTGGTAAATCGTACTTTTGCTTGCAACTTGGTAGAAGTACTTTATCGCAGGCAGTGATTTTGTAGCGTGATTTGTCTGGCTAGAGCCTCTTGATGTTGACCCTCGGAAGAGCCACATACGTATCTCATCCCCACGACGTGGAAAGGCTCGTAGCAGAGTTAAGGCATAACTTGCCAACGCAGATGCCTCACCCGGGGTCCCTGGTACGCCGTCGCTTGAAGCGGGCACCACGTCAAAATTTGCAAGAAGGCTGCTAACGTTCTCCTGATTGATTAGACTAAATATCTCGGAGCGCACAAATGATGGCAGCGGTTCAACAGGACCCGCTGCAGGAGCAGAGATGCTGCTACTGGATGAAGGCAATTGGTTGGGCGATTCTATTCGTGTACCAATGTCGTCTGCTAAGAACGATATTAATCTTGAAACGATCTTGACATATTGTAGATCCGGCGAGTCTGTAAAATGTTGCTCGTCCGAGTAGGCCAACCGGCGAAAATAGATAAAATAGGCCAGAAGCCAAAGAAGACTTTCCCGACTTTTGAGCTGTAGTATATCGTCGTGCGATGAACGTGACAAAATCTCATTCAGTGCAGTAGCCAACGTCCGGTACTGTATTCCACGACCAAACCCGTCCAGACTACCGAACAGGGCAGGAAGACCCGGTGTGGTCAGGAACTCGGACGTAAAACCCTCGTAGGCTTCTAGGGTTCTGTCACTAGATGGCTGAAGCAGTGCAAGAGCCGCTAGCTCTATTGAGCGCGGATCGGAGCATTGACGGCCGCTTGCTGCTTGAGCCAGCGTCCGAAAGTACTCATGCGAGTACGAAGCCAGCTGTCTCGGGATAGCAGTAGCCACAGCATTGAGAAGAGCTACCAAATTGTCCGCGATGTGGGTAGGTAACGGGGGAGTCCACCTTGCGTTCAGTGTTGCTAGAATTAATTTTGCCAGACGTAGCAAAGGGTATGTCCATACGTCGACCGGATACCCAGATAGCTGCATTTGAGTAGATTGGAGGTATCTCGTTGCGAAATGATCAAGGCACTGGAGATCAAGCTTATTTCTCGGTGAGACGAACTGTACGAGCAGTCTGAGCGAAGCCAAACATTCATCTTCTGAAGTGTAAGCCGGCGCGGCACGCTGGGATAGAGGTTCCTGCGTCTCTGAAGGTCCCCCCGGTTCCCATCCCTCCCTGTAGTCCCACTCTTGCCTCCACAAGGCCTTGGCCTGCTTTCGCTCCTTGTGCCCTCTCCAAGACTTCTGAATTTTAGTCGCCGCAGGTGGACGTTCCCTCTCTTGCTGTCTTAATATCCGCTCGTGCTGAGCTTGAGCAAGTGCATTTTGCGCAGTCTGCGGGGACGAGGAGGTTCGAGAGCCGGGTAAGGCAGCAAAAGGGTTGTTGTTGCGACCTGATAGATTCACTTGTCGCTTGGGGCGCGTGCTGCCTGTGAAGGATGGGAACATTGCTACTGCTGGCCTTTTGGTCTCGAGGTGGCTCTGGACGGGTGAGGATGATTTGACAAGTAGTCAGGAGGTAACATACTCGGTGACAGTGCTTGAGAAGCTGTTACTTTGACATGATTTGCCACGTGACTTATAATGCGAGTTCACGGAGCTGAGAGGTGTGTGGTGCTGCTACCGTATTCTGAGCATATCAATCGGGCTTAAAGATCTTATATCCGCCACACAAAAATGTTCCGCTGTTACTAAAGTAAAAAGCCGCGACTACTTTACTTATGGAAGTCGCCAGGATCTAGTCATAAGAGGACGACATTAATGTTAAACTGCCTTTGACAATAGGCCTGTCTTCACTCTTTACGTGACTGAAGTTGCGACTTCGTAGGAGCATACTGAGAGAAACTTGCTTGAACGACCGGAGCTTGAGCGAACGGTCAAGTATGAGATTTGCCGCCTAGTCTGCCTCCGCAACAGAACCTGGATGTTAGAAGTCCATAGTTCTAGGGAAGTCATAGTCTAGTCGAATTGAAGAAAGAAGTTGTAATTCAACAGGTTGTCGTTGTTGCCACCACTGTAGTCTGTAATCACTCGAAGAAAGAACCATGAACCGCAAACGGCAAGGTAAAGTTGGCCTGTTGTTCCGGTTAAACATCGGTCGGTCTTCCGACTAGTAATGCTAGCCGGACACGCTAGAGAAATTTATGATAATCTCTTTTTTCCACAGCTTGCTCTCACATCACAAGTAAAGCAACACCTTCTCCACCGTCTGGAACATACATCGTACTTGTTCCTCTATCTTTGCACTCCTCCCCTACCAGAAAATCCTCGTGACATCAGAAAAAAACTTGAAAACACCCAGAAAACCCAATAGCAAACGAAAGCTGTGTAAGTGTCACTTGACCGCCCAGCAGGCTCCACCAGAGCGACTTCCTTACACGTCTCCATCTGTTTCGTGGCAGACGACTATTCTTGCTTGCTTCAAGCTAACACTGCATCGTACAGCGCCACTTTCCACCCTCTTCATAGCTCATACCGGTCCATACTGACCATCTCACTCTTTGTGCGTCCTAAACCCTTTTTTTCCCGCACGCTTCATAAACCGTCTACAGAATCCGATCGCCGCAGCGTCTCATAGCCTAGAGTCCCGCCAAACGTACTGACAGAATCAAGCACCTTAGTAAAACTATCATGTCTGCCGAAGCTGCCTCTGGCTCGCCCCCTTCGCTTGAGAAGCTTTCCGTTGATGACAAGCCGTCTGCTCCAACCAACGGACTGCCCAACGGTATCGACACCAGCGTCGGTGGACCTCAGTCTCCAAGCGATCAAGATGCTCTTCAAACTCCAAGCTCCGCAGCTCCAGGCGGAGCTAACCAGCCTCACTCTGCTTCTCTCTACGTTGGTGAATTGGACCCCGCTGTGACCGAGGCTATGCTCTTCGAGCTCTTCTCCTCTATCGGCCAGGTTGCTTCAATCCGGGTCTGTCGCGACGCTGTGACTCGTCGCTCACTTGGCTACGCTTACGTCAACTACAACAACACTGCGGACGGCGAGCGCGCCATGGAGGAGCTGAACTACACTGTCATCAAAGGACGTCCTTGTCGTATCATGTGGTCCCAGCGCGATCCCGCTTTGCGCAAGACTGGTCAAGGAAACGTCTTCATAAAAAACTTGGATACTGCCATCGACAACAAAGCCTTGCACGACACATTTGCTTCTTTCGGTAACATTCTCAGCTGCAAAGTTGCTCAGGATGAATTCGGAAACTCCAAAGGCTACGGATTCGTTCATTACGAAACCGGAGAAGGAGCCACGAACGCCATCAAGTCCGTAAATGGTATGTTGCTGAACGAGAAGAAAGTTTTCGTGGGGTACCATATCCCGAGGAAGGACCGTGATAGCAAGTTCGATGAGATGAAGGCGAACTTCACGAATATCTATGTGAAGAACATTGAGCCTGAGGTGACGGACGAAGACTTCCGAGCACTTTTTGAAAAATATGGGGATGTTACATCAGCTTCCATTGCTAGAGACTCGGATACGGGCAAGAGCCGTGGATTTGGCTTTGTCAACTACATCAATCACGAAAACGCGGCCACTGCCGTGGACGAGCTGCATAACAAGGACTTCAAAGGCCAAGTCCTCTACGTCGGTCGTGCACAGAAGAAATCTGAGCGTGAAGAAGAGCTTCGCAAGCAGCACGAGGCGGCTCGTGTCGAAAAGGCGTCCAAGTATCAAGGCGTGAATCTATATGTCAAGAACCTGGACGATGATATCGATGATGAGAAGCTCCGCCAGATCTTCGCAGGTGCTGGGACGGTCACCTCCGCGAAAGTCATGCGTGACTCAGGACCTGATAGGGCCGATTCCCCAGACAGTGAGAAGTTAAAAGAGAACAAGAAAGAATCCACGAACGAGGCTGAGGAGGATGATGACGGGAAGAAAGATGACGAGAAAGAAGATGGCGAGAAGAAGGACACCGCCAAATCCACCAAGCGTCCACTAGGCAAAAGCAAGGGATTCGGTTTCGTCTGCTTCAGCAATGCCGACGAAGCTACCAAAGCCGTTACCGACTTCCATCAGAAGATGGTGAACGGAAAGCCATTATACGTTGCAGTGGCCATGCGCAAGGAAGTCCGCAAGACGCAGTTGGAGCAGAGTATTCAAGCACGTAATGCTCTTCGTATGCAGCAAGCTGCCGCTGCTGCGGGAATGCCAAATCAACAATTCATTCAACCTGCAATGTTCTACGGCCCCGGCCAACAGCCTGGTATTGTCGCACCCAGTGTCGGCCGCGGCGGAATGCCCTTTGGACCCCAGCAAGGCATGATGCTTCCTGGCATGCAGGGTGGTCGCGGCGGCCAGTTCTCTGGCCTGCAGCCTCAACAAGGTGGCCGTGGTGCCATGAACCCACAGCAAATGCCACCCCAAGCCTTTGGTATGCCTGGACAGATGCCGTTCGGTGCCATGCCTCAGGGTGGTCCTGGCGGTTTCCCCGCTGGCATGGCGTATCCTCAGGCTCTAGCTCAAGTACAAGCGCAATTAGGTCGCGGTGGGCAAGGCGGTCGTGGCCAGATGCAAGGTATGCAGGGTCTCCAAGGAATGCCGCAACAAATGATGGGCCTTCAAGGCATGCGTGGTAGAGATGGCCGCCCTCAACAATTCCCCAGCCAGCCAGGTCGTAGCGGCGTGGGTATGAATATGGGGATGCAGCCAGGTCAGATGGGCGGATTTCCTCAGCAAGGACGTGGAGCCATGGGCTTCGGAGCAAGCCAACAAGGTATGCCACAGGTACCTGGAGCTGGAGCTCCTTCCGCCACCCTCGAGGCTCTTGCCGCGGCACCGCCAAACCAACAAAAGCAACTACTTGGCGAAGCCATCTATCCCAAGATCCAAGTCCTGCAGCCAGAACTGGCTGGCAAGATAACCGGGATGCTCTTGGAAATGGACAACCCCGAATTGATGTCTTTGTGAGTTACTTCGTAAAATGCAGTGAGAAGTCTCACGAGCTGACAAAATTACCTTAGGATTGACGATAACGACAAATTGCGCGAGAAAGTCGACGAGGCACTTGCAGTCTTCAATGACTATGTCAAGACTCAAAATCCCGATGGTGTCACACATCAAGAGGGTGGCTCTTCAGAACAGCAACCTAACGGCGAAGGAGAAGAGACGAAGGCATAGACTATGACACCCGACCCATGGCGCAGCAGAAGCTCCTGCACACCCTTAATCCCTGGCCTCTATACTTACACATCCTCTAGCATTCTCCATGATCAAATCCTCTCTCCATGGCACCAAGCGGATGGTTCTACGCTCTCTTCATCGCTCTCTTCATAGTCCATAGCGTCTCTGGCAGCTGAGCTGACACGGTGCTTGGGCCTGGCCTTGAGAGGCATGCCAAGATTACAATTAATATCTCTAACGACTTCGCTGACAGGGTCATGTATCATAGAAGGTGCTCCCGGCTAGACTGGCATATCTTACAGATGGACGCGAGTTCCAGCTCATCTTGCGGCGGCGGAAGCGAACGAGGAGCTATTGTGCTACCATTGTATGATAGACATGCCAGGTAGCTATTGATGACAATTAGATTCTATCAAACTTGCTACGGAGTATTGAGTTCAGGATGGTGCGCTACGCTTCAGGTTCGGACAGCTAGCAATAGTAAGAACCCGAGAGACGTGCATCTGGCATGGTATACTACCAAGGCCTCGTTTCAGTCGCTGGAATCGGTGACTGACAGATACCAAAAGCGCGGCCTTCGTTCTACTATGTAGGTATATAGGGTATACTCTTTAGTTGCACGCAAAGACCTTCGTGCGTCCGAGAGTCCCGGTCTGGACCCGACCGGCACGCACGCGGTCTCGCGGCCGAACACTGCGACATACCGCATCGTTCCCTTTTCTTTTCTACCTGACGTCGTCCGATCGGCGCTCACGGCGTTTTTGGCTCCAGCAGTACCGGGCACGGCTATGATTCGTTGGCCTCCGTGGCGGTTGTCCACAGAAGGGGGGGCTGCGGGAGGGAGTGGGGGGCGCTGGGTAGGGGGGGGGATTGGAATGCGGAAGAGAGAGACGGTGATGGTGATGGGGAAGGAGAAGGGGAAGGGGAAGGGGAAGGGGAAGGGGAAGGGGAAGGGGAAGGGGAAGGGGAAGGGGAAGGGGAAGGGGAAGGGGAAGGGGAAGGGGAAGGGGAAGGGGAAGGGGAAGGAGAAGGAGAAGGAGAAGGAGAAGGAGAAGGAGAAGGTCCGGGAGGCGCGGTCGACGCTGACGGATTCGTCGTGAGCGGCAGCGAGGAAGCGTTCACAAGCGGAGAACGTCTGCAAATAAATCGGGGGGAACTATGTCGCCAGCGCCACGGATATAGTTGGACCAGCGCCTTGCCGTCCCGGGCCATGTGCTGCGGAAGTAATGTCCGAGTGTGGGAGGCGGAACCGTCGATTCGTCATGGACCATGGCGCGTCGATACTGCCTATGTACATAAACATCCACACACACACACACACGAACACCCTAACCCTCATCCCCCTCGTCGTCCCACCCCCCCTGCTCCAACAGCGCCCCCCGCACCCTCTCCCGCACCTCCATAATCTCCTTCCCCAGCGCCTCCTCCCACTGGCCCTCCACGACCCCGACCTTCTCCTTCAGGTCCTCCGTCAGCCGCCGCTCCTCCCGGAGCTGCTCCCCGTCCGCCGCCCAGCCCGCGTCCCGGCGCTGCGCCTCGACCGTGAACGCCGCCGCCGAGGCGTGCGAGCGGATCTCGTGCAGCAGGCAGAGGAGGTTGACCTGGGACTCGATGAGCTGGTAGGTGCTCTTCTCCGCGTGGAGGACCAGGGAGTAGAGGTACTGGAGGGGGTGGTCGTGGTAGGAGGGGTTTTCGGCGTACTCGTCGGCCGGGATCTGGACCTCGAAGCCGTCGTCCAGCTGGGCGGGCACTTTGTGCAGGAGTTCGAGGATTGGGGGGGCCAGGTCCCAAAAGGTGGAAAGCTGGGCTTCGACGCCACGGCTGACGTTGGTCTCGATGATGGATAGGAAAGCCTGAGCACGCTCGCAGACAGCTTGTTCGAATTTGAACCTGCGTTCTTCCGCGTCTTTGGCAAAGAATAGCTCGGCTTCGGCATGCTTCTCCCGGTTCTGGGATTGCTTGTAGGGAAGCAGTACAATGGCTTTGTATTTTTCATTGCGTTCGCTGAGGAGGTCGTACACCTGCCCATGCAAATTCTCCCTGCTTTCAAATAACCATTTGAGCTGGGTCAGCTTCTCCAACAGTTCCGGCGATTCATCCCCTTCTTCTTGAGGCAGGTTAGGGCTCTGCGACTGGGCATCCGAGAAGAGGCGGCTACTGAGCTTGTCGAGGGAGGCGTCGGCTAGTTTGATGCGGTCAGAGAAGACTGCATGGAGCGGTGTAAGGACGATGGTTTGATGGAGGTCAAAATCCTGCTGCGTGACCTCTCTTTCGGAATTTGCGATTTTCTCCTCCAGCTCAACCTCAGCATCATCGAAGTCCTCTTGAGAGATGTCGCCGTGCTCAATGCGAAATCCCATATCCTGTCTATGCAGTGAGCGTTGATGCTTGCACCATGAGTCAGCTCGTTGCCGTTTTCCGAGGATTTGCGTGCGATAAGAGTCTCTAATGCTTTCTGCTTCCTCCTTTTCGTGGAGTGATCGGACCACGGCTCGAACGTCTGCTAGGTCGGGATGGTTGTTTTGAACTGCGGGATGATGTCTAGGGAACGGAGGAGGCAGCGTCACCAGCCGCGAGATGTCTAGTCTTCTCGGATCAGGAGTGAATGGTGCAGACGAGGGGGTTGGAGGAAGGAAAGGTGGTGGAGGAAAGGCGGAATCTGCTTCCTCATGCCAACCAGTCTTTTCTGGTGGGTACTGGTTCGGACCATACGAAGCTTGTCGACTCGCTCCTGAGGGCTGCCATTGCCCGACGCCTGTTGAGGTGGAAGCAATATTGCCATAATACCCAAATGGGTTGCGTGCTTCTCGAGGCACTCCCATATACTTAGATTCGCGCTTCGACCTTTCGAGTACATTGAAACCATGACCTGGCGAGCCACCGCCGGAACGAGATACATCTTCGAACCAGCGGCTTGGTGCTCTACCCCGTGAGTCTGACTCATCTTGCCCAGTCACGACACTCATGCTGGCGGCTATTGGCGATAGGCAAGGCACAAAGTCTTTCCAATAGGTACTCTCCGGCCGCTGCTGAGCGCTGCTATTCGTGGTTGTGGCACTACTAGGAGACTCGTGCTTTCGACTGACGGCGGAGGAATCACCCCGTGAGGAATCGTCCCCCAAAGCACTAGACGCAATGCTTGTTCGCTTCGACGTATCCTGCCTCGATAGACTTTGCTGCCGATCGTGAAAAGATTTATCGGTGCTGGAATGGCCGAAGAAGCCTTGAGTCAACTCGTCGACCTCTATACCGTCTTCTTCAAAAACAGAGGCGTACTGCTCTCGCCTTATTCTTGATTCGGCTTTCATGTATTGGATGAAAAGTTCAAGTTTGGCAGCTGCTGTGGCGGCTGCTGCTTCGCGTTCGGCAAAGATTCGATGTCGTTCTATGGCTCGTCCAGCAAAGAGTATTGGGCTTTCGGGACCCAAGAGGTCTTCTTGTGGTTCCCGAATAGCCTTGGTCGATGGCGTTAGAGGATCTTGCATGGGATTATTGGAAATGGGCATATGAAGCAGGTGAGAAATAGGACGCTGTTCAGGCCCAGGCGGCACAATCAAAGACAGTGCTCTGGAAGGACCACTCGGTCGTTTAGCAGGCGGTACTGACAGCCTTTTCAGTGGTAAAGGAGGCGATGCGTCAGCTGAGGTGGATTGGTCTAGAATCTCTCGACCCGGCGAAAAAGGAGACGTGGAGTTCAAACTTGCGAAGAAGTGCTGTGACCGGCTAGATCCTGGCTGAGGCGTCGTATGCGACGATGCGAACGATACAGCTTTTCCAGACGATTTTTGGATCTCGGGGCTGTTCATTGCGCCGTCCAGACTCTGCATACTCTTGCCGCTCTTGGGCGTTGACTTTACAGTCATCCTTTGCTGCGACGCATTCATTTGAGAGGCTGACAGGACCAGATTTGTAGGTCGCACGTCTTCAACATCATCTGCCCACGGAGCCACGCTGCTTGAAGGTTCGACCGCCGAATCTTCGGCAGTTCTACCCTTCCCATTCCTGCTCTCACTGCGCCGCTCCCTAATACCCATTGCGCTACGATTCCTCACTGCAGGGCTACGAAACAACCCTCCAGCTGAAGAGTCTCTTCGTGGAGGAGCTGATGTTCCTGCGGTGGCAGTCATTGGATAATCAGCCCCCGACCGTCTCTTTCGTAGGATGCTGCCAGTATCGATATGCAAAGATGATGGCCCATGCGAGCGGTCTCGCGAGGGTGCCTGATCATTTGTGCGTTCTTCTTCCCTCCAGTCCGCTGGAGTCGGTGGTACTGTATCAAGGCTAGTCCCCGTGCCAGGTGGATATCTAGACCCCCGTGGAAGCGTGGGTGCTGATCCGGAAGACAGGCCCTCCATGGGTCGATTTAGACTTTGCGATCGCGCAGATGCCGGAGGAGGGCCTGGCGGAGGCGGAGGAATGGGTACGTTCGACTCCCAAGTGACTGGACTAGGCGAATGACTGGCCGAGTGCGACGAGCCCCCAGTAAGGCCGATTCCACCTGTCGATGCTGCCCTTCTAGCTGCTGGTGGTTGTACCATTGGATTGTTGTGGTTGGCTGAGGATGCTTGAGCGAGCATTTGAGCTGTATGATCCTGTGGTGTACCAACAGCATCACCAACTAACGATACTTTCGATGCTTTTCCTCTCAAGGTCAATGAAGACAGAAGACGATCTGCATGAATTTTGGAGGCTGCACGTCTCCGCTGCCCTGGTCCTGGAGGAGGAGGAGGAAATGAAAGCGCCAATGCAGCGTTTGGAGACTCGTTTGGAGACGTGTGTTGGCGCATGAGAGGAGACGGACCTCCTGAAAATCGCGAGACGAGATCGGGCGACAAAGTAGTAGCAACGCTGACTGGCGTGCCGTAACGTGAGTACTCAGTGTCAGGCGATGTAGTATCGGCAGGGGATATGATGTCTGAGGTGCAACGCGGTGAGCCCTGGGACTGCTGATCTCGACGAGGTGAATACGGTGGTGGTGGCGAAGCGACGGGCTCTTAGCAGTCTTGATCAGCTTGGCTCTGGCGTATACTCGGGTGATTCCTTACCGTCAGGTCCCACGGGACGGGGGGCTAAATGTGCTGTCCTCGATGGTTGACTTGTCGGCCTGTGTTCTCCTGCCACCGACATGGAATTCGGGGAAACGCTGTTCACCGCGCCCCATTGTTGAGGATTGTAGTGCCCACTGAAGCCAGGAGCAGACCGCGAAGCCATTGGCGATACTCCTCTCAGGGCTCCACCTGGAGATGTGGGATATGGGAGCTGAGGATAGGCAGAGAATGGGCTGCTCAGCGTAGTGCTCGAGATGGGCGTTTGTACCACTGCTCCCAGTCCGAAGGCCGTGGTGCGTGCATTTTCCAGACTTGTCGTGAGGAGATTTGGGGGTTGGTTGGGAGTCTGGCGGCGTCGAGGAGTTGTTTCTATTCCTGCTGGTCCTCCCGAGACCGTATACGGGTGAGGGAGAGTCATACTGACTGGGACCAGGGGTGATGTTGGCCTGGGGTGAGGCCTCTTTTGGCTATGGCATGGACAGGGTGAGAGTAGTCGGTTCCAACGTGATGCGATTTGCCAGATCCACCAGGATCAACGACGAAGTCGACATGGTGCCAAGTGCGCACAGCAATGCAAGGGCTGGATGAAAGAAGCGCGAGATTCAGAAGTGCCATCTCTGGCGCGCAATTGGTGGGAGTCTGGTGCCAGTTCTGGATCACCCAGGAGGATCTATTCTTTGCATCCACTAGATCCGAAGCGTCTTAGCGGCAGGGGATCGGGTGGGATCCCTGGCCAATAGGAAAATACTTCACAACGCCTGGGCGCTTAGAGACGTGATTTTTGGAGTCTCTGGACCTCTGAGGACGTCTTGGCGGCCACTTTGCTGCGCGAGGTAAGCACGAACCTTAAAGCATGAAGATGAAGGCTAAAAGTACCTTAACATTGCTTACCTAAGTAGGCCAAGTCACCTTGTACTTAGTGGTTGTGGTGGGGAGGTGGGCTCTGCTGGGAAAAGTAGACGCGGTCAAGGTAACTTCGACTTAAAAACCTATGATTCCCTCGCCCTGTGATAGAGTATGCTTTTTCCAGAAGCGAGAGCTGGTGTCCTGTCGCCTCGCCATATGTACTTGAAATACTCGGCGAAAAGGGGAAGTTCGCTGAACGCTTCTCTGGCCAGGTCACGATAAGCCACAGACTTCGTGAGGCCGGTAGCGGGATCGTCTAGGACCGGAAGGGGGGGCGGGCCAAATACCTAGCTCGTCTAAGGCACCTGTTCTCTTCGACGGCTGTAAGAAGGAGGTTTTTGAATAGCTTCTCATCGTCCAGCCATTTGGCTGCTGGGAGATTTGTGTTGCGAGAGCTTGAGACATGGTGATCATGAAAGAATGCATTATTGGCTACAGCCTACAGGTAAGTCATGAGCCAACCCTTTCTCTCGGCTCGGATCGCCGCGGACTTCCTGACCCATACGGCCGCCGCCCTCAGGAGATCCATGATCAAGCAATGTATTAGTATTTCTAGTCGCTCTCTCAGAGACCCGTTTCCATAATGTACTCGAGGGTGTCAACCCCGCGATCACTTCCGCCATCTTGCAATACCTCGACAAGAACAAGGCTTGCGTGGGGATCCCGATATGCGATGTGATTGGGAACTTGCCGTCCAGCAGTCGACTCGGGAAAATTGTTTCGGCCCCGGCGAGGTCACGAAAGATGGGCCACTTGATGCGGAGTTGGAGACGGATTGGAAGGGTTGCGGACGAGATGAGGGTTCTGGGCTAGCAAGCATGCGATCTGAGGGAGGTGCAGAGTATTCAGGGCACAGAGCCCGACCTCGAACAGATACCCATGATGCAGTTGCGATACCTGAATGCAAGAACGAGAGTTGCGAGAGCGAGAGTTGTGAGAGTGAGAGTTGTGAGAGCAAGAACGAGAGTTTTGAGAGCAATAATGACGGTTGCGAGAGCAATAATGAGAGGTGCGAGAGTCAAATCGGTTGAACCCAACTCGGCTTTCGAAACAGGTGAGTTGAAGACATTAGTTTCAATCGAATAAATGCTCTTAGTCCTCCACGGATTCGTCCTCGGGTCTGTCCGAGGCTTCCTCACGAGCTGGTCGACGAGTAGGATCTCTTCCCTTGCTTTTGATAAGATGAAGATGAGCAGGTGTCTCCTTCATCTCTTCTTTCTCCACGGCGACGAGGTTGGTTTACGTGTCCAGCGCCTGTTACTGTCAGCTTGTGGACCGGATATGTTGTTAGAAAAGCGAGCGTGCTGCGTACGGTGATAGCGGTGATGAAAAGCTACTCGGCGAACCCGCCTCCCTGCTTGACTATACAAAACAGTTCCTTCATGGTAGCCTCATTCGCATCCTGGATAAAGACCGGCGCTGCCCTCGCCAAATACCCCTTGAATGGTCCATTGTCGTGGCTAAGTTCTTCGTGCCACATGTCCTCTGCCCAATCGAAGAACACGCCAGGAGCAACCTTGGCCAGGATCCTCGCATTAGAGACGAGCTCGACGATCTGCTCCTGCAAGCCGGGCAGACCGTAGTGCTTGGCCAAGCTGATGAGTTCTTTGGGCTCGCCGAGGCCCGCCTGCGGCGTGAGTGTGTCCCGGGACGGCGGGAACTTGTCCCTGCAGAGGAACTGGAGCATATGCTCGAAGGCCCATGAGCGGGAGTGTGTTTTGCTTCGTGGCGCGCCTATTGGCTTTGGCTTTCGCAATCTCCTCGGCTAGCTTGGGCCTATCATCGATCAACGGCATCAGTCCGTCATCGGACATTTCTCGTCGGGGTTTCGACCCAGCGTTGACGCCATTCCAGCGGCAGTTCTCCACAGCAGCAGTGTCTTTTCAAGGCGCCGGTCCAAGTCAGTCTGCCGTAGAGCAGCAAAGGCTTGTTGATATACCTGCGAGCCGACGGTGAGTCTGCCACCTTTCGTGAACGGCCAAATGTCTCGATGCAGTGGCTGCTGTTTGATTGATACCGCGTGGACCGGTCGCTTGACCTATCTCACAGTCTCGACCTCCACTTGGACCTCCCTCTCTTGTTCGACATCTGTGAAAGGATACAGTGGCTAGTATGTTCAGTAAGGTCCTCCATCTCAGGTTTGACCCAACTCACCTTTGAGGATATTCGCCGCGGGGGGCGGCGGTGGCGACGACTGTGACGAGCGAGACATGGCACGGTCGACCTGATAAAGGTAGTATCCGCACTGCCCTATTGCGTCGGTGCGACACCCAAGAAAAGAAAATAAGATTTGGCCGCGAACACCTCAAACCGGCACCTGAACAATAGAAGAGTTTTGGCCACCGCGATGACCAACTTGCCGTCCGAGGTCCGTGTGAAGAGATCCCTTCCCGAAGGGATCCCTTCCCTGGTTATCATAAGCATGCATCGAGGGGGCGTCCCCGTGCCGTTTCTACGGTCTCCGACATAACCAACTTGCCATCCAAGGTCCGTGTGAAGAGATCCCTTCCCTGGTTATCATAAGCAGTGGGCAGACCGAGATCCTTTCAGCTTGAGCTGGAGCTGGGAACCGAACAGGCGGTCTCTCCACCGAACACGTTCTCTGTCGTCTGGCACATTACCACTGACGCGAGGCGCTCACAATGAAGCGATGGCGTCGCTTAGTTCTCCGTACATGTTCACCATTTTCTGAGAAGGGCAATTCCTTAGATGGAATGGAATTCATTGGAGAATGCCACATACCAGACTGACACGGCGGGCTGAAATTGAGAGATCAGGATTCTGTGACCAAATAGGGTCAAGGAGGATCAAATGGGGTTTTTTTTGCTAGTTGACCACGGAAGACCGTGCTGTCCTAGACAATGGCCATGGTTGTTGAGAATATTCCGAGAAGTCGCCCATTCCAGTCGAGGCGCAGATGATGATAGCAGGAACAAAGTGCGTCCTCGCTTGGGCGGCATGTTGATTCTACTCCAAGCGACACGTTAGCCGAGTGCTCGTAATAAATTTGACATGATATGGCCGAACACAACGGTGGTAGAGTGGAAGATGAGATGAAAGTCATGAAGGCCTTTCGAGGCACATTCATGATAGACAGATAACGCGAGGGCAAAGATTCGTGCGGGTATCAGTGAGTGCTCGCAGGATCAACGATGTGAGCGGAGTAACGGATGCAATACTCACCCCGTACACTCGTATATGAGCAAAAGTACAAAGACGGTGAAGGGTACAGCTGGTAATGCGTGTAAGTAAGGAAGAGGTTGAAGGTGTCATGAAACGGACGCGTCATTGAAAAAGTTTCGGTGAGGGATACGTGATGGAGAACTACCTGGGCTTACCTCACTTGAGTGCGGGCTTCACACAGCTAATGTGAGTAGTCTGTCCACTCTCAACAGCGAGCTGTGTTCTCTTTCTATTCACATGGAATATTTGTATCTGTGAAGAATTAGGTATAACGGCAACACCTGACGGTCCTGCAAAGAAAGAAAGAGAAAGGGTGTGGGTTCGAAAGAGGATTAAATGCCCAGACGGCAAACACACTAAGCCGCATTTAGACACAGCTGTTGTCCTTTTTAGCGATGCTCCAGTGATGGCGGCGGCTGGATCGGTCTTCCATGGGAGAAAGGGGGAAGTTGTTGACCAGTTTTCATTATGGGTCCTGTCTATCTTTCCGTATACAGCACATCATCTTCGATGGCTCTCCTATCTATCATTCCTTAGATGGGATAGCTTCGCAAGCAGCTTGGGGATTGATTGGAATCGGGACACTGAGCACGGGAGAATGTCCGCAATCGACGAACGAATCGTGATACATGAATGGACTCATTTTACGAAGAATTTTTGATTTCATTGCTATACTATTGTTTGCCACCACGCCAGCATGCTATGAACCGTGTCGCCGTATTCCAGATCCCTCGCAGCCTTTTCTTCTTCTTCCCATTCTCTCGTCTTTTCTCCCTTGGGCTTGGTCACTCGCTCGCCGACCATTCGCAACCCACATTCAGACACCCACGACACTCTCGGAGCTTGGGAATTTCACCTCATACTCCAGCATCAGCTTCGCGCTCCGTCCCGGTTCAACCTTGACTTCCCAAGCCACCTCTCCACCTTTCCTCAACACCGCAGTTGCCCTTCCCCACTTTTCCATCCCCCTTCCTACAACGCCAGTACCCGTCTTCACCGCATCGCCATCAATCTTCAGACCGACGGGCTGCAGAACTTCGACTCTTAGACGCTCTTCCTCGCTCACGGGAACCTGGTCCAGCACCGTGCCCTCGATTGTGCGGTTGGACTTGGTATTAGTAATTACGCAAGTCCGCGTGTAGACACCACTGCCTTCTTTAGTAAAAAGGCCCGTTTGCGATCTCTTGACGACTGGTTTGGCATAGGCCACGCTGACGCTGGGATCGACGCCAAGGCTGAGGTGGAAATGATCGCCAGCGCTGCACCGAGGCAGATTCGTGTTCCCGAGGAAAGAGCCGTCCAGTGTGAGCCCAGCTGGTCCTTTGAGGAGAGCAATGGATGAGGTATTGCGAACACGAGCCTTGAGAAAAGCTGCGGCCCGAAGCTTCGGGACGATGACATAGGACAGATGCACGTCCTTAAGATGTACGGAGGCGATCTTGTGGCGGCGTGTGGTAAAGCTGGGTGCGACTGTGCGTAACCCTGGTATTTCGTATGTGGAAGTCAGACCCTGAATAGAGGTGCCAGAGTCAGTATTTCCTGTCAAAGAAATGTAGAATAGAAGATCTTAAATATTTCTCAAGATGCAGATCTCTGAAAAGGGAAGAATGCAGCTTTGGAAACTACGTACGGATTCAGTCCACTCGGACTCCTGAGTGCCAAGACTAGGCAATTCGGGCACGATAGTTTCGGCGTTGCCATCGTCAAGGTCTCCGCTGCCTCCAAATGAAGACTGTTGTTCTTGCTGCGCCATCCTCATACGTTTTTTGTTTTGTTGCTCTAACAGCATCATCTGCATCTGGTAATCCTGTAGGGCATGTGCGTCTGGCTGAAATGGTTTACCTGCGCTTGATGAGCCGAAGAGCACTGAGTTAGAGCTGGCGGAATTTGACATGTGATTCGTATTGCCAAAGAGGCCCCCAGGTACACTCTGCTGCGGGACGACGGCAGCCCTCTCTTGCGGTTGTTGTGCTTGTTGTTGTTGTATGTAGTGCTGGTGGATCTGGTGTCCTCTCTGCACACTCTGTATGGCCTGCTGTTGGCCCCTGAAGGCGGCTTGTTGAGGGGCAACAGAAACTCCGTTCAATCCGAAAAGCACGCTGCGAGGCTCGATTTGTTTACCTGTCACGTTCACCGGGCCTTTCTGTCTGTTTTCAATTTCGTAATTGCTCATCAGAGCGCCACTGGTGCCATCGCCTCTCTCTGAAGGCTGTTTACCAAGCCGTATATGCCAGGCAAGCATGGTTGGTATTGGCTCTCCAACTCCTTGGAATGCTGCTTGAGACGTAGATAGGATGATCTGCGCGTCTTTCCACGTTTCTGAGGTGGTGTTACAGAACTCTGCACGATAGAGGATTAGTCCAGTGCTAGTCGTTGTGGTAAGAGACAGATCGTAGCGTGGGGCCCAATATGCCGAATGCGTGATGTATGAAAGGGATATAGAGATCTGGCAGGAATCTGATGGTTGTGACTCGGAGGAGATCTTTGCGAGGCTGTCAATCGATCCCCGGCGTGAGGACGCAGGGGTCATGTCGAAATTGGTGTCCAGACTTAGCACGACGCGATATATCTGTCGTGGCCAGAATTGGACTCGCTCCTCTTTCAGGCGGCGTCTAGCGGCTAACTTCTCTTGACGTAGCTTCTGCTTCTTTTCAAGCCTCTTGAGCTTCTCTTTGGTGGCTTTTTCCTTCTCCTTCATGACGACCTTGGATTCTTTGGCTTGCTGTTTCGATATCTTGACCGCTTCTGTCTCCAGAGTCTTGATCGTATCTTCGCTCTCCTTATGAACCTGAAAGGCTTGCTCGCGCTCTTCGCGATAGGCTTTGATGCAGGCTTTGAGATCGCTGGGCCGGTCTTTCTCAAAGCTACGCCCATAGCTCTCTAGCATAGCTAAGCGGCTAGCAGCGGCTTTTTTCTCCTCATTAGCTTCCATGATGGACTCATCGTTTTGTTTCTTCTTCTTTGTTAGAGCTTTTACGGCATCTGACTCGGGTTCTGATTCGCTCTGATCGTCTTCGGATTCTTCGGCATCGTCTTCAGACTCTGGGTAAATATCCTCATAGCTGTCCGGATTTGGTACGAGCTCGACCATCATATCAGTGATTGTGGCTGAGCCTTTGCCATCGACCTTGATCGAACTTTCGTCGGCCGTAGGTGTAAGACCCAATATGGTTATCTCGTTGGCGCCAGGCTAAAGGCGATTCGCTTAGTCTTAGCTTCAAGCAGGGAAAGTAGACAGCATACCTTCAGAGTAATGTTGTTTATGTCTCGAACTATCTGCGCTCTTGTGGGGTAGAGTGTCACAGTACGTGTTTGCAGGTTGCGGACCGTAAGCTCCTGCTTGTAAATAGTTTCTTCGGCCATGATGGTAATAATGCTTAGAAGTAAAGATTTCGTTTATAGAAAGCAAAAGGCCAGTATGGACGGTCAGAGAGCGTATGTTCAGCAATTGTGCGGGACTCGAGAGGAAATTACAGTGGTAACACGTGGAATTGAATCAGAGTATCAAAGCAACAGGTCGAGGATTGTCAAGCTGATTTGAAACTCCCATACAGGCAAGAAGCTTGAATTTGTAGTCCAGAGAACATGTGCAAATCATTAGGCAACAGATAGGCTTCACTCACAGCAAGGCAACCAAACGCTGTTGGCTGCACGCGAGGCAGACTACGCTACAGTAAGACAGACTCGACAGAGATACAGCAATGCTCCGTAGAGTCTCAAGATAAGTATGGAAGAGGGCAATCTTACAACAGACTGCTCAAATCAAGAGGGTATATGGTTCACTACCTAAGCACTCAGACAGTCGGCAGCAAAAGCACGTTCAAAGTTTTGTCCAGCAGGCAGACAGAGCAAACGCGCTTGGCGCGCTAATCAATTATGAGTTGCAAATTAAATGAGATTGCTTGGCAATATGCGCCAAAGTCTAACAATTAAAATACTTTTCAGATTCATTTGAGTTTCTCCTTCTTACCTCCACGCGGGTGACAGAAGAACCTGCACACGCCAAGAAATTCTCACACTTTGTCAAGTTAAACAACTCTCTCAAAAATTCTCTAAAAAACTAGTATTTGCGATAAAAGCTGTTCATATTAATATTCTATTCATATTATAACGCCAAAACATTTTGCCAAAATGTCTCGTTGGCGGTAGATTTGTAGATTTCGTAGGTGTGCAGGTTTTTCTGTCACCCGTGTGCTTACTTCTCCCACGGACATTCCTCTCACTTCTCCCACGTACCTCCTTCTAACTTCTCCAACATACCTCCTTCTCACCGCTCACAAGTTGTCAACACATCATTTCCACCTTCTCACGGGTTCCCTCGAACTTCATTTGCCTCTCTGCCAATCCTCTGCCCGTTCCTTTTCTTCATTTGAGGTGGACGTGTGTTTGTACTCTGCGACCATGCTCTCCAGCTCCCCACTCTCTCAACCAAGCCCAGGTTCCACCCGCCTCAGTCCGCATATTGCAGCAATTCGGCGGAATCATCCTTACACAAATTATCCTCCGTCTATCGTGGTATCCCACGCTCATCCGGAGCGAGATGAAGGCCGGTCACGAACGAATTGGACTGGCCCTCATGGTCACGGCGCAAGGCACAAGCTTGACGATGCGCCATTTTCTCTGTGGGATGAAGAGAAAACAGACTTCCGGCTCCCCACAGATTTGGAAACGAAGTGGTTAATAACGAAGTTCCAACCCACGGGCATCTTATTTCAATGGCCTATCATGGTCATCCAGACCAATACTCCTCCAAGGCCCTTACCCCTCACCACAGGTGCTGTTCCCGTCAAATTTATTCCTTCTCCTTCCCCATCAGAGACCGATGATGAGCGCGGCTTGAAAACTCTACTAGTTGAGGATGAGAGACCGCTCGGCTTCCCTACAGATTACGCCGGGATGCGAGGACCTGCAGACCCGCTCCTGACTCCTTTGAGAAAATGGATCTTGCCGACTGATGATGAGCTAACGTCCCTTGTTGAGACCTTCCAGCACTTTTGCAACACTCGAGTCATCTACATACTTTGCCCACACCTCATTGTCGAATTACATTGTGATGATCAGCGGACTTATGAATCAGGGTCCTTACCTCGGACGGTGGGAGGTTACATCGTACACTATCATCATGATTCGACCAGTGTGTTTGAAGGACTCACCGCTCGAGCGAGAGCAATCAAACCAGACCCCTCGACCCAAGACACTTCAAATTATCTTTCCTCCGCTAACGAGATCTGCCCAGGCGTTCGGTTAACCTCAGCAACTACAGCAGATGACGGCTCTAGCCCGCCAGGATCTATGTCTACAACCGCAGGTGTTCTACTAAGAGATAATCACGGTAATCAGCGACTGACCGTCGCAAACCACGGCTTTGAAAGTAGGAAATATGTTTTCCACCCATTTGAAGACAACGTGCAAATTGGGGAAATAGATGAGCGATGGGAACACCTTGACATCGCCCTAGCGAATTTAAATCCTTCGCTGAAGGTCAATAATAGCACGTACTTCGAGTCCAAGGCCCCAAGACGCCTCCTTCGCTCCCATGAGATCCCCAACGGCGTTTTCTTTTCTATGGACGGCATGTCGACTGGTGTAGTGTTTCTCATGGCTGAAGGAATAGCACTCGATACCCCCAAACGCCCGGCAGGGATGACGGAAACTCGATTCTCCAAACGGAGAGTTTATCGAAATTTCGGGGCTGTACAGGATGTGCCGAGAGAAGGGGTCTGCGGAGCAGCCATTGTGGAAGACGATACGGATGAAGGGGGTGTCGCTGGGTTTTTCCAGAAGGGAAATGTATATTTTGGGCTCGCGCCAGTATTAGATGAGTTCATCGATCGCTCATGGAGCGTTGTTTAGAAAATATCCGCGAAGCAGAACATCTGAAATCTCAGTGTACATACGTATTTCCCATTGACCCTTCGAAAACTCGCCCTATCCACGAGTCTCCTGAGTCTTGCTCTAATTACTCCTCCTTCACTTCAAAACAACCAGACCCAGTCCTAGAAAAATGATCGGATCCGGGAGGGTTCCCCCAGTCACAGCAAACGGTACCAGCATCGATCCCACGTCCGGCGGGAAAGCATCCGAACCGTCCCAAACCTGTGACCATGATTGTTCAGTCGTCACCCTTTCCATCGCCACCCCAATCCCCTCGCTCTTCTTCGTCGGCATCCTGGTGTTCGGCCTCTTCCACAGGCGAAGAGAAATGAGAAAGAACGCGGCGACGGACCAGGAGACAGGAATCGCGATGAGAAAGCCGGGGCCCGAGAGCGAGACGTCCAGCGTGGCCGAAGGCTTTGGGGGTATTCGCGCCGTCACGGATCTGGAAGACGATGCGGAGGCCGCGAGGGATTCCGAGGAACCTTCGAGATTGTGGAGGCGTGGGGATTTGACGCTAGAGACTTCTGGGTGGTGGAGGATGTGAGGATGTTTCGATTTGAATGGATTGTATTGAGCGGGGGCATTGCAGTCTATGGAGTACATACTGGAGCAGGGTTCACGTGCTTGGGAACTCATATTCGGCGTTTTTCAAGCAATGGCTTCGTATGCTTTGAGATTGGACTCTTCAGCTGCACTTGTAGCTGCGTAGACCTATTCATTGCTGGCAGGAGGCTCCCTACTTCTCAATACGAACAGCTAACAGCGTTTCATTGCCGTACATCATGACTTCATGCATATTTGTCCATGATTGCTTGCGAAACCGTCCGTCCCTTCATTGCGAAAAGTTCCCGCTTAACTCGTTACTTTCGTACCTCATCGTTATCATCCTCAGAGGTTGCATCGTAAACCCTTGGCTGCTGATCCGTCATCGGCAACGCATAGAGGCGCCAATTGCACCAGGCACATGCATCCCTGTTATCTCCTCGACATCTGCAAAAATCCCCTTGGCATGCTCTTTGCCGTTGTTTCTTTGAATGACTGTATCTCGAAAGACATCTCGGGACGCCCATTCCGATACCTTGACTCATATACAAATGTCCGTTTGTGCGAACTTCCCAATATCTGCTGGCGTTGGCCTTCAACAGAGAGAACTTCTGGATAGTTTCCATCACAATGTCCTGCGACGTGCATAGTCAACTTCTGGAAGGCTGCACCCTGCTTCCGTAGAAGCAAGTCCTGGAAGAATGTGCATGTGGCCTCGTAGGTCCGATCCTTGAAATTTGATGCGGCTCCAACCTCAATGCTCTCACACTTCTGGCAGCTCCTGCTCAAACAAGGATGCGGATGACCTTGGTCAACGTTCGGGCAGATATCCTGCTCATTGTTGAACTCGACACCGCTGAGAAAGGGTTGTTGCGCAAACAAGGTGAGCCGACGAAGGTTTCGGGTTTCGGTAAGGAGGCTTACGAAACTAGACGACTGGAGAACTTTTGGTTAATAACGTAGGACTGAAAAGGACTTCGAATAGGCCTCGCCGTAAAGGATTTTTCTTACCATCATTCCTTGATCTAGGTCTAGCGCTAGCTCCATGACATTGGGACAACAAGACTGGATTTCGAGAAGAGCATGGAGAGACAACGTGGGGACTCGGTTCTGGCGGAGCGGCCGGTGCACGATACCGTCATACTCTCTTAGACAAAGTACTGTCAGGCCTGAACCGTGCTTGCGAATCGCATCCATGGGGAACATCTCAACGTGACAATTGAGTGACAAGATTTCCAAGCTGTGGATGGCCCTCACAAGTTGTATCATGAGAGTAGTTGCCTATTATATTAGTCAGAATTTGAGTCGCAAGACGCACTCGTGGATTAAAAGTAGGTGGTGACTCATGACAAGTCTTGCGATTATAGAATGAGGTACAAGTCAGACACGCATCACATGGAAAACACTAACTTGCGTATGGTCCACATTACTCTCGCAATGACCATCTGTGATCAGAGAACGTAATTGTAGAAGATTTTCTGGGGGAACAGACTTGAGAAAGTTCACTATAAATACTTTCTCCAGCCTGAGAGACGTCAATCTGGACCAGTCCCAGAAGCTTGCTGCAATACTTGGAGAATGTAGCCAGAAATATCCTTGCAAGAAGAGCTCTTCGACAGCAGGGAGCCTCTCGCATTTTTCTATTTCTTCATCCGCAAATCGAGATCCAGACTGTACATCCAGTAGATGAAGTACTTCCAACCGATCACATTTCAGGAGGATACTTTTGAGCGTGCGCTCCGCTTGGTTGAAACGGCGCCGAAGGACGGCCTGCATTTTCAATGAAACTATCCTATTAGGAGGCAAAGAGCTGAAGTCATCAATTGAGCCAAATTTCGAGGACAAGTTGTCAACAGAGAGGGTTGTATTTGGCCCACGTTCTACCAGGGCGTTGAGGATACTCAGAGATATCTGATTTGGCCTGCTGTGAGCAAGCGACCCTTCGTTGTTCCAGAACGACCAATATATGTGATGTAAGTTGCCCAGGGATGACACCAGATTGACTACCGACGCACTATCCAATGCCTGGTCAATGGTAATCTGCCGAGTGAAAGTGCAAATTGCATTCCTAAATTTCCTTCTTGCATCCACAATCTCGGGAGAGACTTTAGGCTCCCTCTTCACGTCAAAGCACTTTACAATGGCATCGTTGAGCTTCAGATGGCGGTAGACGATAGGGTTGATCAAGACATTGAATGTTCTTGAAGTAAGACGCAGATCGCGCAAAGAAGCTGGCGCAGTACGAAGAACTTCTTCGAATACTAGAAGGAGGATATCTGCCGGACATTCACTCTGCCGCATGGGCTTATTCGCGCTCATCTTCGCAAGTGATGTAGGCTGATACTGTCAGAGGCTATTGTTGGAGACTGTGGTTGAAAGATGGCAGCCTTGGTGCTGACACGCACTTCAGCACTCTACCTAGGGCTGAGATGGAAGCCGTGTTGGGACTAGCGTCAGACTCGAGTATTCAAACATTCGCTTGCCGAGTGAAGGACGTGAAGGACACGACAAATGCTTGGGGTTCATAGTTATTTGATGATGGCACAAAACACTCCTGGTCTATTGGTCTATATGAGCTTGTCAATTATGCTGCACTCTCCCCCTTTCTTCCTTTTTCTTTCCCTCATTCTTTCACAAAGACGGCAGCCATGCCCATTCCAGTGCCGACGCACATGGACGTGACCCCAATCTTATTTCCCGTCCTTCCCAACTCATTGAACAATGTCGCTACTTGTCTGGCTCCAGTGCATCCCTATAGTTGTACTCAAGTCAGCATTCCTTTTTCGAGGTAAAAGCCTGAGCAGTGAGGTAAAAGCCTGAGCAGTAAGATAATCCTGAGAAACTTAAGGGGCACTCTTCTCATGAATCATGTCGTGAAACTCGAGTAGCCGTCTGGAAAAGAAAGACATGCTCCAAAAGGCACTTACCAGTGGGTGTCCGAAGGCAATGGCGCCTCCGTTGGGATTAACCTTGACAACCAATCAGCGGTGAACCACAGTGCAATCTATAAGCAGAGTACAATACCTTTTTTTCATCTATTCCCAACTCTCTGATACACCACAAACATTGACTGGCAAAGGCCTCATTAATCTCGAAGACATCGACGTCATCTTTCGAGATACCCGCTTTTTCTAATGCAACAGGTATGGCTTTCCACGGGCCAACTCCCATAAGCAATGGCTTGACTCCAACAATAGAGCTGGACACAAATTTTCCCAGAATATTCTGATCTAGCCTCTCCGCTGTGCTCCTCTTCATTAATAAAACTGCAGCGGCACCGTCGGTGATTTGCGAAGCATTGCCTGCATGAATGGAGCCATCCTTAGCGAACGCAGGCTTAATCTTGCTTAGACTCTCCGCTGTAATGCCACCTCGGATTCCATCATCCTTGTCAACTGAAATCATCCGCTCTTCATCAGTCTTAGGGTCAATAAACTTCACATTCTTCAATGGTGCGATCTCCTCATCGAATCTGCCTTCCTGCTGCGCCTTAAGTGCTTTTTGGTAGCTCGACGCTGCAAATGCATCTTGATCTTTCCTCGATATCAATCGATCTTTCGCCATCTGCTCGGACAGCACGCCCATAGGTACTTTGCAGTTTTTAGCTTCAGGGTAAGAGTCTAGTAGCTCTGAGAACTCAGTTACGGCCCCAGGGCCGTACTGAGAGCTCATGGATTCAACACCTGAGCCAATGCCAATGCCTATCATGCCCTACGCACATTTGGGAATTAGTATTGCTGATTCAAGGCGAAACATCTGGGTTGTAGAACAGGTCTTTGGAGTAGAAGGAAGGGCTAGTTCCCAACTATGTCTTGCAACTCGAAATCTAGCGAAGCCCCGAGGAGGAGTAAATCGGAAATGTGCATACCGAGCGAATAGCATTAGCAATATCAGCACATGCCTGTAACCCGCTAGAGCATTGCCTGTTGAGACTCTTCACAGCGGTAGTCTCAGGGAACCCTGCGCAAAGTGCCGCTGCTCTGAACTCAGTAGCTCCTCCGCCGGGCGGTAGGACACTTCCCACGGCTATATCTTCGACTAGAGAAGGATCGAGTTTCGAGCGGGCGAGCAGAGATTTGAAAGCGTGAACTAGTAGGTCGGCAGCCGGAGTATCTTTGAGCCCACCCTTTCCGCCTTTGGTGAAGGGGGTGCGGAGAGCACAGGTGACGACGATATCATCGGGAGACTTGGATAGGATAGACTCGCGGCCGCGGAGGATGTCGGCTTCGGAAGAAGCAAGATGAGATTGGACCTGGGAGAGACGCTGTTGTGCTTTCGACATGGTAGATGCTGCTTTCTATTGAGGTCTCTGCTTCTCAAAAAAGAACGCTGTGGCTATTTGTAAGGGAATTGATGGCCCAAAAACACCCTGAACGCTTTGAGTGAGAAGCCGAGGTACGGACATAAGAATCTGTGAATCAAAGGCCGGCCGGTCAGCCTTACGAGGCGCGTGTCCCACCAGTCCTCATACCTAGGTATCAACCTTACTGTCAATTGCAGACGCCGTTGTACGCGATCTTCGAAGACAGGAACAGCTGGAAGGCATGAGGATGATACAGCAAGCGAAACTCCGATTATATCCCACAAGCTAACGTGTTATCCTCGTACAAAGGTAGGTACGTTGGTTGAAAGCATGGCTGTCAATGGCTCGCACATGCAGCCTAATGCCGTGCATGAGCCTTTGGCCTATCACCGTCGGCGGCAGCCTTAATCCTCCTGGCGGCTCCTTGACCGCGCCATCCTCCATCCATGTCCTCTTGACAGCATTGGTCGAACATCCGGTATCTCGCCTTTCGAACATCGTGCATTCATCATGAGTGGGATGGAAGTGGTGGCTGTCCTTGGCTGCGTCGCTGCTGTGGTATCAGCCTACCAGGACGGCGGAAAGATTGTAAAACAGATCAAGGCGAAACGAGCAGCGAAGAAAGCATTGGCGCCAACCCAATCACTGGAGAGTTCACTGGAACGAGGTCCCATAGAGGTAGAACAAGCAAAAGACAGCGGAATCGAGAGATATGGGTCTAGATTCGCTACTGGGGACCGTGAGTCAATGACTGAGGCAGGATCACCCACCAGTACTGACTGGTAGCTTTAGGGGAAGCAACCGAAGCGCTACGCAACATCATCATAAGCCTCCAAGGCACTCTCCTAAGACACTTATGGTCTGGTTGGTCTCATTGCTCGAACGTTTGCCATGAAGGAATGCTAACCCCCAAATCTTTCTAGCACAAGAAAACGACAATGTGACGGATTTCGACGAATTGGTAAACGCCTCTGATTTTGGGCGCATTCAGTCTGTCACCGTCCTGAATAATTTGTATATACGGATGGCACAAGCAGCTCCTCTGCACCAGAGTTCAAGATTTATTACCAGCGCTCTTCCTTCACAACAAGTGGCATCCCAGGTCTTGTCAACAAGTCCAACCTTGCCCGGTCGAAATCTCCCACCTGAAGACCCTGTACCTAAGGAGAACTCTGGCAGATTGCCTAACTCTACGCAGAGAAAATGGGGCATATTTCCCACAAGAAGACACCAAAATGAGTCGGGAATAGCTCCGGAAAGCCTCAAACCTAGCAGTATACACGAATCAGCGCTCAATGGTTCTTTACTTGGTGTTCGATTCGGAGGAAGTGAGCCCTCAACGGGAGATTCATCCTCGCAGGTGGAATCTATTTCCTCGGGACATCTTGCTGATGGTGCCATCGCCTTGTCACCGTGGAGGACAACATCGGAGTTGTCAATCGACGAAGAGAATCCGTGGCGAGAAGAGCATTCGACCTCGAATGGTGGCGTTGAGAAGGCGGCTTCTCCAGCAATGAGTCCTGCATCAAAAAGATCTGCGTACATGCAGCGTAGGCAATCGACAGAAGCGACCTTGGTTGAAGAACGACCAAGACCATCCCAAGAGTCGAAACCCATGCGGAGGATAGCCCCTTACAAGCCTCGGAAACAACTGGTTGCAGAAAGTCTACCTGTGGCAGAGAGCGGAAGGCCCTCACAACCGAAAGGGACGCAGAAGAAGTTCCCATTCACGCAAACACTTTTGCCCATCGTCTCCCGAACCCAGACGAATCAGAGCGCCGTAACAAACTCCCGTTACCCGTACGGTGGATACTGCAAGGGTGCTTTCCAACTACAAGTAGGCCTTGACAAAGATAGCGTCAAGCTCCGCAACCAATCAACCTCGATGACAGGCCAATCAAATTACTGGGCTTGCGCCAGCTCAAAATGCGCATTCGAGGGCCCAGCCTGCAAGAAGGGGAAAACTTGGACGTTCGATGACACGGTTCGAGTCTACAACGCTGTACAGTATCGATGGACGTTTTTAGCCAAATGCCACGTCGCTTTATCCAGGGTCAAGAACGGGCAGCATGATTACCAATGCGTCTTCTGTGGCGTCCAGCCATCTGCCAATAATGTGTATCGGGGCGAGAAAGCTTTCGTCGAGCACGTGTCGCAACAGCACCGAGGACAGCAGCCAGACCCTTCGATCTTGGATAAGATATGCTGCATACACGGTAGGGTGGCGCGGGAAGAGGAGATTTTCGATGTCAATTTGACTCCGAAGGAAGGCTCACCCCTCGTGCATCGGCAGGTATTTGTTCATACTCCCGATCCTATCACTGAGAATCTTGATGATAACGCAGGGTCGAATGATGGAGTGTTTGAGTGGGCTGCGATCGAAGAATTGTCGAGTACTAGTCAGCGCGAATGATAGGGGTGTCTTTGTCTATTTTGGTTTCTTCAGCGCAGTTCCAGCGTCTTCATTCACGTCCCAGTCACTGCTTGCTAATCTTAGAAGTTTCGATGGATTTCTACCTTGTTGGGGCTATTTCCGGGGGTTTTAGTGATCTATACTTCGTCACTCCTGCGGGCCGAAATGAAGTATTCAAGCTACGTACAGGATGTAATCATGAAGTGCAAGCACTAGCGAATTAAGACTGCTCTTTCCATACTACACCGCCACCACAGGAGCATCAAGATTCCTCAATGTTTTCATGATGATTATAGTACATGATTATAGAATATACTATGACTGACTCATAGTCCTGTCTAGGATTCACTGAAACATATGAGTAAGTCATATTCTAGCCTTGATCTCTCACTTCAGCCAACGTCACCAAACCCAGCTCTTTCTCTTTGAGTTCAACCCTCGCCTCACCTCGCAAAGCGCAAGCCAGAGCCTGTTCTCTTATCACGCGGCATGGTGCCAATCGCTCTGAGGAAGTGAGCTATGCTCACTCGGCACATCCTGCCACCCTGACGTAGGTGTTCGACTGGATTCAGTCCGAATATTCCCCCTGTAACACCCTTCACATTATGTATTACTAGCCCGAGGCCTCACTAACGCTTGTGAATTTTTTCACGAATGCAGTCAAGCCCCCGGCAAGGAAAGCCTGCGCGAACGGCAAGTCGTACGTTGTCCAATCCTTACGTGCTGGGGAGGACGGTCCTGAGGCGCGCGGTCACGGCTCGTGTTTCCGTGATGCGATCGCTGGTATTAGTCGGGTATGCACCCACTTGCCGTCCATAACCTCAAGCCAGCTTGTCGCCGTTTACCTCTACGAGTACAAGTCGCTCTCCGACTAGCTCACATGGTCGATAAATGAGCAAGCCTCACGCTCCGATCCCTCACTCCGTCACTACCACCCGTCCCGGAAAATTCGCAAGCCACAAGGGTACGTCCGTTGGGGCCAGATCCGCAAGCGTAAGATCGACATGGGCGAGCTTTTTGAGCGGCGCTGTGGGTGCCACGACTGCGACCATTTTACTGTCCGGTACGGAAACGCAGCAGCGCTCGAAGGAAAGTCTTTCTTCGACATCAGCACCTATCTGCGAGCCATACTGGTGAAAATGTTGGCCTATGCCGCTCCAGGATCGAAGGGTGGCTACTACATCGAATTTATCTGGATTTATGATTGGGAGACTTATCAGCACATCTTCGCCGCCCTCGACGACATACTATTTACATGGCAACCACCTCCAGTCATCAAACTAATGAGTGAGAAGGCCAGTGGCAGGAGAGATGCAAAGGACAACGCACCTGGATGGTCAGCTTGCGTTACGGAGGATAGCGCGCTTTTTCAGGCCACTCTCGTCGAATCGCCTCGACGACCCAAAGAAGGCTGTGCTGCCGCCGACAAGAAGTCGAAGACGGAAAAAGACATGATCAAGAAGGTCAAAGCCTGGGATCTGTACTTGCAAGGGCGTGCGTAGGTAGGGAACCAGACTCTCCTCACCGGTACGGCTGAGACCTGTGCACCCCCCCAGAACGACGGTAGCTGGGGTAAGACGCCGAAGTGGGGCGCTAATGTGGGAGACGCCGGAGGTGATGCTTGAGGAACCGGCGCTTGCCGGAAATGGTCGATGCAAGCAAATGATCGGGTTTGGTGTTGACTAGGTACACTGGGACAAATGAGGACCTCGGCAAAGACACAGTTGTTCTATCAGAGAGCTTGGTCGATGAAAGATGACGGTGTCAGACAGGGACGGCATTCACTTTGAAGGCCAGGATTAGACTACCAAGCTGTATATCTTGCATGTGAAGAAAGAAAGGTGTTCCCTTAGAAATGTGCAGTCGACTGTGAGAAATGTGACTCTACCCTGAGATTATTCGAACTTGCCATTTCTATGCTCATTCGTGTGCAGCCCAAGGCGTCGGCCTTGACCGCTGTCAGGCAGCTGATTGGGCTTGTCCTGCTTTCTCTGCGATGAGACTTGACGGAGAAGTTTTTCAGTCTCGGTGATCTGGAGCAGTCCATCTGTTGGTTCTCGCACTAGATCGCGTGCTTTCAGAATTGGTGTCAGCGAGGATTGCGGATCAGTGATGACAAGACAAGCGGGTACGTCCCAGCCATTGGGAGAGAAGAGCAAGGAGCAGCCAAGCGCGGGAGAGGGGAATTAGCAGGGAGGACTTCTGACACTGTTCTATCAAATCGACAAATTATCGACAAATTCTCGATACATGTTAGAAGGATGATGCTGCGATGACGAAGAGTTAGGATGGAGAATCTTCAGGAGGTTCAACATGGTCCGAATTGGAAAGTCAATAACAGCATGATATTTAGAGAGGCAGGGGATTGTAATAAGTGTGGCCCCTTCCGCGCCAAGCCTTCTAAGGGCAACATGGAGCACCAGGCTCTTGTCACGAGCAACTGGCTGGTACCTGACCAAGAAATCTAGCCTTATGAAGCTTTCATCGAAGACGTGACTACTTTGGAATTCGTATTTCTAGGAAATGGGCTAGCGTGGACGATAGCGAGCATCAGCGGACGGTAAGTATATGCTTCAAGTTTGGAGCCGTGAAGGCCGAAACCTTGGCTGTACCTTCTTAAAGGGCCGTTGCTTTCTCCCAAAGGGAAGGTAATGGGGGAGCATCGCCGATGAGGAATCAAGCGGTTGGCGCTGGGAAGCTCTCTTATTGTACGCAGCTTCTGTCCCATCCGTCGAGGCATGGCCAGATGACAATTCAAGGCAGGCGAGATTGCAGGATGGCGGTTGATAGGTGGACATTGAATACACGTCGGCCAGAGGGCTGATTTCGCTCGAGCTCGCCGAGCGGCAAAGGAGCATGACGCAAGGCTGCGGCGCCACGCGCATAGACGAGGTGGTATTTTCCAGGAAGAATTATTTATTTATTAGAGAGCCAATAGGTGTAATTTAAATTAGACATAACTTTACTATAAGTTTTGTCGAGCTGTCGGTGGCGTAATTGGCTTCGCTTGTCCAAGATGGAAAGGTTCTAGCGAGCGGAGAATTTGTGCAGCTCGTTACAGTACCTAAGTAGTGCTACTGCTTACCGGTAAGCTTCTATTCTCTCTTGGAGCCAGCTGGCTGCATCGAAAAACGAGGTTGCCTAACATTCTATTCCCTCCATCCCGGGCTCCCGGGCACATTCTGCATATCGAAAATCGAAAAAATTCCATATGGGAATGCATGAGTGAGCATGCGGCGCGCGTCCATGCTTACAATCCTGCTGATTGCGTGCAACCATGTCCGCCAATTAAGCATGTCATGTTTAGTTAGGTAGGTACTTATGAAATGGCTAGTGGGGGCTGTGTTCCGTTTCTGCCCCAGGTGGAAGATCTGCAGCGGCTGTTATGATATATATGTATCACGATATCAGAGACATCAGAGACACGGCCTGCGTAGCCCGCGGGTCATAGGCGAACAGTCATAGACAAGACCGAGGAGATCCATCAGACCCGACGTGTTGGTATTGGCCGTAGCCTGGGCCAACTTTCTTCATGCGTTCCGAGTCGACGTGGAGCACGCAATCATCATCATCATCATCAACATCGTCATCACCATCATGAGATGATCTCGGAAACATTTCATCTCCACTTGCACCATCATTGCTTCAGGGTCGAAAACTCAATGGCTTCTGCGAGTGCTGGATTGGTGACCTCGCATGGATCCACAAGTGGAGATTGAGTAGCCCAAAGCGTTTCATGCACCGCTTCGCAAGGATGGGCGCGGGATCTCGATGCTTTCTATTTGGTAAGAAGAAGTCTAAGGAAGGAGTCGAGCGTTGCTTGGCCGGTGCTGCCAGCTGATCGACCATGGTGCTGCAGCTAGAGCGGCAATAGCATTAGTAGCCTCTGGAGAAACCCCCCCAAGAACCCCTAGAAGGCCCCTAGAAGGTTGGTGGAAGGCTCGTGGAAGGCTCGTGGAAGCTTTTTCGAACAGCGTCCACCTGCATCGTCGGCTGAGCCCAGTTCTTATGCCCTAATGCACGGTAGATCTCAAACATTGTTATTGCGACCAAATGCATCTTCAATCATGGAGACCCTTTATCGATAGACCGATATCCTGATTGTAGATACAAGACACGAGACACCAGATAGTGCTCCTGATTACTCTCTGATAATGTACGGCATACCGTCGCCGGCAGTGTTATAGGAAGTATCTCTATCCAGCCAGAAAATTCCTGGTCTTATTTTTGCAAGGGTCACATCAAATCTCCGTGGGCTTGCCTGCCCCTCTTAGGACTCCCGCTTCTCTTGAGCCAATTATGCAAGAGAAGGCACCCTATCACACCTGATCCGACTTCACCGCAACTCCCCTGCTGCCTCAACGCCAGGGGCTTCGAGTAACCCCTCACCGTCTCTCTAAGACGTGCGAGCTCTGTGCACACTGCGTCCCGAGAGCTTTGATCCCTACACCAACACCTTCCCGGCACAACCACAACCATAACCTCCAGCAAGAGCGTGGTCCAGACTTCATAGCGACATCGCACGACCCATTCTAGCCTGGATACCCAGAGCTCTCCCTACGTACGAAATCTCCGACCCTTGACGACACAGGACTCTTACCTCGAAAGCCGTTCGTTACCAACCAACACCAATCAACGGATCCTCCCGTTCTACACTGAAGAGTGGGTTCTGGCTTGGAAGCAGTACACGTAGTGCCCTGCAAAGAAAATCCAGAGGAGGTTGGATAGCTGGACACTTGGAGAGGACAGCGCTCGCACAGTATTCAGCTGTCTCCACGACGCTTTGGGTCTACTGTCAGCTCCAACTACAAGCAGAGCAGAACGAAGAGAAAGACCCTACTCTCGAACCAGCCTGCAATAAAAGATATACAGTGTACAGAGCTATCCAGAGCGCTCATCTCGAGTCCCGAATCTGGTCCAGAGTGCGGGCTCACCGCCGACTGACCTTGCTTGGCTGGCGAGGTGATCACGAGCGACGCAACACGACACTGTGAATCCAGGATAATTTTGAACTGAAAGAGACTGCGCTGACAGAAGGCGCGACTACACCAATAGGAACCTTTACCAGGACTACCTCCGGAACGCTGGAGTACACTTTCCAAGGCCGTGGTTCACCCACAGCCTCCCCAGACACCACGCCTGAACCTTCCGCATTCGAATAGCTGAAATAGGTAAATTGGTATCATATGCGAAGAGGTGGATTGCGTTCCAAAGCTCGCATGCGTCAGCCTTCGTTGGATCAACTATAAGGCATAGTGAGACCAACTATCTCCTCTATTTCGCCCACACAATATCCCTTGAGCGAGGCAGCTCTTTCACAATCTTCCCCGTCTTGCTAAGTACAATCCTTCGGTCGAGTTGCCACTCAGCCTTGCAGCCGGGTCCAGTCGAAGGTTTGGCGAAAGTACTACAACACGACGAAGCAATCGAACAAGAGACACCGCCGCTGCAATTGCTTAGAGCTCCCCCATACTATATCTAAATATGAATATCACGAATATGTTGAACGGAAAAGGCCCTGCTGCCGTTGCCGCCGCCGCCGAGCGACAGTTCCAGCAGCACATGGCGCAGGGTGTGAGCTACAATCCAGGCCCCCAGCTGCAGCAACAGGTGCCAACGCTGCCAACAAATTATGGGGAGCGATCCTTCCAAAATGTATACATGCAACAACAGCAGCAACAGCAAAGTAATCAGCGAGAAGCTGGTCCTGATGACTCTGGAAGTTCACGGCAGAACAGCAATGGAAGTGTGAAAGCTTTTGCATGCAATACTTGTGGTAAAGGGTTTGCACGAAGGAGTGATCTTGCTCGTCATGGTGAGGTTATCTGAAGGTCATCATCGATGTCATAGCTAATACAAGAGTACAGAAAGGATACATAGCGGCGATAGGCCCCATGTCTGCCCAGAAAAAGGATGTAACAAGCCTTTCATACAGCGATCTGCCTTGACAGTGCATATGCGAGTTCATTCAGGCGAGAAGCCACATATGTGTGAACGTTGCGGCAAGGTGAGGAGAATCCTGAATGTTGATGTGAACTGCGCTGACGCTCTTCGTAGCCTTTCAGCGATTCGAGCTCTCTAGCTCGACATCGTCGCATACACTCTGGGAAACGCCCATACAAATGCCCCTTCGCAGATTGCCAGAAGACCTTTACCCGTCGCACTACGCTGACTCGTCACCAAAATCAGCACTCTGGCACCGTAGAAGAGGCGGCTGCTGCGACTGCAGCGGCCCTTGCTTCTCGCATTCCTGGACAGCATAGCCGTGCCGACTCCGAAGCTGGAAATTTCTCTGACAACGCATCAATGGCTTCTGCAACGACAAGAACACCTTCTCCCGGCGAACGAAATCTGCCCTTGTCGCCCTTGAGCGACGTCCCTCATATGCCCTTTCTCAACCGCCAAACAAGCAACACTTCCTACAACTCTAACGATTATCTACCTCCTCACATGCGAGCTGGACTCCAACAACCTAGCCCTCGCTCTTCCCCATCCGCGAGCTCGCCGTCACTCTCGGCATACGGTGGCAAACACCATCGTCCATCCCTGACCTCTCATCCTATGCTTCCTGTACTCGAGCCTCCCACTTTCCACGACCTTCGTCAACCTAGCAGCGGAAATGTCAGCCCACATATGAGTAGCAGCTCTGGATGGCAGAGTCCAGCGCATCCGAGTGGTCTGCCAAGTCCAGGGCACAATGACGGGTTCGGGTATCCTGATCATCCATTTTCCTTTCCTCAGCATATGATTTCGAACATGAGGCGGCCGCAGAGCACGGAGCCTGACCAGTACGAATTGAGGCCACGACTGCCGAGCAATCCCAGTGTGTGGGCCACCAGTATGGGATGATGCTGCTACTGCGAAGATTACCATGCCTGTGCGATGCAATTGCGTTCTCGCTGCTTTCTGTACTATACCCAAGCTGCTTGCGCTTCTTTGCTTTGCTGTCGGCCGGCACGTCGTCGTGTCTTGTATTCTACTGGCAGGTTTCTGTTGGACGAGCGTAGAGTTTTGAGGCTTGGATCTGCATGCAAGGGGTTTGGGTGGAGGACAGAGAAGGCCATCATGCACACATGCCTGGATTTCTGGTACTAGAGTTGCTACCTTAGTCATGAGTATTTATCTTCAAAGGCAGCCTGTTGTGAATTGGGTGCTCCGTCGTTGAACGCACACTCTGCGCGAATACACTTCTATCCTTGAGATGCGTACCGTTGCACGTAATCACTCGTCTGCTAGCGGCTGACCTCGAAGAATTGGAGTCTACAAAGCGCAAACTGTCGACGTCCTGGCCAGTAAGTCGGGGCGCTGCCAGGAAAGAAAATTGCAGATTGCCCTATAAAGAATTTCATATTTACAAATTTTTTATGCATCAATGGAAAAAAGGGAGCTTTTCACAAGCCACACCTTTTGGGAACCATCGCACCACGCCATGGAGATTTAGGCATGCCACTCTCCCTCCATGCAAGACTTTTGCTACATGCTCATGCGAGACAGCTTGTGAGAAGCGGCATCGAAGAGCGTAAACGCTTCCACGGCCGAGTCCTTCGCTGCGATCGGTATCCGATGCTTGGGCGATGGTTCTGCCGATGTCGTGGCTGACGATAGGGTTTGGCGCGGTATGATGGCTTGAGCTATTCGTCTGGCAAGTCGATGGGTACGCGTGCTTTCTCATCGTGGCCCAGTAGACGCCGTTGTCTGAAGACTGCGCCGGGAGTGATTTCCATGGCGGGATTTCGCAAGCCATTCCCGTTGACGCTGCACGGGATGTGATCATCGGCTATTCGATTCCGGATTCGACCCCCTCCCCCTCGCTGCTGCCATCTGTCCTCCTTTGGGTTACAACGGCGCCGTCCACTTTTACCGTTTCCGTTGTCTTTCTTGGCCTTTCTCTTTCTTCATCACCACTTTTCGTGTCTTTCCCCTGACTTTTCGCAGGACGCCCGTGTTGAGTTGATGTTCTGCTGGGCTAGGGATCCAGCCAGGCTGGGAGTGCTACCTTGAATGGTGGACTGCGGGCTCCGAGGTTCGACAGAAGCGCTCAGGGCCGCGCGTTGGGACACGGGTGCAACGGACTGATCCTCATCCTCATCACCAAAGTCTTCCTCATCATTGCAGAGCATTTTGCAATTTTCATACAGCGTGCCTTCAAAACAGGTAAGAAAATTGAGCGGAGAAGCTCTGCCCAGGATGGAAAGCACTGCAATGCCTGACTACCTTGAGGTGCTCTCTGGGATATCTTCCTCCATGGCTTTTGATCTTCAAGAAACAGCTCCCATTTCTCCCTTGCGTCGTATCAACACAGTGCGTCTATCATTGACTCATCGCTATTGTGTCACAGCATGATTATGCCTTCAAGGAGATATGTGAGCAATGGAAAAAATGAGCAAAGCAGAAAGTGCCTCTCAAACGGCACATGCAACTTGGAGCATTGATTACCTTCTTCTTGACAAATAATCTGAATGTATTTACTGGGACCCTGTCGACTTGAAAGAGTACAATTCTAGAAAGAATTTCGTGACCCAGGCCCAGGGACCCTAGCCCGTAATTCTGCTATCGAAAGCTTCATGGACGTCGAGTGTGCGTACCACAGTCTCCAGGCAGCTAGCATGATTATTAGACTTCCACATATCATGGAAAGTACGTGAGACATGATAAAGAGAAGCAAGACCAGAGAAGCCAGAACAGAGAATCTGTCAAGGATGCGAACACATGCTCGAGAAGCTCTGGTGGAAGGCTGCGTAGAGGCGAGGGTAACATGGCCATAGGGTCTAATGACCGATCGAAGATGCTATTCTCGATACGTAAGAGCATAGGAGTCTGACCGCTATCAACGCTATCGTTACTGGTGGTGACAACTTTGTGGTCACTGAAGTTCCGAACGCTCTTAGGGCCCACGCTAGGTCGCTTTTCCATAGGGCTGATCAAAGAGTTGACTTTGCGTGCGACCTAACAAGTCATATAATAGGTAGGTATTCTGAATGTCCGAATAGTATCTATTGATGGCTATGGCTACTCCTGTTCACGTTTTGTGCTTCGGTGCTTCAATCACGGCCGGATGGAATCAGCTAGGCCTGCGCTATGATCCTTACGCCGCCACACTGGAGGCACGTTTGAAAGAAGTCTTCCCAAACAGGATTTTCAGCATTCAAGTCGATGGTAAGATATGCAATTTTGGAGACCATGTTCCCACTTTGGAACCAAATATTGCGTCCAGAGACATGTCTTGGGAATTGTCACTCTCTGAGCGTGTTGCAAAGCTCGCCACACCCCCTCAAACGAGCAAGACTGACGCCGAAGTTATAATGCAGGACTGCCGGGCGACACAGTGATGCAAGGCCAATACATGAAGCGCCTGCGCTCTCTTGTCAGCACTGCAACCAGTCCGTACGATTGGATTATCGTCCAAGGTGGAGGCAACGACCTTCTCTTGTCTAGAGAACCGAAGGAAGTCTTTGAAGCGTTGAGGCAGGTGTGGAGCATTGGTTTTGAGGCAGGCTCGAAGGTAATAGCTTTAACTGTTACGAATACGGTCGGTGAGACCGACGGCCTCCGCCGCAGATACGACGCACTGAACGAGTTGATTGTCAGCGAAGTACACGAGAAGCTTTACAGTGTGGACGTCTCCAACATGCTGCCGCCTGCTACCATCGATAATGTCAGGATCACCGGGATATACGACAGAGACGGAGTTCACCTTGGGCAGAAGGGTTACGAAATGATGGGTGATGCGATTGCTTCTTCACTGGTAGAGATAATTCGAGCGGAGCCACATGAAAAAGATACCGGAGATTCCGCTAATCGCGTCACCAAACACCATTTCAATGCCAGCAATTTGGGATCTTCATCCGCTTGAGGCCTCCACTGCAACAAACGCTTAGCGCAGATCAAAGGTAGCAATCGCAGTCCCAAATATTATGGAGAGTCATCTGAAAGGGGTTGGCAGCTATAGTAATGGGCGCTGATAGCTTTGCTTGTGGTGACCAGATACACACCAAATCAATGGTCTCCTTGCACAATGGAGCTAGAACTGGTGTTGAGAGTGTGAGAGTAACTGGCCAATGCTGACGTCATCATCGAGAGTCTCGTGTAGCCGCCTGCTTACTGAAAGAGAACAGGCAAGCTGTTGGCGAAAGTGGCATTTGCACGCACGGAAGTCATATGGATTTTGACAACATCGATTCGAAGGATGACAGTTCCTGTCTAAAAACCCCCTTTTGGACCCGTTGCTGTGTAATATTGGATCAAGATCGATAGACGTGGAGTTTTTCGAATAGGCTAACCCTTAGGCTTTTGCCTCCTTTCACAGCTTACCAGGTAGCTACGTCGTTTCATCGTCAACTAGGATCTCTGTCTCGCACTTATGCCACAGCTACTATTTGTCCACATGCTTCCATAATCCGTACCTGCCGCAAGCCGTTGGACGTCCAGTTGGTTTAGTCAACATCTTGGAGCTTTTATTTCCAATCGTTGTTCTCGCGTGTGGGGTTGCAAGAGAAACGCTGCGAAACTATTCGGTTGCGTTGCCAAAGACACAAAGTAGTTGGCGCTCTTGAGAGACAGGCTGTTGATCGCGAGAAAGGAACGTTCCCGCAAGCTGCGTGGGAGCACAATGCAAAAATTTCAGTTCACCAACTGCCTGCCTTCAGATTACACGAGTGTGGAAGTGATTGAAAGGTCGTCTTCCTCTCTGAAAAGCCACAGCAGTGTCTAGATAATGGCACATGGCACATGGCATATGGCAAGTGACTCTTGTCTCGATGATGATACACGTGCACCACACAGCACGGAACCCTGCAGCTCTTGGTCGGGATCCACCAAAAAATGTTTGGCAGATATTTCAAGCGCTTCAATGCGTCTTCTTCGGCACTGGTCATTCTCTGGCGCACAAGCGCTTGAGTTGAGCCACCCAAGGTTCAAGCGCTTTGATTGTCTTCGGAGTTGATATGTGATAGAAGGGGGCTTTGCGACAGCAATACATACCTAGCTTTCTGACTGACACATCTGTCAAAACTTATGGGTAAGTAAACATCGGCTTTTCGGATATTTTGATCAGAGATCTTAGCGTCTTAGCGTCTGAATATTTAATGATAGAAATATCGCTCCTTCAAGCTTCTTAGGTAATTCATTGACCTAATGGTGCCCGTTTTTGTATCCAGAATTTCGTGCCCCCACTGAGATCGTCATGAAGCACCCTATAGTACTCACATTTACTTTTCTCATCATCTCCGCAAGCACTGTCTTGGCTCTGGAAGCGGTACACCCGCTCAGCAATCCAGCTCCATCAGTGCCGAGTATAGCGAAAGTTTCTGGTTGGACCTATCGAGGGTGTTATACCGATCATGTACACGATAGAACTCTCATCGGGAAAAAATGGACTGGAATCCTTACCCCAAGGCGGTGTGCAATCATTTGTAGTGGGTACAGATATTTCGCCTTGGAACAAAGCAATGAGTGAATCCTCTCCTCTTGTCACTATCAGTTGTGATTTTGCGGCTGATTGGAAATAGATGCTACTGCGGAAACACGGTTGCTGAAGCCAGTATACCAGTGCCAAACTTTTTCTGTGCGAACGTTTGCAGCGGGAATCAACAGTCAGCCTGTGGAGGTAGCCATGTTCTCAGTCTGTATGAGGTGGATAAATTCACCTTGACTGCTTCTCCACCAACACTACTCATCTCATCAAACGCCACGACAAATTCCTCAAACACAAATCCCACGAAACCCCCTACTCCACCAGCGCCGCCAGTAGTAGTCAGAGTCCCAGGCTGGGTCTACAAGGGCTGCTACACCGATAGTCCGTCCGATAGGACGCTCATTTCCAAAAAGTGGAAGGGTTATGTCACGCCCGAGAAGTGTGCGGAGATTTGTAAGGGATACCAATTTTTCGGTTTGGAATATTCAAACGAGTGAGCTGCACCCTGTTATCCACGGCTGTTGAAGAGAGGGATCGCCGCTGACGTTGGGTCAGATGCTACTGTGGCAATTATCTATCCTACGAGACCCGCCAAGTCCCGGAGAATGCCTGCTCAAGGGTGTGTATGGGCAATTTTGGATCGATCTGTGGAGGGAGTAACGCGCTCAGTTTGTATGAGGCCGAGCCGCCAAAGACTGCCGTTGCTTGAGGGATGAGAACACGAGCAGATGGGGATTGAGGTTGCTGATGCGCAGCATCTGGACGAGAAGATCGGCCTGTAAAAAGGACGATGCGTGGCATGGCAAGGAGGTGTGAAACGGGCACGGGAAGAGCGATGTGCGGTCAGTCTGGGCGGGAACAACGTAGAGTGTTTAAGGGAACGAAGCAGAGATCATGCACGGAGGGATTCTCGAGCCCCCATCTTTTCGTTTGTACACAGTTTTGTGGTGATATATCGAAATAAATAGGGTACTTCTGTCAACATCAACCCCAGGGGAAAGATGTTGTAATCGAGACTGTTTTCTGGCATTGCGTCTACATAAGTTGGCTCTTTCTGCCAACTAAAATTTCCCCTTTTGTAGGGACTGAGAATCAAGTGAGGAGACTCCCATGGTAGTTGCCGCTTCTTCCCGGCAATGCGCCTGAGTTGTACTATTCTTAAAAGACTACAACAGATCATCCATCGTCATTGGCATTCATTTGGCTCCATTCTCTTACATTCCGCACAGAAAGGTAGGTTCGCTTCTAGGAAAAGAACATTCTGTCTTTCAAGGGGTCCATAGACCTGATGTAGACACTCTAGCCATAATGCCCTCTTCCCAAAGCACCCGCTCTTATCTCGTAGCCTACGACTTATAGGCAGCTACTATCCAGCACCCCAGAGTCAAACTCTGCATCCAAGCTCTCGTTTTCCTTTCACCTGGGTATTAGGGATCGGCCCCTGCAGCTTACGTCAAAGCTAGGGCAGCTGCGGACTGGTCGGCTTACATCGCTGCAACGCAGTGGCTGGTCATAGCAGGTACTGCGGGAGCGGAACCGAAGAATGAGGTGTTGCAGGAGGGGCAGATGTTAGTGTATTCGGCGGAGGACGAGGCTTATTTGTTGGAGGGTGGGGGGTGGAATCTGGGTTGTCAGCAGACGCATTTGTGGTGGGGAAGAGAGACGCTGGAGCTTCTGCTGGGTTTGTAAGGTCTTGTGGAAACTTGTCGTGGAGATGGCAGCTTAATAGGCTGTCGGCACTCGAAAAGGTGAGGTACTTGCGTAGACCATCTTCTATTATCACTGCTCTTTCGGCTGCGGTCGTGGTCTGTGGTCGATGTTAGTCTATCGGCTATCCTAAATCCGGACAAGTGCGTCATAAGTACCTAAGGTACCTACCTACTGGCATCGTGCCTTGTGCGTTCGACCAAATGTACGCGCTCTGTAAACAATCGGGGAACGGGCCGAGTTACTTGAGTATATCATTGAGCACTAGCCTATGGAAGAGAAACCTCTCTGCTTCTCTTGAGCGATTTGAGATGTGCTGTCCTAAAGCAACCGGAAAGAGGAACGGAGTCCCCTGCATTTCGCAAAAATACCAGCACTGCGCGCCCCACTGCTTTATGAGAAAATTGCCTTCATGAGAGAAAGCTATCACTCCTTGACCAACGACTCCCGCTCTGAAAGTTCATGAAGGTCAGCATCGCTCGAGCAACCTCTAAACCGAAGCTTTGCTGCGCTTTCCCAATGGGTGCTTGAGCTCAACGAGGAGCACCTCCTGGCGAAGTGTCACCTCTTTGCCACTGATCATGCGGTGCAGACCAGGCTCCAGGCATATGACGATTTCTCCAATGATTCCCTCCTTGTCAGCAACCATCGCGCTGTCCGGCTTCAATGGCCTTCCACTCTTCGAATCGACCATCTTGTGTGTTTTGAGCAAGTCTGTGGTGGCAGGCTTAAATATGGTGACGGGTGACCCTGGAATCGAAAAGACATAGTCCGAGGTAGACATTCGTATCGTGTTTGCGAGCCTGACTGCAGGAAGCAACACTTGGTCGTAGAATGTGAGGTGGGCCTCTTGACCGGTGAACATGATAGGAAGAGCCTTCGAAAGTTCTCTGAATAGGCGGCTATTTAGATTTTTGGCTACTGCATTCGCATAGTTGGCACATTCCGTGGTTTTGGCAAGTGCTTTGAATGTCTCTGATCGCCAGCTAGCAATCGTTGCGGAATCTGTTTGCGTCAGCTACGGCGCCCAAAGGTAACCACGAGCTACATACCTTTCGGTGGATCAAGTTCAGCCATGTTCAGCTCCGCTTTTCGCAGCAATTGTGCAGTTTCATCTGGCAAGCCGAAAAAGTATATCTTCTTTCCAAATATGTTATTTTGCAAGAAACGATGTATCAGGTATCTTGCCAGATGTTCGCCAGCGTGTGGATGAAGTCGCAAGAAGGTTGCAGCAACTTTGTCCCCACCAATCGACCAAATACGGTCTAGGTCATCCTCCGCATTTGCTTTCTCAAAAGCTGCGACCTCCATGTCGATCCACTGGACGATGTGCTGACTGAGGGATTCGAAGAGCCCGGAAATTATGGAGTCGGAAATTTGAGTTACTGTTTGTAAGCTGAAAAGATCGTCTTTGCATCTACAAAATTCCTCCCGAGAGTCCGCAAGGCACTTTTGCAAGTCCTTAATCTTGGCTGTCAAATCGCGGCCGTTCTTCTTCGATGCTTTGAGATTCCGCCTACAAGCGGCTAGCTCCTTCTTCTGGCTCTGTGGTTGAGCTTTGGTTATTTTCGAACCTGCCCGTGTCTTGGACACAGCTACCTTCTTCTTGGTATCTTTCGGCTGGCTCTGTGGTTGAGCGTTGGTGTTTTTCAAACCTGCCCGTGTCTTGGACACAGCTAGCTGCTTCTTGGTATCTTTCGGCTGGCTCTGAAAGCTCTGCAAACGCACTTGGACATTCGTTTGGGTTTTTTCAAGGCGATTCGTTGTGGCTTCGTAGTCCTTGATGCTGGCTTTCCCTTGTTTGATCCCCTTCCCTTGCCGCTCGTCTGCTGATCCGAGAAGCATGGGACTGACGCTCTGAAGTTCGTCCGTATCACCGGAAGACTGGCCTTGAGTTCGCTCCCCAATTGGAATTGGATTTGTCATGGTGATATCTTCCAACTCATTTGCAGGCCTGCTAGCTTTCTGACCTGACGACGATTTTTCCTCGTACTCTCCTACAACTTCCTGACCCTTTGCAGGCATGATGGCTTCCTGAGCTGACGAATGTTTCGTTTGCACGTCATACTCTCCTCCATTTTCCGACACGGTTGCAGGCATGATAGCTGTTTGAGGTGAAGATCGTGACGTGCACACCTCGTACTCTCTTCCAACTTCCACGTCTTGTTCGCTCACCGTCGGCAAGACATTGAAATCAAGCATTCCCTGCGAGAGTGAGTTCCTCACACGTCTGGTGAATTGCTGAGACCTGAGGTGTCAGTCTAAATCTATTCAACCTCGTCAGATCTTCAAAACATTACCAATCTGTCAACCTCGTCAGATCTTTAAAACATCACCAATCTGTCAACCCGCCAGAAAGTGATTGTTTACATGCAAGATGGCTCCGCAAGAAGAGACGGGTAAGTACTTTCATTAAACGGCGCTCAATCCTTCCACAAGAACAATGGTGAATCTGGCCTGGCAACAAGTCAACTCAGCTTCAAAAAGATCTCACTTTGGAAACATTTCCCCCTTCACCGCTTTCTGCTTTTACCCTTCATTCCTTTCATTCAACTCCACTATTTGTCCCACCTCACACACGTCCGAATTTTCACGTACACTCTGCGGTTGCTGTTCTAACCATTCGCAATGACCAGAACTCGCGAATTGCGCCGTCGTCTCTCGACTCAAAGGCTCTACGACGACTAAAGCCCGTACGAAGCCCAAAAAGACCAAAGAGGCCACAGCGTCCAAGAAGCCTACCACGGGCACAAAGCGAAGCGAGTCTCCAACGCCCAAGCCGAAACGCAAGAGGTCAGAGACCAAGAAAGCGACCAAAGAGCCTGATCGCAAGATCTTAGTTGCCGTCGACTTGTGAGTGAAGCTGCACTGGGAACCTCCTACATACTGACCATTCAAAAGTGGTACAACCTTCTCTGGTATCTCGTGGGTTCAGACTCGTAAGGTACGTGCGGAGAAATTCACGATTGCACGCCTCCAATTTGCTAACCCGTAGCAGCCGGAACGTCAAACGCCCATCACTCAGTGGCCGGATGCCACTTCCGACGGCTTGGAAGGTATCTCTTGTGAGAAAGTTCCGACGTGAGTAGCTATGGCATTGGGATCTCTGACGGTCAGACTCTTCTGCTTATGTTGCGTAGAGAAATTACCTATGATGGCGAAAATTACAAGTGGGGCTTTCAGATTGGAGATTCAGAGCAAAGGCATCAGTGGTTCAAGCTGGCCCTTGACCCTTCCCAAGCTCGTGCTTCCAGTCTTGCCTCAAGATACGTTGATCCCCTGGCTTTCCCGCCACCTTACAACGCTGAAAAGCTCGTGACCGATTTCATGACCGCTCTTCGTCAACATTTTGAGCGAGTACTCCGTCACAGCTTTCCGAAAAGCACATTGCACAAGATTCCAATCGAGTACATCGTATGTAGCTGGGGAACCCGAGCAAGATACGCGGTAGTCCATCGCTAATTGAAAGCAGGTTACTGTCCCCGCTGTGTGGTCTGACATGGCCCAGGCTAAAACCAGAGCTTGTGCAGATGCTGCTGGTATGGGTGCAGGGGCTGCTCTTCACATAATCTCGGAGCCTGAGGCGGCGGCCGTTTGGGCGTTGACTGCCTTAGACCCGCACGGTCTCAAGATTGGGGATACTTTCATGATTTGTGATGCTGGTGGAGGGACTGTTGATTTGATTACATACAAAATCTCCGCCTTGAAACCAGTGCTGAAGCTCGCCGAAGCGAGCCCTGGGTCTGGCTCAATGTGCGGTGCCACAATCCTCAATCGTAGGTTCCGAGAATATCTCGAGGGGAAGCTTGGAAATGAGGATGGTTGGGATGAGGAAGTATTGGAGGAGGTAAGACTCCCGAATTTGGATGTCGATACGACACACTGACGGTATGACAGCCGATGAAACGATTTGAGAGTATCGTATGTGCCCATCGATAGACTGCTTTGGTTTTGACCGCATGTTGACGTCAGCTCTCTGGATAGGTCAAAAAACAATTCTGTGGAAAACCCGGCGAGGAATTCTAAATCCCAGGTGCGCAGCCGTTGTGCTATCAAGTTTCATTCGGCAGCTGACCGCAAGTGATGTACAGTCCCAGGTCTTGCAGACAACAAGAAGTTGGGCATCCGCAAAAACAAAATGACTATTCCAGGGAGTGACGTTAGGCTCATATTTGAACCTGTGGTGAAGGAAGTCCTTAAATTGGTGACGGGCCAGATCAAGAGCGCAGAAAGACACATCAAAGCTGTCGTTCTAGTCGGTGGGTTCGGACAAAGCGCCTATCTGCGAGACGCCATCCGGGAAGAAGTCAAGTCCAGCAACGTGGAAGTCTTGCAGTCTCCCAACAGGCAAGCATTACCCCTGCCGTGAGAGCGTGTGACGCGCTAATAATCCAGCAGCTGGACGGCTGTCGTCCGAGGGGCTCTGATGAAAGGGTTGGCATCGACCTCTCCTGCTTTCGCAACGGTTGGAATCAGCGGTCGGTCCGCCCGAAAGCACTATGGCATCAACTCCGGCACCCAGTACCTCGACTCGGAACACGGCAGTGCCAGGAAAATCTGGGACGCGTGCTCGGGTTTCTACAGAACCTACAGGATGGACTGGTTCATCAAAAAGGTACCTTTCCCACACCAGCCATGCCCATCCGAGTCACCATGACCGAACTGACACCGGCCACCAGGGCAACCTGGTCAAAGAGGACAAGCCCATCCAATTGACCTATCACCGCAAGCACCTCGTCTCCCGCGGCCCCCCCACCACAATCTCAACAACCATCTACTCCTCCAGCGACCCCAACAACAACGGCGCCCCTAAATTCGTCGAAGACGGTAAGTCCACGCACCCCCACCCCACCCCACAATCGGCCCTCTCTCACACATACCCCCCCCCCCGCAGAAAGCGTGACCCCCCTCGTCAAAGTCGAAGCCGACCTGAGCCGCATCCCCCCCGCCCGGATCCCCCGGACCCGCGGCGCCGACGGCAAAATGTACTACCGCGTCGACTACGCCGTCCAAATCACCCACATGTCCGCGTACACCGCCTACGAACTCGTCCACGCCGGCGTCAACTACGGGCACGTCATGGCGGAGTACGTCTGAGATCCGACACCCCATCAGCTTTATTGGTCATCACATTCGCCTCCGGCCCCTTTTCCTATTGCTTGAATGTTTTTTTTTTTCTTTTTTTCGGGGCCGGATACGGCATTCGGAGCCCTCGCGGTTCTGGAGCATGGGCGTTTTTCGATGGAGTTTGCGCCTCGGAGTCTGTGTTTCCTAAGACGGTCTCCGCTTCTCCCCCAACTGTTATCCCCGGCGTGTCCAGCGCGCCGCCAAAACCGGCCCTTCACAGCGTGAGCATCCCATCTCCCCAACCCCCCGTTTTTTTCTCCTCGGCTCGAGAACGGAGTGGTGGAGGGTCAGCACGTTCTCATTTGCTTCGGACGGAATGTTTCCCATCCAAGCGTTGATAGTACCATAGATGAAGTCACGACCACGGTCCGCGAATGAAAACACCCGCATCATCTGCACCGCTCCGCCCCCCATCGATTGAAGATGCTAAAAACGAGTGAATTAATCGTGACATCGCTATAAAAAAACTAGATACATAAATGCTATCGGCGGTATCACCGTCCCATCCTCCGTCCCGGCTGTACACCGTGAAATGCCACAGACAACGCCGGTGCTGACGGTAGGTCCGTCCGGCTTTTTATCGGCTGATCGCGACATCATGTCTCCCCCCCATCACAGATTGAGGATCCCGTTGGCGGGAAGCGGAGCGGAGATCGAGGTGGTATATACTGGGTTTGATGACAGCCTTCGTGACGTTTCTTCCTCCATCCTTCTCATCGACGGGGGAGAAACTGTCCTCGCGCCGCGGCGTATGGGGCTTTGAGGTCCCGACGACCCGGCATCGGGATCCTCAAAGTGGACATCCCCTAAGATCAGGACTCCGGTCGGTGAATGATATTTCCATAGTCTTCAGACCACAGCACCGTTGTCTCATACATCGCATTGTCCGATGCGTGTCCATGGCTTACAAACGTCGAAGAATCTTTCCGCCATGGTCAGTTCTTCAATGCCGCAAATTGATGATCGCGATCTGGTTGCAGCGATTAGCCTGGTCTGCGAGGACACCAAACGAAGGCATGAAGCATACCTGACTCCCAAAACCTAACGCCAGCTTCCCACTTTCTGCGTCCCAACTCAACGAGCAGCTCCCATCCCCGCCCAAGTCGTCCTCCTCTTCGCTGGCCCCGTTTCCATTGGTAAGCATACCTTTGGGCAATCTGCCCAGCACACCTTTCCAAGATGCCTTTGGCAGTCCTCCGTCTTCTGCATTCCAGATCAGCACCCTGTGCCAATTGGCTGCGGCGATCAGGTAACCGTCTGGAGTGAACGAAATGGCGGTTACGGGTGCCGAGTGGCCTAGAGAAAGGGTGTGCACCAGGTCGAAGGGTCGCTTAGCGTCCCATACTTTGATGAATCCGTCCAATGAGGAGGTAGCAAGGAGGCGTGGAGCGCTGGCTGGGTAAGCGGCGAGGTTGGTGACAGGTTGGTAGGCGAAAGCAGTAATATCGGACTCATGCGCGACGGTGGTGTGGAGAGTGTTCGAAGAGTCGATGAGACCAAGGACGGCGGTTTCCTCGGCAGCGAGGGCGGTGGTGTGGGTGCAGGAGTCGTAGCGTATGTGAAACCAATCTTGTTGGGCTGCTGGCTCGGAGCGAGTGTTCAGGGCGATCATGTGTTGGTTTTCGAGAAGAGATGAGGCGATCATATTATTGCCGCAGATAGTGAGTTCGTGATTAGATGTCCAAGCGGCATCGGTGATGACGCTCGGAAGTTGATAGGGCGGCATAGCCTGCGACGAGTCGATGTCCCAGAGTGCCAAAGAGGAAGTGGCATGACCGGAAGTGGTGATTCCTAACAATTGCTTGCCAGAAGGCGACCAGCGCAGTTTGAGGACCATGTCTTGGACAGCCGGCAGCTCGTCGAGTGCTTTCCCCGTCTTGGACCAAAGACTTACTGCGCCGACCCATTCGGAAGTATCGTCGCGCGTAGCGACAGCGAGTATTTCGCCCGTGGGATCCCATGCCATGGTAGAGACGAGGGAGCCATGGGAATGGGATGAGTCGAGAAGGTCCACATACGGTTGATATGATTGATGATTAAGCTTATCGTCAAAAGCTGCCATTCTTGAGATGTACCAAAGACGGCATAGCGCCTCTCCACTAGTTGCAAGGATTGTTGGATCTTTCGGGTTCCATGCAGTATGCATCACGTGGCTTGTTTCAGATACTGTCAGAATGCTCGTTTGCGCTCCGAGTTCAGCAACTTTGTCGCTTTGAACGCCTCTGCTTTCACCATTGGTGAGCGTCTGTATTAATGGAGCGGTGTCAGAGGCGGGGCTGCCAGGCGCATCGGCATCTTCATCCATCTCCATGCCCATGTCCATGCCCATGCCGTTGGCCGTTTGACCGTCTTCTGCGGGGGAGTAATTAGTCGGCGATACTGGTATTGGTGCTTCATTTTGATAATGGTAGCCATTGTGATCGATTTGCATGCTGTCGGCGTCTCCTCGATCACCATTGGTGGATACGTCACCATTGCTTCGCCGACTCCGCTTTGCTGCTGGTGCCGGTAAGGGGAGTTCCAAGGATAGTCCATTAGTATTAGAATCCCGGCCATGCTTTCGTGCGCTCGAGGATCTTGCCCTTTCGTCTTCAATCTGGTCCTGCTGTGGTGGAGATGGTGCCCGCCCGGCTTCAGTACCGAAAAATAGTAGGGTAGCCGCCGAAGAAGATTTCCGACCCCCGGGCTAAGAAATCTGAGAAGAAGTTGGGAATTGAGTGCGCATTGTAACATACCTGATCTAAAGACTGTTCAATTTGATGATACTGGAGACCTTTTTGCACTAGAGATACCAAGGCGTGCGTTTTGATATGCCGTGCAAATGGAAGGGTTTGTGGATCTGAGAGCCAATCACGCTGCAGCTTGACAGCCGCATCCCCGTGGCCTGAAAAAGAACAGTATCAGTATTCGCATGATCTTAATGATATAAAATCAGGCCGTCGGCGTACCTGACTCCTGCAGATACCTTTCCGAATGGTCGAGTCAGCGAATTGTTTGGACTGATACCGATCAAGCATAAACGGACGACGTACCTCCAAATCAGATAATTTACATGGTCCGAGGTCAACGAGCCGGCAGCCATATCGAACAGGATTTGTCGCATGCGCCTACATGAGGCGAAGGATAGTGGTATGATAGTGGTAAGGTATGATGGTGATTGTGCCTGAGGGGATGGTGGATGAAACTATTATCCGTGGACCGTGGAGGTTTGACCGAGGAATGGGTTCGATCTTGCAAGTTGCAAGTGCACCACCTGGAAGCTAGCGTGCTAGCCTTCGGCACGCAAGGCGTCAGGGTGGCACTAACTTAGTCCTCCCGAGGAGCAGATCTCGAACTTCCAGGGGGGACTCTCGGGGGGATGACCTGTGACCCTGTCCGCCAGTCCGCGCGCTGACAATCCACACACACGCTCTCCAATCTCAATCTTCTGCCGGGCAGGATCGTCAAGGGGCATGGAAGACAGGAGATGCAATTCCTCCAATTCCTCCAATTCCTCCCCCCGCCGATCCAAGCGCAGAAGCAAGTGTTGCGAAGTGGCTTGAGGCGCGAGGGAGAAAGGTGCATTGGGTCCGTGATGATTGGTCGGGGGGTTGATTGGGTCATGCTAGCGGAACGCTACTGATCCTTGTAACAGCATTCAACCTCACAGCGGAGGTTGCGAAATGCGAACCAACGTGACGATCGTCATCCACTTCTGGCCAGAGCGAGTATGGATGCCACTCTGCATCATCACCCACGCTCCTAGTTGATAGTTATTGCCCTCACGCCCACATGCACAATGCAATTGCGTCTCAATATCCCGCCCTTGACTCGCATCCTCCTCGCTCTCCTTCTCGCCATCTCAACCGCACACCAGATCACGCGCTACGTGTTTGGAGGCCTTGACCCCGAACTCCTCGCCCTCGTTCCCCAGTGGTCCCTCTTTTACCCATGGGTTTATTTCACTGCGACGTTCGCGGAGCAGAACATCGTGACATTGCTCATTGCCGGGGCAACGATCTTGTATGGCGGCAAGTACTTGGAACGTGCGTGGGGGTCAACGGAATTCGCAAAATTCGTGCTACTGGTGACGGTGTTGCCAAACCTCGTAGCAACGGTTGTGTATGTGCTCTGGTTTGCCATCACGCGTGATGACTCACGAGCGTATGTCTTCGATCTACTCCATCCTCCTGGCCGTTGAGCTGATCTCGTCTCGCTCCAGCTTGGCTTTCATCCAAGGTTCCGTTGCCCTTCAAGGTGCCTTCCTCGTCGCCTTCAAGCAGCTTGTCCCCGAGCATACTGTCACGATACTCCAAGGCATTATCAAAGTGCGAGTCAAACATTTCCCTGCCATCTTCCTGGCCGCGAATACAATTTCTGGGCTGGTAATTGGAACAGACACAGCGCTTGTGCTGGGCTGGGCTGGCTTCTTCACAAGCTGGACATACCTTCGGTTCTACAAGAAACAGACCGAACTCTCCGGAGCCAGCACAGGAGGACCCGAAATCAAAGGGGATGCATCCGAAACGTTCGCTTTCGCTTACTTCTGGCCTGACATCATCCAACCCCCAATAGCGGCTGTCGCAGACAAATTGTACGACGCCTTAGTCTTTGTGCGCCTCATAACCCCATTCTCTGCAGAAGAAGTCGAGACGAGCAACGTGCAGGCTACGGCGAGAGGCGAAGGAGGCTTACCAAGCCTGCTGAATCAAAGCGGCAGAAGAGGTGGTGGCGGGAAGAGAGAAGAAGCAGAGCGGAGGAGAGCATTGGCTCTGAAGGCTTTGGACCAAAGACTGCACGCTGCGACCGCGAACAAGCCAGCCGCTGCTCAGCCACCAGCCCCGATTGATCAAGAGGTATCTACATCGAGTACCGAGCCATCAGCCGAAAGCGACCAACCCTGAACACTTTCACTGTCTGCTTGGGCAGCCAACGGTCTTTCACATGGCCGAGTCTCGAACTCGCCCTACGTTTACTGTATATAAAAGATGATCAAGATACCCGATTACATATTGTTCGCCCTGTTATAATTTCACAATGCAACTTACCGGGCTATGGTTACCTTTTTTTGTACCGTCCTTTTCAAATTTTGGCCATTGGTTTGTAGGCGATGGAAGGAAAACCGCCTTCCCGGTACTTGGGGTCTCCTGCATGGGTACAGCGGATGGGATCCTGTAGCCTGGCTGTTTGGCACACCTGATCGTGATGACGGGACCAACCCCGTGGATGCGGGGTGTTTTGTGAGGATCTCTCGATCATTTCTGGTAGCATCTGTATCATGAACTGTTTCGAGGAGACGCCTGCCAGTTGTTTCATAATGTAGATGCTCGATACTCACCACCATCGTGAACAATTCGTAGGTACCTACTCGCTCGTGAACCAATGTTGATGTCCCTCTCAGCCAGAGTCTTGACGTTGAGGACTTCGCGTGCCAACCTCTGTAGGATTGATTGTTTGATTATATGGGAGTACAAGACATTTATGTACATGGATGTGGCTGGTTTTCCGCGATGTCCGATCTGCGCTAGCGAAGGGGGCTGGCAGTTCAACGATAACGACTTGGTGAGACTTCAATGGCCTGACCTGGGCAGCCTGCTGTCCCCGCACGTAGGTAATCTGCTGCTCGCCCTTTCAATCACCCTGTCTAAACACTCTCTGGTGCTCTCCCTGCGCGTTCTAAGCCCGTCACTTGCCGAACTGCGGCCATGATTCTGTCCGCCTGCCGTCGCGCCTTGTTGGAGCCTTCGATGGCAATATCATCCAGATAGTGAGTGTCATCAGTATTCATGATCCGGTTGTATTTATCCCGAGTGCTGGTCAAGCTCTCGGAAATAACAGTGCTTACCATCGCTTTGAACTGTCGCATGTCCATAGTTTTGCAAGCTTGAGCGAGCTCCTCAGCTGTCCTGCCTTGCTGATCAAGGTGTGACGCCAGGGCTAAGAGATTCGAAACACCAGGCCGGTTGTCTGGGTCATATGACACTCCTGTGGTTGAATCTGTCAACGCAAGCCTGATTTTGTCACCTATGATTTCTGGGCTATCGTTTATGTGGATCCGTGAGCGAAAGTCCTGGTGGGATTTGGACATTTTGAGACGTGGCTCCTTGAGCGACATGACACGCTTCGCGGATGCTGGCAAAATCAGAAAAGCAATTGAAATAGGAATGATCGGTGGCTTGACGCACATAAGACGGTCTGCGGTTTCACAAGGATTTCCCCATGAACAGAATTGAAATGATCGGCGCACTCTCTTGCAAACTCCAAGTGCTGTACTTGGTCCTCTCCTACTGGAACATGAGTAGCGCTGGAAAAGTGAGCGACGAGAAGCTTGACCATGAAAAGAAGCCATACCCGTAGAGCAAGATATCGGCAGCCTGCAGCACAGGATAGGAAAAAAGCCCCAGTTTGAGTCCTGTCTTTGCACTCGTAGAGTCCAACGCCGACACTTCGTCTGGTAAGGTGAGCTTGCTCTGTACATAATCAGTCATCATGAACAGGCCCTTTCCTAAGTTGGGTCTCCATGGTAAACAAACCTTCCACTGTGTCATACGAGAAAGGTATCCCACAGAGGCTGTACAGCTCAATATCCACATCAACTCTGCGTGCTCCGGAACCTACAAATTCTCAGCACGTAGGCCCCGAAGAGCAGGGCTGCCGTGTCAGGAAACCATACTGCAGATTGATAGAAAATGGTGGATCGCTCAGGATCCACGCCCATGGCCAAGAGGGTTGCCAACGTCTCTCGCTTCCACCTCCGCAGCTGATCTGCCTCCTGGTGGGTCGTAATGGCGTGCAAGTCAACGATGGAGTAGAGTAATCGAGTAGAAGGTGAGGCTTCATTTTGAAGTCGAACCCATTGCTGCAAAGCACCCAGATAATTCCCCAGATGAGGAACGCCCGTAGGCTGAATGCCGGAAAAGATTACATGGGCTTTAGTATGTGAGGTGTGCAAACGCTGGCTGTGTCGATTAAATCGCCTTATGGTATGTGACCAAGCCATTTTCCAAGACCAGCTCGACTGACAATATCCATGTTTAAGATATTGCTGGACATCAAGTAGCATTGCTGGAGCTACTTATACGGAGTACGCGCTAACACTATCGATAAATCCTTGCGACTCGTGGATCGCAAAATAAAAAAATTATATCAAACCAAAACCATGGAGTTCATTTCTACCTGCCTATGAGGCCTCATGAAAGATGTCTTTGACCGAGAAGCTCGACAAAATCAGGTCGCCCAAATTGCAGAATCAGCGAGAGGTTGGCCAGGGCCCAATTCCCAGACCCTTCCAACCCCCCACTGACCGCAAGCAGACCTCCGTCGTACTCTCCGCCGTCGAAGACACCCTCAGGGACCAGAAGTATGAATCAACCCCTACAGCATACTTTGCTGCCCTGCTCGCATTGCTCAGTCAATCAGTCTCCCCATCCAATGGCATTGTCAACAAAGAGCTCGCAACATCGGTTGTCTACCTCCTCGACATCATAGCGCCCCACGTACCGGCACCTCTCCTCAGATCGAAATTCTCCCAGATCCTTACGAGTCTTGCGCCTGTCTTTGCCCATCATGATATTGAAGCGCCTCTGATAAGGTCGTCCGTGGGATGTCTGGAATCGCTGCTGGTCGCGCAGGACAATGCAGCGTGGGCGCTTCCGCAAACCCAGATTAGCCCACGGAGAGCTATCGCAGGTGTACTGGTGCTCGCATCAGATCATAGACCGAAGGTCAGGAAGCGAGCACAGGACGCGGTCACCCATGTCCTGAAGAACCCCCCTCCAAGCCCTTCACTCGATCATCCAGCCGCGGACATGTGCGCCGAGACAGCTTTACGAAGTGTCAATGAAATGGCTGCAAGTGGGAACAAGAAGGGAAAGGGTCACAGGCAGGAGGAACATCAGCCAGGTCTTATGCATGCGCTGCAGCTGGTCAAGACAATAGCTTCCGCTTCTGGAGGCTGGCCAAGTAAGAAGATTGAGCCGCTCTGTGAAGTCCTTATGAACATCTCACGATCGAACAATGAATACCTCACAGTGTCTGCTTTTGAGATATTTGAAGTCATATTTGCAGGGATGGCGGACGAGGTGTCATCTGCAAAGCTGCCAAAGTTGATGGAAGCAATCTCCGAGCTACGGCCTTCACAAAACGACTCCCAACTACTGCCTCCGTGGATCGCTGTCATGTCGAGAGGCTATGACGTCTCGGCGCAAGTCACCCCGGAGGATACGTTCCAGAAGCTGCCCGAGCTCTTCGAAACGATCTCCACGTTCCTTGCTTCTTCATCTCACAATATCCGCGTGTCTGCTTCAGAGTGTCTAATCTCATTTTCAGTCAATTGTATACCTGACGCGGCAATCCTAGAGCCTTCCATCCACGACGAGAAAGTGCTTGAAAAGCTAGCAAAAGCAGCGACTGCACTTTTGAGCGTGAAATATCAAACTGCATGGATGGAGATTTTTTCTGTGCTGTCGGCTCTCTTCTCAGCGTTCAGATGGAGATCAGTTGGTCTTCTGAACGACGTAGTGAAGACCGTCGGAGAGCTGAGAGGTAACGACTCATTCAATGGCAAAAAGGAAGCGGATGTCGTCCTTGGCAAAGCCATTGAAGCCATGGGACCAGAATCTGTCCTCCAGACTCTGCCGCTGAATCTGGCGAAGCCAAAGGCAGGTCAACCAGGAAGAGCGTGGCTTTTGCCCATCTTGCGAGATCATGTCCAGAACACCAATCTTACGCATTTCAGATCTGAGTTTGTACCTCTGAGCGAGACGATGTTCCAACGGGTAATAGACAATGGAAACTCCGAAAAAACAATGGAAATCAAGATATTCGAGACTCTGGTCCAGCAAATCTGGGCGCTCTTCCCGGGCTATTGCAATCTGCCACTAGATCTAAGCACGGCTTTTGATCAGAGCTTTGCCGAAATGTTGGCTAATCTGCTCTACAAGCAGACGGAGCTTCGAGTAGACGTATGCAAAGCTCTCCAGATGCTGGTCGAATCAAACCAGGAGATCGTCAACATCGAAGCTTCTGAGCAGGAATTACTCCTCAAGCAGCAAACTACGAAGAGTGGTGCGCAGAAAAATCTCGATCATCTGTCATCGTTCGCTGGAAATTTATTGGCCGTGCTTTTTAATGTTTATAGCCAGACATTGCCGCAGTACAGGAGTTATATTCTGCAGTGCATCAACGCTTACTTGAGTATTACTCCTGAGACGGTATGATACTTGAACCCTGCCGAATCTCATCGCTAAAAATTCATAGGAGCTACTCGAGACCTTCCAGCGAGTCACAACGTTGCTTGAAGCTACACTCGCAGAATCCACTTCTCAAACTCAAGCCGACAAGCAAAAGCAAAAGCAACCGCAAATCTCAGCGGACAAAATGCCACCAACAAGCCATACCCTTATGGATCTGATCATAACACTTTCGATATACCTCCCGCGCCCTACCTTTCCTACGCTCTTCTCCCTCGCCGCTCTCATTCTCCCTCAGTCATCCGATCCCCAACTCCAGAAGAAGGCCTATAAGCTGCTGCCCCGTCTCGCCACCTCCCCAACAGGTACCCTCGCCCTCCAAGATCGCAATGCAGAACTCCAATCTCTCCTCCTGACCACCGCCTCTACCGTCTCCGCCCCAGCCCGCCGTGATCGTCTCGCTGCGATTTCAGTTGTTGTCGAGCACCTCCCACAAACAACCCTCCACTTCATCCCCTCTCTTCTCTCCGAAGTCGTAATTTCCGCCAAAGAAGTCAACGAAAAGGCCCGAACAGCTGCATTCGACCTCCTTGTTCTCATGGCTCGCAAGATGTCTCAAGGCGGACAAATCGATCAATCGCAGATCCCACATATGCCGGCGGACGCACCCATTGCGCAAGCCAGTCTGGACGAATTCTTCACCATGGTATCCGCCGGACTTGTGGGCTCGACGCCGCATATGGTCTCTGCCAGCATAACGGCCCTGACGCGAATATTGTACGAGTTCGCTTCGCAGCTTCCTCACGCCGTCATCGAAGATCTAGTCCAAACAATGGATTTGTTCCTCACGTCCACTAATCGCGAAATCGTACGTTCCGTACTTGGCTTCGTCAAGGTGGCTATAATTTCCCTTCCTGAAGGCATCGTGAAACCAAAGCTCGACACACTGGTGCCAGGTCTTATGTCATGGTCTAGAGAGCACAAAGCGCAATTCAGAGCGAAAGTGAAGCACATCCTCGAGCGCGCGATTCGGCGATTTGGCTTTGATGCCATTGAGAAACAGTGCCCAGAAGATGACAAGAAATTTATCAACAATATCCAGAAGACCAAGGAACGGCGTAAGCGGCACAAGGCAGCTGACGGCGCGGAAGCTGCTACCGAAGAGCCAGCGAAGAGGAAGAACAGATTTGAAAGCGAATATGACGAAGCACTTTATGGTAGCGAATCCTCCTCCGACTCTGGCCACGGCTCCGATGAGGAGCGAAGGGCGGGTTCCAATGGCAGAGGGGGAAGAGGGCAGACATACATCACCGAAGACGCCGACGAACCCCTCGATCTCCTCGACCGCAAATCCCTCGCCAACATCTCGAGTCGGAAACCAATGGCTACGAAACAAGCGCCCGCCGAACAGCGGAAGAACAAGACCGACCTCGACGGCAAACTCGTCTTCAATAACGACGGAGACGCTGATGACGACGGTGGTGATCCTGTAGGCCTCGGTTCCTACGGTCCAGACGTGAACGACGACATGACCCTTGAAGGCGGCATCAATGCCTACGTCGACGCCATACGAGGCCGGGACGCCGTGCAGCGGGGGAGAGGGGGCCGGTTGAAGTTTAGTAATAAGCGCGAGAAACCCAACGGTAACGGAGACGCTATGGATGTTGATGACGACGATGGGCACGAAGGCCGGGCGGTGAAGAAGGCCAACGGTGGTGCGGGGGCGAGGAAGGAGGTTCGCTTCGCGGATGCGAGGGGGGGAAGAGGTCAGAGGGGTCGGAATGGCGGGGTGAGCGGTCGAGGTGGGCTGAGGGGGAGAGGGGGAGGCGGTGGGGGGGTGAGGCAGCGGAGGGGATTGGGCGCGGCGAAGGTGAGGGATGGGAGGGTTATGAAGGGGGGGGGAAGACGTTGAGGTGTCGCTTGGGGGAAGCGTGCATGGCCAGTGACGGTGATTGTCAGTACACATGGCATGAAGGGGCTCGGGCGATGAATAGAGTCACGTTGGCTTCACGTCAATGCCTGCACGAGTATTGCCCTTCAAGTCTGTCGTACTGTAGTACAGTCTCTACACGGTGACTTGCCTATTCATTCCCCGATATCCATATCGCCCCCCCGACGGCCCTCTTCTCCGTACCTGGACGTATGATCTCGATCCTTTACGACGGGATTCTCCATCGGTCGTGATGCCGCCCTTCTCGTGCCATCTGAGCCATCAGTGAGCAGCCGTGTGGGCAAACCTAGCCCGTAATGGACGGAATGTTTGCGGTCCCAAAGGATAAGGTAAGCTCGCAGAGCGACAGCTGCCTCCGTCGCCCCGCTAGCTTCGACTGATTGCAACGAAGTGGCTCCAAAGTGGCCACCTGTCCGGTTATTCAGGGTGCGATCACGCTTGTTGACTGCACGCCCCACCACCTGTCCGGCCACTCGTGTTCTGGTGATTTCGATTTGTTGCTCTCCATAAGCCAATTCGCCCCTTTTCATTTGACCTTGCTCATAATGGTTTCGGGTCCTCGTTCCACGTACACCTCGCTTGCCTTGGCTTTGACACTGCTCAGCATACTCCTATCGTAGTCATCTCGGGCTCTGAGCGCACTCTCGACCCAACTCAGCTGCACGTCCCAGTACTCCCTCTTGAACGCCTCATAGACGGTCGCGACGGCAGTCTTGTCAGCCTCGAGCATGCGGACGAGGTAGTCGACGACGCGCCATTTCCGCTTGATGCTTGCGAACTCTGGGTATTTGCCGAAGAAATCAAAGGAGGTGAGGACGTCGTCTTTGAACTTATCGGTGAAGGGTTCCCCGCGGCGGAATTTGGCGCCCTTGTTTCGGACTGAGCAGAGATAGCGCACAAGGAGCTCGTCGGCCAATTCTTCAACGAAGATGTCAAGAAGAGAGCTGTGTAGCACGCCTTGGTAGTCATTGACATAATCCTCGAAAGTCGTAATGATCCGTTTCATGCCGTATTCTGTATACCACTTCGCGGTGAAGAACTCCGGTAGGACGGAGCGGAAGTCAATGATGAAGATTAGACAGACGAATGTGGTGATGCAGTGGGTACCTAGATCTACAAAACCATCGCGTATGCCTTCAAGTTCAGCGTTGGCTTTAGCCATATACTTGGGTGAGACCAGAGGCTCCAAATCGCGCTGGAAGCGGCTTAGGTAGCCAAGTTGGCCAGCTTCAGCATTGTCGTCGATGCAGGCGATTTGGTCGTTGGCAATCGCAACCAGCCAGTCTTGGAGAACTTGGAGGCCATCTTGTTCGGCGGTAGGGGTCTTGTATCTGGCAGACTGATCGTCAACCATTTTCTGCCAGAGGCTTTGCCGTGATTTGAGAGCGGTGAACATGGAATCGATGACCCCTTCTGCCACGTCTGTGCGGCCTGAGTCGCCCGCAACGAGCAACTGTTCGCGGAGCATACGCCACATATCTCCTAGAGTCTTGGTCCGGAAGTACCCATGCTCGTCATTGTCCAAAGAGCCCTCCTTGCGCTCTGCGAAGGATTTCCTGTCGGCGGCGAACATTCGATCCATCCATTCGTCAACGGATTTCACAATCAGTTGCCGGTAGTCTCTAATCAGCTCAATTTCTCTGTTGTCGAGGACCGGAAGCTGTAATTCTTCTTGACTCCAGCCGAGCTTGTTCATCTTCCCATAGTATTTCTCGGTCCACTCGATGACTGCCAGCATATGGGGAGGAGCCAGGTCGGGGTCATCTATGCGCCTGATGAGCCAGTTGTGCATTAAGCTGTGGTATATATCCGTGTATGTTTTGTATATCTTCCATTTCTTGGGCATCAGCTCTGTCATGCCTTGCTTGACGGCCACCAGATCATTGAAGAACCACGCCATGATCTTGGACAGCTTATCTGGATCTCCGAAAAACTTCTCCTCTGCCGAATCGAAATTTTGTTGTGCAGAGAGCTCGATGGCTTTCAAGAACTTCTCCTTGTAACCCCGTATTTGTCTCGCGCTGGTGTTCATGGACTTGAACCTGGATGCAAGGTCTTTGTAATCTCGTTGAGCATCTTGTAGTGCCTTGACCTTCCTGTCACTCTTTTCCTCTTCCTCGATGATGACCGCCAAACGCACTATCATGCTCTTGTTGTCCGTTTGTACCAGAGGTATCAGGTTCATGCAAGCCTGTCCGATATGCTCGTCGAACCAATTTACTACATCTTCCAATCTTTCGAAATGATTCTGGAGTGTGTTCTCTAGAGACGCATCCAACGCTCTTTTGATCTGGTCCATAGCATCGTCACGGATGTCTCGTAGCTGCGTAAGGCCGTAGTGTACATTGAGAATGTTGGGTTGGTTCTCGAGATCCTGATCGTCTTCACTCAGGAGCCTGGCCAATTCGTCCAGCCTGCCATCGAAAGACTCAATATTTGCCTTCATTGTCTCGACCTGCGTAAAATTCCTATGCACTTGAGAGACCAGATTAATGTTAGGGAAACCGCGTATCATGTTCTGCGACTCGGCGCATAGCTTGTCGATCTTCATGAGCTCCTCTTTGATCTGATTGACTGTTCTCTGTCCATCTCCAATCGAATTCATGCCAGACTGTGTGATCTCCAACTGCTCTTGAAGCCCAACCTTGAGCTGTCCGTCTACCGCAGCTTTCTTACGGATGAACTCGGACTTTAGGAATGGTATCTTGTCGAGGTCTTCAGGATGCCGTAGCAGCTCCGCAAGCTGTATGGTCACCCCTTCGCTTTCAGCCATTGACCTTTTCTCTCAATTGCAGAACCGGAGCACGGCCAGCATGCTTGATCTGGACCGCGAAAGAAGGTGGCTACCTTACTTCACTCAATGCCAAAACCGTCCGTTGGCCTATTTGAGCCTAGCGCAGAATTGATTTCCGCCTCGATTTCAAACTTTTGGCGTGTCCTTACAGACTCCGACCTGTAACAGCTATCCATCGATCCACCAAATCGTCAAAGCTTTCTTCAGTTCAAAACAACAGTGGGTAATTTCTACTGATACATGTCTTGGTCCTAACGCCCAATCAAGCGCGACAGATCCAACCAAACGAGTCGCCCAAGCCCACAACTTCTCTCTCCGCAAACACCGTCGCCTGCTCGAGGCAATGCCCTTCTTCAAGATCACGCTCATACGCTCATCCATTGGCCTCCCTAGGAAGGTACAGGGCGTCCTTAACGCTTTGGGTCTGCGAAAGCGAATGGCTACTGTCTTCAAGCCCGTCAATCCATCCACCGCAGGTCAGATCATGAGAATCAAAGAGCTAGTTGCGGTATCAGAGGTCGAGGAGGCATTGACAGATGCAGAAATGCGGGAAAGGCGGAGACCGGATCCTGGATACTACATTGAGAAGATGGGCTTGGGTGCTTGAGGGACTGTTAGATGAGATCATGCAGCTGGCACCTTGGAAGTTGAAACAGCGAACGTGGAGCTACTTCGACCCGAGAACGCTTGACTCTAAGTCAAGGGCCAAGTTTCAGTCCTATAAAGGACGCGATCGCTGAGTAGGCAACGGCTTTGGGAGGCAAAGAGCCGGATGTTCCCCAAGAGCCGATCAGGTCACGGACTACGATGCCTCCCCTCCTCCGCTTTAGGACGTTGTGGATAGTGGAAGATGCTGCTTAGGGATATTTAAGAGCGTAGCAATCAGCAAGGAGTACGGCAAGCATGTGCAGCGACTGTAATCGTTCGACTTTCTCGTGCCCAATTTTGCCAAGCCTGTTAAATCCGACCCTCGGCAATAAATATTCGGGGTCTTGATATAATGCGCTATGCTTCATGGTCGCCAACTCTCATGATCCTGCCAATTACTGATGACCGCATATAAATGATGGGGAGTTCTCGTATGCCTGTGAGTCTTCGGACGGTGTTACCGACTTCAAAGAACAGTCCGAGAGGCAATTATCTCAACCTAGGCATTGATATGTAAAGAATTCTGTGTTCGCGTTGTGCATCACCCTCGTACTGATACCGAACACAGTCTCCGTAACCTCATATTCTTCTTCTTTCTCCTAAGATGGACAAGAAAAGGTATCTTACAGCTTAAAGGCCGCGGGCTCTTTGGGACGGTGGCCGAGGCATACATCGCGACACGCCGGACGCTGTACGGCATATTCCTGAGAACTCCTGGTGTACGCAGCCAAGTACAAAAGCAAGTCACGGAAGCAATAACCAAGCTTGAAGGAAAGCTGGTCCCTCAAGGGCCCGGTATAAGTCGCTATCTCACGCTGCCGAAGCAAGGATGGACCGAGCAGCAAGTGAGCGCAGAGCTGGAAAAATTGAGTGATATGGAACACACACGCTGGGAGGATGGCCTTGTTAGCGGAGCAGTTTATCATGGTGGGAACCAGTTGATCAAGCTACAATCAGAGGCTTTTGAGAAGTTCAGTGTTGCAAATCCAATACATCCAGACATTTTTCCAGGGGTGCGGAAAATGGAGGCGGAGATCGTCGCTATGGTCCTTGCCATGTTCAATGCACCAGCTTTAGGAGCTGGAGTTACGACGAGTGGAGGGACAGAGTCAATATTGATGGCATGCTTGAGCGCAAGGCAGAAGGCGCGCGCAGAACGTGGCGTCACTGAGCCTGAAATGTATGTGCGGCTATAGTCTGAGAAAGCCGTTGCTGACTTGTGCAGGATTATACCAGATACTGCTCATGCAGCCTTCAGCAAAGCTGGAGCATACTTCGGTATAAAGGTTCATCTGGTAGCTTGTCAAGCACCAAACTACAGTGTACACATACCTAGTGTTTCCCGTCTAATAAACAGCAATACTATACTTCTCGTGGGGTCCGCGCCAAACTTTCCTCACGGCATCATTGATGATATTCCGTCTCTATCTCGCCTCGCTCTCCGCAAAAAAGGATCCCTACCTCTTCATGTCGACTGCTGTCTCGGCTCTTTCCTCGTCCCATTCCTCGCTCGCGCGGGCTTTCCCACTGTCCCGTTTGACTTTTCCTTGAAAGGAGTTACGAGTATCTCCTGCGACACTCACAAGTACGGCTTTGCGCCCAAAGGGAATTCTGTCCTTCTTTACCGAACCTCAGCGCTCCGCACCTACCAATACTTCATCTCCGCTGACTGGTCTGGAGGCGTGTACGCCTCACCGAGCATTGCAGGCTCACGTCCTGGAGCTCTCATAGCTACCTGCTGGGCTAGCCTAATGTCTCAAGGCGAAAGCGGCTATATTGATAGTTGCCATAAGATTGTTGGCGTTGCTAAGAAAATTGAATCGACCATCCGAGAGCATCCCTCTCTGCGAGATGATCTCACCATCATGGGAAAGCCGCTCGTTAGCGTTGTTGCTTTTACGTCAAAGACGTTAAACGTCTACGATCTTGCTGATGCCATGTCGAGTAAGGGATGGCATCTTAACGCCTTACAAAGGCCACCAGCCATTCATGTTGCTGTCACTTTACCGATTGTTGCTGCCGTGGACAGACTTGTCGGAGACTTGGTAGCAGTGGTAGAAGAGGAGAAGGAGAAAGAGAGGGTGAGAATAGTGGAAGGCAAGGGAGCAAAGGGCGGCGCCAAAGGCGATGCGGCGGCGCTGTACGGTGTCGCTGGGAGTCTTCCAAATCCCAGTGTAGTCAACAGTCTGGCTGAAGGTTTCTTGGACACGCTGTATAAAGCTTGAGGCTGCTTTTGACGGAGCATAAGCAAGGGGAAAGGAGTGTGGGGGGTATTATCAGAAGCAACAAGCATATGCATAGCGTCTACGAAGGCATGATAGCGAGGGTACCGTTTCTTAACGCAGAACTTACTTGAATAAACAAGGCAAATGCCAATTGGCGGAGAGCAGACGTAAATATTGGTACAAAACTAATATGGGTGTTCAAAATCGGCATTCTAAAAAGGCATAGTACCAGGATCGGAGGTTTCTCCGCTAGTCGATCCTGACAGGTCAATAGTACATCCAGTAGTACCTTACTTCGTCATATCAGCAATCTTTCGATGACGTAGTCACCAGCTCGCACTGGCGCTGGCGCTGGTAGCTATGCAGTTGCTCTCGACAAGACGACATCCCCCTCGAGAGAATCGAGTCTCCCTCATCAACAGTACAAAGTACACAATTGCACGTAACAATGGCATCCCACATCCTCCGTTCCTCCATGTGCTCCTCAGCGTCCCTCCAACCACTCCGCGTCACACTCACCCCAGCCATCAGTACCTCTCCCCTTCCAATTTTCCCTTCCCCCAACCAATCAATCAACTGACCCCCCCAACAGCCCGTCGTACCCTCACCACCACGCCCTTACGTCTCGTGCAAGGCGACCTCGGCAACCCGCAATCCACCTCCAGCGATCAAGCCGCGCTTAAGAAAAGCCGCGCCACCGAAGGTGCCAATTCACCAGATACAGCCAGCGTGCAGCAGCCTGTGTCGAATCGGAGCGCTATTCCGGGCGAGAAAGACGAGGGGACTCCGACGGAGGATGCGATGAAGAGGAGCCCGGAGGAGCCGGCGGAGAAGAAGAGGGAGAGTGTTGAGAGGCAGGGGGAGAAGCCGTTGGGGCCGGAGGATGAGCAGAAGTGATTTGGGAGGGGAGATGGAAGAGGGTTTGGGAGGGTGGACGAGCATTGCTTTCATAGCGGTAGGGTAACGACTACGAGGTGGGCGGGTGAAGGGGTTTGGACTTCGATATTGAGGAATTCAGTGAATCTACCGTTTGGTCCCTGCCGTCCTTCATTGATGCAAAAAGGACTGACAGACATGGGATTGTGCTGCTGATCATGTGCAAGAATTAACAACAGCCCCTCGTGCCATTGGGCCTCTTTGATCAAACCTCTCCAATGGTTCGTGCCACCAGCAAGCTTGATGGGCGAGCTCCGACACTCTCTCATTACACTTCTTGCCACCCTGCTGTCCGAAGAGTTGCCGCTATATCCCGAGACTATGACCGGATCGTGTCTCTTGAAGCCTACGCACAAGTCTCTTCATATCTGGACTACCTCACCTTTGGTTATATCTGTGTCCCAGCACTTGTTTATCCCCGAATATCTTCAGTCGATCAAGCAAAGTATGCCTGAACCGAGCTGCATATGCGCCGCTGCATTCAATCTCATCCCTTAATCAGCCCACATCCAGAACCGACAAACCCTTGGTCGACTTTCCGACACCAAGATCCGCGACACGCTTTTCGAAATCTTTCTCCCGAACAGCGTCTCCGAGGCCGATCTATCTTAAAGCCCGCCGTATCGAGAGATTTCCATTGACTGACAAGAGGCTCGACTGAGTGCCTCAGAATGCAGAGATCAAGAGTAGTCTGCTATTATTATCGCATAACATATTGTATATCATTAGGCGAGCGCGAACCTCGAGGCTCTATATCCTATGGATTAACAAGGTGCACAATCCGGGGGCTCAGTCCCACATTTTACACGAAAGCCACTAATGCATGTGATAAGTACGCAGATCATATCGATAGCCTAATGTTGAATGAAGATGAAGCGTGGAAGAAAACGAATTGAAGATAAGACTTTGGTCTAGCTGATAACTGTGTGATAATAACAGATGTGAGTCAAAGTGCAAGGTTTCAAGTTCGTGTAAAGCCGTGCGTCCCTTCCCGCACTGAATCTGCATGTACCTATTTTAAGTTCATTAATACTCTGATGTTTGGGACCGATACGCATCACACCATCGCATACCTACAAATCATTGGTGATTCACACACTCCTTGTTGCCACCCCTCGATCGTGATAGCTCTTACTAGGCCCTGCAGATATGTATGCGTAATCAGTGGTCACGGGGAAATTGCTTGTATTTCTACGCACCAGGAAAGTACAACGAAGTATTCTCCGACCTCGTGATCGAGCAGCTCGATGAGTAAGCGTTACATCGCTGCTGTACGACTGTCAGATCGAGAGATCGTGCTCGAGCGAGGCAGATTATGAGCACAGCGATACCTGGAATTTGGCGAGGAAGAACCAATGAAAAGACACCTTTTTGTTCATCAGCCTCGAGAATGATACGGAAGCATGCAATACAAATGCACGTCCGACCTTTCCATCGTTTCAAGGTTGTTCGATTCTGCGGCCCTGCCTGCAGAAACGTGCCAAGGCTGAAACAAAGGATGTGACCGTGCCCTTGGGTCATTGTGATACCTACCCATTCCTTCAGCGCCTAAACGGGGGCCTTACTGCATTCCGAGAGGTTCAAGTTTCAAAATCAAAGTGGGCTTTGCACAAGTCCAATCGGCTCTATGAAAAGGCTGGTCCAACATTGACCGAGAGCATGAGGCCATGTCGCAAGGTTACACAAAACTGTGCCACAGGAGTAGACTGTCACAGTCCATAACGAGTGCAGATCAACGTATAAAACTTGCCCATCCACCAGCAGTCGTTATTTGTTCCTGTTAGGTCCTGCTTGCCTGTCTTGACATTTCGTTATTTCGAACAATCTCCCCTTTCACAGGCCGTCTTTACCATGTTTACCCTTCACGAGCCATTATATGCAGTTGTATACGTTGTCTGCTTTTCCCTTGTCAGCCTGATAGAGGCTACATGCTATTATCCAGATAAATCAGTCGTACCGGTCGCAGCCCGCTACGTACCATGCAACGCAACCGTCGCAGATGGTGTTTATAGTGCATGCTGCTCTGAGGGGGACGGCTGTACAACAGCGGGCTACTGTCTTGGTAACGCCGGGTTTGCCTACCGCGGTGGCTGCACCGATGTGAATTGGGCGTCAGAATCATGTTGTCCATCGTGTAGATCTGGTATCTTCCTTTCGCTTTCCAACCCGATATCATCGGCGCTGACACAGAGATAGATGCTATACACAGCTTCAGCAACCTGTACCCATGTCCTGTCAGCAACGGCTCTTTTGCGACCACTTGGTGCTGTGGAGCGGTGGAAGGCAGCGCCGAAGCAGCGGCTGGCTGCTGCGATACCACTCAATTCAACGTGAATGCGGATGGCTTCGGAAACCTTTTCGGAGTAGCCCAGGCCTACACTGCGCCCACTGCGGCTTCATCCAGTCCAGCTACCTCCACATCAGGCACCACAAAGTCCTCCTCAGAACCTGCGTCTGCTTCGAAATCGGCAAACCCATCGACCGCATCATCTACCAAGCCCGCATCGTCATCCAACCCATCAGCCGCCATCGGAGCGGGAGTCGGCGTCCCGCTAGGTATCCTGCTGCTCTCGGGCCTCGCCTTCCTGCTCCATCGGGAACGCAAGCAACGACTTCACGCGCAGAAAGTGGCAAACGATATCTCTGCTGTGATGAAAGAGAGAGAGGCAAAGGGAATGTACCAAGGTTACGAGCTGAGCAATCATGCTGGGCGTCAGGAACTCGGTCTGCACGGCTCTTATGGAGGAAGGTTTGAAGAGTTAGATGCACGTTCAGCCAATGTGTATGAAGCAGACGGCTACCCGTGATATAAGAAAGAGATCAAAGGCAGTAATTCAAAACTCATCATTTCATTTACGAAGAAACGGCTGGACATCTATATAACGCTTGAATCCGAAAGCGTCTGAAACACACGGCACTCATCATCTCGAAGAACAGCAACTCGATCCCATCGAAACCTACCGTGCATCCCCCTCAACCCCGCCAGCTCCTCCTCCCTCTCCTCCCAGAACCTCCCCACCGCCAGCCTCAGCCTCGCTCGCTCGAATATCAACGCAACATAATTAAACGGACGTTTTCTCTCCGCCCACAAACCGGCGTCGATCGCCGCGATATGCGTTTCCAGCTCCGCAGTGACCAGGTTCCGCTCTCGGACGATGTTCGCCGCGACGCGGGAGGCGCAGCGGACGCAGAGGGCGGGGGCGTCGGTCGTGGTCGTGGGGAGAACGGAGGCGGTGCCGTTGCGGCGGTTTTGCGTGGGGGAGTGTAAGTAGTGCTGTCGGGGGTGAAAGTCCTTTTTATGGCCGCAGGAGGCGGAGATCCGAAGGTCGCTCGGACACATGGTTGTTGTTGTGGGTTGCGAGGGTTTACTTGGACCAGGGGTTTTGGGGAGAGTTGGGGGGAATGATGGAAGTCGCTTTGGGGGGGAGGGAGGCTTTGTCGTTCATTGTGCTGAAGGCTGGGAATTGCGCACCGCGAGCCCCTTTTTCGTCATGGTGCCGCGAGGGTGGTGTTTCTGTTTGGATTAGAAGATTTCATTGCGCGTTGACGTGGATCCGTCCGAGATTCAATCGTCTTGGCCTCTCGGTACACGGGGCGTTGGAACGGGGGAAAGCCTGTCGCTCTCGGCTGTCAGTGTGCGATCTTCAAGTCTGCCTTTCATTTTTTCTTCTCGATTAAAACGCAACAAAGGCGGGTCTCATTCTTGGTTCGGGTGCAATTGTTCTTTGTTTGTGGTTTCGCGTAAGGTGATTGTGGCAAAGGGGAGTGCCATTGTCTCGTGCGCTTTCACGTTCTTGGTGAGGGGATCAAGGGATTCTCGTGGTATGGAAGAATTGTTCTTCTGCGTCCCATCCTTCGACGGCCGAGTTTGATGTCGTGGTCCTAAACCCCTTATGACATTTGGACTCCCGGTTAGATCAAGCGTTGCTTGGCACTGTTACACAGTGGCTTTCATAGCAAGATATCTTCAAAGCTGATACTCTATATATTTTCTGACACCACTTCATTGTTGTTCTAATACTGCGTCGACGCCCTGGCAGGAACATTCATCACTCATCCCTACACTTCGTTTCGAGATCACAGGTTTATCTCTGAGTATATCTCGATGCCCATACCTTTGACATTCTGAGCAGTCTGAGACTTATATCAGCTGGCCATCATCTCCATAGCACGTTCATTCGTGGACGGTCTGAAGCAATGCAAAGTAAAAAGCGGATCTTTGCCGGAGGGTGGCGAATGCTGCCTGTGCAGAGACGAACATGCTGCCATATCAGACGACGAGGACTGTGAGTCTGATTGCGCACTTCGGCTACCATGCAAAACGCCGTTGGATTCGAATGCACCCGCGGATGTCTTTACAGAAGTCAACAAATTTAGTATCCACTTTATGGGAAGGTTTTTTATGCAGCTTGCCACACGAAGATTTATATGAAAACGACACCGATCTCGACGATCGTAGGTGGAGGATCGACCAGTGTGACCTTCCGCGGGTGTATCATGAGCTTCTTTGATGGCATTGGTACGTAGTTCAGGGGTTTCGGGTACATAAAGTCTATCATTGACGTAGAGCAGGCTGTCGCAGACCTGACGGTCTCCCAACTCAAGCTTTAGTACAAGTTGCCTCGACCCTGCCGAAGGGTAGTGGTTTACCATCTATCCTTCGACCCAGTGATTGAAACAATCCCCTCGAGAGAGTCGCGCAAAAATGCTACGAGATCCACATAGGGGTCTCCTGTAGTTGAGGATGTCTTTCTGTAATTGCAATTTCTACGCAAGGGAGCTGATCTTCCGATGAGTTTGAGAATGGGACTTTTGAGCTTCAGAAATTCACTATGGCTTGGATGAGGTCCACCTCATAACTTGTCCTCTGTATAACGATCTATCATGTCTGATATCGTTGCCTTTGATCCCAAATGGTGCTGAATAAGCCCATCGTGTCAGATAGCATCAAGATGTTTCCAAAAGCTCAAAGTAGTTGACTTTGCAGGCTGCTTCAAGGTTCACTACCGGGGTGATAAGCCTTATGCTGTGCCTTCGACGTGGTCATGTTTGTTGTATTAGGTACGATTCCTAGTAGCGCTGGTACCTCCGCTGGTACAATGGTGGAATCGTTTTGTGTCTTGAATGACGAAAATAAAGCAATCAGAAGGAGTTGGTATTTCGACGATCTTTGTTCTAAATATGGTAACGCGGCGGGAAGAGCCGCATGGCAGATCCGTCCAAGCTAACCTCGTAAGTGCCTTAGATTTACTTTAGGTATTTGTGTCTGCTTGAGTTCGTCTCTTGCAGTATTCAAATGCATGTCCCACCCCCGACTGTACGGTGATAGCATTCTTCCGTTCTAAATAGACTAATACAGTCTTTACCGTGTGCACTGACCTTGACAATGTCATCTACTTCAGGCTCTGAACCTACCAGCGGGACTCTACCTGAAGGCAAGTGTGACAAATGCGGAGCTCCTTCATCTTGGGCAGAAGAGTATGTAGTTTTTCAATCCATTTCTTGCTTATGAGACTCTTTCTGTGGTCGTACAACGCACCGCGGACGCGAATTATTCTTGCTTTCCTTCTGTCCTTGTCTGTTTTTTAATTTTTACGATACGTCAACAAAAATGTTGGGAATGAACCTCACTAAGGCATTGCTGACTGGGTAACATACAGTTGGACACAAGATTTGTCATGGAGTGATGGCGCCAAACTTCACATGGCTACTTACTTTGCAAGCCCACGCATGTGGCCTTTGGGTTACATTCTTGGCAGTTCTTATTCGCCCCTTAATCTGGAGCAACAATTTCCAAACCTCAACTGGAGGGACAGTTTTGAAGACCTTCTCGCATTCGAGTCTGGGAAACAGATGATCAGTGCGGTCAGCAGACAGAACGAGGCCGTAATCGCCTCGCGTGTGAGCCATGTCTTCCGAGCCCTTTCTTCCCGATTTGGATTACGTGTGGAGTTGCAAGACATGTCGCAGGAGTTCAAAGCTCCTGGGACATGTTTCACGACTCAGATTTGATCCCAGAAGAGATCTGCTGACGGCGAAATTATATAGATCCGCAACGAAAGTGTCCACCATGATATCTCTAATGTGAATCAAAAACTTCAGCGAAACCACGAATATGTCCTCCTACTGCAGAACTTGCGCGAAATCGCAGATCGCACAAAAAACGATGCCATTGTTTCACGAATTGACAACTATGCACTACCATTCCAGAGAAAAGCAGCCAGGATGACCATAGCCCATGGGAAAGCTCTCATTCGCAGTCTCCAAGATCTCCAGAATAAACCGGCGAGCAGCTTCAAAGAGAGAGTACCTTGGATCACTTCTCTCATCTCGAGCGGTGCAATGCTAGGATGGGAGTCAGAAGGTGAGTAATTTTTTTTCAGACCATTTCTTCCCGACTCGTACTGTATTTGAGTTGCGAGACTTGTTTCAAGAGTTGAAGATTCCCAGGACCTGTTTCATGACTCAAATCTGGTCCCAAAAGAGGTATTCTGACTCCGAGTCATTTAGTTTACGACAGCGCGGATGGGTGGCAGGCAGGTGTCTACAAGACTGACCACTCTGGAGACGGTCATGTGTTCACTGAGAAGGACTTGGCCATGGTCTTCAAAAAAGACCACCGACTAGATTTCAGAAACCCTCTATGGTCAACATTTGAGGGTTCTTATAATAATTACCGCCACCAGATCGAGGATATCTGTCCGGAGGGGGACGCAGATCCAGACGTAGAAGATACATACAATACCATTGAGAATTATCGCCCGACCATACTCTCACAGCTTACAACCGTGGAACGGAGAAGATCGTGGAGTGGTAGCATTGAGACACGGGTTGTACTCAAGAACCACTTCGCCGATGGCAAGGTGGAAGAAAAGACCATCGTAAACAATGCATCGAAGGTTCTCGAAGAGGTGGAAAAAGTGCACGCTTCTGTCAAAGAAAGGCATTATGCTGTCAGTCTCGCAATCTGGGAGCTGGGATATCGCAAGCAGAAAGAGAGTGTTACTGACGCGAAGGAATGGGAGGATGAAGGGGTGGAATGAAACGCCTCAAGGGAAATTCCCTGTGTTTTCCGAGGTCCAATGGTAATATTTTTAGCTCCTAGCAGTTCTGGCCTGCATGCTGACTCGTTAAGATATCCTTCAACCTTTACGACCTCCATGACTGTCCGTCTGTTTCTCCGGTGGACTAGCTTGACGAGGCGTTTTAGTGGTCTGATACTCATCTTTCCCACATGATCTGAAACATGCTGACATATCCCGACGCAGCTCGATGACGAATCAAGATACGTGCCTTGGGTGGAAGTGCGCAAATTTAATTTCCCTTATTCCAACCACTTTTCTTCTTCAAGGCAGGTCGTTAATGGCATCTTACCAGCGCCAATACATACCCATAGAAGCGACGGAATCAAACAGGGAAATCTCCCTCGTGCAGCCCCAAGCACCCCTCTACCAACCACTCAACCAACTCCCTCAACCCAAGCGACCCCCTTCCCCCCCTCTCATCACGATCTTCAAATCCTCAACCCCCCCCCCCCCCCCCCACCTTTTCACCCCCGCCGCATCGACCGGTCCTTACAAATCCTCCACCCACCTCAAGCCCCCTTACCACACTCGAATCGCCTAATCCGCGCGCACTGCGTCGTCGCAGAGCGTACATATCCATCATAGACATACGTCGACTTTCCTCTCCTCCCGCGCCCTCAGACGCGGCATCGGCTAGATACCTTATACCTTATGCGGCTGTTAATCATTCTGATCCTGAAAGCTAGAGGTGTCTCGAAGCTTCAGTGTCTAGACAGTCTTGAAGGGTCGAACGGACTCTCGAACAAGGAAAAGAGAGGACGAAGAGGCATGCTTGGAAAAGCCAGAAAGGTTTGGCACATCGCGCAAGCTTCAAGAAATTCCACAACGTAGTCCGAGAGAATTTGTTTCATTTCGTCAATAGTATCATCTGCTCGATGCGATGAGATTACCTTTTTACCCTATAAGCTTCCATAGTAGTATTCATCTCATCCAGGAGCTCAGGATGTGTGCTCTCGATCACTCTGAGCCACTCTGCGTCCCGTTCCGAATCCCGCCTTCGGACCTCCTCAGCAGCAAGTCTCGTGCGATCGGTCCACCGTCCCTCCCAAAGATCCTCGATAGCGTTCCTCGCCTTTTCAATAGTCGCCTGATACTCCTCATGCAGCGTAGCGACTTGATCAGTAGCGTCCTGCTGGATACGCGCTAGACTTCCGGCGTGAGTGGCAGACAGCGACCGAAGTTGCTCTTCTAGCGCAGCGACTTTCGCAGCACACACCTCCCTACCTCTCTCCAGCTCCCGGTCAAGCCTTTTCTGCATCTCGGCAACGCTAGCGGCCGCTTCTTCGCGAACGCGCTCCATTTCGCGGTTCTTGGCCTTCCATTCCTTCCGGTAAGCTTGGTCGACGGCTTCCCGCGTCGCGGCCAGTTCCTGCTCGTGGGCCCTCAGCTCTTGGTCGTGGCCCTCGTAGATGCGGGCGAGCTGCCGGGCGTGGTTTTCGTCAATGGTGCGCACGACGCGGCCGTAGTGGATGCTGATGGCATTTTCGGGATCAGCGGTCGATGGAGTCGGGGGTTGATCGGAGTCGTTGCCGCTTCGCGGATAGACGTGGATGGGTGCGGGCCGTGGTGCTTGGTCTTCGTATGGGGGTAGGGAGGTCGCAGTTGAAGGTATACTGTACATGGATTCCGGTCGAGTGGAGGTGGTTAGGGTAGTGTTGCCTTCAAGGACATCGTCGATGTGGAAATGCCCTTGCGGCATGGTGGAAATGCTGAATTTGGTGCCGGTAGAAATGACACTAGACGCTCTTGATCGAAATGAAACACCCTCGCCATTACCGGTACCTTCTCTCTGTTCCAGATTGTTTGCCTGATTATCCGCCATCTTGTAGCGCAAAGTCTGGTTCAAGGGTCATTGCTACGCAATATATGGGCGTACACCCGAGATTTTGAAGCCAAAGGGTATACGTACTATCAATTCCAGGCTACAAGGCTGCGAGCCTCTAAAACTCCTTGAAAACATGGCAGAGATGGCTGATCAAGATAGAAACGAGTAGGCAGACGATTTGCGCTCTCTGTGGTAAGCACACACTGTCTTTGAGTACTACGACACACTAATGATTCAACAGGATAGCCTTTGTTGCCCGAACACATGTCTAATATCAGTCTCTCAGTCTCTTCCACTTGACGTTGTTGGGCCACCAGGGTGGTATTTAAGTCATAATAGGTTCGATTCCTATTGACGCTGGTACAATGGTGTTGTGGTCTTTTTCCATTTCTCTTGAACACACACACCACACCATTCGGATCGTTCCTTCTATTAACGTCATAGATCGAGTTCCATGGTAACACAAGTCATTAAAGCTACCCAGAAGCGAATCCCTTGGATCTAGGTACACTGCAGTCAGGCCATGCAGCATGCCTTAGCGTAGGGGTTTCCGAGGTGGAATTCCAAGGTAAAAGTAGCCTTGCAGGAGTCAAGATACATCATCATGCATGCCGGTAGCATCACCCTGCATGAGCATCACCCTGCATGACCCTTACCATGCATGAAGCACTACCCTCAAGGAGACTAGCCACTCATATCATGGCGAGTTTAGCGCCCAAGTTGTGGTCAGCATAAAGCTGAATCAGCGACACCCTTTAATACAGCCCGTGTTCCCAAGACGCTGACGGCTTCGACAAGACCTACTTTGCTCAGAGACTTGTCTCTTTTTGCACACGTGTAGCAGATTATCCTGGCAACGCTCCTCAAACTTATGCCTCTTAAGATCATCGTCGTTGGGGCCGGTATCGCGGGTGTATGCGCGGCTACATCTTTGCGGCAAGCAGGACACGACGTTGAGGTAGGCTTTGAGGATATAAGACCCTTTTTTTCTTGTTCGCTATCATTGAGTCTAGCGGGATGCATTTTCATCATGCTATTCTTCTAGTCGGCGGAGGAAAGACGATAGTCATCCTGATTGGGTTCGCTGTCATCTGGATTGTACACATACTGACCTCGGATAACGCTCCTTTTAGATCTTCGAAAAGTCAAGCTTCACAGGCGAGGTTGGTGCTGCGCTATCTTTGACACCGAATGGTACTCGAGTCCTTCGCTCGCTCGGATTCTCATTCGAGCGAGCTCGCGCATGCCAAATGTTACAATGGGACACGTTGCTGGGAGATTCAATGGAGCGTGTGGCCAGCGTCGACTTCAGCAGATTCGGCGCTTCCTGCTGGGCGGTGCATCGCGTGGACCTGCACAATGAGCTCCTTCATTTAGCGACGAGCAAAGATACGGCGAACTCGAAACCAGTCACTCTTCGGCTCGGAGCACAGGTGGTGGATGCTTCGACAGATGGCTCAATTACGCTAAAGGATGGTTCACGTCATGTCGCGGACCTGATCGTAGCCGCTGATGGACTTCATTCGGTTTTGCGAAAGACGGTCTTAACGCACGATACCAAGACACCATCCGCTAGCGGCTTGAGCTCATTCCGGTTCTTGATAGACACCAAAGTGCTGAAAGATGATGCAAAGCTTGCAAAGTTACTCGAGGCTAAAAGTCCAGGGTATGCTCTCATGATCGACGCGAAAGACAAGGTCAACGAACGTCACATGGTATGGTACCCATGTCGGGAGTGGGTCACTCACATTCCAAAAGCACTCCTGAGCCTCTTATGCTAAATCAAGCCACCAGCGGCCAAGTCCAAAACTTTGCGGGCATCCATCCGACACGACCGGCAGACCTCGAAGAAGAGGAAACAGAAGGTGAGAGGAGAAGTTGAACTCCATGCTTAATTATGGCTGTGTGGAAGCTAACTCCATCGGTGGGGCGTCTCAAGCCATGAAGGGCTCCATGCTCAAGGAGTTCGGCCACTTCAATCCGGAACTTGTCCGACTGATTGCGTATGTTGCACTACCAGCATACGCACGTTGGGCAAGATACCTCGCTGACGTGCCGCGCAGCAAGTCTTCGCACGTAAAATGCTGGCCGCTCTACTTCTACGATCCCCTACCTAAATGGTCCAACGGCAGAGTCATCCTAATCGGAGACGCCGCTCATCCGGTGCGTCGACACCCCACAACGCACCAAGCAATCCCATCATGACTGACAAACCAGATGCTCCCCTTCAGCGGGCAGGGCGCGAACTCCGCTATGGAGGACGCCGGCGCCCTCGGCCACCTGTTCCGATCGATCCACGACCCCGCGGCCATCGAAGCCCGGCTGGAATTATTCGAGCGCGTCCGAAAAGACCGCGTGTCCCGGATCCAGATCCTGTCGAAAGTCCGGGCCGGGAGGGAGAAGGAGGTCGCGCGGGAGCTGCGGCAGTACGCGGATGAGCCGGGAGCAGGTACGTCGTGTGTGGCCGGAGAAAGGGGGGTGGTGAAAAATGCTCACCGGACGCGCAGCGGTGCCGTCTACGCATCAGGAGCGGACCGATCACGACTTTGAGCACGATGTTTTTGCGAAGTGTGAGGAGGTGCTTCGGAAGGCGCGAGGGGGGAAGGGAGATGTGGAGTAGCGAGTCTGGTCTCCAGGGTCGGTGCTTGGGCCGTCGAGGGGGGGGTTTGGAGCTTTTCACGGTCGGCGTAGATCGACTACGGTCGATCGGTCGTGCGGGGTCTCTTCCCCGTGTCACCATGGTCGCGTCGCAAGATGGATTTCTTCTTTCCAGGAACCCATTTAGTAGGCGAGATGACGACCCCGGTTCGCGGAGATTACGGTCATGGCCGTTCAGGTATACATGCTGCTACGAGTCATGTAGGAATGTCACTATGTCACCATGGAGCGAAAAAATGGAATCATTCGCTCCAAGTCCAAAACCTCCACAGTAGAACAAAACAACATCCCAACACCGTATCCACAGCATTAGCAAACCCTCATCCCCTCCATCTCCCCTTCGCCCCACACACCCAACCCCCTCCACCCCCCAGTCCCCGGCCCCATAAACCACACCAGACAAAGCTCCTCCACCGTCACAAAAACCCCCCTATCCCATCCCCACCTCCGTCCCACCCACCGCAGCCCTCCCCGCCTCCCATCCAGCTCACCATCTCCCCTCGCCCGCGCGAAACAACCCTCAAACCCCTCCACTCACATCCACGCGACCGGGTCCCGCGGCCTCGCCGGCGCAGCATCAACCATGGCGTCCAGTCGCCCACACGACCTCTCGTGTCATCGCTCTCACCCCTTTCGGGTGCAGCCACGCGAGTCCCAGAACGACAGACAGCCCCAGCGATGCTCCGCCCAAACGGCCTCTCGTGTCATCGCTCTCACGCCTTTCGGGTGCAGCCGCGCGAGTCCCAGAACGACAGACACCCCCAGCGATGCTCCGCCCAAACGACCTCTCGTGTCATCGCTCTCACCCCTTTCGGGTGCAGCCGCGCGAGTCCCAGAATGACAGACAGCCCCAGCGGTGCGCCTGATCGTGCGGCTTCTGGTGGTCGCCATCGGCGCCCTGTCCAGTCCCTGGTGGAGTTGGAGGAGCGGGCGGAGGTGGAGGGGGAGGGGGAGGGGGAGGGGGAGGGGGAGGTGGAGGTGGAGGTGGAGGTGGAGGTGGAGGTGGAGGTGGAGGTGGAGGTGGAGGTGGAGGTGGAGGTGGAGGTGGAGGTGGAGGTGGAGGTGGAGGTGGAGGTGGAGGTGGAGGTGGAGGTGGAGGTGGAGGTGGAGGTGGAGGTGGAGGTGGAGGTGGAGGTGGAGGTGGAGGTGGAGGTGGAGGTGGAGGTGGAGGTGGAGGTGGAGGTGGAGGTGGAGGTGGAGGTGGAGGTGGAGGTGGAGGTGGAGGTGGAGGTGGAGGTGGAGGTGGAGGTGGAGGTGGAGGTGGAGGTGGAGGTGGAGGTGGAGGTGGAGGTGGAGGTGGAGGTGGAGGTGGAGGTGGAGGTGGAGGTGGAGGTGGAGGTGGAGGTGGAGGTGGAGGTGGAGGTGGAGGTGGAGGTGGAGGCGGAGGCGGAGGCGGAGGTGGGGATGGGTCTTGGGGTGCGGTCGGCGGGCCTTCACTTGCGACCCGTTCTCGTTCCACGTCTTCCATGCTCTGGAGCACGTCGATTTCTCCCCTCAAGTGATCCCACTCTGCCTGGAATTTGCTCCTGTCCACCCCCTGTGGAAGGTTCCCCATTTGGATATCTCGTATGGACGTCCCTTGATAGTCGACAAGATCGCCATTCTTGTCAAACTCCCAGTCTTCCAGAGGTTGATTTTGGAGACCTACAGCTGCCGATCCGGCGTCCTTGAAGTATCGGAGTCTTTGGCTCCAGACATGCGCGCCGTATTTGGTGGTATAGACTATTTTCGCGTCAAGTGGCAACGTCTCATACATGTCGGGGACCATCCGGACAAGATCCAAATGTTCAAACCGGCCCCAGAAATGCACTGGTTCTGGGAGAGGGGGTAGTTCATTAGCAAGTCTGATCGATTCCTCGGTCGCCGGAGGAGGGAGTTCAGATCCCGGGGGCGGATTTGGTTTGGTAGGCGTGTCTGGACCGGACGGTGAGTTTGGATCTGAGGGCGAATTTGGCGTCGACGGGGGATTTGGCACCGTTGGTGGAGCCGGTCCAGCAGGCGTGCCTGGATCTGAAGGCGATTTGGGTGGGGATGGAGGATCCGGTCCAGCAGGCTTGCTTGGACCGGAGGGTGGATTTGGATCTGAGGGAGCATTGGGTGTTGATGGATCACCCTGCCCCGGTGGAGGATCCGGATCTGACGGGAACTCAGGTACGGGAGGCGGATCTGATCCGGCCGCCCGGCCTGCCCAGTCTATACAAAATGGAGCCCCAACACAAGGCTCCGATGTAGAGGGAATGTCCTATGACTTGTTAATAAGTCCCTTGTTCCCGAACGCAGCATTTGACTTTACCGGACCAGTCCAGATACTCTCTCCAACTTGGTCAGCAAAGCGGACCTTTTTCGCCACATCTTTGGTTAGCAGACCAGGGTGTCTACCCTCTTCCATCAAGATCCTCCTCTCATAATAGATCAGTCTCCGGAAGTCAACCAATTCCCTATCTGCTTCCTCTCGGGCCCATCTCAGTCGCCGTGCTATCATGGAAGCAGACTCGCCAGGTCGCGTCAATTTTCCAAGAAATTTCCATAGTGCCGATCCTCCTGCCATCCCGCCTATCAGTGAAGGAACAAGTATCTCAGCGAGCAACATGGCATGTTCTTCATGTTCATCGTGGGCTGGTGGACCGGCTACGAACGTAGCTATGCTAGAATCAGTGGCCGAGGATGTGGGATTGTGGAAGGTCGACGAAGTTGACGTGGTAAGTGAGCTATCAATGCTACTCAGTAAAGGCGAAGGACTCGATGAATTGATTCTAGAAATTGTACCATCAGCGATAGTCCAGCTGCAATGACGCTTACCTTGGAAGAGCGACTTGTGTTACTTGTCGGGGACGCTGCCGCGGATGTTGCAAAGACTTACAGTTTCATGGCCGAATATGGGAAACCAGTAGTAGTAGCGTTGGCAGACACAGATGGTGATGATACCGTGGACAACGTAATCAATGTCGAGGGTTTTGTCACATCTGAAGTCGTGTTGAAAGCTAGGCTGCTTCTGGAAATTGCACCATCAGCGATAGTTCCAGCTGCAGTGACGCTTACCTTGGACGAGCGACTTGGTTGCTTGTCGGGGACGCTGCCGCGGATGTTGCAAAGACTTACCCGGTCATGGTCGAATATGGGGAGACCGTAGTAGTAGCATTGGTAGACACAGATAGTGATGACACCGTGGACAACGTAATCCATGTCGAGGGTTTTGCCACATCAGTCGTCGAGTTGAAAGCTAGGCTGCTTGTGAAGTTCGAGGTGGCTGTTTGCGTAGCGGAATCTGGGACACTGGCTGATCCATTACCTGAGAAGGCAATGGCGGCGGTGGAGTTTTGGACCGGATTTGTCAGAACAAAAGCGAGCGCGCAGGGGATTAACGATATATAGAAATAGATGTTGAGGATGAGGGCCGCAAGGCGAATGTTCTTAGCGAATCCCATCCTGACAAGCTAAGTACTGTGAACACAGGCGCTGATGAGCCAAGGATAAAATATCTCAGTAGCCAGCTGGTCAGCGATCCAGAGCCTTTGTTTTCAGGTAGTAGAAAAGACGGTAAGAGAGCACCTGCCTTATAAGTATACAACAAAGTGTCCCACATAGGCCGTCTCAGGACCCAACCTGTTCTGGTAAGGTGAGCATTCAGCCAAAATCGCAAGTTGCAACACACATGAGAAGGTTTCGAAGATCAGTAACCAATCTACAACGGAAGCTCCAATGAAAAGGCTATCAGTATATATATAGAGTTCCGAAAAAGGATAAGTGGGAGCCAATCCAGAGGATTGCAGGGATGAAATGGAGGCAATATGAGCAGTATACATGATCTTCACTAAAGCTTTCTCCACAAATCGTCGCGCCCACTGGCCTATTATTCCAGCCTCCTGTCAATTTGTCGTCAAGATCTCAGCGACAATGTGCGGATGCGATATCGCATTGAGAATGAATGCGCAGGGCAAAATTCCACTCATTTCCATAGTATCGAGGTTCGATCGATAGATACTGCACCAACAAGTATCGGAGGTGGCCCATGATCTCATGGCCGTCGTATCGGATCCACACCGTCAGACGACTATATCTGAGTAGGTACGGTAGGTAGGATAATGTCAAGGCCCTTATCAGCAGATGCCTGGTAGAGTGGGCTTGGGCAAGTCTTTTGGTTCCTGATTCCAATGCACAGGCGGGGACCGAAGATGTTGCAGCTGATTTGCCCACGAATCTCTCCTGCCATCGCAGGACTCCAGGACTGTAACGAAAGTAAAGTATTCAGTATTGAAATTTCACAAATTAATGAAGAATTGTGAATGATCTGATCGCGATAACGCGCTCATCAAGGTGGGCTTTACCTTACCTTAGGTATGTAGAGTACGGCACCTGGGCCGAGCCTAGCCTCCCCTTAGCTCTCTGCCTGGAGTGACATACATATGCAGGGCAAACAAATTGGAAAGAATCAAGTGATTGTGATTGATCGTTACATATTATCTGCTGTCCTGTGAACTCGTCCAAGCGAGCAATACAATTCCAACATCCCTCCCACTCGACTCATCACCCTATCAACCCCACGTAGATACCCTCTTGACACTACCATCCCCTCCCTTCCGCTCATCCACCCCGCCCCAAACAGCTCAACATCTCAACATCCATCCACACATCTATCCCCTTCCCCCCCTCTCCGTCACCAAAACAATGCCACCACCCACCACCCCCCTCGGCCCAACCACCCCCGCCTCGAAACTCAAACGCGGACACGAAACACGAAGTTTTCCCCCGGGCGAGGCCTCGGGTTCGAGCGGCGCGAAGCCGAGGGACGAGATGAGGCAGGCGGTCGACGCGCGCGAGCGCGCGGCGGTCGTGCTGGGGAGTTGGGAGCAGCTGTCGTGGCATAGCCATGCGTACGGGGAGGTGCGTTGGTTGGTTTTTATCGTTGTGTGCTTTCATTCATGTGTCGTTGTTAGTTTATCACCTTTCTTTTCTACGGATTTTTTACAATCGGGAGATATCCGCCTTTCGCACGCAAAAAACCGCACAACTCCCATCTCCAATTCCCCCCCCCTCAACTGAGCCCAAGCCCTCATCCCGACCACCAAACCTCGCACGAGCACTCAGACGCGGACCTTTTGACTAACCGACCATGATCGGAGGAAGAGCGTCCCGCAGACGAGGCTGCGATTCGAAAAGATGATGATCGGGCTGGAAGCCGAGAGCGGAGAGGAGGAGTGGGAGGATGAGGGGGAAGGGGGGGAGAAGGGGAAGGAGAGGGGGAAGGAGGAGAGGGGGAAGAGGGCGCATAGGGGTGATGGGAATGTGAGGAAGAGCGTGGGTGGGAAGGTTTAGCGGGCGGGGGTCTGTTGCTGCTGGCGGGATGAGATGAGAGGACGACGGCTATGATCAGTATGGATTACGCTGGCATGAGATATGCGCTATGCTGCGACAGTTATAAGCGAGTCGACGGCGGTGGATCCATTGTTTTGTATCACTCTATGTACATGGTTATCGATATACTACACATTCTCCACTCTGCCAGTTCCCAAAAATTGCTGCTCGTTACAGCTCCTGCCTCGTGTCCTCGAATGGCTTTTCTTCCTCATTGACCAAGCTTGCAATATCACCAACCTGCTTTCTCGTGCTGACCTCTCGACCTCTCAACCGCGATCGCATGGCTGCTAGCTTCATCGTCAATCCTTGAGTGTTGCCTCTCATGACTGCTAGTTGCTATTGGAGGGGCTCGGAGCTGGAAGATAGTCTGTTCAGATGGAGATAGACGTCTGTGCCATACCTGTGGTAAAGGCTTCGTCAGTAAGGGATCTTTGTGATTGGGGGAGTGCTTGCTGCTCACCCTTCCATACTGATGAGCTTTAGATCGCCTCCGAAATATCGCGCGTAAAGCCTACTGATCGGCAGCCCGTACCCAAATCCCGCCATGGGCGCCTTGAAATCACTTTTGTTAAAATCGGGATCCAGACTCGGCGTCGTCTCCACAGTTGTGTACATATAAGTCCAAACCAACGGTATCACAGATCTCGGGATACCACCTCCCTCATCCGAGACTTTGATCGTTATGTCCTCCTTACCCTCCGCAATGATGACTTTCGTTACAGGGAACTCTTGCTTGTCTTGCCCATGCGTCTCGACCACTGCACGCAACGAATTTTTGAGAGTCTCGAAAAGCATATGTGATAGATGTCCTGGCACGTACATAAAGTGGAGATCTGGTTTGCAGACCAACTGAACCTTGGGTGCATCGAAAAGGCCATAATGATCTTCGCACACAAATCGAGCGTTGTCGATAGCTTCTTGAGCAAGTTCTCGCACATTCGTCTTGGTGCATATTATACCCACGTAGTTCGGTTCCACTGCTTGCTTTTGGTCTGTAAGGGCAATATGCTGACCTATCAGCATTCGAATCCCTATTCGAGACATGTAGAATCGATCTAGGAAAGACTGAATGTTCTTATCAATCTGCATCCGTTGCCGTTTCCGTTTGTATTCGAGTATGCCCTGTGCGACGGTGGTCACTACACTATCATGCCGCCTCTTGATTCCTTCCAAGGTCCTGGAGAAGCGTTTATTGTAGTCATTGAGTTCCGGCGGCCAGTCTCCCTCATCGTCTGTGGAAGCATAGTACCTCCTAGCGGAACCTTTGGCTCCACCACTGGAATTACCATTCGTCTGTTGCGACCTATATTGGCCCTGTTTGATACTAGGGTTATTTGTAGTCTGGCTTAGGATCTTTGAGTCGCGCCCGTTTTGCTTCATTGGCCGTAGCAGTCGCTCTCGAACGTCCGACGGTAGACTGGGCTTTGGAAGTGTAGTGATATCCTGGCGTTGAATCAGTCAATAGTTTCTCGTGGTGATACTCGGACCCTGCGTTTCTATACCTCGAATGATTGCGAATACCAATCCTGAACCTTCTTGATCGACGGCATATCGTTCAGTCCATCAGGTAAATCTCCAAGCTCTTGGACTCGATGAGCTAAGCGTATGGGAAGCTCTTCGGAGAGGAATTGGGAGGCACGGAAGAGAGTACCTTTACATAATGCAGTCAGCAGAAAACCCATCGATTACTCCCCCAATTCGTCATACCTGTCGATGGTCTCTCACCAAACTGCACCATCTGCCTCAAGCTGACTCCAGTGGCAGGGAAACCTGAGTAATGTTTGATGGTGTCCATCAGTCTGTCGGACTTCTTCCATGACATCCTGAGTATTCAGGCCTTTCGGCCTGTGTCCTGCTGTGTTGACCAATGAGTTCCGAGCCTCCCCGCTGCTCCACTGGAGGGTTCCAGTCGAAGAGCCTACCAGATGTTCCGCAAGAGAAAGGCGATGCCTATGTCAGGGGCATGTGTTCGGCGCGCAAGGTGTGTTTGCAGATGAGTCTACCGAGAAAGAGTCTGATCAATTGAGGAATCCAGTGGTACCAGTAGAGATTGAAGGTTTCTGTTCTGCCTTTCTCCTGCCTGAGTCATTGTCATTCGGTGGTTCCCTCGGTTGGAGAAACCAAATCCGAGGTTCACCCGGCAATTGTATCCCTTAGATGGGTATTTTTAGTGTATTTTCCCCCACATTTCGCCGGAGAGAGATCCTTGTTCTTTCCTACTGGTGCAGCGCGCTCGCGCTTGAAGTGACTCTGCCTCTCTGCTTTCACATCGCCAACTCGCCACGGATGATGATTGATGGACCATATAAAATGCATCATATACGAGCACTATGAACATATAAGGCTCATGCTGATTCTGACAAGAAGCTCTCAAGATCCAGAGAATGTGAAGAAAGAAGCATTGGAATTTGGAGGGTGGAAGAAGACAGACCGGCCTTTGCTTTTTCTTTTGGCGTACCAATAATCAATCCCCGAAATACGCACTGTTGAGGAAAATGCCAACTCAAAAGCTATACTGAATCTTAATTGGGATCCAATTGCAAGACTGACTTGTGATTGATGTTCAAAAACAGAAAGCTGGGCGAGAGATGCGGTTTCTCCCTTGGATTGCCAGTCATAGAGCTCCATCTTCAAGAAAGTAGGACTGCTGAACATTGACATGGACGAGTTCTACTATCTCTTCATATGGACCCACGGTCTGTGCTGTCAAGTCAGCGATTCCACTGCGTAGCGCCAAATGTCTTACCACGAGCCACAGGCAAGTCGCACTTTCTGTTCCTTTGCTTCTGATCCACCAAGATCCAAGGCGAATAGATTTAGATCCCATGTTCGTGGATGAGCATGGCCTATCCATTTCACAATTCTTCCAGTGCACCTCAGACACCTCTACAAGCCTCAGCCATGAAAGTTTCTCCCATTCGCAATAACAGTAAATCGGTTGCTGCCCCCAAGCGGACGGCATTCACTGTCATCCTTGCCATTGCTCTCTTGTTGTGGATAATTAGTCCATTCTCGGGCTCTTCAAGACAACTAGATCGGGTTCCATTCCCCCAGAACTCGGTAGAGGAGTAGGTAATGAATATATCTTCGATTGCAGTCTTGCTAACGAATTCAGCTACTTCTCGAACTTTGAAGGACACCGAGACTGTGGCATCAAGTCGACACAGCTCTATGAGCCTCCAATCCCACTCGATGACAATGCCCCAAAGCACACGCTTTACTGCAACAACCGTGCAACACTTTTAGAAGCCATGAGCGGAGGCGGTCGACACGGATTTGAGAAACCCTACTTTCCCGCAGGCTGCCACTACCGCTGGTACTCGACTCCGGAGATCTGCATGATCCTCGAACGCTTTGATGCAGTTGTTTTCATTGGCGATGACTCCCTCCAGCAAATCTACGCCGCCTTCAACATGCTGCTTAGAGAGAACATAGCGATGGGTAGTCTCAAGCAGTGGGAGCTAAACGAAAGCCAACGTGATGCTTGCAGGTGCGACAATCAGCTCTCCAAGTCAGAATGCTCGAGCCACATGGTCATGGAGAGTCAGGGCGTGAGAGAGAAGGATGATGCAGATAGTCACAGAAGCCCTTTCTCTTGCGACCGTAGGTCTACCACCAACATAGGACTCCGGGAAGCCAGTATTGACACGCATAGGCACCCCGCATGCATTCCTTCCCATCACAGGCTCTCCAGCGCCCGAGGAACTGCACGCCAAATTCACCTCGCTCATCAGCGGAGACCCAGACGCCTACAAGCCTATCCCACTCATCCACTCTCTCTCATCAGCAACATCACTTTCTTGGTCCAAAGCAACAGACTCGATGGACGAGTGGGTGACTCTAGCCGATGCTTCTGGCCGAAACATCCCCATCCTATGGGTAGGCCCGAACGCGCCGGGCCATCTCAAGCCTCCCGGCCACATCCTCACCCAAGGCACCAATGCTCTGTGGCACTACACTCTGGAGACGATGAAGGAAGCGAAGGCGAGGCAGCTTGATGCGCTTGGGATGTACAACCTCACGCTCCAAGCGAATAGCTGGGATGGAAGCAGTTATGGACAGAGTGTCGGGCTTGTGCAGGCGATGATGGTACCGCATTTCCGAGTACATCGCGGCTCAACTGCTGATATCATGTAGATCATCAACTGGCTGTCCAGAGTGGAGTCGACCTGAACGATATATGGAAGGTCGGGCGTCGTCCTGAGTCTGTAGTGCCACTGCAGGCAGGTATTAGACTTCAAGCCTCAAGGCGCTGCCGGGAGGGTTTCTCATCATAGCTGCCTCGCTGCTATCTGTTGTCGCTGAACGAATGCAAGTCATGTCATGTGAACACCACTAGAATTCATCTCGCTTCAATCACACTCATTCGCAAGTACAGCCAGTTTAGACAATGTTCATACATCACAAACCTTTCCAATTCTCGCCTTCTCTAGATTGTGCTAGATGCCGCAATGGAGGCAGGAGTGGCGTACTTTTGCGATGAGGATTAGAGACATGACCCTCTCGGCTGTCACGAGTTGAATATGCATCAGACAACGAACAGATCCCCGCAAGGCGTTGACGGAGGGCTTGCACCGCGGTGTTGAAGAGCCGCAGAGAGCTCGCCGGTAATGGTACTGTCTCTTTCGAATTGGGTATGGGAGCTTAGAGCATACAACGAACAAAAAATACAGTCTCACTCTCACTCTCGCACCGCACCAAAAGACCCACCTATACTAGAATACCGACAGTGAAATGTAAAGGAAGCGTTCCCTCCCATATCGTACAGAGCCCGTCGCTCCCCGGCTCCCCGCCCCCCGCGGCGCGGCTACCCCATCGCGATCCGCATCTCAACATCATGGCCCTCCTCCCCGTCCCCGTCATCGCTGGCCCGGTCGTCCGCGTCGGCCGCCGGACTGTTTGCGAAATCATCCAGGTCCAGCTGCCGGTGCACCGTCGCTTTCGCATCGCCCGCGTCGGTGGGCGCGTCGATGCTGCCAAAGTGGCTGCTCGGCGTCGGTGAATGGTGCAGCGTGGGCGCGCCGAACGTCAAGGGGGAGTCGTCTTCGAACTCGTCGGCGTTGGCTTCGGCGTCGGAGAAGGGCTTTTCGAGCTCGTGGGTGTCGGCGTCGGCGGCTTCGGATTCGGCCTTTTGCTGGCTGTGGAGGGCGAGGCGGGCGGCGAGTTGGCGGCGGGCGCGGGAGGGGGGGAGGTTGAGGGGCGGTGGGGCTGGAGGTGGGTCGGTTGGCGGTGTGGGGGTTATGTTGAGGGTTGGGTGGCTGGGGAGGTACTACATGCGGTGTTGTCAGCATGGCTGTTGGTGGGCAAGATCGCGACGGATGGGGAGGAAGGTGATCGGGTGTATTTCATCTGTGGGGTGACAAGGGGCAGACGGAACTCGTGTGGAGACGTTAGATGTTGTGTTCTGGAGAGTGTGATGGGAACGAGGGAGTGGCAAGAGCACGATGAGAGAGGTGAAGCATGGCATATTTGCGTGGCTGTCTGGCTGCATAGACTGGTCAAGCGTCCAAGCTCACCCTCCAATGCCATTTGCCATTACCGGTGCGTGGGCTCCACAACGCTCTCACGATGCAGTTGCTAGTAACTGAGCATGATCTCGGTCGCTCATATCGATATCCTCAAAAGAAAGATCACCCACCGAATCTTGACCAGCACCGGCATCACCCTCGTCAATCTCCTCCATTTCCTCGTCCTCTTCGTCACTTGAGCTACCGAAGCCGCTTAGTAGCGAACCGCTGCTGAGACCACCGAAGCCGCCGTTGGAAGTTCCGCTACCGTTGCTGGCAAGGTCCATCGAGTCGAGGCCTGGGTTGCCATTGAGCCCAGCGTTCGCGAGGGCAGATGATGCTCCTTGGCCGAAGCCGTGGGCTGCGTTAACTGCGTTGAGGACTGCTTGTCGTGGGCCGAGAGACATGTCTGGTCTGACACCGCCCAAGATGGCGTTGTCTCGTTCTCGCGTCTCTGATAGTGTGTTCTCAACATACTCGCTCCACTGCTGACTTGTCACTTTCTCGAGTACAACCTGCGACAACAGCTCTGGCGGATGCCTGTCGCTGAATTTGACCACTTCCTCAGCGACCAACGTGAGATGGCCCATATACCCTAAGCGCATGTTATTCTTCGCCTGTGCGTCGTCACTCTGGGCCTGGCCCTCGACTATCCGCTCGGTGACGCGTCCGGTTTGAAAAAGATCAATAGCAAGAGTGCGATTGTATCCTCTATCCATGGGGCCATTAAATACCTGCTGTACAACATCATATACTACATTGTGAAGAAAGTTATTCCAGGGGAATCGAAAGAAAAAGTCCTGCGAAGGAGAAACGATTAGTAAAGCGCCAGCGAGACATCATCACTGGCGCAACATACCAGTATCGTGGGTACAACATGGTGTTCAACAAACATCATTTTCAGAAAGTCACCGACCATTGGCTGACCGTCGACGTCGTACTCGAATTGCGGAGCAAAACTCTGGTCATTACCGCTCATGAGCACTGAGCGGCTAGAGTCTCCCTCTTCACCATGAGTAGTATCAATAGTTTGCTGGCTGTCGTCGCCGCTAGGTTCCTCGTCTGCTTGTCTCGGAGAGTCTGATGGCTGATCTACTCGACTTGCAAATAAAGGCGGTGGCTTGTCCTCTGGATGTGGTGATAGGCCTCTCGGACTTTCGGACTCCGGTGACATGGGCTCTAGATGCCGTTCTCTGTGTGGAAGAGGAGGTGCGTCGGGGTTGGTACTGTGAGAAGATGGCTCCGACGACGTTGGCGCCTCTGTATGTTGAATCTTGGGCGTTTCAGTTGTCTCATGGTCGGTCATGGTAGTGTCCTCATTGACTGCGAGCTCGTTGACTCCTGATGCTAGACCAGAGGTAGGAGACTCGGGTTGAGGCTCAGACTTACTTGGGGACTTGGGCTCCAAAGGCTCCGGGACTTCAGCTTCTGGCATCTCTGCCTCTTTCTCATCAACCGCTTCCAACCTCGGAGAGGTCAAAGGCTCATCGACAAAATCTTCGTCAAGGTCCAATCGGGGTTTGCCAGGCTTGAGGAGATTCGGTAATTGGGTGGGTTCTGACTCTGTGTCAAAGGGTGATCGTTCGTCCTTCTCGTCAAAGTCATCCTTGATGTCCTCGGCATCCACTAGGTCCGCAGAGTTTCCAACGTCCTCATATCCATCGTCCTCTGCACTGTTCTGAACTTGAAGCTTGTGATTATCCTCTGACTCTGTGCTTAAGCCCAAAGGCGACACTCCATTGGCGAAATTGGTGCTATCTTCCGAGAACTCCGTGACAGCTGACGTGGGTATTCTTGGGGCCAAAGCGCCTGCGGCTTTCAGTCGCTCTCTTTCTTCGTCTCTTTGCCGTACGAAAGCCTCGCTGCCTCGCTCATTCAGTAGACCCATGTTACTGCAGTGGAGAAGTTCCGCCATTAGCTCGCAAGTCTTGAAGCGATCAAATCCGAGGGGTTCGATCTTATTGCCAAAGGCTACACCCAGCTCTTTTCTCTTGATGGTTATCTGGCTATTACCTTCGGCAACAGCATGAGTTGGACTCAGCAGTAACCCCATGAAGTCGGGCACGCGCTTGGCAAAACATCGCAGTAAAGTCCCTAGATAGATCGGATCATTGCTCGAAGGGACCGAATCTGGACCAGCTCCAACATCAGGATCATAGTCGGAATTGTTCTTCCTGATGACTTCGATGATCATTCCAACGCCAACCGTCAGCGGGTTGCCGCCTCTAAGCATGTTGGAAAGCAGGTTCTCAATGCACGGCTCTGATACGAGTTGTCTGGTCAGGTTGTTGGGACCTATGCAGGATTGTTCGTTTTGTGATGCGTTGGCTGAGATGGTGACGATAGCTTTGATGAAGTCTCCTGCGGAGGTCTGCGTCCCTGGGGCGTTGTCTTTCTCCAAGAATGCAAGTAAGCGTGGCATGAGATCTTGACTTTGTAACCACTGTTCTCCGTATTAGCCTGCGAACAACAGAATTGCCGTGTCACTTTGTGTGACAACGTACATCGACAACTCCTGCACCACCGTCACTCTTTTCCATGCTTATTATTTTCAGCAACAGGTCCATTATTGCGGCACAGTCGATATGTTTAAGCATAGTTGGTATGATCCCGTCAAATGACTGAAGGAAATGCATCATCTCCTCCGTCTTCTTATCCAGCAGCGTTTCGTTAATCTTTGTAAAGTATGCTGCCTCGGTGGAGTCCAAGGGTGACTCTCTCTTCAAAAAACCCCAGAATGTCCGTAACAATTGTTGATTCTCCATCAAAGACTCCAGTATCGACCATGTTTCCGATGAGAGAACCTCGCAAGATGTGTACGCTTTCTGTGTCCTAGCCTTGTCTGCTTTATCCCACTCCTCAAAATCGTCTCGCCGCTTCGATTTCTCCTTCTTGACTCTTCGAAAAGGGCTCAACGACTTTTCGCGCATGGTCTCCTCCTCACTGTCCTCGCCTTGTCCATCGTCTTCCGGCCTCGGAGCTTGTGGTGCAACGACCAGCTCCAGGAGCTTTCGCAGGACATTTTCATCTCGCAAGAATTCGATCAGCTTTGAATTTGACTGCTTCAGCTCTTGTATCAGGTCTGATTCGTCCAAGACCTCTTCTAACGTAACGTCGGGTTTCTCGAGGATGGTGTTGAGGGTCGAGACGTTCGCATAGCCCCCAAACCGCCAAAACATTGTGACTTCTGTTACAGCGGAAGTGAAGGACAGGGATGATATGGAGCAAGCAGGGTCGACTATGATATCGAAGAGGAAGGCTGACGGATCATGCGAGAAGCTTCGGAATTTGATAGGTTGTCCACCGCGCGAGTTGTCGTTGATTTAAAGCTTGCCCACACTCGTATATGTACTTCATCGGCATCTGGATCCCGAGTGGTCCACGATGATCGACAAATGCCGTATGTCAAAGTGCGCCGAGGGCCCAAGGGAGGGAGATGGTCTGTCGTCTGTCGGCTGGGTTCGGCGACCTTGCCGCGGAATTGCTTTGATCGCAACGAATCGGGTGGAAAAAGAATGTTGAAGAGGTGTATCAGAATACTCGAAGACAGTTGATTATGTGCCAATGCTCCTCCAAGTCAATCAACGTCGTTCAATGGGTATTGTAAATTAATGAAGTTCTTTGTTGTGTCTGGAAGTCGGCTCCCGTTGCGTCAGATTGATTCAAACTTCAGAGGGTTGAGTCCGCGCTAACGTCTCCAGCCGGCTACTATAAGACTACTCGATTGTACTCCGTACTCCCTCAAGTTCAGGTAAAGTACATTTGGTAATCCATCAGCTGCCATGATGACTACGATCTGTTTCTATTTCTATTTATATTCATGTTTCCAGCATGAAGCGTGGACTGCCACTCTGTCACCGCTCTCGAACTGACCGCGAGGAGGCAAAAGCCGTCTCGCGTGCTGTCTTAATAATGGCCGTTGAGGGAGCTCCAAGCCCTGCTCCCGCTGTTGGTGCGGGTTTGAAAAGCCCCTTTCCAATCTCCATCTGCTACGCATGCCGGACATTAGAAATTCCATCTGATTTGCGCATCAACTCAGCTGTTTACGAGTTCCTGGAGAGACAAGATGCGACTTTGAAGTGAAGAGCGACACGACTGAGTCAGTCGATGTGATAACAAAATTGTACAGAGTACTCGTGATAGGGGGCAGGGATCCGATGACTAGAGCCCCGGATCTCGGCAGTGCCCGAGCCAGCTGCGACGTTTATCCGAGATCTCTAACCTTCAACATCTGAGCAGGCAAACACCTACCTTACATAATACCGCAGACACAAGTGACACCGCGCTTCCACAAGTACAAAATCTGCTACCATTCGAGCAGAATGAATCGCCTATTCGGGGCCAAAACCACTGGCCCTAAACCGACCCTCTCGAGCGCCATTTCCACCGTCAGTACCGCTTCCCCAAACCTCTTCTTCCCAGCTGCAGCCTCTCTCGCTCACACCCAAAACAGACCGACACCCACGTCGAATCCCTCGACGTCAAGCTCGCCAAACTCAACGCCGAACTAACCACCTACCAACAGCGCATGTCCAAGATGCGCGACGGCCCCGGCAAAACCGCCCTGAAGCAAAAAGCCCTCAAGATCCTCCAACGACGGAAGATGTACGAAAGCCAGCGCGACCAGATGCAGCAACAATCGTGGAACATGGAACAAGCCTCCATGATGACCGACAACCTGAAAAACGTCATGACGACCGTCGACGTCATGAAATCCACCAACAAATCCCTGCGCAAGCAGTACGGGAAAGTGGACATCGACAAGATCGAGCGCATGCAGGACGAGATGCAGGATCTGATGGAGGTGGGGAACGAGATCCAGGAGTCGATGAGCAGGAGCTACGACGTGCCCGAGGATGTGGACGAGGCGGAGCTGGACGCGGAGTTGGAGGCGTTGGGGGAGGAGGCGGAGTTCGAGGGCGGGATGGGGGTGGGACAGGGGGTGGGGGAGATGCCGGGGTTTATGCAGGACGAGGTGCCGAGCTTCATCGATGAGCCGCCGCAGGGGGCAAAGGTGAAGGAGGCGGCGGGATGAGAGGGGTCGGGGAGGGAGAGATCTGTACATGAGGACCACGAGGGGCATGTGTATCTGGCGTTGATAATCGGTGAACGAGCCCTGATTTAGATTATGGGTGTTCGAAATCGGCCTGGTAAGATACATTGGCGTTGCCTTGCGGCGGAGGCCCGCAATATTCACACTTTGGATGGGGAAATTCCTCCCTATTATCAGATACATGGACTTTTTCCTGTTCCAAGACGTGTGGCTTTTGTCTCTCTCCATTTGATACGATCTAGCTCTAAGCCGATGCCATATGCCCGATGCTTGAACGCTATGCGGTGCCAAAATGCGTCATGCCTTTCCCAACCCTGCAAACACCAACGACGCCACATCCATGATAGTAATAACAAGCCAGATCGCGATCGCAAGGGCCGACACGAGGCGGTGGTTCCTCATCTTCACCTTCTCCACCTCCTGCTCCAGCTCCAGCTCCCGTCCCGCCTCCTCCCCTCTTGAAGACTCCATGCCACCAACGACCATGTACTTGTTGCGACAAGTGAAATAGATGAGCGGTGCAGATATGAATGGCAGAGCTACACTGAGCGCGAATTGGGTCCAGTTCAGTGCCGCAGAGAGGCCCTTTTTGCCTACTGCTCCAGCAACGATGATGCTGGGCACAATGCTAATGCTTCGTGTGAGTAACCTCCGCATCCAAGGCGCAATCTTCCATTGTAAAGCTCCTTCGCTGAGCATCTGGCCTGCTATCGTACAAACGATTCCCGCCGAAGTACCGGACAAAAGTAGGGCGAGAGCGAAGATTGTTCCAGCAATGGGCGCGAGTGTCGTGGACAGAAGGTCGTGGATACCAAATAGATTGCCGCTTTCAGCTGCAGAAGTGGTGGAGAGTGAAGCACCTGCAACGATAAGAATGGCGCTGTTGACGAAGAGTGCGAAAGTAAAGAGCGAGATGATGACCTCCGCGGTAGAGTACGACAGGCATGAGCGGATAGCAGCCAAAGATGGTCGGTACACGTTCTTGTTGCCGCGATCTGTCACATCCGGTCCGCTGTAGTTCCCGGCCGCGACATCGAAGTCGAGTAGTCGCGGTTGGACTAGCCCACTACCCAAATACAAACTATGTGGCATCACGGTGGCACCGAGTATGCCACAACTGAGATAGATGCCCTGGCCTTTGACGATAGCAGATGACGGAACGAACCCATCGAACACTTCGCCCACAGAAGCATCTCGTATGTAAGAAAGCTGAATGCAGAAGCATACCACTACGCCCAGGACTAGGACCATGACAAAATATTCGAAAGCACGCAATCGGCGCGTAGAACCATTAGGGCTGTAGAAAATGAGAATGATGAGCACATCAACGATGGTGATGACGCAACCCCAAACAAGAGGTACTTTTATTAATAAATTCAGCGCAATGGCTGAACCTATGACCTGCAACTCGAATTAAATAGGTTTTGGTAAGTGGAAAGCATTGCAGGCTCACCTCGGCGATATCGGTTGCAATGATGGCGCACTCTCCAACAATATATAGACCAATGTTCAGCCACCTTGGAAGGTGAGCTCTACAGTGTTGCGCGAGGTTTAGACCAGTCACAGTCCCAAGGCGCACAGCCAATGATTGCAGAACAATGGCGAAAATGTTAGACAGCAGAACGATGAACAACAGTTTGTACTTTGTGGCAGCTCCAGCCGCCACATCTGTAGAATAGTTCCCAGGATCAATGTATGCCACTGATATCATGAATCCCGGTCCGATGAATTTGCAGAATTTCGCAAGAACCCTCCAGATGCGCACAAAAGGGTTGGACGATTGTCCCCGAAGAGAGGCGCTTCTGAGAGATGGGACTTTATCTCTTGGCTCTGCACTACCGTGGGTGTTGGCAGGTCGTACTCTCGAGAATGACTGCAAAGTATGACTGGATCTTGATGTACCTGAACGGTGGCGAAAGGACGATGTATTGTCAAGATCGGCAATTCGATGGTAGCTGTCAGGGCCATCTACTCGTAGATCTCCGCGCGTATCGTCCGCTTCTTTAACAGAGTCCTGTCCGGTCCGAAGGTTGACTATCCCGTTGAGGTCTTGCCTCGTTGTGACATCTGCAGCTAATTCCGGAGGGTTCTGATTCCAGCCCTCGTGCGCTTCTGGTTCATCGGTCCGAGATGGACAATTCATTCTCTCAGATACTATTCTTCAATCGTGCCACGCATATACTGGGGTTGTTTCAATGCTAGAAATATTGTCGAAGAGATAGAAGTCGCGTTCAGGGAAGCTAAATTTTGGAGATCGCGATTTCTTCCGAACAGTCCGAAAAGCGTAGTACAAACTGGACACTATACGATTTTCACTTGGAACTTCCAGATTCATACCTTTAGAAGTTCCACCACTTTCATGCCCGAACAAAGTGCGGTAGGAAGTCGGTGACGGCTGGCAAATACGCACGAGTGAACGAAGTTTCTGGAGCATTGTCACGAAACCAAACAAAGGATATTATACGAAGCGCGCGGGAAGCGCTCGCGACTTCTCTCATGGTCTGAGATCAGGAGTCAATGCTTCAGATTCAAGAAAAGTATGCTTGTCGACGGTGTACTCGCACAGCATGGCATTACTAGCATTCAATTGGGCAGCACGTGAAAGCAAGGATTGTTTGCCATGCCAACCACCCGAATAGGAATAGAGTCAATATTGCCAAATAACCCCACGACAATCTTTCAATTCGGCGAAATGTTTGTTGACTCCCAACAAGTGAGACACTGAGTCTCCATTTTCTGGAGCTGTTGAGGGGTTCTTGCGTCTCTAACAGTGATTGTCGGTATACGCTCAGCGAGTTCGAGGAAAGAGAGCCGAGCGGCTGCTCTTGATTCAGCCGTCCAGACGACCCAGGTACTCCTTTTCAATAGCTTCTTTTGACGGACATTGTACCAATTATGCCACGCACTTAGGTCGTCCCTCGCTGATAATACTGATATGCAACAGTCCTCCTGCAATGGAATCACAGGCACGAGCGAGCGCCATTTCTGACGAACCGCCGCACCAACGTACAAAATCTTCCGTTCTCAAGTCCATTATACCTGGCAATTATAGACGCAAGCCATCTTCCAAGAGCAATGATCAGCCCTACCGGAATGATGATAGCGATGGCAAGGAAGATTACATGTATCGTGGCAATAAATCAGTCCTGCCACCAGACCATCCGCATACACGACAATACCTCAGAGAAGACAGCGGCAATAGAAATACCACCCTTGGGTCGCCCAAGAAGTCAATTGATACTCGGAAGGAGAAAGAGAAGACATCGAAGAAGCAAGTTGAGAAAGAGGAGGAGAACAAGATGAAGAAGTCGAAGTCCTCCACAAGCATATCCGCGATTCTTTCAAGGCCACGGTCTTCAAAAGGCGCCAAAGCTGAGGACACTCGTCGCCAAAAAGACAAGGAGAATCAGACACCACCAAGCTCTGCTGGAGTGGCACCACCGCCAATATGGGCACAGTTTGCAACCCAAGGCTTTGAAAAACCCTCTTATACTACAAAGATACCTCTCAACGATCAATTTGCCGTTGAGGAAGAAGTGGCATTGTATACACCTCAAGATTACTCGCCAACCAAGCGAAGGGACATCCATGGCTTTCAGCAGCCAGCTCTCTCCCAAAGAGCGGAATTGAGACCTCGGCCAAAATCAGAATGCATTGCATCTGGCCCGACTTCAACCTCTTTTGCCGAAACAATATCTGGTCTACGAAAACATGGCCGGAACAAGAGCCAAGTAGACATATCCAATCGCCCACAGCAGCCTGGACAGGCTACCGACGCGAGCGGGAAAGTATCTGCAGAGCATAAATTTTTGAGTGGAAGACCATCAAGGGAGGAGGATTGCAATGTGAGCAATGACTCTGCCGCCTCGGATTTGCCCATGTCAAGAGGCGGATCGCGTGTAATGGCGGCGGTGGCAGCCTTCAATGGCAAAGCAAAGGAATTGCCAAAGGAGCCATTCAAGGAGACGGAGACCGTCCATCTTGACCCCAAGGCCATTGAGAGTGCTTTCGAATCGCTCCTGGTTAGTCAGTAACTACGACGACCAATTCGTGGCTAATTACGTTTCTAGGAAGCTAGGAACGTCCCTCAGAACACGAGAGACAAGATGAGGTCGCTAGACACCAACATCAAGGCAGACTTCATCAGGAAGGATAAGTCCGGCTCAGGATCAGCGTCAAGTACAGAGGGTTTGTTATTACAATCTTCCAGGCCCAGCGCTGGGAAACGATCCCAGACTGATTACGCTGCTACGTATGATGCTGGTGAATTCGTAAACCCAACAGGCTCCACCGAGTCACCCAAAAAGCCACGACCACGGAGCCGGACATTCACGTTCAGTAAAAGTAGCCAATCTCCGTCCAAGAAGCAGAAGTCTGAACGTCCGGCCTCTCATCAAAGAACCAAATCGGGCGGCCTGACACCGTCAGCTTCTTCCACATCATTGGCATCTAATGGAGCCGCTCAAGGCTCTACATTCTCTAGTGCAGCCAACAAGCCTGCCTTGCCTGAAGATTACATTGAGTATCTGAGAAAGGTGCAAGCACCAGACTTGGTGGAGGTTGGCAAGATCCATAAATTGCGCCAGCTATTGAGAAACGAGACTGTTGGTTGGGTTGATACGTTCATTATGCAAGGTGGCATGACTGAGCTTGTGGGATTGTTGTATCGCATCATCAAAGTGGAATGGAGGTACGTCATCTCCATTGTGTATAAATTCAACCGCTGCTAAATTTCGACTTAGAGAGGAGCACGAGGACACTCTCCTTCACGAAACTCTCCTTTGCCTCAAAGCTACATCTACGACATCCTCAGCAATGCGCCAACTGTCAGATATTCAATCGGCTCTTTTCCCCGCCCTGCTTCAAATGCTCTTTGACGATGAAAAGAAAGGCCCTAGCGAGTACACGACCCGCAGCATCATCATCACTATCTTGTCTACCTACCTTGCCGACTCTACTTCGTCCGATCTAGCAAGCCGCGCGCGCCTTCTGCTCTCGTATTTACGCGATCCTTCCAAACCCGAAGAGTCCCGACCGCCAGGCTTCATTGCCTCTATATACCACTCTCGGCCTTACCGCGTCTGGCAAAGAGAAATAAATAACGTGACCAAGGAAGTCTTCTGGATATTCTTGCACCATTCAAACATCATTCCTTATCCAAAGATCTCTGAGACCTCCGATTCCTACGCCGCTCGACACTTCACTCGCGAACACCCTCCCGTTCCGGCAGCCCCATACATCGGCGGTGTAGAATGGGACGCGACAAACTATTTGACCGCTCACGTTGATCTTTTGAACGGCATCATCGCCTCCCTGCCCACCCGCGAGGAGCGCACCCAGCTCCGGCAAGAGCTCAAAGACAGCGGGTTTGAAAAAGTCCTCGGGGTCAGTTTGCGCACTTGCAAGGAGAAGTTCTACGGCTGCGTGCACGAAGCGTTGTCGACCTGGGTCGGCGCGGCGATGGAAGACGGGTGGCCGTACCAGGACGTCAGGCAGGGGCCGAAGCAGGACGACGTGAGGCGGGTGAGCCCGAAGAAGAGCCCGACGAAGAAGGATGCTGCGCCGAAGCTGGAGATGCCGAAGCTGGATCTGAGCGGGGGTGGGGATGGGGATGGTGGCGGGTGGCTTTGATACCGATATGAATTTTACGAATATCTCATGACCTTTTTTTTTTAGGGCATCGATTCACGACATTGTCTAAGCGGCTTTCGTAGAAAGTGTCTATTAGCAGCCGTCTATGCCGGTTGGTGTTTCCTAGGTGCCGCTATGGATAATGGTACCACGATTATCAATTGACCACTTGATGGACGCTTACCAGTCTCCCCATGTATTCCTTCTCACCACAAAAGACACTTGCACACCGGCTGGCATTTCGTCCCGTCTTCCGGACCAAATCCGGGTAGTGCCTCTCACGATACCCTGTTTCCAGTGAGGAGTCGTCCATGCACGCGTCCAATCGTGACGTCCCATGTCAGCTCCTAGCGCGCCTTTTGCCCTTCGCTACGGACGTCAGCAGGCTATGTGGGGGATGCTAGCTCCCTTCCCCGATCGCGAGCTGGGATCGACCGCGTGGGGGTGGCGTGCGGTGGTCGTGAGGTCGCGGGTGTGAGCCCTGGTCTCGAGGCATTCGTGCACGCTGAGATTCTTTTTGGCGCGGGTGGAGAGGAGGGATTGAGGGTGGTTCGAGACGGGTGCGCCGCCCGGGTCGAGTCTCGTGGTTCCCTATGTATTGCGTGACGGGGTGTTTAGAGTTTTTGGAAGGCCGAGGGGGGAATCGTAGACGGGGCGGCTGGGTTGCTGCGTCGTTGTGCGCGGTGACGGGGATGGGTTAGGCGACGGGGGGGAAGCAGGGGGGACGGTGAGTGCACGCTCTGGCAATTTGTCCATCTGCTGACTTGGCGAAGGGGGTTCGATGTGCCCCGGTGGCGTACGTTGTGTGCACTCGACCCGGGCAGATAGTCTTGCCGTCGACTCCACACGGAGAGGCCGTTGGGGACCAGATGGCGGTTGCAGATTGAGATCTTGGATCTCATCTCCGATGAATGCGTATCGATATCTCCGGGAACGAAGATACGGCACAACCGAGCACGATGCATGGGATCTTGCAGATTTTAGTATCTAGGCTTGATCGGTTGACAGTAGAGACCGGGGTAAAGGACGTCGGCTTATATTTCCTGGTTGCATATCAGCCACCGGACGTGGTCCCATATGCGGCAAGGAACGTGGCTTTCACATGGCACTCGGTGGCTAAACGATTGAGAGTGCCGGAGCTCGTGGCCAGTACTGATTCGTGATATCCGAGCCGGCGGCAAGACTCGGTGAAGCGGACCGTTGGCCATATGGCATTAATTTTAGCCCTGCCACGCGCTCTGCGACAACGAGGTTCCTGGTATCTGCAAGTCATTGGAGTCGGATGGTGGAGGCATCGTGGGTAGTGAGGTCACGCTAGCGATGGTCATGCTCGGTCATGCTCGGTCATGGGCCCCAGGACCTGGCCCCCACGTGGATGCCACGTTCCTTTTCCCTGGCAGCCACCTCGGTGAATGGAGGGAAAGGCAAGTATTGCCTGTAGAATTTCAAGATACCTAGTCGAATGATGGGACTTGCCGGCGATGGTAATGAATGCCCCAACCGGTTTTCATGATGGATTCGAGAGTGTGTGCCAGAAAGGTGTCTGACCGCATGCCTAATATCTCCCACTCGTGGATTGATTTTTACTGGCGCGTTGGGAAGACGCTGTGTGTACAAGGATGTTGGAAGATTCAGAGGAGGAGTGGTCAGGTCGAATGCCACAATGGTGCAGATGCATTGGAGCAGAGGTCATAATCTCCGAGATGCTGCACCTTCAGCAGTAGGCTTTTGTCGTAACCCGGTATTGCCATTTCAGCCAGCATGCCTTGTGCAGCTGTGCTTGAGACCGAAGTACCGCGGTGGCCGATTGGAATGTGATGGGAAGGACACGACCGATCTGAAATGGGGGAAAGCCTGGTGGAGTTGCATGTCGCGTGGAAGGCGAAGCTAAAATAGACGGAACCATGGTAAAGCTCGGGACAGGGCTGCGGGGCTGGCGGGAGAGATGCATAAGTGAAGAAATAAGAAATAGAAAGTGAAGGCGAGTTTGATCGAGCTGTGGTAATCCTCGGATTTGAGAATTGAGATGAGTGATGACAGGTTCGAAGCATTTGTTAGATTAGAAGCCAATAAGACAATTATGATCCATGATTATCCAAGAATTGCCATGGAGTTTCCACTGAAATCTGCGAGGACGAAATTCGAATCCTGTTTGGCAGGATCCTTGAAAAGCAATTTGGGCCGTCCCACAATTTTATCCTTCTTGCATGCTTGGCGGCCTTTGGAATGGGAACTCGTTTCCCCCGGACGTCAGCTCGGCCTAGGAAGGGGCAGTGGGTATTAGGATTGGAGATCTTGATGAGAGGTGTTCGGTCCCTCGACTGTTATGAATGGTGATTCTATGTCGCTGGTCCGAGCATGACGGGTGGATTTGATTCAATTATTTTGCCTCTTGCCAGTGGCCTTGGGGAATGATTTGCGACCAGGATAAGGGCGGGTCGATGCGCGGATTTTAGCGGCCGTGGGGAGCAGGGATCAAATCCATGGAATTGCTCTCCCTAGCTCGGTTACGAAGCGAGCTCTAAAGCCTCGGAAAACCCCTCATGCTCCTTTTCAGTCATAGTGTCGAGGGAAAAACACGGTCAGAAGACCGTGCCGTGCATCATGGACAGCGTCGGTCCAATCAACGTAAAGTACTTCATGCGTGGCAATGGACGCGCAAGAAACAGTGGTGAAAAAGTCAGATGATCCCGGCCGCCTACTGTCAAATGTGCATATGCACCGCTTCTCCCAGGTTTACGTTGAGCTGTCACCGTCAACAAAGTAAAGATCGACAAGAGCCTTGATTGTTCCCGCATCAGGCTCTTTGCTGGCAGCTCAACGTACCTCTTCGGGACGTCAGGGACTCAGGGCAGACCCTCCAACACCACATTATAGTTAACTTCCTACCCCCATGGGAAATTGCACTGCTTAATTTTACGGTTTGCTGCGAGCGGAGGATCCATCTGACTAAGTAGGCGTAAAGCCTACCACTGGAAGTGAGGCTACGCCTCTTTGGGTCGTCATCTTCAGCTACCTAACCCGGAGGACGCCCAAGTACAAAGTGTCTCAGGAAAAGGTGCTCTACCCAGAGATGGTGGACGGGCGCTATCACCTACCGCAATAATTCGAATCCGCGTAGAAGGCGTGAGAAAGAGACTAGAAAAGTCACATTCCGTAATCGTGCTGCGGGTGATGTGATAGCGACAGCGTAGCGCACGGAGCTGACCTGGTCACAACGATAACCAAAGGGCGGTTCAAGGTGTCTCAGCGCCAATGCGATTGGCAATATTTTAGGGCTCGTAGGGACTAGAAACAAAGCCAATCGTGGCTGATGTCGGTTGCGGAGTCATCGTCGACCTGGGGCCGTGGTTTTGCCAACGCAAGTCGTGGCCTCGGTTTAGGTGACGGTCGCCCAGGAGGAGCAGGACGTGACAGAGAGGAAATACGCGGAGTAAATCGTGTTTGAGTTGCACTCTTCGCTATGAACTTTCCAAAGATAGGTCCATCAGAAAGCCCGTTCGCTGCTGACCCTCGGACGTTCATGTAAGCCAAGCCTGTTTGAAAGCCGTTTTCGCATGCAACAAGCCGTCATGCATGGTCTCCAAAGACCAGCAATTTTAACCGTCTCAGAAGTAGTCGTGGACATGTTGAGACGACAAGGTCTTCCACATCGAGACACGACAAAAGCCATGTCAAGCCTCCCGGTTGTGCTTTCTCAACAAGTCCCCGCTATTGGAGTGGACGTCGGCAGTCATATAGATTGCCTAGGTAATTCTTGCTCGGTTGGAGGGTTAGCTCATGTGTCATGCACCCACGCGACAAGCTCGGTCGAAGCTAGGCTTAGTTGCAGACCGACCTGCGGCCATAATGCACATGCACCCCCGAGCGCGTGTAGGCATTTGACCTCCGTTCTGTTGCTAGGAGAAGCAAGCGCTGCTTTTCCAAAGCTTGTCAAAGGCTGAGAGACTGAGGATGGAGTTGTTTGGACAATTTCCAAATCTTGCCGACCAATCAGAAAGCGATAAAGTTTCACAATCATAGTGCCCGACTTTTACCAGGTTTGCTTTAGCGGACGCCAACCACCACTCAACAAGGCTATTCCAAGCAAGGTGTCTGCTGTTTGACTCCTTCGGACTCGCACTACCAATCTTCCCCTAAATCATAAAATGTCCAGGAATCATTCGACTCTTCGGCTCCACCAAGTTCCAGGATCCGCAGGCAGATATGGTTAGACGAGTAGTCTTATGATATGTAATATGACATAGGCAGTACAAGAGGATTCCGCGGTGACCAAGCTCTTTTCAACGTCCAATGCATCGCGTACTGCTTTGATAGCCTTTCAAGACTCTGCTTTGCCTCTACTCATCCTCCACATCCTTCCATTGTCAGGCGACTCTAAATCCATTATTGGCCGATCCCAACGTACACCCTTTCACCAACCTGACTGCCTCCTTACTCTCCGAGCTCACATAATTCCGGGAGAGAGAACGGGGCAAAGAAACAAGCTTGCGCGGCGTTTTGAGAGTCAACCGGGCAGTAACACGCTCAAAGCCTCTCGTGTCAAGACCCTCACGAATCAAAGCCAAGCCGAGACTGGAATCGACGCAGTCCCCAGAACATCTTCCATGCTTCGTCTGCCATAGGACGACTCCTATTCTCTGAAAGTCTCTTGACGCCCTGTGTGAGTTTGAGAGCTGGTTCAGTTTGAGAAGCTTGGTGGCCAGCCCAGCGTGATTGATTTCCATCTTGAAGAAGCTTCGATGTTCGGCGCCACCGTTGGAGGACTCCAACCCCACTGGGCTTGAACGGGAACAATCAAACTTCCTCTTGTTCCGGTGGAGAGCCGACTGGAGACCGTGGAAAAGTCAGAAAGCCACCACGTTGGGGAGACTCGTCAGCGAAGGCTTTTCCAGTCAGCCATAGTTCGATCGAGAGTCCGAAGAGGGAGGGTCGAGAGTTGAAACTTGGATTGTTGTTGCTGGTGGAGGAGAAGGTTCGACTTTGGCTTCTGATGTTTATCATTGCGAAGTGGGGAGCGAAAGTTAGAAGGTACGGGACCACCAGGACTAGCCTCAACGCGTCAAGGGTACCAAAGAATCTCTGCGAGCGAGGCCATTGCTAGAATCACCGCCGCGACTTGTTTCACGAATTCCTCAATTGCAGTTCTAACCATTCAAAGCTGCCTGACCAGCTCGTCTATCACTACCCTCAGGCTCGACCATCAACCACAAATCGCATTGTTTGATCCTTCATTTATCACTTCATCCCAAGTAGAAAGCGTGGCAGGAGTTTGAGAACGCGCAAGATTCTTGCCACTGATAGACCTCTGAGATCTCCTCACTAGGCCACAAGATCAAGCCTTGGTTCTCATTGAGCAAGGATCCGAAGATTGACTCGGTGGGCGTTTGCCTTTTGCTACCAGAGTCTGGCTTCGCCGCAACTGGTCCAATTACTGGGCTGACCTGTGTTTGGACACCTCCACCCAGCTGGAGAAAACGAGTAATCGACACCACAGTAGTCGATTCCTCGGTGCTCTTGATGGTTGCATCTTCAAGTTCTCTGGCACCTCAGCTGTCACCCAAATCCATTCATTCTCAGAACCGTAAAGGCTCGCATCTCTCGGTCGAATCGGCTCATTGATGAACGCCTCACACGTTGCGGAAGAATCCTCGCAACTTCTGAGGCTCACGAGGTACGGCGGTGCCTCTGCAGCCGACTGACTCACCTCAATTCACTGCCGGGAGCCTTACTGACGATGCGGATGCGTAGCAATGCATACACCCTGACTGTACGTCAGGCGCCAGAGCGGGCCAAGGCTTTCGCTGGGCCAAAGGAGAAAGGTGAGACCTTGCTGATACTCCTTGATTAGCAAGTTACTGACCACGTCTGCCTCTTCTGCAGACCGCAAGCCTGTTGACCCGCCACCCATCATACAATTACAGATTAGAGATCCCCAGGATCCAGCTCAGTATGGCATACGAAAGATGATGATTGTACCGTACAGAAGCTGACTCGAATAGGAACTACCTGCAAAGCCCATACTTTTTCATGTGTTGCAACCTTTGTGACGCCAACCTTGATCGTCCGGGGCAATTGGCCGCAGCTCATCAGGGCGAGGATCTCGACACAGCAACCCAGTCCGCTCTGGCAGGAACGTTAGTATCCTCACTTCATAGACTGAAGGACGTTGACAACACTGGTATGTGAAAGTCCAGCTTGAGATCTTACACCGATACTCAGACATTCTTAGATGGCGGCTTCTTTGTATTCCCAGATCTTTCCGTCAAGATTGAGGGTGATTTCCGCCTTCGATTCAGTCTCTTCGAGATGGGGAAGTAGGTTTGTCCATTTCCTTTGCAACGAAGCTAGGACTGATGTGAGTATTCCAGAACACGTGTTTCATACATAAAATCAATTACATCGTCTCCTTTCACTGGTCAGTATCTTTTCCAATCAAGTCCGATGACCAAGCTGACAAATGTTAGTATTCACGCCGCGGGCATTCCCTGGCATGTCTGAATCCACTTTTCTCTCACGCTCATTTGGGGATCAAGGGGTGAAGCTGAGGATTAGGAAAGAACCTCGAGTTTTGGGGTACATTCTCCGGCGTTCTTCTCTAAATGACTGTTCTAATGGCTCAGTAGTAAAAGGTCAGCGCCCTCGGATTTTCTGCCGGCAGACACCGCGCATGGGCACTCCCAGCAGACACCCGCTGAATATCGAAATATGGGGCTGCAGCCGCAACATGAACAAAGTGGAAGCTTCGGTCCTTCGGGATACAGAGAGCCAATACTTGGTTACGACGATCCGCCTCTCAAGCGGCAAAGAATGTCTATTGATTTGGCTAGAAGGACTGCATATGACCATGATCAACGGCTTTCTCAACGCTCTTACATACAGCAGCGGGATCCTTTCGGTCAATATGCCCCATCAACACCTAGTCGTGGATCATATTACGTTCAAGGTCCTCCAACCGGTCCTGGTCACATTGAACACCCTTTTAGCCACGGACGTACAAATTCATCTTCCAACTCTTCGCCTTTCTTGTCTCCACGAACGGAATATCCAGCGTACCAATTTCCAGCGTCCAATTCAATGTATCAGCCGCATTCCAGAGACTCTCCCCATCAGTACCCGCAGAGTCAGTATACCCCTACCCAAACGAGACCGATCCCACAGCTGGCACAACCTGTACCCCCTTACCGTCCGCTGCCTCCGTCTGTTCCGTCTCACCCAGAGCAAACCAGAGCGTACTCACGATCAATGGAGACGGACGAGCAGTCAATGGCGAGTCGAGGGTACGAGCAAAGCTACAACAATGCTCAGTATCCTCCCATAAACTACGACCGTCAAATTCAGCCTCTCGCTCGGACTCTTCCGGCGCCCTCGCAAGCTGTAATTAGTCTCCTTCCTCCTCTGCAATCCCTACCTTCTGCTCAGCCACGAAGGGATACCCTGCAGTCATATTCAAGCAGCGGGATGTCGAGTGTAGAAACCAGCACTCAAGTACCGTCATCGTTTCCGCCAGCCTCAGAAGCACAGAATTATCTACCACAGCCTTATCGGGGTCGGGAACATGGCTGAGGGCCTTGACACTTCAGGCGCATTGATATTCATTTGCTCTCAAACACGAACATCCTCTTCAATCGCCGTGATCGATACTACTGACTGGTAGAATTTGACGCCAACGCTTAATTCCATCCCTCTTTAGGGCTCTCCAAAGAGGCTCTTGCCAGATTAAGTCGCACCTGCGGATCGCTCCTGCTTCTCAAGAGCTCTTCTTCTAGCGTCGATAAACATCAGGCACTGTCTGTCTCACATCCCAACCCCAAATTCTCCCATTCATTCAATAACATTATAGTTTTCAACGCGTCAGATAGAGCTTTTCGAACGTTACAACTCTTAATCCCAGTACTGAACCACGTCTCTCGAACGCTCATCCCACCATGGCGCCCGTCTTGAGGGCATCTACTCCTGGTATTTTGGTCCCATAGATAGGAACAAAGTCCGAATGCTCACGTTCTATAGAGAAATGGGACCCAGGCTACAACTCAGAAACTTACTTGCGTAGTACCACAAAGAACGAAGACACCATGGACTGCCACCCTTGGGAGTCGCGCGGACGACGTCTCTTTCCCCAACGCCGCCCTTCAATCCCAAGTACTGCAAGCTGCAATGTGAATGCCATACCATGCTTTCCACCTTTCGAAGCAACGCCTTCACGGGATCACTCGCCTGTCGATTACCAAGAATACGATAGCGACACCAGCAGCCCAAGCTCCACTGACTCCATCGCCACGGTACAAGTCTGCATGTCTCCTACCCCTGACCGGCCATTTCCAGAGAAAGAGCCGAGGGTCGGGGAAGATGCCGGTGTTCGTACGCTATACCTGGCCGGATTGCTGCCTGGATATCGTTCATTCAAACGAGTGATTACTCCTCACAAGTCATCAAACAACGGTCTGGAGACAAGCTCTTCTGCGGCTTTGTACACCGATACGCCTGCTCGTGGCAACCTCCAGTGGAAGTCTATGGCACAGTTCCATGAATCCGGGCATCGCACGAGACCTAAGACCCTTTTACAGATACCGAATGGCGAGCGAACGACCCATGACGCAGACAAATCTCGAGATCCGCTTGTCCCAATAGTTGACACTGTCAAAGGTAATTCACCTCTTGCAATCATTCCACACCAGTTGAGCCAGTGGAACCATTCACCAGAAATCGTCGCCCACCCAAAGCTTTCACCTATCGAAGTCAAACAAGACGTGAGCCGAGAAGACGAAGTGCACGTCGTCGCTAAGGACCAGAGTCGTCCTGATGCCTCGGCACTCAAAATGGCTACCTGGGATTGTACAGTGAAATTATCCACCGTCGTTACCGTCGCTGGCAATGGAAGGCTGCATGTCCTCCATCTTGCTCTTTTGGCGGTCATCATGCCCATGGAGGAGCTCTACGCAGAGAAAGTCAGCCTCTGTTTCGTGGTCACTAATGCGCTTCGAAACGACCACAGGTGCAGCTTGGGGCCAGGTCAGTCCTCCTTGCTGTTCAAAGAAGACGTCTCCCAACCCGGCTTTTTCCCGCGCGAAGGGGTAGAGTTGATTATTGTACGCGACAGGCACGATTTTAAGCAGCCGCTCAGTCTATACTTCGCTTTCACATATCCATCGACTTGCGACTTTGTCGTAGCACCACTCCCTACTTTCCGACCCAAGGAAGGAAGATCACTCTCAGAGGTCGTTTTCATTGCGGAACCTCTGCCACCGTTGAGTGTGACGACGTTTGTAAGGGACCCGCTGAGCAGTTGGAAATTGTGTCATCATCCCGTCAGCCAAGTCACCTGCTACGAGCGAATTAATCTGCCTCGGCTCTACCCTGCGAGCTTTCAAGATGACATACAGATCAGAGTCTCGGAGCTCGACCCTGTTCGCTTTCAAGCGCTTGGAGAATCAACGCTTTCCAGTGTGGTATGGAAGCTCGACATCACGATTCATGAACCCTGTGAGGAACAGGTGGAGTGCCGAATGAGCTTCTTTCTTGAGGTCGGAGCGGCTACGGCCCTTGTTTCTTTGGACCCTCATGGTTGGGTGCCTCAATACTTCATCGTTGGTGGTCGCGTAGCGACCGAAAAGGTTGGAGAGTGCTGGGAGAACAAGAACGAGCACATAACAATATTCAAACAAGATTACGTTGGCCCTGGTCCAATCATGGTAGAGACTTACTGGCAAGGACCTCCAAAATATGACCCACATGATGGCTACAACTCTGAGAATCTTCCACTACCTAGGGTTACGGATCGCAAAGTGCTTGGAGGGAGACTGGCATGCCGAGCTGATGAAAGTAAGTACCTCCGGCAACGACTCCAGTTTACTCGTTAATGTGAGTTTAAGTCATTCTTCTGAACCATCTTGGAGAAAAGCTTCGCCCACATTGCCCTGTTGACGGGACTGATATCATACTTCCCATCATGGATGCAGATCACAGGATTATTCTTAATCGCGTTACCAAGACACGCCCACAAGAAATCCGCCGTCCACTTTCTGCCCAATCCCCTTTTCCACCTATCCCTGAGGATACCCAGCTTTCTGAACATAGCGTTTCCCCTTCGGACGCTGAAGTGAAGATGGATCAGGAGAGGGGCTTGATTCATGCTGCCAACCACGTGAAAGCCCCCCGAAAAACCCTAATGCACGCTTCATTACGGCTATTCCTCTTCCTGGTCCTCTTGATTCCGGCATGTCTGCCTTATGTCGAACAGATTCGCAAGGGAAGCAACCACAATGCAGGCATAAGTTGGAGGGACCAGGACCCTTCGATGATGAGACGGGATGCGGAAAGGCGCCAAGCGGTCGTCGACGTGGCGGGCTCGGACCCCTTGCAGCCTGCGGTTGTAGTGGCGGGTAAGGCTACTGAAGCCGCGAAATGCGAGGGATGGAGGGATTGGGTTGATTACGGTAGTGGATGGAAGGGATGTGTTCCATGAGTGGAGCGAAATGGGAGCGGAGTAGGCCGTTTGGCTGTATCAAAACGTAGCTCGTCTATCATTAGCAGTACACTGATATCCCGGCCGCGCCGGCTTGAAGATTGTGAATGAGAATGTGGGTACTTTTTGGACTCGGGCATAGGCCCCGGACGCGTCAAAGCGCGGTCCATGACATGAAACGACATGCCCGGCCCAGCAGCGCATTGATCCGGGCAGCTCTCCGTCTCATAATCTAAGGGTATCGTCTAAACGCACACAGCCGGTAGAAATGGGACCACAAAAACCACACCATTGTACCAGCGCCATTAGGAATTGAACCCAATACGATGAGAGATGATCAAGTACCCAGAAACACTCCGTGAAACACCGGTCGCACACTCCACCCACCCCACGTATCCAAGCGCACCCATCCTCCGCCTCCCGTTCCGTCCATCCCGACCCCCCCCCCCCTAATTTACCAACAGAACCCCTCCGCGTGCACGTACACCCCTTGCGCCCCACTCCCCTTGTGCACGGCCCGCTCGTCGCTCATGGTCGCGACGGCCGTCCGGACCGTGGCGATCAGTCCCAGGGGTCCGCAGACCGCGACGCCGGTCTCGCCGTCGGCGCGGTCGAGGGCGCGCCAGAGGAGGTCGGGGATGGGGGGGCGGCCGGAGGTGAGGGTTGCGAGGGAGGAGAGGGGGGGTGGGGTGGTGGTGGTCTGCTTTTTTCGGGCGGTGCAGCAGGGGGGGTTGGGGGGTGGGATTGCGGTTGTGGTGGTGGTGGGGGCGGGTTTTTCGTCGGGGTCTGAGGGGGTGGTGGAGGCTTGGGTGCGTTCGTCGGCGGGGGCGGGGGCGTCGGGTGGGGGGAGGGAGTTGCGGACGCAGCAGCAGGGGCCGAGGGATTTGTCGCATTGGCAGCCCGGCGCCTTGGCCGCGTCGGACGGTTCGGTGAACGCCGCGTCGCAGGTGACGAAGATGGTGATCGCGACGTCCACGCCGGACGCGCGGAGCTGGGCGACGGCGCGGGACAGCTCGTCGGCGACCCACGCGGTCCAGGAGGCGTTTTTGACGACCCAGACGAACTCCACGCGGCGGACGGGCAGGCGCCGGGACGAGGCGCGGTGGGCGATGTCGAGGAGTTGGGGGAGGATGAACGTGACGCCGGTGGAGCCGGCGATCAGGATGACGGTGTCGAAGGCGGCGAAGTCGGCGTGGGAGCCGCCGTATGGGCCGTCGATGAGGGCCGCGTGCGTTTGCGGGGGCGCTATGGCGTCCTGTTGCGTTTTTGGTAGGAGGGTGGCGGTGGGGGGATTCGCGGCTGTCAGGAGACGGTTGGTGAATCCTTTGCGGCCCCGCAGGATGAATACGAGGTCTGTGTTGTGGGAAGAGGGCACTGACGCGATGGTGGCGGGGTGGGACTGGATGAGACCCAGGTGTGGAATCTTGAGGAAGACGTGGGCACCGGGTTTCCAGTCCTTCAAGTGCTTGACCGGGACACGAATCTTGGTTACGCCGCCTTCAAAGGCTGTCAAGGTGGCGCGGCCAGGGCGGATGTTGTTGTGTGCAAAGCGCAAAGTTCGAATCAGGCGATCCACGGCATACAATGCGATCGGAATATATATATAGACGCGGGAGTAGAGTGCGGTGGGTGGCAGATGGATCATTACGGCAACGATGAATCCGAAGAAGGTGATCAGGTGCTGGATCACAAAGAACTCGTAGGAGAAGTTCCGGAATGGCGCCAAAGTGCTGAGGTTGAGCCAAAGCAGTATGGCATAGGCGGCGATGCCAGTCGGTGGGCAGGTATCCGTGGACCATTCCATCCGTACTAGACCGTAAAGGGACCATCCGTAGTTCTGGTATCCCAGATGCAGTGTCGCGAGAAGGAGCAGAACGCGCGACACCCATCGATGAAGTACGTTGAGTCGCTCGTACGAGACACCGGTCACGAGGCCAATGAGGTTGTTCTTGCCGGCAAGAAGGATCAAGAGGGGTACTTGAGCGACGGCCAGCCACGCTGCTCGGATGCCTAGCGCTTGGTAATGTTGCGCCCCTGGCACATCGTTGTTGATGAACTCGAGAGCAAGGACGAAGCCGAGGTAGGTCAGAAGAAGACTGATGGTGCCAAAGGGTGGAATCTTGACCCAGAAAGCTCTTCTGGTTGGGGTCAGCTGAACATAGGATACCTCGCGGACTATGGCGGTGATGGTTGCCACGGATTTCGTGAAGACATTCCTCGGTCTCGCCGGTTGGGCTCTGTTGGCAGCTGCAGCACGGAGTCTCGCAGAACGTTAGCATTTCCTTCCGCTCCGGGTCACCGAGCAATAGGCGCACCTCAATCGGAGAGTTGTTCTCTGGATGATGTTGAAGATGGCCGCAATGCCAACGACCACGACGACACCATACCAAAAGTATCTTGCAAACGCATTCCCGGAGATTTGCAATTCGCTGTCATCGAGAATCTCGCCTAAAAAATCCATGGCTTGGGTACCGTTTGAAAGGTCAAGGCCGGATGCATTCAACGCAGAGGACGACTGGTCGCCCAGGGCGGGCATGGACATTGATGTATCCATTTGATGATGGGGCGAGGAATGTCAAGAGTGTTTAGTGTCTCCGATCGGTACCTGGGTGGAATGTTTGAAGTCACATGAGCGCATGGCAGAGGAGAAAGGATGCCGTCGAGAACATTGACACTGGGGAATGGGGTTCAGGTGATGAATAGTGCGAGTCATTGATTGATGCAGAAAAGGCCGGGCAGAACATGGGCGCAGCAAATGTAAGAAAATGGGATAGGTAAGGTAGGTAGGTATTAGTATATAATATTGTCAGATCCCACGTTGTCCACAGTCCACCGCGGCCTTCCTCCATGATGCTCTTGTGGTGATACATAGCCTACTTCATTCATTTATCTAGGTAACATGTGACCGAAAAAAGGCAAAACGGCGAGCTGTCATCCTTGCGCAGTCTCGGGGACCGGTTCGGGGACAGGTTGAGAAGGTTGAGAAGGTTGAGAACAAAGGCTCGGTCACGGGGAAATGGTCCTTAGCGCGACTCTAGACATTTTAGCGCGGCAAAAACTTGCTCAATCTTTCTCTCAGCTCTCATCCTTCTCAGATTCCTTCTAACAATAACACTGACAGCCGCTGAATGATCGATGTTGTATCTTACCAATGGAATCGGATAATAATCTCCTTTGAGAACAAAGAGCCCGTCATCTTCTAATCTTTCCCCTTTCCAATCCGGTACGAGTAAAGGATCAGGATCGGGATCAAAGACCGAGACCGTTGCTTACTTTTCCGCCCCGTCTCCTCTTTCGCTTCTTCTATATGTCTCCAAAAAATAACATCTGAACGTTTCATTTCCATCTACCTAAGGAAACAGCTTCTTTCTTGCGCCCGATTGACAACGTCTCTTTCTCCTCCCACATTCCTTCCTCACTATAAGCCTCGTCACCATCTCAGAATCGCATAGTGTGGTCCAACATTACACGCTCCTCGAGTGGTATGCGATTTGCGTAGTGGATATGTCGTCATCCATTTCAAATTCCACCATGACCTCGATGTCGACCATGATGGTCACTCTCTTCGCGTCGACAAGCACCCCGCTTTACTCGGTCAAATGGACACCCTCAACCACGGGCCAGTACGCGGGCACTTGTATCTTCATCATTATCCTCGCCGCCATTTTTCGTAGTCTGTTTTCTTATAGGGCAATGCAGGAGCATAGATGGCGAGACGTGGAGCTCAAGCGTCGGCAAGTCATAGTCCCTGGCAAGGAGGACCGGGACGAGAACGGAGCCAGACTCGCGGAGAAGGATATCGGAGCCGGCAGCAGAAAAGGGAGGCGAGGCAGGCCATGGAGGATCAGTACGGATGTGCCCAGAGCATTTCTCGATACAGTGATCGCTGGTGTCGGATATCTGCTGTCAGTCGTTGCGCACCCGAATGGAAGATTTGCATACTGACCTCGAGGCAGCATGTTGGCGGTCATGACAATGAACGTCGGCTACTTTCTTTCCGTCCTCGGTGGCACATTCCTGGGCAGCCTGATGTTTGGACGTTACGCAGTCCACTTTGCACCATAGTGGCCTCTACAGCAGACTTGCGTCCAGGAGACAAGAGATTGCATCTCTAGCCACCTGGCATTGACTGCGAAAGTCAGACCGCTGTGGCATTAGTGTCTAAAAGTCGTTCCACCGGACGTTACAACAAAAGGGTGGAGGGTTAGAAGGTAGACTTAGCTATGTGAAGACCATAAGGTAGGGACAGACACGATGATACCTCGGTAATGTCTGCTGGTTTGCTAGTCTTTGCGAAATGGCTTTGACTTTATGTTGCACGAGTACTTCTGGCACAGTACGATGAGCACAGTGTATGATAGCAAATGATACCCAGTAACATGCAGCAAGTCTACCGTAAGCTGGTCACACCAGCGTCTACGACACGCAATCTGATGATTGTCGACGCGCGTTGGACTTTTTGTCACAGCCCCTCGAGCCAAGCCACGGCCGAGTCGGATGTGGCGAATTTTGCTGACTACGCCGAGCGCTAGCGTTGCCAAGAAATTCCGCCCGACAGCAGAGCTTCTCTACAACGTCATTCCTACTGCGACAGAAGACGTTGCACGACACCTTCGCACATTTTCCCTATCGTCTCCGAACGCATTCCACCTTCGTACATCTTTCGAAGGTTCATCTGCTTCTTTGAGCTGCTTACAGAAGCCTACCTGGCCCTCCTCTTTGGCCTGCAGTCATCACGCGGCTAGCACCTCTGCTGGGCTTTTTGTACATCAAATAGCCCGTTCAGGGGATTCACGGCTGCCAACAACTTCTGTGCCATTGGAGCAACTTCTAGGCCTCTGGCCAAACCGTGACCTACAACGCGACTATGTCGAAGGTTGTTCGAAGTGTAAAGAATGTTACCAAGGGCTATTCTCATGTCCAAGTCAAGGTTCGAAATGGTATGCGCCACCCAGGAGCCAAACACAGTACAGCCACTAATCGTTTGATCTCAGCGACGAGCAACGATCCATGGGGACCTACGGGCACAGAGATGAGCGAGATTGCTCAGATGACCTTCAATGGGTACAGTCACCTTCTTCTTCCTCTCCTACAATATTAAGCCTGGGTAGGTCGAACGACTTCTACGAAATAATGGATATGCTCGACAAGCGGATGAACGACAAAGGCAAAAACTGGCGCCATGTTCTCAAGTCGCTGAAGGTGCTAGATTATTGTCTCCACGAAGGATCAGAACTAGTCGTCACGTGGGCTCGTAAGAATGTTTACATTATAAAGACTTTGAGGGAATTTCAATACGTTGATGATGACGGCAAAGACGTTGGGCAAAACGGTGAGCGGAGATACCCGTTGCGCCTCTACCCAGAGCTGATGAAGATTAGTACGGATCTCTGCAAAAGAACTTACATCGTTAGTCTTGGACGAGGAGCGCCTACGGACCGAGCGATCTGATCGAAAAACGTGGAAGTCACGAGTCACTGGGATTGAAGAGTTCGGACCTCAAGGCTCGGGGTATGGGGGTGGTAACGGTGGTGATCTCTCAACACCCCCACGTCGTAGACCCGAACGGCGCAGGCAGAACGCTACCGACGAGGAAGATGCGGAGTACAAGCTAGCGATTGAAGCCAGCAAGTACGAGGCAGAGGAGGACAAGAAACGAAGGAATACAGCTGCAGAGCCTCCGCAAGACGACGACCTAGCAAAAGCAATAAAGCTTAGCAAAGAAGAGGAGGAGTTGCGTAGGCGTGAGTTGGAAGAGAGCAATGCTGCGTCACTATTTGATGATACGCCCGCACCCAGCAGTCAACAGCCACAGTACACGGGCTTCAATCAGGGCTATCAGCAGCAGGGCGCGGTAGACTGGTTTGGCAATCCCGTGGACCAGCAACCGCAACAGCCACAATCTACAGGCTATCTCAACAATGCATACACACAGCCTATCGCCTTCCAGAACCAGCAGACTGGCTTCCAGAACGGGTTTCAACCTCAACAGACAGGGTTTGACCAATCACAGTTCCAGCAGCAGCAGCCGAATTACATGCAGCCGCAATCAACAATCCAGCCACAGCAGACTGCTTTTGACAGCTTGAACAACCCGTACGCTCAGCAACAGAACGGGCTTGGCAACCAGTTCCAGCAACCGCAGCTGCAACAAACCAGCTCGCCCGGACCTCAAGCGGGTAGTCACAATCCTTGGGCTACGAACCAGACACAATATGATACATTGAAGCCTATGCCCACTGGATCGAATAATCCTTTCGCGTCGGCTCGTCCGCAGGCTCAACAGCAGCAGACCGGCCCACCATCCTTGAGTTCTCTTGCAGAGCAAAGAACCGCAACAAATTTCAATAATCAGTCTTCCTTCAACCCCATTGCCAACTACCAAGCGCCTCAGCAGACCGCCACACCACACAAACCACAAAACCCGCAGCATGAGCGTCTCAACGCTCTATTGTCGTCAGGCGAAGGCATGGATACCTTTGGTAACACCGGCGAGATGCGTATTCCATCCCAGCACACGGCGCCAGGTACCTTCGTCAACAGCTCCGGACAAGGTCTCAGCAAACTGCACGCATCCCAAACAGGGAACAACCCATTCTTTAGTCAACAATTTACCGGTGGTCCTCAAATCCAGGGTGGATACGGAGCACAACAACAGCAAAACCGCATGGCACCAGCGCAGACGGGACCAGCAGGCATCAATGGTTTTGGGGGAAGCCCATTTGGACAGACCAACAATAATGCCTTTGGAGCTCAGCAATCGCATCAAGGTCAGCATCAGGGAGGAAGTTTGATTGACCTGTAAGCGAAATCTTGGAACGAGCAGGCAGAAGTATGGCAGCATAAGCATAGCGGAGTTTTCTGTGTGGCATTTTTGTGCAAACTCAGATTTTGATACCACTGCGTCGGCGATGCTCTCTTTCGGCTCTCGGCTGATAGAGATTTCTGTTTCTCCGCGGCATGCTATTCGAACGGTATATCCTTTGCTAATTCTTCCATCGTGGTGGTGGACTCTAAAGTACTTTATGTTTCCCAATCCATTCTAGAGTCCAAAGTACCTCGTATGAGTTTACGTTCTCTAATTCACTCTAGACCCCAAAGTATTTCATGTTCTCTCTCATTCGCCCATCCTGTTCCCTTTTTACTACTTCTTCTTCTCCCTCTCCCTCAAGGCTGCACTACACTACGCTTGCTATTCACTTCTTGCTCGTGCTTCAGCGTCGGGTCTTCTATACCGATTAGTGCATATCAATCACAGCACAGCGCTTCACCCCTGGCCAAATTGGCCGAAACAAGCGGCCCCACGCCTGATTCATTGGGATTAGTAGGCAAGTCAGGCTCTGAGCCTCGCAACTGCCCATCGTTTAAAAACGGCAAAGATTCTTTCAAATTGAGCATCTCTACTTTCGCAGGCCTTGTCCCCTCACTCAAAATGACTCACCTCAGCAAAACCCTATAGAAATACAAGTCTCTTTTCCCCCCTTCTTATCCATCTTTTCTGAATACCCGACGCGATCCACCCTCATCTAATATTCTTGCTTAGGCGACCGGGCGGTTGGGTGATGAGCGATGATGGCGAGGATCACTGGCTGTATGAGGACGAGATCGACGACGATGACAGCGACACCCTTTTTGGAGGGCAAAAAGCAAAGGGGCGGAGAGATGTTGTTTGCAAAGGAAAGAACGGGGGGAATTACAGGAGCCGGGCCCGTACAGAATGCCAGACGGGACGGAAACGTGCCCTGGTTGGGACCGGGGGATCGCGCATCCGACGCGGCGGCGAAAGCTGCAACGAGAGCTCCGAAATCGACCGCGAGGGCATCGACCGGAGGAAGGGCGCCACAAAGGCCGCGTGCCGGAACAGCGGCAAGACAACCCATCCCAGGGAAGACCCCCCGGGAATCCACGGGGGGTAAAGGAGCTGGTAAAGGTAAACGTAAAGGAGAAACTCTCGCAGGCCATGTCCTCGTCCCCCCACCGCTCCCCCAAACCTCAAACCCATCGGCGATCCACGTCTCCCAACAAATCCCGACCTCCGCGCCACGCTACCTACCCGTCTCGAAAAACGTCCTCGCCACACGCATCCTCTCCGCCCCAACATGTCAAGCTCGATCCGCGCTCTCCGTCGGAGCGTGCTTTGGGAATCGAGAAGGGGATGCGAGGAAGACACGGTGCGGGTCGGTGGGTGAGGATCACCGGCGTGCGGTTCTGGAGGGGAGGAGGGGGGCTGGGGGTTTTTGCGCGGCGTTTGACCAGGGGGTTTGAGGGGCGCTGTGTTTTCGATCTATGGTTTACGAGGAGGGTCGGAGAATCCGGTGGAGGAGTCTGTGGTGTTTGGATGCGTGGTCGGTGGAGGGGGATGGGATTGGGGGTGGCATTGGGATTGTTATGTATTGGCATATTGTAACTACATGTCAGATGGGGACGGGGATCCATACCGCTTCCACGGCGTACTTTGCCCGGTGCCGGGAAGACGTTTCTGTTCGGTTTCGAGGGGAGAACAGTCACCGCATAGCGAGGAAGAGGAAAGGAAGCAGAGGGGGAAGATTGATATTGTGAGATACTACTGTGCTCGGTGTCGCGGCCGGTAACTCGCTGCTCGGCTCGCAAGTATCCAACCGCCGTGATAGAAACGGCCTCTCCTAATCCCTCGGGCCCAGAAAGAGCGTGACGCGCTGAGCCTCAGGGCGCGGGGCTCGAACGTCCATCGTTTGGCGCTGACGCTTTAGGGACACGGTGATCTTGCGATTGTGAAAGACTGCCTGACGGAAGGCGCGCGGCGCAGCCCCGGCGATGCGTCAGAGCGTGCAGGGCGCCCGCTGCCGTTCCTCCGAACATCTCGCTCCACCCCCGTCCGATCCTCGTCCGCAGTAAGAGCATCGTCCGGGCTTCTTGCGCGAGGACCATTCGCACCTGCCGTCGGGGTGGTCCATGAGGTACTTGACATGCTTCTGTTCCCGGACGTCGTGCGCGAATTCGGCCACTTTGCGATTCGTCCGGCCTGGGTCCATGACGAGAGCGTCCTCGATCAGGTCGGTCGTGTAGCGGTTCAAATATCGCCCCGGCGTAATGATGGCCTTGTCCAGTCCTCGGAAGCTCAGCAAGGTCCTCACGACGCCGTATCTCGGCTCCCAGACGTAGGCGGCCCGTTCTGGATCGAGCCCGTCGCCGTTGTCGATTCGAAGGGTCCATTCCTTGAAGCTGACTTTTAGGTTCCGGAGTTTGTGCTGTGCTTGGAGCAAGAGGAAGACGGAGTACCAGAGCGTTTCGAAACGCGTTCCGAAGTGGTCCATGACGCCCTCTTCGAGGGAGACTTTGAGGCTTTTGATCTTGGAGATGTTGGACCCAATGCGCTTGAGCCACCACAGCGAGACTTTGGCGCGTCGGAGTTTAAAAACGTTCTCGCCGTAGAGAATCGTGGTGGCTTCGTCGACGAGTTTTTTATTGCCCGCAAATGCCGCGGGGATCGTGACGAAGTTCTCTTTATGTGACTCTCTCTCTGGGACTTCAAGAGCGCCGAAATTCCAGTATGGTTGGATCTGGTCATTGGTGACAAGAACAAAACGGAGAATGTTCTGAATAACATTGTCTGGACAGCTAAGAAGGCCGGAAGGCTTGATTTTGACCTTTACATCGCCGGAGCTTTCGACCGGATTGTTTCGAAGGTCGTCGGTGTTAGACGTCTCGTTGGGCCCTCTTGCTGGTTCATTTTCGTGGTCCGCGGTAGTAGATGTTTTGATAGGCTCCTCTGCTGTATCCATCTTATGATCTTCAATAGTGATTATCTTGTCTGAGCACGACATAGAATCGGCATCAGGGGCCGTGATGGTATTGGCAGTGGGGTCCGTACCGCCAAAATGTATCCCATCCGAGTCCTTGAGCTTTGATTCAGTTGATTCAGCCGTGCCCGTCGCCTGCTCCTCGACAGTCTTGGATTCCATGTCTACGTCACTCATGCCGAACTCTGACTCTCTCTCAAGGCGACTAGACGAAGAAGAAGTAAATTTCCATCGTACAGTACGTGAGACATCTGCAGCCTTACCTCACCATCTCAGCGTTCCACCACCCAGGATTTCCTTTTGCTTCTGCTCGCTCGCAGCTGTGGGCAAACCTGGCGGCGTTAAAAGGCCGGGGCTGTCTTCCGTACTGTTGGACTGCACTGCTCTTGCGGATTTTGGGGTTGTGCTTGCCATCGCAATATTCTCCTTTAAGTAGCATCGTGAGAAGTGTTAAGGCTTTTCGGGACGCGACCTGTATAAGGAAGGAGCTGCAAGTGGCGAGTCGGGAGGAGCGATGTGGGCACCAAACTCGAGTGAGTGTTGGAACTGGAGCTGAAGCTGATTTGTGATGATGATGATGATGGGGGGATTTTCGAGTCGCAATATTATGGTGTTGTGACGTGAGAACATGTGCTAAAACTATATGCAATAACACACAAACCCTTTTCGCTATGCATGTGCGCTCTGTCCTAAGGGACTACATAAATGAAATGCCAAAGCTAGTACGCCCACTCGCCACGGTATACTTCCCACTATTCGACCGACTCACCCGGTCCAAACACCCTCCCCACTCTGGGTGCGATGGGTCTGACACTAATGTCTCGGTCAATGCACGCTGAAAACCGATCAACTAGGCATCATCGCCTTAAAGGCCACCACTGCGATCATCCTCGACGATGTCTAGCAGTGTGAGCACGAAAACCCCGGGTCTGGGGATCGAGCAAACGCAGCTGGCTTGAACAATTGTGAACTGAAATGGTCCTTCACCCGCGTCGTGTACTATTCGATCATGGATACGCATCTCCCCACCTACAGGTTTTGGAGTCAGTATTTCTCTTTAACAACAAGGAACCTTGACTTGCTAGATCTGTTGCAAGCGTAGGAGAAAAGTTATCCACGGTCGCGACGTGTATGGCAATTCAAAGAGCAGTATCGAACAGGAGTGACTGCCTCAATAAGGTCCACTTACATATCAGCTTCCTCCTCCACGGCATCATCAATCGTCGCCACTCTCTTTCCTTCCTCCTTCTCCTTCCTCTTCCTCTCTGACCGCGTGACGAGCCTACTCGGCGTCATCGGTGTCAGCGGTGTACGTGGCATGTACGGACTGTACGGTGTCATCGGCACGCCAGTCATTGGCGTACGGAGACTTTGAACGTTTGGCGCTTTGCGCTCGAGAACCGTAGCTTTGATCATGGATGGAGGACGATCGGAGTTGTAATTGCTTGGGTGCTGGTTACGCAAAGGGAGAGGAGCACTGCGAAGAGGATGGTGTTGGACACTGGAGCTCGAGCCGGGCCCAGAATTAACAAGAGCTTGAGTGCGAAGTGCAAGAGGAGCAGGGGTACGCTTCGTCTTGGACCTATCGCTGTTCCTGCTTTGCATTTCTGGTCGACTGTGTGTCTCCGGTATTGTTTGGATCGCTGGAATTGCGGGAATAGAGGTTCGTGGTGTTCGAATAGAAGGTATGGAAGGTATAAAGGATTCATGAAATTGCGTGCTCATCGGGCTCAACCGTGAAGCGTCCATCACATTTTCCCGAGGTTGACATGCTTTCCGCTGAGGTGGTGTGGGTGGTGGAGGACCTGGGTCATCATAGACCCTAGGAGTGAGTGGTTCTGCTTCGCCGTACCTGGCGTTGTAGCTTGGAACAAGGTCCGGAGAGCCCATTGGAGGGGAGATGGGAAGGTTGCGAATGCCACGTTTCTTGCTGAAGCTGCCCAGTGACGAGCGTGATGAATTGCGGCTGTGGCACGAAAGAGGCTTAGGTCTGGAAGAGGCGCGAGGTGACTTTGTTGCGGTTCGAGAAGGGGATACAGTGTCTGAGCGAGGTGGAGGTTCTGATGGCTGCTGTGTAGAGCGAAGGTGTTGCAGTTCTGGTGGGCTTTGTGGTCGCTGTTCATCCGGCAAATAGGAGACTGATGCGGACTTCTTCTCATCGTGCTCCATCACCGCAGCGTACAATCGCTCCATCTCTTTCTGATTCCTTTCTTTATCGTCTTCAACCACGCTTTCGTCAAACGTTACAACGCTGCTCACGACAGACGGTTGCTTCCTATGACCTTTGGCTATCGAGCCCCATCCATCACTGTCTCTAGCGCTTCTGCTCTGCGGGCTTGGCCAGTTGTTCTTCATATCAATCGTGCTGTTGGGGCTTGGTCCATAGAGGTTATTATTCGAAGGAGATATTGGAGAGGGGTCGAAGATTTTGGGGACGTCATGCTTGACAGGCTGCATCATTTCCATCGAGAGGGTTCCTCGCGAAGCCTGGGCTGCACGACGAAGACGGCGCCCGACAAATAGAATAGCAGAGCCGATGACCAGGACAGAGAAGACGTATGCGCCGATTATGGAGGCAATCTGTGCTGGAAGATACGAAAGATCCCTGAGAGAGTGATCATCGAGTGGTGGACCTTTCCCTGGTGGAGGTGCCGGCGCCTCCCAGATGCTGACGTGCCAGATGTCCGTTGGTGAAGCCGTGGTTGCGGTGATGAACAGAGCTTGGAGAAGTGGTAGGTATGAGACATTGAGAAGGGAGATGGAAGACATTGTGAGATTGTCCTCTGATCAACGCATCTCCGCACGAAGTGAAGAGAAGGATCATGCAGACACTTCCGAAACAGACATGAGTGGCAGTCTTCCCCTCGTTGGCTTATACCTGACTGGGAGGAGGCTAATGGTGGGATGTGATTGGTCCGAGGGTTCTGTGATGGCCTGCATCTAAGCGCTGGCACAGAAACTGCCTAAACCAAGTACAGTCTAGACAGTGAAACTACAAGAAATAGCTTCTCTGAAATGGCACCACTCCATGACCTTTCAACATCTCTTACTCTTCATGCCTACAGTTTCTGAAGGGGACGTAGCAGACTAAAGTTGAATGTTAGGTATCCAGCGTGCGACAATCACGTCTCTTGGGGCGGTGATAGCGCATTGGCCGGGACAGTAAGCCAAAAGCATCTTGAGATTACATATGAAGTCTTTCATAGGCTCCAATTTCTTGATCATGTTGGGTTGTCTTCAATTTCCGTCTGTAGCCAAAGGTAAGTCGCGCTTAAATTCTCGCTTTCTCTTTGTCCACCATTCACATGCTATCACAGAGTCTGCTCTATTTCTTCTCTGCTAAGCGCTGCTTGTGATCCCTGTGATAGACATTAGCCTTGCCCGTCTTCACATGATGAGATCCGCTTCTTTACTCTGTGTTTCACACCAGACGATGGCTGGTTGTCGGGGCATAGTTGTATCCTTGTCTTTATATGTGCACAAATTGTGATTGAGCCTACAGAGTTGTGCGGATCGCAAAGGGTCGTGCTTACTTGTCACCACAGTTCCATGACATCCTACCGAGTCTTTTCAGCCAGCACAGATCGAGCCAAGCATTCTTTGAGAGCATTGGGCTGTTCTAGCTAGACAAAGAGATTTATGAGACACCAGTTTTAGATAGAGCCCTTTTGCGAGCTTTTGGCAGTCCAAAGGCTTCATCTCATTATGCCGTTTACCCACAAATTCAATCAAAGTGTCATCTATCTCCTTAGGATGTAACGCACTCAAGAAAGGTACTCATCTTTCACAATGGCAAGTCTAGCCTTCGGCGAGTTTACGAACGTCTTCATCTACTGTTCCGCATTCGTAACCGAGTAGACCACATCGCTTGTACCATAGGTCGTGTGGATGGGGCATTCTGGATGATGACATCGATATCAGTATTACCTAATTGAGAAGGTGAATTGAGTCGTGCAACATACTCACAGAGTAGACGCTCCCAGGACATGTCTCGGACCCAACATTCGATCCCGAAGAGAAAAGATAGACACTGGGGTTATCGAAACCGTAATTGCCTCCTCCAACCAACGTTACCGCACTCTTGTCAGTACCCGATCATAGTCAGGAAACGAGTACTAAACCCTCTGTTCCTGTCTCAGTCTATTCCAGACTTGGTGTTCTCATGTTATCATGAACGGCCACGCGAACAGCTGTATACGTGTATATGCGATTGGGCTGTCTCGATGCCAGGGGCCTGAACAGTCTTATTCCCCTTATCCAGCGCTGAGGCATTGCCCTGCCTGTGCGGCATGGACTTGAGGTCATGCGGTAGCTATATGCGGGCGTAGGCGAGCGGGACAAAAGGATCTTATGGGGCTGGACGAGATAACATTTGGATGAAGAGCACTATGCCGGTGAAGCATGAGTGTATATGCTACTCGCCATGGACACGGATCTCCTGCTACTGACAGAAACGAGAAACTCTGTGGAATATCGATTATGAGACCCACCAACCCACAATCCCACCGTGGCGACTACACTAACCACTTCTGAAACCACTTAACGGCGTCGTCCTCGGCCACCATCCCTTGCCGGACCTCTTCCTCGACGCCCAGGTCCCCTCGAACCGCAAAGCCATGCTTCGCCCCCTCGACAACAGTAATGACAAACTTGCCTTTCTCACTCTGATCGAGCTGCTTTTCCTTTCCCGCAAAGATTCCTTCAATCTGTCTCACCTTATCCATACCCAAGACGAAGTCCTCACTCCCCTGGCATATACGCAACGGCAGTGTGACCTTCTCGATTTCAGTCGGGAGGCTAAGATTCGACGGATGGGCGACAAAAGCACAGTCAATCAGGCTCTTGCCATCGCCTGTGGAGTATGCAGCGGGGTCGCAGAGTAGCACTGCGAACTTGCCGCCCCAACAGAAGCCTGCCACGCCGATACGATCATCTGTGGAAGCGCGAAGGCTGGTGAGGAAGGAGACTATACGAGGCATGGCTACTCCGGGACGATTGGCGTAGAGGTAAGGGGCGAAGTAGTACACTGTGCGCAAGCCGGAAGACCTTTCCGAACATCAATCGAATAGCTCGTTGTACGGGGCAGATAACCTTACAGTCTGCTTATGAAACCGGCTTTTGAGTCTAACATTGTATTCATACTTCCCAAGAGGCTATGCTCCAGGACGTGTCCTAATCCGATACCTACTCATCAGCCGCTGACCCACCTCTCTGCCCCCCTTACCCTGCCCCACTATTGTTTCGAGGGCAATGACCATGGAGGAGTTCCACGTACCGTTCATGAAATCAGGGAGGTATACGGTCACGCCTGCCCGCTTTGCGTATGCATCGGCCAGTATCCGTGAATTATTGAGATTCCAACCAAACGCATCCGGTATGATGACTACTGTTCCTTTGCTAGGTGCATTGCCCGGGGGACCGGTGACATAGGCTGGAAGACCATGCAGAGTCTCGACACGGCCAGCCGGTGTGCCTTCGTGGAGATGACCGGAAGCGCAATCACTACAGGCCATGGCGCAAGTGAAAGCGGCTTAGACCCTATCTCAAGGCGCAGGAGCGATGTCCACCTAGGAACCGTACACTTGATGACGGACGTGCAAGAGATATTATGATAGCTGGGGAGCAAAAAAGATCAAGTCTTGGGGAAGGGGGAAGCCACTAAATACCTATTTGCGAGGGAGAAGAAGTCTACTTTAATGGTACGCATTTCACGTATAGTTATCGTAAAAAGTACGAGGATCTCGCAACTTGTACTCTTCGAGGTCTCGCTGAATCCCGCGGGATCTTCGCCAGCCCCACGGCCCCGCCGCTAACTAACGCGATTTGATGAAGAAATCACAGTCAGCGGGCGCTGATCCTCTTCGTATGATTTCTACCCGTCGGCAGAAGCAATGTTCATGTAGATATCAGCTCTGCTTCGGTTATCTATAGATCTCTAAAACGGACAAACATCAGACATCCTTGAGTAAACAAGCTGTTTGTAACTTTGCCTTGCTCGGCCGAGAGACGTGCGCGGCCGCCGAAATGTAGACAACCGCGCTTCCCAGCCAAAATATCGTCATCTGCAGGGTTGCTGGGGGGAACACATGGAGCTATACATGTGCGGCTTCAACGCGCATCATCAACTCGACCATGACCAAGACCGTCATAGCAATGACGTTACACTGATGAAGAAAGTCTTGAGGTCGCCTCGCCTGAATGTGCGCTGTGCACTTTGGAGCTGCACGGTTATTCAAAGCGACGGGACGCTTCTGCATCAAGGCTACCGCCCGTCGGGACTTGATCCCATACTAATAGACGGTCCACCATCAAGAACCATCAAGAGCATTTTCGGAGATACGAGCGGCGTGCTCGGTGCCCTAGCTACAGATGGATGTGTCTATCTCTACCACGACGGCCCCCATGACAGAAGTGGCGCGGAGTTCAGGGAGCATCGATTCCCCGAAGACAGCTTCATTGTTCAGCAAGGCTTGACGATTGAGCATCTTGCAATAGCTGATAACGGCGAGGTCTGTATCTGCACAAGTCCGTCCGTCCCATATCGATGCATCCTACCTATTGACTTTGATCAGACGGCGCATCCCGAAAGAGGCGATCCAGTGAGGACACGCCCTCACTGTCAGGAAAGATATCGCACTTTCTTTGCTCTCCACCTAGAGCCAAGACAGAGATCCAACTATTCTCATCGTTCCAGAGCTTCCTGTCCTGCGAGCCTGCAACAGCCACTCATTTCATTCAAGCACCTTTGCTCTCTTTACTTGCTTCAGCTACGAGCTTTACCGCCTTGACTGCAACGAAAGAGGTCTTGACATTCGGATCCGCCTTGCATCCTCAGAGCCTTGGGCGGGATCCAACGGTATCCGACTCTGCGGACTCACCCTGCGCGATTCCCTTCTTGGGCGGTATCCCAATCGCCAAGATTTCTGCTGGTGGCTGGATTGGCGCCGCCGTGTCTGAGGACCGGGATCTGTACATTTGGGGCGGACGTGCTGGCGCGGAGAGGAGAATGCACGCGTTACCGAAACCCTCAGATGACGAGCCAGTCCGGTTAGTGGATGTTGACGGTGGCGTAGACATTGTGGATGTCGGCGTGGGATCTGGACACGTTGTCGCGCTGACGGCAGAGGGCAAGGCCTGGGCTGCGGGGGATGGACAATGTGGGCAGCTTGGCACCGGGGGAAGAAGGTTTGAAGAAGATTGGGTAAGGGTTAGGGGCGAGTGGGAGGGGAAAGGGAGGGTGGTTGGCGTGGGCTGTGGGGTCTGGTGTAGTTGGATAGTAGTCGATACCCGGACAACGGATACATCAGAGCCGTGAGCGGCAGAAACATCAACTCTCCAAAACAGTGCAATCCGTTCCAATCGCAGGACAACGTTCGCCGCCCGCCCGCAGCTCTCCCAAACAGCGAGAGAGCTCTCATGCCACGAATCCACGCCATGTCTCCTCAGGCACAGTGCGTGGCTCCAAGAGCCCCGGAAAATACCTATTCCTCATCTTGCATCCCCCGCAACCGAGCCCGCGATTCCTTTCCCTCACCTCTCGGCACTCGACGTCCCCCCTTGCCTTGCCTTGCCTACAGCCCTCAAACCCAGTTGGCCGCCCGTCCAGTCACGCTTGTAGGTCTTCGTTGCGTGATTGGTCGAGGGGTGATATTTACCTCCTGGGTACTTCAGACATCCGCAAATCCATATCTGCCTCTCTTGGGGGGGTTTTTTTTGTGACTTTGGCTCGCTTTTCCGATTTGCTTCTGATTGTATTTGCACGATTGGGTAGATCGTGCTTTTCGACAAATGACCAATAGACGATTCTGCTTGGTTCTCGGATTGAATTGCGACAGTGCATATGATGAGAAGTGACTGCATACCATGGATACTTTCATATTCGGATACTCGTTTCTCTAGATGATGGCTCCTCGTAGCGAATGAACTTTTGTTGTGTGTGCTAGGGATGATTCTCTCGAGATAAATATACCAGAGTCCCCTCCCAATACCAGCTCCTCTACGGAGGTCGACACCGAAAACCCTGCACCTACCAAGAAAAGGGTCCAATGGAGGGCTGAGTGTCTTAGCATTTTTGGCGGGTGCAGGACTTTTGCTGTCAATCTCTGTACGCCTATCCATTTTGAGAACTCCAAAGGCGAAGTACACTTCGTGGGTTCCAGTCGAGGACCGAATCGGCGAGGTGCTGGAGCATTAGCTCTGGACGGTCTCTTTTAAACCACGCCATGGGTTTCAGGACCGGGTACGGTGTACACAATGTCGGCTGCCGACCGTCCCTATTATACCCCGATATGTGTGGGCTGTCATGCACCCTTGCTCACTCTTCAAATGCTTCCCCCGTATCGATATCAATAATTTTAATCTCATTGGGGCCCCGCCCATTGGCAAGTACCGCCTCCTTGACCTCTACCACCCTCCGCCTCCTGATCTCTTTCAACAGCGCCAGCATTTCAACCCTCAGCGCTTGACCTTCCTTCCGCGACAGCGACGGGCCTTTATCGCCGAGGAACAGATTGTCAGGAACCCACTTGGCGAGAATTTCAACCCTTAGAGTCTTCTTAGTCACCAGGCCCTCCTCGATTTCTTCCTCGGCGAGTAGTCGCAATATATCAAGGAATACTTTCCCCATATGCGTCAAGAAAGCGCCATCCTTGCTCGTGTCACACATCGAAGTCGCTCCGACGATCAGCTCGATGTGAGCTAAGCGGCGCAAAACATGCGGATATATTGGCCCCGGGCCTGGAAGCGGTGGGAGATGGCAGCGGCAGTCTTGGTATCTTTCTGGGCGCGGAGTTATGTGGGTGACGATTCTCCTCGGGCGATCATCATATTCGCCGTCTACTAAGACAGCTGTATGAATAATGGTATCATCGCATCGAAATAGCGGTAAAATAGGGCGTCTGTGGTTAGAGTAGTATCTGCCGTCACACCCTCCTGAGAATGGTCTTGCAAGGTCAAGTTGGAGGGTGTTCTTTTTGTACAAGTAAGAAATCGCTTCTGCGTAGATTTGTTTGTTGGAGCGAAGAATGGAAGGGTGGAGGTCGAAGACTGCTTCGCGGCCTTTGCCACTATCGTAGAGTATGAGTGGTTGGGAGCGCTTCGAGGACAGCAGTTCGGAGTAGATGATGTTGCGGAGCTCTATTGGCAGAGTAAGGAGGGTGGGTGTCTGCAAGTTAGTGGCCATTTCTGTCCTTCGTTTCTGTGAATGGATTCTTCAGGCAGTGGGAAACGATACGCTCAACTAAGTACTTGCAGTATCTTGCTGGGCAAAAAGGTACCGCGACACTGCCACTTGGCTGTGAGCCTGTGAAAGAGGTCTGTGGTGGCTGTGCAGGTTTTTCGTTGTAGATTTGATTGGGATCTCCGGGTAGGAAACGTGAATTGTCAATGTATCTACAACAGTACGCTTTTCCATGTTCCTCAACGCATGCAAGCTCCGGGAACAACAGGCCTAGATCCTACGATTCGCAGGGTGAAATGGGTATTCAAGAAACAATATGCCTCAGATTCCACGACAGCAAAGCGAGAATCCTTCATGGGGGTTTACAGCATCTGGTTCAAGGACTTGCGGACATCACCTGATCACAAGACGCTATCGCAGATGGATGGCGAGTTCTGGATGATGAAGCAAATGCAATATGAGCCCGAGCGTGGTGATACGATTAAGTGAGGAAATATTCCCTGAGATTTGGTGAATGAGTTGAAACAGGATTCGTGGTTTGTGGAAGTGCTACTGCCCGACATTGATAGCTGTTCCACAGAGACAGCAGCGAGAAGGGCGACACTTCAGGCCATATCGAGTTCTTTGAACGAAGGCAGTGTGAATCAATGATTTGCCTGTCGGTCGCGTGGTATCACTCCTATTAGCGCCTATATCGAGGAACTCTGGGCCTTACTTCCACCGTCAAAAGACATCCAGCTTCACCTCTCTCTCTCGCGCACATGACAGATGCTGGTAAGATATGAGAAGAAAGACGTGTGTGACCATTGCGATTGTACATCCCCTACTTGAATTTGCTATAGACGACCAGGATTATGAGAAGAACAAGCACAGTGATGATTGCCACCGTTATAATCCGATTTGTAGCCATCCTGCACCCAGGTCAGTTCGCGATCCAAACACTCCATGTAGGGTGAAAGGGATGAAATACCTACGCGCCATCCCCCTAAGTGTCTTCACACTACGATCCACATACCCCTCACTCTCCAACATCGTCGCCCTTGTATGTTGGATCGTCTCTCTCTGCAACTGCAAATCTGCCAGCGTCCCCCTTCCAATCTCTTCCGTCTCATTCGCAACCCTCTGACTATCCCTCAGCCGTTGACTGCTCCTGTCCAACCTATCCGTTCCCCCCAGCAGTTGCTGGCGCTGCTCGAGCTGGTCGTCTTTTGTTGGGTTATCGGAGTAGCGAGAGCCGAAGAGAGCAGAGCGATCATCGGCGAGGGTTTTGAGCTTGCGTTTCGCGGCGTCGATGTCCGTTTCGAAGTTGCGGAAGCGGGGGTTTATACGCGAGCGGGTTGCGGAGGGGATGTTTTGTTTCTCGATACGCATCATGTCTAGCTGGGGAGGGGGGTAATCAGCATACCCAGGACTGGGCTTGCCTGCATAGATTTGCGGAAAGGTCATACCAATTCATTGGCTTCTTCGAGCGAGCGCTCCGCTAGCCGTACTGCTGATTTCCTGGGTTCGCCAGATAATTCTGTTATTTGATCGAGCTTCTGGCTGAGGTCTGCTTGTACGAGTTTCAGTTCGGCCTCATAGTTGCTGAAGAGTTCTGAGCCAGCGTCCGTATCCAGTGGGTTCGCCATGGTGTAAGGGGTGAATGCTGGCTGCCTGCAAAGCGGCACTGGGCGGCTTTAATTGTAAACCAAGTTGGAGAGGATTTAGTTGAGAGAGTCACAGTATGTATCAAGCTATCTTGAAGTCAGATGACGAGTTGTCAGTCGCTGGGGCAGAGCTGATGGCGACTCGTCAATGAAAGGTAGGAGCTAGGCGTTTTGTTAATCCGGCCACCGATATGGCAGTCATCACTTGAACCGAGCGACACGAATACGACAATGGATATATTTCACGCTTGACAGCATCATAATGGACACCATAGAAAAGATACCGGGCTTCACCGTTTCTCAAAGCTGTGAGAAACCTGTTGTAAAATGCGTGACTGATAAGAGAAAATTAGCATCTTCGTCCCCTTTCACTCATTTCATCCCGAGGCCTCTCGCACCTCGTTTGCGTTGCTGAGCATATTCATCTATAGTAGACTATGCAAGAGAAGAAGAAAGTTGCCATCATTGGCAGCGGCTGCTCTGGTATTGCTGCAACATGGGCTCTCAAAAGGACTCATCATGATGTTCATCTCTATGAGGCGAAGGATAGACTAGGGGGCCATACCAACACAGTCCCTTTTAGACACGAGGGTAATACTGTGAACGTCGATACTGGCTTCATCGTTATGAACAGCGCTACCTACCGTTAGTCCGTGGTCTCAACGTGTGTCCTACCTTGACTCACGCTTGCAGCGAATTTTATTGCCTTTCTGAAAGAGGTCAGAATACCCACTTCGCCGACCGACATGACCTTTGGGGTTTCTCGCGATCAAGGACTGTTCGAGTGGTCTGGGACGTCTCTATCTGCTGTGTTCGCTCAGAAATTGAACTTCTTCAAGCCTCGGATGTGGCAGATGATCTTTGACATTGTTCGATTCAATCAGTTCGCGCTGGATCTGCTTTCCGAGGAAGATGAGAGCGAGATCGACATAAGTGGAGCGAATGGGTCAGCCCAACACGTTGGGAAGCCTGCACGGCAACAGAGTATTGGAGAGTACTTGGACCAAGAAGGATATTCAGAGGCCTTTCGTAACGATTACCTGATACCAATGACTGCTTCTGTCTGGAGCACAAGCCCAGACAGAGCTTCGTTAGAGTTTCCGGCCATCACCCTCATTCGCTTCATGTGGAATCACCATCTCCTTACCACAGTGGCTGCTCGCCCAACATGGATGACGATAATGGGCGGCTCGAAGCAGTATATTGACGCTGTAATGCATGACTATCCTGAGGATCATGTTCATCTTGGTACAGGAATCCAGTCGTTGACTATCCTAAAGAACGAACAGCTAGCTATCCATCGCACTGATGGGAAGCAAGAGATCTTCGACCATGTCATTCTCGCAACGCATGGCGATCAAGCAATGGAGATCATCCGCAACGTAGCCACACCTCAAGAAACAGAGATCATGTCGGCGTTCAAGACCAGTAAAAACACAGCAGTACTCCATTCAGACCGATCGGTATGTATCAAGCTCACCAGCTCCCGTGGAATAAATACTGACATACCGAAGCTCATGCCAAGGCGATACGTTGCCTGGTCCTCTTGGAATTATATCACTACTTCCCCGTCTCCCAACACTGCTCCATCCATCTGCCTGACTTACTGGATGAACCTACTCCAGCACATTCCCTCCCTCTATGGAATGGTCCTTGTGACTCTTAACCCTCTTCATCCGCCCAAGTCTGCACAGGGTAGTTGGACGTATCACCATCCATTGTACAATGCGGCCGCCATACGCTCGCAGAAACTTCTGCCACGCATACAGAACACGAGGGGCATCAGCTATGCGGGCGCGTGGACTAAGTACGGGTTCCATGAAGATGGATTTTCGAGCGGGCTCAAGGTCGCCGTAGAGCATCTGGGGGCGAAGCTGCCGTTCGAGTTCGTGGATTCGACTTTTTCGAGAGGAAGGAGACCGGTGCTTGGTTGGATGGATCACGCTGTACGGGGTTTTATACACATGATAGGTTTAATGGTTGTCCTGGTAGGACAGGTGTTAGTTTTGTTGCCTCGAGGGGGTACGAAAGTTGTTGGGGCTAAGAAAGCGCAATAACAAGCTCCTTTTCTACCCATTGTAAGGATATCATTTTCAATGTTTTGTCCACATAAACTCAGAGCTTAACCGCCGAGCCTGCTTTGGCGTACGGCAACAGAAGCATGATCACTGCAGATATGATGGAAAGGTTCACAACAGCAGACTAAGTCACCTACTCACAACCACAAACATAACAAGTGAAAACAGACCAAGTTTACAACCAATCAACCACCCTCAGAGCCTAGAACGGTCCGCCCATTGACTTTCAACACTTTTCTTTGCCCACCACCCACATCACACCTTTCAACTGCTACCAGACCATGCATAGGGCAACATGAGAGCCATGGCCTGGCAGCTAGTCTGCTTGCTACTCGCGCTTTACGTCTACTCAATAGTGGCTTTCGTGCTCACGTAGCTCCTGCATCTTACCGCCAGATTAGCCAGAGACCGGAGTCCGTTCTTGTCTATTACTGCGACTGGAATGGTCCGAGAAGCCCCAGCTACTCCGCTTTCTGCGATGGCTGCTGGGCATCTGGGTCGCGGCTCTCGCGTCGCCCTTGCTCTTGGTCAACAAGATGGCTAAGTTCGTCGTACCATCTCTCATGTTGCTGCTAATGGAATGGACCGGAGACTCTTGTACAAGGGGAACGGATGGGGACAAGTCCTCTCGGAGACTTTGAGTATGTTCACGTGAGACGCACGACACCCGAAATCGACACCAGCTACACAGAGCGGCTACTTCTCTCCACGGGCAAAAGCCCCGAACGCTCGATACCTCTCTTCTCGACGGAACCCCTTCCTCGCCGCTTGCGACTGCCCGTCGCATTCGTTCAACGCTGCCGTCGAATGTACAACGAAGCGGCCTACGATCTCTGCAGCAAAAGGCTTTTCATTTCACGGACGCCAAAGCGCTCGTATCTGGGATCAGAAGCCTCGCTCCTGCCATCAAATGCGATATTTGTGATGGTAGGATCGAAATGCCAAACGCCTTCTTCAACGGCTCCGGCGTCACAGCCAGCAGTCTCGCCCGCGACGTTGTTCAAGACCGACCTTTTGCCAGAATGGGCTCGTCGTCTCCCAAGGTGATGCATTCCGCGATCGGAGTGTTGCCGGACGAAGGCAGTATGGAAATTGGGCGGCCTTCTTTGACGAAGCTATGGCGCGCTCTGATATTGGAATCTCGACTGTCGTCTTTCGGCTCGGACTTCCCGAGGGAGACATGCGGAGATGGATTTCGTTGGTCTCTCCTGGACCGAATGAAGATCAGTATTCGAAGCAAGGAGGTCCGTGGAGATGGGGACGTTATGACAGTCTCGCTTGGTGTTCACTCTGCAGTGAAGAAGGAAGGCGAGTACATTGGCAACTCGAGACAAGGATTTCTGACACTGTGCAAGTACAATGAGATTAGCGATACTGTGCGGCCTCTCATTCGCAGGACAGAGTGAACGTTTCTTGACCATTCTGCTCCAAAGTGATTGTGAGCGAGGCTACTGCTAAGATAATTTTCTTATCCAAGGTAATCATCTAATAGCCTTGAACCATCTTCGGCATATACGGCTCCTCCAAATACTTCGCGTCGTCATCGCTCAACTCGAATTTGACCGCTTCGACCGCCTGGTCGATCCTCTCCTTGCTACCGAGTCCTACAATAGGGTTGACGCCCTCTTGCTTGATCGACCACGCGATAGCCACCAATGCCATACCCACACCTCTCTTCTTCGCAACCTCTTCCAGCCGGTCGACAATGTTTTTATCAATTTCTGTCTCTTTGCTTCGGATGAGGGATTTGAGGAAATTGTCGGTTTCTTCACGCTTGGTGGAGCGATCGCCCCAAGGTCGGGTGAGGACGCCGCGGGCGACGGGAGACCAGGGGATGCAGCCTACGCCCGAGGCGCGGCAGTAGGGGAGCATCTCTCGCTCTTCTTCGCGGTACAGGAGATTGTGGTAGTTTTGCATGGAGATGAATTTGTGCCTGGACAGATGTCAGCTACAATCAACCCATAGGCCATTGGCATCTCACCATCCGTTGACTTCAGCAATATTTTGCAACGTTTGGAACTCCCACGTGGCCATCGAGCTGGCTCCTATATACCTTACTTTCCCGCTCTCTACCACATCGTTCAATGCCTTCATGATCTCCTTCTTCGGTGTGTCCCTATCCAGTCTGTGGATTTGAAGAACATCGATATACGTGCCTAACCTCTTCACACTTGCGTCCACAGCATCGAAGATATGCTTGCGGCTTAGACCAACTTGGTTGACCATTTCGTTGTCGTTTTTCGACATGGCTGCAATTCGAGGTTGGCTACCGGACTGGTCAACGCCTTGGCTGGTCAGTACTGAGGTCATGAAGATCCAGCAGGTTAATGGATGGATTGGTACCGAAATAGCATTTTGACAGAATGACCACTTTCTGACGGGGGATATTATATTTCTGCAGAGCTTTGCCTATGATCTCTTCGGATCTGCCATTGGAATAGACGTCGGCCTTGACGCAGATCAGCGAATGGATGAAGAGAGAAAGATGCCAATGGTATGAGGTATACTACTCACGGTATCCCACGTATTCAGCCCGACTTTATAAGCATGCTCGAGCAAAGGGAGTGACTTTTCCTCGTCGAGAACCCATTCCTGCCACTCAGGCGAGCCATAGGACATGGCCCCAAGGATGACTTTCGATATCTTGAGACCCGAATCTCCTAACCTGAGAAGATTGTCAGCGCCGCAAGATCCATACCAATCGATCAAAACATTCTGCTTGCCGTGTGTACTCCATTGTGGATGCGAATCGCTGAGCGTTGTGCTGTGATAGAGGAAGGATTTGCTTGCCAGTCAATGCTGTAAAGACAAACTTCGAGGGGCGTATTGCGTGAAAGAAATTCATATACGAAGATTTGAAGTGCGGATGCTGGGCAAATAAGTATTCGGTTGTGAATTGCAACATTTTGACATCATCGTGGACATTAGCTGCTAATCTCCGGATTTCAACTGCCGATGTCCCGGACCGGCGTTATCTCCGCTGTCAACCAAATAATGCTCAAGGATCCTGCAAGGCGCTGCAAGTCCGTTGGCAATGGGATCCATGAGGGTCATGCTCGAGTGTTCCTTTGTATTGTGAAGCCTGTTCCCCAATTCAGAAGGCGCCTCTAAACTGGTCCAGTATACCTCTTTCTAACGTTCTCCTTCTCGCCTCGCCCTCACTCCTGCCATCAGCGCCAGTGCCACTCCCTTCTCCTTCCAATCTTCTCCTCAACCTCTCAAACCCTTGGCCAGTATTTGCTTTCTTCTCTCCAACCATCCACCCCGGCACCCTCCACCTACCCCAAGCGCCGGGTCCCCATTCGCCCCTCCAGGCCACTCCAACCATCCAGCCCACACTCGCCGCTATCGCGGAACCTGGGAACGAAGATAGGGCAAGCTGGCCAGCGAGCAAGTAGACGAGGAATTTATCGCTGAGGACTGGTCCTTGGTCTTCACTTGCGCCAGAGGACGTAGCGGGGGACTTGGAGGTGACGATACGATACTTGTAGACTGTGGGTATTGCAGCGTGATATTGAGCGAGAAGGGCAAATATGAGGGGGGTGGGACCTGCGGGGAGGTGGTTTACGGCGCCGAATGTGAGGGGACGAAGCATGGTCGTGACGATGGGAGGGAGGAATAAGGTCGGTAGGAGAACGCTGAAGAGGAAGGACTGCAAAAGGGTGTGTCAGTACAGCCACGATCGTAGTAGAATGTAGAGATGAATGTGTACGGCAAACTTTCGAGAGCCCCACAAGCGCTCAATGATGCGGAGGTGGTAAAGTGACATGGCAGCGAACAGGAGTTCCGTGGAATTGTTGTAGCAGCTCTAAGCAATGGCAAAGTCAGTCTCGGTCTGTTCCCCCTCATTTGCTACCTTTCTATAGAGAAAGATAAATGGGGGTCCTTGAGAGGAGCGAGACTTACCTGCCAGATCAGCAGCCTCCACGCCTGCATATACTGCCACAAGTGCGGTACGACCTGGATGTAGAAGAGGTATTTGGTGTCTGTGATACTGACGAGTATCGAGGAAGCAATGACGCCGAAGAAGAGACATTGGGAGACGGGGGCCGCTGTGAAGCCTGAGGCGATCATGGCGGTTGATGGATAGGGACTTTGAGGACTGTCGGGTTGGAGGTGTCAAGGTGAAGGTAGGAATGGCTTTGTCATATCCATAAGTATGGAGCAGAGGATATTAGCAGGCTTTGCCTATTTCCTGATCATTGCAAGGTGTTCATCATGGCAAAGGACAACTACTCACTAGCTTAGAGAGGGACAGAAGATCAAGCTAGCCAGTTTTAATCGTGGTGCATGGCCCTAACCCTATCCCATATCCTGGTAAGGGTCTTCGTTTCAGCCTTATCAAGCAAAACAAAGACCCACGTACCAGGATATGGGATAATCTGTGTTTTAGCCACCAAGCCAAAATGACATCCATGGTGTGGCGATTACTCTCGGTTCTCTTATGTGGTTTCTGTAGAAATCTTCCTATAGAAAGTTGTATCTAAGGACAGGAATATACTACAATCTGGGAGGTTTTGGACTATTCTGCTTCCATACCAGAGGGGATTTTGGGGTTTCCTTCCGGCGGTTCTGCACCAGGGTCGGCGTTTTCAGAATTAATATAGACGTATGATTTGGGCCAGGCCAGTGCTACCGTAGGAGGTTTTTCTATCCGAGGACAGCACATGTGGGGTGGCGACGCCTTGCTAAGGAGACTTGAATAGAATTGCTTGGGTAAGGCGATAAAGGGCCCCTATCCAGACTAGTGTCTTTTCGTAGAGCTACTTACCTCATTAGTATGAGATAAAAGAGTCGACAGCATGAAGAGAAAGTCACGGCTGCTAGTCACTGCAGAAGGACAGAGACTGTGGTGAGCTCATCGCTTTCTGTGCTGAACTACCTGCACTCCAAAGCTACCTATCAACCTTGAGGCCTATCCATGAGGCGATGACGGTCTTGTAGACGTTGAGGCAACTGGACTGGAGACAGCGATCCGTACAGCGTCGTCATCGACGTTTGCCCCATGCTGATGCAGAAGCTGAGAACTCTGAGATGGCAATGGCGGGCAGCTATTCCGGCGAGCTTTGCAAGCTTGGTTGCGGCTTCTCGGAGCGAATGTCTCTTCAATGCTTCGAGGTGTCCTTTCGATGCAGCCTTGATGAGGTCTCGTGTGGATGGCATTCCCCAGAGCTGTAGTGGTGTGTAGGAAACAAGCAGTTATAGAGGCAAGGAGATTGGCTATATAATACCAAAAGCCCAAGAACAACATGAGAAGACGAGTAGAGGAATATGACAGAACCTTGTATAGTTTAGCAATGGATTGTCTTATCTTTTAGCAAAGGACTATTTTATCTCCTGGTATCTAAGAGATACTTCTTTGTTGCTTCCGTGTAGCACTAAGTCCTTGCGCTGAGGAGCGAACCGAGGCTCGCGAATGCGGAAACGACAACTTAAACATAGTACGCATTGTTGCTCGTATCCAGGGGAATTTCAATGAAGCTGACTATTAGTTGTACCTCGGCTCTTATGAAACGGAGACGGGAAGATGCAATCCTCCGCTCTTCTCTCAAGGTTTCTGGTCCCTCGACAAAAATGGCTGTCAATGTTTGTAGATATTGTGACCTGATGGCCTTTTGTAATTTGCCCGTTCCGCGATCTCCACTCGAACCATCAGACAGCTCTGGTGTGCTGCTCAGGCTACGACGGAAACTGCGAGAATTCTACCTTCGGCGACCCAACCCAACACGACTCATCCTCAATGGCATCTGCTTTAGCAGATTTCGTCCTCATTGGGCCCCGAACCTTCCTCTACACTCCTCCAAAGGCGACGCCTGGACAGCTCATCGTACTCTGCACCTGGCTGGGCGCTGCACACAAACATATCGCGAAGTATACAGCTTTGTACCGTTCCATTGCCCCAAACGCTCGTATGCTCCTGATCGAAAGCTCGGTCGGTATCCTTACAAGCGCGTTTGTTCGCCGACAACGAGTAACAATGTTCGCACCTGCCGCGTCCGCCGTACTGGACACACTGGCTGAATGCAAGCATCGCACTCTACCTGGTCCAAAAGACTCTGCAAACGGAGGCCTCGACGACGAGAATAAAAATCTCCAGGTCCCGCGATCTACGCCTTCATCCAGTCACGCGCAGCCCAAAGTACTATTACACATCTTCTCAAACGGCGGTATGAATTCAGCAACCCATCTTTTGCACGTTCTGCGCTCACGCGTGGATGGACCTCTGGCGCTGAGAGGCATGGTTTTCGACAGCTGCCCGGGTAAGGGCACGTCGTATTGGCAGACGTTCGATGCGATAGTGCTTGCCTTTCCCAAGAACGTTGTCTGGCGCTTCTTGGGCGCTTTGGCAGTCCATTGTGTTTTGATCTTCTTGGCCGTGTACGTAGCTTGTGGGAATGAAAACCCGGCGACTTTTTGGCGCAGGACGCTGTTGGAGGAGAACCGTCCAGCCCGTGGGGTATGTTACCTGTATTCAACAGAGGACCGTATGATCGCGTGGACAGACATCGAGCAGCACGCGGAGGAAGCAAGGAGGAAAGGATGGAGGGTCAAGGAGATCCTGTTCGATGGGAGTGGTCACTGTGCGCACTTGGCCAAAGATAGAGGAAGGTACACTGCGGCAGTTAACAGCGTTTGGGTGGGTGATTGAGGCGGCTCGGCGATAGTGAAGTCTTGGCACTGTACTTTTAGACCTTGGGGCACGCGGCGATGGAATACTAAGTATGGCTTCCCTCATCCCTTGAGAAGTCATCAGCAACCAACAGGTCAGACCTCGGCTTGAATGAGCATCAGGACGTCCATAGTGATATACTGCAGCGTGATTTTGGTGATGTACTGGTAAGCTAGCAAGTGTAAATCCATCAAGCTACAAGACAAATCGCCAAAGTTAAAAATTTCGTAGTCTTAGATCTCATTGTTCCGACATCTGAGTTGCGTTGAAAACCCCGAACCAAGCATTGAATATATACAGACGCGCCCTCGTTGGGGGCATCATTCATGAGGTTAGGAACACTACCGGCAGCAAGGTGTGGCTGGTAGGGGAACGCTGCCCACTGCAGGTTGGCGATGGACTACTATTCTAATAGCTGATTCGGCTTTTGGTGATTATATGCATGGACATATGTAATAGTGAGTGTTCTACTTCAAGGGTTGTGTGGGTCTCGAGCTCGAACAGGTCGATTGATGACGGCTGTCTAACAGTGGGCCACACAGGCTCGATGAACAGGTATGAAACGATGCCAAAAGAATATCGTTTGGATTTTGACAGACCTTTCCTTGCAGTCCCACGAATTCCAACAGCGGAGCCAATGCGGACTATATCAAAGTTGTCAAACCACCACGAGCGATTGCACGCAAACATGCGTATCCCATGCGCGTTTCGGATTGCGTAAGAATCCTCACACACTCTCTTGAAGACGAAATCCATCCATCGCACCCATCACTAAACCCTTCATTGTCCCATTCCAAACTCTACCCCCCAAACCTTCGCTTCCTCATCAATGTCAATCTACTCATCGCGTTTCCTGCTCTGCTCCACCTTATTTGATGTCCGTTTTGCGGCTGTCATAGCTGGTATCATGGCATCCTGCTCCCTGATATCTGCTCGTGGAATAGTATCCAATGACGTCTGCAACTCCATTTCATATAATGAAAGAGCACAGCAGGGTCTTTGGATAGCGGCAGGTTCGTGGTTCAGGTCCTCGCCGTTCAGAACGATTATCTTGGTGCCTGTTGTGGCCGCGTACCAGTCGACCAAGACTTTGCACCAGCGGAGGGAGGCAGTGACGTGGAATTCTGAGCGGTCAATATTAAAGCGAGCGGCGCGCGGTAGAACAGTACAGGCTAGATACTAAATCAGGCAGGTTAACGTCATGCTTTGCGGGAAGGCGTCTAGCAGCACGGTGGGATTGGCACTGAGAGGACGAGATCCCACGGTGTAGATCCTTAATCCCCCTGTAATTGGATGCAAGATTGGGCATGTCGCGATGAAGAGTGGTCTTCTGCCCTGGAAATACACAATTGATGTAAGTCACGGGTCTGCACTGCACAAGATTTATAGACGCGGTACTTTTTTAACCTACTCGTTTCATCAGCCTATGCAATCTGTCAAAAGCTTTTTAGTACCTCTCATCACGGCTCGCTTTCCCACGGCCTTCTGAACACCAGGCATCGCCAAGGTCTCGTTATTCGAGTCTTTCAGTGCCAAGGGTGTATGCCACCTAAAAGGAGTCATCTATGCGAGTGATGAGCTATGATGGCTTGGAGGATGTGGAGAGCAGTTACCTAAAATATCCAGTTGCGGGTGCTCCTGTAGCATTCTCTTCTGTAGGTTCGATACTAGCGGTGGATAGCCGAACGCGAAGATCCTTGAATTGAAGTCTTCCGCCTCCACACTAAGCTACCTGGATCCCTTATGCAAGAAGAAGAAGAAGAGCTAAGAGATGGAGCTGGATGAATGGTTCATGGGAAAGGAGGATCAAGGCACGTTGCCATAAGGCGCCAAAGTGGGTAATACTTGATGATTCTTTCTGAGGAGTCGAGGCGAGAAAGAGATAAGAAGATAGAACAAGATGGAATGAGCAAGGTCTTCGAGCTAGATTTGACTGCTCTCGATAACGCGATAAATCTCGGAGACGCTCGCACAATGTGTTCTGCAAAAGCGAAGCCCCCCCAAGTTCACTATTGCCGGTCTAGGTTAGTACAAATGAAGGGCAGTCCTCTTCTTATGAAATAGTACTCAAGTCTCTGAACATCTTTAGTATACCGTCCTGTCTCTCCAATCTCTGGTCGGAGCACCAGGCGGAACGATCGCTGTGCTGTACAGTCAACGGGCGAGAGCGGTCACGACGAGAAACATCCACTCTTGCTAGTCCCATGTTGTATGCTAAAAGTTTCAGCTGTTCGTGTACGACCACCGCTTGACGCATCACTTTGAGGTTGTCTAGCCATGGATATGAGAATCTTCACGCCTGGCTTCCCTCCCACAATGCCACGCTTGACTCCCTCGACCACAAAAGACTCGTCTCAAACAACGGCTAATACCCGCTCCGCAACGCAGTGCTTGGCTCCATCCACAACGAAAGACTCGTTTCGTTTGACATTTCCAAAGGAACCGGCCTGCTTGCACGCAGATAGCGCCCTAGCATCATCTTCCGCAATCCCAGGAGATACACCACCTGGCCCACATCGATGAGAATATGGAAAATTTGGTGGCTTGCCCCCTAGAGAACTCAACAGATCCTGATCAGCTTGCCATTCTTTGCCCACAGAATAATGGGAAAGTAGAACAGTCCACTCACCCAAAGGTCGAAAGTGTGTGGCCACCACCTCTCCGGAATATGCGTCAGATAAAAGAAGAGTGCTAGGAGATCTAACAGGATCTTGACCCCAGTATATTTAACCGCAAACCCTTGCAAACCCTCTATAAGGCCCCGACTGAACATCATATGACCCGCTGGGGCAAAGCCAGTAGCGGCGAACGTGACAATCATCGCAGCTCTATCGCAATGCTAACTGTCAGCTCTAGTGCTCTTTTATCTAATGACGAAAGTGGGACGGGAAATACCTTCGTGGAGCAGCCCTTGGTCCGTCGACATCATCGCGCAATAAAATGTAAAATACGAGGGCGGCACAGACAATGAAGAAGACAATGTAATTTTCTTGTAAAAGGAGGTTGCCGTACAGACCAAAGTAAGCTGCCGACACGATTGTTCCGAGGATGCTCAGTACAATGCCGAAATAATCGAATTTGAGAAAGTAACGTGAGATTTCTTCCGAGTAACAATTGGTGCCATGGTAGATTGCCGAGAGAAGGAGACAGCCCACTGTGCATAGGATATACGTCTGGAAGATTGCGCTATCTGCAGTTGAGACCTGGATGCTACTGTGAAACGTCCAGAAGTCAAGCCCAAGCAGGATCACGAAATAGAACAAGGCGGGCAGCAGGTGCGACCAGGTATTGACAAGCTCATTGTGGAGGTAGAACAGCGACCAGAAGCAGTCACGGAAGCTGTTGAGTTGGCGTCGGTAACCGCGCTTGATGTAGGGGTCGGATTTCATCTACACAGACCTTGCAGTCAGCATTGCTTCATCGGGGCAGAAAAAGCAGATTATAGGAGGAGGATCAGCTCCGAGATGTACACACCCATTCAGGAAGTTGATCATAATGTAAGACGCGTTGAACAGTGTTTGCGGACCTAGTGACCGCTTCTTGGCCGACTTCTGCAATTACATGGGCAGTGTCTTGAATTTCATTGGCGATTGTTGTTGATAGGTCTTTGATGTGCGCAGTCATGTTGACAATGTCTGTCCCCCGTGGAGCTGAACAGTCTTAAAGACAGGATTGTGATCAGAGGTCGACCAGTGTGAGGCACTTTTCTGTAGCTGAGAAGATATTCACTATTCAGCCATGTTTTGTGCGAAGAAGGTTTCAACAAGATCAACGCGTTGTTGCGTTGACCATCCCTGTATTTGGTAGCACATCTGTCTATTTTCGACAAGCAAACCATTTTCTTTGTACAAGCCTCCTTCCATAATCTTCTATCACTCCACTCAATCATGTGGAGTATAATAGTCTTACACTGTATGCTATCAATGAAATGCAAGAGCACAACGCAATATGTCTATACTATTAAACAATTAGAAAGGCCAATTCCCTGCATCTCAAAAAGGACAAAGCTACAGAGCCAAGTAGCAACGAGAAGGCGAATTCTCGCACCAAAGAGGTGATTTGCCCTCGAGGGAGTCAACGAGCAACATCGGTATCCGGAGATCGGTTCATCGACAGACAAGTTGCCAGAGAATGAAGGGGCTCCTGAGAGCCGCCTGCCTCTCTCCATTTTATACGCACTGCTGAGGGCAGCGACCAAGGTATTGGCTGTCGATGTGAAAGGATATCGTAAGAAGAGTTCCCAATGCAAGGAAGCCATTTGCCTCTACATTTGACAGTCTTTTGGTATCCATCCCGTACAATTGTCACAATGTTCCGGTAGGGCGCCTGGTTACTGATGCTTCAGGCGTCAGGTACCATATACGGTGTGCGACGAGCATTACAATGCTTGGTACTGACGCTTATCGATATGTAATCCGAAGAGACCTCAACAACCTGCGACTTGTATGATCATTCATGAGTGCCATCATCAATAGTCTATGACTGCCTTCCAGATTGAAGGCGGGAGACTGATGATCAAGTCTCTCCGTAGTACGCCAGAAAGTCACATAGGGTCCTATTAAGGTTATGCAGATCCGGGGAAGACCCAAGAGGCCCTGCATGAGAGGAGCATTCCGCGTGGCGTGATCACTGGATCGCATCTTGCATTCCTCATTGCTGAGAGTGAGACGTCTCATATTTGCCTCAAGACTTGACAACATCCCTTTCATCTTCTCTGCGCCGCAGCCTCCGTCGAGGATTTTGATCCACGTCAAATTGGCTCGACATCTCTATTCTACGCCATGGCCTCCAATCCACCAGAAGACGGATGTCCCGTGTGCCAAACAGCACTCGGGCAAATCACAGATGGTAGTGACGGGGCAAAAGAATCACATGTCCGAACCTGCTTCGAATCACATCTCTCAGCCCCTCGAACGCCTCATTCCTCTGTTTCCAAAATGCCTCAGAACCTACTTATACGAGAAAGCGAAGATATTGGAGAATCATGTCCCATCTGCCATACCTCATACTTGACGGAAGCTTTTGACGGTAGCGACTCTGCTCGCGAAGCACATTTCACTGCCTGCTTCGAATCGCAATCTTCAAGTTCCCAGTTTGCACCTCCTCCCGGATCGCCGCCTTCTTACAACAAAGCAGCAACCTCCGACAGCAAACCTACTCCTTCAAATGCGACATTCCCATCGGAAAAAGGAGCTGCTTCAAAATTAGGACTCACCTCATCAATAACCACGGCCATGCCAACTCGGCCACCCCTTCCGTCCGAGACTCCATCTAGCGGCTCTCGGAGGTTGTCCATCTTTGGATTTGGAGGCGGCAAGACTAAGGAGCAGAAATTAGAAGAGAAGGTCATAAAAGCTGATGGCTTGATGCGTCAAAGATGGGGCCCCCCAGGCTCTCCAACATCGGAGATGGTGAGACGATACTGGAATGCGACAAGAATGGAACAGCATTGGGAGTATCTTCGAGCGCAACATCCTAGGCAATTTAAGAAATATTTGGACAAAGGTTATATGGAACCCATACCTGTATGCACCATTTTGGAGTATCCCACCCTTTGAGTACCTTGGCTTGAGTCCTTAGACATGATTGTGTAGCAACAAACCTCTCTGCTCTGCAAGGCTGTCTTGTCCCCCGAAGACCTGTTTGAAGAAGATTGCTGACTCCGACATTCTGTAGACATCGTGGGTCCAAAATAGACAGCTGGCATACCTCTATCCGGAGCCATCAACTTGGGAAACCCCAGCAGAGAAACGATTGTATTACCTACTCAACAATGGGATTATGCCCGACGGATCGATGCATCCGGTATTGAGACCTCTTAACATCAATAGAGATATGTACACCATCATCAAACGCGGCAATCAAAGAAATGCTAGACAAGTGAATCTCGATGCACAGAAGCTAGCTCAATACCAAAGCCCGGGTGACGTTTTCCAAAGCGACAAGCAGATCAAGTCTCATCAATACTCGGCCCAGGTACCCAATACGGTTTACGCAGCCCGCACGGCGGCATTGCACGAGCTTGCTGAAGGGATCTTACATGGTACAGACCATCTTGAGACCATGCTGTTGATTGATGTCTCCGGATCGATGACATGGAATCCCCATGGAGGTATGATGGGGCCCGACGGCATACGACGATACCACGATCAGCCCTCCAACATACGCCTTGTCGAACATCTTGTCCACAGAATATTACACCACCTGATTCCGAGACAACAGAAAGAGCATCCCACGCAGCTAGGCATCGACACCGTGACGTTTTCAACTTTTGGCAGATACGTAGGGCAGATATCTGCACATCGTTTTACACAGGATTGGAACAGACAAGTCCAGCTCGGTGGCAGTACTCAAGTCATGTACGTGGTTTCGGAGTCCATGTTTCCTCCTTTAGACGAAACCTTGAGCCTTGAGACATGTACCAGGAGACTTTACTCTGAAAATATGTTTCAAGGCTCAACAACCCCCTCAAATAGGCAATACTGACGGCGAAATCGTAATCCAGGCAAGGTTGGCAAACAGTTAAAGCTACCTACTTCCAGCACCAGCATGAAAACTACGGTCATGGCAGGTGGGACCCTGTATTTGGATGGCAAGCTACGCCCGGCATGCCCAAGCTCTCACTGCTGGTCTTCCTCGACGGCGAGGCTCAGGACATGGACGAATTCGAACTCGAGCTGCTTGGTGAAACATGGGCGTATGTGACGATTGCATTAGTCGGCATGGAAAATTGCCCGCATCATCAGTAAGGCATTTTCCTGGGTTCTCCCTTCCTGTCCGAGGATGCATTTGAGTCGCGAGATATGTTGCACGAGCGAGTTCCCATTTCACTCCCAAGACCAGTCTCATTATCCAAAACTTTATCTGTTAATATCTATGGAATTGCTGACCGGGAATGTGCTAGTTCGCATGCTATCGAATTGGAGCGCGTTGCGAAGTTTAACCCGCATGTTGGCTTCTTCGATGTGCATGGAAGAGTGTGTGAGAGGATGGTTGTGGAAGATATATTGAGCAGTGTCTATCCCGTAGACCCACCCTCATATAGTGAAATCCTTAAGCCGGAGTACGACCTGCCACCAGAGGAGCTCCCAAAGTATTCGGCGTACTGATGGACAAGATTCACTGGCGTTCGGTGACTGATGAAGGAAAAGATATGTCTGTATGAATGGTTTTACACGATCTACGAAGGGGCTTTGGAGATGACGCTTCTTGACAGGGTGGAAAGCGCTGTATTTTGTACCATAGCTCATGCCGAATCATAGAGTTGATCTGGACTCAATACACCTATCACTTGACAGAGCTCTTCCTCGGAGCCAATGTACATCGCGAAAGAATGGAAAGCGAGCAAGGAAAATCGAAAAAGCAGTGCCGCCGAGAGATGCAAAGTTCTGTGGCTGTCAGATCTGTCAGGGAGAGGGAGTCAGCAAAGTCAGCCCTATTCTGAGCGCTCCGGTCAAGCCGGACTCCGTAAGTTTCCGATGGCGCCAAGAATCTTGTCGACTGTTTGCATCCCCGCCTTTCCAACACAATAATATGGATTATTATTACACGACGATTAATGAGGGATATTAATGATCATTTTCCTGCTGTTCCTTTGTTGCAGCCTTGGAGGAGGGGTTTCAAAAATGGCGCCCGTCAGCGTCAGCCCACGCGACACAAGACGGAGAACGTCTTCATCCTTTCAAAGGCTGGGAGAGGGATAGAGGCGAATATGCAATGCGCGCAGTATTCCGTAAGCCCTCGAATCAGCCTTTGGGATGTCAGCATTCGGATTCCAGAAAGCTTGGCGACTGTCGGGAGAGGCGGAGGGTGAGGAGCGAAATAAAAGTACCGCTCGCTTCCATCTACATGATACGACAGATGTAAATATGGGACCTTCGCAGTTCCTAGTCATCCTGAGTTACGACCAGCTAGCGATGACAGCCTAGCACCCTCTCTCTTTGACTTTCTGACTGCGATTCCGGAAGCTGACAAGCCGCTGCATCTCGTAACTCGTCAAATCGACGGGTTCGGTCTTGTCTTAGTCCGACCCCGTCCAGAATCCATTCCTGCCTCTTTGTCTCTCCCATCGTTCTTGCTCTTTCTGCTTCTTTCATTGCGACTTGATCCACACACTTTTTGACACCGAGAGGAAGGTCCGAGCCCCTCGGTCGCGCCTCCGCTCCTCGCAATGCTTTCCAGTCTGGGTATGGTTGCCGATGCAGGTCACGGCCAGGATCTCACGTGCCGGACGGATATCGACAATCAGCAATTGCTTTCTTCTGTTTATTGCACTTTCTGTCCAGTTGCGCACACTATGAATTATATTGCAAGCGCTTTCACTTCGAGGCCCACTTCCACAAAATCATTAGAGTCCGGGGTTAGTACGCCGTCGATATTCGAAGAGGCCGCCCCGGATGAAGGACGGCGAGAGTCGAGCCTTAAAAGCCAAGCTACGTCCACGGCAGATCCAGTGATAGCATCTAAGAGCAGACGTGCATCGGGCAGAATCAGAACCAAGACCGCCTTTCGCCTTTGCCATCCGCCTCCTGTCCACATCCACAAACAGCGTCTTCACATACGACCGAGAGTGCTTCTACAGCTACAAAAGGTCTCGAAAGCGTCCCGCCCGACTCCCATCTTCGAAGTGCTACCTTCTGTGGTCTTCGCGCCAAGGCTTGCGAGGCATTTCCCCCGCACTTTCAAAGGTAAAGCTGGTCTGGGCGTGGACGATTTGGTGATTGTCAGCAGTGAGAATTACGAGGCGGAGGAACTGCATTCTCATGATGTTGTCGATTTGTTTGACGACAAATGGGACGCGCGGGAGATCATTGCTGCCATCTGTCAACCAGGCAAAGACGACTTTGGGTACGGTCAAGGGGAAACGGAGATATGCCTGAACCATGGACCATCCTGGACTGCTTCGCAGCGTAGAAATGGCACTTACGAGTTCGCGTCTACCGATGATTGCGGTAACCGGACGGTGGCAAGGTGGGTACCAAAGCAGCCAAAAAGTGACCGGACGTCTTCCATATCATCCACGTCGGAGGAAAAGAAGTTCAACTTCAGCATACTCAATCCAAATTCCCGTCGTCATGCCGTGATTGCAACTCTGGACCGTCAGATGATAGAAATTTCAGATCAATATTCCCATCCGTCTACAAGCCTCAGCTCACAAGCTTCTTCCACGCCTACGACGTCCTCTTCCTCTGTGTTCGAAGAACTCAAAACGCCTTGCTTACAATCAAGCCTAGCGACCCGAGATCCTATCGAGGTCGATGACACATTAAGGACATTCATTACCGTCACTGGTATCTGGGTAGCATTCCGAGAGGGGTTTTCACCGAATTTTAAATACGGCCAACCCACGCAAGGTCTATCGACTAGCCCAAATCTAGCCCTAGGTCATAAGCATCGCAGCCTGTCTCTCAACGCGAATCTATTCAACAACAATCAGCTTGCAGTTCCCAAAAGCCCAAATTATGGCTTGAGTAGTGCGAAACGGACAAGTCCCAACCTTCAGCATACGGTTTCAAGCTCCACAGTACCACTGTCACCTTACCCTCCGTTTACTCCACCTCAAAGGTCTTTCTCCACCGGTACGGCGTTCATGCAGCGATTGTCTACGCGCAAATCGCCTACGCCGAATGTCATCCAACTAAGCCCTGTTGGTGACTTCGAGGACAGTGACGCCGAGAAGGAAACGTCCCGAGCGAATGGGTCCCCTTTGCCGCGTTCATCGATGAGTTCTAGGGAGGGACGGGATGTATCAGTGGAACAAGGCATTGCCGGTCTCGGTTTGGACTTTGGGGAAAGTATGTCTCGGCCGACTCAAGTGACAAAAAGGTCCAGCAGCAGGATCGGGAAGATATTTGGCCGGAGTCCAAAAGAGCGTGCGGTGTGAGGAGAGACGGCCAGAAATGCATCGAAGTCTTTGGGAATTAGGATTAATGCTATCTAGGTGTGTATGCATAGCCAGAAGGTAGCTATAGCAATGACAAATGATGCTTTCCATGTATGCAAGTAGTCCCTTTGCGGGTCACATGTCCAAAAGCCAAATAATAAAATAACGGTGGTGGTGATGGGGCGACGGGTTCATGTGAATGCTTGGCGTGCGCGCCTCAGGCGGTAAAATTTTGCTAGACTTATTTCGCGTCATTTGGGGCTTCAAGTCACTGCTCGCGATAACACCTGCTCTCACTCTTTCTATCACTCCCAATTTCTCATACTTGCTATAGCATGTATAAATACTCTTCTCTACGGATGTATCATGAACTGTCGACAGCCCTTAAATCGCGTATGCTAGTACCCGGAGAATCAGGAGATATCAACAAAGGAACACACGCCTAGACCCTTGAATGCCCCTCTTCAAAGTACCTGACACATCTATTTGGATGCACCTCATATAAGGACCTTACTTGATGAGAGACCGGTGAGGTCAAAGGAATATCAATCTGGAATACTACATATCCTCACTGCAATCGCAATGATTGCAATTTCTTGAAAAAGTCGGTGGAAATGTCTCAGAATTTCAACGGCTACCATGATACACCACAGGGCTCACCGCCGCCACATACCAACAATGACTTTACAGGTCTCATGGGCTCTTTGATCGCGCCTGGCTCTGGCCCCGCCAGACCACTCCCCCAAGCCTTCGGTATGCCGTTTTACAATGCGGCCGTCTGGCAGAATGGTGCACAGGGGAATTACAACTTCAACGTGCCATTCCAAGGGTCGCCCGTAAACCAAGATGTTTGGAATCAAAATGGAGGAGAAGACTACATGGCTCTCGGCCAAGAAGAAGCGGAAGAAGACGAAGACGAAGACTCACTTATGGTCGTTGATGATACTGAGATTCTCAAGAATCTGCAGAATAATCAACAACTCAATCAGAACGGCGCAATATCAAACCAAGCGCAAGTAACAAATCACGAACTACCTGTCAAGCCCGGGCAGCTTCCCAAACTCGCTACGTCCTCCCCGCTAGCTCTACCTCACCCCAGACTACAGGGCGCAACACCCCCCGCTCCAGCGTTGGTGACAAGATCTCCAATGGTAAACGATAGCGCTGCGCGTGCAGCCGAGTTGAGAGCGAAGCTCCTGGCCAAAAGGCCATCGACTACAGCATCGCCGCGAGCGAGCCCAGCGGTGAAGAAAGCCGAACTTCCCAACGCCACGCAGACCAACGCCCAAGAGCTGCATACAAACGGAATACTGACAACAACGGTGAAGACAGAAAATACTGGTAAAGACGCAACGGTGCCGGCAACCACAGCAATAAAGGCAGATGCAAGACCTACAATCAAACCCCGAGAACAATCTGAAGGTAAAATTGTCAAAGACGACGATATTGAGCGTCTGTTTGCTCAAGCCAGAAACGCCATCGACAATGCCAAGTCGGACGCCAAAATGACGAATGGAAGCCGTCTTGGTAAAGGAAGTGCCGAGAAGCCAGCAGACCTGCTCCACAAACACGTTACACCGCCAAAGCCTGCTGTCTCAGACAACCGCCCCGCCTTACAGAAAAGCCATGCCTCCTCTGAAATGTCTGAAGGAGAAATCCACAGCGGTCCTCCCTCGCCAAATGTCACTCCACCATCTCCCAAAGCCGCGGAAACGGAAGAAAGCAAACAGGCTGACCAAGACAAGAACGAAAAGCTGATGCGACAGAACGAAGTGAACAAGGCGTATCAACCTCTTAGGTCATCCAAGCCACCGACAACAGACCCAGCAAAAACAGGTCCAAAATTGCCGGATCATTCCAAAGCAGAACAGCTGTCGTCCCCCAAATTATCAAACAAGCAGCTCAAGCAACAGGCGTGGAGACAAAAGAATGGCTACGCAGGATCTCATGATTTTTATCCAGACTCACGAAAAGATCGAGAGTGGGATCGGTCTAGAAATCCTAACGGTAGAGAAGACGACAGAGACTCAAGAAGACCATCGACATCCCAAGCGTTTGTCAATCCCGCTCAAATCGAGCGAGACGCCCGGCGAAGGCTGTCAGATGACGATATACGTCGGCAACAGCGCACGGAAGACAATGCTAGGAGAGCAGCGGAATACAAGAAGAATCTTGTCGCTCAGCAAGCAGCAGCTTCAAAGAAGATCACAGACAGCTCCAAGGCATTGACGTCACCAAAGGACGTTCGCAAACAAGAAGGCGAGCCACATGCATCGCAAAATTCTAAAAGACCCCATGATAGAGATGAATCAGATGTGACCCAACTCAGGATCGACACGCAAATGCCAACGGTCGAGTCAGGGACTGGCGAACAAGACATTGACACCGTGATGCTTTCTCCCACCGGACAGATTGTTGAGGGAGATGAAGATATCAGCGACTGGCTTGAGCTGACCGAATACTATGACCTAGCTCATCGTGAGAGAAGGCTGACCTGGTTTCGCAAGAAGAGGGCGCTTGACATCCAAAAAGCAGAGGTCGAGCGCGAGGAACAGCTGGAACTGCAAGAAAGATCAATGCTGAAGCGGGCGCAATCTGTCCTGCCTAGCAATTCGCCTCCCAAAGTCAGCCGTCGCGCGTCTATTGTCCATGCCAAAATGCCACCTCCACCCCTTCCCCTCAAAGAAGCTAACGATGTGGGTATGAAGACTAAGGACTCGCCATTGTCGACGGGACTACCGACACCCCAAGCACCGACTCTAAGCTTGAAGAGACAGCATGCTGAAGACGACCTGGATACAAGGCGCACGCAGCCTGTTGACAAAATCGCACGAATAGATCTTAATGGGCACGCGGCTAACGAGAAGCCACTAACGAGTCCTGCCAGCGCCAAGGGAGAAGGATCAGCCGTCAGGGTGGATCGATACATACCTCGACAAGGACGAAGCAGATCTCCAGGAATCAGACGTAGAAGCATGAGTCCTCGTCGTCCTCGGCGCTCCAGAAGCCCGTCTCCTTATGGAAATAGGACCCCCTCAAGCGGGAATGGGTTTCCGAGGCACCTTCGCTCGTGCCACAACTGTGGCCAGCAGGGCCACATCGTCAACGAGTGTCCCGAACCCCGACGCGACGGTAAGGGATGGCACAAAACGAGCGATCATCAACAATGGGTCTCACCCAATTACCGGGGGCGCAACCCAGTCGCGGTCGTACGGGGAGCAGGGAACCGCTCGCCGTACGTCCGCGGCGGCGGCGCCGGTAACCGATCGCGATACAGCTCGATTGGCAAAACCGAAGACGGAGACGCGGGCGGCGGACGGGATCACGTCGGGGGCGCCGCGCTGCACTTGGACGAGGGCGCGCAGTCCCGTCGGTGATGGCCTCGCGCGTTCACTTTTCTTCCCGTCCGACCGGGCCCGCGGGCCTTGCGGTCTTGAACGGGGCTCCTTTTTCTGCCATCGGTCTTTTGTAATGCGTTAGATACCAGATACTTCCGTGATCAAAAAGTTGGACCAGTGAACTTGTGGGATAATCGCCCGGCGTGACGCGTGTGCTTGGATCCCGACCGCCACCCCTTTGCCCCCTCGTATCCCGTCCCAAACCCCCAACCCCCCCCCAGCACACCTGCCCCACCCAACCCAAACCCCTCCCTCCCCCGCCCTCATCGCTCACGCCTCGCCCCGCCCCGCCATCCTCTGAGAAAGAGACACCTTCCCCGTCAATACCCCCGCCCCGTGTTTTGCGCATCGAGTCCGTTGTCCGAGGCTGCTGTGGTTTTTTTTGGGCTGGGTGGGGGGGGGAAACCGTCTGATGGTTGGGCGGGATCGAGAATGAGGGGGAGAGGGGGGGGTTGGGGGGGGGTGTTCGGCGTGTTCGTGCGTGGGGGGCGCGATTGAGGTGTGGAGTCCCGGGCGCTGCTGATGCCGCGGGCTGGGGGTTTTTTCGCGCGGGCGGGCCGTGGGGTGTTTTTGGGGTGGGGTTAAGGGGGGGTGATTGTTAGGGGATGTGGTTGCGCGGGGGGTCGGGGTTTTGGTGGAGGTGGGGGGGCGGGGTGGGGGGGGTGTGTGTTGGTTGGTTGGCGCTAGGGTGCGGGGTGTGTGGTCGGAGTGGATACCTGGGTCCGTGGGGAGAAGGGGGAAGGTGGTGGTGAGTGGGGGTGGGGGCGGGGAGGCTGGGCTGGGCTGGGTGGGTGGGTGGGTTTGGGGGAGTGGAGTGGGGTTTGGGGGGTTGAGGGGAGGAGTTTGCACTGGTGTCGCTGGGATATGCGTGCGTCACATCGCGTTGAGTGGATGGTGCAGTGAATCATTCAGATGCAGTACTCTTTCCACGGAGGCCTTGAGTCGGAGTCCCGCGCGTGGCCTACTTTTGAGAATGAATCGCACCTTAGATTTAGACTATTAGTAGCATACACAACCTGATCCGTCCTACGTGCTCCTGTTCAATCATGTCCCTGTTTGAATGCACAACCCAGCTTGCTGCAAACGTCGATACCAGACTCCGGGGTCTTGAACCCCCCCTCCGAGGCAATCGTCAGCTGCAGGTCGCCGGGTCTGGGGATCATGGCTGAGACTGAGGCGTTGATATGCGCGGTGCTTGGCGTTTGTGCGGATGGGAAGGACGGCGGATGCTGGCTCGACGGTAAGGAGATGGGGGAGAGGGCCGGCAGAGTCGAAGCGCTGGTAGCGTGGTACTGATGGCGGATGATTGCGTGCTTGTGATCGTTCATGTCCAATGGTATAGAATTGTAACTGGTTCGTCGTGAGAACCTTTTGCATGTGGTGTTTTGCTGAAGGGGCTGGCGGTTGAGAAGTTGGCGAGACGGAAAAGGCTTAGGATTTGCCAGGTCCGTCGGATCTGCATGTTTCCTATGCAAAAGGTGGGGGGCCGTGCTGGATTGGGAGTACTTGGACTTCGAAGATAGAAGCCGAAAGCCGGAAGGAAGGATATCGTAAGGCCCACGCTGAACTCCGGGCTATGCAAAAAAAAAGAAAAAGAACAAGAATTGGATAGCTCAGTAGTGACGAAAAGATTCTGCAAGCTTGACGTGGGAAATGGGTCCGCTGGGTTCCAGACAGCGGGTCGCACCCAGTGGGACATTAGTGGTGGTCAAAATGGTATTTGCTGGTCCAGAACAGAGGTCGGCCGAACCGCCCTAACATCGAGGCATCAAAAAGATTGCAAGACCTTCTTGCTCAAACTCTCTTTCTGATCGTCGACCAGCTCAGACAGCCCCTCCCTCTTCCGCTTCTTCGCTGCATTGAGTACCATGCCTCTATTGACTGGCCTTCCCTCGAGACTTGAGGGATTAGTAAACAGCTCAGGTCGTGTCGACACAACGTCGTCCTCATCAATAAAGCCTGTACCTTCTGCTTCGGCTTTCTTTTTCGCCGCGAGATAGTTGTTGAATCCGCGCCCGAGATCCATGAGTTCAGCCAGGACCATAGTCTCGCTGGGTTTCCAGATCGCGTTCTTCTTCATGCGCTTTCGAAGAGACAAGAGCTCGTAGCCAGTCAAACGTAGCCAGGGGTGGTGCCTACTCCCAATCGGGGCATCTTTTGGCGGTGGTTCTAGTTGCAGTATAGCGTTGGTAACCGAGATCCCCGCAAAGCTGCTGTGCACATTGGTACCGCGGCTCTTGGGTGTTCGGATAATGCGGTCTTTGGGCCCACTCTTTGGTTTTTCGATGCTGGTTAAGAGTTCGCTCATAAGTTGTGTGGAGGGATCATCAGTTGACGAGCCAGTAGGTTTGCTGGGGGTTTGCATGGTGGGCAAGCTCGCTCCTGGACCATTCGTCTTTGGCATCTTCTCTGATGGTATACAAAGACAAGGAGGAGAAGATAGTGACAGGTGAAGGAGAGTTGGCCTTTGAAGAGAGAAAATCACGTCCGGTCGCGTCTGGGCAACGGTTGTGAGGGAGGTAAGCTGTTGCGCCCGATGTCATGAAAGTGAGTTAGGTTTGTAAGACGTTTGGCGACACAAAATCATCAAAGCTGACTCTTTCCAATGTCCAGCGTAAGTACTCAAGTTTCCAATGCGGGTCTAGACGAGATCACACGATGTTGGTGTTGAGGTAGAGTAGACAGGTATGAAATGGGTTGTCTCGGTTGTCACCAATTTGTTGCCAAGGGATTTACGGACAGTATCCGCACATAAGCTAAACCAAATATCGTTAAGCACAAAGCAGAAGGCGGCTAAACCGCAACGACATAGGTCTACGTACATACTCGAAAGCCCATTGAATATACCACTCAGCTTTTGGCTTCTTCAAAAGCAATATCTTTCTTCTTCTGATTCTTCTTCTTCCTCCTGCCAATCTCTCCTGTCCTCTTCAAGCTACGTGGAAATAGATTTGAAAACGTGCCAACATTAATGATTGAGTGTGTGCCATAGCAGGGCCATGCCTCACCTTTAGGCCCAAGAGGAGATCAACAGTGGCCCAATCTTCTCCTTCGCGAGAGCCTGAACAATGTGAATTTCATGCCTCTGGGGGCTGGCGGTCTTACCAGCCTAGTAGTCTGCCCTTGAGGCTGGATCTTCGCTTTCGAGGCTCCAGCAATGGCACATTTGGGCGACTGAACCCTGTCTTTCTTGGGTACTACAAGCCGAGCTCCTACTATGGTGTACCAGCCAAGAGTTCTGTGTAGACATTTTTCAGAGGAAATCATTTGATAAGGGTAAGTCTTTTGCATTTTTCGACACGCCCAATTTCAATCATTGGCTATTTGTAAGCGATGATCTATGTGCTTTGTCTCCTGATGCTCTCATTCTGCCTAGATGGAGTATGGGAGGTGGCGGCGCCAAGCACTTTGCAGCTCCACCGCAGCGCACATAGCATCCTAGTCGTTGTCGTTGTACACTCGCCGCACTCCATCAGTTTTGATCAACCTGTACGCCGGAATCTCGCACTTCTCCTCCTCAAATTCAGTCTCGAGTGTATGCATCCAGCATCTCCGCTCCCCATCGTAGCGACTCGCGGTGATCCAGCGTCCCTTCAGGTAGGGCAGCCGTGCTGATCGCTCCTGCACTTCATCACCAATTTGGAATAGAGACGGGAAACGCTTAGTATACCCAGGACTGTTAGTAGGTGTCTTGCTTAACTGCTTTCTTCTGCAGCTGCTATTGCTTGCTTACCGGGGTGAACATGCTGGAAGTCGGTAAGATGCGTCGATGTGATGAAGGTGGTTTTCTTGATGGTAGGATAATGTGTCTGTCCTTGTGATGACAGCTGAATGATGAGGGAGAAGGTCTCCTTTTTATGTTTCGGCTTGACTCGTTCAGCAGCACCGCCTTGCGAGGATATCCTGGGATTGGTCTCATAGTCGGATGCATGGGAAGTGGTCGCCCAGTCTGTCCGCCTGCCATCGGGCAGTGAAAAGGAAAGGGTTCCGCCACCTGCGCTGGACGGGCACCAGCACAATGGCATGCTGGCCCAAACCGAAAGAGTGGACAACAGTTGATTGGCAGACGCGCTGCCTGGGAAAGTGGCAATTGAAACGGGCGAACGTCTGAAAAATTCATCATTTTGACTACGAAACGCAGATCTTCCCCCTTTGCCGAGGCTGTTCTCCCAACACAGCTTGGGCATCGTCTCGGCTTGCTTTCACTGTTTGCTGACAGCGAAACCATTAAGGCCGTAAACCGTTTTTGGAACGCTTGCTTGCGGCATAGTGCCATTCTGTCTCAGAGTTCTGAACAACACAGAGACCCCTCGCGCAATTGGTGGATGAGGGAGTAGAGCAGCGACACCACCCTACTGGCTAATGTGTGACACGCACGGTGTTTGGTGTTGGCCGCCTTGCCTTGCAGAGTGACCTAATAGAATCGATTGTGGGAGTAGGGAAATCATTGCCACCGAACAACAAAGACGATGCCGAAGTTTGTGGTCCTAGCTTAGAAGGCAGTCATTCCTCTGTCGTATGAGAGTTAGCATCAAGGTCTGCCGCAGTTCTTGATTGGAGATTGTGAGTGTTGTAAAGCTGCCTTGCGTTCCAGATATGGTCTTGCCCCTCGGACAATTTCAGTCATGGAGATCTTCCATGCTGACCCCCCCACCAAGCATCGGCAACACCCGTCCTCGGCTCTCCTCTCATAAATCTACGCCCGCCCTTCGAGAGTGGAAAAATCCGTAGCACAAGGCCGCAGTCGCATCCCGAGTCCCGTTTCAACTACAGCTGGGGTTGACAACGCACCAGCGGCGGAAAGAATGGCCCATGATATGCGTGCACACTTTCTGCACGATATTGCCAACCGTGCTCCGCATAAAAGCCTGTCTGCCCGGTAGACCATCTCTGCTCTCTCTGGAACCTGTCAGCCCGGTATACCAATCCTGCATTCCAAGGAACGGTCAGCCAGCTCCACAAATCCCGAAAGTCTCAAACATTCTCCACAATTCATGACCATACCATTCAACCCGGAGCCTAACCCACTGTTGGAGCACATAAACCCCGGAATAGTGTTTATCCCATTTCGGGTTAGCGTGTCACCAGATTAGGCTTAGCTTCAGAAAGCTCCTTATAGCATAGACTGGCCCTCCGCCTCCATAGTAGATGGTCACCAACTACATACTCTACGAAGCACGTGCATAATCCTCCCTGTGATAAAGCCCACAGACCTGCCACTGCGACCCAAACCATCCAAATCCCAACGACAGCGGTAGACTTGCTAACCTGACACGCGCCAGACTGCTGGATCCGTCCCCCATGCCAGATCTGCCAAGCTGCCACGGATAGCCGACAAGGCCAATCCGCCCACATGGAAACCGGCCACAACACCTCTTCCGAGTCGGGATCTCGGTTTGGGCAATTTTTTTCAAGGGCTGTGAGTTCAAGGGACACATTGTCAGAGATCTGGGGTATGATAAGGTGCAAGGAAATGGGTCGTGGCTGGTTGAGGAGGAATCAGAGACAGAGGATCTGGATTGGCTTGGGGAACATTCGGTGAGTTCGGTTGGACTGGTGGGACCATCGGTGGATGGTCCAGGTCTGATATGCCGAAGAATTTTTGTTAGGTATGAAGGGTCGGGATTTTGGGTTGTAGCTGGCGTTTTCGTTGTGCTTGGTATGCTTTTTCAGAGCATGCACTATGATCTCACGGTGTACTGTGCACTTCATCCTCAATATACCTAAGAGACTTGATACAAGAGCCCACTCGCTAGCAAGTACAAGAGTCACTCATCGAACATGAGCGAGCGAATACTCACCGACTGTGTGCTTGCCCATGCATCCGTTCCTCTTTCTAAAACTCGCCCCAGCGGCGTCATAACGTCTTTATCCACTCCTCACGACCATACTCTGAACTCCATGCTGGTGAACATCGGCAGCCAGATCCCACTCCTCGCAAAGCCCGCAGCAGAAGATGAACCAGCATGCGTTCTTCAGCCATTTTCCCCTCCTCTCCTCTCTTTCCGTCTTCATTTTCTTCTTCTTCGGTTTTGGGCCTTGCCCGGCCTGCCCGTTCCGACCTTCGAAATTGCGGTTCGAAATTATATGTCCGCTCTCAAATCTTACTACTCGCGCCGGCTGATCATCCGTAAGTGCCCCCGTCATTGTTCTTTGCTCTTGCTCGGGTCCTGTCGTGGGTAGTCTGTAGGTTCCATGTACCTGACTCTGTGGGGGGAAATGCCCACTTCGAATGGGCGTAAACTTTCCCCTCACGAGCACCCCATCTTCCCCTCTCATCACGACGCCTTTCGGTAAGCCGACCGTCTGCTTTAGCCATTCTCTTTCTGCTGCGGTAGGACTACGGAATTTGTCACGAAAGCGCGCTGGTGGAGGTGGCAGGCGATAGTTGGAAGCTTCGGGCTTGTTAAAGGAGGGCAAACCAGGAGGCGTGGGGCTGCGGGTTGGTGGTCGGTGAGGTGGTTGGATTGGCGCGAGCACGGGAGAGAAAGGCGAAGGCCGCTGGGATGTAGGACTTGTAGATGGTGGAAGATCGGATGTGGAGAAGGACTCGCGCTTCAGGCCGGAAGCGCGTGCGCGGAGGGTGGCCGCTGAAGAGTGCGTTATTATAGATAAAGGGCGTAAGGTGGCAAAAGAAGATTGTTCAGTGATAGGGTAGAGGACGTGCGGGATATGTATGAGCTTCTTAGGGGAGGCTGTCTCCAAGCTGGAGGCAGGTACTGGAGAGCCAGATGCATCCATAACGATATTAAGCCATGCTGGCGATTCATCACTGGCAGACGTCGTAGTGAAATGTTCTGCATTCCCCCAGCCAGCACCGTCCCAATCATGTATCGCACTGCTGTCTAGATTCTCCCAGCTGGTAGCGAAGGGCGCTTCGTAGATGGAACTATGGGGAGATGGATAGCTTTCTGATGAGTCGAGATCGAGGTAGACTCCGAGAGCCTGTGTAGCTGACTTGCGGCGAAGGGCTGGTCCTGTTTTAGCAGTGCCTGAGAAAGGTGGAGATGGCGTGGGTGTTCGAGCCTCATTAGTGGTGGACTCCAGTGGCAATCGAGCATCTGATGCGGCACCCATGCTTGCTTGAGTGCAGGCGCTGGATGTAGTGTTGTTTGATACTGTGGCAACAATAATGCTTGATGAGATATCTGTCGACGCTTGTAGGATAAGGTGAGCCAGACAAAGTAGAGACAGTGAGGTCGAGACCCGAGGTTGGTAGTCTTGCGGAATAGGAAGCTGCAACTGAGCTGGTCAGTTGACACCAACCATTTTTGTGCATAAGCGTGTAACGAGATTTTTGCTTCATCGGACTTCCGTGGTAGAACTTACTCGCACTTAAGGACCCAATGACTTCTTCCCTCCAAAAGGAGCTTTAGCGACGAATGGTAGAACAACATTCTCCCGCGAAGCGATAACATCCTTTTGCGAAGCAGTATATTCCACCACCTAGCCCAACTATGCACCTTGCAAAAGTAAGTGGTGAAACCATGACATGTACAATCGAGCTTCTTCTAGTATATTCTTGTCAATTTATTGGCGGGGCCGTGCTATTCTGCACACTTCTTGCATATAGTACTCCCATACTCTAGATATAACGCCAAACTTCAGTGCTCATCCAACGTTATACTATGCGTTGCGTGTACAGATCCAATGTACCATTAATGCAGGTTCAAGACCAAGATATCCAAGGGTTGGCTCGATGCTCGCCGGGATGTGTGTGGAGGAAGTGTCATGACAAAAGGGCGACCGCACATGGCATGTTTCCTCGCAAGATTGACGAGCGGAGACTAGCAGCAGGACTCGTTCTGCTGCTTGGCTTCGTGAGAAGTTCGCCGTCCACCTGTGTACTGGTCGCTACAGGGTCTCCGGGTGCAAGAATGTGTACGCCATACATCCTTGATGCTACAGAGCGTACGCTGCTCATTGAGCTGTTATGCTTCGACTCAACGACGATTTCCCGGGCGCCTGATCTCTCTTCATTGTCCGAAGTTGAGCTTCGAGTTTGCGGCGTTCGTCTTGCTCGACCTATACCGTGTTCAGCAGTGCTCAGGGCCCATAGCTTGAATGCACTTACTCTTAAAATTCTCAGGCTCTCCGCCCTCGTTTCTCTCATCATCTTCTTGAACTCATTCTTCAAGACTGCAGTGCTCGTATTGCTTGAACCCTGAGACTCTCGGCTGCCAGGCTTTCCGGGAACATTGATACCAAGCGATTCAACCTTGCCGTCACTTATCTGGGTCTCAAGCACTTCAATGCGCTCTCGCAAAGTGTCGATGGTATTCTCTAATTGCTCGCGTTCCTTTTCGTACTCGATGCTGGATTTGGTCATGACTTCGTATTCACCAATGGTTTCCGAGAGTTCCTTTTGCAAAGCTTGCACCCGCTGGTTAAGTCCAGCGTTGTCCGCCTCAAGCTGACTCCTCAGCCCAGCAAGCTCTTCCAATAAGGTCCCATTGCGCTCATTGAGATCCTCAATCTCCTTTTGCATAGCTGGATGAGATGCGACCTCTGCTGCACGCTGGGCACGAGTACCATACGCCCCATCAAGCTCTGCTCTGGCAACGGTGAGTTCAGTCTGTAAGCGAGCCAGTTTTCCCTCAGAGTGTTCTAACTCGGTGCTTGCTTTTTCGGCTTCTGCGTATTTTTCTTGTATCTTGGCCTCTAGACCTCTCGTCTTGGCGACTTGTTCTTCCTGTTCGGTCGTCACAGTACTTAAGTGGGCTTCGAGATTTGAAATTACGTTGTGCTTGTCCTGTAGCTCACCCAAAAGCTGGTCCTTGTCTTCCTTATGTGCTGCCAACTGGGCGCTGAGAATATTGCTTCCTTCTATGCTTTCTCTGACGGTAGACTCAACGTCCTTCCTCGCTTTCTCGAGCTCTGCAGCCACTTCTGCTAATCTCGCGTCTTTTTCGGAATCAGATTTATTGTCTAACTCTCTTTGCTGCTGGATCTGACGACCTAAGATTTCCTTCTGCTCATGCAAGTCTTTGACTCGTGTGTGTAGCGATTGAACATTCGCAGAAAATGCCTTCAACGAGAAGCTGTCCTCTTCTGAGAATACTTTTTGCCAAAGATTCTGTAATTCAGTCTCGTATTGGCCGACTTTTTCCTCGTGAACGAGCAGTCTAGATGTTGAGGTCTGGCTATCATCTTTGAGGCGCTCCACACCCTGTTCCAATGCATCCAGTCCATTCCCAAGGAAAGTTATCTGCTCTTCCGGACTTCGACCGGAGACATCAGGAGGTCGAGGATACTGTGCACCAGGATCAAGGTTACTTCGAAGGATGAGACCACGGAGTTGCGTGTTGAGATCTTCAAGCCTCTCTTCAGCAGCATAGGCTGACTGCTTGTAGCCTTGCAAAGTATCGACTTGACTTCTTTGCATACTGTCGAGGCCCTTTTCCAAATAATCCACTTGCCCTCGCAGCGCGACCTCGTGATCGTGTTGCAATTTCGATTCTCTGTGCGGTGCAGGAGGTGCGGGTAGCATTTGTCGACCAGCGCTCGCTTGCGCGATAGAATCCCTTAGACGTCGGTTGAGGTCCCAGAGCTTCCGCTCTGTCTCAAGAATTGACTCGGTCTGCTCAGCAAAGGCTGAGGCAATCTTCCCGTTCGTCTGAGCGTCACCGGACTCTAGAAATGAGTCTAACGTCTGGTAGAAGCTGCGATCGTCGAATTCTTTGCCGAAACTGAGCATGGGTAAGCTTTCAGAGCTTGCAGGGTAGCCACTCATGTGATCTGACTGTTCACGAGAGACGCCATTTTCCAAATAGCCCTTGTGTGTCATTTGCAAGACTCCAGCTGTATGTTCTAGTAACCTTTTTTGCTGCTCTTGCAATCGTCTCTCAAGCCTCAGCAATTCCTGCGCCAGATCCTCGCACTTCCTGTTGCTGGCGGCCAATTCGTTGTCTGTCTTGCTCAATAGATCACTAGCACTGCCTTTGCTTGTGACACTTCTTCGTTGCCGCTTGGATCCACCGTCCACAAAGCTTTCGCGACTGTTCGGGGTATAGAGTCGATTGAGTGAGGTTGCCGCATCGCGAAGCTTGTTCTCGATGGCTAGCTTGCGCTTGGTTGCATCAATGCGAGTTGATAGTATGGCAATTTCCTTCTTCATGTCGTCCACCTCCTCGAAGGACAAAAGCCCAAACTTTGAGCTGTCTCCGATGGCCGTTTCCATCAAGAGGTGCATCGACACCGGATCGTTGGTGTTCAGTAGCTCGGAAGTGCGCGCTAGTGATCCTTTTGTCTGCAGGAAGGATCAGTTTACTATCTATCACCATGTACCTTCCGCGTTACCCACATGTTGGAAACGCTGTTGGTCTTCTCGATCTTCGTCCGTACTCTCCAGCGAGCCTTTATAGCCTTCGAGCAGTGCCTTCGAGGAGGGATGTAGACCGGTGCCATACCGAGAATCGTAATTCGAGGCAGAGGAAGAGCTCCGTACCGCATGGCCGTTCATCGTAAGGGCGCTGGCTTGCGCAGCATCCAGTGTTTCCAAGAGAGCCTGCGGAACAGAGGGGTTATACCGTATTTGCGAGATGCATGATTGTGATGATTGCTACTTTTCCTCACAGTAGACCGCGACAGCGTCGTTTCCCCCTGGTGAACGACTGAGAATATCACTCAGGTGCTTTGAATCCGCATCTTTCATGAATTGGCTCGGGCCATTGTGAAACTCTGAGAGATCGACCGCTAGCGCGGCTTTCGGCGCTAAGGGCCCCTTCCCGCTGGTCGTTCGAGTTCTGTCAACGGCAGGGAACTGGTCAGCTCACGCTTTTCTCCTCCTCCCTTCGCATCTTCCAATGGACAATGGATCGCTTCAGCAGAGATCAATTGTGAGTTGGCCAGGAGTACAGTCGCAGTCTAGGTATCATCTCGAGAAGCATCAAGCCCATGGTAGGATCTTGCCGTGCTTTCTGACATGCATGATGCATAGTGCCGGCAACTATGTCGTACTATAAGTGTAAGGGCACCGTCTTGGAGACCGTCCAATTCCCGTGTGGGTGCACGCATGCCAACTGATGGCTGCTCTGAAACTCTGCCGTGCCCTTGTGATGAAACAGGCCTTGCCGCAAGCACGCTGCGCAAAATCCCCGAGGCTGAGCGAGCACTCTACCCCAAGTGTGAATTATATACAAGCGCTCAACGGCATTCATTTCCTTCTTGCAACTATCTTTTATCCTCATTCCCAAAAGAAATACAAAAGCTCTCTAGCCCGAGTCCTGGAAGATGTTCCATGATTGGTTTCTCACGAATGTTTAATCGCTGCTGCTGTCTATGCCGATCGTTACTTTCTTCTTGTATTGTGACTCCAGAAAGCCGCATACATGAAGCATGTTTTCACTCCTACTAACGATTATACTTCCCATCGCTTTCGCCTCTGTAGCAACACCTACCAATGACACGGTGGATTGTGAAGCCCTTAATGGTCTCCTCAATGCCTACGAACACCCAAATGTCTCGAGTTCCTACAGCATACCCGCAGTAGTCTCAACTGGATCCACGATCATGAACAGTACGACCCAAACCTGGCGGATTGTCAATAGCATTAGCAATAGCATTGGAAACACATCAGACTCGTCCAGCGTCGTCGATCCGCAAGCCCAACAATTGTCACAATTCCTATTCCTGGATACCTCAAGCACCCTCAATGGATCTTCATCATCTCCGCTCCCGTTCGCTGGCTGCTCGTTCATATTTGAGCTACCTTCAAGCTATATTGGGGAGACTTCTAGTGATGGAAGTTGCGGCGAATTCTTCGGGCAGTCTTGCCTTAACGAAATCATGCAAATCGCCCAAGACACTACAGCGACCATCCCACCTGCTCTCTCATCAACAAACTTGATTGATGCGTGCAACACCGTTAGCGAAACCGTAACCAATTACATCGACACCTCTTCGAAGGGCTGTAGCAAGACTGGGCCTGCTATCGGGGTGACGCAGGGTACGCGATACCCGCGTCCATGTATTCCCACACGTGGAGCTGACTACGAACCTAGGTATAAACTTCCCCTACATCATTACCGACAACTGCACTAATCCTCCTACTACCCTGCCTATTCAAATTCCTACGCAAAACCAACCCTTTCAGCAAGGAAACCAAACGGCATATGACCAGCGAACAAAAACCGCCACGCCTCTTCTCTTGGCCTTTTTTTCCAATGACGCGACGATGAATTATGCCCAGACTTATCTGACCTGCACGAGCCCGACGAGCGTGACTGCGGGCACCCATGATTCGACAAGCGCGGCAGATCGTGCTGCAGTGGCGGATGTGAACAGTGTGGTGGGCTTTGCGCTTGCGATCAATGCTTTGGTGTTCTTTATGCTATGATGGTGATGGGTTATGACGTCTGCTTTGCGCTTTGAGCGATGGGAGGACAGCGTGCATTGTTCATGATACCACTGTCGTTTACGAAGTTTATGACATCTATATATTTTTGGGTTGGACATCAGACAGCGTTGGGGTTCACACTCTACATGGAATTCTATGTATCCAGCACTCTCACTATAGGTATCTTGACAGGCGACACCACATTTTGGTACAGCATCAATGATCCAAATGGATGATTCTTGTCAGCCATCATCTCAATATGGGATACATTCTATGCTGCGTAGACTGTACAGTACACGTTGCACACGGAAAATGCCAAGGGCTGAAGTATAGCTGTACAAGTGCGTCTATCTTCTTTGCCTCAACCAGAAGACAGTAGTCGCTGGCACGACAGGATTGGCATCATCTTGCATCCCACGAGCCACAACCATCCGCCACTACTTCAACTGCCGGAAGAGCTTTGGTGCGGCGCACTGGGTCGCGCAGTGTTGAAGGTGGAAGACTAGATGGAGTTGACTTTTCGTTAGCATCCGTCTCGGTCTGAGTGAGCCGTGTATCGGCATCACACTCACATTCCTCGACGCAGTCTTCTTTGGGTCCCTTGTGGTTCGGGTCCTCGTGCTGCTTGGTGACGCGCTCGGCGCACTCTTCATAGTGGTGTTTTGCGGGGGCACACTGAGCGGACTTGGCGCATTCTGTAGACGGGAAGTTGTTAGCTCTGTGCTGTTGTGTTGCGTTGGCGCTCTCTGCAACAGGCCGAGTGGATACAGCGATGGCTGGGGGTTTATGGAGCTCAAGCTTGCCACTTCTGCGGAAGACTCCAGGAGAACAACTTTTGGACGCTGTAGCCCAAGGATAGACTGTAGCGAGTATGTGAAAATCGAAGGAAAGTCAGTGACTTACCCTCCTCGAGCTTAGGTTTTGGATCCTCGGGCTCCTCCTCCTCCTCCTCTTCTTCCTCCTTCTCTTCATCGCCCCCCTCCTCCTCTCCGCCTTCCTCTCCTCCGTCCTCTTTATCACCATCATCACTCTTCTCCTCTCCCTCGTCGTCCTCTTTCTCCTCTTCCGGGGGCGCCTCAGCGTGCAGCTCCGCGAAGCCGATCGAGTTGTAGAAGTCGGAGAAGATGTCGGAGAACCCCATGGCGGCGGCAATTAAGAAATAGGATGCTGCCGCAGCTGGCGAGAGGGTCTTCGATGTTCAATGGATGAAGTCGGGGGCTTCCGGTCGGGGGCAAAGTTGAGAAGCGTGGATCCTCGGGATCTTTGGCGCTCAAGCTTTTTTGATGAGGTAAAGCTTGGCGGCACGTGATTGGCTGGATTTGTGTGCTCGGAGACGACGTACTTGATCTCAAATATCTAACGCTTTGCTTGACGATCCACAACTCGTTGTTGTGTGATGGGAAATTCTCTATGCATGAGCTAAGCTCTTCGACTCACGTCCATCGCAAAAAGCAATATTATTATTACTATCAAGAACAAGCATTAGGGTATCCACCTGCAGACAACGTAGCTAATTATATCTCAGCAATTCCAACCTGGCGACCACTCTTTGACTCGCGTTCGCTGGAACTTGCATATTAGTATATGAAACAGCTATGAGATGGCTTTGAAGTCGAGCCCTTGTCTACAATATGGAGGCTTACCACACTGTAACCCTCTGGCATTCCGGAAATGTAACGCTGGCCACAGATTCAAATGCATCTAGCACGATGCTCCTGACAGTACGAAGGAGTACTTTTACACTGGAAGCTTCAAAGTTCACATGAGTGACATTTTCGATAGTGTCCAATGGCTCATATTAGAAAACGACAAATCTGGCATTGCTTATTCGGACAGGGAAAAGCAGCGTCTTGCTTTGCTCATCAATGATCAAGTAGCCCCAAATTAGAAGCAGATGTAGCTTGTTTCACACGATCTCAAAGTCAATACGACAAAATGGTGTCTCAAAACGTAGAGTTGAGGCGATGAAGTCGTTTTCTTGATTGTGCACAGGAAAGAAGACATATGAACCTTCTCACCAACCCTTTGATCAGAGCAAATAAAGACACTCAGAGCGCTATGCTTCAAAGACTTGTCTATCGTACCGCACCAGGTAGATTTTGAAAACTTCAAGTGACATTCGAAAGAACGCGCTAGCCGCGCGCCACACCTTCGCGTTGGAGTGAAGGCTCCTTTTCCTTCAACACAATCACTAGACTTGCTTTCACTGCTATAAACTAAGTCAAAGCGTAGTATCATAAATATTTTGCTGACACACAGCTTTCCACTTTCACTTTACACCCAAAATGGCACCTGTGAACCAGCCTACGTTTAGCAAGGACGAAAAAGTCTTGTGCTTTCACCATGAACTTCTGTATGAAGCCAAAGTGCTCGATTCAAAACACACCGACGAGAAAGACAAGAAGAGTCCGATGCAGTATCGGGTTCATTACAAAGGATGGAAGAACACGTAAGTGCGATCTGAGTTTTCTTCCGATTGTCAAACTCGAGATTTTGCCAATTCTCATTCACTTCAGTCCTTTGTGAAACACCAGCCCCCTTCTTCCCCTTTTTGATATAACAGCTGCTCGTTCTCTTCAATTTTTGCTTTCTTTGGCATACACGATCTCTTTCCAACCCCTTCCGTCGTCTCAAAATACCGCATCTTCTCATCCCTCCTCGCCGGTCGAGGCTTACCTTCGCTGCAAACATTGTCGGATCTACGCCTTTCTACTGTACTGCATTATTATACATCACATCATCGTCCTTGCAGTTACATCCAGCGATTCTGCACAGGATCGTGTTTCCATCAGTACATCATACTAAAACACACGTACTCCACCAGCTGGGACGATTGGGTGCCAGAAGATCGCCTTCGCAAGCTCAACGACGAAAACAAACGCCTGGCCACGCATCTTAGGAACGAGTTCATGGCTCTGCAGAGGCCCCCCAAGCCAAGTATTTCTGCCGCGACCAAGAAGAAGAATGCCGGCTCTGATCTTAGCTCTACTCGCGGGAGCGAAGAGCGTCATGCTTCTCTCCCTGCGACTGGCCGAGGTCAGAAGCGCGGGCGTGACAACGACATTGAGAAGGCGAGTGACCCTCTTTCTTTAGACCAACTACGCTCTTCTTCACGCAAGCGGCGCAAGACAAGCAAAGCGAAGTCGCCGCCACCTCCATCACCAAAAGGCAAAGCCAGGGCGGATCCACCTCCAAATCATCCTGAGATAAGAGGCAAACGTAAAGCTACCATCCGACTGCCAGAGACCACAAAGCCGACTGCTCCACCAGAGAAGACGGCCGAGTACAAGACTGCACCCCCCTCTAACTCGCCGGATGAGATTGTCCCCTCCGAAGACTCCTCATTTTACAAGCGGTTTTCACTCGATGACTCCAAAGTGAAGACTTCAAAGCCACAAATTGCGTCAGAGAAGTCGTCTGCCAAACAAGGCTCGGATGATTCTCCATTGAGCTCTGTTCGATATTCGCCACAGGATCCAGGTTCAGGAGACGCCGGTGGGAGAAACCAAGGGTCACAAAGTCGTCGAACTAGCCGGAAAGAACGAGCAGAAGCACGTCAGGCTCGCGAAGGAGAAGACTTTCGTCCCGGGGGTGCCCTGCTTGCTTTGTACAAGGACCAGCCGCGTGGTAGAAGAATTACGGTTGCTGGAATCCCACTAGACGAGACACCCGCGGACCTGGTGTCGTTTGTGAAGAAGAAGCGTCAGCGTGTGAAGACTATAGACAATAAGATCAACTTTACTGACAAACCTACCCTACAACAGGAGGAGACATTCAACTTGCGCCCGGCCATCCACATTAACGTCCCAGACCATCTAAAATCCATCCTTGTGGACGACTGGGAGAATGTCACGAAGAACCTCTCTTTGGTGCCATTGCCATCCAAGCCTTCTGCTAACGAGATCCTAACAAGCTACTTCGACGAGGAGAAAAACAAGCGTCACCTCGGCTCCCCAGAAGCTGATCTGCTAGAAGAGGTCGTTGCGGGGTTGAAGGAGTACTTTGAAAAGTGCGTTGGTCGCATCTTGCTCTACCGCTTTGAGCGCCAGCAATATCTCGAAGTCTACAACGCGGTGCAGGCCGGTGCAGGAGAGTACGAGGGAAAGACCATGGGCGACATCTATGGTGCAGAGCATCTGTGCCGTCTATTCGGTAAGTTGCGCCCCCTTCCCATCACGACATCGACACTTTATACCACGACCCCGAGCAAAACCTCACCAACACCCGACGCAAAGCTGACACCTCATCTTAGTCTCCCTGCCCGAACTCATCGCCCAAACGAACATGGACCAGCAATCCGTCAACCGCCTCCGCGAAGAACTCCACAAGCTGACCCAGTGGCTCGGCAAAAACTCCACCCGCTTCTTCAAAGCGCCGTACGAAACCGCCAGCCAGGATTACATCGAGAAGGTCCGTGGCGTCTGAGAGGGATCGGGTACGAGGGTTGGATTCGAGGCGTGCGTAGACGGAGCAGGGGGGCCCGGTTGGCAGTCTAGGAAAGTGGCAATGGGATCTTTCACCCGGTACTTCATCCCAAGCAAGAGCCCACCGCGTCCACAACATCGAATAACCATCTCGAGCGTCTCCCATCCGACCGTCCTGCACATCATCCAACGAGGAGCCTACAAGCGAGATGTATGCGCGAGAAGCGTCGTCACGATTTCACGTCACTCCGAGATCCTTGGGTAGATAGCAGTGATCCGCCATCCCTAGAACAGCATGCAATACAACACTTCAGCCCACATGGGAGCTTTGCCTTTGACAGATTGCTTTTTTGCCGACGGACGAGCGCTACTGTAGTCGTTGAGGGGGCTTGAGGGGCAGATGAAGTAGTACTCGTCTTTTGAGTGATGAGATGAGAAGCCCACGTCGAAAATGATGAGCTGAGATACCTTTCAATTGTGACCATGATCTCCCTATGGAAAACGAATGTCTTACGTGGAAGCTTTCTGGCAATGCTTGTTTGTAATACATATGTACACACGCAATTAATTTCCTATCGCACTTACTCCCCCTTCAACTTCTCCTGCACAACCCCGAATGCCATATCTAACATATCCATTTCCTCCTTCATATGCGTCCCCTTCAACCCCGTCGCCACGCTCGCGCTCGGGTTCCTCCCCGCATACATCACATGTTTCCTATCATGATGTTCCGTTTCGTTCAACAGCGTCTCAATCCTGGGTTGCGTGAAACTCCACGCTCCCGCATTCAACGGTTCTTCCTGCGCCCACACGATCGTCTTCGCGTTAGGATACATGTCTAGATTCTCGCGGAGCTGCGCCCAGGGGAAGGGGTTGAGTTGCTCGATACGGGTGATGGCTGCGGAGTCTAGTTTGTGCTCGGCGCGGTGTTTGTGGAGGGCGGCGTAGACCTGGCCGGAGCAGAGGATTACGCGGTCGATTTGGTCGTGGGGGAGGATGGAATTGTCGTTGTGAGCAGGGTCGGGGATGATCCATTGGAAGTGGGACTTGCCGGTGAAGTCTTCGATGGGGGATCGTGCAAGAGGGTGGCGAAGGAGTGATTTGGAGAAGAAGAGAATTAGAGCTGCCGAGACGATTGTCAGTTCTCTGACTAGATGTCGCAAGTCAGGATATACATACGTTTTCTGAACTGTCGGTTCATTTGCCTCCTGAGGATGTGAAAAAGATTTGACGGTGTCGTCATGTAGGCGATTTGCATATTGCAATCCTGGTGTTGACGGTCAAGCTTTGCTTCTGATGGAAAAATCCTTGGGTCTTCGTTGCAGAGTTGCAGATACCGTTCCATTCTGCCAGAAGAATGCTCTGGACCTTGCCCATCATAACCGTGGGGGAGAGACATGACGAGACCAGAACGCTGCATCCATTTTACTTCCCCTGAGGCGACAAATTGATCGATAATGCATTGACAGTTGTTGGCGAAGTCACCAAATTGAGCCTCCCATACGACAAGAGCATTGGGCGAGGACAGTGAGTACCCGTATTCGAAACCAAGGACGCCAAATTCGCTCAAGGAAGAGTTGGTGATTCTGAAGGTACCTTGTTTCTCACTGATGTGCTGTAGTGGCGTGTAGGTCTCCTCGCTCTCCTGATCATGAAGCACTGCGTGACGCTGGGAGAAAGTACCGCGCTCGACGTCCTGACCCGACACTCTAACATGATGCCCTTCGTCACAGAGCGTGCCGAATGCAAGGGCTTCTGCCGTAGACCAGTCAATGGCTTTGCCTTCATCGACAGTCTTCTTCCTGCCCGCGAGGATACGCTTCAGGTTCCGATGGACATTAAAGCCCTCTGGTGCAGTGCTAATCGCTTCCCCTATGTGCCTCAGTCCCTCTATCGGAACCCCGGTTGGCAAATGTGGTAGGATCTCCGTTGCAAGCTCCTTGGGAGATTTGAAACCGTTCCAGGCAGACGTAAGCCATTCCTTTGAAGTTGGCTGGTAATCTTTGCTAGATTCGAAGCTGGTGGTCAACATATTCCAAACCCATTTCTTGTGCTCCTCGATATCATCTTTTGTAAACGATTTTTCCTTCAGGAGCTTTTCTTCATACTTCTGCACAGCTGGCTTCTGTTCATTGATCTTCTTGTACATCAGTGGCTGGGTGAATGATGGTTGATCTGTCTCGTTGTGACCTTGTTTTCTGTAGCATACAATGTCCACAACGACATCCTTCTTGAATTCAGCTCGCCAATCTGCGGCCATTTGACATACGAAATTGACAGCCTCGACATCATCACCATTGACGTGGAAGACGGGGGCGTCAAACGCCTTTGCAATGTCCGAGCAATAAGGGGTAGACCTGGCAAATCGAGGATCCGTTGTAAATCCAATCTGATTGTTGATGACCATGTGGATCGTTCCTCCAGTTGAATACGCAGGCAAGGCATGAAAGCCCATAGTCTCGTATACGACACCTTGACCAGCAAAAGCAGCATCGCCATGTAAGAGAACACCCATTGCCGAATGAAAATTCTTCTCATCGTTGTTGTAGTGTTGGATGGCTCGGGTTTTGCCTAGAACTACGGGATCTTCGGCTTCGAGATGCGACGGGTTTGCTACAAGCGATAATTGCACACGCTTGCCAGAAGGGGTGGGACGTTCAAAGTTCATGCCGAGATGGTACTTGACGTCCCCAGAGCCTTCGTCAGAAGGTTCAGCACTGCCTCCAAATTCGCTAAAGATTGATTCATTCGGCTTCCGGACGACGTTGCTCAGAACGTTGAGTCTACCACGATGAGGCATGCCGATGACGATGTCCTTGACGCCGTAGTCAACGCTACGGTCAATCAAAGCCTTCATCCCAGGGACAAGCGTTTCACCACCTTCCAGTCCGAATCGTTTGTCATTTGGGTATTTCGTTGCCAGGAAATTCTCGAAACTCGAACTCCATATTAAGCGATCTAGTATCCTACGCTTTTCGTCGACCGAGTATTTGTACGGCGAAGGGATTTCCGTGCGACTTCGGATCCAGTCACACTGATCCCTGTCCGGGATATGGATGAACTCCACGCCATATGCGCCACAATATAACCTCTCGCATGTATTAACGATATCTCTCAATGTCATCTTCTCCCTGCCGTCAATCTTGAATCTGGGGAGAATGCCGGGACCTAACGCGAATTCCGTATCGAGGTCTTTCTCGGTGAATTGGTAATGATCGAGCTTCAGCTCTTTTGGTTCATGGTATCCGAAAGCTTCAGCTTCTCCACGTATCCCTAACGGGTCGGTCTTTGCTTTGTGATGCCCACGCGCTTGGTAAGCGCGCACCAAGAGTTGTACCTTAAGATGGTTGGTCACGTCTGGGCCTTCACCCACCGAGAGCCCACCGCTGGGCATTGCTTGTGGGACACCACCCGCAGGAGTCGGCACTATGGTCGGTGGAGGCTGGAAAGCCTGTGACATGGGCATGTCTCCATCTTCCATATTCCGAAAGTAAACCTGCCAGGAAAAGTGGACACTTGACGGTTCCTTTTTCCATTGCATATACATCTCGTCTATATAATTCGCGGTGTTGCCTTGTAGGAAGGAGTCGTTAGGATCCTGTTTACTCGTTTCTCAGTTTCATCTTTCCCGACAGTGTTTCCACCTGTAAGACTGCTTACCACGCCCTTGTTGGCATCTTCTACAGCCACAGCGTAATGTCGGCTTTGCAAGCGCTGTGATAAGATAGGAAGCCTCGACGGGCGTACTGAAGGGACAGAGGAGGCTCTCAAAGTAGCGGCGGAGCATGTTGACCGTCTGAGAGGGTAGATTCCTCGTGCGAGGCAGCTGCCCGACTTGTGGAGGGAGGAACGGAGCATTGCAGCAATCGTGAATGTCAACAGACAATGGACTCCATGGGACTGAGATAGGCGTAGCACCCTCAAGCAGAGTTGCTGTAGGTAGGTAAGGAAAGAAAAAAGCTCAAACAAGGTATCTTGTCCCCGCCAACGCTGCCGGCAACAATTCCGCCTTGCAGCTTGCCCGCTAAACCACTCTAAGCCTTGAAGTATCGGATGCAGTTGCCCTCTTTAGAACATGGACTTCTTTGACATGAGTCACAGCTGCATCAAATTATTCTCCTTGATCATGATATGGAGATCCATCTGATATGGCACCACCAAGAGGCTCTGCCGCCTACAAGAAGAAAGACGGCACCCTCGCTGTTTCCAAGGACGGTCGGTCGGTGTCATGGACGCCCGTGGCACCTCCACGATCAGAGCCCGCCCTGACACTGCCGGTCTCTAGTATCACCAGTGAGTCTATGCTCTTCCAACTCATCCTGAAAAATATTTGAAGCTGACGTGGCTCATAGACCTCCAGCAGACACCGGCGACCAACCCGAAGGTGATGCTCAAGATATTTGCTCAAGCCCCAGGTACATCTACTTCAGAGACCCACACCTTCACTTTCACGTCGCCCACGGCTGCGAGGGTTGAGGCAGATACGATCAGAGATGCTCTCAGCAAGACAATCCAGGCCATCAAGTCTGGAGGCGCCCCACTGGCTGCGTCAGGAGGAGCCGGAGGGTCCTCTGCAGCTATGGCTATCGCGGGTGCTGTGTCTTCAAATCCCAGGCCAGGCGCAGACTCGGATGCTTGGTATGATGATGAAAAGCTGAAGAAAGATGTGGAATCACAACAGTCATTACTGAGGTCCGATCCATCGCTTTCCAAGACTTTGGTGGAATCCTTGCGAACGAAGCCTGAGTCCATTTCAACTTCCCAATTCACGGCCCAGTTCTGGTCTACCAGAATACATCTCCTACGAGCGCATGCGATTGAAAAGAACCAGACTAGAGGTGCCTACAATGTCTTGTCGAGTATCAAGCCCATGACGGTGGACAATGCAACCAGGCTTAGCATAAGCAAAGAGCAAATACAATTGATATTCAATCAACACTCTCTCGTCAAACGCGTCTATGATGAAAATGTTCCAAAGCTTAGCGAAGAGGCCTTCTGGTCTCGCTTCTTCCAGAGTAGACTATTCAAGAAGCTCAAAGGCGAGAGGATAACAGAGGCCGATGCTACGGACAATGTACTCGACAAGTATTTGCAGTACGAGGAAGACGCAGAGAGGGCCAAGCAGCTCATGGCGTCCCATGTTCCACATATCATTGATGTGGAGGGTAACGAACAGAATCACAGCCAGCGCAAGGGAAACCAACCGGATTTGACCATGCGCCCGAGTTCCTACGACAGAGTGCCAATTATCCGGACTTTGAATTCTCTGAGTGAAAAGATATTATCTCATGTAGCGCCTAACGATGTCGATCCTTCTTTGCCCATAGGCGTTGATGAAGAAACATTCAACGAGCTCGCCCTACGCGATTTACAAGGCGACGCTGCCGAGAACCGTGTGATACTGAACATCAAAGACCAAAGCCGCTTCTTCAATTCTGACAAGGAAAGCGGTGTGTCAGCAGATGCGCTACTCTATGCCAAACAAGACCCAGTGAAAGTACTTCGATCAATACAATCGGACATAGGGCGCCTCAGCTCTAACACCAACCTTGAGACTGCTATCGGTGTAGATGACGACAGTGATAGCGATGATGACGATGAGTCGAACCCAAAGAAAGGCCACATAGGTAGCAAAGCTAGTCTTTCGGGGGCCACAGCCCAAATGCTCACCGCCGTCGCCCAGCAACGGGCACAAAGTGACGACCTTTCCGCTTCCTCGTCCGGCTTCTCCACGGTACAATCGTCCTCGGTATCTGGCCTTTCAGCCGCAATTTTCGACCGTCTCTCCCTCACGCATGCAACCACCACCGAGTTTCTCCAGCACTTCTGGTCCGCTTTCCTTTCCGGCGACCCCGGTCGGGCTGACGAAATTGGCAAACTGTTCGAAACGTTGAACAAAGCCATGGATCGCATCAAAGCGGTCGCTACAGACGCTGAAATGGAGCGCCAAAAGGAAATCAACAAGCTGAAGAAGCAGGTACAGGATCTTTTTGAGCGGACGGGCAAGAAGCGGAGGATGAATTATGAGAGCACTCCAGGGGGTGCAAAGGTAGTGAATATACTGTTGGCGCCCACGGTGAAGGCAATTGAGGTTGCTACGAAGGAGTATCAAAAGGCCTTGGGGGAGCAGAGTGAAGATGCCGGTAAGACGTAATGGGCAGCTAGCCGAGACGTGTTTGCCATATTCAAGGGAAGGATGCATAGCGATGGTGTCTTCATTTACGGCAGACAGCTTCTATCAAAAATCCATATACCCAGGAATGAGACTGATTCATAATGTGGGTTGATCTAAAGTCTCGGCATAAGACTCATCTTATGCCCGCATATGACCTCAAGTCCTACACGCATATAGACCTCTAGGTCACAAATCCGCAGATGATATGCTTGCCACTTAGGAGATTTTTCGAGGATGGACTTTCACACTAATGCAGGTACAGGTCTTAGTTCTGCTCCAAGGTTGCTTGGACTTGTAGACGCGCATTATCTCGTCTTGTTTCTAGATCGAATCATTCAGTCAATCGGGGGAACTCCAGCGTCGTAACGTTGAAAAATCTCCTACCACCTTCTCTTCTCGGACATGCGGTTTTCCTTTGATCTACCAGTATTTACTCCTACGGACATCGTAGATTGTCGCACAGATATTGTCCGGAAAAGGCCAGAATGGATCCCGTCCGCAAATTCTCCGCGCTACAAGCTCTCCCAATTCCCCAAAATGGAGACCAATCTATTTAATATCCAGAGCCAAGATAATCTCAAAGAACCGAGCTTCCATAGTAATCCCCCAAACGGAAAGAAGCAAATCCGTATCAGCCTCTCTCACAGGCTATATTCTCTCGTAGCGCTAAGATTAGAGCAACAGGGTGGCCTTTCTAGAGGGCAGCAAACCAAGAGGGGAATATTTTGGGGTTCTGCACATGTATCGATCGCTATCTGAAGTCCAGGACAGAGGAATCGAGTGGGCGCTCAAGCAATCTCAAGATCGCCTTGACAGAAATGATCCACCTCTAGCGACCGAGAAAGATAGAGACGCTGCGTTTGACTGGCCCAAATCGAAACCCGAGCAGGATGATGTATGGTCGTACATGATCAGCAATGGTAGTGAGATATTGGTTGTAAGCGCTGAGGAATTCGAGGGGGGTGGTTCTGGATGTGATGACAACGGGAGACAGTAGTGATAGTATGAGAAGGGGGATAAGGAGTGAAGGACATTCGAGTGTAGGGCAGTATGCTTTTGCAGCAGACGAAAGAGTTTCGGTAGCAAGCGTAGGTTCAGTAGTAGAGATAGTGATTTCTACAGCACGCTGCTCCAATTCCTTGAACTCTTCTAGAAGAAGAGACTCGCATCAGTGTTGCTATCTTGCGCAGCTTGCGCAGGAAGTCCACATGTGGGGAGGATATTAGCCGATAGATAAGGCCTCGACTTGCGCCCGAGCAGTTGCAGAAGACTGCTCTAGACGCTGCACGATTGCTGCTGCTAACATGATCTGTTGATGAAAGGAAGGAGGGAAGAAAGAAAGGTGCACGGACAAGGCGTCTCAAATCTCAATTGGCTCAATTAACGTTGAACACCAAGCAAGCCCCTTTTCCCAAGCTCCCGGTACTCGTACTTGTACTCTAACGTTTTTTAGTCAGGACGCGGCGTCCGGAAATATGTAAAATCTGCAGAGTGCAGCTGATCTTCGCGAAGCCCTTGCTCCACCGAACTCCTACGAGGCCAGCTGTCATTACAATCCACCACATTGCCATTGAACCCCAATTCAGTGATAAGGCATACATAGCCAGCCAGGCACACCATTGACTTGTTGCACTCCTTCTTCAACCTCGTCGACGTGTCGTTCATTGCTTACTGTACTGAACGAAAAGCCACTGGCCAACAAGTCCACCCCACTCTCGACACATTCACTCGTTCATAGCTCGAACCATTCCTCATCATGAAGGGTGTGCTCGCTTTCCGGTCTGCCTATCAATGCAGCGTAGCTGACCTCTCATAGCACTCATCCTCGTTGGAGGCTATGGCACCCGTCTACGACCTTTGGTACGGCAATCTTTGCCCAGCGAACACAAAGCAAAAGCGCCACTATAAAAGAGCTACATGTACCTGACTACTGCCAGACCCTCACTCTGCCTAAACCATTGGTTGAGTTTGGCAACCGTCCCATGATCCTGCATCAGATCGAGAGCTTGGCAGCTGCTGGAGTGACGGACATTGTCTTGGCCGTCAACTACCGCCCCGACATCATGGCTAAGGCCTTGAAGAAAGCATGTACACCCGCATATTTCAAGACATTTTGAGAGTGTCAAGTTACGTGGCTGACGATTTACAGTATGAAGAAGAATACAATGTGAATATTGAGTTCTCCGTCGAGACTGAGCCGCTTGGAACAGCAGGCCCTCTCAAGCTGGCAGAGAAGACCCTGGGCAAAGACGACTCGCCATTCTTCGTTCTAAACTCGGACGTCATATGTGATTACCCCCTCGAGGAGCTTGCCGCATTCCACAAGTCACACGGCGAGGAAGGCACAATCGTGGTTACAAAAGTCGAGGAGCCATCCAAGTACGGTGTGGTCGTACACAAGCCAGATCACCCATCAAGAATTGATCGCTTTGTCGAAAAGCCGGTGGAATTCGTTGGCAACCGAATCAATGCCGGTCTCTACATCCTCAACCCCAGCGTGTTGAATCGCATCGAACTTCGCCCCACATCCATTGAGCAAGAAACCTTCCCAGCTATTGTCAAGGACGGCCAACTACATTCCTTCGACCTTGAAGGGTTCTGGATGGACGTCGGGCAGCCGAAAGACTTCCTCAGCGGCACCTGCCTCTACCTTTCTTCCTTGACCAAAAAAGGCTCGAAGAAGATTGAGGCATCGTCGAAACCATATGTCTACGGAGGCAACGTCATGGTTGATCCCTCGGCGAAAATTGGTAGGAACTGCAGAATCGGTCCGAACGTCACCATTGGGCCAAACGTTGTCATCGGTGACGGCGTCCGGATACAGCGGTCCGTGCTTCTGGACGGCAGCAGAGTCAAAGATCACGCATGGGTCAAGTCAACCATTGTTGGTTGGAGAAGCACGATTGGCAAGTGGGCTAGGCTCGAGAATGTGTCGGTGCTTGGGGAGGACGTTACAATTGGGGATGAGATTTACGTCAATGGGGGATCAATCTTACCCCACAAGTCGATCAAGCAAAACGTTGACGGTATGTTCATTCGTCATTTGCAGAGATTTCAATCAATGCTGATCCATCACAGTCCCCGCAATCATCATGTAAAGGACGGAAACGGTCTACTTCATTTCGACAGCTGCATTAGTATTATCTTTGTTTGAAGCCTTGATCGTCTTCACTCATCTTGTCGAAGAAAAAGTGTATTTTTTTTGGCATTGCACGGACGCAGAGATTTTGTGGGCACTTCAATTATTAGAGGGAGAGGATAGTCGAGCCTCCATCCGAGACCGCCACTATATTACGATAGATAGAGCTTTAACGAAGTCAAACCGCGAATCTAAACCCCGATGTTTTCGACCTCGTTTACGCTCCAGCACTGTGATCTCGACTCCATCATGGTTCACGAGCACCAGTGATTGCGGCGCGTCATTCGGTCGTCAGAAGATAATGTTCATAGGTGTCCCATCAGTCTCCGCGTCGCCCGTCCGGGCATGCGACTCGATACTATTGTAGCCTGGCGGAGACTTGTCCCATCGCACGGCAACGTTCCGGTTACTCCGGTAAACCCCCTCGTCTGGTCTTCGACATATCGCCCCCACGCCCTCGTCGTCCGACAGACGCGGCTGACATTTGGACGCAGCTTCGGAATGCGATTTTGCAAGAGCTACAACATACGTGCGGTACCGGCGCTTCGGCGAGTCCCTCTTCCTTCTTTGCGGACGACGAAGTTGGCGGCATGGGGTCGGTGAGTACAGCGCCGGCCGCCTTCGTATCAGAGACTTTTAGCCCTTTGAGGAAGTTATTAGCCGTGGGTTGTTCCTGTACTGAATCAGATTTGTGTTGGTGCAATGTTATTCGATATATGTTCGTCTTCGTCGCCCCCGTCATCTTCTGATCATCTATCGTAACACTCGCGGAACAATTCAGCTAATTGTTCTGGTTCTCTTCGAAACACACACACACATAAATATATATATAAACTACACTCTACCACAACTGAAAACATCATGGATCCAATCTTTCGGCGCATTGGCTACGGCTTTTGTGGGAGGGTCTGGGCGGCACCCACAGCATCCGGAGACACCTCTGCCAATAAACGGGAAGACGGCGGTCCGGGAACATCGCTCCAACACGACTACGAAATCCACTTACAGGTTCTTAAGAGTCTGCCTGGCAGCTTTCCCAAGGTCCTCGTGCCTGCTCGCCACGAGTACGTCTCTGGCCATCATCAAAACTGGTGGGACAGGAACGTCTCGAAGCCTCCCGAGGGATTCCAGGTCCGCCTGGCCGTGGATAGACCCGCAACCGTCTCGAGCAGTACGATCGCGTCCACAATATGCTCCGATCCCTTGGCCATAGCCTCGTGGCTAGTCGATGGATGGCCAAGCGGATGACCGCCAACGTGGACCCTCTCTCTTCGAAAACAATTGACGAGTCCTCCGTACCGCTGTGGACCCTCTCTCTTCGAAAACAATTGACGAGTCCTCCGTACCGCTGTGGATGGTCCTCGGCAAAGCATCAGAGGACGATACCTCGCCAAAGCTCATGGCACCACCCACTTCTACCCAAGGAGGTCATCACATTGTATCGGGACCGTCGGACCAAGACGAAATCGTCTGCCGCTCTGGAAGAGCATCGGATCGGATTTGTGGCCGAGCAGGAGATGACTCCGCCTCGGATCATGCAGCCATGCGCTAGAGATCGTCGCGTGTATCCCGTTGGGTCAATGCGGAGGGACACTGTGAGGCGACGATTGCAGCTTGAAGATCTACGGCTCGAATTCGTCGTCGTTCGTCTTGATCTTACTGATCCAGATGGCGCAACTCAAACGATGTTGGTGTTTGCACCACACGGGACGCCTAGTGTTCTTCTCGATGTTTTTTTATCGGGTGTGGTTGTTCGGCCCGTGGAGCCACGATCATGTTTGTCGCCGGGGTCAGAGGGTCAATGCCGCAGGTATCGCACGTACGAGTAAGTACATTGCATTTTCGCCGCAAGCAGCCACGACTCAAGCCTCATCGTTGCCCACACCAAGCTTGAACCCACCTACACACCCTCTCTGAAACAGCCCCTGCGGATCATAGTCCCTACTCACCTCCCGCAAGAACCGCCAATTCTCCCCGCCATAACCTTCAAATGGCCTCTGCCACTCCGCGCAATAATTCAAACACCGATATCGATGGCCCGTCCCTTTAGCCGCTGCAATGGCGTCGATCTGCTCGACGGCGCGGCGCGTCGTCGCCTTGACGAACTCGTCATCCCGGCGCTCGTCCCAGTTCGCCGTGAAGCTCACGACGACGAGAGGGTCATAGGTGCAGTCGTGCAGGCCTAGCGGATTCGTATCGCCCTTGCGTACCCAGTCTGGTAGAAGCGGCTGCAGGACAAGCGTCCAGAGCAATCCCTTGATATTGACACGACGGATCGAGGCGATGGCATCGCAGTAGGCAGCGTGTGCGCCGGCGAGGGTAGCAATGTCGCTCTTAATAGTCGTGGTGGCGAAGACCTGGCGCCTGCCGGGGGGGTTGAGCGCGTTCATTTCATCGGTCGCGCTGGTTAGGGTGCGAACCTTGCAGGTACTCCAAAAATGCCAGAGCGATCCGAAGGAAGAGGTTTCCTAGTAGGCGGGCTATTTCTTTTCGTTTTCCGGGGACTTGGTGTAGACGAGGTTCGCGGCGATGGCCTGGACGCCGAGTTTTTGGATCTAGGAGAAGCAGGCGATGGGGCCGGCGGCGTGGTTGTCGTACGTGGTGCCAAGATCACCCGAACCTGCTCGATTGACGCATTTGTGGAAAGCTGCAAGGACCTTGGCGGCTTGGAAAGCCGGCATATAGAGGAAGCCGCTCCAGATTTTGGTGGAGGGGAAGCTGCGGGCTGTCAAGTGCGTAACAATGCCAAAGTTGTTAGAGCCGCCTTTGAGGGCGCGCCAGAGATTCGGGTTGGTTGATGCAGAGGCTGTGGTGGTGGAGCCGGAGGCGAGAACGATTTCGTAGCTGATGATGTTGGAGCATACTAGGCCGAAACGGGGGGAGAAGAATGAAAGACCGCCTATTTGTGCCATTGTGTCAGCTTTCGAGGGGGGGATGGTTGAGCTGCTGGCGGGGGTCTTGCAGGTCCGACTCGCAATGGAAGTGGGGAGGGAGGCGAGCACAGATGTGAAAAGCAGAAGTTTACCTCCCAAAGTCAAGCCACCCACCCCAACAGCAGAGTTCCTCCCTCCAACAACAGCGAGACCCTTCTCGTCCAGGATTTTGGAAACGTCCATCCACTTGGCGCCAGCGCCAATGGCCACGCTCGATCCATCCTCAGAGGTTTCCACCTCACAAAACAGGCCAAGATCAATCACAACACCCCCCTCAATGCTCGCCGCACCGGAAACCGGAGAGTGGCCGTGGCTGCGAATCGCGAACAACCCTTCGGCGTTTCCCTCACCGGCTTGCTTACCTCGTTCGTCGTACCCGCGCTCGAGGACGGCGACAGCCGCGCAGAGCTGCCGTACATTGCGGGGCCGGACAACGCACGCTGGGATCACGTCGCGCTCTTGCTGGGCCCGGTAGGCATCCATCGACCGCTGGAAGGCAGCGGCGTCGTGCGGGGAGATGACGCCGTCGGGCAGCGCTGACGCGAGGCTCCTGCGAAGCCTGTCGGGCACCGGGGCGCTGCTCGGATTATGGGGCTCCTTCGCGGCTGGGAGGGTCTGTGTGGTCCGTGGAGGGCGCGTGATGGGAATGGAAAGGAGGATGAGGAGCGCCGTTGCGGCGGGTACGGGAAGCGGTTGGAAGGCTATGATGGCGGAGAAGGTAGGTCGCCGGGAGAAGAAGCGTCAGCCTCTGATGAGTTCGGTAGCGGTGCAAGAAGTGGGGCGGCGGAGGGGTGGTGATGGGAATTGATGGTGCATGTAGTACGACATGAGCCAGAGCTTCACAGTGCATATATTCTAGCTTTGTAGATCAGAGCTGCCGCACACAGGTAGGGTAGGGTTCCTATGTTCCATACGACATAACGAGACCTAGATAGAAGGAACGACATTACTCTATAAGGGAGATGCTTGAGTTCTGGTATGTCAGGCAGGTCAGGTACTGTACTCAGTAATCACCAGCACCTCAAGAATTTGCGGGAGATGGTACCTTACCTTATGTATCTTACATAATCGGGAATAGGCGACCTTAGCACCAGGGATTACATCACCACATGTAGGTAAAGTAGGTATGGTAAGTAGAGACCGCTCCAGTCCGAGCCTACAGCGGTCCATCTCCGTAAGTACCTAAACCGTCTCGTCGCCCGCCCCGCACTGTCCTGATGAATATATCGTCAGGACACGTTCACCGACTGGTGTTCTCCCTCTTTTCCGCGGGCGGATCTGGGGTCGAGAGCCGGGCTGTTGGAGCCCGTCATCGGATAGGGTCAGGCACAAAGGAACGATGGAAATCACTCGTCGCAGTTCCGCGTGGGTAGAGAAATGTATATCTGACGACATGCCGTGTCAAGAAGACGGAAATAAAACGCCCCCGAATTCGCCCGGGACCGTTCTAAGCGCTCGACCAATCAGCTACCCGCACGCCTGATAACAACCGCAACAAAAGCTCCGATGTCTTCTCTTCCCCAAACCACATCAGACTAACCACGGCGGATTTTGCGGAACGGGCGTTGCGGACGTCGGCTTGTAGGTTATCGACAGGCCTTCGCTCGCGTCGAACACGATTTTCCCGCTCGGCGGTGGGCCGCCGTTGAGATGCAGCCAGCCTTGGTTGTTGTTCATTGCCATGGTTCGCTGACAGGAGCCGATGATGTCCCTCTGCGTGATTATCGACATGTTTGCGGCGCCTATTGCGTCCCAGAAGAGGGCCGTCTCGTTGCCCTGATACCCGCACCCGCACGGAACCCAATTGTGAAGAACCTCACCGAAAGCGGTGTCCATCTCCTTGCCTCCGGTGGCAGTGGTCTGAGTGCTGGCCGACCAATCGTACCCGTAGTAGTTTGTGCCGCCATCGCAGACGCCAAAAGTCCATTCGCCGGGCAGCTATCGCCAATGTCAGCTTCGAGGCCTCCGACGTTTCCACAAGTCCATACCTGGCCGATCAATGAGCTAGGATTTTCGTTATTGTCTGAGATCAGAGCACTGATGGCATCTGTGAAGGCGTATTCATCCGTGAGATTTATCCCTAAGCCAGCTGCACATTTTCTTGACATCAGCCTTCTGCTTCCAACATCCGTAATCAATATGAAGATTCGAAATTACAGAATTCTGCCCGGGTTCGATTTCGCGATTTTCTTACATTGTCTATAAAGTCTGGCTGACGCACTAGCCATCCACTTGCAAAGGGTTACACGAGTCAGTTGCGATATATCAAGTTAGGTCACGGATTCGATGCTTACTTGAGGTTCAAGCCCAACGTCTTCCAGATTCTTAAAACCCGGTGGCTCTTGTACCATCGGTAATACAGCTCCATCTCCGGTCTGGACGGCTATTTGTTGAAGATAATACACTCCGCCATCGGCACAATACTTTGTGCTTTGGGGACCGTGAAGATCTTTGACACAATTTGTAGTTGTATTGCCTGTTATGAACCTCGTCAGACATATGTCTTTCATGATACTGGATGACAAGTGCAACCCTACCGTCTTCGAGGTTTGTAAATTGCACATAGACCTGCGATTGACCCCAGATGTTGTTGACCATACGAGATGTTATGTCAGCAGTCAAAGCGGCGTCGATTTCCGGCAGAGTCCAGGTGGTATAGTTCTTCGCATAGACGCCTCCGAAGAGAGCTACCCTATATCACACGTGAGAATTCAACGTATCGAACTAGATCTTACGATCAATTGCTTACATTAGCATCGCTGCGAAACTGGGTTCAGTAAACAAATTATTGGTGTAATTGCCCATCGACCACTGCGAAAAGTTCCAATTTTGTGCAAGCAAATCGTCATAACCTGCTATCTGTCCAAGAGGGTTCCTATTGAGACGTCAGTAACCGTCTCCCATCGTTAGTACTCACAATGATCGATTATTAGCGTGTCCTTACTGGGAGTTGGATATAATTTTTGACCATGTGCTCGAAGATCCTGTGATCAAAGCTCCAGGTATGGAGCCATAGATTGCGGCGCCTTGGCTCGGCGAATTTTTGGGAGAAGCAATACCCATTATGATGGGCAAGGGATCAGAACCCCCATTTCCACCCTCTCCATCTCCTTCAGCTCCAGACTCACCACCTCCATCCCCACCACCACCATCCCCACCGTTCCCCTCTCCAATTACTTCAATTACGTCTGGATCTTCACCCTCCGCCTCGCGAACGGCTTGATTGGATAAGGCACTTGCCCATGACTCACCAGATTCTGAAGCAGCATCAGCTAATGCTCCTTCTGCCTCTGCTGCGCCTTCTTCTATAGCTTCTTCAACGGCCCCTGCTGCTGGAACCACTAATGTCCAAAAGATTCCCAGCACCCCAACCAGAGCACCAATAAAGGTAAGGGCAAGGACAGCTTTGTCCGCGGCTGAGACATGGGGTGGAATGAAAGCATTAAGGGCGTCGGCTGCTAGTAAAGTATTCTCAAGTACAGCGGCTTCAAGTTGCGCCTACCATGCCCGCATTAGCGTTCCCAACGATGAATCTGACTATGCCAAGAGTAGGAGGATTCACATAGATCGCATTCATGGTATTTTGCAGGTTTTGCATAGCACTCAGCGCAAGAAATGCCCACGGAGGTATACCATCTGTTGCAAGCGGTCAGCCATGGGCGTTCTAAGAGCCTCGGTCTGGCCTCTCTCTTAATTACCAAGATCGCACGGGATTGAACCGATGGTGCAAGAGTCACTGCCCAAACTACAGTCAAAAACTCTCGAACCGGCAGCCCAAAACGCAAGTTGACCGGGCTGTCCAGATCGGTCAGCTTGAAATCAATGGAAGGATTTAATAGGCACTTTCTGACCAAGGGTTGCGACGTATCTGGCGGCGGAGGTTTCTGACGAGTTGAACTTCCCAAGTCCTCAGGATCACACTCATCATCGTGGTAATCGAACCACCACTCGTACAAGAGCTCGTCAACGTTTTGCGCTTGCCAATTGGCGGCTGACAATTCATACTGCGTTCCTTTAGTTGATCCAGCTGAGTAGCGTTTCGGCATCAGAAGTTAACTCACGGCGGGGCTGTATTCACAATTTGAAGGCGAAGCTGGAGAGTTGAGAATCGTATTTGAAGCGCAAGGATATTCGCCGGAAATGCTGAGCGTGTATGTGGATTCAACATTTGACGTTGTTTGGGTGGGTTCGACAGACCAACTGATCGCAGGTCTCGAGACTGACGAGAGCAAGCACTATGCGTCAGAGGTGCCAGCTGTTGATGTTGATGCGACGAAAAAAGGTGCTTACTTATGCAGCCATGCGTTGGCACCGTTATCGCAATTATCGAACTAGAACCTAGACTAATGGCATTGGTATCTTCCGGGTCGGAATTGTTTCCATCAAAGAGCCCAAGATCTTGAACCCAATAGCCGGGCGAGACCACCTGGATCACCCAAACTGTACCGGTATCGTTCCAAAATTCCTGATCTTCCTCTATTGTTTCGAATCCGGTATGGTGGGCGAATTCTGACGTAAAGGTGACAGTGCCTGTGTCACCCGACGTGCATCCGGAGAGTGAGGGCAGGATTAAAGGGCTGTTGACCATTGGCACGGGGCTAGCATCGCCGCCGACAGAGCTGCTGACAGTGGTCTGGTTAGAAGCGCTCCTGCCGGCTGCGGCTCCAGCTCTGATGGCACCTTCGATACCGGCGATCGCGGCATCAATACTGGCCAACTGTGTACTCGAAGCTACGGAGCTCGTTATCGAAGCCAGAGCCTGGCGACCTTCCAGCCTATGCGCTGGTTTCGGGGAAGCTAGGGTGAGAGCAGAACAACTTAGAAAGATCAGCCAAAGGAGGGTGGCGCCACTAAAGGAGGAAATGGGTCTCATCCTCTACCCTTTATCGAGAAGTCTCACATGTAATATTGAATTTCGACATTCATGAAAACTGGTCTTGGTGGGGAGGAACAGATTATATGGTATCATCTGTGGCGCGGCCCGGGTCCAATTTTGTTTGAGTTCCTAGCAGTTGGGGATTCCGAGATCCGAGATGGATGTCTGATAGATCAGGAAGGGAGTTCAAGAGCGCATACAACATAGACGGAGGTGCGAAACACCAGCGTAATCCGTCAACGAAGGTTCCGTCGGTGGGTCTTTGAAGCATGGTCAAATCACAAGTTCCGATTGGACGTACAATATTGTAACAGACATATCAACTGTGTTGTACTTCGAGATAGGGACCCGGCCGCGGCTAGCGTAGCCGTACGAGTACGTATGCCGTGTAAGATGGTGGAGGCGTGGGATCTGCTACCTCACTTCGCTTTCTCCTGGTCTACAGTAGTAGAAAGCCAGCCACGTCTCAAGGTGAACAGTAACGCCATCGTATAGTTCTGGGTCAGCGTGAAGGCTTTACTTCCGGTTTGTCCTTTGCGTATTTTGACTCTGATCATCTCTGCCCGTCGTTCGAAGTCTGTCGCTTTCTTCGAGCATGGGGAAGGCATGACCCTGTGACGAATTGTGAAGGACAATCGTCATCCAAAGCTTCAAAGTACCGGGCAATTTCCCTCCTCGGCGCGAGAATCGTATCACTTTGGCGATAAGGCCGAAGCATTATCGTAACGGTTGGGGCATCATCTACTGATATTGACATCAATAATCAATTCACCAACGCCCACAGATTATCTTCGATAAGGATAAAGGAAGTCTAAGGTGATACAACATAGATGACGTAGGAACCCAATCTAATTGAAACTACCATGCAAATCCCGATCATGGATTCATGAGGGACTGAAGAAAGGCGGTTGTTCCCGAATCCTGATAGATCATCCGCTGCTAGGATATGTTTCGCATCTGCGCTACGTATCGATGGAAACGTAGCTCTCAGAATGCATCACTTACAGTATCGACCGCGAGTGCGTTTGAGCGTTGCATTTCTCGCGAGCCGCCATCTTCTACCATCCCTGAAACCCGTTTCTGTATCTTCCTGGGCAAACAGTGCTTTATCACAAGGGAGGAGTATGCACGTGCTTCGTAGAGTATGTAGTTGGTAGTCTATCTACTATTAAGGAGAAGGCTACTACTTTATGTGCGCAGAGGATTCTTACGCTAGGCCTCATCACGTGATACGCTAATCGTATTAGGCATGTTAAGCGAGACTCTCCGACTACCCATGCTCGCGGGTAGCAAAAAAGCCCGTACACCTCCACTACCTCCAAATCGCGAAAGTCTTGATGACTTCACGACAAACGAGTTTTAATAGATAATTGGAGTACAAATATTCTGGAGAATTATCTTTTCTACACTTTGCACCGCAAACTTTCTCTAATTGCGGTTGTGGTTGACAAGCTGTGGCCCCTTGAAATAATTCAGAGTGTACGGAGTACGGGCTTTTTTGCTATTCGTGAGCCATGGTTACTGGTCTCCGATGGACCTCTGCTGTGCCATGTTTACGAGGCGTATTGCAAGGCTTTCACGAGACAGCGAAAACGAGAATACAGTCAACTCCCGCTATAGCGGAATCGGATGTAACGGAATTTTTGTTGTAGCGGAATACTTGGCTAGCTTTCCCACAATCCTCGCGCAAATAACGGAAAATCTTGTTATTAGAAATTCCGTTACCATTCTTTGACTTGTAGCGGAATTATCATGAATCCTCCGCCTGCAAAAAAAGAGTCGGAAAGGCATCAAGAATAGTCAAAGAAAGGCCTTACGAGACTGGTACAATGATGACTCCAACAGCAAACAATCTCTAAAGTCTGCAAGTCAATGGTGGCTCACAAAGTATGGCTACAAGCTGAGTTCATCAACCGCCAGCGAGATTCTCTCTCTGAAGTGGACCCACTTAGATAACAAACCAGTGATCACATGGCAAGACTCCTACAAATCTCGGGAGGCCAAGTGGGTTGTTCTTGAGGAGGCTTTATTTGAGTGGGAACAACGTTACAAGGCTGGCAACAACCCACTCACAGGCGCAATTCTCCATGAAAAAGCTGCGCAATTTTGGAGATCATTGCCTTGCTATCAAGACCTTCCTCTACTCAAGCTATCTGAAGGCTGGATTACTCGATTCAAAAACCGTCACAATATTCGTCAGCAGAGCAAACATGATGAGGCTGGATCTGCGGACATCAGTGAGGTTACGGCTGAGATTATGGCGGAAATCCGTGAGGCCAGTGCATCCTACAATCCCGATGACACCTACAACATGGATGAAACAGGCTACTTCTGGAAGATGGTACCTGACAGAAGTCTTGAAACTGAGCGCACAAGTGGCTTAAAGCAAAACAAAGCTCGTGTGACAGCTGCATTGACCTGCAATGCTACGAGAACTCGAAAGCTTCCAATATGATTTATTGGCAAAGCAAAACGCCCTCTCTGTTTCCGAGCAGCTGGCATTGAGACACTGGAGTCTCTTGGGGCTATTTGGAGGCACAATACTACAGCGTGGATGGTTGGTGGGATCATGAAGCAATATTTAGAGTGGTTTGACAGCTTGATGGAGCGGCCGACTCTTCTTTTGATGGACAACTTCAGTGCCCATATACTTGCGTGGGATTCTTTCTCCGGGGAATCTGCCGTAAAACACTTGAAATGAACGACCGTGATGTGGCTTCCTCCTAATGCAACTTCCTTGCATCAACCACTAGATCAAGGCATTATTCAGAACTGGAAGACTCATGTTCGACGGCAGTTCATCCGTTTTATGTTGGAATCATTTGATAGTGGTGTCAATCCTAAGACAAGTATGAATGTCCTACGAGCCATTAGATGGGGGATCTCAGCCTGGGAGAACAATGTCAAACCAACCACAATCAAGAACTGTTGGATACGATCTAAGGCTTACAACTGATCTGGATCAAAGGAGGTTGTCGGTGATCAATGGGCTGAATCATAAAGCTTGTTGGATCCTATTGTCAAAGACCTGATTGCGCTAGAACATCAAGGCCAGATCCGGGAGCGTATGAACATTCAGGCCTTCTTAAATCCTACAACTGAACGGGTTTATGATCAAGATGAGGATGTGTTTGAGGCCATTGTTGCTCGCTATGGTGAGGAACGAGAGGCCGAGTCAGATGAAGGAGTAGAAGATGTTCTGCAGGTGTCAACTACAGAGGCTCTCTCCGCTCTCTCGACTCTGAAAATCTACGAGGAACAGCAGGGGACCGGAGATCTAGCGCTCTCAAAGGCCTTGCGCACTTGAGAAAGAGAGTTGTGTCTCACCAAGCAGGCTGGCATGCATCAAGGCAGACTAGATAGCTGGTTTGGGAAGGATTCTGAGCGGCGGTAGCTGCGCCGATTTTTAGCGTACTTTCAATGTAACGGAATTCTCGATGTAACGGAATAGTAGTCCTGATTTTTCCGTTCCGCTATAGCGGGAGTTGACTGTAGGTAATGATTGACAAAACAAAGACCAACGTTTCAAACATTTAAGCATGCGGCGCGGCTCGCTGTGGAAATTTGGACGCTGGGCACATCTTATCAACGGCCAAAAATAATATGATGATACTTTATTGATACGAAGTAGAATCGGCCCAATCGGGTGACTCGCCGTCCCACGGGCCACGTGGCGAGCGCGAAAACAGCGTCTACCTTAAGCCTTTAGTCTGAATGTAAAGTGCTGAACTACGGCGCAGAAGGTCTCATAGGCTCGTAAGTCTGTCGTTGGAATCATTGATTGAGTATCACCGTTTCATCTGGAAACCATTCAAGAGGTATTCCTGGCCGAGTATCTTGTACTACCTTACGTAGTAGTTTTGCAGTTCCCTGAGCCCCGAGGGCTGAAAGGTGATGCTGCATCGCGCTGAAATCCAATACTGAAGTAACACCGTAGCGCCGGCCTCGAGACCCATTCGGCGAGCGCGAAGCATCAAACTCTTCTCAATCCCATCGCACGACGTAGCCTGCTGGGGCAGCCGAGAAGCAACAGGAGTCGCTCTTGACTTATCCTCTGATTTCCGTCAATCGCAGCTTCTCTGGTAAAAAAAAGGACTAGTTACATAAGCCAAAACACAGCCACAGGACCCCTAAGCAAGAACCGCAACCCCTCACCACCCACCCAGGCTCCGTTCTTCAACAAACAAACCATTTGTGGGCTGTTAGATCCTCTATCGTGACCAGAAGGTGACGAGATTGTCAAAGTCTTCGGACTTAGGCTGCATGCCCGTTTCAGGTACATTTGAAGCATCAGCCAAGAAGATAGCAGTCGCCTTTTCAATGAGCTGTTCCGCTCTATTATCCTTTTCCAAGGTTTTCAGCAGTTTGCCCTTCAGAAATGTAGTACGAGCAATTTCCGGCTGGTAAATGCCGGGGTCAAGGCCCCAGGTTTTCAATGCTTGGTCGATCATGGACCTTTTTTGATTAGCTTACTATTCCGCTGAGAAGATGTGTCCCATTCCTTACATAGCGTCCTCATATTGTCCAACTCTAATAAGGTGTTCTGCCACCTTGTGGCAAATATCGGCGGTACGATGGTGGTTGTCACCGATGGTAGAGCGGAATTGGTCCAAGGTCATTTGATGATATTCATGGCTTTCGACCAGACGTCCTTGGGCAGCTCGAAGGTTTCCAAAGGCGTATAGGACTCGACCCGTTCTACTTTCGAGTCAAACGCACTCATATCTAGAGTTGATGAGGCTGGTATTTACCGAAACGAAACACTGTCCATCTTGCCAAACATCGATTCCTGCCTGGCCAAAGCGACGCTCAGTATGTTTTCCGCTGCTTCGTATTCTTCCCGGAAGATATAGACAAGACCCAGATTTGCATAAGCAAGAGCGCTGAATGCTCCTATGCGAGTATTGATCTCTATTCCACGCAACAAATTCTCGACCGCATTATCATACTCACGATCCTGTATCAGAGCAATTGCTAGCTCGCAATAGCATCGGGATAGACTACCATCTTCCATACCAGTGCCTTTAAGATATTCGAGTTGAAAGTCTAGCGCCTGCTCCTTGAACTTTCGGCTAGTGGAGTGGTCGTTGGCCTCCGCCGCGATAGCTGCAACACCAAGACATATGTCAACAAGCAGAGCTTCTTTATCAGGATCATCGCTTCTTTTACAAAGACCGAAGGCTATGTCATAGAAACCATCCAAGTTGCGAGTCCGGCCACGCTCGAATTGTGACCTATGAAAATATCAGCGTTTTCTAGGCAGGCCTGATTCAGGACTGCGGACCATGCTGCGTCAGCGAGAAGTCCTGCCCACTGTATGTCATAGACTGTCGCCTCATCTTTATATAACTCCTGCCATGTCTGCTTAAGTCGTAACACATGTGGATATAGAGTTTGACGCTTAGGCCATTCGGAAACAGAGTGCGCTTTTGGCGGTGTGCCCTTTATCATTTTCTTCGATGGGGCTGCTCTGCCTGATGGCCATTGTGTTGCTAGGTTACCGACAATGTTCCAGAAAATCTGCGCAGAGGCTTCGGCGCTCATTTGTGCTCTGACTGCATCTTGGACAAGTCGATGAATCGACAATTCTTTTCTTTCTTTGTTGCGCTTGATCAATGATGTCTGGAGAAGCTCTGTTCGGGCCGCTCGGTAATCGCCTGGCTTTCCGAAGAATTCTTGTGTCGGAAGGGGCATTGGCCACTCCCCAAGGATTACCTCTTCGATACAGTCTGGATCTAAAAAGGCTAAAGTTCTTAGAAGGCTTCTTGGTCTTGGATTGAGCTTGTCAAATCGCCAGACAGATGATAATGTGGATGAGTAGGTGCCTCCGCCTGTACTGTACCGTAAGCTGTGCAAACCAGGACGCTCTGCATCGTTCTCGTACGACCTCATGAATTCGGGTAGTGATAGTTCTTGTCGTCGAATTATTCCAGCAAATTGCGTAATTGCCAATGGCAGGCCTCCAAGCCTCCGGGATATTATCTGCGCTACACCAGCGAGGTCTTCGTCAAGAGTGAGAGTCTGAAGTAGAGAAGCTCCATCAGCATCGCTGAAAGGCTCTAGGTCGACGCCGGATACTTTCGTAGAATAATACGTCTTCGCTAAAGGATCTCGACTCGTTATGAGGACTGAGCCGTTCCCCATCACTGGCCAGTAATCTGCTACAATCGAGGGCTCGTCGGCATTATCAAATATTATTAGCCAAGTTGCTTGCGCTTGAGACGAGACCTCGCTGTGACCCTCCAATGGCAGACGCATATACGGATGTGAAAGCCATTCCTTTACCAATCCTTTGCTCACAACCTGTGAAGTGCTCTCTGCCGCGGTCTCCAATCCGAGGATTTGCGCTATCTGACTATAAGACTGGTCCAATTTTGCTACTTCATCTGCCTTTACCCAGAATACGGCGTCAAATTTCTGTCTGTGACGAAAAGCAAATTCGGTTGCTATCTCTGTTTTCCCGAGACCTCCCATACCACTCAACGCAAAATATTTGGTACTTGTGGACTCTGATGAGATAAACTTGGCGCCAGACGGAAGAAGGGCGGTCTCTAGATCTCGCATTACCTCGTCGCGCCCAAAGAAATCTGGATTGCGGACTGCCCAATCCAGAACAAAACATGGTAGTCGAGGCTCCCTTCTCGGCGAGGAAAAACTGGAGACGGAGGGGACAAATTCAAAGCCTTGCGATGGCACTGACGAACCGTGTTCCGTAACTAGGCTGGTCTCACCCTCCATCATTTGGCTTTTCTGCCTCCTTTCATCGTGTGCTAGAAAGTGGTGAGCAATATAAGGAGATTCTGGGGATGTCGCAGGCTCTTACCTTCCGTAATGCGCTCATAAGAAATGATGCTTGGATCGCTAGCTTTAGACGAGTAGGCACTTGATCTCATGTACTGGACGTTCACTTATCGACCATCAGTAGTGTTCCTGAACCTGAGTGTACCCAAAGCTTACTTGCCTCCAATCTCTTGGCAATTGACTCATCGGCGCCTTCCAAAACCTTAGAGATGAAATGGGTCACCTCTTGAAATTCTCTCGCGCTTTCTTCAAAATTGCATGCCTGGATATGGTTGAAAGGAAGTGCAATGAAAGTTTCGAGAGGGGCATGGGTGGTACAGAACATTTTGTCCACGAGCTGTCTAATTAGCTACTTATATCTACATTACGAGGTACCATTGTAGCAGAAGATGATAAAATTTACTCACTACATCGCGCAAATTTTTCGCCCATCTTCGTTCCTGGACGACACTTTCTTTGGTCTCGTAAGCGGAGAGGATGGGTGCACGAAGATGTAGACCCTCAAATCGTATGGAAATGTCGAATAGTATTTCGCTCTCCTCACGAGAACGGTCAGTTGAGAGCTTTGGCGATAATTTGGTGGTAGCTTTGAGGACTTTCATAACCCTCTCCAACGTGGCTTCCTGGTTCGTCATTCTATGAGGGGTTCCGAGGAAGATGATACCAGACACCTGGCTGATTAGGTGTTCGTAATTGTACAGTTGTTCGTTTGCAATACAGAATGCTTGCTTCAAGACGATCCCTCCAAGGCTGTGGCAAACGAACAGCATTGGACGAGGTTGAGTCTACCACAGTCGATTTATTCCCATCAATACTGATATTCCAGCGCTTGACCTACCTCAATCGATGTATCGTCTCTTTGAAGATCCGAAAGAGCTTTCAGTAGATATCCGCCTTCCAATAAGACGTATTGCCACGAAAAGGCATCATGAAGAGGCACTCTGAAATCGAAAGTCATGGTCCTTGCATCTAGAGCCTTTGTAGGCAGCATTCGACTGAGCCATTGAGCAGATGCGAAGGGCCAGCTATCCGCCGCTGGAGTCCCAAAACCTGGAATGAGGATGATGCTTTCCAACTTTTAGCCGAAAACAGCCTTGAGTTGCCAGGACTACATACTCTACTCGTGTTCGTTCTGTGCTACCCGAGAGCTTGCGCATCCGACGATTCTCCATTGCAGGACTTTCTCACGCCCAAAACTCAATCAAACAGTCTTAGGGCTTTGATCTAAGCACAATTTTGCTTGGTGAAAGTCTCGTAGGCGAGGAGGCAGCGCACAAATTCGTCCGAAAATTTCAGAGGAAGTCACTCCCACAAAGTTTAAGCGTAGAAAACATAAATTGAGACGAAGTTGTGTCCTTTGTCCCGGTGTATGCCCGTCAACAGAATCACAAAGGCAAGTTCACGATGATGAGATGCGTTAGTGCGGCTGAGCTGGCGACGGAGGGAAACCAACTTGAGCGATCGACCACGGCATTCACCGATCCTTCACTGTTACGTCGCTATGCCCAATCCGGGGGGGTATTTCTTGGATTTTAAAAGGCGGTCAAATGCGGCAAACCTCGACAGACGGAAAGCTGCACATTATTTTCTGGCTTTTCGCGATACGGAACGAGTTTATTGGCAGAGGGGTAATTTCAGACGGGTATTCACGTAACATAGACGCACTCCAGGAGTTTTGTGCGTGGCTGTCGATAATAGGACTATGCAAGGACTGCAGGTCAGGTGCAGATCGAAGTAAGGAGCATCTCCGGGGGAGAGGATTGCGGTTGTGGTGGGGGGGAAGAGAAGGCGGACATGCGCGGGGAGGTGTAATCCGCTCATTGGTAGATAAAGTCTGGTCGAGGCCATGATTGTAACTGATCGGAGGTAGCAGTACCTTAAACCCCGGGGAGATGTTGCCTTATAAAGTAAGTAGGTAGTAGGCAAGGGTGGCAAGCCATGCTGTTAGGTGGCTTGGCAGCGTCATGGACTTTTGCTGGGCAGCAGAGACACTATCCTAGAACTACCTCACCTTCTTAGCTCAAGAGAATACAATGACACCATGCACCACAGTATCACCGGTGCAAAGTAAGTAAGGTAAAGCAGTGTTCTTCAATGTCCAGCGTTTGGAGGCGAGGTAGACGCCCACGGTGTCTTGGCACACCTAAGCCGGAATAGGTTAGAATCAAGGAAACGGGTAAAGTGTCACGAGTGTTGAGAAGTTGAGAACTCGAAGCAACGATCTCGATCGCTGGGGAATGTGACGACCATGCATCAATATCATGCATGGGTGTGATTAGCCGGATGATCCCTCACTGTCCTTGCTGATCGCTCTTCACTGTGTCGGGTGTTAAACTTGATCCGAGGTCATGCGTCCTTTCTTTTGATGTGGCTGCTCATCGACTCGCGCGCTTTGAGCCGCAAAGCGGGGTTTGCTGATAGACACCCAACGCCTGGCCTGCTCCAACGAACAGCCCTTCATTTTTGCGCCGAATCAATCCTTCAATCTTCTTCAGCATTCGCACCTGTCTGATCAAAATGTCGAGCAACGACAAATTACAGCCGTGGAAGTCCACTTGGCCGCCGCCCGGGGACACGCAATCCGCAGCTGCTTCGGATCAAAGAGGTCAAGAGGGCGAGCTGACTCAAGAGTCCCGGGAAGTCCTCGATTATGGGCTACTCAAGGGAGTTACGATTGTTTTGGATGGCGCAAGCCACGGTGACCTGAGTCATGACGCCTCATGTGGTGGAAATTGCAAATTGTGCGTTAGCCAGAGGGCTGAGGCGACACGCCTAGGTCCTTCAACTACTTCAGCCGACCATCTTCAATATCAGCCTCAGAAGTAATACCCCATTCAGTGAATTTGGATATGCCCAGAGGTTACCTATGTGAGCCGATAGCATCCGAACAACAATGTATTGATCACAACTAATCATACAATTTCTAGAAAGTCCTTAGCGAATCCGAACCTGCGATGAAGGACTTCATGACTGGACAAGAAAGACTTCGATCATATAATTGTCGATCATTGAGCAAAGTGTCCGTATGTTGACCGTGCGGTCGAGAATAGATATGATTTGGCTGGAAAGAGGATGACCAGAGTTTCTCCCAAATATGATCATCGTTATAGATTCCCGACGCGATAGTATTGTTATTGTCCTTACCAGAGTACCACTAGACGGAATTCGATACTTTCACGCAGCATATCATCTTGTGAAGCCAAAGGGTTGCAGAACGAGGCGTGGGGGACACCTGATGTCGATGAGCGAGGATACCAGACTTTGCAAGTTTGCCTTAGATCGACCTACCATGAGATGTACCAAATATCGACTGGCTATCAGCATTCTTGAACATCAAAAGTTCAGACGATTGCTGATCCTTTAGATAGTACCATTCTTGACTAGCATTGAAATGTATTTGGGTGTTCTCAAACGCTTTTTTCCTTTCTACCACGTCGCCCGCCATGGTGTCATTAGTGAAATCCACTGAACCTGCGTCACACAACGCAAGAGGCCAGTCCACCAGAGGTCCCTGTAGAGGATGCCATACACTGTGATCGTTACATTCGTGACATGTTGAATCACCAGGGAGCAGATTACTTCACAATTTGCCAACGAGCTGCCAAAACAGCGTCGGCGTCATGGATGGAAGCATTGCTTATAGTACTGACGCCCCCATCATATGTGAAGTCTAGCTTATTAGTTCCAACCATGTTTTCGAGGGTATGGCGAGATACCTATGTGCGCTCGTGAAGCTGGCTGCTGCCACTCATATGGCTCCCCTGTGGCGACAGGGAACGAAGGATGACGCCGGCGGATCTGCAGCATGAATAGACTGGCGCAGATCGAAAGTCGGCCTTGAGAAGCGTACCACGTAATCGAGGACTTGTACAGATGATGCCTGCAAACTGGTCTTCACACAACCTTCGACTTCAGGGCGATGTGTTTTGTCGATCTTGTTGGGGTCAGAGAAGTCGTCATAGGTCATCTTTGTATCCAGGTTTGCAACCTGAAACCCGCAAATATCGTACTTCAATGTGTGAAGGTGGTAACGCATGTTGCGAATGTAAGTTCGCTCTTCTTTGCGAACAATGTTGGAAATGGGCAAAGGGCCTGGGGGCTTATACCGTAACGTGTAGGGTTTAACTGTTTTATAAATCTCGTCGCGCGATAGAAAATGGATATTTGCCTCAACATCCCCGTTGTTGATTGCCATGGTATCGAAGCAAGAAGTATGGCCTCACTCTCACAGCGTGGGCAATGTACGCAATAAAAGAAAAGGCTCCAAGACAGGTCTTGGATAGAGGGATCGATGTGGATGAACCGGGCGGAGTCCCGGGGCCAGTTCTTGTGTAAGTTGGGCAGCAACTTAGAACTAGTGGGGCAAGGCAAGGCGCTCGATATGGCATATGTTGTACCTCGGCAGGTATGCACAACCGGACCTGGGGTTCTGGTGACACGCAGAGCGCGTAATCTTGACCAATGCTTTGAATCACGATCGGTTCTCTTTTATAGGCTCCTCACCGATTTGGCCTGTCCTATCGTCTCCTGAGGTGGGCTGCCACTTAGCCTGGCCTTTCTTAGAATTAGGTAGTTCTCAAATCCGCCCTATGGGTGCGGCGGATTTGCATGCCCAGTAAGATAGCGATACCAGCTGAAGATGGGATAGCGCATGCAGCGTTGCGCTTTTGCTAATCAGTCAGCCTTGAGTTTTGGATCTTGTAGCATTGCCATTCGGAGGCTTAGGCTTTAGGCATCATTACTTAGGGTGCCCACGAGGCTGACAAGACCTGATAGCCTTATCGGAAAATATATCTATAGCACATGCTGGTATAGAACCTGCGCCCTCTCATGGTCAACTTGGAGCCATAAAGCAAGTCGTGCCACTGACAGATAAGTAACGTTGCGAAATCGAGGTTTGAGGGAATGGAAAATCCTCGGCATGTACACAACAACTCTCCTCGCTTAGACTCGCAGATCTCTAGCCTCCAAAGTGAGCATGCCACAGAGTCCGGCCAGCCTAGCAATATCAGTCCCTTGGAGGGATTTGGATCAGGACTGTCTCCGAAAAAAGGGGCGGCACGATCTCCTAGACCAAGCACGAATGAACGCCGTAAGTGCTCATGCAATTTCAGCGATCTTGCTGCTTATCGAGAAGTGCAGAGAAGCCCGAAGATTACATCCAATCTATCATTGCTCACTCACGAAGGTATACCGCTACATCTCTGTATCCAGGACAAAACTATCTGGATCTAGCTGCGTGGCTTCAACCAGAGAAGCGACGGAACTCGGTTAGTGACGATGATCATATTATGGCGGTCCTGCACACTTTTGGTGCTCGTGGGCCGGCCAAGGTTGAAAGATATGAACGTGATCAACTTGAAGATTTGACTACGCAAATCCTTTCTGAAGATAGATCAGGCCAAGTGCTTTTCCTACGAGGATATGCTAGTCCAGACTGGATCAGTACCGTTGGCAGCATTTCTCGTATAGATCCGGAGTTCATAAACCGACATCTTGCGTTTATAACCAGCTGGGTCCGCAGGAGTGCGTTCTCAATACCTTCGCTGTCTTCTTCGGGCAGAAATATCATTACATTGCGGGTTTGTACTATCCTGGCTCAAAATGGTCGCTCGATACGCAAGGACTCAAAAAGCTTAGCATCAAGACGGAAGTCTGACGCAGAGGGACTGGATGATTATGCTCGATTTCTCCAAACAACAGCCCGCTATGGCGATTCCATAGTCAGAGGATTCTGTACCCTGGATGAACAATATTCCATTATTGAACAGGATATATCTGTATGCATACAAAGGAGCAAAGAAGGCTGGCTTGGTACGAGCTGAAACCCTCGAGATATTGTGTAGAACTAAGTATCACCAGCGCTTGTCTGGACGGACTTTGGAAGAGATCTGGCACAGGGGCCCAAGGGTCCATGGCTCTCAGATCTCAACGGTTTAGGCCGTACTTCGTTTCCGATCATACAGCATCACAGCAAGATGGTCACAACGCAAACATTCAGCGAAAGATCGAAGATTCTTCCGGCCAGCCCGGCTATCTCAGCATTGGAACAATCTGCGATTCAACAAAGCGCCATGCTTCTGCCTTTTGATTGCAACTCTCTCACGGATAGCCAGGCGGCCAAGGAGGACGCATTCTATGCGTTGAATGCAGTTTTCCAGCAGGCGGCTTTTTCGGAGGTCCAATTTGTTAATCTCATGGATTGGCAAATTGATAAGGAAATCGGTGTCCTTGCGCTCGAGCGCAATGGAAATCCATCTCTCGACAACTTGCAATTCTTCCGCTCCATACTGGACAGACACGTACGGCAGATCAGGGATGTACTGCGGATTACGAAATGGCAAGGAGGCGGTAGCTGGCCATCAGCGACCAAATTGAAAAGCCAGAAGACATGCTCCGAGGCTGTGGAAAAATTGATAGACGACTACGACGGCTTGCTCATAAGAGCACTTGAATTATGTGAGCGATGCACACAAGGAATGGGAGTGATGATGAATAGAGCCATAGTGGCTGAGTCCAAGAAGGCGATTGATCAGGCTGAGAGGCTGAAAAAGTTAACGTTGCTAGCATCTTTCTTCATTCCCCTGTCCTTCACAACCTCACTGTTTGGTACAAATTTCTCAGAGCTTGCCCCGGGAAACTACCTATCAATATGGGTTTTCTTCGCCGTATCCATACCTGTTGTCGCGTTGTCTTACTGCTTTTATATATGGGACATCGCGGAATGGATCGAGTATTTCCGGAAACGGGTGAAGAACCGTCATCGGTAGCAAGCACCTCAGCCACGAGGATATCGTACACTTGTACGGCACGTTTTTAAATCCTTCTAGCCGTCTCTTCTCTTCAAGAGGGATTGGTGTCGTGGCGATAATCTGTAGAATATCAATAGATTTTGTCTATAATACTTGCAGGCGTTTGGTACCCCCATGCCTTTCTGCTCGCTAGGAAATTTGCCTAAAACCATATTTACGTCTCCCAAGCAGCCGTAGCGCTACAAATCAGTACGTCAGCTTCCACTGACACCAAGAGTATGAGGATGATAAAGATTCTGGCTTTAGACCAACATCCATCAAAATCTCAACAGGTCTGGAAGCCCAAGGAGAGAGTCTCATGTATAAGGATCGAGACTCAGTGAGAACACTCAAAACTGTAGGCCGAGATTTCTTGAAGTTGTCTTCAGCTTCAGCAGTCGTGGACATTCGACTTAGGTCTGTCCGAGACTTTCTTGAGAGTGAGGAGAGGTCTCTGCCACAGGATCCCAAGATTGACCTTGAAGACCAAGTCTTGACAGACCCCGTCAGGCGCACAGAAACGATAAGACTACCCACATAAGCCGCGGCGGAGTCCGAAGTGCCCAATCTTCCAGCGGAGCTACTAAATTTCGATTCCGATGATAAAGAACCACCAAGATACGAGCTTTTACAATGGCCAAGACACTTGCGAGCTGCAGAGGAGGCCTGGCCTACAGCTAAACATGATGCTGGTATGCAAGAACGCTAGGAAAAGCTTCATAGCACCTTCGAAAAATTTGTATCCCTGCAATTCGTCTTCACATGTTGGCCGAAACGACTGACATTGTGGGATGAAAAGCCATGGGCTCCACTTCACATCGTAGCCTACTATGGTCTACTTGGAATGGTGCAGAGGTACATCTCGTACGGCACTAAGGTCAGCCTATTGACCGAGCGAGAGAGGACCCCTCTCCATCTAGCGTGTTACAACGTTAGCAACAATGTCCGCATTGAATTCCTTGTGGAGCACAAAGCCGATGTCAATGCGTTGGTGAGTTTACAACTGACCCCTCTTCTAGTGCTCGCTTCAAGTAATGGCTCATCGAAGCAGTCTCAGCACCTATTGGACCACGGAGCCAAACCCGAGATTCCGGATGAAGATGGCTGGACTTGTCTTCTTCACGCAGCATCGAATCGCAATCTAGAGCTTTGCAATACTCTTCTACGCTGTACCACAGTCGACATCAATGCAAAAGACAGTGAGTGCGAGACTCCACTCCACTGAATGTTCAGGTTTCCAAACGCTTCATACGAGCTAGTAAGGCTTTTCCTTGACAAGGGTTCGATAGTCAACGAGCAGAATGAATAAAGCTAGGGACCACTCTAGGCAGCTCATTTGGTAGGCAACATTGCCGCCGCCCGACTTTTGTTAGATTATTGAGCGGACATCGGCGATGACGAGGAAGTCTTCGATAGGATAGCATGACATGCCGCAGTCACAGCAAGCAACCTGGAGCTCGGAAAACTACTTGTTTAGAGAGGGGCTGATCTGCACCGTCAAGATAAAAAAGGGTGGGACTGCTTCGCGCAAGCAGCCGATGAGAATGAGGTCGACATTTTCGAGCGTCTATTGAACAGATGGTAATCTGAAGGTTCCGTAACTCAGCATCTCTTGGCTCAGGACCTTTGTGGCGATACACCGCTTCATCGAAGCGCGTTACAAGGCAATGACAAAGCGGTCGGAATTATTTTGAAAGCCGGTGACGCAGTAACGATGTGTTCGGGATCAAATCACGATGGCAGTACTCCTCTCCACATGGGGCCTTATGGACGAAATCCAGAAGTTGTCGAAGTCCTTCTAGAAAGAGGTGCAGACCCGGTGGCGAGGAGCAACAGAGGTAGTCTACCTTTAGATGCTGCGTTTCATGGATGGAAAATTCGTTACAAGAGTTGTGATAGGGAGTATACCGAGATGTGTGAGGAAGCTGGTCAAGGTTTCATCCGATGCTGCCGAGAAAGCCGATGTTCTTGAATTAGCTGTAGAGAAAGGCGCCATCAAGCTCTCAGAAGCACTAGCCAAAACAACGAACAGTATGGATGTTCATGGTTGGACTCCAACAATACTCGTAGATCAATATGGACACCATAAAATCGCTAGTACCCTGTCGCAAAGTATCTACCCAAACGCTATCGAAGGTTCTCAATCTACGAGCGAAGCCGCCTGTATGAGCTTTCCTTCAAGGTGGAGTGCTGTTGCACAACATCCTCAATTGACTATTTCAGAAGATAGCCTTGAAGTTACGTGTCCGATTGGCAAGTTGCTCCGGCGATTCTCTTGCTTTTCTATATTGACTCACTATAGATCCCGAAGCTTCGAATCCCCGCATGATTGCGCGAACAGGCCATCCAGTTATTGCAGGGCTCAGTGAATATTACTACGAGATCAGCGTCCTTGAAGCTGCCGTCCGTCCGCCGTGAGTCTGCTCAAGGACCTCCTTCTGGCTCCTGTCCGAAGACTCATTTCTGCCCTTTAGGCTCATCGGCTTTGGTTTCGCTACTAAGTACGCTGTACCTATTCAACGGAATCCCTGGTCGGCCGGGCAATCGAGCACCTACATAGGGTTATCACGGGAGAGATCTCGCATGTTCCGTTTGCCGTGATAAATGTAGCGTGACGTACAATACCGTCGGCTGCGGAGTTGATTTCACTAATGGGACAATCTTTTATACGAAAAACGGCATTCTTCTGCGTGAGTGTTCCGAGTTCCGAGTCCCTGATTCTCTGGGTCTTTGCTGACGTGGATACCCATAGCCACTGTTTTTGCGAATGTTCATGGGCGTTTGTTCCCCATTGTGGGCATGGCATCGGCTCATGGGATCAGGATTCGGGCCAATTTTAGGCAGCAAAATGATGTGCCGTTCATGTATCAACCCCAATAATTTGGAGCTACGTTACGAAGCGCCGGTCGACCAACGTTGCGCAATCCGATGCTTCATACAAACCCGAACAATGGGCCATGCTCGTCGCAGTCCGCCTAGCAAGAGCACGAGCTTCCATGGCCTGGGAGACCGATGTCGGCTATGACGAAGATAGCAAGAACACGCAGCACATAATGATTCATTTATACTATCTCCCATTCTGATCAGCTCATTAGCCGATAGTCATTCATAGACGAAAGTATATCTGGCGAAAACCTCGAGGCAGTTTGTTCGCGCTTTCTTCGTTCTTGAGCCTCGTTTTCCTCGTTGTCCCCTCTATCCTCAAGCTTCCCATTCTTCGACTGCCCGCGACCAGTACCCGACCAACACCAGCATCAGACGTCACCACACTTCTCCCATGATCGAGTCTCCAGCCTCTAACAAACCAGGCATCAACAATCACACCCCAAAACAATGCCCACCTTTCCCTGACCGACTGGCCCGAGCCAGTCGGCTGGTAACAGAAAATACATGACTCTCCTACGGCTCCTACGGAGGTTTGCACCGAATGTCCTGGACGCCAGGACTCTCTCGGACTGCGCACCACCCTTTCGAAGGAACCTACCAAAATTTTCGTTTGAACGTGCGAGAGTGCTACAACTCTAAAGTACTTACTGAGTTTATCTTATCGCTCGAGCCGCTCGCTCAAAGCGGCAGCTCTAATCTGCCAAGACTGCCAAGACTTCAGACATCCTAGGATCTCGCCGTGCTCAGGCCTCCCACGAGTAGCTTTCAGCTGCATCCTCGCTTCACCGTCTCTCTTCCATGGTGTGAAGGATTATTTGCGGTCTAATACTGACAATGTCTCCGCACAATGCATGGAGACCAAGCCGAAAGACACCGGACCCATAGTGAAGCCGAACACCTCCTTTCGAGCGACTCGATGGAGATGGAGAATATGAGGCAGACAGCTGAGAACAAACACCCATCACAGGCGGAGGAGAGATATACAGACGAGCAGAGCAATGGAGAAGCTTCAGGTTCGCGCCCTAGTGCTGCCAGTGAAGAGGAGATCGCGCCGATGGGTGGAGGGCATTCGGAATACAGGGTCTACAAGATCAGGTGGTTCGGGCTCACTCAATTGATTCTGCTTAACATCGTCGTGAGCTGGGACGCAAGTGTCTCATATTCCCAATGGCCGCGGCTCAATGGCTAACAGCTATATTGCAGTGGCTCTCCTTCTCCGCCGTCGCCAACACCGCCGCGGACTTCTACTCCACCAATCCCAGCATCATTAATTGGCTCTCCACAGGCTTTCTCTTCGCCTTTGTTGCCGCCGCTCCATCTACAATTTGGGCTCTCCACACCGGTGGGCCGCGCCTCGCAATCATCGTGGCATCCGTTCTCATCCTACTCGGGAATTGGATCCGCTATGCTGGCACACGCACTTCACCTCCCAGCTTCGGTCTCACGATGTTTGGCCAAATCCTCATCGGCTTCGCGCAACCTTTCGTCCTCTCAGCGCCCACTCGGTATTCAGACATCTGGTTCACGCCCTCCGGCCGCGTCTCCGCTACCGCGATCGCGTCCCTCGCAAACCCTTTCGGCGGCGCGCTCGGGCAACTCATCAACCCCTTCCTAGCAAGCAAAGCGTCTGATGTGCCAAACATGGTCCTCTACGTGGCCATAATTTCGACCGTCGCCTCCATCCCTTCCTTCTTCATTCCTTCCAAACCACCCACGCCCGTCTCCCCGTCCTCCACGCACGCCGCCCCTGAAATCCGCAAAACATTAGAGTTGCTAGGCAAAAATCCAACCTTCTATCTCCTCGTTCTGCCCTTTTCTGTCTACGTTGGTTTCTTTAATTCGCTCTCGTCTCTCCTCACTCAGATCATGACGCCCTACGGCTTTTCGGAAACAGAGAGCGGCATTGCGGGCGCTGTACTTATACTCGTTGGGCTGGTCAGCGCGGCTGTTACTTCGCCGACTATGGATCGCACAAAGGCTTATCTACCTTTTATCAGGACTTCGGTTCCGGTAATCGCGTTGTGCTACCTTGCTTTCATCTGGGCTCCCGGAACTCGCAGTCTTGTGGCCCCTTACATCATTCTTGCCATCCTTGGCGCTGCTTCTTTCTCCCTGGTTCCCGTGGCGCTGGAATGGTTGGTCGAAGTCACATGGCCTGTAGGTCCCGAAGCCAGTTCTACGATCTGCTGGACTGGTGGTCAATTGCTTGGGGGAATATTTATTGTGCTTAGCGATGCCTTGAAGGAAGGGAGCGAGGGCAATCCGCCCTTCACGATGGGCAAGGCGTTGATCTTTCAAGCGGTAGTCAGTGCGGCTGCCGTGCCTTGCGTTATGTGCTTAGGCCTGGTGGGCACGGTTAAAAGAGGGAGGTTGGAAGTCGACAAGGGCGTTGCGGTAGAGGAACAGGAAGATTGAATATAGACACGGTTTCCAGAGCGACCGGGAGAGGCATGCAAGTAATCGGAGGAGAAGGAACGAGGAGGCGGGCCAAATGGGAGCTTTGGAGCTTGTGGTAATGCTTCTGGAGATCTCGATTTTGGATCTATGATGAAGGCGTTCGGAGGGCGACTATGAACGGTTTGGATAATGGACTACCTACGATACGTCCAGAGTTGATGCCCCATCGTTTTTAGATGTGTTAATTATTTGCGGCGTGGGTGAAACCCGTCTATAGTCACACACAACGATCCGATATCCGCGCGAATAGCTTCCAAATCTTAGACTCGGCAATGAGCAAGGTCATGATCCTAGACTCCAAAAGTGTAAGCCACTCTAATCTTGCGGTGTATCATTGGGCAGTGCCTGTAACTGTTTCTCGTCCGCAGGGCGAGATCTCGCGCCTCTACCTGTAGGCAACGCGCCGGTGTTGGCCCCAACGAACCGCATGACCCAGTCCCTGACGCGCCTCACCTTGCCAACTTGCGGCTCGTCGATGGTGCCGTGCTCTAATTCCGCGGCGCAGAAAGCACCGCGTGCATCGTTCCCGTCGACCACGTTCCGGTGGAGCAGATCCAGCGTGGTGATCCCTCCACGCAGGCTTTGACCATAGACTTTATCCCTGAACGAGCTCAACGCGACGTTCTTTGCCAATACGACGTCCTGGGGTCGTAGGTGCAACGTCTGGGTTCGGAGGTCACCGCTTTGAAGCGCAGAGTGGGCGGTCTTTTGAGAGGGGGGAAGCCAGATGTTGACTCCGAAGCCGGCTTTTGTCTCGTCACCTACAAGCATTTCGACGAGCTCGATTGGACGCCCGCCTTTGCGTGTCTTGATGGTTCGTGGTGGCGAGATGGAGATGATACCTACGACCAGGTTCACTGTCATAGTCTGCGGGGTGATGGACCGTAGATGGGCTGCATTAGGCATGTCTTTCAGGTCGCTGAGATGGCTCGATATCAGCCTCGAGCGCGTAAGTTGCTCTTTGGAATGAGATTCGCTTGAGCCGGGAAAAGCAGTGGAGAAGTCTTCTGGTTCCGTGGTGAAAGACTCGTCGAAGGATTCCGCGCCAACGATCTGAGAAGACGGGACGTTTTCGTGAATCGCAAAGGAGTGCTCATAGTACTGGCTAAATGCATCTTCTTTGTCGGAGTCGGAGACCTGAGAACGCTCGCTTGGATATTCATTGGGGTTGGATGAGAGGACGGAAAGCTCGCTGGGTGATAGGAACAACGTTTCAACGTTGATGTGACCGTAGTCCCCAAACGGTGGATCATCTCGATTGACTTGCGTAAGACCGGTGGGTAGATGGGGCTTGTTCAGGGGTAGAAAGCGCCATGACGGTGCTTTATCTTCAGTCGATGATCTCTCAGTACACTCGACGGGTGTTGTTTCTATGAATCCTGGTTGTAGTGGAGCACAAAGCTCTTCCTCTGTCCATCCGAGAGAGCTTGGTAAAGGTGCTCCGGTCAGAAATATCACTCTTTGCCTGGGATCGAGCATGACAGACACTCTGGATACACTCACACAGTGCTTTAGGCGACGCAAAATTTGGCATGTTCCAACGTGTAGATTTCTGGACGCCAAGCCGAGAAGTTTGGCTTACCAAATGAAAAAGAGTGGGTACTATTTACAGCGTTTGAGAAGGACAAATCCTCTTGCCAAAATCGGAGTTGGTCATGCCTTTACGTGAATTGCAATTGGCACTCTTTCTCGCAGCCTCCCTTGTAAATTGTCGTTGCAATTGATATATGCGCTAATCATAACATCTTGTTGACTCTCAAATTGACGGATCTCCTCGCAATGGTACAGCAGTTGGCGCAATAATCGGTTGTGTGATGCTGCCTCTAGCCAATGCCAAGTAAAGTGCCTGGATACTCGACTAGACTCTAAGAAGTTAGATACTTTCAGCTACCTTGACCTCATGTCATAGCCAATCCACTGTCTTTCTTCATCCACATCGTCTCTGCCCATTCACAGGCTTCGTTACTGCTCGCATCGTGGCGTAGCTATCAGGTTCTGTCGTAGCCGGAACTTGTGGGATTCTCTACCAAATTAATCCCCTACTTCAATTCTCCAAACGACTTCTGTTCGCATCTCCGCTACATGTATTGAAAACTCAACTGACCGTTGGGCCTCGGTCATGAGTCAACGCTGCTGCTCTGGGAATCTGCCTTGCGTAACGTGGCTGGAGGCAGAAGGGATGGTAAACCTAACAGGAAGCTTGAGAGCGAACGATACCCATCTGTCCCCTAAAGCTTCTTTGATGCACCTGGTCCCGTTGATACCTGAGTGCTCAAATATGTACGTCATTGAGGGTGTACGGACGTATGATGGCCTTGTTACATTGGGAAGTTCCCCGCATTTGTCCGCTCCGTGGTGAAATGCCTGACGGTATTGCAAAGCGATGCATCTTGAGTCGCCCAGAGATGTCATCTAGGTTCAATAGAGAGGCCGCAGCTCCTAAGTTCCATGCAAAGCCAGGGGCCATTCTAGGAGACGTCCGTCAAGGACTACGACAGAAGATGACGCAAGCGCATGCCTCATAGGACAAATTCGATGTAAATGTGGAATCTTGGCTAAGAAGCTCGACGTGATCTTCTCTTGTATGCTTGACCCGCAGGAGAGAGGTGAATGTCGTTGAATGTCGTATGGGCCATGGAACGATAGTAAGCTGCAGGCGTTCATTTTCAATTGGTAACGGCTGCCGCTGAATGGAGCTGATTTTCGAAAGGCTGGCGATATTGCAGCTCACTAACACAGCGACTCGACTCCAGCTAGATTTTTGGAAGTTTAAGAAGTTGCCACCAATATGGATATGCGACTCTGCTTTGCAACATCATCGTTGGAGCTGCATTTTACGTTCAGAGCGCTTGTTTTTGCCTGTCTTCGAAACCGAGGTAAGGAGTTGATGGAATTCTGGTTATCTTTTTGAAAAAAAGAAAACAAAGTCCTAGGCTCCGAGCTCTGAGTTCTATTGAGCGCACAGTATGATGCTTCGTGAAGCCTCCTCATTACTAAGGAAATAGTGCAAGGATGAACACTTTATCGTTGCGGCGGACGCATAAGAAAAGATTTAGGTATAATTTGTCATGTTTCAGGCGCCTTTGGTCAATGTGTTTCATTTCCTTAAAGATTACTTTCGCTTACGAATTCATTCACAGGTTTGATTGATGGGTGGAAAAGCTAGAGCTCCGGTTCGAAGCAGACCCGGGATTTGAACTATGGTCAACACAATTAACAACAAATCTAGGAATTAAGGAAGCCAGGAACTAAGAAACTAAGAAACTAAGGAATTAAGGAACCAAGGAACCAAGGAATCCAGGAACCAGGGAAAGGTAAGCAATTTCCCTTTCCACCTCCTCCCAACACAACATATCGGCGCCTGAGACAGTATCTTTTTTCCTTTCTGACTGGACTATACTGGCATGACTTTACATAAGCTCCTGTGATGAAAGGCTGGGTCTCTATAAACTCTATGGTCGAACTCAACATCATCATAACACTTGTGCTCTTCTTTCCTTTCCTTTTCTTTTCTTCCCTTTCCTCGCCTTTTTGCTCGGTATGGGGAGCGTTTCATAGCCACGCGTTCTGCCGTGTCTCTCGCCAGTTATACTGTATTCCCGTCCACACGAACCAGTCGATAACACTGAACCATTCGATTTGGCACGTCCGATTCTTTCTCAGTTTTTCCAGATTCATCTTCAAGTGTGTCGGCCGAAACTGTACTCGGTACCCAATACCGAGTCATTCGTCAACGACGCTCTTGCAGAGAAGATGTCTCTGAGAGATCGTGCAGAGGGCGAATGGAAGAGCGGGGACATCAAAGGGGTCGTGCAGGGCGAGGACCATGGGAAACCGAATCTTGGAGCTTTACTGTACATACCGCGTAGTGAGCGTGAATCAATTGAAAGGCTGTGACCACATAGCCTCCCACAAAACGTGCTTAGCATAAACCGTGATCATGCATCACCCCATCTGTAGCACTAGCCTCGGCTCCCAAAAGCCACCCTTAGCCTCTCTCGCCTCGCCAACAACTGCGCACCTACCTTACTTCCCAACACCATCATCCCAACCATGCCCGCAACACCCATATCCTTACCATGCATCTCCCCCACCCCCACCCCCACATCCCCTTCTTCCGCATCTTCTACTCCACAACCTTCACCGCCCTCTCCCTCGTCCTCGCCGCCCTCCTCCTCGTCACCCCCGGCGACCACATCTACGAATCCTTCAACCGGAGCCAGATCTACCACATCTTCATCGTCGCGGGCCTCTACCTGCTCACTTTGCTCGTCGCCGTCTTCATCTACGCCGGCAGGCTGTACGCGGCGCGGACCGCGCTGGCGGGCATCCCGACGGCGGTCAACTGGGGCGAGGAGCGGGGACGCGTGGGCCGGGAGATCCGCAAGGGGTTGGCGGCGAGCGCGACGGTGTCGTACGAATCGCACCCGCGGGATCTGAGGGACGAGAAGGCGGCGGCGGGGCCGCGGGGTCCGGGGGGTCCGGATCGAGACGCGGGCTCAGAGCCGGCGTGGGGCATCGTCGCGCACCCGGGCTGGTCGTCGCCCTGCTCGCCCGACCTCCCGAACCTGCACTACGAGCCCGTCGTCGCGGAGCTCGCGCACCTCATCGAGGCCAAAGCCGTCTCGCTCGCGCCCTCGGACCCCCTCTCCCCCCACGATCCGGACCCCGATCCGCATCCGGGGGACGCGGACGCGCCGATCCCGGACCCCGTGGCCGTGGAGCTCCTGCGGCGACCGGCGTCCATGGGCTTGCGCGACTACCTGTCCCGCCTGGCGGCGGTTGGGATGCTCGACCCGGAGCCCCTGGCGTCCGAGTTCGTGGCCCGGTACGAAGAGGCGAGATACTCTGGGGAAGGGCTCGTTGAGGGGGACTTCAGGGCCCTGATGGGGTTCTTCGCGGAGATCCTAAGGGGCATGAGGCCTTTGGGTGCGGGCGTGGTGGACGAGCTGCGGGCGGAGATGGAGGCGGCTTGGAGCAGTGGAGGGGATCTGGGTGACGACGCTGGGAGTCGGGACGCGGAGAGCGTCAATACGACCGAGACGGTGCAGCGCACGCGGTGGCCAGAGACCGACGCTGCCTCTTCGTCGTCGTCGTCCTCCTCCTCGACTGGCTCCCGCGGTGGCAGTCACGACACCGTTCACACGCCCCCTTCGCGGCCCGCGGCTGCGCGGACCACTTCGAGTCGATCGGGTCGCTCTACGCAGCGCCGGTCGGTCCGTCGGCCCAGCTGGAGCTCGTTGGGGCGGGTGGGGACTGATGCCTCGAGCGGGTATTCGGCAGGGTCGAGGGCGGGGAGCGTGATTAGGCTGAAGGAGGCGAGGGGGCCTTTGGATCTGCCTTATGCTATTATTACGGGTCATGGGGAGGAGGTGCGGATGCTATAGGGAGGGGCTTGATGTTTTTTGATAGCGTACAGCATGGCGTTTGGGAGGTTGGATACCCCTGCAGGCCTCGAGCCGGCAACGGCGATGGCTGCTTGTGAACCCTTGGATTCGAGAAGTCTACGCGATTCATCTAGGTTATCTGTTACTACCAGCTCGTGATCCCCTTCGCCCGATCGAACCCCCCTCTCAGCTGCCTCTCCGGCTTCACGACCTTGCCCTGCAAGACTGTATACTTGATGATGCCTTCGCAATCCTCCGGCCGCACTCTCGCAAGCCAGACACACTGAGCTCCTTCTTCCTCCTGCCACCCCTTAGCCTGCTTTTTCGTCCCAACTGTCTCCTCTTCTCCCTCTGTGCCATTCTCCTTGACCCCGCGTCCAATGTCTCCATTCGCATTTCCGATCACGTCGGCAACCTCTCGTCTCTTACCGACCGCGTCCGCACGTCGGTAGACCATGATGTTGGCCGAGAACTTGTGTCCCCCTACATGGCTAATGAAATATATCCCCACCCCTCCCGGCCTCTCATCGTGCATATCTCGATACAGTCCCAGAGGCCGGAGATGCCTTTCAAACTCTCGTTTCAACAATGGTGCAGACTGTCCGCAGCGTGCGTCTCTGGTGCGCTGGGAGCACATGAGGATCAGGTACTTGTGGGGGCAGGGGCGTGTTTGGAAGGGCGTCCCTTGCAAGACTTGGGTTGAAACGTCCGGGTGGTCCAGGGGCGTAGATTTTGTGGGGGCGGGAGAAATGTGATTGTTGATAAGTTGAGGCACTGTGGCCGGGGTGACGTTGTCGATGAAGGTGAAGGCGGGGAGCAGGAGAACAGTTGTAGGACGATGTTTGGGTGGGTAGGGTTCGTGGGAGGGAAGGGGTAAGTTTGAAGCTGAGAGCATGAGTTTCTGTCATACAGGATGTTTAGCTGGAACCTCTGACAGAGCCCGGGGAAAGAGGGACGGCATACCCCATTGCTAGGCTCAACCTTACAGTCCCGAACCGCCTCCATCACACTCCCCTTCTCATCGCTCACATCTCTAACCCAATCCGTCTTCCCTGTCGCCACAAGCATATGTGTAGCAAAGCCATTCACGTGTCCGTATAGCTTCTCTTCTTCGTCAATTTTGAAGCCCTTTGGGTATTGGATCTCGCATGTCTCGCAGTCGTGGTCGCAGTCTTCGCCATCGATTGCCGGATCCACTTTAGGGAAGATGAAGGTAGTGCTTGTTCCTAGCGAGTCGGTAGGGGTGCGAGGGGTCAGAAAGGCTTTCCCTTTTTGAAGGACGGAGGAAAGTGACATGTTGTTGGTGGTGTTTACCGTATGTCGGGACTGACGGTTGAAGCTGGGAGGGCGAGGCTATTCAGGGCCGGATCCTGCGGCACCAGGAAGTGAAGATTGCCGCTCGGAGGAATTCGGATACCTCGCTTCCCCGGAGGAGCCATTTCGTTCTTAGATATTCGGCTGGTGCTCATTTCGTGATCCAACGAGTAGGACTTGGCTCGCAGACGTCAATTTCTGCCTAATTGGCTTTATCAGATGGCGCTTTCGGGGCCGAAGCCCGAATAAGTACCTTAGTTATCAGATCGCGTCTCCAGCGCCAAGAATGCCGACTTGTCTCTCGTTCTCCGAAGCTTAAACCCGAGCCGATGTATGGTGATTCAGAGCCAGGAGAGGCTACTCCTGGAAATATATTTTACAGGTCTCAAATCAATCAGATCCAATCAAGGCCGTGCACCCTGTGCATCGATAACGGCGACGGGAACGGCCAGGAAAGTGTTGACGGAACACGCCAGAATACGATGTGGACCGGGAACTAACCATCAACGTCTTGCAACACAGGCAATTCTTCATGAATATCTGGTACTTGTGAGAGCACTTTTCTCATAGAAGGACATCGACTTGAACCCAACGATATAGGCAAGGTTTTGGTATGATTGACTGCCAAATGGAATTAAATACCGGACTTCGCTCTAACCAGGTCACCGATGGTGTTTTGTACACCAACTATTAAATCGGTGTATGCACGCAGCGATGAGAATATCTAAAAATCGATGATCTACTGGTCTGCGAGGAGGGTCATCAAGATATTCAAAGAACCCCTAGCGCAAAACGCGGAACAATTGACAAATTCATACGTCTGATTCGATAATTAATTTTCGTGTTGGTGTGTATCTACCTACTCTGACCTGCTATATCTTGAGTCGAGAGAAAAGTTCTTGCGAATGAGGTTCCTCCCCAATGCCTGCTGACTGTGGTCCCGGACTGATGCAGGGCTGCGCCACACATTCAAGTTCCGTCACACGAGTGTTGGTATTGGACTCACGATGTTACCGTTGTTATCATCTGACTTGGAACAAGATAGATGCTGGGTGGGAGCGCCACAAAGATCGGGACTCCGCCTCGGATTTACACTAAAGGTCCTGGATTTGGTGGAGAACCCCAATGCGATGTCGGATGTGAAGCAGGTACATACTAGCCAACGGACGGACACCCAAAGGTCGCATAGCGGGCCATCAAGGGTCTACCGAGGGTTTGTTCTCTGATGCTTAGTCATGGTGTGATTGTACTGTGTTCCCTTTGATTGGTGGTTTCTGTCTGGGACAATGCGAAACGGAGGGACGGCTGTCGCATTGATTGCGGGAAGATGACTCGACCTTGAGTCATGTGCCCGGCCGACACGTGTTTAGCAATGGGTCGAAATGTGTGATACGAGGAGGTGGTGTGGTTTGATGTTCGGGGAGGGAGTCTCGAAGAGGCAATACGGAAGACTGGCGGTCGGCGGACTTTCCAGCTGGGTATTGTAGTTGCGCGTGGGATGGAAAACATAGCACGGCTGTCAACGAAATTGTGGGTAGGCTTGCATTCGCTAGTGCTACAGCTAGAATGTCGCAAGTGTTGAGCGTGTTACTCGTACATGAACGTGGGTGGTGTAGCTGCTGAGGACGAATTTGAAATCCGCTCCACATACCTTACCTAGTACTGAAATGGAGGCGCCAAGCGACCGAAGCTCCTGTTTATGCCCAATGCTCCCGAACGTTTTGTAAGTGTTCTTCAACGCATGAAACCAGAGTCATGCAGTGCTGGATCCTTGAATCGTTGGTACTGAGATGGTGGACACGTGAAACGCAATCAGCGAAGCCATTGTTGATCATGCTGCAGCATCAGGGCCACCACGTGCACGGTTCTAGCGATTGGACAGCAGCAATTGGACAAATCTGCCGGTGGTCTGAAGATCAGATAGCATCATCTTCAGCCTCATTATGGCCCAATGACGCCTTCTCCATGTAGTGAGCTAAGATGAGGGAGGCATCGCTCGGCTTTGCTGCGTCACTGTCACCAGTCCCAGAATCACGCTTAGGGAGGAATTTCTTTTCGTTGGTCCGAGCCTCCTGCGGCGATGAATCTTTGGGCAAGGGCTCTTGCGCTTTTATCTCTGGCCATGGAAGCCTCTTCTTCCAGATCTCTTGCATTTTCTCCGCAGGGGTGGGACTTTCCTCTGGCGGATATTTGCAGATGATCTTCCAGACCTCCTTGACCCATTTCCCCGCGTCATCTATCTCGAAAAGAAATTCTCTGTTCCAGACACGGCGACCAGAGTCATAGAGCTCCGCCGGTCTCGTTTCATGTGGACGTGGCACTTCAAACCAGGCCTCAGTAATGAGCCTCCGTGGAATGAACGAAGCGTAGTTCGGGTAGCGCGTGATCGAGTGCGACAGAAGATAGTCAGCATATCTGAGGTGATGGCTGTTGTCCTTGTTGAGTGTGCTCAAGCTGCCAACACTGTGGTTGATGACAGCTTCGAGACCGTTAGGGAATTCTTCGCCGCTGGAGACGACGATTTTGAAGTCTCGTAGCAGTGGCTGATAGTCCAAGAAATCGATATTCATGGACGAGCCCCACTTGGTAAATTGGTCGCGCATGGTTCGCAATGCTCTTTCTTCTCCTTTTGGAGAAGCCAGTATTGATTGTACTGATTCTGTAACGTCTTGTTTTGACGCTTGAGGCATGATGGCCTCGGGGGTGCCGGCCCTTGGGATCCGTCCGTCCAAACCGATTCGAAATAGGGTGGTGGTTGGATGCATAGGATTGAGGGTAATTCGTCTGATCTCGTCGATGTTCGCTAACAGCAAGGTGATGGAGAAGCAGTACGCAGATAAGGTTGAGCCGGATATTTCATCAGGAAGAGCTCCCTCTTTTTCAGCGCTCTCGTCCCCTTCGATTGGCCAATATAACCTGTGGGGAAGCAATGCGATCTTCTCGTAATCGTTGGAAAAGGTAACAATCAAGAACTCAGAAGCTTCGCGTTGGGCTGGCGATACGTGGCACTGAGAACGCTCGATCTCTTGTCCCTCAGCACCGAATACAGTCTCCTCAAACGCGGTGACTATGCTGAACGTCACGTGGTGGATATCCTCGCTGGACGTTTGGAAGTATCGATCAGCATAGGACGTTGGCAAGTGACGCTTGCCAAGGTATACTGCACCGTCGCAGATGGCATCTTGCCATGCTCGAATGACAGGACATTTGGCCAGCAGGCTGAAAATTCGGGCCTTGTGGCAGTGAATCTCTTCTTCGGGTGTGAGAGTGCCATGAACTTCGGTTTCTGCGCTGGTTGCCTTCATGGTCTAAGTGCTAAAGACGTGTTCCGCAGGAGCTGCTGGTTGTTAGCAGAGGTACATCGTCTTTACATTGAAGGAGTTTGGTTGGTATTCTAACTTAGGGTACTTGACAGAGAGACCGGGCAGAAAAATGTGTACCAGTGGTTCATGGTAAGCTGTACCTTACGCGACTCGCGGCGGAACGGAGGCAAGCGCTGCTTCTGACAAAATCTAAGATGGCATGATCAAGTATTGTAGTAATAATCAGGTAGAACACGAGGAGACTGTACCGTTCACTGACGCTATATCTGGATAAATCGCCTCGCGATAGGATACTTACTTGCTGAAGTGAGGATTAACCTTTGCGTCATCCTCGCATCTTTGTTTACCGAGATCTCGTCCGAATATTTCCTCCGACCTCCACGTACGTTTCCTCCACCACCACCACCACCATCACCACCATGTCAAGCACCTCTACTTCTTGAGCTCACGACCCATCTTCTTTTGGATCTACTCGTATTTCGCAAGGTACGACTAAGCTTTCCCTATGCTTAACGATTTGACCACCGCGTTGCCACACATGAAAGTGAGGCTGCCGTTCCGACGCAAGTCATGTCTAGCGATAAGGGCCTTGATCTCCAAGCCTCTGACAATGGTCAAAAAATGGGAAATGTGAATGCTGAAGGTAAGACTTAGATTACGAGATTCCCTGGAGTTGTGTCCTTCAAGTATCAAAGGCTTGACCTGACAATATCTTGACTGGGGCCCAAAGTACCAAAATTCAAGAAACTCGTGCCTGAAACGGGCAAGGAGAGTCTTCTAGGCGGACACTCAGACCCTTGAAGGATAAGACGCCAACGGTCTTGCAGTGGAATTGTCGGTTAAGAAGGTAAGTGAATATCCCGCCTGCAATTTGATCTCGTCGAGTTGAAATTTACTAATTTGCGGAGCTGTCAACTGTAATAGCAGAAGCCATCACCAGTCTAAGCCACCTCAAGCTGAGCCTGAAAACAGACAAGATCGACGCAAGAGGGGAAGGCAGGGTTAGGCCAGAGAGTATCCTGGAGAAATGAGTAAATAGAACCCCATGTTCGCCGTCAACTGATCGACACGATTTACTAATGTACGCAGAGTCGCGGACATGCGATTGGACAAACCTAACTTGGCCAGCCTGGACACACAATGACAACAATGTTTCGCGGAATCACATGTGCTAAGAGCAAGTGACCTTATCGCAAGTCTTCAGGATCAACAGTCAATGGGATCTGGATCTGAGAACATTACAAAGACCCTAAGCTCCTCGAGTTCAGTCAGACAAATGTAGAGCAACTGATGCTGAAAACGCCCTTGGGAAGGTCCCGAAGCCCACGGCTACCGTCTGTAAGATAAAGTCAGCGCCATTGCTCGATGCTAAATACCAACAGGCAAACTCAGACTATGAAACAGTCCCACCAGCACTAGACTCAATTCCGAGAAGGACTGCCTCTTCTGCGGTGAGCTGTATTTCTGGGAAGACCAGATGGTCTTCACGACATGCTGTGACATGGCCATTAAATCTTAACGCACGGCTCAACTCATCGCTGACTTGGGGGAGTGCTAGAAATATGGTGGCAAGGAAGACCTCCAGAGCGAAGCAGCATCCTAGGCCAGAGTTCTAGATTTCTTTCGAACCCAAAGATTTCGTCAAAAAGCCTCTTCCTCTCCCTCTATACGCTAGTCGTCTTGTCTAGTGACGCTAAGGTCACACCTCCGGAACATAACATGTTTCTCTACGATGGGTCTGAGTCCGCCAGCTCTGGGATTTCTCAGGACGACCAGCAGGATTTCCGTGGCTTGATTGAGGAGGCGCAGATGATTCAGAAGCGAAACAGTACGTTATCAGAGCCACTTAGCATCTATTAGAGATGTGCATTGCGTACAGTGATGATATCGATGAGACAGACAATGATGAGGTCCTGCATATGATTGTAGAGGCTGTAGGCAGTAAGTCGATCATCATCTAATAACATGGGGAAAATCTTTGATCATTTTCAGACTGCAAGACGTTTCAAGCTGCCATTGACAAGGTCATCCTCGGAAGCCCTTCGACCCTCATATTTCAATCAGCATCTATTCAGAGTCCCGTAGGTGTCGGCACTTCAGATCTTGAGCCTAGTAGAGCACAGACATCGTGCAGGAAGTGCGAGTATCATCAAGGAAGTCAGGTATCCAATGCGGGAAACATGGTTCTGTATGCAATGTCGTTTCAGAGCTTCAGGCGGTCTCAATCTATGAATACTTCACCCTTCCACCGAGGCGATATGCGAAAAGTCTGACGAATGAAGACAAGGGTAAACGAGGGAGACCGAGTCCTCTCTGGTTCCAGCGACCCCATTTATGACTTTCTTACCAACATACTTCTGTCATTCCACTAGTGTCCGAGCTAGACTCTTGACAAACTGCGCAGTCGACCGCGGAAAGGCATCCCTCTTTTACCGCCAGCGTCTCTGTCTCTCCCGGTAATTGCGCAACGACCTCTCATGAGTCATGAGAGCAGAATACGGGGCGACAGCTTTGACACGAAACATTTGCGACTGTTTAAAGTCTCCTTATCTATCTTGGTCCGGTTTGAGTATTGTTTTGAGTATATGCGCCCGATCTGTTATCGCATACTAGCGACACATCGGTCACACGTAGATATTCCCGCATTGAATATTTCCGGTCATCTGGTGTGCTCCGAGCGCACTGCCGATTGCAGTATCTTATGATCAATCAAGATGATTTGTTTTCTACTCCAAAGCCACAATGAAGATTGTACGTGCAAGTGAATCATCTCCTTGTGCGATACTTCCATTTCTCATCAGCATCTTCATACTCCAAACTCAATCTCTTGCTCTCGCTCCACCCATCTCCCTCACGGTCCCCACCAATCTCACCGGCGTCTGGGCATACCGTCACTGCGTGTCCGATCCAACCTGGAACCCTCGAGGGCTGTACATCGCCTCATCCTGCGAAACCGCTCTCGTCGCACTTTCGGACGACTCCTCGACCTGGGGCCCCCATCCAGGCATTTTCACTTACAAGCCTGGCGGACGCTCCACCGCCTACTTTCCCGGGACGGGCTCTCCCCTTACGCTTCCTAAACGCTATGTAAGTGGGGACTGTGTGGTCGCGATTGTCATGATGAAGATGTTTGAGCGAAGCAGTATCGGCCAATTTCCTGGACTGCCGGACTCGTTGATAGGAAGGTGGCGGTACAGAGATACGAGTACTTGGAAGGCCTTGCTTGAGCCGGCGGAGTATGTGAGGGCGACTTGTGCAAATGGGTGCGGTTATGCGATTTTGGGGGCAGACTTTGGGATTGGCATCGCGACTTGGGGGACAGGAAGTAAATGGGATCGGTATGCTAGACAATTGAGCACGTTGAGTGAAACAGGTAGTATACTTCCGGTATTGGATATCGGGAATACATCTGTTGTCGGGTTGGGTAATGGATCTGTCTTGGAGGCGTTGCGTTAGTCTTGTCGATAGATGATCGAGCGGCGGCGACTGTGACGACACGATTAGAATTGTGCAGCATAGGAGTTATAAAACGATGTCACTGTCAGTCTGCGCACTCCACGTATCTGCACTGCCTCTCAACAGCTACCGAACAACGAAGATGAAAAGCTCATATCCCACACCTGAGAGCGGAAGCAAAGGCCCCTCTTCGTTCTGGATACTTGACTTCACCCTAGCTGTCTCCCGCATGAGTCCTGGCAGCGAATGGAATAGCAGATTTTACTCCATTTTCATGATGCCAGCTGGAAAGCATTGAATGCGTCGACGTGCACTCTCGGCCTAAGGGATGTTTGAAGACAATGGAGTGCTCCTAGTGAGGAAAGCAAAGTCTGGGTATAGCTGAATCGGTGGAAAGGCGCATTTAGCAAAATGAATAGACAACGAGACTCGGAGACTGGAAAGGAGAGAAAGAAGCAGCCCAGTAATTGTAGCAGAATTGATCGACTTGCTTCGCAGCGCATAGTGACAGCGTTTCTGAATCAGATCATTAATACACTTTCTTTGAACTTGATCGACAGAAGGCCGCTCTTTTCAAATGGTTCTCAATGAAAAATGTATTCTGTGTGAAGCTGGTGAGAGAAGGTACTCTACTCTACGTACTCTACCCCTCGTACGGACCAACGCGACAGTATTAAGGCTTGGCAAGCTACTCTGTATCGGGCAAGCGCTATCTCCGCCGTCATCTATCCGTCCTCCAACCAAGTGGTGAAATCAGACATCGAGCAGCTACTACCACCGCGCATTTCAGGCTCTGCATTCCTCGAGAATCGGATCATTTCAGAAGACACATCCCAAGGTGTGCGAGGCGTACCTCAGCTGAGCCCTTTGTGGCTAAAACATCCCGACCTCTCGCATCATGGCGGTCCCCAAGGACACCCTTTTCCGCTCCTGCGACATGTCCTTGACCCAGCTCTATATATCGAACGAGATTGGTCGAGAGGTCGTGAGCGCTCTGGGTGAAGTGGGCGAGGTTCAATTCCGAGATGTAAGTATTGCCTCTTCAGATGCTGGACAGGACCTGGGCAGCAGGCTGCAAATCTTGGGGCCTTGAGCACGGGGCAAACCCTTGAACTGCAGTGTCTTCGGTGATTCCAGCTTGATTATTTCCGGACAGTCATGGCATGTCGAGCTTGCTGACATTTTGTGTCCCAAAGTTGAACTCTGAGACTACAGCTTTCCAAAGAACCTTCACTCAGGAGATTCGGAGACTCGACAATGTTGAGCGACAGCTCCGCTTCTTTCAATCCCAAATTAACAAAGAGTCGATACCGATTAGACCGCAGCATGAGTTCTCAAATATGCTTGCCGCCCCTTCAGCTTCCGAGATTGATGAGCTCTCCGATAAAAGTGAAAGCCTCGAACAGCGAGTGGCATCCCTCAATGACAGCTACGAGACGCTCAAGAAAAGGGAGATGGAGCTTACGGAGTGGCGATGGGTCTTGACGGAAGCAGGTGGTTTCTTTGATAGGGTAGGTCGCCTCGATTGTACATCTTCGAGACTGTTGCTTAAGCTGATAGGCGTTCAAGGCCCATGGCAATGTCGACGAGATCCGGCAATCTAGCGACAATGATGAAGCACCGCTGTTACAGGATGTTGAACAGCAAGCAAGAGGTCAAAACGGAGACGCTTCTGGAGGACCGTCACTTTCAGTGATGAACATTGGCTTTGTTGCTGGAGTAATACCACGAGGCAGGATAGCCGCTTTTGAACGCATCCTCTGGAGAACTTTACGTGGGAATCTATACATGAACCAATCCGAGATACCCAAGCCCCTCATCGACCCGACCAACAACGAAGAGGTTCACAAGAACGTGTTTGTCATCTTCGCACATGGCAAGGAAGTCATTGCAAAGATCCGCAAAATATCAGAATCGCTAGGCGCCGATTTATACAGCGTGGATGAAAATAGCGAGCTCCGCCGCGATCAAGTACACGAAGTCAATAGCCGCCTAAGTGATCTGGCGAGCGTTCTTCGCAATACCAAAAACACACTTGATGCAGAGCTCACACAGATTGCTAGAAGTTTGGCTGCCTGGATGGTTGTCATTAAGAAGGAGAAGGCGGTATACCAAACACTTAACCGCTGCTCATACGATCAAGCCAGGAAAACTCTCATTGCCGAGGCCTGGTGTCCAACGAATGGTTTGTCCTTGATCAAGTCCACCTTACAAGACGTCAACGACCGGGCAGGATTATCAGTCCCTACGATCGTCAACGTGATCAAGACTTCAAAGACACCTCCCACATACAACAAGAAGAATAAGTTCACGGAGGCTTTTCAGACAATTATTGATGCTTACGGAACAGCCAAATACACGGAAGTCAACCCGGGCCTACCCACTATTGTAACCTTTCCCTTTCTATTCGCCGTGATGTTTGGGGACTTTGGCCACGGCACATTGATGTTCCTTGCTGCCCTTGCCATGATCTACTTCGAAAACCCTATGTCGAAGACCAAGCTTAATGAGCTTGTGGCTATGGCTTTCTACGGGCGATACATCATGCTGATGATGGGTCTCTTTTCGATATATACTGGACTCATTTACAACGATACCTTCTCGAAGGCGCTCACGCTCTTTCCCAGCCAGTGGGAGTGGCCACATGACTTCAAGGCGGGGGATACTGTGGAGGCTCAGCTCAAGGGCGGTTATAGGTACCCATTTGGACTGGACTGGAGCTGGCATGGAACCGAAAACGAACTACTTTTTTCCAACAGCTTCAAAATGAAGCTCAGTATCCTAATGGGTTGGACTCACGTATGTTCTATTCTTGTAAATTATGGACTAGTGTTGCTGACTCGCCTAGATGACTTACTCTCTATGCCTTTCCTTTATCAACGCGCGTCATTTCAAGACGCCCATTGACATTTGGGGTAATTTCGTGCCAGGCATGATCTTCTTCCAATCCATTTTTGGGTATCTTGTCTTCACCATCGTCTACAAGTGGTGCATAGACTGGTACGCAATTGGAGAATCGCCACCCGGGCTGCTGAACATGCTGATCTACATGTTCCTCCAGCCGGGTACGGTAGACGAACAGCTATATCCAGGACAGGCAGTTGTTCAGGTGATATTACTACTGATTGCCGTTGCCTGCGTGCCGGTCCTCCTCCTCCTGAAACCCTTGTATCTGCGGTATGAGCACAACAGGGCACGCGCACTAGGGTACCGAGGCATAGGTGAAACATCAAGATTCAGCGCTCTGGACGATGACGATGCGGATGGGCATGCCATGAACGGTGGTCGAGATAGCATGGGATCAGATCACGAGGCTAACGCAATGATAACCGAAGATATTGGCGATGAGGAACATGAGGAATTCGAGTTCTCGGAAGTCATGATCCATCAAACGATTCACACCATCGAATTCTGCCTAAACTGTGTATCCCACACGGCGTCCTACCTCCGGTTGTGGGCTTTGTCACTCGCCCATCAACAACTTTCTGTCGTCTTATGGACTATGACACTCGGACAGGCCTTTAGCTTCGACGGGGTTCTTGGGGTGATCATGACCGTCGTCTTCTTCTACGTTTGGTTCTTCCTCACAATCGCGATCCTTTGCGTGATGGAAGGTACGAGCGCTATGTTGCACAGTTTGCGATTGCACTGGGTTGAAGCCATGAGCAAGCATTTCGTGGGAGACGGGGTTGCTTTCGAGCCCTTTAGTTTCAAACTGTTATTGGAGGAAGATGCGGATGAAGGATAAAGGAGTTGGCTCATTGATTATCTATGTAGCTATAAGAAGACTATATTTGTACAGGCATACACTTGCTGTAAGAGAACTTGGGTGAACGCCATACTGTACTGTCATTTGTGATGTGTTTGTTTTTTATTTTGAGGAAGCACTTGTGCTTGTGACTCTAAGGTACATGTCCGAGGGGTGTCGTGTGCCTTAATTTCCGCCTGGTGGCCCCATTCAATACCCGCGCTATGACGCTTTTCTTCCCCACACAGAGTCGAGGACGGCTGCTCCCCCACTCCTCCTACTGGACAAATAAATCGACGCTCACAACGTATTGGCCTTGTCGCTCTATGTGTGCGTTTAGAGACGTAGTATCGCAGTCAACGCGATAAGAGGCTCTACTGAAGCTTTATTAAAAGCCAGTCGACGCCCAGGCAATGAATCTCCGCCAAAACGCCTGAGCTTTACCCAAGCGCTTCCTACCTACCTAGCCTATTCACTCAAAAGCCACCTAAAGTTATTTGCAAGGCCTCCAGTATAGTCTTCAGCTGTCGTCTGCTTCCGTGACCATCTTCGGGAAACCCCTGCCTACTCTATGAATTGCAGCCTAAAAGACTCGCCCGCTTCTGCCTCGTGGACTTTCTTGGACATCTAGAGTAATCGCACTCGCTCGATGTACTGTGGTTCTAATAAATCAGCCATTACGAAGAAGACCCAGGAAGATAAGGAAGAGAAGTGAGGGTCGAAATGGCAAGGAAGAAAGAACTCGTGCCCATGATCAATTGGGTATACGATCTGATACTATGGATCATGTCTGTTCTGGTTGATCTCTTCTTCAGAGAAGTGCATCCACGAGGCTCATGGAAGGTGCCAAGAAGAGGGCCCATCATCTTCGTTGCGGCCCCTCATGCGAACCAGGTGAGCAGGCTTCGTGCTGTTCTAGGGACTCGCGCTGAATACTGCAGTTTGTTGATCCTCTTATTCTGATGCGGGTAATTAAAATGGAAGCCGGCCGCCGCATAGCCTGGCTTATCGCCGAAAAATCCATGAGAAGAAAGTTCATTGGGGGCATGGCCAGAGCAGCAGGCGCGGTTCCCGTGGGAAGAGCGTTAGATAGCACGAAGCCCGGTACCGGCAAGATATACCTCCCGGATGCGAATAATGATGCTACGTTGGTACGAGGAGTTGGCACGCGGTTTGAAAAGGAGTGCCAAATTGGAGGGCTGTTAGTCTTGCCGTCTGTGAATGGTACCGCAGCGAATTCAGAGATTTCGGAAATACATGGGAATGAGGAGATCAAGTTGAAGAAAGAATTCAAGGGCGACACGGCAATCGAGCAGCTTACGGGAAAGACTAAAGTCGATGACGGAGAGAACAAGGTGGAGACCAGCGATGTAGAGAAACAGGAGTTCCAAGGGACAAGCTACAAGACTGCGCCGAAGGTTGATCAATCGTTGGTATATGATGCTGTGTTCGAAAGGCTCCAGAGTGGCGGCTGCGTTGGTATCTTTCCTGAAGGCGGGAGCCACGACAGAACAGAGTTGCTACCCCTGAAAGCCGGCGTGGCGATAATGGCTCTTGGATCATTGGCAGCAAACCCGGATTCAGGCCTAAAAATTGTTCCTTGTGGTATGAACTATTTTCATGCCCACAAATTCAGGTCACGAGCGGTGGTCGAATTCGGCCCCCCTGTTGACGTGCCTACCGAGCTGGTAGAAATGTACAAAAGTGGGGAGAGACGAGAAGCAACACGTCAATTACTGGAGACTGTGTATCAAGCTCTAGTCGCGGTGACAGTGACAAGCCCTGACTATGACACTTTAATGGTGCGCATTATAGCGATTGAAAATGTGTCTCTATGCTGATCTCTCGTAGTTGATCCAAGCAGCTCGGCGGTTATATAATCCCACGGGCAAGAAGCTACCTCTTCCAATGATTGTTGAACTCAATCGACGGCTGGTAAAAGGATATACTCAGCACAAAGACGATCCCAGGATTGTCAACCTTAAGAAGTCCGTCAACGAATACAACAAACAGCTCTGGCTCCTCGGTGTACGAGATCATCAGGTCGAATACGCAAAGTTCTCAATTCCGAAAGTCATCTTTACACTCATTTATAGGCTTGGGAAGCTTGGTGTGTTGGCCATTGGAACACTGCCAGGCCTAGTACTCTTTGCACCAGTCTTCATATGTTCAAAAATCATCTCTATCAAGAAATCCCGCGAAGCCTTAGCTGCCTCTACAGTAAAGCTCCAAGGGCGCGATGTCATGGCTACCTGGAAGCTGCTCGTCGCTCTCGCCTTTGCCCCTATTCTTTATGCTACTTACACAGTTCTTTTGACCTATTGGACTCACAAAAATAGGGTCCAGGGCTACATGCCCGAATGGGTTCCCCTATGGATGGTTGTTATATTTGGTATAGTCTTATTCCCATCCATAACCTTCGCCGCTCTTCGCATCGGCGAGACTGGCATGGACATTGTCAAGTCGCTTCGCCCTCTCGTGTTATCTCTCTATCCTACCTCAGCAAACACCCTGCAGCGACTCCGCGAAAAGCGCGCCACGCTCTCTCATGAAGTGACACATGTCATCAACACCCTAGGACCGGAAATGTTCCCAGACTTCGACTCCGCCCGCATTATCGCCGACCCCTTCCGCGACGGCGCTCTCCACGAATCCAAATCTCCACGTACCCACTCTCGAACCTCATCCGGCTTCCCTCCGACTCCCCCCATCCGCAGCAACACCAACGAAGGTCTAGCAAGCATCGGCGGCGGCTCCTCAACTCAGGGCTACCTCCCGCGCAACGAATCCTTCCATGACCTCTCAAACATTGGCCTCTTCGCTTCTAGGCCTCCAAGTCGAAGCCGCAGCCGAAGTAGCTCGAGCGGTGGGAAAGCTGGCAGCGCAGGGTTCCCGGTGAAGGCATTCAGCACGATTAGCTCGAAGGCGGGTTTGGAAGAGGTCAGCCAGAAGATCAGAGGCGCGATGAGGGAGAGAGGCAAGGAGAGGAGGAGGAAGAGTGAGGATGGGAGTGGGAGTTGGGACTTCGCAGACAGTGGGACTGGGAGTGCGACGCCGGATAGCGTTGCTGAGGGAAGGAAGGACGTTTGATATTGGGTTCTTCTCGGACGAGATGCATGAGGTCGGGTCACTTTTCAGCATGGTGTCTGGCCGGTGCATTGGTGCCCATAGCATATTTGGCTTCGATCCTGGAGATTCCGATTGGGAATCTTACCCTGTACAAGCTTTCGTGGAAGCAAATCTCCGTATCGGACTGTGCATTATTGTACCCGGGTCCCCATCTGCGCCTTCGAATGCAAGTCCAAACAACGCCCTGAATGCTCCGAGTCGCGCCCCGGTTTCAATGTATGCGTCCTCGGCAGCCATCTCTCCCTCGACTCCCCCGACCCTTGGGGAAACCCATCTCCGCACGTCATATATGCGCCTTCCCTCTACGCATCATCCCATCCCCCATCTTCATTTACCCTGCTTCGTCGGGCCCCTGATCTTCGGATACAGCCGCATGAGGTGATAATTGATGGTGTTCTTCTTCCCCGTCTTCGGTTTCTACACCAGCGCACAGATTAGCCCAGCCCGCTCCTTGTCCAACGCGCCTCCACTCCTCGCCGCCACTCGCGGCGGACGGTGTTAGATAAATGGGCGGGGCAGGCGTACCGGCGAGTCCATACATGCTCTCAACGACTGCTCCAATTGCAGGCATCCTGCCGCGGCGTTGTTGCCGGCGGACGCCCAGCATGCTGCGGGTGGGGAGTCAGCGCTGATGTGTGTGGGGCGGGGGGGCGGTTTTGTTTTTCCTTTGGGGATCGGAGCTGATGGGGGTTTACCTAGGACCGAGGTCATGATGCCGACGCAGGGGTTTTCGCCGGTTTGGTTGGGTCGGCGGACGCGGAGTTTGGGGAGGGGGGGGAGGCGGGGGGGTGCGAGTTTGGTGCTGGTGCTGGTTCTGGGCGGCATGGTTTGGTGTTCTCTGCGGGGGGGGGAGAGGTGTTATCGTTGATGCATCGGGGGGCGTTCTCCGGCGTGCGTTTGCGGGACTGGCTCGCGCGAGGTTCAAGCTTCGAATATTTGTCGATGTCGGCGAGTCGGCGTCGTTGATGCCAAGCTTTTTAGCGGCTCGTAGGGCTGTCCAATGTTTACTTTTCTGCCGCACTCGAAATGTTTCTCTGTTGTCAGTGTCGCTTGAGCTGTTGGACTTTTCGCGTTGTGTTTCTACGGCCAAAGATACATGCATGCGGCAGAAGAGTGCTATTAATTCAGTGAGAGAGCATACTGTAGACTGTCAATCACAATCGGATCATTATGACTGACCCGGGAGCGCTTTCCTCATGGTAGGTTGCTCCTTCCACCCTTCCCGATTTGCAGAGATGGCCTCTTCGCCTTCTGCTGATGTTTACTATCAATAGGAATCCTACGGAAGGCATCTTCTCCCTCAACGACGAAGCTCCCAAACCCCGACCACGAGCGTGGGAACGCGCTCCGAAATCTCCGGTGCTAGCTCGTCACCATGGTCGCAAGGTGTGGAAGCGTTTCGAGGCTCCCACCAAACCGGAGGCAAAAGGCGGATTGCTAGATGCTGAGCAAACTCAGCAAGCACTGGGCGATGCTACGAATACTCCTAGGCCTGTGAAGCGTTTGCGACTGAAGGACGTGCCGAAGGTCGAGAACGATGGGAAGGAAAACAAAGCGACTCGGTACTTCACTACTTTACGTGATAAGGAGAACGCAGGCACGCCAAGACGTGAGTCTTGCGAGCAATTGTGATGCTAGATGCATGGGACTGACAGGGAGTGCTCTGTAGGCAAACAAGCGAACAGGAAGAGCCTCAAACCCGACAACGTGAGATTCAAAACACGAAGTGCAGATGATTATACACCGAGAATCGCTGATAAACCTCGGAATGCCGTACAAAATGACACATTGCGTGCTCGAGAAAGCCCGGCGCTAGAGGATGTTCGTGGGCTATTAAGCTCAGAGGACGATCCTGTAAATGCAGTAGAGATTGCAATCACAAGTCCACCCGGACATTCGGACCAGGTATCAGAAGATGAGCCATTTCTTGAGACTGAAGGCGTGACATCATCTGAGACGAGCACCAGTATTGATCAAGCTGCTTCAACTGATCAGTTATCTCTCGAGAGTGAAGCCGTACCATTGTCCGACAGTGCAACTGATGATGAAACTATCAAAACGGACAACGATAGCACCAGTACGCAGGTACTTTCTGAGGATGCAGACAACGTGTTTGTGGGATTCGATGCAACATCAGCAGCAAAGGTCACTGTTCCCTCTCCATCCTATCACGAAGAGAGTATGAATGTAAATGAAGCCATAACAGTTGAGAATGGGAGTATCCTGTCGCCAAATGCAACTCACTCTCCCAGCGTACCTGAAGCTTTACCAACCGATACTTCGGGGATAGCTCCGTCGCTGTCGAAGGTTTCGCTGAAAGCTTTGACTAAACGAGAGTCGGTCTTTGATCAGCCAAATCTCGACTCATCATTGACATCAAGCGCTATGGCAAAGACGCCGAAGCGTGCAAGCCCTAGGAAAAAGTCGAAATTATTGTCGCCACATGCCATCACAACTCCTGGCGCTGGCCGCACCCCAGACCTACTAGTGTCTGCGAAATCGATACGGACAGCTTACCTAGACGAAACTCCACAGATAGGAACTAGTCTCCTCAGAAGGGAAAGCTTGCGACGAAAGGAAAGTCCCAACAAGAAGAAAGATGCACGAAAGAGCAAGACCCCAAAGAAGAGGGATACACTACAACGTAGGGACACTTTGCAAGAAAGGGAGATACTACAAAAGGTTATCGCGGAGACCCACGCAGATCACGTCGATGAAGATCCCGATGCTCCGCCCATCGGAACTTGTACTGTTCCAAGCAGCAGCTCTGTGCCTGGAGCCAAAGAAAACATAGAAGACGAGGCTCGGTGTATGCCAGGGTCCGTCAGTGAGGAACAACCCGACATATGCACCGTTACTGGGGCGGAAGCTGTTTTGCCTTCTATTGATGAGACAAATGCCGAGAAGGATCTGCATAGAGCAATGGAAGCAATCGAGGTCTACGAGCATCCAGGTATCGCTGAGACAAGCCAACCACTGCTCAATGTTGCTTCGGATGGCGTTCAAGGCATAGAAGCCATGGACAAGGCCAATGAAGTCCTTGCGAGGACAGAAATCGAGTTCGTATCGCAGGCAATCGAAGCTACCAAAGAGAAGACGCCTCATCAAAAGACGCGATCAGGAGCCCGCTTTAGTGACGACACTAGCATGCTCAAGGACTTTCTTAATCGCGCACAAGCCAGAAAAGCTGCACAAAAGCCTTTCTTATCGGCGCCAGATGCTCCGATACCGCAACCTTCACCACGTCGTTCTCCACGCAAGACGCACGGATCTCAAGATGGCCATGCTCCGTCACCACAGAAGTCGCGAAATATCGCGAATCGACCAGGTACTCCACCCGGCAAGCCGAAGACGGAAGCACTCGATTCCGACGAGGGGGAAGTGCTCACTGCAGAGCATACGTCGTGCCGACGCAGCACGAGGACTCGTCTACCTGCACCATCGAAGGCACCTCCAGGCGCCCCAAGCTTTATTCCTGTTCGAAGAGCAGATGGTACTGATCCTGTTGTATTGCAAAAGTCACAAGCCCAGGAACTGGCAGTAACCACGCGCGCGAACACTCGACGAAACAAGGGTCAATCGAAGCCGCCTCTTCTGGCCCTGCAGGATCTTTCGAAAGAAAGCGCAGATGTGGCGAGTATGGCCAAACAGCGAGCAGAGAAAGGGAAATCGGTGGCGTGGGCCGAACGACTCGCATCTTACCAGGACGCGAAAGGGGAAGCAGATGAGGCAGAAGAGAGGCGACCGAAAGTGCGTAGATTAAGAGGACTAGGTGCAGTGAATGGGACGCCAGCAGCCAAGAGAACGACGGCGGTTGTGAGCACTTCGAATGGGGCTCCAGCGGCTCAACGCCGAGGAAAAGTTTGATGAGGATCATGAGATGTGGCCCTTTCCGATGCACCCCCAGAGATTGTAACCCTTTTGGGCGTAGATAATCACAGAAAGCTGGGGTAATTGGACTACCCAAGAATGGATATCAGGACCGCATGCGAGCCTATGGATCGTCAACAGTATATGAGACGATGTTTATACTTCTCGATTAGCCTCTGACGTGGACGCTTGCGTCCCATTACCCAGAGTCATGCATGGTCCAGTGATAGCTACACCGAGGTTGAAAACAGAAGAGAAGAGAAGAGAAAAGGTCTGAGCGTCTGTTTCAAGACGTTAGTCTAGCTGTCTTGATGGATCTGGTTAGGACATGAGGGAAGGCATCTTACCTACTTAGGCACTTGCCACCTTTCGGAAGGGTCTCCGTATTTAGCCGCACCTCACAATTCGCCTCTTCAACTCTCCTTCATTCATGATCCCATGCCAATGCCTTCCGGCATGTTCTGAAATCACGAATGCGAGAGGGCCATTGTTCCAGGCATGTATTGCAGTCTTGATCATTCTCCTCTGCCAGACTCATTGAACAAGCCATGCTGGCACGTGGACGATTGATGAGAGCCCAGAGTTCTCATTATGTCAGAGCGTGCAAATTTGACAGGACAAAATCAAGACGAGTCATCCAATGCCGGGATGATGCAACGGTCTATGAGTATAACTGGATCTTGTAAAGCTTGTTCCACCCTCTACACTATCCGACGCCTTCACACTATCCGACGCCTTCACACTTCACAGCCACTATCAGAAATTCTACCATTAGGGTAGCCAAGGAGGATTCCCTTGACACTGCTGCTTGCCACTTGTCACACCGTCTCTACAGCCAGACGTGCTTAATACCCCTCAGCAACAGAGAAGCTTCGACGTTGCTATTACTTAATCACTGGATGCTAGATCTCAGTGCCTCTGTACATATACTGACAGTCTGTTCAACCCGTCAAGCTGCTGTCGCGTCTCCTAGTACTCCTCTGCATCTCCTTCACCCCGCATCTCAAGCACCCAAGTCACAAAGATCTTCAACACAGCATGGTCTCGATCCCCTCATCTTACCGCCAGACAGAGCCGACAAACTCTACGACTACAAACCGATACCTGGCAGCAGACTTCCCCAGACTCACCAATAGAAGGATCTCATCTCCGCCTTTTACCCCAGACTTTGCGCATGAGCCTCCTCCTGCAGAATGCACCAACAACGGCCGGACCGGTATCATTGCCGACAAGCGCGCCATATCTTCGCGAGCTGCATCGGATACAATTTGCAAAGCGCAGGGGTCTCAACATTACCGTGACATAAGAAAAAGCTCGTGTTCTTCAGTTAAGGAGGAAGAGGGGGGTAAGTCGCAAGCGTTCCCACGTTCAAACAAATTCGCCGTTTGCCTTGTCATTACCTAAAAATCTTATACTGACCAGCCATCATGAGGTCAGGCATAGCACAGTCCTTCTTTGAGTCCGTCAACGCCTCCGTGCCTCCATCTCCAGACGCCGTGCATAATGTCGGCAGCCCTACCGGTGCCGGCACCTGCGACTGCTGCTGCCGGTGCGGCAGGAGCCCTAAATGGCAGCCCGTAGGACTGGGGCGCAATCGTAGAAGCAAGAGCTACACTGCCTTGAGGACCGGCATATCTGAGTTGTCGGGCTGGGACTGGGAGCTCCCAAGGCGTCAGGAGCTCGCGGAGCTCCAGGTAGAGAAATCGTACGGTCCCGGCGAGGCACCCATTGAGAGGCTGCCCGTCGAAGTGCTCGGTGAGTCTTCTGAAAATAGTATTCCACGTGGCCGCACTGACCATGGAGTAGATGAAATAATCGCACAACTTGCCCTCGACATTCCACCAGCTGGCTATGGCCCACGCAACGTCGATCTTGTTGCGTGTTTATTGACCTCGAAGACCTTCCATGTTGCTACTATTAATACGCTTTACCGCCAAATTACCCTTCCCCACTCCTTGATCTTCGCCAAGTTCCTACACCATATCTCCGAGTCCCCTGGCTTGGGAACGATCGTGAGGCGGCTGGACCTCTCCCACACTACTTCTGTAGGGCTTGGCCGCAGCCGGCAAACGAATGCTGAAGTGCAAAACCTCACCTCAAAGACTCTCCTCAAATGTCTCGAGCTGATTCCAGCAGTCCAAGAGGTTCTTTTGCAAGAAAACTTGGATGATGACATCGATGAGAGTGTGCTCCGAAAATTGTTCTTCGGCCTGCCCAAACTCCGAGCTATCGATTTCTGTGCTTCAGCGTCCTCGTCATTCGTGGATGCTTTCGCGTCCACCTTGGCTCACCTGATCAAATTCCCGTCTGCTATGCTCAGCATCCGCCGCTTGGGACTCCACGAATGTTTCACTCTCCCAAGTTCGGCCTTTGAAACCCTCCTCCCACATGTACCGCAGCTCACCCACCTGGACGCCTCCCACACCCGCATCACGGACGAAGCTTTGAAGTCGCTGCCAGCATCCGCAACATTATCGCACCTCAATCTTGGTCGCTGTATCTACGTCACTGGAGAAGGCGTCGTGGACTTTCTAACTACTCATCCTGCGGCTAGAAGCCTCGTCTATCTCAACCTCTCCTGCGACATCTCTCGGTACCGTCTACTTTCGGATGCGGACCTCGACCGTCTTCTTCCCGCGCTGCCTTTCAGCTTGCGCTCTCTGAACCTCAATGGCGCCCAGATTCAACCACGGCACATCAACCATCTGATGCCTCTCTCGAAACACGTTGAAGAGCTAGGCCTTGCTTGTGCCAATCTCTCTCTTGCAGACGTCAACACGTTGTTCCGCCAGCCCGGCCCGTCTCCGACACGGTCCCCTGAGCAGCAGCAGCCTTGGGTACGTCCAGCGCTACACTATCTTGACCTAACCGCCATCGCCCCTATCACGCAATCAACTCTCTTCAACACCCCAGCTCCAACTAATATCCTCCTCACACCCGCCACGCTACCCCTCGAGGTCATTGAATTGGGCGACAAAGCCATCTCCTCGCTTCGCGAGTGTAAGAATACCAATAAGCGCCTTGGCTGGGTCGTCAAGGAGCTGGGAAGGCGGGGTTGGTATGTCAGGGAACCGGTAGCTGGTGCGGGTGGGAATGGGCCCGGAGCGACTACTGGGAGGAGAGGCTGGAAGATGGGAGCCATGTGGTGGGGGATGAGGAAGGTACCTGTCGCGTGGGGGGAGGTTGGGGGTTTGTATGGGCATTATATGTTCAAAAAATGAGGAGTTTTCTCACTTTTTTCTTTTTTGGTATTCTGCCTTTTTTCTTCTTTTGTTTTCGTTTCGGGGATGATCATTGAATGGGGATAAAAGTTCTATACCCTTCCGTTCGTTTCGGGGATGATTATTGAATGGGGACAAAAGTTCTATACCCTTCGTTTGGCGTGTTTACGGGACGGAAAAAGCTTGGCTGCATGGCAGGGGCGAAAAGCGGGCGTGTGAGCTGTACAGAAGCAAACGCCGATTTTTCATTTTCTGTGGTGGAAGGCCAATGGGGCGTCGGGACAAGTGTTCGGCGGGAAATACGGTGCTCGAATGTACATTTAGTCAGAGATGGGATCGTCAATATTGCACGCCGGCGTGGTTTTCACACTAGTGCCATTTTCCCACGGTCCCGTTTCCCTGCTTCTCGCATCCACCCCCTCTCCACAGGCCCTCGGTCCATGGGTCTGCGTTCCCGGCGCCTGGTGACCTGCGAGGTGTTGGATGGCGGGGATTGTTCGTGGGTTGGGGTAGGCTTGCCGGAAGATGTAGACTGGGACAGGGGACCAGGTTGTGTCCTTGATGGGAAGATAATTGGCGCGGTATGCGAGACTGCCGAGAGAGCACGCAATGGCGCTGCATGAAGTATTCGTAGGTCAAGACGTTGGGATGGAGAGATAAGACGTCCTCACACGGTTCCAATCATGGAAATCGCGCTGACTCCAATCTTCCGTTTCAGTGAGAGGTGTAGTCGAAATATCGTTTAGATGGGTATTACAAGCAGGGAGACGTCGCGGAGAGTGCCAAGTACACCCTGAACGATTGAAAGATGTATATAAGGGAAGGTTGCTTCTGAGGCGCGGAACGACCAGGTAATGTTATCATCTGGCTGGCCAGATTTGTGGCATGAATTGCACGCCTGGTAAAGGAGCGCTGGCGGGGAGATGTGTATAGTATCAGAGCAACCAGGGCAAGACGCCAGTAGTAGCAACAGATTTCTGGAACGCAAAGACCTTTTCATGAAGTCCAAAGGAATCTTAACCCCTGGCGTTCCGGACTCAATCGCTAACACCAATTACATCTTGTTGACAAAGGTGAAAAGCAAAGCCACGGCCGCTATCAAAAAGCCGACGCCGAACGGTACTTTAGAACAACATCATCAATTGGGAAGGTCTTCTGCACGCCAATCCGGTTGTATAAAATCGAGCGCGAGAGCTGATCAAGCATGAAGCGAACAAACCCAAGTTCGATACATTTCACCATCTATTGGCAAAAGAGAGGACAGGTAGTGGCACTATGATCACTCTCGAGAAATGCTTGCTTGTGTATTCGACGGGTATCTTTGAGTGGTGACGAAATAGAATGAAGTAGTCGAAAGATCTTACCAACTCCATACCTTATATTCCAGCGAGCTCAGACACTTGTGGCATGGCGGCGGTCCATCAAAGGCATTCGCGGGCAAGAGACTTGCACCCAAACCATTGGTGCTACTCCTTGGGCCGGCTGGTCAGGTCACAGCATCATTCTCTCACAAGACCGAAGGCTTATCATGATGCATGATGGTTATTCATGATGAACTCAATTTTGCAACACGAACGGTTAGCGTGAAGAGGCGTAGGACGCTAAATTGCAATTCCAAGCGCCAAGGGCCCGGAGGTGTCTCCGAGACAGTGATGCAGTAGTGTCCGGTAGGAAGCAATGAGATCTATCTCAGCTCGGGTTGAAAGTTTGTGTGTACTCTAAGCATTCTACTGTCCCGACGAACCATCATGTTTTCGCCAATCTCGTGGCCCGAGTGGCCGCAGAAGGGACCCGATGCGCCCCCAGAGATGACGCCGAAGTGACGCTCGATTGACGCTCCCCAGCGTCATGAGCGTCACTCGAGCGTCATACCTTACAAACCCAATGCCTTCCTCACACGGCCGTCCTCGTCTACACCCACAGGCACCACATCACGTCCGCGCCACAGAACAATTGCGTCCACCACGTCCTCGACAATGGCGTCCCAACACACCCCTATCCCCCACCACCGCCAGATCTGGCTCCAGCAAGCCGACCCGGAGATCCGGATCCACTACGTCGACTGTCTTCCCACCTCCGGCGAGCCCAAGGGTACCATCCTCCTCATCCACGGCTTCCCGGAGACATCCTACCAGTTCCGCCACGTCACCGTCCCCCTCGCCGAAGCCGGCTATCGGGTCATAGCTCCAGACTACCGCGGTGCTGGATACTCGTCTCATCCGCCCGATGGCTACACCAAGGACGTGCTCGCGCAGGACCTGTACACATTGGTCACGGAGCACGTGGGCGTCAAAGAGCCGATTCACGTCGTGGGGCACGATATTGGAGGGATGATCGCCCACGCCTACGTCGCGCAGTTCTCTTCCCACGTCGCCAGCGTCATCTGGGGCGAGTGTCCACTCCCCGGCACCACGTTCTACGAGGACACCAAGCACAGCGCCCCCCTCTGGCACTTCGACTTCCAAGCCCAATCCGACATCGCCGTCGCCCTCGTATCCGGCAAGGAGAAGACGTACCTGAAACACTTCTACGACCGCCTCGCTCAGGACCCCGCGGCCTTCTCAAACGCGGACTTGGAGTTCTACGCGGCGCAGTATTCGATGCCCGGCGCCTTGAGGTGTGGGTTCCACGTCTACAGGATGTTCGAGCGGGACGCGGTGCGGAACCAAGAGTGGCTGAAGCGGAACGGGAAGGTGGAGGTCCGGTCGATGATTTTGAGCGGGGAGCATGTTTTTATGACGGCGGGCGCGTTGGGAATGGCGAGTGAGATGTACGGCAATGTGGAGAAGGGCATTGTGGAGGGGAGCGGGCATTGGCTCGCGGAGGAGAATCCGAAGGATTTTGTGCGGAAAGTCCTGGCGTTTGTGGAGAAAACGTAGAGCGGAAGCTCGTCGAGTCAGGGTCAGCTGCAATAGCAATCAACATTCATTTTTCCATTCCGAACCGGAAGCTGGCGGCTGCACGTTCAGTCTTTGCACGTATGGCAAAAAGACGTCATCCCGTCGGGAAGTTCGCTGACCGAAGGCTCACCCATCTGTTCACCATTCGCACTCCTTCTACTTATCCAAGCATTCACAACTTGTTCCTCCAAATCCGAAACCCACATCCGTAATCATGGCGATCATACACATCGTGTTGTTCAAGGTAAAAGCGCGATCCCTCTCTCCGTAGCTCTCGGCGCCCAATCTGACACAACCTCCAGTTCAAACCCTCAGCTGAGCCGTCAGCAATCCAAGACGTAAACGCCTCTTTCTGCATGGCTACTTTGAGAGCCTTGCTAACAGACAGATTCCGCCAGGCATGCAATCGCATGATCGATCTCCGCAACCAATGCATCCACCCCACATCCAAGAAACCCTACATCACGACTTCCTCCGGCGGGCGGCAGAATAGCTCCGAAGGCACCAAGGTATGTTCTATCCTCCAGCCTCTTTCCTATCCATGCTTCATGTCGTAGAGTTGCTCCTGATGAAATTGTAGGCAGATTATTCGCATGCCTTTGTGGTGGAGTTCGCCAGTGAGGAGGACCGGGATTTTTATGATAAACAAGACCAGGCACATTTGGAATTCAAGAAGAGCTTGAAGGATGTGGTGGAGAAGGTGGGGATTGTAGATTATACGCCGGGTGTGTACTGAGAGAGATTGGGCGCAAAGAAAGGATATCATTGTTGCAGCGATGAAGGCGAACAATCAACATTCTGATGTGCCCTGTCACGAAATATGGTTTTTCCTGAACTCCGGTGTATGATGCCGCTGAAACGCAGGACGCTATGCTGCAAGAAAGTTACTCTAGACCATAAACGATTCCCCGCAGCCGCATTGTTCCTCTGTAACCCGTTAGCGCATCCTCATCCGTGATTTGTATAGATAAACTCACTTATGTTCGGATTCCTGAATACGAATCTCTGATTCAACTTGTCCTCTACCCAGTCCATTTCACTTCCGATAATGCTGAACAGCGCCTTACTATCAATCAATACCTTTACTCCATCTTGCTCTACCGCCTCATCGAATTTCCCAGCTTTTTCCACGTATTCCAGGTGATAAGCAAGCCCTGAGCAACCTCTGTTTTTCACGCCCACTCTGATGAACTTCGGCTCCGGAAGTTCGAGTAATTGCTGCAGGTGCTCCGTGGCAGATGGTGTGAGCGTCATGGCCGCTTTTCGAGGGCGAAGTTTGGTAGGCCTGTTCGGTCTTTCCGTAGTAGGAGAGACCGAAGGGGGGTTGACGACGGGTTTTGTTTTCTGCGCCTCGGTTTCTGTTATGCTGATGCTTTGCTTTTCTGGCTTATTGGACTCGGAGAACGATTCATATTGGTCTCTTTGACCGGGTGGTCTCCTGTTATTGACTTCGGACGAAACGCCTGCTATGGATGTATCTGGGATGTTTGCGTTGCGGGGTGGCGGCGGAGCGGAGTCCAAAGAACGGGGGCGGTACTCTGTTGCTGTCGACAGATGCCTTCTGGTGTGGTATTGTGCATGATCGCAGTAGCGGAGGGTAGAGGGTCTCTGACGACCTAATCTTGTCGTGCTTATGGCAACACTAGAGGCAAATTTGAAGATGTTGTGGGAGGATGATGTCAGAGAATGGGTGCAGCCGTGTAAAGACATGTCGTTGTCATGAGAAGATAGAAGATAGATCAAGGCTGTGAGCATCGACCTCTGAGAACAGACATGAGTGCCACCAGAACCAGCGATGAAAGTTCCTTCTCAAGCAACAGAACAAATCTGTCCGGTCACTTGCATGGACACTGCGGAGTTTCTAAGCCGGAGGCTACCGTGCTGACAAATGCTACTTTCAGCCAATCAGCATCAATATGATTACTCCCACCAAAATGTTGGCCACTAGGTAAGGTATTAAGAAAGTGCAACCTGCCATGATGACCGGGTGAGCTTTCATTCTTGGATCGACTGATCGGAAGAAATCCTTCTTGCTTTGCCGCTAAGCTTGCTCTTGATCTTGAGTTCACTTCCTTCACGTCAAATAATAGCTCTCGTTGCATTAGGGAGGTCTAGCAACTTTTTTCATTTGTAAGCTAAACAAAGGCAACGGTTTCTTTCTGTCCAAGCAATTGATGGGTTTGCCTTGTTCCCGCTCTATACCGGATCGAATACTTCGATAGTGATATTAAAACACATTGTCCAAACGCTTTTGCAGCCATGAATGGAGTGAAGGGGTAGCTGAAATTGGGCTCCTCCTTGCTATCAACCGCGGACTTTCGAAGAATGGAAGTATCGCCTCTTACCCAGCAAGCCAGACCAAGTACCTTTCAGCCTAAGATCATTGGTCTTTATGACGACCTCTTCAGACAAGATGATGAAGACTTAGCCTACTCGGATGGGTTCTGGGGCGAGTTCTTCGTTCTCCGACCAGACAAAGCCGGTCTAGAGCGAAGGCTAGATGGGTTGACTACAGATGACCTGCTCCATCTTCAGGTAAGCGTCCTAGAAATAGTACTATCCTCAGGCTGACCATACTCCAAGCACGAGACTCAACAGCTCTTTGTACGAGCGGTCTCTCAGACCAAACACGGGAGACCCCCGTTGAACGAAAATGCACTTGAGGTATGTCATTTGAGCTCTCCTAGCGCCCAAATTTGATACTTACCAATTCAGACTTTGACAGTCTTCTTAGGGATTATCTTGACGAAACGTTATACTAATCCAAGTGCCGACATCATTACTGTGCTTGCTGGTCTTGATAAGGTCGATGCTGTCTTCTTCGAATTCGCAAACACCATTGAAAGCATCATACGCACTGGAAGATCTGGTAGGTGCCTCGGATCCAGTGCCCATCTTCGCAAGACGCTGAGAAATCATAGCGGAGATTCGCAGCAAGGCTATCGATGTTGCTCTATCATTGACTTCTGGAGCGTATCAGACAAGTCTCGTCTCGTACTTTGCCCACCGAGATTTATTTCCAGCTTTGATGAAGGTATGTGTTAACGCTTTGGTCAGTCCATGAAGTCTACCGGTCATTGTTCTCATCTTCCCTCGAAGGCTTTTTGAATGTCACCTTTGCAGAGTTCAAAAAGGTTGATTGCTCGATTGTTCTGATGTTGGAAAGTTTCAGCCGTAGAGGCTATTGCTGACATTATCGCAGTCCATACAAGACTCCGATGATCCTGAGCTAGTATTCAAGCCGTTTCTTCTCCTAGGATTGCTAGCAAACTACAACAAATTCGAGTTTCGAAACCCCTACCGGCTACGGTTCGAAGACTTTGTCAATGAGAGTGCAATACAAAAGATTGCACAAGGAATAGGCTTCGCGTGCTCCCAACTAAGAAATTCCTATGTTTCCATACAAGAGGATGTTGCCGCGGGGTGGACAATTGGCAGCACCTTGACTTATATTGGTCTCGGCGTGCTAGCCCCTAGTAAAGGAGCATCACCCACGCAGCCAAAAGCCGATGAGCTAAAGGAAGGATTCGCTATCTTGTAAGACCTGTATATCAATCTTTCGTGAACTTCTGACACTGAATGGGTTGCAGACCAAGTCATCGTGCCACCGTCCTGTTGGGAGTCTACGATTTCACAAACGCGAACAAAGTCTTCTGCGCCAACTTGGTCTCTTGTCCATCTACTTCAAAGACGGTGGAAGCACCCTTCAGTGCATTTCTGTCTTATACATCCTATCTCGTTCATCATGCCTACCGCTCCTCAAGAGCTACAACCTACGCGCTATTACACTTCTTGATCCTCCGCATCATTATCGAAGACTTGGCTTTGTGCAAGATCTTATGCGACCCTGAAGTTCTACTCGCTGTTCGTCTCTGCCGGCAGCGCCAACCGTTCCTCCCTGCGATACAAAAAGCTCGTCCTGCGGCGGCCCCAATTCTCGACATACTCTTGGACACCATCAACCACAACCTTCGCCGCCACCTCGACATACCGTTGTACATCTCCTGCATCGGTCTTATTCATCGATTACTTTCGTACCTCACCTTCACCCGCACACGGCTCACGTATCACTGGTCACTTCTGTGGCAGACTCTTCTCTCCTTCCTGCGCTTCCTGACAACCTACGCGCCTTCGCTTACAGTTCAGGACCCAGACCTCCCTCTACTCGTCAATCCTTTTCTTGCCACTCTCGCGTTAGCGGTCACCTCGGGAGAATCATTTCTTCCCGATCCAGCCGCTTACGATGACCTGTTCTACAAACTTGTCGAAGCCGGTGACTATCTCTCTCGCTTCAAGAAGGCTTTCAATGTGCACCTTACGCAGCCGAGCGAGAGCATTAGCGCTACAACGCATGGTCCAACGACTACACCAATCGAAATCCTCATCCAGGTTGCAGCTCACTACCACGACCTCGTCCAAGGTGAGAAGGGCAAAGGGCGCATAGGCAACAACATGAGCCCAAGGGAAGTGAGCAAGGTGATTCGACAAGGCTATGACACTTTGAGTCTACCAGCTATGGAAGGATTGGATCGGTGGGATAGATTTCGAGAAGGAGATGAAAGAGGCATGTTGAAGCGAGTGGCCAGGGTCGCGGTTGAAGATACTAAGAAGCTGCTGCGTGCGTCGTGAAGCTGCACATCTTGTTCAGGCGCTTCAGACTAGACTTTGGGCACAAAACCTGTTTCTTGGTCAATTGAATGCAGAGTCCACACATCTCTCATGGATCACCTACATGCGTCTGTTAGAGCGTCTCCCACGCTGGGATCTGAGGGGTTCAAAATGCGGGGAAGAAATTGGCGATCCAAAGAACAACGATACACTGTACTTTAGTACATCTTGCACCTTCAACTACGATGCACCTCTAACATAGAATGTGACACAACGTCTCAAGACTATATGACAGTCTACAGGATCATGTGTAGTCTTCAGCTTTACGCGGGGTCTAATGCTCCAGATCACCCTATCATCTAGCCGCGCCTTTATCTCTCCATCTCACCATGCCTGCCACTGCTCTATCTCCTCGGGCTCCGTCTCCTGCTCTCCGTGTATAAAGTCTCTCTTCTTCTCCCGGTTCTTTGTGTGCCATTGCCTCTGCTCTCGAAAAGCTGCTTTCACTCGACCGCTCAAGGCCTCTTGTTCTCGATCTGTGTTCCCGCATACGATACGGTATCACGTCACCCTTAGCTCTGGAGCGAGATTGCGAATTTCTTCTTCGACTGTTCCGGAAACCCGCGTCCACGTTTTCAACCCGCATCGACCATGGCTGGCACTGGTATGTATCTCCGCTCTACCATCTACAGACTGCCTGCTGTCATTCGCTCTTCATTCCTCACCCACCCCCCTCCCGCCAGACCATTCTCCCACTCCTTCGCCCTAGCCAACAAAAGTACCCCCACCCCTCCTCTCCAACACAGACCACAGCTAACAAACCCCCCCTCTCCCCCCCCAGACGCCCTCAAACTCGCCCTGCGCCAAAACAAAGAGTGGGCCCAGTCCACCGCCACCGACCACCCCGACTTCTTCCCCGCCCTCGCCTCCGGCCAAAAGCCCCAGATCCTCTGGATCGGCTGCTCGGACTCCCGCATCCCCGAGACCACCGTCCTCGGCCTCCGGCCCGGCGACGTCTTCGTCCACCGCAACATCGCCAACGTGCTGCCCGCCACGGACCTCAACAGCCAGTCCGTCATCGCGTACGCCGTCGCGCACCTCAAGGTCCGGTACGTCGTGGTGTGCGGGCACACGAGCTGCGGCGGGGTCAATGCCGCGCTGGCGAATCAGAAACTGGGGCTCCTCGACGCGTGGTTGATGCCGTTGCGGAAGCTGAGGCGGGAGCTGGCGGCGGGGTGGGAGAGGGAGGGGTTGAGCGAGAAGGAGACGGCGGTCAGGTTGGTCGAGGCGAATGTGAAGCAGGGGGTGCAGACGCTCAAGGAGAATGCGGAGGTGATTGAGGGGATGCGGGAGCGGGGGGTCACGGTGCATGGGTTGGTGTATGATGTGGCGAGCGGGGAGTTGCGGGAGTTGGAGATTGAGGAGCCGGAGCACGAGGGGAAGAAGAGGGAGGCGGCGTTCGGGACGAAGTGAGGGGCGGGGATCGGCCGCTCGGAGCGCGAGTGTTTGGCCTGGCGGGCGAGCGCGGGAGTCTTTTTGATTACTGTCCTACTTTCACAATGCATGCATGACGACTCCATATCCATCCTCCGTCATTACTCCGTTCCCATTGCTCTGACGACCCCGAACTCCACGCTTGCCCAGACCGCGCTCAAAGGATATGTCTAGAACCCCGGCCCTAGTTCTTCTCGACCCTCCGCTCCAGTTCATTCGCCACACTGCCTTGCAGCACCTCCTCATACCCCGGCGGTGGCTCAGCCGGCGTCGGCGCGTTCGAAGCCGCAGGTCCCAACCCCACCACCCCATTATTCGCGGGGGGCGCAGGCCTGTGCGCCCCACTCGGCCCAACGGGCGTGGGCCTCTGTATCGGCACCGGCGCCCGCGGCGCACCTCCGCTCAGCTCCTCATACGCCGGCAATTGCTCCAAATCCACATCCACCGCACCGCCAACGTTGTTCACGGGCCTCCCACTCGCCCTCGCCGTCTCCATCGCCTGCGCCAGCGTCTCCTTCATCCGTTCGTACGTCGTGGAGAAGTCGAACGCGCCGCCTTCTTTGAATGTCAGCTTCATGGACACGAGCCGCTCCGGTAGCGGTATGCCGCCGCCGGGGACAGGGATCAAGATGCCTTCCCAGACGTTGGGGCCGAAGAAGGGAGCGGTGACGTGGGTGTCTTGGAGGGAGAGGAGGGGCGCGGAGAACGAAGTGAGGGTCGGTTGTTGAGGTTGTTGCTGGGCTGTGGGAGCGAGGCCGAGGATCGAGGTTGGGGTGGTGGGGAGGTAGATGAGCTGCGGGGTTATGTGTGTTAGTCGTGCGGGTTGGGAAGCGGAGAGGGCGGGTCCACGTACTCGTTGGTTTGTGAGGATGGCTTTGCCGTCGCTGCATTTGACGGAGAAGGGTTCTTTGCCGGGGAAGGAGTTTGGTGTCTGTAGCGTTAATGCTGTGCGGGGTGGCGAGGTGAAGAGGGTCTTTTCTCTGGGGAGGGGAACGAAGGTGTGGGGGCCATCGAGCATGACCCAGCTGGTGCTGTCAGCAAGAATATTACCTCCAAGAGTATTGTGGAGGTCCGTTACTGACTTTATGGACATGATGGCTTGGAGGTGGAAGAGTTGGTAGCTAGATGCTTAGGTACTCGTACGAGACTTGCCAGCAAGAAGCAGGAGATATTCGGGCAATGAGCTCAGGAAACAGCAGGTTGCCTAGGTTTTGGAGCACTCGCTGTGGCTTTGGATGTGTACAACTTGATACCATATGAGGAGCATTTGGAGTGTGGTGAAAGCACAATAAAGCTACCTTCCTCGTACCTTATCCTGGTTGCGCGGCTTCTCTCCGCAGATCACGCTGTCAAATTTCAGGCTGTGCTTGAGTTACCGAACAAGGCAAGGCGGCTACGCTACGAGTAGTTCTTAATCGGGTAAGGCATTGATTGGCAGAAGCCGACCTAGGTAGGTACCATTTGGAAGTTGATATAAACAGACGTACAACAATACAATTTATAATAATACAATTTCCTCCTTGTTGCCGCTTTGATTGAATTTTTGGACGAGTTCTACCCTTTTTGACTACAAAGCTGGAGGCTTCCTTGCTGGAAAGCTGACTTCTGGTCAAGCCTCGATTACACGCAATGATGTCTACACTGGCTCTGCAAATTCATGTGATCCTGCCGTCATTGTAGCCAAAGGACTGATCCTGTATCGCCCGAGTCTCGATTAGGTAAAGCCCCAGGAGTGATGACGCCGACGGCCATCCACTAGCCGAGGCTCGTCGGGTTGCCATCTCTCGTCCCATCCTTCAATCGAGCCTTGAGTGTACCCTACCTTCCGTTGCTTTATCAAGGTCACAGGCCCAGTGTCATGCTCGTACATGGGCAAGCACAAGACGTCACCCTGAGGATCCCATTTGCGCTCGACGTCGTGCTTGTCTCCGGTCTTAGCATGACCGTGTTTGAACAATGGATCCGGATGTTTGTCCATGATGGACACCATGTCGAATTGTACGACCGTGCTTTCCACTCCAGCGAAGAAGGTCGGTGAGCACTGCGATGGTCTGGATAAGGCGTATACGGGAGATTCTGTAACGCGACGGCTCGTATTATCCTTGGGCCTAAGAAAGACGTTCCAACCACGGCGCCTATGTTTCGAATCGTAATGGTGTTCGCAGCAGCTCAGCCATTTCCCCGACTTCAAATTCCTGGGTCTGTCATCGGACGCGCCTGAGCAATTTTCTAGATCCGTTACTGGATTACGATTTCCGAGTCAGTCTTGCTTGTTTGAAAAGAGGATGTAGCGAGCTTTGGCACACGTCTAAAGAGTGAATACTCCCGAAACATGTCGCTAGGCTCAATAGAGGATTCGAAAGAGGAATTCCAAAATAACTTACTATGGTACAACTTGCCGCCCGGCATACGGAGATCAAAGACTTTAATGATTGAATGGCGAGCACCGCCGGCCACAAAACGTTCAGTACCTATAGGAAGCAGAGAGTAGATTGGTGAGAAAGTGTCCACCGGATCGCGAAATACAGCGGTAACCGAATTCACGGAGCGCAGGTCGTGGAGACTGAAATGCGAGTAAGCCTACGAGGATTTTAGAAACGACGTACGATTGGAGATGCTTACCAAGTCAGGCCATCATATGCTCCACTCAGAAATACGTCTCCTTCTGCTCTCCCAGCCGAAGATGATGCATCGATGGGCGCTAACGAGTATACTGAAGTGGCGCTACGAACTCCATTATCCCCGGGCAAATCCAATCGCGCATGTGTACTAAAGTCGTTGAGCTCTAAAATACGCAAATTCTCCTGTGATATGCTACCCTCTCCAATATTGTACACGTGGATGGGTTCTTCGGACGGGCCGAGGCCCACAATCAACCGATCATGACCCAAGAAACGGGTAGACCATGTTCTTGATTGACTGGACGAATTTGCAGGTATCTGAGAAATTGGGTGTACTTGGCTATTTGTTGGGTCTATGGGATAGAGAGCGATTGTGGAGTCGGACAAACAGGCGGCAAGCAGTGCTTTGCTCTCCAGACATATAGCAGCTGCTCTGACTGGACGTCCCTGCGTCTCGTAAGATGAGAGAACCTTGCTCTGACATGCTGCTGTGGACAGACTGATCAGAGAAAGGCCTCCACTGGCCCTGCCTATTATAACTTGCTCAGAATCTTTCAGGCTTTGTTGCTTTAGCAGATTGACAGACGTAATGTCGTCCAACCCCTCATCCGCCCCCTTGTCATTGTAGGTGGCGTATGCATATCTCTGTTTGTGTGCATTCATGCCTTTCAAATGCCCCAGGTGCGAAGTCTGCCATTGGTTTTTCTCGTTCTTGCCCATGATCTTAGCCCGCATATATAGTACAGCGCCAGCTCCCCATGCAACAACCTCCTTTCTCGAAGACCAATCACCCCCATACCAAGCTTCGTAACTATCAATGACTGGGGTGAAGCCAATAGTCTGTCCAGATTGCACAGGCCGGCCACGCGATCTCTGGCTCCTAAGATCCTGACTGATCGTCTTCTGAGGGTTTATACTCCATGCAATGAAAGCCTTGCGATCCCAATTCTTTGCCAGGCTTGTGATCCCGAGGGCCGCTTCTTTCCAGAATGAAGGACTAGGTCTGGTAGGAGGCTTGATGTATGGAAACCTGGTCTGCACAAAGATCCGAAAGCCATCGTTCTCCACAAAGGTATTCGCCTTTCTGCAAGTCGACGCCAAATGGGATAATGCCCTGGCAGTGTCGATGTGCACAGCAATTTGGGCTAGGAGCTCCGGGGGAAGTGCGGCCAATGAGGCTTTTGCGTTACATGCTGCGGGGTCCATACCTAGAAAATGCAGGCTGCTGGAGGAAACAAAAACGAGGTGCCAGAGCGTCAAGGCGGGAGAATGTCGAATCTAAAGTGTCGGACTGCGCAGCTTGTCTCGAAAAGTTTAATGGTCGCAGCCATGAGAGATTTCTCTGGAAGTCATCAGATCGGGCTCCGGTTTTGCACTGGAATTGGGAATAGGTGAGTCACCAGAGACAGAAGATGATGAAGCAAGTACCTAGGGATCTCCGTCGGAGAGCGACGATTTACAGCAGCCGGCCGAGCCGGCGGCCGGCCAGCCGCCAGTGCCAAGCATTGTTGATCCGCATTGTCACTGTCAGAGGGTTGCTAGGTAAGGTATATCTACAGTGAGTGATGCGGGAATCTCGATTCTTGATTTATTTTCCAACAAAGCATGCATGATGTATACCTTGACCGCGTGGGCGCGGCCCCTGGATCATCCCAAAACATTTCTGGTGCTGAGTTTCATCGTTTGGAAATTGATACTGCTTTGCATAGCTCTCACGAGCCCTGGTCCTGGATATGATACCTCTACTGCGCTATTGCATCCGTATCTAAACCTCGCTCAACCGAGATCTGGAAATGAATGGGAGCTAGCTCCACGACTGAGTAGTCTCGTCAGATGGGACGCTGTCTACTTTACCCAACTAGCCCGGCGTGGTTATCTCTGGGAGCAAGAGTGGGCCTTCGGTTGGGGTTTCACGAATCTCGTGGCAGTGACCAGTAGAGGTAATCACCACGCCGCCTTACTTGCCTCGCTTGAGACTGATTAATTCTAGCACTTGGATTGAGTGGTCGTCTGTGGCTGCCTGGCCCTGAAGCATTGGCTGCTCTCATACTGGCTCATGTCTTTCACCTCTTGTCTGTGCTGATGCTGCATGAACTTACGTCGACCGTGTGTCTGAGATCCAAGACGACAAGAATCTCGTCATTCTGTGTGTTGAGTGCGGGTCTTCATATCATATCCCCTGCCGGCATGTTCTTATCTGCACCTTACGCGGAGAGCTCATTCTCATTCCTGAACTTTGCCGGTTGCTATCTTTACGGTAAAGCCATGCTGAAGCACGACGAAGGGAGAGGATATCAGAAAGATTCCTTGCTTCTCCTTTCCGGCGTTGTGTTCGGCATAGCTTCGACCTTCCGCGGCAATGGACTGTTGAGCGGTCTGCTACTGGTTTGGGACGCCTTGGCTTGTGGTACTCGGGTTCTGCGATCCGCTGATGTTGCAACTGATGTTCGACATCTTTTGATCGTTTCCATGTCTGGACTTCTGATGGCCTGCATAGCGATAGTACCTCAATATTTGGCATATGACGAGTACTGTGTACGTGGAAGTGTAGACAGTGACAAGAGACCATGGTGCTCAAGCTGGCCTCCGAGTATCTATACGTGGGTTCAGAGGCAATACTGGTAGGCTTCTTCCGTTTCTTCCGTAGCACGCTGATCTTCTACAGGGGGACTGGCTTTCTGAATTACTGGACTATATCCAATCTTCCGCTATTTGTCCTCGCAACACCGATGCTTCTCATACTACTACGTTCCGGGATATGGGCTCTGCAGGGTTACTCGAGTCCTAAGGTCCGCGCCGACCAAGGAAACCGAGACAACACCCAGGTCAATTCAGCTTTGCGCATCAATAAAGCGATTGCGCGTCGTTTCGCGACACCTCAGATAGTCCTCGCCGCTCTGGCGCTGACGAGCTACCACGTCCAAATTATTACTCGGCTATCCTCTGGCTATCCTGTCTGGTATTGGTGGCTGGCATCATTGATCCTAGAGGATGGTAAGACTTCCCTGATGGGGAGGACATGGAGTACCGCGTGTGTTATTTCGAGGTGGATGGTCATCTATGCCATAGTGCAAGGGGGACTATTCGCAAGCTTTTTGCCACCTGCATGATTAGCTTCCGTCTAATAAGTGAAGTAGAAAGGTCACTTTCATTATTTTAGGCATAGAAATCATGACACGGCTGTGTGCGTATGCGCTTGGTGCCTGCGAAAAATTGTATTGGTAATCCACCTTTTCCACTGGATAAATAACAACTCGAACAATCCGAAGAATGATCTTCTGTTCCATATACATTAATCATACTTACTGCCCAGCAGGAATTCGGTGCATTAAATAAATTGATAGATTCAACACTGGTAGCTCTCTTACTTAGGTAGGTACGCACCAGATTTCTCAATCCGGAGAACCGCCGCTAAGCGTCGACACGCGATAACCGTTTGTAGCTTCCAGATCGTCGACCAATAGTAAACACTTCCCCGGATCTTCCAACACAGCCTGGGAACTTCTACTGCATGTAGCCGAGCTGGTATCTTCGAGGAAATTGCAGTAAGGGTACCTGCAGAGCTCTTGACCAAGTGTCGGGTTGCACTAGGAAGTGTCTGGTTGGACTCAAAGGCTTCTATGTTGACTGGACCGGCTTGCCTGGATACTGCGAGATCAATGCTGTAAGCTGTGTTATATCCTATGCCTTACGGACATCTGATGATTGCCTTGCCATCTCCGTCTGCGCGGTGTACTGACTAGCTCATTTGATGTAGCACCTATACAAACATTTTTGCCACCAGCGGGTCCTCCTCCATTCGAACCTCACCCTCTTCTCCCATACCTGCTATTACTCATGGAGAACAACGCGTCAAAATTAGCTGAGCTTATAGCATCACTTGATGGGAAAGATGGAACCGACGACTCCCGTGCTACGTCTCCAGGTCCTGGTGCTGCAGGACAAGGGACGGTGGAGGACAACAGACAAATGGTGAGAAGTCGGCCAAGAACATATCCATACTTCCGGTATCTGCCTTATGAGGTGGAGAGCGAGGTGAAAAGAAACCAAGACTTCAGTGAAATGCTGAAGCATCTCTACATCTCGGTGGAAGCTGGCGACTTCTCGGTGGGCGCTGTACATTGGACAAGAGAATTGAGAAATTGGCTAGGTCTCAAATTTGACCCGACCAAGGACCAGAGAGTAAAGCTGGTCAGGTTATACTATGAGCTCGCTCTGGCACCTGGTATTGATTTTTCAGCAGCGGAAAGGTTCTCGAGCATGTTTATGGTATTGACCAAGTAAGCATTCTTACAACATGGATTTGTACGTTCAGGACTGAACAGAGCAGGCGAAAGCATTACCTTCGACCTGGCACCGACCTAATTCTGGACTGGAGACCTCTGTTCCGGGAATGGAAAGTACTCGTCATACCATCAGAGTCTGGCGTCCACGCCCAACGAACAAGGCGTAGTCACAAGACACTCACCAAATTCTGCGCCTTTGCCCAACTTTATATCGATCCAAGGGAGATACCCGCAATGCTAGCGGAGATTCTTCCTTATTTCACCACGTCTTTCACAGAAGGCGCCTACACGGTGACGGGCCTTCTAAACCTGCTGTTTCCAACGGCACCTCCACCTCAAGGCAACGAGGAACTCCTGCCACAGCATTACCTACCCACCATTTTTCACTTGTGGTCGCTAGTCAACAGGTCGAAAGTCTTTGATACTACCTTTATGGATCTCCTTTCGAGGCTAGCTCGAGATTCACTGGTATCCCCCGATGTCGCGTTCACCGAATTTGGTATCTACACGCAGGAGCAATCTTCCTCGATATTCACTGCCATTCTTCGCCTTCTCGAGATACCTGTCGGGCAAGCAACATCACCATACAGCGGAACGATGGACATAGCTGCTGGACTTGCCATCATGGTCGAACGAGATCCAAAAAAGCATCCCATTGCGCACCACATCGCCCGATGGATCATAATGTCGCTTTCTCCAGCTTGCTTAGACAGACCCGACTCGATCATGACCAATCTCGAAGGCCTAGTGCAAGCGGTTGAAACGTTTTTCCATCCTTCTAATTCAGGCACGTGGACCAAGCCTCTGGCCCAGCTCGTTTATTATCTTACTGATTTCTTCGTTATGCGGTGGAACCGTGAGAAGAGTGGAGAAATGGAACTGCCAGAAGATCGTAAGCTAAACGATGCCTTGAAACAGAGGTTCGTCTTATGCTTGAGAGAGGTAGTTTTTATGGGCATCTACGCAAAGAGTGGTGGTGCGATGAACTTTTCTCTGTCAAGTCTCCAAAGTCTGGCCTACCTGGAGCCAAGTTTGATCCTACCTGGAGCACTGCAGCGCATCTATCCATCTATGCAAGGTCTGGTCGAAGTACATCGAACTACTTCTTCTTTACGATCTTTGCAAGTTCTCTCAAGGATCATGGCTCGTACAAAAGGCTTCAGATGTCACGTCACCACAATGCTAGGCCTCGCTCTTCCTGGCATTGACGCTAACGACCTAGACAAGACTCTGTACACGTTATCCTACATTCAGTCGGTGTGCTACAGTATACCTCTTCACGACCTGACTCGCGGCAACGATGACATCACTGGCAGCATGCTTGCTATGGAGTGGATTACTTCTGAGGTCGCTCGGATGGAAGAAGAAGGTGTCAAAGTCAGATGTGACTACCAGGAAAGTCTAAGCGATGTTGACGAAGAAATGATCCTTCGTTCTTCCACCGCTGGATATGCGGAGTTCCTGAGCTCCTTTCTAGGCAAAGTGTTCACTCTTTTGGAAAATCTTCCAGACGCTTCACGGCCTAGGTCTGGTTCTCCTGAAGAAAACATCGTGAACACTCTCCCTGCTGCTTTTACGCCGTTGCTGGCTTCTTTGTCGCCTGATTTGTACGACCTTGCGTTGAACAAGATTGCCGATTTTATAGGCAACCACGTCGTTCATCAAGCTCGGGACGCGATGGCTTTCATTTGTAGCTCTCTTGTCAAGATTGATCCGGTCAAAGCCCTCAAGCGCCTGTTGCCAATTCTGATCCAGTCAATTCGGACGGAAATTGACGAGAATGGCGCAGCGTCAACAAGAAACACGGGGGCTGATGTCCTGCCCAGGGACCGAGGACTGATTTGGAGTGTCAGTATGCTAAGCATGTCTGTTGTACACGTTGGCGACGCCGTACTCCAGCATAGGAAAGAGCTATTCGACATTGCCGCATACATGCAACTGAAATGCAAAGGTCTCCCAACCACCCACATATCGAATTTCATTCATCATCTGTTACTGAACCTCACCGGCATCTATACTGTAGATTACTCGCTATATGAGCAAGAAATACTTGCCAGAGGGATCGGACCCGCAGACTGGGGAACGACTCCAGATCCCCAGAACCTCAATATCAAATGGCATGTGCCTAACAAGGACGAGATTCAATTTGCCGTAGACTTGCTGAAAGCTCAGGGAGAGACTGCTTTAGCGCAATTACAGGCTCTCACTTCTGGAACCTCGAGCATCAAGCGAGACGGTGTAGGTAAGGAATGGTCCGACGAAGTGTCTCGCAATCTTGTGCTTCTTCGACTGTTATTGTCAGGCGTTTCTGTTCTCTTCGACGCGAAGCTCGATTCCAAAATAACCACGCCCCAATCAGAATCGGACATCAGTGCAGACACCGAGATGGTCGATGTTGAGGCCGAGTCTTCTGAGGATCAGCATGATGGGGACTCTGATGCAAACCTTGGGGACGCTGATGATGATGAGCCTAAGCTCACGTTTACATATGCCTCCGGCTACTTACTCGAAGAGGACGATGACCTATATCAAGAGCTTCACGCTTTCCGAGAGAGGACCGGGCAAGTACTACACGAAGTTCATCAATTTCTTGTCGAGAAACAGGAAGATGACGTGGCCTGCTTTGAGCCTCTATGTCATGCCTATCGGTCGTGGTTCGTCGACATTGGGATTGAGAGATCTGCCCACGTCCTTGACAGGGTGACAAGACTTCTTGATGCTGACACTCAACCCTACAAAGTCAGCGGATTACGAAAGGAGTACCCGAGGCCTCTACTCCTTCGAAGGGCTAATGTGTATCATTTACAGCGACTGCGTCACAACTCCTACCCACGCCCGAAGACTAACTTATCAAGGCAGCTTTTTATCGACCTTGCACAGTCGTCTGTGTCTGCCTACCGAGACGTTCGTAGACATGCGCAAAGTGCCGCGGAAGCCGCTTTGAAAGCCATCATCGGAGCTCGATCTTTGGTAATACCTCCGCTTCTTTCTGCAATGGAGAGTGGAGTAAGAGAAAATGATTTTGCCCGTATCAAGGGTTCTATGTACTCATTGTTCTTCGGCTCCCTGAACAAAACCATCGCTCGAGACTGGAGGTACGCCCCGACCCTGATCAGAACGTATATCACTGCCAGCACAGCGGACAAGCCCTCTATACAGAAACTGTGTGCGATTGCGACTATCCAGATCATGGAAATGGCAAAACCTCAAGAGCGAATGGTGATTCTGAAAAGGGATTTGGTACGGGCTATCGCGCCAAATGACGATGACGTCCAGGGTATCATTGACAAGAAGAGAGCCAAACTTTCAACAAAACGTGCTCAGATCGAACGCAAAAAAGCAGTCTTGTCAGATGAGCTTGTTGACATGGCCAGGAAATCTCACTGGAAGAAGGCAAGTCGCACTGCTGCTATCGTGATTACTTTGGGTCTCAGATTCGATGGCATTGCGTCCAAAAATTTGATCGACCTGGTCACCCGGGGATCCATTGACTCGCATCCTGGACTTAGAGGGCTTTACCAAGGAGCCATCGTTGGTGTCTTTTCTGCGATCGACTCTAGGGCAGCTGCAAATCATAGCTATGAGGACTACCTCTTGGACAAGCAACACCTTCCGGCGAAAATGCAAGTCACTACCCGCCAGGATGATCCAAATTGGACATCAGATCATCTTGCGAGCTTCGCTCAAGCGGATGCGGAATACTACGTCGACCATGATCATCCAGGCTGGTTAGCCTGGAACAAGACTATGCCTGCATATCAGACAAATCCTAAAACCGATCTAGAGTATGATGACGTCGAGGAAACTGCTCGTACACAGATAGGGCAAATACTAGATCGGTCGTGGTTCTCATCATTCTTTGGATACTTAAGGCAAGAACCACGTGATACTGCAGCCGATCGGTTCCACGTATCCAATGTCATGCTGCTTGGTTACGCTTTTGGTCTCATGTACTCTGGTCGGACAGGTACAAACTTCGTTGAGATCAAAGAGGAAATCCGGAAGATCTGGACTGATGGACCTGACAAGCATCAGCATCGTGCCACCGCCGAGATACTGGCGGCGTTGCTTCTATCGACCGTCGACAAGCCGGTTGAAATGCGTACCGAGATCTGGCAGTACGTCTACCCTATGGTTCATCAGGTGTTTTCCGACGGCTTGACCCCAGAAAATCTCACCTACTGGAACACCTTCTTGCAAATACTCACACAGGGCAAGGATCCGAGGCGGTCTTGGCCCCTTATTGATTGGCTTTCGTCTTTCAGGCTGGATATGGAGTCTAATGCAGCATTCAAGGAAAGCTCGAAAATTAAGTTATTACAAACGTGTGTCAACAACTTGGGCTGGCACTTCCGACTTGACAAGCCAATCATTGAAGACTTTCTTCTGCATCTCGATCATCCATACAAAGGAGTCCGTGAGGCTATGGGTCACTCATTATCAATCCTGTATCGTACACGCTATCATGAATCGTACAAGGATGTGCCTACATTAATCAAGAGTCAGAAGGATGCCTCGTCATTGGGCATAAGACCTTATCAACCCACCCAGGAGTTTGTAGAGACTATCCACGAGGTTTTCGAACGACTAGAGAAATGGCGGCAGGAGCGCACGCCAGGCCAACAAACGCCCTCTTCATATACGTCTGGCGGTAAAACTGTCTTGCTGTGGCTCGAAATGACAATGTCATCTTTTGAATGCACTCAGCTTCTGGAGTTCTTTCCCAATATATTCATAGAGCAGTTGCTGTACATGATGGACGTACGAGAAGACCAAGAATTACAGGGCCTTGCCTACCACGTCTTCCGGCATATCCCTAACATACCTCACCGCATTGGAGAAGATGCAGAGTTGATTGATGCTCTGATACGGATCGGAACAGCATCAACTCTGTGGCACCAGCGCCTGAGGGTTCTCATCAACATGCAGGTCATCTACTTCCGTCGTCTCTTCCTAATCTCTCGCGAACATCGACAGCGCCTTCTTGATTGCGTTGCCACTATGCTGGAAGACAGTCAACTCGAAGTACGCCTTGGAGCCTCGACTACCCTGTCAGGCATGATTCGATGTTCACCTGTGGCGCTACGCTCTCAAGTTGTGCAAATTTTCAATAAGAAATTCTCGAAGATGCTTCTCAGTTCTCCACTCCCCAAGAAGCCTAGGAAGGATCTGTCGGAACCAAGCACGCCAACGCCTGAACAGAGCAGGCTTGTTTTGACCCGACACGCAGCTGTACTGGGCCTTGGAGCTCTTGTGCAAGCGTTTCCCTACACATCACCACCGCCATCTTGGATCCCGGGTGTTCTAACGACGCTCGCAAACAAGGCCACCAACGATCCCGGGATGGTGGGCAAAAGTGTGAAGAGCATCTTGAGTGATTTTAAGAAAACCAGACAAGATACATGGCAGATGGATCTGAAGGTAAGCTTTTACAGAATCCCTGCTATCGGTGAAAGAAACCCACTGACGGCATGTAGGCGTTTTCGCAGGAGCAGGCGGAAGATCTGGACGGGGTGCTGTGGAAGAGCTACTTTGCATAGACCGGCGTATGAAGGGTCGAGCACTCGATATCCTCGTCTCAGGGGACCTCATCTCTTGGTATGGAGCATAGCGTATGGTGTCTCTGTTGGACGGGATACATTAGATGCAGGACGGATTCCTCAGTATGTGCATTACAGCGTGCATGATTTGGCGATTGTCTGTATGGAATTGCGATGGAGATGGTCGAGGTATCATTCGGGATCCAGCCGGGAGCGGTTTTCAGTATGATTGTCAAGACGAATTAGAAGAATCGAATGCACTCCGAAGTCAGAACGTGAGCTCCTTCCCTTTCGGTTTACGGGGTGCTGAGACGCAGGATGGGGCAATTGTGTAGGTATTCTCTAGGTATTCTCTAGGTGTATTGATATTCACAAATAATTAGTTACCACAGTATTTCCGGGGTAGAGTGGGTACCTCAGGTAGAGAAAGAGGGGCGAATCCCACCCTGCCCCCCCCAAAAAGGCGGGTGGAGGGAAGGTGCATAAAATACTGTTGTACTGTTGTAATAAAACATTTCATCCGTCATCCTCCATCCTCCATCCTCCATCCTCCCTCGTCTGCGGGGTACTCTGCTACTAACTAATTACTGCCATCACGGCCAATGGAACTGCTAACTCTTCACTCTACAATTCAGTGACAAAGTACGGTTCATGCCACGGGACTCTCACAGCTTTCTCATCTACCGACTGTAGAGTAGCCTTTCTTCTCTTTGCCTGTCTCCTTGATCTTCAATTTTCATTTCTCTACGGCCTCTCCTCTACTCCAATCTGTTATACGCTCAAGCCAATTTCCTTCCGATTCTTGCCCACACGGCACCCATGACGGGGCCTACGAGTGTCCACAAGCCTGGCAACGTCTCCAAGGACAGCAAAGATGCACAGGTCTCCATACAAGACGAGAAGAAGCTCAATCATTGCTTCGTCGGTTCAATCGATCAAGGAACAACCAGTACGCGCTTCCTCATCTTTGACGGCACCGGAAGTCCAGTAGCGTCTCATCAGATGGAGTTCAAACAGATGTACCCACACTCAGGGTTGGTCCATGCACACCGACCGTCACTACCAGCGCAGTGATAGCATTGACCGCTACGCAGGTGGATAGAGCATGATCCTGTTGAGATTGTCGAGTCTGTCAATACCTGCATCCAAGAGGCTACGAAAGCATTCACAGCAAAGGGTCATTCCGTCTCGGACATCAAAGCTATCGGCCTCTCCACCCAACGGGAAACGACAGTGCTTTGGGATTCCGAGACAGGAGACGTCCTTCACAACGCTATCGCATGGCCGGACACAAGGACACAAGCTATCGTTCGGGAACTCAAGCAGCGTAAGGGCGCCGATAAACTTCAAGACCTTTGTGGACTACCTCTCTCGACCTATCCATCATCACTTAAACTCACGTGGATGTTCCGCAATTTGGAAAAAGTACGCGAGGTATACAAGGCAGGCCGACTGGTGTTTGGCACCATCGATACATGGTTGTTGTACAACTTGAACGGAAAGGAGAAGAATGTCCATGTTACCGATGTGACCAATGCGTCGAGAACAATGTTCGTAAACCTACACACTCTGGAATACGACCAGACTGTGTTGGACTTTTTCGATGTTGATCCCAGCAAGATGAAGCTACCGAAGATAGTCCCATCGTCTGACGCCAACGCCTTCGGCTCCATAGCCGCAGGACCGCTGAAAGGAATCAGGATCACGGGCTGTCTTGGCGATCAGTCTGCGGCTCTTGTCGGTCAGCTTGGATTTTCTCCTGGCAAGGCAAAGAACACTTACGGTACCGGCTGCTTCCTGCTTTACAATGTCGGTGAGAAGCCGGTCATGTCTACTCATGGCCTGCTGGCAACCGTGGCCTACCATTTTGGTAGGAAAAGAAAGCCAGTGTATGCTCTGGAGGGCAGCATTGCCGTCGCTGGGAGCGCTGTCCAATTCCTCCGTAACAACTTCAATTTTATCGAAGCGTCCCATCATATTAATGATCTAGCGGCTACCGTCGAGGATAATGGAGGCTGTGTCTTCGTCACTGCTTTCAGTGGTCTTTTTGCACCATATTGGATCGACGATGCCAAGGGGACCATATTTGGCATCACCCAGCATACGGAGAAAGGCCACGTCGCACGGGCGACGATGGAAGCGACCTGCTTTCAGACCAAGGCCATCCTTGATGCGATGGAAAAAGACAGCGGACATAAATTGAGCGAATTGAAAGTAGATGGCGGTATGAGCAATTCCGATCTTTGTATGCAGGTTCGTGATTTCATTCTATATTTTACCCTGACACGGTGGCGTTGCGGCTCAACCACCGCAGACACAGGCAGATCTCATAGGTATACCCGTTGACCGGCCCGCTATGCGTGAGACAACGTCACTCGGTGCTGCCATTGCAGCTGGCTTCGCTGTAGATGTCTGGACGGAATTCGAAGAGCTGAAAGAGATCAATAGCGAGGACCACACGACATTCAAGCCGCAGATATCCAAAGAGGCAAGTAAAAAGATGTTCGAGAGATGGGAACGAGCCGTCGAGATGTCCAGAGGATGGCTCGAGTCCGAACATAGCACTCAAAGCGATTGACCGACTGTAGCTGCTCTGAGATCCCCTGTTCGAGTAGACATCTTTAGCATTTGCGTGTATATTATTGGATATATAGTACCTCCTTCCGCAATGCTTCACGGTTACTCTTTGACGCAAGAATGTCCAATTTTGTCGCCTTATTCAGCCCGCAGAGTCGTTGATTGTTGATCTCCGATGACGAATGTGTCTATTGGCTGGAGATGGCGTCGCCATGCTCCAGGCCCGTCAAGGATCCACGACTTCTGGTGAGCTAACAGAAGTCCGCTCGGGCCATACAGTAATGCAAGGTCTAACGTTGAAATGACGACGTCGTGCACACTCCCCGACGAAATGATGAGGGACAACACCGAAAGTACTACCCGGGTTCAACTCCACTTTCTGAGCTCGTGTCCAATTGCCACGTCAATACCCCGAAATGGTTCCGTGCCTAATGATCATGCACAGACGCTGATCTTTTGTGTAATTGTCTGACGAATCAAACCAACCCCAGAGCGAAAGCCGAGCCTGTTTACTCCCACGACCGCTTCCTCGGGCTCTGAAGATGCAGAAGTTGGAAGCCACCGTCTCGAGTGACAGTGTGCTAGCATCGCTAGATCCCCCCACGCATTGACGGTGAATCACCGTATATAACCGATCTTCGTGGGGTTTGACATGTTTCAGAAGGAGGGTATTACGCATGCTGCGCTTGGTCAGTCATTTGACCTCCATCAGATTGCGTTCGCGGAAATGTGCCCTGAGGAAGGTAGAGAGCCCGTGATCGTGCACGGAAGATCTGGGAAGGGGAGCAACACTGGCGGAAGGATCTGTACCAGGAGGATCCTTACCCACATTCGGCACTTCTTTCACAGAGCCTCGTCACGTCATCCGCAATCCTTCTCTTCCACAGGCACTGACCGACGGACGGGACCACCCGGTGGCAGGTGTTCCTTTCGTCCTTTCCCTGATTCCCAAGGTTCTCACAACCGAACACCTTCCCTCCTCAAACACTCCCCACGCAAAACCTACTCCACTCCTCTCATCCAACAAACTCAGGCCATCTTTGCACGATGTGTAATATCACTAGGATCACAGGATCGTTGTCGTCGCGTGCCCTGGTCAGCCGTCCGGCTCGTCCCCAAGCGCAGTTCAGTTGGATCAAACATGGCCAACTCCGTGACCTCGGGTCTTTCTTGCGGATAATTAAAACGTCTCTCGGGCCCATAAAACCCTGACTGAGAGGCTACTATCTAGTGCTACTCAGAGCCGATTCCTATCAACTGCCTGACCCTAATTGACGACCTGGCCTTTCGACTTAAAGATATACTCCGAATTTGGAAAAGACTGAAGAAATGTATGCACCCTTGCGGTACCATGGATTGAGTGTCAGACATGTTGCGGAGCAAAATTCAATACCACTACACGGAAGCTTCTCAGACCTATCTCGGGTCTCGATGCTGATGCTTAAAGAGAAACGCTGAATTCGCAATGGTGTAGGTGTGATTATACTCAGGTCAATTATCAGTGTGGGCATGTGAGATACATTGTTAAGGCATGGTGTACTAGGTATCAAGCAAGGCGAGTGAATCCTATTCCTGCAGCTACTGGCTCTCCTCTGAGCTTGCTGGGTCTAGTCATGTGAGGTGTCCTCCGAACATTGTGGCCATGTAAGCGTCTATCCTCTGCCAAATTCGCCCTGCCGCAATGCTAATTCGTTATGGTAGAGAGACGAAGCCTGAGAATTGTGGTCCGTCATCCGTCACTACGATATTCCCACCCGAACCCTGTTTTGCTGGTTTCTCTTCATCGTGCATTTGGTCCGCAAGCATTTCCTACACCATGCTTGTCCTTGACGTACCCAACCGTGTCATATTTGGTCCTTTGGTCCTCCAGTCTTGGATTTCTTGGGGGCTTCATGCTGTTGAGGATCCCAAGACTAAAAAGCTGTGTTCTAGGAGACTGCAAGGCAGCAGCGGCAACAGCTTCGAGGAAATAAATGCCGGGACCACGTGGGCCTCGGATCCTGGTCGACTGTCCCGTGGTCGAAGAGCCAAGTGTCCGGTCATCGATCTACCCCCCGGTCTTGGAACCCATACTCCTCGAGGCAGGCCCGTTGCCCACGGATGAGGTCCGGGGTCCCTGTTCGTGGCACTGATATCCCCCCCTCCTTCAAGGCTGCCTGCATCTGCACGGAAAGGCCACCATTGCCACCGGAGCATCTCCATCTCTCCCCCCCGTTGGACCAAGTGATCGTACATCAGGCCTGGACTTCGGACTACGTTTGGCTCCTCCGGGACAACGAACGAGGTCCGAGCGAGCCGGTCAAGAGGCACGCGATCGACGAACCCTCCTTCCTCAACGCCCCTCGACGCACGCGGTCGACCAGTGGCGATATCCATCCCGGACATGCTCTTGCGTGGGAAATGGAATCTGTGCCTGCTACGAGGCTATCGGTCCCGTGATTTCGTGAGAGGCGGTCTATGCATTACACGGAGAGATTGCGCATGTGCGTGTGCGTGCATGCTGCATATGCTGCATCCGTGCAACAAGTCAAGCCATCACCAATCCGCCCTGATGATCCGTCGCAGCTTAACAACCTTGGCAGTCGGAAGGCGGACGGTAACGGAAACGGAAAATCTCAGTCACGGGGTACATGCTACAAGCCGGGGGTTTTGCGACTTGCGCATGGTCCCGATGCGAAACGGCCCCATGAGTGGACGACGGGCGGCGAGCATCGTCGCTGGCCCAACGCGTCGGGACGTGGGTTTAGCGCGGGGAGATGGGGATTGGGGAGAGATGGAGAGAGAGAGGGGGGAGTACAGGGGAGTGCAGGGAAGTAGGCTTTTGGATACCATCTGCAGACCATAGAGCGCTATGCTAGCTAGCTATTTTCCAACCGAGACGTTTGGAACACCGCAGACAACGCCGAGAGGGCTGCCTCGATGGCGGCTTTCTATTTTATACGCTTGCTTAATGATGCTTCAGCAATACTTGAAGGGAAAAAAAAGATGAAGTGGAGTGAATGCATGCTCATAGATTTGCGCCGCCGGTCCCATCCCCCCGTCCGTTATCCCGCCCCGGGTCGATGTTTCTGGCCGAAGGCGACGAGCTTTCCCCGCCCATGCCGGGCGGCAGCACAATCTCCGGCAGCTTCAACGGAGCATGCACGAGCGCGGTCATCTTGTCCAGCTTCTCGCCCTTGAGCACCTTGTTTATCTCTTCGAGGTTCAGCGTCTCGTACTCCATCAGCGCGTTCGCCAGTATGTCCAGCTCCTTCCTCTTCTCCGTGAGCAGCGCGGTCGCGCGCGACTTGCCCTCCTCCACGAAGCGGGTGACTTCCTGCTCGATCTTGAGTTTGGTCTCGGAGGAGAGGTATTTGTAGGTGGATGCGAAGTCCATGTTACCGAGTCTGTCGGACATGCCGAGCGCGGTCACCATCTCGTACGCTACTTCCGTTGCTGTTTTGAGGTCCTGAGCGCTGTTAGCAACTGCCTTTGCCTGGAGAAAAGGGGAGTGTGTACCGATGAGCAACCACTTGAGACATTGTCGTCTCCGTACACCAATTGCTCAGCGACCTTTCCGGCCATACACGTATCGATTGTGGCGAAGTATTCGACCCTCGCCATGGAGACTTTGTCCATATCGGGCATTCTCTGCGTCAGGCCTAGACTTTGGCCGCGAGGCATGATGGTGACTTTGTAGAGTGGTGTCGCGCCTTTGGTGAACAAGCCCACGAGCGCGTGCCCAGCCTCATGGTAAGCTGTCATTATCTTGTCCTTCTCTTGGATGACAGCACTCCGCCGCTCAGCTCCCATCATGATCTTGTCTTTGGCCCAATCAAAGTCTAACATGCTAACCTTTGTAGATTTGTTGCGGCTTGCCCGGACAGCGGCTTGATTGACCAGGTTCTCGAGCTCGGCGCCAGAGAAGCCAGAGGTGCCTCGCGCGATGATTGACTCGTCGACTTCGGTAGCCACTTGAACCTTCTTCATATGGTGCTTGAGAATTTCCATACGGCCACGAACGTCGGGCAGAGGAACAACTATGTTGCGGTCAAACCGTCCTGGTCGAGTAAGAGCTTTATCGAGCAAATCTGGGAAGTTTGTCGCGGCGAGTATAATGACACCAGTCTCTTGTGAGAAGCCATCGAGTTCGGTAAGCAGCTGGTTGAGAGATTGTTTGTGATATGCTGGATCTCTTTCATTACGTTTGCCTCCCACAGCATCCAATTCATCGATGAAAATGATTGCTGGGGCCTTGGCTCGAGCATTGGCGAATAGTTCACGAACACGCTTGGCGCCAACACCAACGTAGATTTCATCAAACTCGGCACCAGACATGAAGAAGAAGGGCACTCCGGCTTCTCCAGCCACGGCACGAGCCAGTAGTGTCTTTCCAGTACCGGGCGGTCCAACCAGTAAAACACCTTTGGGCAGCTTCCCACCGAGGGTTGAAAATTTCTCAGGGTTCCTCAAGAACTCAACGAGTTCCTGAAGCTCTTCTTTGGCCTCGTCGCACCCGTGAACATCGGAGAAGTGGGCTGTCTGTTGCTGAGGCTGGGCTTCAGTGCCAGCGCCACCTCCAACTTTCCGGAGAACCCCAGAAGCATCGATAGCAAGCTGCAGGACAACCATGCAAACATAGGCAACCAGGGTGAAGTAAACAGCAAATTTGACCCATTTGAAGATAGTTGAGCCTAGTGATTCGTCGACGACCACAACCAACCGAGGGGCTTTTTCACCGGGCTTGGGGCTGGCAACACTTCCGCCTATTGATTGTGCTGCAACAGCCTGGCCAATAGCCTGGAGCTGTTCGCTGGAGATGTTGTTGTGCCCTTGTATCTGTGTGCCGCCTCCTGAAGGCGAGGCGCCCTCCGTCCGAGCGAGCTTTTCGAGTGCTCGATGGTATGTAGTCTCGCAGGCAGTATTGGAAGCATACCGACCAGTCTGATATCGCTCCACCAGAATCGCGGGCATATCAGCACGTAACAGTGCAGAGTAGAATGCGTTCTGGGCTGATGGGCTTGTAGGATTGTTGTTGGCCGTTTGTTCCATATACGCAAGATTATTTTGGGAGGTATTCCCGGCAAATAAAGTCCGTCGTTGAGAGACACTAGGCAGACTAGATTTTACCGGTCTGTAATCGCGTATGAATCGGAAGGGTGGTAACGTTGAGTAGGGCTGTCTAGTCCGTGACATGGATAGGGTTCCCAGGGAAAATGGATTCGCATATCGAAGAACCTTGGATGAAGCTATATTTGTGAGCGGAGACGTATGTGAAGAAGCTAGCTCGCATGACATACGGATAATTCCCATGTTCGAAAGCTGACCCACGGGTAAGATTCCTCTCACATGTAGCGGTCTGAGAGTGGCCATGGGCACTGATGCTAAGCAGTCTGGCAGCTCCGGCACTGCAGTAATCTGTCAAAGTCAGATCGAGACCAAAAAAAGCGCATATATATGGGACTGACATTGCTCTCCACCTTAGAAGACTCAGTGGACATGGATCGCTGTCCTGCAACCCTTTGAGGTACGGACAAAAGCGCCCGCGGCGATTGCTGGCGTACATTTATCCAAGGTGCTTTTAACGAAGACCGCACAGAGGGCCATAACTCCGAAGTTATAGAAGCCACATTCTGCTGAAGGCGTTTGTTAGATATGCTCATCAGGCAGTGGCGTGTAACATACCGCTGCTGGGACTTGGAATGCCATGATGGCGGTGTGGTTTGCTGAAATGTAAATGACAGATGTGTATCAATAAGACATAGTTAATAAAGGAAAAGGCATTATCGCCGTTAGTGACAAGACAAGATTGACGTTGGCGCTGATGTTGTCGAGAAACTTCTTTCCGCCTGGGGAGAATGTGCCCATCCAGGCATGGTTAGCGCGCGCCGACTCGGTCGATCTTTAGTCCGGATTTCCCTCTTCCGAGGTTCCATATGAGTACTACTCACTCACTCCTCGTCACTCTACTCTCGGTTCCTTTGCTTTGCTTCTCAACATGTATGAAAGTGAATGCGATTCCACAAGATGACCATCTGAAATGTGGACAAATTCCTGACAAATGAGTATCTGGGTCGATTGAGCTCACAAACCGAAGCTGGCAATGAAAGCTTCGAGTCCATGAGACTGTTGTCTACAGCAGCGGTCCCGGTACTTCCCACTACTGCGCCTGATCGAATTTGGTATGTCTAGTCTTCCTTGCCATTGTCGTAAAGCTGCTCCATGAGCATGGTAAATCATCTCTACGGGGCAACACCTAACCTGAATGACTTTACCTCTTGTTTCTTGTTACCAAATGTTTGCGGCTTTCGTGCTTTTTCTTTTCTACCTATAACTGGCAACTCTGTGCTCATGCTATACGAGTACATCGGACTCAGCACAATCAGGTCACAGAAATAGGACCATTCATCGCCGACACTGTACTGCTGGAATATGTAGAGGTAAGCTAGACAGCTACCAACTCGGAGTGGGGCCAGTTGAGTTAAACACAGAGATTATTTCGGGGCAGATAGTCCTGGTTCTGACATTCTTCTGTCCTCCAAATTGCTCAAATTTGGAGGTCACCCAAGGGACGCTTTGCTATGCATCTTCTTATGCCTTTGTGTGATGAATATTGCGAAGCCAACGCAGCCCTGACGCTGACGAGCTCCTGCTCCTTAAGTCGGCATCAAAATCTCTATGTTAAAGGGTCACAGAGATGTGCGCAGAATTAGCTAGAAGCGAAACCCATGACTGGATCGTAGCAATGCAGAGCTTCTGTTCCGAGCAACTTGGTGACGGAGTTGGAGGCAAGCCAGACTGCCAGAATCTAGCATTGAGTGTAAGAGCTTCCGGAGCTCAACGGAACATTCTTGGCCGCTCTTGACTCACTGAATCTATACCACTCTGCTTACGCATATGGCTTTCGGCGTCGTCAAGGAGCAGCTTGCCCTAAAGGCGGAAAGAGATTGGGAAGGGGACTTAATCAAATTGGTGCGAAAGCAGGTGGAGAACCATGCAATGGTAATGTTGGGTGCAGAAAAATCCCCAGATCCGCAATCACGGGGAAATCAACCAGCGCAAACGGTATTCAGCTCTTCTCCCCTTCTGCGCTTGACGTATCTGCAAGTCCTTGACGTATCTACAGGTCCTTGACGACAGCAAGCTTTTTGCGACTCTCCTACATCCTCGACCATTTTCTCCGCTCTCTGGATCGGTTGGCCTTTTATTGTGGAATTGGTATGGGTTAGGCTTTGATGGTGATCGAAGCTTTTACCTGCTGAGAGGGGGTAGTGACTGTTGTCTGCCTCACTTTGACAACACTTTCAGAAAATTTGCCCTTCTCACCTCAGTCTGCTATCATAGAGAAAAATCTACAATTCCTTCAGCCCTTGCATCACATCTTGGCAAAACACTTATTCAGTCATGCCTAGGATTAAGAAATCAGCTATGGTTCAGGAGCCTTTCCCAGGACTCCGTCTTCCTATGGCAAAGCGAACTTGCACCTGGAGGTGCGCTGTTGTTAAAGAAGGAGGCTGTTGTCAAAGAAGGAGGCTGTTGTCAAAGAAGGAGACGTCATTGTGGAAAATCATTTTCGCCAGCGGCTGGGGTCAGGTCTACCAGCAAGCCGCGTGCGATCCGGATGTGAATTACGTTCGCATCGGGAAGACGACAACGAACAATTGCGTGGAAGCTGGCCTTAGCATTCACCGGCCAACAAATCAATCTAGCAATCACGCCGATCTGCTATCGCGAGAATACCTCCAATTTCCCATACTGTTCGAAACTTTTCAAGGAAGTTGTGGAGGCTGTTGGGTCAGAGAAAGCCGCCAGCATACTCTCCGTCCATCTGGACCTCGGAGACGACCCCCTAGATGAGTAGATACCTTTCATATCTTCCGGGCCTTGGGCGCCGCGGGTTGTCCGAGCTTTCCTAGCATCGATTCAGTCGTTCCTACATTTCAAATTGGATTTCCAAACTGATATCCTATGTCCAGAAAGAAGCAACCGTTTACAGTCACAACGCACAGAGGAAAGGTCTGGAGCTTACAAGGATGGACCTCTCATGCTGAGAAGCACGGACTTGTGGGGGAATGGTGAGAGGCCGTCTGTAGCAACGCTTGCCTCAAAAAAGGGGGCGCTGCCATAAGAAAGAACATTCACCTGATGGTTGCTGACATCAGCTAGCCCCTAAGCCTTCCAAACCTCAGCTCTCTCTGGCCGCTCGCCTCCAGCCTGTCACATCGTCTTCGGCCTCAGCCCTCCGCAACATCGTCCATGTACCACACGGCGTCCGTCTAGAAACCCTCGGCCCTAGCGCACTCATGCCGCCCTCCCCGAAGCACTTTGCATGATCAGCAGCACGGAAATAGACAGAACGCAACCCCCAACCCGCCCAGATCCATAAACCCGAGTCCGTGAACCGTCATGACAAATAACCCACCCGCCCATCTTCCCTCGTCACCCCCATCTCCAGTCCACCCCGTCTCAACCACCCCCAAACCCACCCCAACCAAACCACCCCGAGTCAGACACACCTCACCACCTCTCCACACGCAAACCCCCACCCACCACCATCCAACCACACGGTAATCTCCCCCGGATCCTCCACCTTCCCCCCCTTCCCAGCGAAAATCCCAACCCGGCAACCCACCCAGCGCCCACCCAGCGCCCAGCCACCACCATCACCACCGCCCAATCCGCATCGGCCCGAATCCTCAGTCTCCACACACGAACGCCATCATCTCATCCACCCCAGCCAAGCCGAGATAACCATACCTTAGCCGCCCCGTCCGGCCGTCCCCTCCACCCATCCATCCACTCCACCACTAGCCACCGATCAGCAAGTCACCCAGACCGCCCGTTACGGCCTCGCAGCCGTTCCCGTCTATCGATTCTTCCAAATGATGGAAAAAATTACAACGGTCGGATCTGGGTCGGACGAAGGGGCCTGTGCGTAAAATGGTCCACCGACGCAGCGGGGCTAGCCCGGATCGAGAGGGATGGGGGGACTAGCGGAAGCGGTCAAGGCGTTGGTTAGCGGACGGTGGGTGGTTGACGTGCCGATGGGCGTGTCGCACGCGGACGCTGTAGGTGCGCGTTTTTTTTTTGCGTCGTTGCGCAAACATCGTTCTCGATTGTTAGTGATGTCGTTGTCATGGTTGTTCTAGGAAGGGGTGTGCTGGCGATGGGAAGGGGGGGGGGATTCAGGATGTGGAGAAAAGTAGTTCGTGTTTTGGTGTCATGCTGTCGCTAAGCGCTATATGCAAGCCAGCAGAGGGCCTGCCTACCTAGAGATGTATACCTCGGCCACTAATTGGCCATCGAGGGGGCTGACAGGTTGCTTAACAACTAAAGATCAAATCGGCCTTTGAGTAGTGGGCTCGACTTTCGCTGGACGACTTTTTCCCCTTTCCCGTAATGCCCAGAGACCCAGAGAGGCTGCGAATGTGAACGATGAAATTGGGACAAACAAATGATGGTAGGCACAACGCCGGATAAATGCCCATGACTAGATATTCATTCCAAATGAAAAGAAAACAACGTAGATGAAGAATCGATGTGGGATATCTCGAACTTTTGTTCTGCATGGATGTCCAGCAGTGTCGTATCGGCCGGCAGTCGTTAGATCGTGATTTCGGAAAAGGAGCCAGAAAGGAAGCGTAAATTCGATTCGTTATGCATAACGCTTCGGAATTGGCGTTGCTCAAGTCAAAGGCTGGTGGTGCTTGCGTGACCGAGAGGGCGGAGTCGTCAATGGGATCAGAGATCATGAAGGCCAGTCAGTGCCCTGCATTCTTTGACTTGGCATGAGGGTCCAATAATCTTCTGGCTTGACCTCTTCTTTCCACCATTCCAACCCATCATTGTATTGGTAGATGCCATTGTTGTGGGGTGAGAAGTATTGGTTGCCGATAGGGTAATTGTCTGGCGGGAGGAATTGGGGTGGTTGGTAAGGCGCCTCTTGTAAGGGCGCTGTGTACTGAGGCATCGGTTGAGTTGATGCTGGCGCTTGTGGCATCTCATTCTGATAGTGCTGAGTGACTGCTTGTGCTTGCGTACCATCGTAGCCATGGTGATGAGGAGCGTTTTGAGACACATCAGAATATGTATGTCGCTGAGAAGTGTTCTGTGGTATGCCGCCATATTGATGCAGCTGGGACCGCTCGAGTTTCAGCTGCTCCAAGTCCGGGACAGTTTCTTGATGGTCCGGATACGACATCGTCTCAGGAGGTGCGTGAACGTGCTGTATCTGGAAAGGCTGCGGTGTGAACAGCGGATGAGGTTGGGTAGTAGCAGAGCTTGGAGGTGAATGTGTAAGACTGGTAGGACTGTCCTGCAGCGACTGTGGACTCCAGAGACCCATGTTGGTATCGTTCCGCAGCTGATACTGTGGAAGCACGCCGGCATTTGCAGGCGCATGGGGCAAGCCGTCAGGCATTGTGTCCGCTCTGACGTGTGAGTACTCGGATGAGTGTGTTGGTCCAGTGGGGTAAGGATCGGTCAACGATCGTTGCGGGGTGGAAGAGCACGAGCGCTCAAGCTTGATCTCATGAATTGGGGCTTCGGAGCGTGGGATTGGCCTTTGCAGCCGGAGAGGACTTGGGCGTTGGACCGTTTCTCCAGGGAGTCGCCAAAGACTTCTGTTGTAGAGGCTCGGCGCCCCAACCGATTGATTCCTCTGGTCAGGGTCTGCCGGCTCTTGATAAACAACTTGAGAATCCTCCTTGCTATCCTCGGTATCTTCTTCAAGCTCCTCCGCTTCTGAGGCTTCATCATCCGAGTACTCGGCATCCTGGTCGTCTTGGATGGTTTCCGCGGGATGTTCTTTTCTGATGTGTTTTGTCATGGTGGTTTTCCGGCAGAAGCTACACTGGGTATGAGCATAATCAAGGCAGCGGCACTTTGGATCAGGCTCACGCTTTCTTGCAGCGTTGGTTTCTGCATATATATGGCTTGTCGTTGGTATGTATGCGGCGATGTCTGGCCAGACTCGAAGACTACGCGCAGTGTCAGCCTCTTGCAAATTTCCCGTGAAGCAATTGGTGGAACGTACGTCTGAAAAACACTTTCCGCAGCCTGCAAATGGGCACTTGTGAGGCTTATCACCAGTGTGGGTACGGCGGTGGACCGTCAAGGCGCTGCGCTGAATGAATGTCTTGTTGCAGGGTTTGTAATCGCACGCGTAGGGGCGTTCATTGGTATGTATTCGATAATGACGTTGGAGATCGGATTTTCGATTGAAACTCTGTGCGATGCGATTGCGATCAGCCTCGTGGTCGTGTGTTGGGACGTTGACACACACTGCCGAGGTAAAACTTGGGGCGCAGGAATGCTTACCTTGGGGCAACCTTGATGCCATTCGCACTGAAAGGGGCGAACGGCCATGTCGGCAACAGAGGCTCCAGCTTTGCCAGCGGAGGTCAGCTTGGTGGATGGCTTGTCCACCATGTTGGCGGATAAGAAGAGGAATGGTGGGCGTGGGCGACGTTGAGTGAAAGTAGGTAGGGTTGGCAGTGGGAGGGAGGACTAGGCTTGGCAGTGGAATGCGGGGAGACGGCAGGTTCAGGGGCAGCTTTTGGATGCTTGGATGAGGCGATTGTTTGGTTTGGGTCTTTCAGGAACTTTGAGATTTCCTAAGAGGGAAGAGTAGGTTGAAAGATATGCCAATCGATCTGAGAAGGATGAAACGGGAGACGGCCGATTGCTCGTTATGTATACGGTCGGAATCGAAGGGAGGATCGTGGTCAAAAGAGGGTCAGGGACTGGGACTTTTTTCCGGGGGACTGGGGCACCGTTTCTTCTAGGCCGTCCAGGGCATCCAGGGTTTCTAGGCGTCAAAACGATTCGCTTTTGCTTCTAGCCACAAGTCAAATGTTGGGTCCAAGTTTCTTTAGCTCTTTAACCCTGCGGCTTGAACCCTTGTAGATTATGTACGTCCAGAAGCGCACGCGACTAAAAAGGTAAAGGCTTACCTGTCAAGTAATTTCATGTGGTACATGCTCTGCAGGTAGCTCTCCTAACCTGCTGTAGCTCCCTTTCCACACTTGACGAGCCTCCTTGGTGACAGCTGTAAGGCGCGTCTGGAAATACTCGACGGGTTTCGGGAACTTCTGCCCGTCTCTGCCGTGAGTATTGGGGAAGACGGAGGGTTGATGATGGTGAAAGCGTCGAGGAAGAATTCCTGGGTCACTGGTGATGCCGTGCCAAAGGGTGACGATGGGGCTCCCGACGATTGTCTTTCACTCACAGCGAGACCTCGGTCGCTTGCAGGGCCGGAAAAAGTTGATTTCCTCGCAGCGGATAGGTACAGTCAGGAGCGACTTCGGAATCTCCGCCTTGCCCGTTGATACGCTCGTCCAGCCTTCGAACCGGAGGATTGCCGACCCGAACCATAAGCTTAGAAAAGAATCTTGCGATTCCTGAACGTAGAACGTAGGGCATGTACCCGGTCTCGAATAGACAATGGGTTTGCCAAGATGAGGAAAAGGCTCTTTGACAGAGCTTGTGAGTAGCAGTTCTTGATAATATCATGAGGGAAGCAACGCGTGATTGATGAAGGGGACGTCTACAAAGTATATCCAAGTCGAAAGCTAGTAACCTTGGGGCACTAAACATTGCAGCCATTGAAGATGGCCGATTCTTTACAACTACATCATTGTCTACTGGGTACGCTTATAGCCACCTCCTCCGTCCTTCTCAAACTAGTGTTTCGACAATCTTGCTGTTTCTCAGCGCAGGGTTTCCATCGAGCATCGTTGGGTTTGGCTTGCTCGCGTACCATTCTCTCGACTAGAGGAATAGAAAATCCAGAGCAGACAGTGGCTCCCCTTTCGGGGCCGATGAAGCTTCGCCTTTTCCCGCGGCCATTTACCATCATGGTCCTTTCTTCGGTTGACAGCCATTGTGGAGAATAATGAGACCATGCAGTGCGTCATGCGCGAGATTCGAGATCCATTCGAATCGGACCATTATTTGCAACCACGGCCGCTTCAGCAACTTTGACGTGGGTAGTGAGTAGGTCCGGCATGACGAACATGCGAAGGTCCATAGGGTTTGCTGGACATAGCTTCAACAAGCGAGATGGTGCTACTGGCCGTGATCGGTGTTTGATTCGACCTCGCTTTCAGAGGAAGCCTACCCAACAAAAGCAAGTCCAACGCGGCTATAATTTGACAACCTATGGACCAATGGTCAAGACTTCAGAACCCAGGATCGTGTCTACATGAAATATGCGTCAGCTATATCTTCAGATCCTGAATCATGCGAGATCATTGGCGCGATGCAATCTGTCATATCAAGAACAAAACTCGGTTACCAGCACGAGCCTAAAGGAACCACTGGGAGCCACTGAAGGTCGGTCTGATGACTGTCCTAAGTTTAGCTTCGGAATGGCAAGCCAGCGACCGCTTAGTTAACTGCTTTTGCTTTTGCTTTTGCGGTTTGCGCATCTAGTCTTTTGCGAAAGTGTGATCTAGGCATTGCTGTTTGAAGAAGCCATCCTAACAGCATCGGCGACAAGTCTCGTTATTGCCATGTCTTGTGCAGTGGAATAGGGAAGTCAACGACTAATTGCAGGTAAAAGTGGATATGTAGGGAGCCTGCTTAAATTGACGTGACGTACAGTGGTCAATTACGAAGGCCAGAATCGGTAAGATCTGCCAGTACACGGGTAGCTGCCTGAAGCTCTCAGCAAGAGCAGTCAGAGCACTATTTCTGTGCTAGGTACCTACGGTAGGTAACTTAGGAAGATCATGGGTATATGCGATGATGATCACTGCCAGATTGGCGTTTGCTGCAAGACATTGGAGCCAGTGTAGCCCACCATCATTTTCTGGTCTGGACGCCTTTGCTTCAGGCTTCATCTGGTAAGGACTAAGGAGTGGACATCGGTGAGGTGAGAGCGAATGACACTGACGGAGTGCCAACAAGTCCAGTTGGAGGGTGGTAGAGAGTGACGGACAGTGCTTGGCGTGTAGCTCTAAGGCTCTAAGCCTGTTTGGTTGGGACGATCTGGCGATGGGTCATGCAGCCAACAGGTTGACGCGAAGCCAGCAAAACCATGATAGCCATGGCGTTCTGCAGGAATATTCAGATCGGAAACGATTGGCGTCGCGTCGGGACTTTTTGGGATTGGGCCGGATGAAGCGCATCCATCTTGCTTAGTTCTGATTAGGGGCATCTTGTTGCGGATAGACTAACATGTTCTTGAACAGTACCAATAGAGACCTCAGGCCCGGCCGCTAAGAGGACGAATTCCAAGTTCAAACACGACATTTCTCCTGGTTTTGAGGAACAAAGGGGACAATTGGTGGTCAGAGCTTGAATTACACCAACCACCGGCAACGGGGAATTGCTTGTGATAAGCTGACGCTTACCCCATGTTTTATTATTAAAGTACCCGTACCCATATGTCTTTTGATTAGTTGAATTCCTCACTTACCCCAGGTTTCGGTACTTCGGGCTTAGTACCTGCAGGCACCCGAGTATTGGAAGAATTTGGATGGATCCCTCACGCACCTTACTTTTTAGTCTCCCTTTTTGGCTCCTTTTTGACACCGAACCACTATTCCTCAATCCCGTCAAAAGGGTCTGACTCGCGTGCAGGGCAGTTGCATCGTGCTTGCATCTGGCTTGCATCTACATTACACTCCATACGTACACGGCCTCCGTGCTGTGCATAAGCTCTTAGCAAGCCCACTTAGGCCAGTAATCCAACCAAGCATAACCCCTTCCTATGTATTACTCATCCATTCGCCCTTCATCTGGACCCACACAACTTTCTTTCGTAATGATGCCGTAGGTGCCTACTGCTAACCTGCCGTGCTGATGCAATGCTGCAAATCCATTCGTCGATCGGAATCGCGTAATGCGATGCGGTGCTCGAGCCTTGCCTTGCTTTGCACATGCGAACTACCAACACTAATCTCCTTGGAATCGACGGAGATGCCACCGGCTCTATAAGGCCGCCAGGAATCTCCTCTCAACGGTCGCGATATAGGTAGGTAGCCCTAGCCGTTCGCCAACTCATCTGCAGGCGTAGTCGCACTCGACCACCCCTGCTGCGCCTTGTCTACTCCTGGTCCCGATAGATGACCAAACGGTCCGGTCGCATCAGGCTCAATTCAAGTTCACAAGATCCGACGGCATTCAGCAATTCTTGGAATAATCTGGAAGCCGTGCGATGTCCCGGACCTGCAGACGCAGACGCGACGGAATTACGGATGCGTGCTTTAGCTCGTCTTCACAAGGCAGACTCGACGTAAGAAGAGAAGAGGCATTGGTGGGGAGTCCTCGAGCTTTGATCATCACGTACTTCGTATCTGCAGTACATTGGCTGCATGTATCCTTCCAATGTCCCGGCTGCAGTTGGAGGCTGGAGTCAGCTTCTTCAGGACCCGTCGTGCGTGGATACGAGGTGTTCTGCAAAGTGACTGGTCCATGTGGCATGCAGGCGCTCAGGCTAGATTGACTTTCAGAGTTACAGATACATGAAGCCACAGGTGCTAGCTACCTGACCATGATTTGTGGGAAAAGCTGCCCGGCAGCCGGGCAAGGTACGTAAGGTACCTAGCCGTTGTTGAAACCGAAAATATGGTAATCAGTGATTAGGTACAGAGTATACTTAGATATGTCGGTAGGCGCGAAATTGAGGAGGTACACGAAGGCATGACAATGGAGCGCGAGAGACAATTCTTTAGCTGCATGACCGTTGAGGGTGAACCGTACAAGCGGGACCTTCCGAACCAGAGGAGAAAGATCCGCCACATACAACTAATGCAAGCGGCCTACCATTCTCTCAAGAATCGCATCATCGCATGAGCTGTTCCATGCGGAGTGGGGATTGAGATTCTGTCCAGAGGATCGGGTAAACATCGGTAAAGCAACTCTCCAAATTTCCACCCTAGAGGGGGAAAAGGGTCGAACACAGGTCGACGTTAGCAATCCTCTTTACGCACCCCGCCGCTTTTCAGGGCACGCAAACAAGCATGCCACCGGCACCATGTGCCCTTTGCAACGCCAGCCGAGCGCTCATCATACGGCCAAAGAACCATCAAAAGCTCTGCAAAGCATGCTTTATAGCTCTCTTCGAGACCGAGATCCATAACACCATCACTGCCAACTCCCTCTTCTCTTCCGGCGAACGAGTTGCTATTGGCGCTTCCGGAGGCAAAGACTCCACAGTACTGGCATCCGTCCTCAAAACTCTCAACGAACGCTACCACTACGGCCTGAACCTGCTGCTCCTTTCGATAGACGAGGGTATAAAAGGCTACCGAGATGACAGCCTCGAGACTGTCAAAAGGAATGCTGTGCAATATGATCTTCCTCTGAAAATAATTGGATATGATGAGCTCTACGGCTGGACAATGGATCAAGTGGTCTCGCAGATTGGCAAGAAGGGCAATTGTACCTACTGTGGTGTCTTCCGACGCCAAGCACTCGACCGCGGAGCTGCATGCCTTGGCATCAAGCACGTGGTCACAGGCCATAATGCTGATGATATCGCTGAAACCGTCATGATGAACCTGCTGCGAGGTGACCTACCACGGCTGGCCAGGGCTACAAGCATTGTGACAGCGAGTGCAGCGAGCGATATCAAGAGGAGCAAGCCGCTAAAATATGCGTATGAGAAAGAGATAGTCTTGTACGCACACCACAAGGGGTTGGACTACTTCACCACGGAATGTATCTATAGTCCAGAGGCTTTCCGCGGAAGCGCGAGAACGTTGATCAAGAGTCTAGAGAGGGTGAGGCCAAGTGCCATTTTGGATGTTGTGCGAAGCGGGGAAGATATGGCGAGATTAGTGCCGGAGGAGGTGAGTGGAGGCCACAAAGGCGGTCAAGACGTACTTGTCGACGAAGGAGAAGTTGAAGGAGATGGCGGTTGTGGAAGCGCTAATGGAAGGACTAGCGGAGGCGAGATGGCTGATACGGAAAAGCAACTCCTCGAGAACGAAGGTGCTCAGGACAAGGAGACCGATATCACAGTCAAAGGACACAAGCACGACCGGGACTGCAAAAGCTCCAACCGAATGCCCAAAAAGCTCCACAAGCAGCAAATGGGCAAGTGTGCGAGGTGCGGATATTTGTCCAGTCAAGACATCTGCAAAGCATGCATGCTGCTCGAAGGCCTCAATAAGAATAGGCCCAAGATGCAGATCCAAGTCAGCGTCGAAGAGAAAGATAATGGTCCCAAATGACGCGGCTGATGGAGGGCTTGACCGTCATCCATCCCTGGTCGGCGGACTTGAAAGATGAGCCTGGCGTCAGATGTCGCAGTCCTCTGGCTATTGACGTCTCTATCTTTAGATGAATTCAACAGCGAACGACTGCGCCCGAGGAAAAGGCATGCGAGCCTATACCACGCGGTCGTCACAACACCGTGGAACAGCACATCAGCTACCCGTCGTGTGCGGTGTCGGCGTCGAGTCAAGCATGCCCACGTCCCACCCACAACCCCACGATGAAAGAGCCCGAGCTCAGCCGCGAAGCACGACAGCATCATCACGGACGCCGGCGAACCAGACCAGAACGTTTCCTCTCGGCCCCCCGCTTCGCTTCCAACGCAGCACCAGTGTTCCCTTCTCCATGCTTCCGAGCACCACGCCACCCCGCCGGGGCGGGGGCATGTTTTGACAGCGACACTCGGCGTCCGTCGCTCACCCCCTCACTCGGCGCACGACACGCCCTTCCCGCCGCTTCGAATCCCTACTTCGTGAAGATCGGATCGAAACCTGGGACGCGACGAGTCAGCATCCACTGCAAACGTGAGCGAATGAATCTCCTCGGGCAGCAGCACATCGGGAAACCCTCGACAGACGTCAACCCTCGGCTCCAACGGACGCGAGTGGTCCGCTTGTCGCCTCCGTGGTGCGGCGCGGACACGTCCGTCGGTGAGTACTCTGTTGGATAAGACAGGTAGTACAGAACGCCGTAGATAATGAACCGTACCGTCATATAATATACCACTCCATCTCCGATCCCTCTCCCTCCTTCCTGCCTCCCTCCCATTCCCCATCAGCAGCAAGCAACAAGTAGCAAAATACCCTCCTTCCCCAGCAATCCCACCTCGCATAACTCACGCCTCGCCCACCGTTGATGTGCGCTTAGAGACGGATATGCGCATGTACCGTACATATTCTCTTTACCGACTCGCGTCGACCGCAACGCTACTTACCGACCTACTGCGCCTACGTGGAGTTTCTACGCGGGTGGGGTTTCCCCGGGGATGAATTGTGCATATGTGCGTAGAGCACTTATGCGAGCGAAGGAGGTGGAATGGATGGGGATTTGTGGAGCGGGTGGATAGATATTATTATATTGTTATTGTGGTTGGCATCAGACGTTGCGGTGGCGTGAATCTATATCGGTCTCTATATGCATCGCGTGTATGATAACCTGTCCCCGGTGCCCGGATGGTGGTACCGTGGGCGGAATAGGACGCCCCAGGTGGCCTTCATCCGATCAGCAGTCGTCCGGCATTCATCAGCCATGCAGCAGGACATGCTCCCCGAAATGCAATGCCCGGCTCCGGTTTGCTCCGCGCTGTAGTTCCCTCGTACATTCGTAACACATCTCACTCCACTGGCAGCGCGAACTAATGCATCACGCTTTGCCTCCACCGATCGATCATCTCATTTTGCCTCGGATTGACAGCTTCGACCGGTTGCGGCAACATTGGATTCGGAAACCCATTGGCTCCTGGAGCAGCAGTCATGCCGTTCGCGTAGCCTCCATTGGGAGCGCCGAGTCCACTCGCCATGGGCAACCCCCTCATGGGTCCCATAGAGGCTTTTCGCGTCTGGTTCATGGCCCAGGGCGTATTGCGAGTCTTTGGCGCAGGGGCAAACTTGATCTCGTTGAAGGGCCTTGTGCTGGCGCCCGCTGCTGGGTGCGCCGAGAGGATGGTTGCCATGCTGTGCCTGGTGGTTATTGCTGGCCTGTCGGCGGACCCATTGCTTTCGCCGCTTACGTTGCGAGACTTGTTGGCTTCGCGTTGCAGGCGTTTGCGGCGCTGGCCGAGGGTCTCATCGGGGCCTGGCGTTTTGGAAGGGGGAGAGGCTTCGTCTTTGGACGCTTGCTCTGCGGGTGAAAGGCCACCAAGTTGAGACAGCACCGAGCTGGCGAAGTCACCACTGACCTGTCTCGGCTGAGTTGGGATGTTTGTAGCTTTCAGTCGTCGAATGCGTTGAGCTAGGGTTTCGTCCTCATCATCATTCTCGGGTTGGATTTTCTCGTCCAAGAAACTGGGAAGGTCGAGGGTGTACATGCTGTTTCGCTTATCTGGATCTGTAATCCGCGGTTGAGGTTCCTCACCTCGAAGTCGTGCGCGGCGATGGCTGAGCGGCTCATTATCTTCCATATCACGTCTGGCAATGAGGCCTAGCGGTCTGTCTTCGTCGAAGAGCTGGGATTTTTCGTTGGCGTCGAGTTTGTGGCCTGGAAAGAGAACGCCGAGAGGAACATCCTCGTCATCCTGGTCACCAGCACCCAGATGATGGGCTTCGGGATCTTCCCATGCGAGCGTTGTATGCTTCTGTCTCCTTGACTGCTTTTGCACCTGTGCCACAGCATCCAGCTGTAACAGGGTGGAGTGCATCCCGTTTGGAAATGCCGTCGCGGCTGTGCGACCGCGCTGCTTCTGCTGTAGCTTTCGGAGCTGCAACTCAGCTAACAGAGTAGTGGGTGCTCCATTGTATTCGCCGACTTCGTCAGGCTCTCCGATCTGGTCCTCTTCATCTAGCATTTCCCTCGCATCATGAAAGTCAATACCTTCATCGACCAAACCACGAGTTTCTTCATCGGAACGCTGCAGAGGAGCATCTTCACCGTGCAAATCAGCAGCATCAGCCTCACGATACTCGTGCGCATCCTCCAACTGCTGGGTACTGCTTTTTCTCTTAACAAAGTGGCCACCCAAGCTCATCAAGCTAGTGTTTCGCTTCTTCGTATTTTCAAGTACATTAGAACTACTGTTGCGCTTCGTGAGAAGGTTGATGGTGCTCCTCCTTTGTGCGGGCTCTCGGACCTCTGCAGGTAAGACGCTCGCTCTAGCTCGAATGGGAGCTTTACCGTACACTTCTGCGCCCACGCGACCGGCAATTGGATGGTCAGTGAACGCGCTGACAGGAGCGAAGGCGGAGGCATCGAGGATACTGTCCAGGGTCGCGACCGCCGAGTCTCCTTTGACTTCGACATCCTGGCGAGTTGACGGATAGTCAAAGAACATGGTAGCCCTAAGCTGTGGCGGCATTTCGGCCATCGTACGGCGCTTACGCTCCTTCCCATGTATGGCTGAGTCCTCTGATGCTGAAGGGACATCGCCATTCACACTTTCAGGCACATCTGGCAACCATGCAGCTGACTTCCGGGCTTCTGTCGGTACATTGTGCGAAGGCTCTGAGCGGCGCTTGTCTCGGTGTGGAGCTGCGGGTAGCTTTGATAGTCTTTTGGGGAGATTCAACATCATGGGTACTGGAGCTGGATAATAGACCATGTTCTCGCCTGGTGTTGGCTGCATGTATGAGACTGGGCGGATGGGAATCGGCTGGCTTGATACTCTTCGGTCGGTGGTTTCATCGAGGTTCAATAGACCGTCCGAATGAGGCGCAATGTGGACGCCATCGAAATCTGTGAAAAGACCCGAGGCTTGCCGGTACGTGTCAGAGGACGCTCGAGGTTGCTGCTCGTTGTCGTCCATCTCGGATCCCTCAGGTTGCGTATGTGGGATATCGACACCGATGACATTGTACCGTTCATCATTCATTACTCGGAGTGCTTTCGTAGGTGACTCAGGCTGCGGCGCCAAAGGTACCAGTCGGCTTGATAGTGGCGAGTCGAGTGGTTTACCCTCTTGCTCTGGCTCAGACACCTGCTCAAGTCGCGGTCCGTATGACAGTGATCTTTCCTTGATTGAATTCTGATGTGACCATGACCCTGACCGGACCGAGCTCCTAGGAGAGGCAAAATACGCGGCGGGAGAGAAGCCACCGTTCCGTGCGACGGTGTTCGTGCCCACAATCGAGTTTGACGCGTGCGAGCCATATTCATAGGAGAATTGGCGGTGTAAAGGTATGTCGGCCTCTTTTTCCTCATTTTGTGCATCCAGGATGGATGAGCGTCTGCTCTGCGACTTGCGTTGTTCTATCCTCATCTTTCGCAATTCTTCTCCAATGTCTGATGATAGACTCAGTCGCTCTGCACTTTGTTCCAGACGCTCGATGTTGCCGACATAAGCTCCTTGGATTGACTGGAGATCTGGGGTGGGATGTCTCAACACCGAACCCTCTCGTGATACAGTACGAGGCCGATCCATGGCGTCTTCGGATGTGTACGACCGTGTTTCGAAATCTATCGATGCGGGTCGCGATGATATGCCATGGTGTTGCTGGAGAGATGATGATGATGGGGAGGGAGAGAGAGAGGGAGAGGGAGAGGGAGAGGGAGAGGGAGAGGGAGAAGGAGAGGGACAGGAAGGGGGATGATGTGATTCGGAGAGGGTGTCTTGCTGGCCTTGCATATCCGGCATAATCGAATTGTAGACCATAATTACATGCGAGATTGCAGAGAGAGATAAAGGAAGTTGCGCTCATGCCAAAGTTCACTGATCCGCTTAAAGTTGTATAAAATTAGATGCCGCTCCGGCAGGCATTAAGGTAGCCAAGCTGTCACACTCGTCCCATAAATAGGAAATGTTCTGTTTCATTCCATCATTCCATCATTCTATACAACAGTACGGAGACTCGAGCAGATTCCTCCGAGGTGGAAGTCTTGGTGCATGGATTGAGTGTTTGCGCATGACAACGAAGCAAGATCCCTCGTACAGACTACAGAGTAAAGCATGCGGGCGCGGCGGGCCATACGCGATGCTCTTAAGGTCCCGAGGTGCTCTCGTGCTCTCGGTCTAGGTACTCTAGTCTCTAGGTACTTCCCTGGACCCTGGCGGAACCGCCACAACTGCCACTAGGCTATTTTGAATTGGGGTTGGTGTGCCCGATAAGCTCCTAATTCGCTGAGCCTAGGTAAGGCACCTTAAAGTACCCGTGCGAGCAACCGCAAGGTTCGGCTCCACATGACTCAGTCAGCGATAACTATCATCATGAAGTCCATCCTTCATCTTGGTGATCTTCAACTGCTTGATGCATGTGTCCGAGGACCTACACGCTTGCACCACTCGCTGTACCACCTCACACAGGTCTTCCTCGAGCGAGATTATCCGTCGTAAAGTGGGGCGAGCCTTGACCTCCATCGCTGTCACTCATCATCACCCTCACGAAAAGACACTCCACATACCCACTACAACCTCGATCTCAACATCCAACCCACACCGAGGCTCCCAGGACATAGCCTGGTGCAGCCACCAAGATGGCACATTTCTCCATGGATGGCGCTGGTCAGGGAGATGAATCCTCCGACTCGGATCATAGGCAGAAAAGGCGCAAGACAAACATGATGAGCCAGTCAAAGCAAAATGGATCTGTCAACCCTGGAGCTGCACCTGCCGCCAACTCTTTCGCCGCCAAGATGATGGCAAAGATGGGATATGTCGAGGGTCAAGGTCTTGGGGCTACAGGCCGCGGTAGGCTTGCTCCAATCGAGAGCCAATTGAGGCCGCAGAAGGCCGGACTGGGTCTAGTAAAAGAGAAGACGAAGCAGGCCAAGGAGGAGGAGAAGAGAGAGGCTGCATTCCGAGGTGAAATGGTTGAGGAGTCATCCGAAGAAGAGAAGAGGAGGCGGCGAAAGCTCAAGGAGAAGAAACTGTCCGATGGACCGAGCGCAGTAGGCACGCCAAGAAGAGCGAAGCCGAGATATAAGACGGCGGCAGATATGGAGGCAGCAGCGGAGGGGTTGGAAGTCCCAAACGTTTTGATGTCTCTCATAGATGCTACAGGCCAGAACACGAAGCTCCTGACGTCGACTGTCGGATTGATGACTTCTCAGGCAATGGTGCCAAGTGAAAGTGAATCATCAAAGATTGCACGCAGGGCTCGACGAGATCTCGAAGCATTCACCGATGAGTGGACTGCTTTAGCGGAGAGAAAGGTTCATTTCGAGGCTCAAGAGACCCAATTAGAATTAGAAGTTGAAAAAGATGGAGAAGAATTTCGGGATTTAGAGGATATGATCGACGCTGTACAGAACCTCCAGCGAGTAAATCTACACGATGATTCGGATGAGTCTTATCGATGGGAAGCAATCACGGAAAAACTGGAGGCTCTGCAGAAATCCAGCACAGGACACTCATCTGCGCTGCAAGAAATCGCCGTCGCAGCACTGCATCCTTTGTTTAAGCACGCAATGCAGAAATGGGAACCGCTGAAATTATCACGGGAGTCACAAGGCGGGCTGCCATATTTGAAAAGACTTCAGCCCGTTCTTATTCCTCAGCAGGAACCCAAGACCGAGCTTGCACTTCAGGACGGAACCTCCTACTCCATACCGCAGACCAAATCTACCACCCTTTACGAAACCATGATTTATTCCCTCTGGCTTCCATCAATGAGGTCTGCCATAACAAATGACTGGGATGTCTTTCAGAATTCAGATGCCCTGATCGATCTCCTCAAAGCATGGAAGCCTGTCCTTCCTCCCTTTGTCTGGTCCAACGTCGTTGACCAACTTGTTGCAAAACGTCTCACTGATGCGGTCGCTGCCTGGAAGCCACGCAACTCTCAGAAGAGCCACCGAAACTCCTCTAGGCCACCTCATGTCTGGCTGTTTCCGTGGCTTCAGTATCTCGATGAACAACACACAGATCCAAGAAGCTCGACAGGTCTGTTATCCGAGGTCAAACGGAAGTTTAAAAGTGTACTGTCCAGCTGGAATCTTTCTGCTTCTGTACCTGTGGGACTTGAAGAGTGGCGAACAGTGCTTCAATCTGAGCTTTCTTCCATGCTCGTTCGGTACTTACTTCCACGCCTTGCCTTGCATCTGTCCACAAACCTTATCATCGATCCCAGGGATCAAGATCTCACTCCGTTAGAAGATGTGCTGCGGTGGGCTCCATTCTTTCCCCTTGATACTATGGCTCATCTGCTTGTTGCAGAGTTCTTTCCCAAATGGCATCAAACCCTCTATGTCTGGCTTACCTACGAAGGTGTAAATTACACTGACGTTAAGAATTGGTACAGTTGGTGGAAAGAGGAGGTTTTGGGGCAAGCATTGTCAGCCGGGTTCAATGAATTGCCGTCAGTCACAGGTGAATGGAACAAGGGCCTCGAAACTATGAGTCAAGCTCTCGATCTCCTCGAAAACGGGTTGGACGTAAGCACGCACTTGCCCGCGATACCAATCGATAACGTGTCTGGATTGAGCCAGGGGACCCCTCTATCAACACCAACAGCTCCCAGATCATCCGGACCAACACCTCCTTTCACAACCTCAACGACATCTCATACTCCCAAGGCCTCGCAAATCGAAAACCCAATAACGTTCAAAGACGTCGTGGAGGAGTGGTGCGCGGAGAACGGTCTTCTCCTATTTCCTCTCCGTGAAGCCGATCTGCAGACTGGGCTTCCTCTCTTCCGCATCACGGCTAGCGCAAGCGGCAGAGGAGGTGTTGTTGCCTATCTTAAAGGAGACGTCGTATGGGTCCGTGGTGTTGCTACAGCTGGGACTGAAAACCGTGCGTTTATGCCTGTAGGACTTGATGAAGCGCTAGTGGCAAAAGCCGAAGGAAGATGATGAGATGAGGTGAGGTGCGTGAGAGGAATGACGGTCAATTATGCACCCGATCAGTGCGCAATGGTAAATCAATTCAAAGCGGAGAATCGAGTCCGTCTGCATCAGACAAGTATAGTCGTCTTGCCGAATTCGGTAATTCACAAAGGTGCCGGGAAGCCGAGTTTTTATTGGTCCGTGGCCGTATGTGAAAGAGAGGTTTTCTATTGTGGAATGTATTCTTGGTAGTTTGTCATGGTCGATAGGAGTCGGCTCGGGGAACGAGTGGGAAGGGATATAGTTGGGAGATGTAATATGGTTGGTTCATTGATTGGTTCATTGATACCCGACTTGTAAACATCTTCCGCTAAGTCGCTGCAGTGAACGCCTTTCTCCGATGTTCTGACTTGGGTATATGTAGATCTTGCGCCATGCCACCAACATATACGCCGATTTGATAACGACTAGTCCTCATGCCGCGAAGACAATATTGTCCTCCTCGTTCCAATCCTCATGCTCCCTCGACACCCTCACCACCTCATCGAGAAACCGCCGTGGCAAACCCCTCGCTCCTTCATCGACCCCTTTCCGCCGCAGAATCGCCTCACTGGCCTCCAAGTAAAAGCCGCAGAACTCCTCCCATAGTTCCTCGTCGACCTGCGGCCGGGGGTAGTAAGGGTCGTTGCCCAGGAAAGCGGGGACCAGCTTCGTGTCGACGTCGTGCTTGGTGGGCTCGATCTCGGTCGCTTTGTCGAAGTCGAACATCCAGAGGTGGAGGGTTCGCCGTTCGCAGTTGATACCCTCTCCTGGCACTGCTTCATCGTATCCCTTTGGCTGTTCGCCATCCCACGATGCGGAGCGCCCGAGTACAAACTCCACGTCCATGCCGTCCACGTGTGCCTGCCAGTGCATTATGGCTAGACCGATCGCCATTTCCTTCGCCAGCTGCGAGACTTCGATTTCAAGGTCTTCCATCATGTTCAGTCTCAGAGGAAAGTTCCGCAGCGTGTCATAGGGCTCTGACTGTTGCCGGATTGATTCTCGCTCTCCAAGATAGACGCGCACGAGGCAATCCTTGTTGTCTGGGTCATCCTTTGCTTCCTGCTGGATTTCTTCATCTTCGTCGAAATACGTATTGATCAAACCCTCTCTCGTTTTTTGAGGCAACGGAAGGATCCGGTCCACCACAAAAAGTGGCTGCTTGCTGCGGTGGCCTGCAGGGAATCGTTTGATGTGACGAGACCAGAATTCTTCGTCGTCGGTAGAATGGTATTCATGACAAAGCGGGGTCTTCGGAATATTAGAGTCTGGGAAGGCTTCTTGCATCATCGTCCGCACATCTCGGACTGCGTTGTGCACTTTGTTGGTGAGGCCGAAATCTCTCCAAATAGCAGGCGCACTCGTGCCTTTCTTGAAGGCCAATGCGGTGCCTGGCATCTCGAAGACTGAGCCGCAGGACCCAAGGCCAATGACTCTGACAGGTTGTCGCTCCAATCCTGATTGTGACGCGGCTCGTTGCATCCTGGTTGCAAAACTTGACGGAGTTGAGATCACGGATTTAGTCGACAGTGCTCTCTTCAAAAGCTCGTTAGGAGGTTCGTCTGATTCCTCTGGCAGGGCCGCTGTTGTGGATTCTGTCAATGTCGTATGCTTCATTGCACGGGTGATTTCCTCAGACAGTGTGGTAGAATTGCTCTCCCCAGAGAAATCTCGATCAGCGCGAGACATAATGGAGCGAGTGAGGATTTTGTTGTTAGAAGTTCGCAACGTGATTTTTCATTCAATGATCCTCTAGAAACGTCTTTCAAGGACGACTCACAACTACTTGTAGTTGGTGTAGAGTCCCAGAGAATAATCCTCTGTTTCGCCTTGGCTTCTTGACCTCTTTGAGCATGTTTTCTTTGAGCATGTTTCTCCCAGAATTTTCTGCAATGATTCATCTCTTCTCTTGGCAATCCTGATTCCAGGAAATTCGAATATCTGATGTATACCTACTTATATAATGTACGCGCGCGCATTCTTGGTCTTTCCACCTACATTCTTTTCTCTCTTGTCTCCAGTATCGCTCTAGATAACACCAGGCACATTGTCAAAACCCACCCTACCCCCATCTCCGACTCCGTCATCACCATGCCACGCCGTCCAAGTACCACACATGCCCATCGAAACACCATAGCCGAGGCTCACCCAATAAGCACCCCGGCCCAGCCTCAACCCCTGCCCTCCCACCCAGCAAATCCCCCTCCACCCTTCACCGCCGGCACCTCCCTCGGGCCCTACCTGTTCCAAGACCAGACCACCAACCGCCCCCACCCCCAATTCCTCGCCAGCCTCACCGACCCGACCCTCCTCAACCTCGACGTCCCATCCTACCTCTCCGCCCACCCCAACCACGCGCACAATCCCCCCAGCACCGCACCCACCGACCCATTCCGCCACTACCTCTGCGCGTCCCTCACCCGCCACCACGCCTACAGAACCACATTCGCCGCCGAAAACCCCCCACCCCCTTCCTACCTCCGCACCCACGAACCCTTCCACACCCACTTCACCGCAACCCTCCGCGCCCTCCAGCACTATGCCCCCCCGCCACCCCCCCGCCATCAAACCCGCCTCGCGGCCCTCGAACGCGCCCTCACGCTCGCCACCTTCGCCGCCTGGCCCGGGCTCTTCGACCGCGTCTTCGCCGCTAACGCGGAGCTCTTGCGCGCCACGCGCGCCCGGGCGCTGTCCCTGCGGGCCGTGCGTGGCCGCGGGGCGGGGGCGGGTTTGAGGGCGTTGAGGGGGGGGTTGGAGGGGGGGTGGGTTGGGCTGGGGGACGGGGCGGCGGTGTTGGGGTGGGGGGGTGGGAGGTGGCGGTCGTGGTGTCTTTTGGAGCAGCGGAGGGGGGAGTTGGGGGCTGTGTTGGAGGAGTGGGGGGTTGAGGTGGAGCGAGAGGAGAGGGGGAGGGGTGGGGGCGAGGTTTGGCGGGATGGGGGGGTGGTGGGGAGGGGGAGGGTTGGGGGGGCGGGGGGGAAGGAGAACGTGAGGCCTGTGGCTGGGGGGAGGGGGGAGGGGGGAGGGTCGGGATGGGGGGGCGAGGGGGGATGAGGGGGTCGGGATGCGTGAGGGGTGGGGGTTCTAGTGGGGTGGGTGTGGGGGATGGAGGTGGAGAGTCGAGGATGGGGGTTTCTTGGGTCGTTGGTCGGATGGGATTTTTGCGTGGAGGGTTTGAGGGGTGCTGGGGGTTGGGTTGCTTTGATTGCTGCTTGTCTGTGGCCAATCGGGTTGCATCGGACGCGGGCATGTTTGTACGGAAGGTCACTTATCTAGCGTTCAAAGAGGGTTTCCGCATTGCATCTACCTAGGCATCTATGTGTACAGTCGTACCGCGAGGTCCTCAAAACTCTGGCGCAGCGTGCCCCTAATCCTCCCCCTCCGCGTCCGCTTCCTCGCCTTGCTGGGCCGCCATGTCCATCGCCCCGTGGAGCTCGTCAAACTCCTCCTGCAAAAAGGCGGCCACCTCGTCCGCCTGCTCGACCGGGTCGAACTCGGCCGCGAGCGCCCACGTGTCCCCCTCGGTGCTGAAGAAGGCGATGAGGGAGTGGCCCGTGAAGAAGCGCCAGCCGCCGCCTTCCGGGGCGAAGTATCCGCCCAGCCAGTTGGTGTAGGCTTCGTCGCCGGCGGTCCGTTCGAGGGCCTCGGGGTTGGATTCCACGGAGACGAGGCCGGTCATGAAGTGGAAGCCCGACGCCGTCAGGAGCTGGATTTCCTCGCGGACGGGGCTTCGGGCTGGGAGGTGGCCGTGTTCGTCGCGGGGGACCGGAACGTGCTGGACGGTGAGGCCCGTGGGCGCGACGTCTTGGAGGTAGTGGTAGTAGAATTGGAGCCGTTTGTTGACGGTCCGGGGGGCGGTGTTGGAGTGAGTGTATGCGTTCAGTGTTCCCTGACGGAGGCTACCGTTTTGAGCGAATGCCGAAGTCATCTTGAGGGTTTTATTTGCGTCTTATGGAGAGTGTCCAGGCAGTTCAATCAAGAAGACGAGAGATTGAGGGGAGGATTGACTAGTGTCTTACACAAGTACTGATGCAAAAACCGTGGTAAGATGGGAAGAGACTTGGTTTGGATTGTCGAGGCGTGATGAGGGAGAAGGAAGAATTTGAGAGCAGAAAAGCCTCATATATATATATTTGTATACCCCCCCGGCCCTAAGTGGGCCTTGGGGTTTTCGTCATGCGGATCGTTTTCGTGTATGTTTCGGGAACACATTCTCTCGGAGTGGCGACCAATCGCGGTGTAATCGCTGCCAAATGGCACGATATTTGGCTGCCTGCCTCGAAATGTAGCCCAGGCGTTGTGTGTTTACATGCAGAGAACACGTTTTAGCAGCACGGAGCCGAGAAAGGTGTGAGACGCCGTCGAAAGATGCCGCCCATTGTGGGCATGCATTCTTATTTGGACAGAGCCTGTTTCAGATGAATTAAACTCTACACACAATCGGAGACAGTTGATGCATCGGCCCTCTACCAGATGATCGTTGAGTCGCTGAAAGAGCCTCCGATTCGGCCGAAGTAAGCTTGGGAGTCGAGTCCTATGTGCCAAACCCGATTCACCGATTTACATTCGCTGTCATCGGATCTTGGAGGACGCGGATCCTCTGAAGGGGGAGTGATTGCGTGATGCTTCGGAAGCATCAGATTCCAGTCGGGATAGTCAAGCGATGATTGGAGCACCTTAAGTCATACAAACACTCCCGCTTCAGTCCCTCGTTAATGATCAGTGGTTACACCCACACCTCAGGATTCGCCCGCAGCCGCTCGGATCCTGCACCGAAAGGCGTAGCTTTGAGACTGTGGCTAAGAATCTAGCGTCGAGATGAGGGGAGAGTAGCTTGATAAGTGCTGGATACTGTGACACGAACTCATTAATCGATCGATGATGAGATGTGGAGGCATCCTACGATGTGAATAGAGCTACTCTATGGTCAAATTGGGTCATATGTTCCCGCACCCTCAATTGGAAGATATCAATGTTTGCTGCGGCCTCGATAGTCGATGTATATAAAGGTGGCTTAGAGCTACCAGAGCATGCTTGGTGTATTTTCGCAGGTAAAGGCCGGCCAAGCAAGTATATTGTGGACTCTCCGATACCTGAACTGTAGTTAGTATTGCATCAATCCACCCCCTTTCCCCTTTCAGCCAGATGAGTGCAACGTTACTGGAGCTGTACATCTGCCTCGAACACCATGACATTTATCAGCGACTTGAGACCCGCGGAACCGGGTTCTCTTCGCCCAGACTCCCGCACATCCTTCGGATACTTGAACTCTCCGGTTCGGCAGAGAGAGTCAGGAAGTCGAGGTGGCAAAATGAAAAGACCAGTGCTTGCGCTTTATAAGTGTGACGGGAAAGGAGGTCAGGGGAAGCAGGGGAAGCCGGTGGGGCTGATGCCCAATGCTTGCATGACGCTTGGCGAGCGAAGGACGAAGGTTGCCTAGTCGAGACTAGTCTGTTTAACATGCAATTAATCCAGCGGGTCGGGACCCAATAGCTTGGCTCATAACGGGGAAGAGGCATTAGCGCTGTCACCAAACGATAATACTGTTAATGAAATGTGCATATTATTACCTGGTTGCACATTATTTGATCCGCTTTCCACCAATCATTCCACTCACAATTCTTTCTACCCGAGCCACCTCCCATACTCCCATACCCACCAGTCCCTAAGTAAAGTAATCACTCTGCCCCAAGATTGACAAGATTGACCATTTCACCCCCGCCTAAACCGACTCCGACTCCTTTTCATCTGATTGACAAGATCATCTCTCATATGCATCATTCCTGCAGGAGACGAGGCATCCTCTGACATGCACTCCTCATAGGGATGCACACCCTGACATGTTGCTTCCTTGAGATGTGATACCTGGACATATTGCGTTGCACAATGCCCGCTTCGGTAGCACATTGATGCTTTACCACTGTCAACAATGCACTGTCCCCCTCACTTTTGCGTCGTTTGTTCGCTTTCAACACAAAGGCCGCAACATCGTCGTTCCTTTGACACCCCGAACAAAGACATTGATTTTTCATGAGCTCCCATTGTTTGACTGACAATACCTCGACCCAATTTCTCTCACAGCATCCATCGTTACACAACACCACACGCTACCGCGCAACAACACAAGCAGACGACTTCTAAACCGTACAAGCCCCAACCCCACCAATCTGCCGTCCGTTTTCGTCGCGTCACCTATTGGAACCAAGTTATAGATATAAACCTTGCTTTAATAGTCAGGGCCACAGTGAGACTTACCAGACATGGCGACATCAGCCGCTAATCCTACCTCTGCCCTGTTGCAGGACATGTTACGAGAGAAGAAAGCCCAGACACAGCGCCTGAAAAAGACCTACGACCCTGCGCATGGACAGAAGAATGGGCTGGACGACAGAGACGTCCAGAGCTCTCCGATTGCGTCAATGACCGCAAGAGACAGATCTGACACACATTCTCGGCGCGGCAGTGGTATCGGTGTTAGAAGTGTGACCATGCCGAAAGAGATGGGCTTCAAGGAGATGGAACAGCACATCTCGAAGATCAATAAGCAGAACTTCGACCTCAAGCTTGAAGTGTTCCATCGCCGCCAACGCAATGAGATTCTTGAGACCAAGCTAGAAAGATTCCAAGGGCTGGAGGCGGACAACGAGGAACTACAATCCATCAATGAGGAGTTGCTCTTGGAGCTTGAGAAACGAGAAGTCGCGATCCAAGAAGCTGTCAGCCTGATCTGTGAGCTCGAAGCCAAGAACGAAGAGTTGCAATTGGCAGTGGTGGGAATGGATTTCACACAATCGTCAAGCACGCCGGACCCAGGACCTGTGGAGGAAGGGAATGGCGTTATGGCTTCAGCTTTGTCTCCAATCTCAGGTATAAGACCAAGCGGTCCTTCGCACCTTACCAGTACTAGCCTCCAGACTGATCTACAAGCACCATCAGAACATAGCCTCTCCGCTCCAGACACGCTCTCCCCGCCAAAGGCGAGATCAGCACGCCGAGTCCCAAACTTCATCCGAGATACCAAGAAAAGTACCAACGTTTTACGTAGCATGTACTCGAATGACGGGAATGCAAGTTTTGTCAGCCTCTCTCGTCCTGTCAGCCTCTTCAGCGGGGACGATGATGACGATTACACGGATCGGCAAATGACCAACTCTCCACGTCTCAGCATCCTCAGCGAAGGCGACTTCTCGAGCATCTACGGAGGTCATAAAGATCAGATCTTTAGTGAAACAGATGACAAAGGCGAGGTCACTGAACCATCTCTTCCCAAAAATCCAACCAGCTCTCCACAGCGGGACACTCAACGCGAATCAAGATTGCACAAATGGTTGGATGAGAGGAATACGTCAAGGACGCCACCTCCAAAGGCTACAGTCAAGGACAAAATCTCGTCCATAGGCGAAGTTCTGAGTGAAGTACCTATTTCTCCCAAGGACCGAACATCTACAGAGGCTACATCCGTGGGGCAACTTCCTCGTGAACAGCGTACTCCTGAAAAGCGACAGGCCAAGCAGGCTCGAAGCCCTGAGAAGAAGACTGTCTCACCATCCTTTGGAGGGCCAATATTTGGAGCTGCTGTGTTGCCACCTACTCCTGAGACCATGAGCACTGCTACGCTGGATGCAAACTCTTCTACACCCAGCATCATCACCGAGAAGAGTCTGCTTGATGGTACGCCCTACCCAGCCAAGGGCTACTCGGCATTGATACCAGATACCCGACCTCACACTTCCGATAGCACCAACGGATCAGCGAGTGTGAGATCCATGAAAGACACTGTTCGACAGGACACGAGCGCTCGAAGCGACGCACTTGGCGTCTCTGGATCTGACGCTCTTACGCGACCTTCCTTCACAATTTGCGGCACGGACACGTTCAATGGAGAACCGTTGTCTCCCACACAAGGATCCCGAACCCTATCATACCCATCTCCAACGAGCAGAACGCGACGTCTGTCCTACCAGCGATCACCTACAAGCTACAGAGGATCGGAGTCGACCAGCGAGAAGACAGTAAACCAATCGCCGCAGGAGCGGCTGAGCTCGGGTAGCGCTCGTGCCATTACGCCCACCAGACGTGCAGCTAGAGACGACCATCGCTCACCTCTGTCCTTTCAAGATGCAGCCGCCCCGTCGCCGGTCGCGGCTGTGCCGAATCTCGCCGCATCTCCTCAGCCCCAACGCTCTTCATCCTTCCGCTCCAGGATTGCGAGCAAATTCAGTCGCTCCGCCGGCAACGCCAACCGTATCCCGAATTCTTCTTCTAACCCTCAAGATGACGTGCCGTCCAGACCTCCAATAACCCGCGCGCCTGCCTCAAAGCAGCACGCTCGTCTGCCAAGGCCAGCAAGTTTGTACGGTCAGCATCCCGTTCCTGTTCCCAAGCCTAATCCCACTTACAAGTTAAACCCAGTGCTCCCAGAAGGTATGCTGACAGACCTGAAACGATATAGCGCAGGCTCTACCGAGCACCTCGAGCCGTGAAGAGACGGCGGGTGAAAGGGGTGGTTCCTGGACGCATCTGCGGAGGCACAGTGCTGCGTTGGATCGTGCTGGGGACAAAGGTGTGTTGCGAACTATTACTCCGAGGCTTCGGTGGTGCTGACTCGGATTCCTGCAGCAGAGAACGACGTCGATGACGGTCCGAGGGGCGAATCGGAATCGAGGCCGACGTTGAGAGCTCTGGGTCGGTCCGCGAGCACGAAGATGAAGCAAGGTTGGGATTGGAACAGGTAAATGAAGGATTGTGTATCATAGCCCCTGTACAAAATGGGCCAAAGTAGCCGTGTTCCCTCATGTATCAATAAAAGTACAAACTTCTGCCAAACATCCCCGTCGTCAAGAGCATACCTTCTTTTCTAGTACTGTTGTTGGGTGAAGTCAGTGGGAGATGGTGTGTGGCAACCGGGCCTTACATGCAATGATCACCCCCTGCAACACTACTGTTGTACCGCGGGACTTGATCCTCATCAGTCTTTCAGAAGAGGAACAATAACCCCACCACAACACTACTGCTCTGGACACGAGTCCACACATGCTCCAGTGCTTTGGTAGATGGCGGAGATGCTTTGCACTCCAAACGCAGTGTACATGTACAATATGAGGAATTCTTTACTCTGGAGAACTTCGTCTATCCGCATAATTGATTGTCTGCCATCCGACCGTCACCTCGCTCCGTACGTGTCAGCAGCGCCGTCTGATCTCGGGCTGGCGGCGTAGGTAGGACATGCCACCGCTCGACCGCGCCAGCAGCCTCTTTTTCGTGTCCTCATCAATCCGCGACTATCATTCGGCGTATGCGAGATCGTCGGGGTTTCCGGGCGTGTGGGACCTGACGCATCAAAGATCGAGTACATAAAGATTCAGCGTTGAGTTACATCTAATCATTCAGATCATAACAAGACTAACGGATCCGAGTCGTAGGGATATATCCTTCGATGTCCGTACACAAAGGTTTGAATCTTCATACTTTGAACTAAGTACTTATTTGTGACAGTTTAGATACAGTACTAGTATCCGGGTCGTTCCGGGGACGGGTGTGACTTAGAACCTCACGAGGAAATACTTAGCCGTACTATTTCTTGGGAGCCGAGGGAAGCGCATACCTAGATTGAACCTCGGGCGTCTTCATGTGTGAACAGTGTGATGGGGCCTGGTCAAGGCATGAAGCCCGAAGCTGAGCCCGAAGCTGAGCCCGAAGCTGAGATTGGGAGCCAGTACCGAAGCAACTCTAAGCTTATTGTCTACCTTACCTTACCTTACCCATTCCATTGGGTGCAGACCTCTCCGTACATGGTGGCTGCACACCGCGTCAGGCAACCACAAAGCAGCACCAGCACTCACCATAGACCCTGTCCGGCGTGAGTCTGGTGTACCTTTTTCATATTTTGGCACCAAAAGGTCGAAACCTTATGATAAGATCAACTTCTTCTTCTCTGATGAATTATCAGAAAAGGTGATGAGGTTCAGACTCAGACTCAGAAGAAGACAGAAATCTGCCCCCAGCTCAGTGTAGGTAGTACTCGCCCGAGGGTGCCTTTAGGGTGCCGGCTGGGTGAGAGGGGTGATGCAGCATCCACACCAGGCTGATCAGCTCCCTGGCCAGACGAGCATGCTCACCTTTCATCCTTCCAATCAACCCAACCCCAAAGACCAGGCATTCAAAAAAGCATGCGCGCCCCCTTCGCACTTTCTTGACTAGGATTGAATCGAGAAAAGGCTGATGGACTTATGCTGCTTTGTGGGACTCAGGTATTCGTTAGCGCTTACAAAAGATTCCAGAAGAGTCCAGGACGCCTTCACGCCAAGATAGCCGCCTATTTTGACGCCACAAGTGGGAGAAAAGAAGAAGCACTGCAACACCATTGTACCAGCGCCAATATGGGAATCGGACCTATCACGAATCGAATGCCCTTGAACTGTGGGGGGAGTCCTCGGTCCTTCCTAAAGTACTTATAGCTTCGCTGCATCTAAATCAACATTGTATCCTTTTAATCGCAAGTTTCAAAGACCGTCTAATCGTCTTTATTCTGACTACAGCAAACGAGCTGTGCTAATCTGATCACCCGCACGTCCATGTCTCGCCCCATCTGTACCGGTTTCGAAGGCAACGCGGATATTTACGGACTCGGAATCCGAACCGGCGTGTATCTTCAGTGGTTCTCCAGCTGGGTGTGTATGACGCTGAACCCTGAATCTGCCCATGAGCTACATGCGGCGAACTCCATTTTCGTATTCGCCATCATTATAGCTGCTCTGGTCGCGGCTACCTCGAGCGGGGATCCCTTCAGGCCCGTCGAAGCCTACATTCTCGTCCAAATATGCTTCGGCTACCTTTTGACCGTCCTTAGCATTCTGGGACTCAGACTGCAATGCATGACACCCGCCCGGCTGGCTCAGCTCTCGGCTGAATTGAGCAAGGTGCCTAAGAACATGATCTCTGCCATCAAGGCATCGTTTCGGCCAAAGTCGGGTCAAGATCCAACGGCACCGCGCAATACCAGTGTGCGAGACGTATTAAAAATGGCACTACTGGGGAGCTTGGCCCAAACCCCAGAAGATTTAGCAAAGCTAGCCGCCTACCAAAAACTCGATTCGATAGGCTTTCTCAAGTCTGGTAATTTGACTTGGGCAGGTGTTCAGTGGCGAGTTGCTATAGCTTGCCTAGTGGCCACTTTCAACGTTTGGCTGTGGTTTTCTGGTATAGATAAACTGGACACGGAGCATGACTGCGATTCATTCATCTTCATGTTCGGAAAGGAAAGGCTAGGGGGTGACATCTTGACGCTGCTCCGAGCTGGAGCGGTGATATATCTAGTCGTCATCGGGCTGATATTCCTAATCTTCAGCTCCGTGGGTGTACAGGTCGTCGCGTATCTTGTGAGGAGCCTTCTGCAAAGAATACTCTTCTCAAACCTCGGAAAGCTAGGGCTCCTCGAGACCGTCCAAAGGAAAATGGGACAAATCGGTGAATTATGGCGCAGAATCCGACAAGAACCGTTGGTGAACATCATCATTCGAAGTTCTACCTATCTACGACTCATGGACTCAACTTGGGCGGCGCTACTACAATTCATAACTGCGGATGAGAAGCAGGTGCCAATGCCTTCGGATCTACTCCAGGCGTATGCAATTTTGTCCAGCCAACGGGCTGACAAGGACCAAGATCACCAAGATCACCGAGCGCAAGAGGCCCCGCCTTTGAGAAGGTCGGTGGGATCCTACCCCGCCATACCGTTTCCGTTGACCAAGATGACAACTCTAGCCGTTATGTATTCTTGAGTCTTTCCTGGCATGTCTGGACGGGAGCCTGCATCGTCTGGTTCATCCTCTGCGTCGAGCTCACGATCGCGTGGAACCAAATCTCCGGCGTCCATACCATCCGGACGACCAGTCAACTCATTCCTTTCACCATCGGCATTGTCACCTTGGTACGAGCTGCCCACCAGGTCCTGTTGTTTATTATTAAGCAGGTCAGCATCAACTTCACCGATAGGACTAATCGAAACTGGCTAAGCAAGAGACTAGAAATATCCCGGCTATAAAAACAGGGATATTAACGTATCGTACAGTTGGTATCGTGGCGATATCCGGGTCCAGATTCAGACGGCCGCAATAGATCCCAATGCTCCCGCTGTCCCCGCCCCAACTCCAGTAGTGACACCGTAAACGCTGCATGCAATAGGTATTACATCGACCGGTCTAACAGTTTTACCATCCGTAGTCTAAAGACGAGTCGGCGGCGGATGCTGTCTTGACGCGGTACTAAACGAGGCTTCCGAAGCACCAGAAGCATATACAGTACTGGCATTGCTTGCAAAGTACTGTGCCAAGCGTTTCATCCAAAGAAAGTGTAGATTTCCAGATGCTCGATGCCCAGGTCGAAAGCATCGTAGGTAGAGTGGGTTCAATTGCGAGTCGTTACATCACAGGCACTCGGTTTTTCGTAACAGGGACTAGGTATATTGGTTCGGGTGCCTGGAGAGTACGAGGTGGCGATCTGCTTTGTATTCTCTATGCATGTACATTTGAGATGGCTTGGTTACTCCGAATCTGGAATGTTTTTAATGGTTGACTTCAAGGGGTTGCAACTCGATCCTTTTTGAACAATCCTTATAGTGTCAAGAGCTGTGAGGTCGCAGCGTTAAAGCGCTTTCTTTTCTTGTAGACTTCTCTCCAATATGACTTATGGTTGTACAGTTGAGAATTCGGATCTGTGGTTGATGGGTCGTGTATTCCTTCCAGGTATGTGGTAATTGGCACCCGGATTGCATCCCCCGCGGCTCGGCCACTTTCGCTGTACTTCAAAGCCTCAATCAGGCAACGGATGCATATTTCGACGTCGAGTGCGAGCTTCGGGAGCCAGATGCTGTTACGAAGAAGAAGAATCTTCTTCATTCGGTCAACGGCCTCTATATCAACGGGCACTATGTTCGACAACCGGTAGATGGACAGTCTCCATCTAGATATATGCCGCCGGCAACTACACCATTCTCCCAGACCAAGCCGTTGAGGATGTCGTCGGTCATTCGGGCGAACATTGCAGCGAAGGACTTATCGCTGACGGGAAGTGGGAGCGCAGACGGTCTCGACTCGTCCAGTGCTTTGATTGCCGATCCGATGACGACGAGCCAGGATGCTCGCTCCCGTTTCCCGTATGGAGCGAAAGCGAGTGAGTAGGCCACATCATCGGTCGCAGAGTCGCGTCAACTCCTCGCTGATCGCTGGAAAGCGATATCTGACACAGTGCGCCGTTGAACGCGGTTTCGATCAAAGGCTATATCATCGTCTTTTCCTCCCCACCCCTCTTTTGACTCTCTTGTCCCACGCTTCCCCTACTCTTGTCTCGTCCGCTCCATCTTTCTCTCTTTTCCTCTTCCCAGCTCTCCCCTTCCGTTCTTCAAACTCAAAATCTCCCAATCCATCCGCTAAATCTTCCCCAAAGCCATCCCCTCTTCTCCTATCTTTCTTCACTTTCCTCTTCTCCTCCGGCAACCTAATAAGCCTCGTTTCTTCATAACCCCTCCTCTCTTCTTCTCTCTCCTTGTCTCTACCTCTCAAACCACTGCCTGCGCCGATAGAGGGTTCAGCAATCGGTGCATCGTCCATTTCCTCACGGATGAAGGCATTAAGAGTATGGGATTTGCGGGGTTTGAATTTTCTTGTACGGGATGCAACATCAGTGGTGGGCAGAGCGGTGGGTGTGATTCGCGGAGGGCGGTAGAGACCATCAGAAGCCGATTGACGGGCAGATTTGGTTTCAAAAGGGCGAGCGAAGGCCGACGGGTTAGGTCGGTGGGCTAGATCTGGAAGTGCCAGTCGCGGAGCGGGTTCGGCGTCCGAGTCACCGGCTGAGGCATCCGATTCAGCTTTATGCCGCTCCGAGGTGCTGGATGTTTTGCCAGCGCTATTCGAGGTATTGACAGCGCCATTCGGGACTGCGGGAACAGAGGCTTCGGACGCCGCGAGCAGCAGCTTGTTGAGTTGATATTTGAGACGGCCTTCGAGGGGGCGGACACCCTTTTCGATATACATGCGTAGCTCGACTAGTTTGTGGGTGACAGCATTATTCAAAGATTGTTCATCTGCTGGGTTGGGGGAGGACTGGTTGCGGAGTTTGAGGATTGTTAGGAAGACAAGGGCATGCAGGTATGAAAGGAGTAATTCATTCTTGGTGTCGAGGAGGGATATGCCTTCGGGTGGTGGTGTAAGATTTGTGGTGGAGGGCAGCGAGGTGGCTACGGAGGCCAAGGAGTCGGTGAGAGTGGTGAGGATGGCTGGTAACGTTGCTGATGCAGCCATGCTTGGACTCTTGGACTCTTGAACCCTTGAATTCTTGAACTCTTGGAGACGGGAGGTTTTCGATGAATTGGTGGATGGTAGATTTCTCAGAATGGCAGTTTTTCACGGCTTGGCGTCTCTAACCTCCCATCGAGTTACACTAGGCGGCTGGTCCTGATCAGTAAATCGAGATTTCGGCACAGAATAATAACGGACAGTATCAGCCCCAAGCCATTCGCCTACCAGCGATTCCTCCTACATTCTGCCCTGCTTTGCGCCTGTGCAAGCAGCCTGCCCCTTGCCGCTCTAGATGAAGTCCCGGGGGTGGATGGACTCGAGGCGAATGGCTACTCGTAGGTGGAAACTGGAAAGGGGAAGCGGGTTGATTTGGACCGGGATTGGATTAGATTAGATTTAGAGAGCGAGAAGTTTAAATCCGAAAAGCCGAGCTCGTGCTCGGATCGGTTACATTACTTGAAAGTTGACGTTTGTATCCCACACCAGTTTGTAAGATGTTATCCTCACATTACACCATCTATTATTCAACCCTTTCACCTTGCCCTATCTTTGTACGTGGGTCGATGCTGGTAATTGGCTACAGCGCTATGCTTCTTTACTCCCTCATGAAGCAGGCGTAGCTTTTCATGCCTTCTGCCAATATGTTCTCCTACCTCCATGGCATAAGGCCCAACAACAGACGCTCAGCGATCCCACAAATTGCAGCACCCTCGCAAAATACTACTTCACGTTACTACCATGAGCCTCCTCCGCCATCTCAGGGTCCTCCGACCTTCAGCTTGGATCCTCCACGTCCACGAAGCTCCCGAACCAATAGTCTCAATGAATCGCCCGTCTCACCCAATCCTCCCATATTACCACCAATCCCACGCGTTGCTTCACAGAGAGAGTCAGAAACAGTAGGGGAAAGGGATGCCTGGACTCGCAGAGAGGACCCTGCACCTTCGAACCCCCAAAGGCACCTCTCACGACAAGCTCCATCAGTCCCACCGAAACCTGTGCCAAGCAATAGCTACAGTGCGTCAATGGCACCGACAGATTCTTCCAGCAGAACATCTGGAAGCTCAGCAACGGAGCAACTACCGAGCCGTCCAAACCAAAACCAACCCCACGCCCCTACAGGCAGGCCGAGGCGGCCAATAGATGCAGCTTACGAGTCTATGCGGTCTTACAGCGAGCCGGTTCATTGGCAATCCTTAGGAACTCGATCAGAACCGCAGCCATTCATACCTGAACCTTCACGGCGCCCTCCTCCTCCACCACCACCACCACCAAAACCCTCCCATTACGAACCTGAACCCCAACGGCGAGCCCCACCTCCACCTAGCAGGAACACTCAACAAATGCAGCCAACGGCGAATCAAAATCGTCATGGCAAGACTAGGCTGAATCTTCTCAATCCAATGTCTCTTCTGGCACGTCGAAGGTCATCCCAAGCAGTTGAAGAAGCGTATTCGCAGAGTCAAACTACGCCTGGCATTCGGCTGCCGGACAATTATGATCCAAGGATACGCGGGAAAGTAGTTCATGACTTCAGTGCTCCTCGACCAGGCCGCAAGAATTCGTCCAGTGAATCCGGTACAACAACAGTGCAAAGCAAAGAAGAGAGATGGTCGTCGGAAATTAACCAGAAGAAAATCTCTCCAAATCCGGGTTCTTCATTCCTAGAGGACGAAAGTCCTAGCAGCACCGAGAGAGAGCATACTCCCATCTTTAAGGAGAACTTTGACGATAGTATAGAGCCATGGCATGATCATCTTGACAGTCCCGCCAAAAGGCGGACTTCGGCATTCATGTACAAGATGTCTCTCCAAGAATCTCAGCCAGAACCAGATCCATCGTCCTTGCCGGCTTTTGCACGTGCTCTGCCTCCGAAAGTGCCCCCAAAAGCTGTTGAAAAAATCTCAAGCAGTGTCGATACCATCCGGAAACCCTCTTCTCCCCCTCCAAGGCCTCCTCTTGAGAAGGTGCTAGAAACTCCTCTCCCAAACCAGGAACCTGCGCGATCATTTTCAACTATGTCGCCTCCGAAAGCTCGATCTCGGTCAACGTCGCTCTCCGATCCGAACTTCGATGGACCAGGATCTCCCCGTCGCTACAAAAGCAATGCGTCTCGTTTCAGCTTCGACCTTGCAGGCGTAGGCTCAGCTGCTCAGGAACAACTACTGGAAGAAAGGCATCGACAGCAAAAAGCCAAACGAAAAGAACGTGAGAGTGTACTCTCTGATGGCAATGAAACGTATGACGAGGATGAATATGACAATTACGATGACATGGATGAAGATGACGGCTTGGAGGAAAAGATACCCGGTGTCAACGCTGACGATGAAGACTTCGAAATGCCTCTCTCGCAACAAGCCACAGAGATGAACTTTACATCACCTAATAAGTCTTCGTTCGACAGCGCATCCAGTCCTGTGAGCACAGGCCTGACTTCACCGGGCACCCCGCGCGACAGTCAAGGCCAGCCGAATGGCTTGGTAGTTTCAAAGCTCGAAGTATCTCAGAGATCGTCGAAGGAGAACAACTCACGTCCGAAATCTGTCTCTGGCGTAGCAAGTAACCCCGGTTTTGAGATCCAACCTCTGTCACGAGAGATTGTATCAGAAAGCGACTTGGCTGGTCTACCAAGCCGTTATGAGTGTCAAGATGAGGATGATATGTACTTCGATGATGGAATGATCGAAGACATTGATGATGATGGAGAGAATGAAGGGTTCGATGAATCAGTGTTCGATGATGATACGAGCAGGGTATACGGACTGCCACTGAGAGACTTGAAACCTCTAGCAGTGCCCCAGAACCTAGACAACCATATGATAAGCCAAGTCAGAGGACAAGAAACTCGTGTGGCTCGCCAGTCCTCGAGCAATTATGACACTGGGAATACGACACTGCCAAAAGCGCCAGAAGATGATGCTACTGCGGCCGAATCGATGGACTCATTGACAGATCTGAAGCAGCCGACGCGAGGAAGTTTTAGCCAAGCTGCTGGTCTTACGCAAGACAATCTGGGCCTACATGATCAATTAGCACTGGCCGCCAATCAAGCAGAGCTCGCTGGAAGATTTCAGCGGTCCTACAGTCTGGCAAGCACCTACGAGTCCAACGACGGTCTCGAGCCTTCGGCGCAGATGCATCCATATAACAGCCAAATGGCCCCGCCCATGAACAATGTTTCAGGTCTCAGGGTGGGTGAGGACGCTGAAGGTTTCGATTTCGATGATGCGCACATCGACTCCGACGATGAAGAAGCCGATGACACAATCATCGCAGCCGCTAATGCCGAAGCTCTTGAAAACGACGACGACGGATTCTACGGCCAAGAGTTTGGTTTCTTCGCCCGTGCATCCGGCTCCAGCGAGTCCGAATATGTCCACGGTGGTTACTTTGGCCCCCGAGCGCTCGAGGGTATCCACAGGATGAACAGCGGCCGTGACAACAAAGATCCCAGTCTCACCCCAATCACGGAACGAAGCGAATGGAGCAACCGTAACTCCGCCATCTCGCTTGCGATGCACGGCTATCCTCTTTCGGCCCAATATCCGTCGAATCCGCAATTAGCAAGCTTGATGGACCTACCCGAAGACGAGATGTCGCTCGAAGCACTGCAGAAACTGCGTCGGGGAGCTTGGGGTGGCAGTAATGGTAGTTTGCAAAGTAGCAACAATAGTCCAAACAGTGGCTCGCCGCTGTCCCATCTTCCACCAGGCATGATCGTTCCGTCACTGCTACAACCGGCGAACGGCAGCGGACACATGATCAACGGCAGCAACCAGAACCTCACAGGCTCTCTTCACAGCTATTCCTCCAGCAACGGGCATCCGTCCTCGGCCGACGGCGATCCATCCCCTTTGCTCGAAAGTCCCACCGTAACCCTTTCAACCTCACAGCCCGCCCTCTCCATCCACCAGCCCATGGGACCGCCGCCGCCTCCACCGGCCGACGAATCGTCGCCGGTGCGGAGGAGTGCCGTCGTCGGGAAGAGTCCGTGGGCGCCGAGCCACAGCAGGAACAGCAGCGGCGCGGACAGCGTGAGTTACAGGGAGGAAGGCGGGAAGTGGGTGTGTGAGAAGCGCAGGGTGGACGCGACGGGGGAGATGGAGGTCCTCGGGAGGAGCGTCGTTGAGGGGGGGAGGATATGAACCGGGTGGTCGATGTGCGAAGGAATTGGATTGAAGGGGGCGTCGGACATGAGGGGTCTCCGGCGACCGGGGAGGCGTTGACGCGGTTTCCGCGACCGAGTGTTGTTGTTGATTTACTTTTCGAGATACCCGGCGGTGGCCTCCTCACTCGCTTTTGCTACGTAGCGTACGGGAACCGGGACCGAGCATCGTGGCCGGTGGTCGTGGGATCAGTCGATTTTGGAGAACGGGTGCAACGAGTAATCATATATTATTATTGTTCACCTTGCCGTGTCCCATGTCCTCTTCGTCAGAGGACCACGTGAGGAAAGGGATTCGAATGCGTCTGTTTTGCCACGTAGGTAGACTGCCGACTACGGCGGCTGCTATTGTACTCTGCTGGAAAGCGACCGCGCCCCGGATATATATACTCGTCGGAAGCCCGCAAACGCCAACGCGATGCTCCGTCGTGACCCCGACCCCGCCCGGCGACATTCGTCGCGAACGGCTCCACGGGCCCGTTTCAACGCCGACCCCGCGACGCACCAGGTTTTCCGTCCCCGCGCCATCCCCTCCGCCCTATCCCTCTCCGCCGCCTCCGCGACGGCCCCGCTCCGCCGCCTCCCGCCCCCTCTCGAGCGCGAAGCGGGCCTGCACGCCCGGATCCTCCCAGTCCCTGACGAGCCGCCAGGCGTCGTCCTCGGCCAGCCCCGCTGCCCGGAGGTCGCACGGTCCCCGGCCCCACTTCTCCGCGAAGACGTCGCGGCCAAAGTCCATCCACATCCAGATGCCCCTTTCGAAGCCCTCGGGGTCCCGGTAAAAGGGTTCGCCGTGGCCGCCGCGCTGCCGCGCCTGCCAGGTGTTGCGGCCGCCTTCGGCGTGCGATTTGAGGTCCTGCAGCTCGTTGAGGCGGAGGATGAGGTCGTGGTAGGGGGCGGAGTTGCGGTGGGCTCCCGGGTCTTGGGGCAGTGTTGCTGTGGCGTCTTCTCTCTTCGCCGTCGCCTTTGTGGGATCGTCACCGCGTTTGTACAGTCGCTCTAGATTGTCGAGGGAGGTATGGACATCCCAAACCTTGCCGGCGTCTGCGTCTTCGATCCTGAATTCCCTCATCCACAGTCTTTCGTGCATGTCGCAGTCGGTCATGTAAAAGGGAATCATGGTGTCCCACCTGATGATCATTTCGGAGTCAGTCTTGCTTGTTTGAGGGGGTGTAGCGAGCTTGAGAACAGGTTTAACGAGTAAATGCAAATGCTCCCGAGACATGTCTCTAGACTCAACATTTGGTTCAAAAGAGGAAACATGGACTCCGAAAATACGTACCCGCCAATATCCACAAACGCCTGGGTACGAACCAACGCTAATTTGTCGTAGGCAAACCACCGCGTAGCGAGGGGACCCCAGGCAGGATCCAACGTTTCCCGTAAAGCATCTACAGCGCGCATATAGAGCGACTTGTACGGTTCCCCATTCCATCCCTCGTCGCTGAGAACAACGGTATCCATATGGGCCCACCAGTAATGCGACCAGTTCTTCTCCAGCGCCGTGAAAGTATAGAAATTCTGGAGCTGAGCGAAAGTGATGAGAGTCGGGGTGGAGACGACGTTGACGCCTAAGATATCGGTCAAGCGGTGATGGTCAAGATAGAAGGGGTTCTGGAGGGTGAGAAGATTATGGCGATTCGAGTGCATGACTCCGGTGTTCTCGATGACGTAGATGTCTTCTGGCGGCCATCCCGCGGTAATGTATGACACGACCGCCTGTTGGAGGAGAGGCCAATTGCGCGTGAAGCCGATGAAGAGCGGAGTGGATTCATTTACATGAGGAGTGGGAGGGGTATTCCATGATGGGATCGGAGGGAGATCAGCTGGCGACTTCGCACGCGCTGCGAGGGGGAAGGCGTCTATGATCGGGGTCGCGGTCGCGGTGGAAACAGGTTTATGAAGGGGAGTGGGTTTGACGGTCGGGGTGGGTCCTTTGGTGGGTCCCAGTGGGATTGTGATCCTGTGGTGAAGGCCCGTTTGCGTCACGATCAGAGCGGCGACGATGAGGAAGGGGGGGATGAGAAGGCAGAGGCAGCGGCGGTGCACGCCAAAGGAGAGCATTGTGGTGGCCTCGAGCAGATACCTGCCCGACGCACGGATGGAATTGACGCTGAAGGCATTATTATTATTCCGTCGTGCTGAGCTGCTGCCATTTGGAATCTCGCTATACTTCCACTATGAGCGGGTGGGAAAAAACAAGGCATGTCCACCTTTTTGCGTAAAGTACTTAGACAGGTAGTGGGAGCCATCAGAGCCGAGGAGCCTCAATGACCGAAAGGGGAAAGACTAGCTTGAAGCAGTTCCTGCATGTCGCCTGATGCAGCTCGGTAAAAGTAAGGAGAAACCTCCGATGCAGATCATAGATAAGATGCGTGCGACATGAAACGTGCGCCAGAGGAAACTCTATTTCGAACGTCGTCCTGTCGACCGTGCTCCCTTGATATCATCATCATCACTCGGACATCGTTCACGATTTTCGCAAGACGAGCTACGGGCTATGGATCTACCCGAGTGAGCAGAATCATACAATATCGCCCTCCCTCATCTCCTGCTCTCAAGGACTTTTGTAAACGTTCTACGCGTGCGGAGAGCGTACAGATGCATCTACCCAACCTGACAGACACACGGATGACTTCGTCGGCGCTGCTTGCGCCGTCGACAAAGGAATACTCTACTCGACGTGACGCAATGGTCGATCAATTGCACAAACACAAGGCGGGGATCGAGGACTTGTCCGCGTGCTTACGCTGGAGCTTTCGATGATTCACGACGGTTGATGGAGGAGTATAATCCTCCTCTTGATACGACCGTCGTCGTTGTGTGCTACGTCTGGCGAATCGATCCGATTGTTTCTACATGCAGGATACCCGTGCTGACTTTTACTTATTCCTCTTGACTCGCGATTCTTGTCGGAAGATAGATTGGCGAAAGATAGAGTAGCGAAAGAACAGATCAACGTGCCTCAACCCCCTTTCCTTCGGTATTTGAAGAATGAGAGAACCAATGATGTTGTACTCAGGAAACACAGTCAGACGGTACTTCAATTCTACTATCTGTATATTAATCATCCACAATGCACTTGACCGGCCGTGGCCGCACGGCCAAGTGGGGGATTTCTCTTTTAGAGGATGAAGCCTACCTACGCATGGCGAGGCTTTTTGGTCCCTCTCCACGGAGGAAGCGCACACACACATATACACATAAGTATTCAGGCATCATCGGTCTTTTTCCAAAGACCTGCCGTCAACATCGCTGCGGATTCCCATTGGCCTGCCAATGCCTTGCCGTCGCTTCCATTGCCATTCCACTAAGACGGGCAGAAATGTCCACAGGTCAAGTTCAGGCCACAGGGTCTCCAAGAACACAATCTCTGTATTTTCGTGACATTGCCAAAGCAGAAAATCGCTTAGTCTCTCGACCCCAGATGTCCGCACTAGCAGCTCCACGGGAGGGAGGCCAGCGGTATACATGTGATCAGTCAAGATTTCAGACGTGATGGTTTCAGGATCGGGATACGTTTCGCGGTACTTGGCATTTCCATCGTCGTCTAGAGGCAAGGGGTCGGACGGAGAGTCTGGATGTAGGGTGGTAGACGAAGAGATTGAAGGAACGGAGTCCTCAGTGTCGGAAGTTGCGCCTACAGACGGAGAATGTGATCGAGCCGTCGAATTGGTAGCGGAGAGATGTCGAGAGCGTATCGTGTTGGCAATATGCGACTCGGAGAAAGAACGGTTCTGTGAGGGTAGAGGCTTCGAGTACTCGATCACGGTGTCTCGTATGGCCGTGGTGATCTCGTCATGGGAGGTGTAGGGGAAGCAGACGTTCAGGATCGCATCTTTGTTATGCTCGGTCATGGAAACAGCTCGATCAACAGCTTCAAGAACGTCTTTCTTCACGAGCTCTCGCTGGCCCAGGACCCTGATGCAGGCTCCGTACCTGTCCAGCAAGTCGCCGTGCTGTGCCAGCTGTGATAGCTTCACTTTTGCCATTTCCATTAGCGCGTCGACCTCGTATTTTGACCGCTTGAAGTTCTCGATGCTGAATGCGTAGATTGTAACGACTTTGACGCCAGATTTGTAGCAGACCTCGAGAACCTTTGACAAGTTCAAGCGTGTTAGTTCAATGGCTCGGTATCGAGATGTGAAATCAGCGGCTCACTCGCGCCAATGCCTCAAAACCCAAGTTATGCCCTTCCAACGTCTCTATTCCATGCATCCTTGCAAAACGTCTATTTCCGTCCATCACGAAGGCAACATGCTGAGGTATAGGTCCCTGCCGTAGGGCACCGATTAAGAGTTCGCGGAGTTGCCTTATGCCCCACTCCGCGGGAGGGGACTGTAGAAGCCATCTTCGGATTTGGGAAAGGTGCATGGAAGGCATGGCTGAAATTTGCCTTCGCTTCTTGGCTGCTCTGGTGAGCTGAGCGTAGCTGTTGGAGGAGGTTACTTCGTAAAATGGTCTTCATGCAAGGAGTGGGGCAATTATGTAGCAGTCAAATCACCGGAGCTCAGGACTTCAACAGCGCACCCAGGCATGTTGAAAGACGCAAAGCGAGGAATTTGAGCAAAAGGATGTTGCTGATTATTGTTGTCTTGTCGAATACATAGTAGCTCAAGAGGCATTTTGACCGTTTGACGGGTTTTTTTTGACCCTCCGTTCAGCCTTAAATCGTATCGTGCCATTCCGCAATGATATACGGCGGTCGAAAGCGGACAATCCGACAAAACCAACTGATCGAAAGGAAACAGTTGCATTATTGCGCTTCCTAGTAATCATGATTCTTGATCCTCGAACAAGCCACACATAGTATATGTACTTTAATGATGTCGCTGTCAAGCATGGATCCTGGAATTCTTTGCACTAGGCTCAGAAAAGTTAGTATCAAATATTCCGTAGCCCTGAATCACGTTCTTTCCAACTGCCAAGCCCCTCAAAAATCAGTCTTTGTACGGCTTTGTCCATATGCGCTCTGGCCTCAGGCTGCAGAACATGACATCAATCCGTTTCCGTAGCTCCTCGGTATCCATCGTACGATCTTGTTGAAGGGTGTTCCACTCCTTTGATTAACATTACAGCGTACAAGGATTAATATGTATGTTTTTATTGTCGGCCAGCCAATTAATAACGTGCTGGTGTCTCCAGTTCTGTTAGTAGAATTGGTCTAGAACCTCATCTTTCAAAGTTCTCCACCCCTTTCGATGGGCGAGCGCCCTCACCATGATTGGACACTCTGGGTAGCTTCTTTGAAGTAGGAAAGATAGATGGATAGACAGATATAGATAGATAGCCAGGTTTGGGGGGGGGCAATTGCGGAAAATGAAAAAGATTTTTGGTTTTGTCGGATTGTCCGCCTTTGTCAGCCTTCGTCCGTATAATGCTGACCAGCTAAAGTACTGAGTAATTTCGCGGGTTGATCACCAGAATTAAGTCCACCTCTGAGGCATTTGAGAAATGACTCTTGGGACTTTAATAAATATTATGGCTTTGCCCATATCGTTAGTGAATATGGATCATTTTGGAGATTACTCGCCAGCAGGCGGGCATGATACAACGCTTTGCCCTCATTTGATGAGGCCGCCACCTAGGGGAATCTGGGGTTGACAACGTCGCCACACATTAAACATCATTCCTTATATCATAGACGCCATGCCATCACACATCATACTTTCAGCCTTCAGATGTTTGGTGCCAAATAATGATAATCCCATGTCACCTCCCATTACCGCCATTGAATTTGGCGGTCTTGAGATTCTCCTTGCACTCGTCACAGTACCATTTCGCTAAACGGATGAGCAGACTGTACGCGTTTTCAAGATGCAAAGGCGACTTACCGTTCTTAGCAGGCGCCCTACTCAGCCCCACACAATCCAGGTGGAACCATTCTCTCTCACAATTGTCACCATCGCAGGCAACCATCTCGCCATAGCTGACCCCGTCGCAGTAGCAGTACCGTTCCTGCCCTGGTCCATCCTCTTCGTCTTCTTCACCTTGCATTGAAGAGTCTTCACCGTCTTGCGCTGCAGCTGCGGCTGCCATCTGAGCTGCCAGACCGGCTCCCTTCTTGTGGGATCGCTTGAGTGGTGCCTCTGAGGCACGTGGTCCTCGAGTCCTGTGCGGATCTGCGAAGCTGGCATTGATGGGTGTAGCGGTCTTTGATGGCCCCTTGCTATTCCCTCCTCGAGTCGAGGCGGATATCGATGGAGGTCTGTCGCCGCGAGTCCTAGTAGAACCGTTTTCGGTCTCTTCGCGCTTCAAACGATCAGGATTTCTGCTTCCCACTACAAGACCGCCACCCAGATCTCCCGCGCCGTCGCCAGTCCCAATATCCTCGACAAGGTGCTCCCCTTTAGCGTTGACTGTCTCTTTCATAGAGCTTTTGACGTCTCCGAGTGTTCTACCCGTCAGACCGGACACCTTATCAACATCTGCCGTTGTACCGTGTAGGCCATTTCCGTTTGTAGCCCTGACATTCGTCGATGATGATCGATTTCTGGCTGATTGGACCACGGACTGTGTTGAGTTCTGGCGAGCTCGTGCCGATGGCAGCCGTTGCATCATGGATGGCGCCGGACTTCTACCCCCACGATCTTTTGCTGCAGCAAACGTGGCGACAACTGGTGAAGAAGCCAAAGATGGTGGGTTGACAGTTGATGCGTTCGTGTTCGTCCTTGGAATCGAAAATGTCAGCGTGAATGGAGCATTAACAACGCTACGGCACTTACCTCTTTCTTGCCGCCCCATTCACTGCTGAACTTCCTCCACGACCTCTCTTCTTTCCAGCGGCGTCATTTCCAGGAAAGTCTCGAGCACTGTTGGCAAGGCCCCGACCAGTGCCTCCATTAGCTCCGTACACTAAAGCCATTGCCCTTTCCGCCGGTAGAGTTCCCGTGGCTTTTTCAACCTTGCGCCGTTTATTGGGAGGTGCTGCTCCGTTCAATATCCCAAGTCCTACAGCGGTACCAAGATTTGCATCTGCAGCTTTCCGCCCTTTGCCGCCAGATTTAGGATTCTTACTTATGGCTCGCCCATCGTCAAAGTCGGAGTCCACGTGTTGGTTTCTTTGCTTGCGTGCTGCTAATGCCTCACGTCTTGCTTCGCTTCGCATGGCCGCACCTTCCGCCTCCTGTTGAGCTGCTGCTGCTGCTGCTGCTGCTGTATTCGCAGCTCGTCTAGTACGCTCGCCCGCGATCATTCCCTTTTTCTCAGCACTCTGGTCTGTATAAGCCCAATGGGTCAAGCTACCGTATCGTGCTTCTTCGCTGATCTCATCCTCGATGTGGGGGTAGGAGCTGTTGCAGCGTTTCATTTGTCTGTCGAGGCTGTCAATCGCGGTGTTCAAGACGTGACTCTTCTCGTCAAGAGTCTGGAGCATTTCAAGCATGGCCAAGCGCATATTGTGAAAGTGACCTCGGCGAGCCAAGTTGACAGAGTCGTCGTGGGCACTGGGCTGGGACCCGTTTCCAGTATTATCTGCAGGAGGTAGACCGTTTGATGTTGCAGTAAGTTGTGGGTTTTCAGCTCTGTTGGCTTGCGTCCGAGACGTCTGCTGTTGAAGAGGGCCCGAAGCTTTCAGTGCTGCGTTGAGGTATTGCCCCAGAAGCGCTTCAGGTCCATGTGTCTTCGCATCCACCTCTTTCAGCATGGTGTAATGTCGAATCATCTCTTTCGGTAATGCAGTGATTGCATCTGTGAAATGTGTAATGGCAGGATAAAACCCCGGGTTCGCGTTGCGGTCACCATCTGGCGCTTGGGCGAGGGCGCCCGCTTGAGGTTGGACGACATTTGTAACAGTTCGAGCAGGATTGGTACGTGTTTGACGGACAGGCTGGCGTCTATTAGTTGATGTAGGCTGGTCGCCAATCATCGTATTCGAGAATGCCCTCATTTTTGCAGTGCGAATGGTGAAAGAGAGTAATGGCCTCCAGTGCGGCGCAAGAGGGTTTACTTGTACTTCGAGACTCAGCAACAGTAGCAGTACTGAGGTTCAGAAGAGAATTACGTTGGTTCACCACCTTGACTGATGGCAAAGCAGGGAGGAAATCATGTGTAAGAAGTTGGGGTATTATGAATGGTCGAGGGTGCAGGAAATGAATGGAGGTAGAAATCACATTCAATCAACGACTGGCTAGAGAAGAGCTGGGAACCTTAACCCCGATCCAAACTAATACCAATTTAGAGAAGCCCTAACCCTAGTTCATCAATGACGAACTTTTGCAACGTCCGAGGGGCCTTCAAGCAAACACAAGGCGAAAGACAAAACACAATCTATTTACATGAACGTAGCAAAGCGGCCTTATACATACACATGCGTTCGCTACCTTTATAAGCCATCCCTTTTCTCAACTCGATTGCGTCAGAATGACCATCTCTCGAGAGGTTTTGCTCATTCAACGGTTTTGCCACAAGAGACATCAAAGGATGATCAGGAGTCAAAATCTGCTTCAGAGGCCAACGGACAGGGCCAAGAGGAGGGTAGAATGACGGAAAGACTGGTCCAGATGACGGATGATATGATTGAACAAGATCGACGAAGTGCGAAAAGAGTCATTGATGAAGGAGGATTCTCTGAGGAATTGAAAGGGAAACTCGAAGCGCGGCTGCAGGAGAGCTCTTTCAGGAGCGAGAACGCAGCTGCTTTCGCACAAGCCAACTTGCCGGTACGTTTTGAGTCCTTCAACCACATAACAAGCGTTGAAGACATGCGTGCAGTCCAGTGCAGGCAAAGGAACCCAAGGTATTGCCGCTGCCGAGCCTTGGACAGGCACTGAACGCCTCGAAGATGCTGCTTTGCGCATGCTCAATGATGCCCACAAACCTCTCCGCGGTACAGGCCCTCCAAAGGTCCCTACTCCGCGCCAGCCAGCCAGCGTTGACATGCGAATGAAGAAGGCTGTGCAGAAGTCTCATGGGGAGCGCTTGGCGAATGCTCGAGATCGGACATCTGTCTACGCTCTGAGCCAAGATCCATCCTTGTCGGAGAAAGAGAGGGAGAAAATGCGGAAGATATTGAAAGAGCGTTTTACAGCTGGTGCTCGTCCGATGCCAGGCTCTGTTCAGGGGCTTGCAGCTCTGGCCAATGAGCGGATCGAGGACGCCATTGCTCGAGGTCAATTCAAGAACATTGCGCGTGGGAAAGGGCTGAACGTCGAGAGAGATCACAACGCCAATAGTCCATTCCTAGACACGACCGAATACTTCCTTAACAGGATCGTTCTGCGCCAGGAAATCTTGCCTCCATTCGTGGAGAAACAGCAAGAGCTCATCAAAGCTGCAAATGTGTTCAGAGCAAGGCTGAGAGCAGATTGGAAAAGGCATGCTGCACGAGTGATCGCAAGTAATGGAGGATCTTTGGAGACACAAGTCACGCGAGCAGAGGCCTACGCTGTAGCCGAAGCCGCCAATAATCCCAAGGCGACGAGTACAGAATCGATGAACGAGATTGATCGCGAAGGACGGTTGTCGAAAGTCACAGTAACGGCCAATCCGACTTCACCCAGTGAAGCAATAGACTCCAGAATCACAGTCTCAGAGCATCTAGCCGTTGAGTCACCCGCTTCCCAATCAGCTCAAGAAACATCAGATGCCACCGACCAAACCTCTGCGTCTAGCACTGAGGAAACTCCGCTAACCGCACTTCCACTCCCCCGCCTAGCACCGTTCCGCGACCAAGCTTGGGAATCCCTTGAACGCGCCTACCATACCCTCGCCATCACCGACCTCAACAACATCACCAGGTCCTACAACTTGCAAGCCCCCGATCTAGCCAAAAAGCCCTACTTCTCTCTCGAACGCGAACTACGCCATTGCTTCGCGGACGTAGCACCGCAGCTGGCCGATGAGATCCGAGCGAGAGCTAGAAGGCCAGAGAAGATCAGAGTCGAGATTGTGGGCCATACGCCTGGTGGTGTGCTGGAGAGGTTTTCCGGCGAGAAGGTCAAAGTGTATGATAGTCGAAAGCCGAATTATGGTTTCAAGGATTTCTGGAAAGATCTGTGGAGTGGCGATGGCGTCAAGGCTTGATCACTCCTCTTCCTTTGATCGGGATTTTGTATAGACGGAAGTACATGATGCTATGAATTTGTATGGGCTTTGGATCCCAGGATGGGGAAATTGTATACGACATCGCTGATGAATGCTCTACATGTTCTCATGGTTTGGGAGAGGTAACTGTTGTCTGAGAAATATGGGAGCTCGAGACCCTTATGCCGCTCTCCAAATACTATCCTCGCATGCATTAACCCTCACGGGCAAGAGGGCTGGAAAGCAGAGGGTTGACTACCAGTGAAGAACAGAAAAGGAGCTGAGCATGAAGCAACGAAAGGGATTCCCACAAGGTGAAATGAGCGGTGGAGCGAATAGCTTGGACCGAATGTTAACAGTATAGCCATTGTGTCGGGTCGGTGGGAATGTTAGATGGTCAGAGAGGATTGGTCCGCTCCTGAGTAGGTGGGGATAATACATGGTTTAGTAGAGCAATGTTGCGTTTGCGTTTCAACTCATCACCTTAGTCTTATATAGTCGGGTGTCTCTACATCCAATAGTAATCGCTCGCCGTAGCAATAATTAGCACCTTTTGATCTTACTCCTGCCTCAACCTTTCCTCCCACGCCACCCTCAACCCCTCCATCTCCCTCCAACATTCCCTGCCTAGCTCCTCAAAATCTTCTCTATCCTCTTGAGTCACTTCTCGAAAGCCCCTCTTCGTTCCAATCCTGTCACCCACGTCCTCTTCCCCCATCCGTCCTCCCAACCCCCAGCCTTCCACCACCGTCCTCATCACCCTCTCGTGCCCCCTCCTATCACAGACGCTCCCCCATTTGCCCTTCCCCTCGCGTTGCTCGATATCTTCGAGCTCGCTTTGGTCGGCCAGTGCAAGCCAGACAGGCGCACAAGCCCCTTTGTAGGCGGAGACGGTGTGCCAGGGCGAGCCGAGCAAGCGGGCTATGTAGAAGATGAGGATCCGGAGGTAGAAGGGGATAAGGGAAAGCGTGACGATGGAGGTGGCGCAGATGCCAGGGTGGGAGACATAGATCTTTGGCTCGGGTCTGGTGGGCAGACGGTACTCGTTATCTGACAAGCTGATACGTTGAGGTGGGGTATCTGGAGTAGAGCCCCTGGTAGAGTCTGACGGCTCGTTATCGAGAAGAGAGATCGATTGTGAGGGTGTAGTGGGAGAAGGGGTCAAAAAGCGCTGGACGAAGGGTCTTGTAGAGGGAAGGGTTGATGTGAGCACTATGATATCTGTAAGGCGTTTTGAAGACTCGTAAGCTTTGGCGGAAGCGAGACCCTGTATATCCGCTGGATTGAAGTGGGATGCAAGAGGTTCGATGCTGGATGTGAAGACTATCCGGCCCTGGTCTGGAGACGCAGAGAGGAGAGGAATGAGTTGGTGGGAGAGCAGGTAATGGCCAAAAATATTGGACGTGAAGACTTTCCCGAGAGGAGGCTCGTCCCTTTTGCTGTTGCCGTCTTCAAAGTTGAAGTCTCTGGAGCCTGTTTGAGCAGCAGTCGTCTCGCCGGTGACGCTTAGCTTGTAAGAAGGGTAGGTGAGCGAGGTAAAAAAGTCAGTGAGTGTCTCCTTGATAGCGATTGGCCAGTCAATGCCCGTGAATCCACCATATCCCGCATTGCAGATGATGGTATCAAGGCGTGGGAGATTTCCGAGAAGTCTGGTGGATAGGCTTTGTATGGAACGAAGGGATGTCAGATCAACCTGCTCGGGCTGAAGAGATATTTGATGCTTCAAGGGCGCATCAAGTTCTTCCGATTGCCTCTCGAGATGCCGCTCAAGGCGCTTGACCGTGTCACCACTCTTTGTCGAATTTCGAGTGGTTATGATGATGGTAAGGCACTCGAATGTTGGTCGGGAAGATATAAATTCATCGATTAGTCGGCAGCATGTAGCGAATCCGAGCCCACTACGTTGTACTGCACGTCAGCACTTTCAACTCGGGTTCCGTCTTGTTGCCAACCCCACCTGTTTGCTCCGGTGACAAGAATGTAGCTGTGCTGTTCATTGTCTCGCGGATGAAGCTCGTCGGTCTCGTCCATTGCAAGCAATAGGAAGCAAAAATTCCCCGAAAGCGGAAACAGTCAAGTTCCATCGTTCTCAATTTCAGGCGCTCCATCATAAAATCTTACAACCCATTGCCATCATTCAACAATTGTCAACACAATGCTGTCCATACCGTATGCATTGTCATCAGTGGTTTACCTCGGCGCAGCGTTAACATGTGACCACGTCCGGCAAGTATGTTCTCTCAACAGTGACGCCTTTCTTCGAAGTCAATGGGAGAGAAAACACACAACATTCCTTCAAGATCTCTGCTCTCCTGAATCCAGTCAGATGAGGGCTAGAGGCTGTTCTATTCTACGCATGCGGTGATGGAGTTCCTTTATGCCGTTCTCATGGAAACGAACCACGTGGCGTGGCAAGCACATTCCTTTGTCTTGCCCACTTCCGTATCTGTCGAGTCTTTCTGTATACCGTCATTGCCCCGAAATGCATCGTCTCTTCTTCTCAAGAAAACAGCATTGAACACGCTGTCTCGATGTTGCAGCAAAGTTTTGTCGTTGCTAGTTTGGCGGCGACCGCCTTTTCAGCGTCGTCATCTAGCAGCGGAGCTCTGTCCTCTCTACCGCCGTGCGCTGTAAGTCAAAGGCACTCAATGCTGATGGTAAGAGCTCGCTGACTGCTTACGTCAAGCAATCGTGCCTCCAAAATGCAACAGCGGTCCAGGGGAGCTGTTCGCCTGTGGACATTTCCTGCCTATGTAGCAGTAGTAGCTATATCGACTCCCTCTCTTGTTGTCTCTCGAGGAATTGCAATGAGGCAGACCAAACATGTGTGTGAATCCCGAGGGAAACAGGTTTGATTATCTGCTGACCTATTCGAAGCGGCCGCCGATTTCAACAACCAGGTTTGTGGAAATGTGAATGTCACAGTTCCCTTTTTCATAGGATGTCCCAGCGAGACTACTACAGACTCTCGGGGCTCACTTACGACTATCTTGACCAACTCGCTTGGGTCGACGGATAACGGCCAAGGCCCATCGCCAACTAATGATGGTACTGGAACTATTGAAGCTGGGCCTAGCGTGGCTACTACAGGCTCCGTGGCTACGTTCACTGGGAAGCCACTCCTGACAGGAACTTGTACCATTCCACAGATCGCTTCGATCACACCGAACGCTGGCGGAATCCTTGAGTACCCATGGGTGGGCTGTTCCGGAGAAACTCCAGACTGCTGTCCGTTCGATATCAATGTTGGGGGCAGACTTACTATTTGTCCTCATGATTATTTTACTACAAGTAATGCATGCTGCCCTTCGTAAGTATCTCTTCAGTGGCTTGTCTGTTCTTCCTCCCGCTGAAGTTTCGAGCAGCGGCTGGTCAGTCTACACCTCGGCCCTTGCAGGCGAGACACCCTGCTACACAAAATCGAGCCTACCCGCTCAATTGGCGAATGCAACATTGGCTGCTTCCGGAGCTTCGGCCAGCATAATCAGCACCGAAGTCTTCACTCTCCGCTACGCCCTCACGCAACAACAACAACATTCCGCGCTATCGCTGGGCGCCAAAATCGGCATCGCTGTAGGCGCGGCCGGTGGGGGAGCCCTCGCATTGCTCGCGCTTGCAATATTCATCCGCAAACGTCGCGCCCAGATACGCGCGCAACGAGAAGAAGCCAACATGCCCAAGCCCGAGTCTGGGAACATGTACCAACGCGGCTATAATGGCTCACAGGCCGCCCTCTCGGAGCTGCCCAGTCCTCAAACGATCCGCCCTCCCACACCCCCACTGCCGGAGAACGCATTGTGGTTCAACATGCCTTTGGGAAGCCATACAGCAGTCAGGGCAATGACGCCGACGGAGTTGATGGGGAGCACGTACATCAACGAGCATCATCCGGCGTACGGGGTCAGTCCTGTGACGCCCAATGCGAACGGTTTCCATGATGTGCCGGGGCCGCCGGAGGAGTTGGCGGGCGATGATCCGATGAAGCGGACGGTGTCGAGAGAGACGGCGCGGACGGAGCTGGCATCGAGAGGTGAGGGGACTGGAGGTTCGCCGTTGAGGGAAGAAAGTGAGAGGGTTGGGGGCGCTGGCTGAAGAAAGGCGTTTGTTTGGAGTTTGGGCGTTGAATCAATCTATTAGCGTACCTGAAGGGACTCGATACTTCCACATATATCATAATCATGTTCGGCTCTTGGAATCTAGTGACTGATCAGCTCACAGTGCGGTACAGCGCACACGGAGAAGATCCTTTGATTCTTTGGCTCTTTGAGCAATGAACTCCAACCTCGATCTCTGTAGGAAACGCGCTTGCTATGGTATCATCAACTAGCGAAAACCCTGACGTTCAAATCCACACTCCCGGTCGCCATCACACATCTGATTGTTTCCTGCCCACCTGGATCATCCTTCCCCTTCCCTCCCGCGTCTCCGTTAGAACCGTTCAACACGGGCCCCTTCATTAACCCCGGCGCCCACCTTAGACAGCTCACGAAATGCCCGTGCGCATCGTCGATCGTCTTCACACACTTGCCTTCTTGAGCCAGGTCCCAGCACCGTATCGTTTTATCGTCGCTGACACTGAGAAGGTACTTGCCGCCGGGATGGAAGACAAGTGCGCGGACCCAGTTGTCGTGGCCAATGAGCGTTTTTATGAGAGTTCCCCGTGAATCCCAGATCTTGATGCTTTTGTCTCGGGAGCCGGTGGCGAGGTATTCGCCTGAGCTACTCGGTGGTGGTGACTTCTTCAGTCCTGCCAAGGTCGCTAGGTGTGAATAGGAGGCAGCAGGGGCGAAGATGCAGCATTCGACTACGTGCTCGTGGCCTAAAAACGTGGCTTTGGCTTCGCCGGAGCTGGCGTCCCATAGTCTTGCGGTTTGATCATTGCCTGCTGATAGCAGCCACCGACCGTCGAAGCTGGGCGCTACATCTCGTACCCAATCGACGTGTCCGCGGATCGTTTTGACGCAGTAGCCTGTGCTGACGTCCCATATGCGGAGAGTTTTGTCGCGGGAGGCGGAGACAAGGAGATTGCCTGAGGCTGGAGAACCAGCTGCTCCTGATGGAATGAAGCGTACCGCTGAGACGGAATGGTCATGGCCGGGTAGTGTTCGGATGTTCTTGTACTCGTCTGAGGGATCCCAGAGTTTGATTGTGAGGTCTGAAGAGCAGGAAGCGAGCAGTGTGCCGCCTCGTGGGCCCCCGAAATCGCAACTCAGAACGGGCTTGGTATGGCCTTTCAATGTGCGCTCGAGCTCACCCAGCTCCCAGTCCCAGATCTTGATGGTTGTGTCTTCAGAGCCGGAGGCAAGAGAGGAGAAGATGGGGTGGAACGCGACACAGTTGACGGGAGAGCGATGGGACTGTAGGGTGTGCCTGGCCGGGGAGCGAGGAAGCCAGGAGGCTGGGTCTTGGTTTCGGCGGGAGAGGGATGTGGGTGTTGCGCTGTCGAGTTCAGATTGGAGGTTTGAGTTGCGGGACTCCAGGTCCATGATCTATAACAATTGGTTCAGCTTGAATCTGGGCATTTTCTGATACAATGACCCACCTTCTTCTGCAGCCTGACCACGCTCGTCCATTTCTTCTCCAGAACACCTTCATACTTCTTGCTTGTAGCATCATCAAAGGAGTTCCCTATACTGAGCTCCTCACGGAGTGCTGCTGCGCTGTTTGAGAGCTTGACGGACGACAGGTAGGCGATTATTGATTTATGACTAGAGAGAAGGTTAGGAAAGCACGAGCTGATGTCCACTGCGAATGCTTACTCACAGCTCCTCTGCTTGCCGTGTCGTAAGTAACTGGCTCATGGCAAGACCACTAAAGCTTATGGGCTTCGCTTCTCTTCCTAGCGCAAGCCCACGACTGAAATGTGAGGATAACCTGTATGCTCTTTATCTTTCTGAGCTTGAATCCGCTTCCGCGCAATGTTGAAGCTCCCTGACGATTCTAGAAGTGACAGAGGAACGCACCAAGTCCTCAGGATCATTCCTGCGAGGGTTCCTGGGTAGTGGGAAATGATTACTCAATGAGCTGGAGGTTTCGATCTGATAACAGAATAGGCATGATGGAGTGAGAATACGGTATAAGCACACTCTATGATCGCTCACACAATGTGGTATTGATGCAGGAGGGGTACCCATTCCGCCCCCTGCAAACGCGGAGCAACCGTCCCGCGCCCGCCAAGCCCGCCAAGCCCGCCTTTTGTTGACATTCACGTCAGTCTGCGGCCACCATCATCTTCAACACTTGGACACAGTCGATATCACCACTACATTCTCCAACGTACCTGTCGAAGCATCGTAAAGCGTCGTCTTTGAACGGCGATCACAGATCGTCGATTCCTCATTTTCCAATACTCGAGACGTCAAAGACTCCTCCGGCAGCCCGCAGCGAATAAAGAATTGTGCTCCCTGGACCCCACATATGGCTGAGCAGGAGGAAGACTTCAGCTCTTTGCCATTGCCAGATCGTTTCACGCATAAGGTATGCAGAATTGGATCTCAGAGCGCTCGATATCAGGCTAAAGAGTAGTAGAATTGGAAAGTGCGAAAGGACGGCTACGAAGATGCTGCAAAAACATTCGCCGAGACCCCGGACGAATCACATCCAGCCTTCAGACCTTTTATACTTGATTCTGGATTATGGCGAGGAGCTGTGCTGGACTCAAATGTAGCGGCGCAACAAGAGGGAGTCAATGCTTTGTGCGCCTTCCTCAAATTTGGAGGTGCACAAGCAGCTTCGAGGTGAGCCGCGGATTTGACTGAGTGCGGATATGATAGCGCTGACTGAGAGGAATATAGATCTCGAAGTGCAACAATTACCCCTATCGTCGAAAAAGGACTGTCCTCGACCAAAGCGGCAACGAAACAGAGCTCGGTCGAGGCATTGTTACTCTATGTTGAAATCGAAGGCAAAGCAGATGCGCTATTGGAAGATCTTCTCCAAGGTCTATCAAATAAGCAGCCGAAAATCGTTGCGGCAACACTTGGAGCGTTAACAGCTTTGTATCATGCATACGGAGTGAAAATAATAGAGCCAAAGCCACCACTGAAAGTATTACCAAAAGTGTTTGGCCATGCAGACAAGAATGTTCGTGCGGAAGCGTCAAATCTCGCCGTCGAACTTTATCGATGGCTCCGAGAAGCTATGAAGACAACATTTTGGAATGATCTCAAGCCTGTACAACAGCAAGACCTGGAGAAGTTGTTCGAGGCAGTGAAGTCGGAGCCAGCACCGAAGCAGGATCGATTGCTTCGATCACAACAGGCCGCAAAGGAAGCCGCTCCCATGGGTGATGAGGACGCCGAAATTGATGAGGAGGTCGAGGAAGTTCCTGAGGTCGAAGCATTTGATCTAGCTGAACCCGTTGACGTGATCAAGAAGATGCCGAGCGACTTCCACGAAAGATTAGCGTCAGCGAAATGGAAGGACCGCAAGGATGCTCTTGACGAATTCTACGAAGTGGTTAATACCGAGCGAATACAGGACGGCCATTACGATGAAGTAATACAAGAACTCGCCAAATCAATGAAGGATGCAAACGTTGCTGTGGTCACGGTAGCGGCTAATTGCATTACTGCCCTTGCAAAAGGCTTACGCAAAAGTTTTGCGAAATACAGAAGTCGGATTTTGGCTCCAATTATGGAACGGTTAAAGGAAAAGAAGCAGTCAGTATCAGAAGCGTTAGGCCAAGCTCTGGACGCAGTCTTCTTGTCGACTGGTCTTTCAGAATGCCTAGAGGATATCCTCGAATTCTTGAAGCACAAGAATCCCCAGGTTAAGTCTGAAACGCTCGGATTCCTGATTCGATGTCTCAAGACGACTAGGGAAGCGCCCTCGAAACCGGAGGTGAAGTCAATAGCAGACACAGCCACAAAGCTTTTGACCGAACCGACTGAAGCCACAAGGGCTGCTGGCGCTGAGACTCTTGGCACGTTGATGAAGATCATGGGTGAGAGGCAAATGCAGCAGTATCTAGAAGGTCTCGATGACATTCGAAAGACAAAGATAAAAGAGTACTGTGACGCCGCAGTAGTGAAAGCAAAGGACAAGCCAAAACCAGTCGCACCTCCACCAAAAGCCGCTCCACCTCCCCAGAAGAGAATGGTCAAGAAAGCCGCTCCAGGTCTGAAACCTCCAATCAAACGGCCATCGACACCACAGGCGGAAAAACCGGCAGCGCCATCACCACAACCCAAATCAGTAGCAGGTAAAGCCATACCATCTAAGCTAGGTAGCATGCCAAAGTCTGGCCTTGCTGGACCCTCCACCGGCCTAAAAAAGAAGCTCGCGGGCGCCGGTCCCGCCCCAACCCTCCCATCACCTCGAAGGAACATCAGCTCCCCCAGCCCCTATGAAGAAGCACCAGCTCCCAAGTTGGGCCGTGGTCTCGCAGGCCGTCCACTAGGGAAACCTTCAACCGCACAGTCCGAACTGCCTCCCCCATCCGCCCCTCCAGGCATGACCCCTGCCGAACGTGCTGAATTTGAAGATCTACGTGCAGAAAAGGAGCACTTGCACCGAGTGACCGAAGATCTCCGGGCAGAAAAAGCGAGATTCATGTCCCAGATCCACGAATTGCAGCATCAGAATGCGCAACTGATCGAAGATCATACGCGAGATGTCCTCAGCATCAAAGCCAAAGAAACTCAACTTGTCCGTGCAAGGTCAGACGCAGAAGCCGCAGAGAACATGGTGCAAAGGCAAAGCAGAGAGATGGAGAGACTGAAGCGAGAACTCAATAGAACAGTTCGGGACCACAGTCCCCCCTCAGACGACCAGATTTACCAAGACAGGAATCCCAATTCGGCACCCCATCATCCGAGCATGGAACGCTATGACAGCAGTCGTGCGGAAAGCAGAGAGGTGGGTTATCAGCGAGCGAGGGGCTATATGGGCAGTCCAAGCGAGGAAAAGGAGAATGGAGATTTGAATGGGGACGTGGGAAAGAGGGAAGCGGGAATGCCCGTCGTGACGAAAAAACTCAGCGGTGAGACTTTGACCGGGGGCAGAGAGGAACTAGGGCCGGATGGACAGACGGTAGATAGTTGGAAGAGGGCTGGGGAGGTCACGAGTAGGTTGAAGGCGAGGATCGAGATGATGAAGGTATGTGTGTCTCTTTCGGTGGCGGGTGGGGATTGAGCTGATTGTTGCGGGTAGGCGAAGCAAGGACTGACGAGACCCGGCGGATGAGCTACGTTGGAAGGGCAGAGGGTGGGGAAACGATATCGCGCTGCCTTTGTTGTCGCTCGTGGGAATTGCAGTTGGGGTCGGTTTGACAGTATGATACCAGGTAGCGGTGTAGCATCGGCTTCGAGAGCTGTGTCGTTGAGATTCGGGCGGAGGGCATTCCGGTGCCCGCTGCGTAGGATGGCGTGCGGATCAGCTATCAGCTATCGAAACGTTCAATTACTGAGGGTTCGCCCGATGGTCGGGACACTGTTGTATCGTGTCCTTCGTCACAATGTCACGGGAACATCCATCCGTGCCTATCCCTACTGTCTTCATTCAAGGGTCACATCTCAACGTCCAGACTTCTTTCGGTCTATTTACCTCTACGGATACATAGATCTATTGTTCTGCCTCTATCCACAGCTGGCCCCTCGCGGTTTGCCAACTCTGTTGGGGATACGGTCGCGTCACCTTTCTTCGCCCGTCTTTTTTCTCGTGACGATAGAGGAGACGATCAGACCCTTCGAGATGTCACTTCTCCTTAGACAATATTATCGCAATACAGGTTCACCTTGTGCTGCGCCCTTCCTGCCCGTTGTGCAAGGGCCCAGGACGGCCTCCTTGTTGCGTACTCGCTCGTGCTCGCCTGTTCCACGCCCGGAGTGGGGACAACTTTCTCGGCCCCGCCGGCGTGTTGTGATTTCCTTGGTTTTCCCCGTCCGCTGCCGACCGCGCCTTGATGTGTGCCGAGCAGCTTTGCCCGGCTTGAGGAGTGGCTCTGGACCCCTTGCAAAGACACGACGTGTGGGCTACAGCCTTTTGTGTTTCCCTTTCCTTCACTTCTTCCGTGACGGGACGTGTCGCGCTTGACGGTGAGACTTTTTGGCGGCTGGGTTAGCAGCTTGACATGTGCCTACGAGCTTTGAAGGCATTGCGTGCATGACATTAACCTTCATTCATCGATCAAGAGCCGAGTCGTCTCCGTTATGATGGCAGCAGCTGCATGTGCTGACTCGACGGATTGTAGAAGTGGTTGCCACGTCGCAACGGCATCCTAAAGTTCACGGCGTGGGTGTTATTTAGCGTATGTATTGCTCCATCGAGGAAGACGTTTGATACAATATCTGCTGGTTCAAGATCTGACGACTGGATGTCCACTTTTGACCATTCACGTTCAAAAGTCTCAGGTCGGAGCTACTGCCATTGGCGTTTCTGGCTCAACGACATCGATACCGGAGTCGTCGTGAGCATAGTCTTTAGAATGTTCTTGTCCATCTGGCGGTAGGAGGGATTCTGCTGGATGCTCGGCGAACGATGCCGATTCGTTAGCTTGAAGGATATCATGGGTTGGGAACAGCACGTGGGATTCACTCTCAGGATAGTTGCTAAGGCTAGATGGACCGCTAGAAAATGAGGAGGACGCTAGCATCATATTCGATGCCCTGAGTGGCTTGTGCGATGTGTCGGCAGCCAAATCGGCTGCTTGCACGGTCTGTCCATTGATTGGCCGACTGTTGAGGTAATCGGTTGCAATGGACAACCCAACCTCTTCTAATAAGTCTTTGGTGTCTTGTTCTTCAAGATATCGCCCAGTCTTTTCCCTGATCTCACCAAGAGCATGATGATCATCCAATTTGATATTAGAGACTCCATGGTTGGCGTCGAATCGCTCGTACATGATGATGTCTGGGTTTATGTATTGAAACTGTCTCATAATCGCTGCCTTTTCTTCCGAGTTCACCGCGATCTCGGTCAAGGTCTGTTTCAGGAACACCCCTTTCCTGATGAAGCCGGGTATTAGGCTGGCGAACCGATCTCGCTTTCCAGGCTCCACTTCGCTGTCTCTGGCACCAGTGCCAATGTTGGTAAATCGAACGCGTGAGCAGTCAAGATCGCCATGAGGTGAAAATTGTGGAGCTGAATTTGCAGAAGCAGCCATGGCTCTGGTCGACTTCTTCCGCTCATCGCCAGTATAATGAAAAAATATGGCAAAAGACGGATTGTTGTTGCCCAGTCCTCCGTCCGCAAAAAACCTATCTTGGATCCTCATAACTGGAAAGAAGGTTGGTGCTGCCGAAGTCGCTCGCGCTGCGTCGCAGACTTTGCAAATAGGGTTGTCCTTGCAAGGTAGGCTGCATATAGGGACGGCGTTATTGGTCAGCTTAGAGTATTGGGAGGATGAGCAGTGCTCTCTGCAGATCACCGCGCTGAAGGTGGATATGTCAGCGAAATGAATCTCGTCTTTGGAAGTCGCCATGAAGGAAACATTGCGCTGGCGTTTCTCCGCATCGCCGGGACGTACCAAGCTACCTTGTCAGTCTCGTGCATCATCGACAAGTCCTCATCAAGCTGCCGTTCATGTAACAATTTCCGGATGCAGTTCCGCAGACATTTCCCTGAGTACCTCGCAGGGGCGAGTCCATGGGTTATTCTGCCCCTGAGGTGCTTTTTCCCAAAAATCACTTTGGAAAGCTTTTCGTATTGCGTGATACACTCGTCGACTGTCAATCCCATCTTTCCAAGCATCAGAGCGATCAGCCCTCCGGTGCTCGTTCCTGCCACAAGCTGGAAGACATGATGCGGATGTAGCTCGCCGAAAGCTACGCCGTGGTCGGGAAGAGCTTGCTTGATTTGAACCATCAGCGCTTGGAGAATGAGCAATGACGAGAGACCTCGAACACCTCCTCCATCTATCGTTTCGTTTTAGCAATGGTGGAACAGTGTTGCGGATGGCGAGGACTGTTCACCTAGCACAAGGACGTTGAGACGCTTGGACCCGACGTTTGAGTTGGTCATATCTTAGAGTTCGTGTACAAGATCTGAGCTTTAGCGCGCTCTTGAGTGAAGCAGGCTGAGAGCCAAAGCGAAGCGGCGCGATCTTAGATTTCTTTATAATGATTCAAGTGTAGCTGGAACATATAGAGAGACAACAAGACAGGTTACGACGTTTCTGCGCGAAGGGTATATTTTTACTCATTTGAAACGGGACATTGGTTGAACAACGCTCAGCCTCGCCTTGAAGACTCTTTCGAGCCTCCAATATGGTTCTGGTGCGGCTTAACAACTGATATGGAGGGGAGGACTGACAAATGGCTTGTAGTCTGCATTAGCGGGCGCCGTCCTGCACAGCAGCATACAGATGCCTACCCCCACATCTCCGGACTAATCAGCGTAAAAGGTATGCGATGATACGGCAGGTTACTTTGAAAATCTCCCTGAGGCCTATAATAGAAAAATCGCCGAGATTGATCAACCGGGAGTGATTGTAGGAAGGCGGCGCCCCCTCCACACCAGGTAGAGTACCCCTTCCTCGTTCGAGCAGGCGGCAGTCCACCCATTATTCTTTCAGCCCGTTACCAGAACCCGCGCAACGCTTCTAGACCCAGCTCCGCAACCCTTTGAAGAAGGGCGCATTCCAATCATTGGTAAGGCGCATCTCATGGGAGAGGAAGATTAAAGACACCAACGTCAAGAGTGAAGACATTATTGTCAAGGCTTCGCCTGTTAGGAGACCCGATGGTGGCTGTTCACATCCGACATATCGAATGACAAGTGTTCTTATTCAGGCATGGGAACACTCAGAGATTGAGTCAGCCGGGGATGGCTTCAAATAGGAGAGGGGGGGGGGGCCAGTAACACGAGGTCGATTCATGCGTCAGCTTTGGCAGCGCCGAGGCCCTTGGTCAGCATCATCAAAAAGCCTTCTGCATTACATACAAGTACCTGGTGCCCTGTGCTTATGATCGAGATCGAGATTGGCAGTCTCTTGCCGCCTTCGACTTTACTCCGTGCCAATCAACCGCCTCGTGGGCGTGGAAAGGCTGCAATGCGCCTGACAGATTCGTGATGGGGGTACGAAAATCCAACAGGACTGAGGATGTTGCTCACTTCCACACGCGTCAAGTCGCACATGTATGCAAGGATCACAGCCTCCGTGCCCGATGTTGGCTCATGCCATGCATTTGAGTGGCGAGACGACCAATCGATATGTTATGGCTGGCAACAATGAGGCTCAACTCCAAAAGGGGTTTCATGTAAAGTTGATCAGGCGGGCTCGGCGGGTCCGTCAGGCGCCAAGAAAAGAATTCTGGTTGAGGCGCAGTCCTTGACCGAGAAACCAGTGGCTATGCCCTAACGAAGCACCCACCACACCTAATCTGTGCCTGCGCGCCCTCATGGTCCCACAGTTTCACACCAAGGCTACACGATATATTGGTCCAGCCGTGCCCCACGAGAAGGATTGAGAAAAAGTATAAGAAGACAACATCCCAATGCTATATCGTCATGGCCATCGAACACTCTGATATTCCACCTCACTTCACTTCGAAGCAGACGAATCAAGAATCTCTCCTCCACAGTACATGGCCAAGTTGCCAAAACCCACCAAGCCTCTGAAAATCCTGACCATCGATGGTGGCGGACTTCAGGGGATCTCAACCCTACTTATCCTCGACAAATTGCTAAGAGCAATCGCCCGGAACAACGGAGTTCTAGACAGCAAACCTCGACCCTGCGATGTCTTCGATGTCATTGCGGGTATCGGCGCAGGTGGCTGGCTGGCCTTGCTGCTCGGCCGCTTCCAAATGGACGTGTCAGCCGCCTTGGCCGAGTGGTACAATCTGATCGACTGCATCGCGCCTAGATCCAAAGCCGAGGAACTTCTCATGCGCCTGGCGCAGCACAGTTATTTCGATACAGATCGCTTGGTGGAGCAGATTGACCAACTCACCGACTTTTATGAGATCGACAAACATATGTTTTTCACCCCCGCAAAGAGTACCCGTTGCAAACATGTATTCGTCTCCGCCCTCAAGACTGACTCAAAGGACACGCACCTCGGGTACAATCTTTTTCGGACCTACGACTGTCCAGAGGGTTGCAAAGTACGGGACGGGCCACCAGATCCTCGCAAATACAGGATCTCGCACGCTTTTGGGGTCACCGGAGCGGCCAAGTATTTCACACCTCCCTGGAAGGAGACTTCAGCCACGAAAGGTAAATCGAAGTTTCTGGATGTCAAGTTTCCGAGTCCTCACAACATCACCGAGCTTGCTTTGGATGAAATGTGGGGGCTCTATGGCACAGATGTGGACATTTCCGTCGTAGTCAACATCGGACCTGGAATCCCTAATGCTTTTGACTGCAGAAATATCGCGAGAAGATTTTCCTGGGGCGGCAAAGCAGCAACGATAAACCCCGTATTCACAAAAAGGGGACGGTCTTCTGGTGCCAAGGAGGTCACCACCAATGTCAAAAGAATTGGGTCGCATCACGACGAGCCGGTAGACGCAATGCCTCATGATGAATCTGGAATCTCTCACAGGGTCAAATTCGATCAAGAACTATCAGTACCTGCAGGCGACGCGGAGAGGCGGACACCCGCCGCTCGTCAGAACACTTTTGGCTCTGAACGAGATGTTGGCATCGAAGAAAAGCTACGAAGAGACGAAAACAAGATCGAGGACGACATCAGAAGGAAGCTCCGGAACGTCTACGAAACGAATCCCCCGCCGTATTATCGACTGGCGCCCGAGAAATCCGCTCCGGGGACTTCTCAAAATGACACCTCCTCCCCAAAGGCCTCGTTTGATGCTACAACGCAATATCTTCGTATTCGCCGGGTAGAGGCCGACATGGAGGAAGTAGGCCAGCGGATACATCTGGAAAATCCTATGCTAGTCGTATAACACTGATTGCTGCGAAGTGGACAGGTGCCTAACTAACGACCTTCAATGCCCCCGTTACTTTTGTATGAGATACGGTTTCCTACTAGACATTTGATCCGAAAGCGACTTACTACATAATACTTCGAGACGCCGGGGCTTCGTCTTGTATACGGAAGCGTTATGCCACTTGATACTTTGCCATCCATGTATGTTGGCTACTTTGCACATTGCTTTTCACGACTTCTTCTGATAGCTTTATCTATAATCATATAAAACGCCAGAACGCATCATCCTCTGGTTTTGAATCGGTCATCTACCAACTTACGCAAGGCAGGATCCTTCAAAGGGCCTAGCGAGTCATGAAACTACCGAAGGTCTTATTTGTAGGGATGGTCGCATTCAAAATAAAGATAGGTGAGCGTGAATTCTCGGAAGTTCAATTGATTTGGTATGTTTCACACACTAATGTAGATAAACTGACTATCCCATCCTCTGATTCGAGCACGAAGCTCGAATGCTGCTAGAGGCAGAAGATGGGTAATGTTTCAGGTCCAAAAATAGTGTCCAATTTCCATACACTACCAAAATATGGATATTACTAGATACCGGGTGAGTGAGTGCAGGTATCAGGATCGTCAACGTTGAAGACCAACTCTTCTGCTGTGAGCTTGGCTATTTTGATGTCGAGTGGTACTTGCTTCAACAGCACACGAGGCAGTGATGCTCCCTTCCCGGTTGATCAAGGTCATGTGATCTTCAGTTGCACGTCTATATCAACGTCGTCCAATAGCACTCCTACCGTGACAACCGGAGCAACACTAGCTGCGGCTGCGATTAAATCGTCCGCTATTGCTACTGTCACAGCTACAGCCACAGCCACAGAAACAGCTGCTTCGCGGCCCTCAAATTTCACTTCAGAGAAGCAACTTCAGGTGCGACAGTATATGTGCCAATGGGAATAGCTTTCATGGCAGTCGTAAGGATGCTGTAGAGAAACAGGGACAGGTGAATGGCCCGGAAAAGGACAATATTGATGGGGAGGAGAAGATTGTTGTCCTTCTACAGTCGAATATCGAGACGCTGAGAACGAAATCCGTAATTCACAGACGGAGAGAAAGGCTAATGAGCAATCAGCTCGAGGACGCAACAGTTGCAGAGCTGGCTAGTGAGGTACGGTTGCACTGACAAGTGCAGTACCAAAGACGCAGAGCGGCATCAGCTCGAGGACTGGTACTGGATCTGTCATGGCCGGGAGAAGAAGACAGCACCATGGATACGAACCTGAGTTGCTCTGCCCCGGAACATGAAGTTGGCCCACTAGCGTTTCCCGCGTCTGCTGCGGACGCTATGGGAAGCGCCTTTGAGGCTTTGAATTGTTGTATTTTGAGAATGCGTGGGAGGCCGTTGTTTCGAATGATTTCCTTTATGGCCCGACTTCAGCTCGACTCTTTAGATGATCAATTCGAAGCAGCTTAATGATCCATGGTAATAGGGAAGTATACCAACGTCTCCTCTCGCGTCGTTTCGAATCCATGCGCTTCCAGCGTCATCTTTCACGTAAGGGAGAGTACGAGATCATCAAGTAATCATCAAATAGTTTCCAGACTCAGGTGCGGACTCAGCCTCATACACCAGTTGTAACTGTGAGGACCGCGTTCCCCTTCCAATTTCGGTATTACTTTTGCCCCGACACAGCGACGTGGCTTTCTAGCTAGCAGTCATCTGCTCTCCTTGAGTAACTTGTTTCCATCTTTACTAAAGAAAGGTTTATAGTATCGCATGTATACAAATGTCGACATACTTTACCCAGGAAACCTATCTCTTCATGCTTTCCCTTTCCCTAAGTCAGCCCGTCGTCACTTCGAGTAGCCATCTAAATTCCCTGTCAAGCGTTCTGGCCGAGAATGCAGTTGGCTCCAGGAAAGTCTTCTCATCCATTCCCTGGACTGCGATTCTGGCTCTTTGATACGAAATTCCTCGACATCCTGTCCACTGCAACCGCCCTCCTGTCCTCCCTCACTCTGTCATCGGCCTTTACATTCACATTTGAGTCATACCTCCCCGACGAGCCTGAACGCCGCCGTATTTATTTTGACCCTGTCGGCAATTGTAAGGGGAATAGCGCAACTATTGTACGTCGCCTAAGACCGTCTTTCACCTCTTCCATTTTTTCTGAGAACAACACTATCATCAATATCTAACAACTCTCTTCGACAGTGTTTAAACACTCTCACTGGCCCCGACGGCCCCTACGAAGACAGCCTGTGCGCGCCCAAATATGAGGGCCAGAACGGCGCGAGGATCCTCTATATCACGACCGAGGTCGGCGTCTTCGACGGCGGAGAATTTTTCGGCACTGCGACTCTATCGGTGGATCGGGACAGCGGCGACATCAGCTTCCAGCAGACCAATGGTAATGGGCAGGTCGATCAGACAAGCTATGTAGCAAGCGGGTCTGCGAATAATGACGGGTGTGATATCCGAGGTGCGTCTAAGGACCGGTATTGCTTTCGAACGAAGCCTTCATCGAGTAAGCATACGTCCCGTTCACAAGAGCTGTGGCGCAACGTAAGCGGGATGCGAGGAGCCGGGGATCCGAGCAAGTCTTCGAAAGTCATTCTTGATCTGAGTTAGAACTTTTGGGACGGACTGAGATGAATGAGGGTGAGGGGGTGGGAATCTTCCCGACTGTAAAATGACCCTCTGATGATTTCGGGACTCTACGTACTCTACGCCGTTGTATCACGATCTGGCGAACCCCAACTGCGTGACATCACGTCGGGATGCAGGTATCGGTATGGACTGCGCTATGTAGACGTCGTGGAAGATGGGCTGTTTTTGTGAGTTTCTTCCACAGTAGTTGGATCGTGGCAGGCGAAGATGGACGATGTAGGTACAGTCTCTGAAATCTGTCGGCCCTAGATGACCTGTGCATAGTTTGAAATTCTTTGAATAGGTATTCGCGTAGCTTGGCTTGGGCCTGGGAGTCTGGCATGGTGGACGAGGTGTCGTTGCGGTGATGCGAGACGAGGTCCTGGTATGTTACGACTACTAGAACTCTAGTCCAGACCTTTAGTTTTATGGGCCTTTAACTGTGTATGGATGCTGAGGTTTCTGCAACGCTGACTTAGACTGGGAAGAAGATCTCATTGGTGAGCATCTCACGATGATTCTGCAGTCTGCACCTCGGATCGATTGTTTGAGTTTCTGTCAAGTGTGATGCGCATGTGTCTGGCTTGGAAGTTTAGACTTGAATTTCTCGTTTGTAGAAGCTAACAACGCCTAGCTACATGCTTAGTTCGTGGTTTTGCAGGGTCGAATCCAGCAGTTGCCTGCTCTAGATCTTGATAGCGCTGTCCAAAGCCTTTTTCTTCTTCTCCGTCCTGGCGATAGCCTTCTGTCCCATGATACCTCCGCCCCAGTGACGTTTGGCTTCCTCATACTTCTCCAAGTAGCCTTCCTTGACGGCCGAGACGAGCTTCGAGAGCTCGGACTTGTCTTCTGAGCGGACTTCCGTGAGAGCGAGAACAGCTGCGGTCTGGTTTACGGTCAGAGTCATGAGCTCAGTAGACTACGAATGGGAGGATACATGGGCGACATACCTTCTTATGCACAACAACGCCCAACCTAGCTTTGCCCTTGACGATAGCATATGGCACACCCATCTTCCTGCACAGTGCTGGCAAGAAGATGACCAGCTCGATGGGATCCACGTCATTAGGGATGAGCACCAAGCTCGCCTTCTTATTCTCAATCAAGCCCACCACATGATTGAGTCCATACTTCACGGCATAAGGCTTCTTGCTGACATCCTCCTTTTTCTTGCCCTCGCTGATCGCCGTGGCTTCCTTGAGCAATCGCTCTTTCTTCTCGGCTTTGGTTTCCGGCTTGTATTTGTTGAGGAGCTTGAAGGTTTGAGCGGCGGTGTTGCGGTCGAGCACGTTGGAGAATTGCGCGATCGCAGGAGGGACTTTGAGACGGAGGTTGAGGATCTTCTTCTGGCGTTGTAGGCGGACGTATTCGGGCCACTTTACCATGCGCGAAAGGTTCCGACGTGGTTGGATGTCTTGGCCGATGCCGAAGTTGCGGGGACGCTTTTCGATGAGGGGGTTCTACGCATTAAGGCAAACGATCAGTACCGCAGAGACTCTCGGGTCGTCTTAACACTGAGGGGACCGAAATGGGAAGGTAGACGGAAGGAGCAACTCACCTTCGCGGTCTTCTTTGTAGCCCCCGCCTTACTCTGGGGGAAAGGCGCCGGAGTGGCTTTTTTGCCTTGCTTAGGAGGCTGTCATTGAGAAAAGAAGATCATCAGCGAATCGTGTTCACCAAGTGAGATCTTCTCTGAACTCTAGAGAGACCATGAGCTGCATTGCTGCAAGCTCACAGCTCAAGCCTTTATGTTCTTCACCAATGCTGGTTTGCTATGGGAGAACGCAGCGAGAGGCGGGAAAGCCTCGGTGCATCGAGGGGACGTAAAGTCCAGGACGCTGATTGATATACAGGAGGACGTGTGTAGCTTACCATGATTATGGAGGTTCTTGATGATGAAGGTTGAAGATCAAAGTTCTGAATTCGATAAGTGTTCGCTGGTGGGAGCGCTAGCTAAGCGACCACTAGCGGTGGTGGCGGATACCTTAGAGGCGTCAGCCTTACAACATACAGGTTCCCATTAAACGCCCGAGGGCTGGGGCTGAGAGCCAAACACGAGCCTCACGAGGTCCAGACCGCATACATGCTCATGACACTCATGATGCGCTCTTTGACGCGTCGGTCTCTCTACGTTGGGAACACGAAGTAAGGACTTGGGGAGAATGACAATCATTCCTAACACGAGTGGAGAACAGCTGCAGCCTCTACTTACCGAGTCTTTGACATAAAGTCGCCGTGGGGACTTAAAGCTCTTGTCCTATAGTAGCCTAAGACTTTTCTCCATCGCGATGGATGGCTATCGGGCGCGAGCCTTCCCTTCTGTGGTCTCTGCTAAGATGGATCTATCTTACAAGGTTGATGAAGGCTACTCCGAGGATACAAGAAGCCAAGATGACCCTGATTCCCCGATGAGAATGGAGTCAGGAGAAGACATGCTACCAACACAGGTCACAGTGGACGCTGTGATGGCACTCGGCGATGGGGAGAAAAGTGGTAAGCATTGCCAGCTGTTGCCATCAATATCATGGCTTGTAGGGACATCACTAACATTTGTAGAACTCGCGTATAATATCCTACGTTCTCTCAGAGTCTCATCTATAGCCTCCGTCGTTGATCGTTTGTGGCCCCTCTTCCACAAAGATCCCATCAACATCTTCCCTGCCGAGATCATGTCGCAGATATTTTCCTGTCTAGATCCTCCAATGCTGCTGGAAGCATCTAAAACCTCTCGAGCTTGGAGAGAGAGAGTGCTTGATAGTGGACTTTGGAAGCACAAGTTCAAGACTGAAGGGTGGGGCTTGAGAATGGATGAGATTGAGCGCTTTGAAAATGGCTATAACCAAAGGGCAATGGGATCACGTTCGCCGACTACGAAGGTGGAGGGAGACAGCGCGCAAAAGTTGTCTAAATCTCTGCCTAGGGCTTCCCGACCAACACGCCAACCATCTCAGAATGCTCAAGAAACCAAAGACCAAATCAAACAGGAACTCGAAGACGACGCCGAGATGGTGGACGTCGATTCGGCGTCCTCTGAACGGTTCCGATATGAGCCTGCGGTGGCTTCTGGGCTCGCGGAGCCTTCAAAGACGCAGGGAAAGCAGCCCTGGAAAGAGATCAAGAAGGAGGGGCCTGATTCGAGAGAGAGTCAGAAAGGCTCAGATCCTGGAAAACATCATCTAGCACAGCCTCTTATGCTATATGCTTCTCCGGGCCAATCGCGGCTAAATTATCATCACGTTTTCAAGCAAAAGCGAAAGCTTGAAGATAACTGGAACAATGGACAGTACAAGAGTTTTCAGCTGCCGCATCGGGATCATCCAGAGGATGCTCACACGGAGTGCGTTTACACAATACAGTATTATGGGAAGCATTTAGTGAGTGGAAGTCGTGATCGCACGCTGCGAATCTGGGACATAGATGCACAGCGTCTCATCAGGAAGCCGCTGGAAGGCCATACTGGCTCAGTCCTGTGCTTGCAATTTGACGACCGGGAGGAAGAGGACATCATAATCTCTGGCAGTAGTGACACACACGTCATCCTTTGGCGTTTTTCAACGGGCGAAATGATAAAGCAACTCACCAATGCTCATAGAGAGTCGGTATTGAACTTGAAGTTCGACGAACGATTTCTTGTGACATGTTCAAAGGACAAAACCATCAAGATATGGAATCGTCACGAGCTACGGCCGGGGCACAAAGACTACCCGATTAAAGGAGCCCCAGGCGGTGGCCAGTGTCCTACCTACATCCTTGATATGAACACTATTGGGAACACACTTCGTAACGGACGACCCGATGTTGAATTCCAGAATCATCTGCTTGAACCATATACTCATCTGATGACGCTTGATCTTCACGGAGCTGCTGTCAACGCGATTCAAATTTACAAGGATCAGTTGGTTTCAGCATCTGGAGACCGTAATCTCAGGATCTGGAACATACACAGCGGAGAATGTTCCGCGAAGATTGAGGCCCACGCGAAAGGGATAGCATGCGTCCAGTATGATGGCAAAAGGATTGTAAGTGGGAGCAGCGACAACACTATTCGGATTTGGGACCCAGCGTCTAAGACCGAAGTCGCTCGCCTTGATGGCCACACGAGGCTTGTACGTACGATCCAAGCGGCATTCGCGGATTGCCCTGGAGGGAGAGAAAAGCTCGAATCCGAAGCAATAGAAGTCCAACGCCAGTGGCAGGCAGCCAGTATTGCGGGATTGATTCCTCCTAATTCAGAGAGGCGACGTCACGGAAATCCCGGGTCAAGGAAACCTAAAGACATCAAGAGTGTTGGAGCAAAGATACCTCCGAGCGGTGGTGGAAGTCGGTGGGGCCGTATAATATCAGGCTCATATGACGAGACAATCATCATATGGAAAAAGACCGACGATGATGAATGGGTGATTGGGCAGAGGCTCCGCCAAGACGATGCACTTCGAGCTGCTGGTCCTCCGCTCATTCCTCGATCGGACGCCCAAGCTCAAACACAAGCGCAGGCACCACCAAATCCACTTAATCTCCCAAACCCTGCTCCAACCCCTCCAACTCATCAAGAAGCGCCAAGACAGCATCCTTTCCAAGTCGTCGGTGTTCAGGGTCCTCTTCCGGCGCATCAGATGGCTCAACAAATGGTGCAGGTCGGTGCTGCACAACAAGGTTCGTCCACTCACCAACAGTCTCCGAACCCGAATCAACCCCAAAACTCAACGCAAACCCCTTGGGCAAATAGTGCTTACGCACGGCGGCTATTGCGAGCGCAGCAGCAAGCTAACATATCTGGTCACTCCGCAGGGGGGCCATCAAACGCTCCTCAGGACGCCGGTCAGGCAGGAAATCCGCCGAATCCCGCACACGCTCTGCCAGTACCAGCACCTCCGCCACTCTATCCCCATCACGCGCCACGGCCCGGACCACCTCCAAATGCTGCACAAGTTGGGCAACCTAATGCTCGAGTTTTCAAACTGCAGTTTGATGCCAGAAGGATCATCTGCTGTTCCCAGGATCCGAAAATCGTTGGGTGGGATTTTGCGAATGGAGATGAGCATATCATTGAGTGCGCTAGATTCTTTGCTGCTCCTCAATGAGTTTTCGCTTGCGGCTTGAGCGATATTCTGTGGGCAGCTGAGCGGGAGTGGGCATTTATGATCAGAGCGGTCAAGGGTGCATTGGGAGGTTCAAGCGTTTGCTTTGCAGCTGCAACCCGATATCCCAAGGAAATGTCTTGTCTATCTAACGCCCGTGAGATATTCGCGATGTATATACTTTTCACTCAACATGCTCAGCAAAGCAGGACAGAAGCTTCTTCACCACCCGTCACCACCCAATGAAACAAAGCCTTTATGATTCAAAGACCACAAATGGCTTCGCCGCAAAGTCCAGCGTTCTCTGTCTGGCTACGATAGGTATGCTCTGTGGTTCTTTGCGAGGTGTTCTTGCTGTCAGCGGTGGACACCAGCCTCCATGTAAGAAGACAATCATAACATGTACAGAATTCATTCCGCGCTAAGGCCTGAAAACAAGAACCATCCGGCGGGAACCACTGTGTTCCGCTTCATACGTGGATATTGTTATCCATGGATGATGAAGTTCCTCGTGGTGCCGTGCTGTACGTGCTGTACCACCGATCTCATGGAACAAATTCTACGTCTTGTCCATAGATGATATGTCTTGTTCATGGAGATAGAATATCAATTACTACTGTTTCTACTTCCTCGGCCGCTTTCTACCTCCTTTGCTACTGTCGTCCTCCATACCGTTGTTTATCAAGTCAATAATCCCTTTGGGCCACCCATCGTCCAATGTTCGAGTCCTCATAATCACTGGTGAGATATTTGGGCAGTCAGGCATGTCATCCTATTGTGTACCACCATGACAAGCGATGGAGCACTTGGCCTGAGTTTTGACACAGGCACATCGACGTGTGGAACACAAGTGATCTCCTCATCGGCCTCACTTAAACGCGGTCACTAGGACATGAAAACCCAAATACGGTTACCCGAATAGTCATCTATACATGGTCACCTATCCATATCGAAAGAGGAACCGAGTATATTCTTCGGAGACACTGAGAAGCGACGGTGTTGTCCATGGACAATACACGCTATTGGTGGAGGATTGCCGCGATCCATGGACAGGAATATCCGTGTATGAAGCGGAACAAATGCACTCCAAGATGCAACCCAAGAAGGCTCAGCATTGTCAACAACAGATGAGCTTGCCCTCTGAAGCCCTTGACGCCGCTGGACAGCAGTCGCACCCGTTTGCATGTATCCACGGCTTTCTTGGCATTTCAAAACGTATCAATTCGACTTCAGCTTTTGCTTCCTATCTCGGGCTTCTCTGATCGCGTCTTCCACTCTCTGGACTATTCTGCGCACTAGAAGCAAGGCCTACGGCTAATGCTCATGCCCGCCTCGAGGTCCTAGATGCTAGATCTTTCTTTCTGCTTCTATGTTCATGACAGAGACATAAGCCATGTGTATGTAAGATGGATGATTCAATTCAAGACTGACCATGTTTGTTTGCTTGTCCTGAGCATGGCAGACGCCTGAGCGCCTCCATCTCAGAGGGTCAGCGGCAAGGGAGATAGGCATGAGAGGGTCATAGTAGATAACAGCATACAAAAAACGGCGGTCAATGCCCGAGCCTGTCATCATAAATCCTTTCAGGTGTCATAAGTGCGAGAACATGATATGGGTGTGACTTGGAATGTAAGTACCAGGCAGTGGAGGTCCGATTTTCACTGCCTGATCCGCCACCAATCTGTGACGCCGTCTAAATCCGCACCTTTCCCAATATCGTTTAGCGGCTTGGCCTGTTCAAAGGTGGAACTTTACCTTAGCCAACCCCACTGGTGCATTGAACCCAAAACGCTCACTTCAATCTTCACACCTCACACTTCAAACGCACATATTCTCCCACTTCCGGCAGACTCTGTCCAGAACTGTGAATCATCCTCTGCCCAAATCCTCTATTTGCGAGCAGGACATCATGCCTCCTGTTGCCTGTTGAACCCAAGCTTACTCCTCGAGATTGCGACGAACATTCACGGATCAGGTCACACACTTGTTGATGTTGATGCTGGCCCTCTGCATTCTTTGCTAGTCCAGCCTGCAATCAAAAGAGCAGAGTATCAAGTGTTTGATAGACCCTTCCCCAAGGTACTGTGACTCCTTGCATTCTTGGGAAGCTTTGCTGAGGGACCTCAGACCCCCTTGACAACAGTAACTCGAGCCTCGAGGCAACTCATTTGCCCAGTCCTTCTACCAATCCATTCGATATCGTTGACACTCGCCATACTTCTTTAGTGCTGCATCACACACACCCCTTTTCCCGTCATTTTCTTCCATAGGGAAATATGCACTCCGCGCAGACTTTGCAGAGATAAAGCACTCCGACTCTGTCGGCGTATCGCTTCTTGAGTCTCGAGCAATCGAGGATTCTATTGAATCCACACGCGGCATGCTGGCAACAGCGCCCGCTCAGAGTCCTTTGGTTCAAAATAACATGGCTTCGTTACAGGCTAGGGGGCATATGAACGGAAGCTCCACTCTTTCTCCGTTCTCTGGTATGCCATCTCACAACACCCAACATATCTCTCGCTCTACCACAAACTCTGACTATAACCAAGACCAGAGAGGACTCTTTCCAACCCCAGGACCCTCAGCCTTCACACCATCTACCTTGGACGAATTTCCTAAAATGGGCTCCAGCATCATGAATGTAAAAGCTGGCGCCAACAGCTCCCTGTATCAAATCTGCACGCGTCTGCGACAGCGGCTAGGAGATGTTCCTGGATTCGAAGAACACATAACCGAGATGGAGGAAGAGGAAGAAGACTCGGCAGATGAACCGAAAGATCCTGTCACCTTAATGTGGAATTGTTTGAGGCGTGGTTATCCTCTGATGACGATATATAACGCGTCATTGCCAGCAAGGCCACTGCAATTGGATCCATCCACTCGCGAGGATAAGGTCGGAAAGGCAACGACATTCAAATTTCTGCAAGCTTGCATGACAGAGCTTAAGATCCCGGCACACGATTGCTTTCTCATCACTGACTTGTTTGGGGAAGATACCACTGGATTTGTGAAGGCGAGTTTTGTCATTCCCTCTTTGTATTTCTGTCGGCAAACCAAAGCCCATTTGAAGAAGGAGAATCTTAATTAGTGCCTTACCACCTGAGAAGCGACAGCTGACATCATTGTCAGGTAACGAAGCTTGTGAATAGAGTCTTGGACATTCTGGATGAAGGGGGTCTTCTGCGGCACAACGAACAATCTAAAATGACTGCAGTTGCAGAATCCGCTCCTACCTCTCACAAAGCGCATGTCATTGAAGAGATCCTCCGTACTGAACGCGATTATATCCAAGGTCTTGAAATACTCCAAGAGTTCAAGAGACAAGTCACCGGAGCCATCGCGGGTGATGCAGTTCACGACATATTTTTGAACCTCAATCAGTTACTGGATTTCCAAAGAAGGTTTCTGGTCAGAATCGAACAACAAAATCGCTTGTCTGAGGAGGAACAGAATTGGGGCAAACTATTCTCCTACTACAGAGAATCGTTTCGAGTATACGAACCCTTCATCGCCAACCAAAATCGCTGCAACGAGACCGTACTTAGCGTATGGCCAAAACTTAAGAAAGCCGATCTATCAAACGAATTGAAAGGCATCGTCGAGACACCATCAATACTCCTTAGTTTCCTTATCAAGCCCTTCCAGCGCCTGTCAAAATACCCTTTGTTGCTCGGTGTAGGATTTTCAATTTCCTGGAGGTCAGAGATATGATACTAATTGTTGCATAGAGCTTGCGTGAAAAGGGCGATTTAGACCCTGAAAAACTACGAGATCTCGAAGAAGGTATAGCTGCAGCCGTCTCGATACTGACCCGAGCGAACGAGGTTGTCCAAAAGGAACACCATGCTGCCGCTGTCAACGAGTTGCAGAGTAGAGTCGAAGACTGGAAAGGCCACAGGATCAATCATTTTGGCGACCTCCTACACTTCGGCAATTACGTGGTCTTGAAGGGAGAGGGTGCCAAAGTGGTGGAGCGCGAGGTTAGTGTAATATTTGACTCCCTGGATCCCGTTACGCGAGCGATGGTTTTCTCCCTTTTTATGCATTCCTTGCATCGTGGAACCCCAAAACCCTCGTGCCCACAGTCATGGACGTCAGCGTTGCAAAATTTGAGCCGCTACCCGCATGAAGAACATGTCAGCGATCTTGCAAGTGTCCCTGAACATCTGGCCGAGGAACATTGTTCTGTTCCCGTGACGCCAGAGACCCCTTCAAGGCGGTCCATGTTCTCTTTTCGTACCAAGTCAACCCCTGCATGTCCCAAAATGCCCTCTCAAACACCCGTGGAACCCCCTCCGTGGAGCCCATTTCGCCTCAAGTTCAAGCGTCGTAAAGGCACTGTCCGCGAATCACCTGGGACACAGCCCTCTAAAATCAGCTCAGAAGTTGAGCTCTCGAAGAGGGCGAAACCCCCAGAGGAGCAGGCAATTGAGATCCTTCAAAACGCTCTTCAGGTTCTGAAGATTGGTACTGAACCTGAACCTACCATACCAGAAGGCATGGGCAGAGCTCTGACCTCCCAGTCCTTAAGGGACGACGCATATATGAGAATCATGGACTGGTCCCATAATACCCCTTTCTGCACAAAAGCCTCCAAGGCTCATCCCTCCAAAGCACTTACCCCCCTGCAATTTTTATTGCTCCAGTCTATTCGTCAAGCGGAGCACTTGTACGAGCTCCATGGGCCTTTTAAAAACACAACTCTTTTCTTGTTTACCCGTTTGCAATTGCCAGACCCAGTCTTGTCTCCAGCGGCTCATGCTGCTGCTGTTGCTGCTGCTGCTGCTACGGCCACCCCCGTTGCGGAGAGCAGACCAATGTCAAATCTGGAGACACAAGTTGCTGACAATTTGGCGATTCCATCGCTCGTACGTGAACAGTACAAAGTCTACCTCTTCGAACGCATCCTGCTGTGCTGCAAAGAAATCAACCCCAACAAGCCGAAGAACAAAATGTTAGCAGCAAAGCAACCTTTGGTTGACAAGAAGGGAAAACCGAAGCTTCAATTGAAGGGTCGCATATTCATGCAGAATGTCACGGACGTTGTGACCTTGAGTAAGCATAGTACAAGATCAAAATTGTTTGTCTTTGAAACAGCAACTACTGACATATATGTAGATCAAGGTCAATATACTCTCCAAATCTTCTGGAAAGGCGATCCGGGCGTTGAAAATTTTGTTATCCGGTTCCCCGATGAGGTGCAAATGATCACGTGGCGGGACACAGTACAGAAACAGAAGCAGAGCCTTTGTGAGCAGGCAAGAAATTCGGGTCAAGCTGGTACCTCGGCAACAGAGTTCAACTACATGAGAGACCAGGTACTTCTCAACAACCCATACCAAGAAGATGACGATATGGAAGAGGAGGAGCATTCGGCTCAGATCACCGGCCCTGTTCAATCTTCCTTCTCCGTGAGTCGAAATCCGTCAAACAACAGTCTGCGCTCAACAGCCGGACCTGGTCGCATCGCTCCTCTGAGATTTCCACTTGCAGAACATGGCAACGGGATATATACGGGCCCGCTGAGCCTGAACACCAACATTCCCCCTGGGACGGCTGCTTCGCCAGGCGAATTTCCAGGAAATTCCTACTTCTCGCCTACCAATGACTCACCAACTTCCACACGTTCAACTTCTCAGCAAAGCTTTTCTCAATTTACTCGCCAACAAACAGCTACTGGTCACTGGCCGCATGAAGAGAACAAGCATCGTACAGCTCCGGCGATGGGTCGCGCACCTTCTCGGGAGGGACCAGCTCCATCAAACAGCTATGTCGTCAACGGTCGAACAGTCACGCGGCCATCCTTGCCTGTCATGGCAGCATCCCAAAATCCTCAACAGCAACTGATTCAGCCGAGCCGTCTTCGCTCCGCCAGTACTCCTGACATTCACAATTTGAACGCTCCTGGAGCCAGACGTCCTGGTACTAACCACCTTCCAACGCAGGCAGAAAACGTTCCAATGCCACCCATTCCCTCGCACATGGTCCAAGGTCGAGCTCCTCTTAACCGGAGCCAAACTAGTTCACCAGTCGACGGTCAATTGCCCATCCGAAGCGCAACCCACTCCCCATCGGTACATCGTGATCGGGCCCATCGACAGTATCAAGAACCCCTCAGCTATGATCGTCAAGGGCAGAGAATAAACCAGAGCTTCGAGAGCGAAAGCCGCGACTATCATCACGGCCACTATGCTGAAGAGCCGATTCAGCTCACTCCTCAAAGTACCGAGACATCTTCGTCGGCCAACAGTATCATGGATTACCCGAATCAGTTGAAAGTCAGGGTGAAGTTCGACCCGGAACCCAGCCATGTGACCATTGTCGTTCCTACATTCATCAAACACCGATCCCTAACCGATCGAATTGATTCCAAGATGGCCAAAGTGACAGCAGCATCTATCGCCAAGAAAACTGCTCGGCTTCGATATGAAGACTCGGATGGCGATATGGTTAGAATCGAGACCGACGAAGATGTCCATCTTGCTATTGAAGATTGGGCTACCCAGAACGAACGGCAAATCCACGAAGGCCCCGCACCCGACTTTGAATTGTACTGGCAGAATTGAGGCGCCACTACTTCACTGGGCCCCGCTTTGATATCACCCTGTCAGCATTCTATCCCCGCCTAGGGTTACGTATTGAACTTCACACTTTCTTTCCACATTTCATGTGGCACTCGGACATACGCTCAGGCCTCAGCGCCACCACTTTCTACTCTCATTGGCAATTATTGTCGGCCTCTTGCCACTATCATAGCATTGGTGCACTGGCGTATCGGCTATGATATCCCAACGGCGAGGGCGGCATACACATTTAACTTGTCCTCAAGGCACTCAATGACCTTCACGCCCTTGGATCTAGGTCATGCTCCCTTCTTCATATACGACGTCATTCGCATACATCTTGCTTGCCGCAAGCATGATTGTTCTTGTCATTCATTTACGCCCAGGTCAAGAGCGCGGTCCAGGTCTACAGCTCGACGATGTCATGGTTCTAAAGCAGGAAGAATGAGCTATCAGAGGTCTTGTGATGACGGATGGATGGATGAAGGAAGGCATTTCTAATCGTGCAAGGTGTTTAGAACGATGCCATGATGTTTATGAATGGTATCACACATGCGAAAATGTACAGCAGAGAGCGCAGCAATGTGCGAATGATAGCGTTTCTCCATTCACAATTCAGTTCAAAGCTTTTCAATGAAATGGATGAGCGTGATACCGTATACATCGTGGAAATCGGTCACCGCGTCTCCCCAGACAAGAGCAAGTCAGTTCCCAGAGGCTAATTCTCCACACGCTCATACCTCAAGACGAGTTTATTGGCACTCGGATGGGCGGTGTACGCGTCTACTTGCTCAATGCCCTCATCATCGACAATGTGCGTCCTGTAGTTCGTGTAGATGGCAGCCGTTATCAGTTTCATCTCTGCTCGAGCGCATCGTCAGCACCAGGGCCCCGCCCATCTCCCCCGCGCTTCCGGAAAAGATCATACCTTGCATGGCGAAATTGCTCCCGATGCACATCCGCCCCCCGCTCCCAAACGCCCAGAACCACCGGCCCATCTCCGCCTTTTGCTCCTCGCCGGCCTCGAGCCAGCGCTCGGGCGTCCAGGCTTCGGAGTTCGGGAAGACGTCCGCGCGGCGGTGGAGCGTGTAGGGTTGGGCGCTGACGCGGACGCCGGGGGGTAAGGGCGGGGAGCCGGCCAGCGAGGTGGGTTTCGCGGGGGTGATGCGCGGTTCCGGGCCGGGGATCGCGGCGTGGATGCGGAGGGTTTCCATGAGGCAGGCGTGGAGGAGGGGCAGGGCGTCGAGGCTCTGGGGGGTGGGGAGGGAGGGGTGGGAGGTGGACGGTGGGTATTGCAGGGTGGGGGAGAGGGTGAGGAATTCGTGCCGCAGTCGCTGCTGGAGCTGCGGGTGGAGTGAGAGTTCGTGGAATAGGTAGCACAGCGTTATCCCGGTCGTTTCGTGCCCGGCGGCCCAGTGGTCCTGCAGCTCGGTTGCGATTTGCAGGTCTTGCGGGTAGGGGAAGGGGTTCTTGAGGGTGGACTGGTGGACTTGGTTATATACTATCGGGGCCGTGGTTGGGATGTTCTCCTCGTCGGGGATTTTGGGGGGGTTGGATTTCTCGGCTGCTTTTGCCCATGTGAGGGTCCAGTTTTCGAGATAATTGGTGGCTTCTTGCACGAATTTGGGCTCCAGGATGGGGCCGATTCTGCTCAATATGGACTTCAAACCCCGTAGCTCGCTGGACCAGAACCGGTAGGGGCGTCGTTTTTGGTAGGTGTCGAAGAATTGTCTTCGGGCAGAGACGTCTTGGGTGAAGTTGGTTCCGTTCTGTAGGCCAAAGATGAACGCTGTGATGAAATCCATGGCGTTTGCATGGCTCACGTCGAGCACTTCAACGGGTTTCTGTCCGATAGCAGCTGACTCCAAATGCGGTAAGATGCGGGAAAAGATCATGGTTTGGGAAATCTTGAGCATCTCTGGTGAGGATTGGAGGTAGGATTTCGAGTAGACGTTGGCGATCACGCGTCTGCGGTGCGAGTGCGGTTTGCTCTCAGCGGTGGAGAACATGCACGGGACGCTTTGAGGAGTTCAGCGACGACCGTTCCAGTCGAAAGAGGGGACAAGGTTTGTGTTACCCAAAATTATCGAATTGGTGATACCAGGGCCATTTCTCAAAGCCACCAGTGTAAATGGTGCGGATGCCATCGTCCACGCAATTGACGCTGATTTCATTGGGGCCCAGCCGAACAATGTCGCCATGCTTGACGTGGGCGGCATGGATAGTGCGGTTTTCTTGGTCGGCGAATCTTTTTAAGAGGATCCAGAGTGGTGAGAATGGGGAGGAGGGGTGTGCGTTGGGGAGTTTGGAGAGGGGGGAGATGAAAGCGGGATAGATGATGTATCTGTAGATTACGAAGCAAAGGGTAGAGAGGGTGGCTATGACGGTTATAGGAAGCATTTTGGGACAATTCCTGTTGCTCAGTTCAATTCAATGCATGATACATGCGTGATGCGGAGGAAGAAAAGGGAAACGGTGCTCGTCTGTGTATTTATTTTTTGGAGTTGGCTGCTGGTGGGGGTTTCTCAGCCCTACGATATCAACGATAACGGCGGCACAATTCATAATTGGTGGCCTCGATGGCGTTCATCCTTCCTACCTTAGCAAGCTTCGAGAGGTCGTGGCTTGCTTCTGCGAATCATCATGAACATGTGCTAAGTGGTACCAGCAACTCATTTGTCCTGTCTTATGATGACTGTCGGAGCCTGTCCAGGCATGGCTCTGTATTCATACATGTACTACCTCCGGAGAGCAGATATCGCGAAGAGTGATTAAGTTGGCTGGCAGATGAGGTTGGTAGACATTGCTGCGCTGCGTTCAGTGGTTCAGTGAGGAAGGCCAAGAAGAATGGAAACAGATTTCAGGCTTTGGCTCATTGCCTCTGATCAAGGTGGTTGTGCCACAAAGATCGAGACGAGCCCTCCTGATGAGGGATTTGAATCCTGGTTTCTTGCCAACGGAGGCTATCTGCATCCTTCGATTGAGATTGCTTCTGGTGATGACGGAAATCATGTTCGTGTTAAACAAGACCACGTCCTTTTGCCCGGTAGTTTGGTCGTCTCATGTCCACATGAGTTGATTATATCGTGGCCAGGTGTCAATCGACATCATTTTCCAGATGTCCATTCTACTCTAGCACCATATGTTGCCACTCGATTATTTCTTATGAAACAATGTTTGTTAAAAGAACAGTCTCCGTGGTGGCCGTACATCAACAGCCTGCCTCGCTCTTTCAACACTCCTTTGTGGTATGACGAAAACGACTTAGTATGGCTTCGAGGGACCAACCTGGGTAATGCAAAGGAAGTAAGAGAAGAGGCTTGGCGGCAAGAATACGAACATGTTATGCAGTCACTCTTTGCCAAGGGGCTCGAGTCTGAGCAGAGGCGGCTGTGGACTTGGTTCGTGATAAGTGGTCTCAGAGTTTTTTGCGCATTTACAATACTAAGGTGATTAGGGAGCTCTATTTATGGGCAGCAACTGTGATGACTACGCGAAGTTTTGTCGGGCCAGCATCTTTCAATCGAACTGAAAGAGATTCCGTTGTCGCAGGTGACGGCGATGGTAGATGCCCGGTCCTCATCCCAGGCTTAGACATTTTGAATCATGACCCGTCTGCCAAAGTCTCCTGGGTCTGGGATAAAAATGTCTGCGCGCTTAGATTAAATGAATCAATAGCTGGTGGGTGTCAAGTGTGGAACAACTATGATCCCAAAAGCAACGAAGAACGTGGGTTAGCCCCTGTAATACCTGAAATGCTGCTGACGAATGATCTTCTAGTCATCATGGGATATGGCTTTAGCATTCCTGAGAACCCCTCCGATCATTACAGTCTTGGCTTTTCCCCAGCAATTGTAACTTACATCAAAGCTACAAAGGCTCGTCGACTAGCCTTGAGGCCAAGCTGGGACGCAGTACATAATCAGAGCACGAGGGAAACTAGTGACATCCCACAAAAGCTGGTCCAAGAGATAGTCAGGAGCGGAGGCCAAGTCCTAGAATCTTCAGAAAACTTAAACGTAGAGGAAATACTGGATCAAAGTATCCACTGGGTACGACTCCTCGAGGATGAAAAGTATAGATTCTCGCCACATTTCTTGGAAGACTTCTCGATTGCGGTTGAGAATCGTCGGGAAACACATATAGCGGATGCTTTTCCAGGGTCTGTGACAAACTTTTCGCATCGTGACTTCTCGCGAAACAAGCTGCATGTGATTTGTGCAGTCATTATGATACTGCAGAAAGGGCAAAGAGCGATACGAAAGCATGACAAAGACTTGCCTGAAGCACCGCAGAACAGCAAGCAAGTGGATGCGGCAAGATACCGTGATAGTCAGCTCAGAATTCTTGATAGTGTCCTGAGCTCCATGTGTACTTTTCTGAAGTCAGTCACCACTGCAAGCTCGCCCAAGGCCGGTGACCCCAGAGTAGTGCGATTGGAGCACACTCTCACGCATCTACCAAAGAGCTTGCTGAAAGACCTACGAGGGGTGCTGAATGCAGGAGTAAGGACTCGTGAACCCGTAAGGATCCGAGAACGTGGCGGCGTCGACTTTGCCTTCACTACCTGGCTGTGTGGATTGTGGGTCTATTCTCAGTCTGACCGAAGAGGAGAAGACGAAATCAACCCGAGATATCTTCGATGGCTTCACTTCTTACAAAAGCATTATGCTGAGCCATCAGAGGATTATATCGACCGCCAAAAACCTGACAACCCTGTGCGTGAGGAAAGCGCCGAGTGGTTTGACCCCGTCCGCAGTGCAAGCGGTGATGGTGAGCTGGACTCTACCTTGATCGCCAGATCGTACCTCGATGCAGTACAGGTGGCTACGGAGAAACGCCCTCAGTCGGTATACAACGATGGCCGGATCACGGTGAGGCGTCTCGAGTGGTGCCTCAACATAGTCAAGAACGAAGGCGTGTGGTGTCCAAATATGGACCAAGGAGAGGATGAGGAACATGATGAATGGGTCCTGTTCCTCGAGCTTGGAGATTCTTCAGGTTTTGATTGACAACTACCCTCCTAGAAAATCGGTTCAGAGCCAGTAGGGGATGGGCGGAGCATGGTGCAGATCTGATGGGACAGGGTCCCGTCCTTTCGTATCCAGCTAGCAAGTGAACGTAGAGCAAGATTACATTAATATGCCTTTTACATCATCCCAGCTCATCCTCTTGTACTTCTATTATCATTGTCAACGTTGAAGCCACGATCGTTTCGCATCCTGTGGCATGTAAACACTGCAATCAGGGTTAGGGTTAAATGTCAAAACACGTTGACGCTCGAGGGGCTCGAGATTGACAACCATTGAAATAACCGCGGTTCATCTCTTGACAGAATGGGCTCCTACTACGATATCGACGCCATCCTTACCGATGCCCAAAAGGTCCCTTGCACGTTCGACCTCGACGTCCCCGGCCTAGGCTACCTTGACGAGAATGCAGGTGGAGATGTACCACTCCCCCTTCTCCAGATCCTCCCATTCTACCTTTTCCAGCTTCTCAATACCAGACTCATATTTGCACAACCATTCTAATACTCCGCTCCCAGATCAAAGCCGGCACCCGCGTCTCCCTTCCCCTCTGGCTCAGCACCCTGCTTGCGGTCCAACGTCTCGGCCCCTCTTCCCAAGCATTGTGTACGCTTGATTTGCCGGCTTCGATAGCGCCAAGGGTATTGGCAGCGTTGAAAGCGGGGCCGAAGACTGTAGATCTGAGGCTGTTGGCCAGTCATTATTATGAGTTGGCGGCTCGGGTGCTGGAACTATTCGAGGAGGAGGAGATTGTGGATGTGTTGAGTGAGGTACGCAAATTGACTACGTAAGCCGCGAGGGGAAAGGCTGAGTGGGCCTACGGATGTGTGAGTAAATATTGGAACGTCGTTTGGAGCTGACTTGCTGCGGTGGGACACAGACGTTCAAGGAAAGAGCAGCGGAGATTGCAGACCATGCTCATAATCCGCGAGGAGCATTGGGGGAAGCACAGGACTTCTTGAGGGGGCTGGATGAGATGGAGAGACAGTGTAGATACTTGGACAACATGGAATACGGATTATGATGCTAATTGGGCTGCAGTGTTCCGATCTGCTCATGGTAGTTCCAATGCTATACGGGAGTGGATGGGGGAGACGAAGAAGAAACGCTGAGCTCGAGGACGACTGGACTTCTTTGAAAACCGCTCGCCATGTACTACATGCCTTAAGATGATGGACTACTGGGAGCTTGCTGTACTGAGGTACCGCGTCGCCAACCGTATTGACTTTAGGGACATATCCTGTGGACAAAACCCAAGTAGGGAGCAGTCGTTGTAGCGAGCAACGCTACTGACATCTTTCAACGAGGTAAAAGACCTTCTCAGAGGTACTTGTCTTTCACTCTAACAATTATGATTACAAGCAGGCATCGAATCCGTCCTCCGTATTCGCCAGACGCCTCGCTCCAAGTACTCTACAACATGACGCCGTCTATCCACTGCCAATCTCGAAGCCATCATTACTTTCTCAAGCTATCCTTCACACCACCAATCCACTGCGCAGAATCTCCACGGTTCACCGCGTCCAAGCCCGCTCTCGTACCAGCGTAAATCTCTTCGTGGAAGACTTTGCCCGCGCCGCTGACCCATCGAGCAGGAACTTATACCGGTCATCCGCGCTATCACCCGGTATCCTGCCCTTTCTCTTTCCCTTCACCATATCGATGCTCTCCGCCTTCCAAGCTCTCGGCTTAGGAAACAAAATCGTTTCGTCGCTTTCGTTGAAGACGACCCCTCGTGGCACGGCAGGACGCATGGATGCCGGCGATGTCGACAGGGAATTCGTGGAGTTGTCGAAAGGTTCCTCGTAGGTTCTGGAACAGCCGATGCCGTGAGGGTTGTTGATGAACCGAGGGTCGTCGTCCTCCTGCGCATGCTCAATGTACTCTTCCTCCTGCTTCATATCTATTCCCAAGCCAACGATCATGTTTGTTGCGTCCTCCAAAGCCATGCTGTCTTTGCTGTTCCGGCTCGAGCTTTTCGGGCTCGCTTGACTCGACCTCTGCTTCTTCGCGACCCGGTACTCTCTGTACTTCCTCCACAGGTTTCTCAGCTCGGACGGACCCGCCATCGCGGAGATATCGAGGGCTTCCAATCTCCCACCGAAGTGTCAGTCTGCTGTCGCTTTGTCGCTGCCCCGAAGACGAAAGGGAGGGGAGAGGGAGAGGTTTCTGGAGTTGAGGAGACAGTCAATGGTCGATGCTGTGAGGTTGCGCGTGTTGCTGGAACTGTAAGCACCGAACGATTTATATGAATGTCCCCCCGTCTCAAAAATGCTCTACGAATGGACTGGAGTGGAGTACTCGCAAGACAGAACAGAAATATACGCACACAACCAAAAGACCAGATCTCCCTCCTTCCTTCTTTCCCTCCCTTCCCCCTCCGCCATCATCATCGCACCTCGTACCCAAGAAAAACCTCCAACCGAGCCAGATCCCAGCCCCGCCCCAGGCCTCATCCCAGCCTCAAAGCTTCTCAACAACCAAGCAAAAGTGGCACCGCTTTTTCCTTTCCCCCTTCTTCCGTTCCCGCACCCGACCGCCCGCGCCCCAACGCCGCCGCAAACTCTCGCAGTCGCGGTGGCGCTTTTTTGTTTTGTGTGTTCTTGTTTTTTGGGCCTTGAGATGTGGATTGGGCGGGGGGATGTTGGCTGGGTTACTTTGCGTGGCGGAGGACGAGGGGCGGGTTGGGGAGGCGCGCGCTTTTGCGCGGGTTTTTTTTGTGGTTTTTATTTGGTGGGTTTTTTTTGGTGGGTTTTTTTGGGTTGGTGGTGTGGATGCGGTGCTGAGGGGGACAGGGGGAGGAGTAGAGTACGTCGTGGGAGAAGGGGTGCGTTGGTGTGGGTTGCGGGTTGGCGAGGAGGGCTTCGGTCTCTGGATGCGTGGGGAGGGTTGGGAACGGTGAGGGCGTGTACGCTCCTGCCAGCTGGTGAGGATTGTGAAAGAATGGGATCATTTTGTTTCTCTTTTCTTTCTGGGAGGGGTGTTTGAGAAAAATAGATGGGTTTCATTCATTTGCTCCTAACGAACATGCTCACGACTCGCAGAGGGAAGACAGATGCCGCAGAACAAATCAGCAAGATGGGGATGGCAATAAAAAACCCCCCCAGAACATCACTCGTCTCAATGCCCCCATATCCAAACACCCTCGCACGAAAAAATGCCCAATCTGCATGGAAAGCCGCACAACCCCGTCCCGACGCCCGTCTCCCAAAGTCCCCAATGTCCCAAAAAACCCCACCATTCCTCCCCGTCCCTTCCTACTCCTGCACCAACGCCCTCCCGGCGACATACTCCCACGCCTCCTCGTACGCCCCCGCTTCCCCCGTCCCCGCCCACGTCCGCCAGTACCGCGCAATCTCGCTCAGGTACTTCCGCCCGCGGTAGGGCGCCGTGGCGCGGTCGCCGACCAGATCGGCAAGGGCGCGCGCGGACGCGATGCCCGATTCTCCCATTGTGCGCGCCGTATGGTGCCAGCTGGTGGTTGGGGGGGTGGATGTTAGTGTTTGGGTCGTGAGTGCGTTTGGGGAGCGGGGGGGAGGGGATGGGGGGTGGAGAAGGGGTGAATGACGAATGTGGGAACGAACCTGCCCGTTTCGATTAACTCGCCCTTCCATTTGCCCTTCAGGTCCGCCAGCAGGAGCGACATGTTGTCCAAGTACCGCTGCTCCTCCGCGGCCAGATCTCGCAGCATGCGGCCCGTCGCTTCGTAGATGTCGGCCTGCAGCAAGGACGCGGTTTCCACGTCGGGGGGGAAGATGTCGAGGAGGAAGAGGGCCGTGGCGCCCAGGACGGCGTCTCCGGATGGGCCATTCGATATGCGCGCTGTCTCGGTTGCTTCGAACGCTATCTCCGCAGGGGATGTTTTGGGCAGCGTGAGGAGGTAGGCTGCGTCGTGGATGAGGGCTAAGTGGTGGGTGAAATCGGGAAGGCTGGTTCCGTAGGTGATGGCGGTTAAGAGGGAGCGGGCGAAGTGGAGGGGTGTACTGCTGTTGATGGGGGTGGTAGTGGTGGTGGTGATGGCGCAACCTGGCTCGGAGAAGTCCATTTTGCGGTGTGAGGACGGTCTTGCGATGTGCTTTTGGATCCGGAGTCTGGTGGTTTGCGATTGTGTGGTAGATTGGTTTTGTAGTTTTCTGGTAGAGTGGTAGAGTGGTTTTGTAGTAGAATGGTAGAGTGGTTTTGTGGTAGAATAGTAGAGTGATTTTATGGTAGAGTGGTAGAGTGGTAGAGTGGTAGAGTGGTAGAGTGGTAGAGTGGTAGAGTGGTAGAGTGGTAGAGTGGTAGAGTGGTAGAGTGGTAGAGTGGTAGAGTGGTAGAGTGGTAGAGTGGTAGAGTGGTAGAGTGGTAGAGTGGTAGAGTGGTAGAGTGGTAGAGTGGTAGAGTGGTAGAGTAGTTTTTGGGTAGAGTGGTAGGGTAGTTTTTGGGTAGAGTGGTAGAGTAGTTTTGTGGTAGAGTGGTAGAGTGGTAGTGGTAGTGGTACAGCTTTTTTGGCTGATGCGTCTCTGCTGCGATGGCAGATAGTCTCCGATATATGTAGTTTTAGAGAGGTTTGTTTTTTGAGGTATTCGGATTGTGAAGAGTTTTCCAATATGGCATTTGGTAGTCAGGAGACGAGACGCTGAAGAAGAGACAACGCATGGATTCGAGGAGACTTATATACCTGAACATTGCAGTGACTCACCAAGCCAATGGCACACTTGAGGGAGTTATTTACTTGAGGGAGTTATTTAAATAGAACAACACTTGTAGAAAGTGACAGAATTATTGGCAACAAGGAGAGGTGATTGGAGAAGACTTGGCGGCACTGGAGGGAGCGGCATTCGAGCGAATTAGCAGCGATTGCGGCCAAGCCCTCACTCTTGCACATGCTCAACACAGCACAAATTCATTCACCGACTTACTCGAACCGCCTCTCGGCCGTCTTCCAGTTAATGACGTCCCAGATCGCCCCGAAATACTCAGCCTTACGGTTCTGGTATTGCAGACTGTACAACCAATTAGCAATCTTCCCTTCTGATACCCCACACTGGAGAATAGGAAGAAACAGCACATACTAATACGCATGCTCCCAAGCGTCAATTCCCAATATCGGTTTGAACTGCCCAACCACTGGATCTTGATTGGCATACGTCCTCACCTGCAACGCTCCCGTCTCCGTATCCTTGACCAACCAAGCCCACCCGCTGCCCTGAATCCCCGCCAGTTTCGTGTTCACAATCTTCTTCAAGTTGTCCAAGCTCCCATATGCCTGATCGATCGCATTGCCCAGCTTCCCGCTCGGTGGCTCGCCGCCGCCGGAGGACCGAGGGGCCAGGTTCTCCCAAAAGAGCGAGTGGTTGATGTGCCCGCCGCCGTGGAAGTTGATGAGGGGCTGCAGAGCGATTTGCGCTGCGGGGTCGGAAGAGGAGGTGGCGGAGGCGAGCTGCTCGGTGAAGGTGTTGTAAGAGTTTACGTAAGTTTGGTGGTGCTTGCTATGGTGGAGCTCCATGATTTGGCCGGAGACGGAGGGCTCGAGAGCGCCATAGTCATCTACCATGAGGTCAGGTCCCCGATCGAAAGCTTGAATGGTGGTTGATAGGAAATGGTATACATGGCAGATCCGGAAGGGTAGCTTTGCCGCGGGCGAAGGGGGGTATGGCTGCTGGGCGGGCAATTTTGGAGATGGTAGTGAAGTTGCGGAGGCAGCCACGGGCGCTGGGTTGGCGGAGGAGAGTGCTAGACATGTTGAGCTGATATTTTGTATACCGTAGAGGCTACAGCGTCGCTGCTTGCAAGTTAAAAGGATTACGGGAGTTGAGTGCTGGAGGGAAAACCGAATGTTTTGTTGTTTGTTCACATAATTTGAGCTCTGAGAACTGCGTCATCCACCGATGTGCTAGCCGGGAAATCCGTTCGCCTATGATTTTGGCGACGACAAGACATCGTTTAACATTCATAGTACGTTTATTGTCTGAGATGAGCAGAGTAATAGAAGTGGTAAGACCGGTTCAGTACAACGGCGAGCTATGCAGTAGCATAGTTGGGTATCATCTATTCCAGTGCTCTCCCACCTCCAGTGCATGATTCAAGTAGAAGCCCGAGTACGCCAATCGCTGAATGCTCCGAAAACCGTCCATGCCATGCTCACCTCTTTCCCTTCCCACCACCCTTCTTCTTTCCCTTGCCCTTCGTCTCGTCCCCCACCTCCGGCAAACTGACAGTGCCTTCCCTGACATCCTCCTCATCAACGTCAACCGTCTTCAGCTTCTCCATCCCACTGATAAAAAAGCCTAGGTCTCTGTTCTGCTCTTCGAGTTCCACTTTCTCTGTTTTTGCTGCCTCCAGCTGAGTACCTAGATGGGTGATACGTGTCATGAGAGAGTCATTCATAGCTTTCTCATCCCGCCACTCCTTCTCCAGTCTGCGAGCCATGGCTTCGTATCTCTCCGCCTTCCTTGACGCTCGATCACGGTCTTTCTCGAGTCTTGGTATCATCTCGTCAGCAAGGATGTCGTGTGAGGCTTGTAATGCAGCAAGTTGTTCTGCATTCTTGATAGATGCCTCTGTAGCTCTCTCGGCGGTTTGGGCGGCTTGGGATGCCTTATCCGCTGCGCGCTCAAGATTTTCCTCAAAGTACATGCGTTGGCTGTCAAGCTGGCTCGTCAGTAGATGTGTATACTCTAAGCCGATGTTGTCTATTTTCTCTCGGGGGACGTAGTCGTCGAAATCATCGTCGTGCGACTGTGGTGTCTGTGTCGAGGTTGGCGTGAGCTCCACAAACTTCCCATCCGTCTTGTTCTGGACGATACGGTGGACGTAACCATCGGTGGCATAATCCCACACCCGCTGGGTCGCCATGTCCATGGCGAAACAATGCTGTGATTGCTCATAATGGCTGAAGGCGTGGGCAGCATCATATCTTCCACAGCCTACATTGCCGCAGATGAGGCAGATCCACAAATTAGCGTCAGAGTGACAGACGCTGCATTCGTTGAGGCTAGTGCCGTCTCCTAAGCTCGTGCTGTTGTATGTTCTTTTTCCGAGACCGAGATCGTCTTGCGTGTAGCGGCACACGGGACAACCTGATCCACGCCATTTCTGAAGACAGGAGCAGTGAAAAACGTGCTGGCAGAGGATGGTGAGGAGACCTGTGGATTCGTCCATACGCTCGAGGCAGACGGGGCATGTGGGTAGTTCGACCAAAGACGGAGTGGGTGGGGCGTGTGGTTTAGAGGATCGTGAGCTTGATGAAATGGGAGCTGCTTGAATAGTCGAAGATGTTGAAGTAGAGGGTAGTTGCTTTGTGACGGATGGTGTAAAGGGGTCATTGGTCATGTCTGGAAAGGAGGCTTCTTGACCAGGTATCTCGTGTGTCCGGAATTCGATAGACTTTACGAAGACCACATGGCAATTCTCAGGCTACATATTGTCAGCTTTCGCCAGTGACTTCTACGCAAGGATCGTACCTCCATGCCATCAAAAGCCTTGCCGTTCCATTCTCTTCTCCACTCTCTGGCATTCTTCCCATTCCTGAACTTCATAAGTACCATGTATCTGTTCCCCCTTTCCGTCCTTATCATTCGGAAATGGCTGACGATATCCCTTGTCTTCTCCCCAACAAAGCCTAAGAAATCTGATGGAGTTAGGTATGAGGGTACAGCAAGTATACAGAGCGTGGTACAGTCTTCGTCTCGAAAGGCTGGCTGTTCATTCTTCTCTTTCCTCGATAGACTCTTCCCAGGCTTCGAATGTTTAGGAGTTGTAGGTTCATCGTAGAGACCAGATGTCTCTTCAGAGTCTCGGTATAAGCGTACTACACCCCATCCAAGCTCCTCTTGATTGGGATCACAAGGCTCGTATCTACCCTTTGTAGCTAGACCTCCAGGACCGACACTGATACCGTTCATGATCTTTCTGCTCTTATCCGTACTAGCTTCGTGCTTGTCTGGGGTTGTTACAGAGGCCATGGTGATATCTTGAATCAGAATCTTGTCGTACCTCCAATCTTGAGACACTGGGTGTAAGGCTGCCGGCTCCTGCTTCTCACCGCCAGTGCTGCTACTTGGAACGATAGGCTGTCCTCCTCCAGCATCTGAACTTAATATATCCGCTTTGGCTGCAGGCGCTGCAGGCGTCTCGCTTTCACGCTGCTTTTGCTTTCGGAAGGTTGGTTGAGTCCGACTTCCTAATAGGGACTCTAGGGCGTTAAGGTCGAAGGCAATATGGAAGAAGAACGAAGGCATTGGCATTCTGCTTCAGTACTTTCATTTTTAGAACTTTGCTGCAAATGCTGGCCTTGATGTTGAGAGTGAAAGGCGTTGAGGGATGTTTACAACATATGGAAGGGGAATATCGGAGTGGCAAGTGCTTGCTAACCGGCGAAGGTCACGCTTTTGGAAGGGCAATTCTTCAGTTCCATATCCCATAATCGATAAGGAGTACTACTTATTACAGCCTGCATTGTTAACAGTCATAGTTAACGAGAGAGGAAAGATTTGCAGTCCCAGAATTATTTCATATTAATCTGAGCTACATAATGCCATTGCCACAAGGGCAACCATCCTTGACATGAACTTCATAAGATGAACCCGTGAAAGCTCCCGCTAATGAGCATGGTGATGACAACAAAAAGCAAAGCCACCTCTCGCCGATCATCCTCCTATTGTCCACCACGAAGTCTCAGGACCAAGTGCAGGGTGCTCTCCTTCTGGATGTTGTAGTCTGACAAAGTACGCCCATCCTCCAACTGCTTGCCAGCAAAGATCAAGCGTTGCTGGTCCGGTGGGATGCCTTCCTTATCTTGGATCTTCGCTTTGACATTGTCAATGGTATCTGATGACTCAACTTCCAATGTGATGGTCTTCCCTGTCAGAGTCTTGACGAAGATTTGCATCCCACCTCGTAACCGCAGCACCAAGTGCAGTGTGGACTCTTTCTGGATATTGTAGTCTGATAGGGTACGGCCATCTTCGAGTTGCTTGCCGGCAAAAATCAATCGTTGCTGGTCCGGCGGGATACCTTCTTTGTCTTGGATCTTGGCTTTGACGTTATCGATTGTGTCCGAGGATTCGACTTCGAGTGTGATAGTCTTGCCGGTGAGAGTCTTGACGAAGATTTGCATACCACCACGAAGACGAAGGACTAGATGGAGAGTGGATTCTTTTTGAATATTGTAGTCGGATAGAGTACGACCATCTTCGAGCTGCTTGCCAGCGAAGATGAGACGCTGCTGGTCAGGGGGGATGCCTTCCTTGTCCTGGATCTTGGCCTTCACATTGTCGATGGTGTCCGAAGACTCAACCTCCAAAGTGATGGTCTTACCGGTGAGGGTCTTGACGACTGGGAATGTATTAGTGTTTGGAGATGGATCAAGCAGACAGCATCAATGACTCACAGATCTGCATGCCTCCACGCAGACGGAGAACCAAGTGTAGGGTGGATTCCTTCTGGATGTTGTAATCGGACAAAGTACGGCCGTCCTCCAACTGCTTTCCAGCGAAAATAAGACGCTGTTGATCCGGAGGAATGCCTTCCTTGTCCTGAATCTTTGCCTTCACATTGTCGATGGTATCGCTCGACTCGACCTCGAGAGTGATGGTCTTGCCGGTGACTGAATGCTGTGTTAGTAGATGGAGGTAAAGCGACCAGGCATCAGCTTCAAGAGCGGGGTCAACTTACGAGTCTTGACGAAGATTTGCATGATGAGATGTCTGAGGTATGTATTTGATGTCTTGTTGATCGTAGATAAGTTTTGGAAGTGAGCGTGAGCGGTGGTTGTATGTGATTTGGATGGATGTTGTGGAGGAAAGTAGATGTAGGAAGGAAGAAGGTGAAGTGTGGCGGCAGAAGCGGTTTTGTACTTGCAGGTTGGGGTCTGGGCGGATGACACAGCCTTGGCGCTAGCGGAAGTGCTCAAGTGAATAATAGAGGCGGCTGGAAGTGGCGAGAACCTTCGACACTTCACTCCGCAGCCCGTAGGTAGTCCGTACATACCTAGTCCGTACAATTCAACACCTCGTCAAGCCTTCACCATGATAGCCATCCACCTCAACTCTGTCTTGCGAACCAGCCTGATTGGACAATGCTGCTGATGATGGGACTGCGTCAATTTGGTGCTTAGGTCTCGCTACGGACTACGTGACAATTCACCGTTTCTCTCACTTTACAAGTAGGTAAGCTAGGTAGATATCAAGGTGCTTTTGGGAACGACCAATTTGCCTAAGGGTACACCGGCACTCCTTGTGATGCAAGAAGCCTCCGGTAGATGCTTGGCTGGAGCTGGGGCTTAATGCCCGAGAGCTCTCGGAAGAAAGCGGCCAGTCAGAAGAGAAACAGGTGGTAATTGCGGATTAACTTCCATTTCTACTACGACTCCATCATCATAACGCGTATGGATCGCTGTAAATGTCTTGAGATGGCGGTACATTCGCAATGCATATATTGCAATATCATCTCCATTCTCCGAAGGATGTTCCATCTGCATGCAACATCTTGAAGGAAACTCATTCCTGATTCATACCGTCACCGTCGTGAGACCGTAATATATCGTCGTAACGTAGTGCCTAGCAGGCAGAAGCGCGAATGACAAGTTTCGAAGTAAACTTGCCACAAAGAGAATCAAAGTCATCGCGGTCGAAAGTCGTATCACATCGAGATCGTAAATAATTATCTGTAAAGAGTGTAAGTAATTCCACAGTGCAAGCACTGAGCTAGAATGACATACCATGACGCGTTACATGCTGGCGGACTTCTGTCAAGGCTTGGCATACAGCTGGGTTCGAGTTCAATAGATGATGGTGCTTTCGAGTTTCCCATTCTTGAAATGCCGGCAGCTTTTGCGATATAGCGGAGAAAAGGCCAACGATGACGCCTACGGGTGTAGATTCCATGTCGTAGCAGAATTTGCTGACAACCTCCTTATCCTGTTGGGGTCAGCCGTGTCGACGATAACAGTGAAGGATGGGATGAGCTTACAGGAATCCGGTAATGGCAATCGAATTGCATCTCCTCCCACACGGATAGCAAAATCGCAGCCACCATGAAGATAGTGGGCCAATGTCTGAGCTTGTCCTTTGTGTAGACACTCGAGTATAATTGCGATAATTCTTCCAGAACCTCCTTCTGCAAATCTCGCCACATAGTCGCCATGGCGTCCTTGATCTGGAAATTGATCATGACTGGAGCAACCGTCTTGCCACAGAATTTGGAGGTGCCATCGGTGATTTTGCCAAGGAAGCCTTCTTCCTCTGGTATGCCCTCGACCATGGTCACATGCTGGGTGAGGTTGTAGGCGATCAGCAGCTTCAAGCATTTTCGAATAACAGGAGTCCTCTCTCGACACCAGTACCGATAGGCTGTCTGAAGCATCTGGGTGAGGAATGGAGTGCCATCGAAGTACTCATCAACAAACTCCATGAAACCGCCGTCAATGTGGTTGTCGAGGTACTCTGACAAAATAGCGCTCGGGATTCCTTCTACACCGGCAGAAAGCTTCGCAGTGTTCACCGAGTGCTCCGTAGAAAATTCTGATATTTTCTCCACCCAGTCCAAGCCAAAGCAGCTTTCATCGCGGACGAAAACTTCACGAGCACGGACTGGCAGCGTATGGCCGTATCCGTGAGTAATGAATAAAGTCCGCTCCTGCTCTGCAAAGCCTTTGATGTTGCAGATAGAGAATCCGAGACTAACATGACGCTCGTAGTCCGCCCTCCAGTCCTTCATGAAGTAGGCAACCTCTTTTATATCGATACGGGTGCAAGGAACTTGCCATAAGCGGGCGTGCGAGGGTCGACACCCTTCGCAGGGCTCCCCAGTGTCACACTTGAGCTTCATCAGTTGCTGCAGATCTGCAGGAGCTCGAGGGCACTTACCGTCTTCTTGAGGAATTTGCAGCGAATACAAGCTCCCAGCTTCCTGATCTCGGATGCCTGTTTCCTTTGCTCCGGTCGCAAAGGACCTTTCCTCCGTCCAACGCGCTTCTCTGTGTCAACTTTTGGGGCCTGCGGTTGCCTCCGTATCGTTGGCTTTGTGGCTTTACTATTTGAGTTCTTCTTGACTGCTTGGCGCCTTCCTGGTGGTGAGATCCTGCCAGTTGAGGTTGGAGACCGCTGCGGAGACGAGGAGGTTTTGATTCGGATGGGCTTGACCACTGACGAAGTGACGATAACCGATCGAGCATGCTGTTCTTGTTCTTGCTTGATGGGCGGTGAGCCCAGAAAGTCCGCATGGTCGTGGTGAAATTCTATGTCGCTCAGACTTGCCGAGCGGTCACTGGAGGGTGAACCGATTGGATGTTGAGATAAATTGACATAGCTACCCCATGATTGCCGGGATTTCCGCTCCACATCCGAGTAGGACGAATCAGAAAATGTGCGCCCATGGAGTGCTTGTTCAGGGTTGAAGATATTTCCGGTATGGAGATCTTGGTAAGATCCGTCCAAAGTTTGATGGTGGTATTCCACCGAGTTCCAACCGTTATCGCTACTCGAAAGTGACCGAACCTCCAAGGATGTGTCCGTGGGAGAATTGGGTAGATTTTGATGGGGTAAGTTCATCTCTTGCAGGCCACTCGAGATGGGATAGTTCAGGAGATCGTTCGAGATATCCTGCCAGTTGAAGGCTATGCTGCCATCCATCTGGCCGGCGATGGGAAGGTAGGCGTTCGAGTCATACTGCACTTGAGGGACATAGTCGGTTGGTGATGTCTGATATGGCATTCCGTACGTCGCGTCGGCGCCGAACTGCTGAGGGTAGGTGTCCAAAGGATAGGCGAATTGTTGGGCTTGAGACTGCTGGTGGAGGCGCCAGTCTGGTATATAGCTTTGAGATTGACTTATCGGCTGGTCGTACGCTTGCGTTAGACTTTGGAGTGGAGTCGTTGACCGCTTCATGATATTCGAGGGGTTGGTGTTGGCGCTTTGATGATGCGGTGCGGACCGTGAGGCATTTGGGTCGGGCGGGATAGTCATGGGCCAGCTTATTCGCGATGTGTAGGGGTATGGCAGGCCCCTCTGGTCGAAGTCGAAGGCGGCGAGGCCATCAGCAGACAGATCCACGTCGACCATGGTGGGCGGCGGGGGGGGGGGAAGGGGGGGGGCAACGAATTGTTGTAGGGTGGTAATAATGACAGGATTATGTTGTGGAAGGAGGATCTGGAGGAGAAGGCATCGTGTGGTTTTTGGCGGTGTCTGACCAAGGAGAAGAGGAGAGGGGCGGGTGAGAGCGGGAGATGTGAGTCCCTCGGTCTGACTTTTCGCACTCGATTAGACTTCTTTTGCTTTCCTTTCCCTTCTTTCACACTTTACTTTTATTACAGGAGTCTCCTCATTCACGTCGACCATACATTTGTGCTCTCTTCAAGTCATCCCTCCTTCTCATCCTTCGTCGCAAGCGTTATGCTTATTCGCAGCAGGAGCAGGAAGAGCGGTGAAGCAACGCATCAAATTGATAGGGCGGGTGCTGCCAAGAAAAGGTGGGGTAGTCCGTCCTCCCTCTATTATCACTCGCCATCAATTGGCCCAACGTCGCCGAAAGGGTCTGCTTAGGGCAGGGATCAGCCCAAGGATCGAAGATGATTAACCAAAATCGGCTTTCGCAAATTGCGCCAGTCCCAGCACCCTGCAGCTCGCTCGAGTCGGAGACGTCTCCCTCGACTTCGCGTCGACTCTGCCCTTTCGGCTGCACTATCTTCCAATCGCGTCCCTACAAGTTGGGTACGAGTTGACACAAGGAGTCCTCAATTGGTGCGCTTTTGCCTCAAGACATGGAAGGGAACAACATGGCGACCGCAAGGCATCAAGGACGAACAGCATGTTCAACTGCTTCTCAGATACCGAGTGGGATCCACATGCTTCGGACCCCACGAGTACGGCAATTGCATTATTGGAGACATCCCTTGCCTCTGCAGCCGCTGAAACATCGGGACATACCACCATTAAGATGAGCACATACCATAGAGATATGTGAGGACCAGAGGACGCAATAAGGATTCATATGAACGGCATGAAGCACTACACCAGGGCTCACAGGATTATGGAGTGCGCTGCAAGTGCTGACATGACGAGAGGGCTGTAAGATAGCCCCCACCAAAACCCATGGCGCTGGTGTGGACGGAAGCAAACAAGAACGACAGATCTTCCCAGAACCATGAGGATGGTTGGATGGTCGCGGCCACCATCATTCATGGCTATAGAATGGATGGAAGATCAAGAATGAGCACGAGACTTTATCATAATCGTCGGCATGGTCCACAAAAACTGAGGAAGGATGTGATAGAGTAGCTCGTAATCAAGCCAGCACCTGCCCAACAGTTGAGAAGTGAAAGAAGTGATAGAGGTATTGCTCAGGAACAGTGATCGTCATAGATGTGAAGAGTATTTGTTTGAGCTGCTGGTAAAATGATACCTTGTGAATATTCAGCACGCGGTAGCCTATGATGCTGCCTATCACTTGCTGTGAGGACTGGATATCTCGCCTCTACATAGAGTAGTATAAGGCCATCTTTCAAACCACCCTTTCGCTACGGATTGCGTACCAGATCTGGGTTAATATCTGTACGGCGGTACGCCTCATCCTGGCTTTGTCATCAAGCTGCATCATGTAACACGAAAAGGTTGGTTACATCGGGACATTTGCCATGTGGTTTGACGGCGTATGCCCGATCAGTCGAGGGGCTTTCATTCCTGAATAGATACGATCATGAATCGAGAAGTTCTGGTAAGAATATTGTTGCAATGCGAGATCGAGGATAGGTACTCGGAAGTCTTGTTCTCGTAGGGCTGAGAGTTCCGCGTTCAACTGTTTGCTTGTAGCACGGTTTTCATTCCGCAGCAATGGAGACTCAACCTCGAAGCCTTTGTCTCGGCCAAGAAGAATCTTGTGGCAAAGGACGTCGTCCATTCGATGCCTCTGGCGACATTATGAGCATTAATTTTGGCAAGGTCACTTCAAGGCTTCCGGAGAACAATATCTCAGCTCCGTTAGCAATATAAGGAGAAAGGAATGAGAGTAAAGTCGAAACGGTCCACGGTCCTTTTCCGAGGTGGCAGAGTCTTGTCCGTCCAGCAACGTCCAAGGACCGGGAATGAGAGAGCTTTCGAAAGCAGCAACTCCAGGAACATGGCATCCGTTGAAAGTGCCATACCCACAGCTCTGGAGGAGCAGGTGGACTGGGTGCCAAGGGAAAGCCTCGACCAACTCAGACTTCAGGATGACACGATTACTAGCGATAGCACGGACGGAATTCTAGTACCCCAATTGTTCACATCCTTACCGCCCATCAGGGACCCTTTAGTCACAAACACGTCTCTTTCACAAGACGAGACAGTCAGACAGTGTCTACCGTTTCATGCTGGCACTAGCCGAAGCCTTTTTGATCTCAACTCACAGGGCCTGCCTAGATTGCGCAAAGAGGACCATGTCGACTTCCTGAACGATTCAATTCAGAACGCAAAACACATACCTTATGATGCTCTCCGTCCATGGGTTGTCTACTGGTCTTTAACTGGCCTCAGTGTGCTTGGCGAAGACCTGGAGAAATGGCGGGACAGAGTCTTGGAGACCTTTTCACCTATGCAGAATCCCAATGGAGGATTCGGTGGAGGTCACGGCCAGATATCACATGCTGCCTCTTCTTATGCTGTCGTCTTGAGTCTTGCTATGGTCGGTGGAAACGAGAGCTTGGACATGATTGATCGACGGGCTTTGTGAGTTGTCTACGGGTCTAGGATCTCAAATAATGACAAGATGTCTCTCGCGCGTAGATGGAGATGGCTTGGAGAACTCAAGCAAAGCGACGGCGGTTTTAGGATGAGTGTCGGTGGAGAGGAAGATGTACGGTAAGGTCTTCATGTGCTTGCGTATCGCGATAGTAAATGCTTATGATTCTAGCGGCGCATATTGTACAATGACCATAATTGCCCTACTTGCAATACCTCTCGAACTTCCACCGAACGCTCCTGCGAGAGCAAGTGGGTTTACCTCATTTCTGGATGGATTACCGGAGTACCTATCTCGATGTACGGAATCATGCTCAAGTCTTAGGTGCTATGGACTCATGTGTGAATTCAGGCCAAACCTATGAAGGTGGTGTGTCTGGTGCTCCACAGACCGAAGCTCATGGCGCATATGCATTCTGTGTACTTGCATGCTTGTGCATCCTTGGACCGCCACACGAAATCATTCCGAAGTAGACTGATTTGCCACTCGGCGAGGAGGAGTGTTCGCTGACAGATTCAAGGTATCTAAACCTACCACTACTAATATCTTGGCTCTCTGCGCGACAATATGGTCCAGAAGGCGGCTTCTCTGGTCGGACAAATAAGCTTGTCGACGGATGCTACAGCCACTGGGTTGGTGGCTGCTGGCCCCTGGTAGAAGCAGCCTTGAATGGGACTCAGACATTGTCCTCGATTGGGACGCCAAAGATCTCAACCCTGTACAGCAAAGAGGGGTTGACCCGATACATATTGTCCTGCTGCCAGGAAGACGGTGGAGGCTTGAGAGACAAACCCAGCGCGTAGGTAACTCCAAGGACATCCCAGGCTGTGCGAAGTTGACACGGCTTTCCAGATACCCAGACGCATATCATTCGTGCTACGTATTGGCCGGCCTTAGCTCTACACAACATTACAATTACTCCACCGGCGATCCTGATGATCCGGGGACCTTTGACTCACTGGACTCGGCTCTGCGATGGTCCTCGTCCGCGATATCTTCGGAATATGAGAGGGGTCACGGTGAGAAGCTTGTTGATGCGGCAGGAAAGCTGGAAGCTTTGCATCCAATATTCGTGATTCCATGGGCTGCTGTCGACCGATGTTCGACATGGTTCGGTCAGAAGACAGGGTTTTGAGGAGTGTATTTGTCAGGGCCAAGTGCCTGTTGGGCGGCTGGACATGAAGTCGGTAGATGGATACTTGATAGGCAGGCATTCGGCTCAGAGATGTTCATGTATTATGATGTATCCCCATGGGCGGAGTACCCGTTCCTCCCCTCACCGGTACCCGTAATTGGGAGAGGATGTACCTGAAAGTAAATCCCAGATTCCCAGTCCAACTTTCCAACGAACGTGCAAGCGCCAGTACTAATCTTTTGGGGACTAGCGGTAAGCATTGGAATAATTGACTTTCCGACCCTGCTTGACTTCGACTTCACCTCCATTGCTGCGGAGACTTCCTTGCAGATTCCATCTACAACTCCTACCTATCCACGCCTTCTATGCACGATCATCTCTGCTGTTGGTTATGCTTGATGATGATTCAACAGAAGAATGAAAAAACTTGATTAGATCAACTTGCCGCCGATGGGAGAAACGGCGGGATGCAGGCCCACTTAGCTGCATGAATTGGTATAAACGGGCGCGCCGTCTCCCCTCACTAATACGGATAATATTGAAGCGCCGTCGGGCTTTAGATCGGAAGATTTACTGGAGAACCCTAGGTACCTCCGTAGCCTTGACCGTTATTCTCCAAGGCTCCAAAGTAGCACCGGATTCGAAACCGCACAAGCATGACAAGCGGCACTTCTCCTGCCCTTTCATTGGGCCGGAACTCCATCCATCATCGTCGATGGATACAGATGACGATTATTGACGACACTCGGAAGGATGATGCACATGTTACGTGGAGCTGAAGCTACAAATTACACTTCGAGCTCGTCCGAGTCGAGTAGCCGTTCCCGGACTCCAACGCATACGTCCCTGCACCTTGAAACGCATTGCCAACTCATCAAGCATGCATAGATCAGTGAGCATGGCAGCATGCCGGACTTATTTGAGTTGCCAATTCTCACTGCAGGGACCGCGTGATTAACACCTGCACTGCAATGCCTTCGGAACGTATCGACGAAGTGGCTGATAGGAGGGCAAGGAGATCATTCGAGCTGGGCCATCCCAAACATGTTATAAGCCCGAGTGCTAATTAAGCGCAACGAGCGCCGCCGAGGGTTAGGCCTTGAGCCTTCAGATTGCCCTTCAATAATCTGCTTATCCACAGTGCCTGGGTTGCTTTTACTTTCTCCAGGGATTCGTTGCTCCCTGGTCTGTGCTCGGTAGAGTGTCTTCGCGCGAACGACAACGCAAATATGCCTGACCCAGAGTTCTTTCGCATTAGCTAAAGGGGTCAAAACACCGAACTGCAGGAGTCTTGACTCCAGAAGTATCTAAGCACTTGATCTTGCGGGGTTGGTACTTATCTCCCACAGGATCTGCCTATGAGAATGCTCTATCATCGAACCTGGCGTCTTGTTTGCCACTGACGCGCATCTTAGTGTGCAGACGGGACATAAAACATCTGCGGCATCTGCACGTCAATCATCGCTCCTTGCCTGGATCGTTCCAGAGAATGATTTCATAGGTCAATGGCTCCTCATGCCGGGCTCTAGAAGCTCTCACTGGTAAAACGTGCGCCAGCGCATCGTCGCTTGGGTTAGCACGAGCCGCAGATACTTGGAGAATGCTGCGAGAAGTCCCCCTACCAGTGCTGGCCGGGTATCTTTCTTCTCCACTTCGTTATTGACTCTTCTGTGGACGGATCTGGCAGTGATATATAGCTGCCACTCGAGGCTGCATTTCACAGATCCAGGTTCTCCATGCACCAAAAAATCTCCGACCTGCATTTTTCATTATTCAACTGGCATCGCACCTGGGAGTTGCAAGAAAGCGTCTCGAATATAGCAGAGTAACAGTTTCAATCCTGATCACCACCTCCTCAGTCACGGGTCCATACAGGGAGGGTGACTTTGGGCATCAACGCTCCTGAAAGCCAACTGGAGTCTCCAACAGGAAAAAGTCAATTGCTAGTCATTCCCGAGCTTTCGTTTCCGGCACACCTCCCAACCTTAGATCCATACACCATCGCGGCTATGTACTATCAAGAGTACCTATCCAGTCAGTGACCTTGTCTGTTTCTCCGACTCGTGATTTCGCGTTCACAGCCCATCACTCATCGCCCATGAGATCCGAACGCCGATGCACTCGCGGAGTATTGTGCCTGTTATTGATCAGGTGACAATGGCGCTGACGTGATGCCTTCATTGGACGATTTCCTTTACCCGTTTTAGTATTATTCAATTGGGCTTACTGCAATGATCTGTTTGCGTTTTCGTTCGTCTTGCTTTACTTTGATTCGAAGAAGATTGCACCCAAATTTAGCCAGATCTAAGTGTCTTATTACTGATACTATTCGAACTAGATCTATGCCAGCGCCGTCAATGGCCGGAGCCTATCTACAGACTGTTCCGGACAGGACCTGGCTTTGTTTGTGTGGCACGCGTCAACAATCGCGAGTATCAAACTGATACGATACATGAGAACGAACGCCTAGCTCAAGAGAATGCTGCCATGCGTGCTTATCTCATATGTCAGAACTTCTCCAAGAGCGACGGCATGTATCCAACCGGCCACAAAGGACGGAGGGGAGGAGATGTGGTTCAAGGTTTGCCAGTCGCTATTGGGACGGAGAGGATGAGCATCTACACGGATGACTCCAGGAGTAGCGGCAGCCGGAGCGGCGGCAGCAGCCCTACAACTGCTGAGAGCGGCCACTTTTATGGCAGCTCTTATGGGAGCCAGACTTACGGTGGTAGCCGTAGGCTCAGCGCCGGCAGTGGCGTCGGAAGTGGTGGTGGTTATGCTAGCAGGACCTCGAGACATCGGAGTGGACGCCGTTAAGCTATTGGTGCACGTACGCAGGAATTCGATCCTGAAAGTTCATTCCTTTCCTTTTGCCGACTTCACGAATTTTCCTCAGACGCTGACTGCGGCCCTACGAGACGATTTAATGACCGACACGACCTAGACTTCCTTCATTGGGATGGGGGTTTGGCAGGATTGAGAGACAAAATTATTCATAGCGGAAGCGTTGCATCTTCTTTCTTTTCTCTCGGAAGAGGCTATCATCACTTTGAGCATCTTGGAGCGTGCATCTGGAAGAATGTTTGAGTATCGAACTCCTCCGTTAACGACTTCTTGTTTGCTGCATAGCGACGGTTGACAGATTTGAAGGCTTTCAAGCATTAGCCAGAAACTTTAGAGATGTTAATGAGAGTCATTGAATGCAAACTTAGATTCTATTCAAATAGCCGTGAACGAGATTCGAGTTGAACAGTCACCAGAATGGTGCCGGCTACATGTAGAGTACTTGACGTGCTTGCTCATTGTTCATGAGAACGTGAAGAATGTTCAGCCCTATGGCTTCGCATTTGCTTCAAGCAAGATTGCTCTTTCGCGTCAAGCTTGATTTTCTAAGCTCAATCTCGCCATCTCGTCCATTGACTTCCACACACTCCTGGCTATGCCTTGCAATCCAATACTACCCGTTTCTGGTATTCCGCAGAGCACGGAAAGATGCAGAAGCCACCGTCGCAGGCATTTCTCTCCTCGCGATTTCTCTTTTCATCGAGGAGCTATGCCTTTGGCAGCAGGCATCTACATCCTTCGACTGTCAACCACTCGATCCTAAGAGACTACCCAACGTTATGGAGCTCCGCAGGACGGCCTTTGAAGCGGAGATGTCTGAAGGTAGTCACTGGAATTCACCAGAAAAGGCAAACCCGGAGGGAGTCAACCATGGAGAAAGCCATTGGCGCGGACAAAGAGAAGCAGAACAAGGCACCGTGGCATCGAGAAGGCTCAGATGTGCCTCCAGTCGCGCGCCAGCGCGCCGCTGGAGCAATGACCAAAGGTAGCCGAATCCCATTGCGTACGTCTACGTTGACTGATTGGCAACTTAGGAAAGCTACTGACTACCCCATCTCGCCTTCTCAAGCTCATCATACCTCTCACCACTCTGGACAAGAATTCTGACCGAAAAGACGTCGAGCCCCTAGCTCTTCTGGTTCACCCTCAACAGCCTTTGTCATACCTAGAGCGCCTTATACAATCTGAGCTACCTTCAATCAGAAACGAAAAAGGAGAAGAAAAGGTGCCGGCGGTCCACTTCAGAGCGGAGGACTCTCAACAAGATGCAATTGAGCCTACAGAAAAAAAGGCAGATGAAACTCCAGAGGACTTGTACGAGGACGCAGAGGGTGACATGGAGGAGATCAGATTCGAAGGTCGGACTGAAAAGACAGGGAAGCTGGGCAAGAAGTCTCCGGTCAAAGCCGCACAGCTCGGCGAAGGGGGTGTGGAAAGCTACAGTGGTCTAGGCCATGAAAGACCTTCCGCCAAAGATGGGTCTAGGAAATTCGTCCGTTGGTCGTCCTCAACAGAGGTTGGTGACTTCATCCGTGATGCTGCTCGAGGTAAGGAATTTGCCGTGGAAATTGAAGGGGCCCCTGAGGAGATCAAGGTCGGAGTGCCTTCTTTCAACGATCGAACGCACTACTTGCGATTGAGGCTACGAAAGACTGCTAGTAAGATTATAGATTTGGCGGCGGTTAAGAAAGAATGCGATCTCCAGGCACATAAAGGTGCACAGCGGGTGGCAATGGGAGGTGCAGCAATCTTGGTCGGTTATTGGTATGTCGTGTATCGAATCACTTTTGAGACCGGTGAGCATATGGATCTTGAGCCCCACATTCCAAATCAAGGCTTCTTCTAATCCAGATCCGCGTACGACAGACCTAGGCTGGGACACGATGGAGCCAGTGACGGTGAGCATATGGATCTCACGAATGATGTTGTTAGATCTAATCAAGAACAAGTACCTTGTCGGCCTTTCCACCCTCATCTGCGGTTATCTCTGGTTCCTCTACCACAACAGAGAGGTATCCTACCGCTCAGCGCTCAACCTCACCATTAGCCGCCGGCAGACGAAGCTATATCAGCAGAAAGGCTTCGAAATCCAAAGGTGGGATAATTTGATCGACGAGGCAAACGGATATCGGAAGGAGATAAAGCAGATAGCAAGTGAGTATGACGTTGATTGGGATGAAACCCAAGACGAGAAGGACGAGAAGGTTACAGAGGCGATGAGGAAAGTCCGAAGCGACAAGAACGCGGACCGAAAAGAGAAGGATGAGAAGGAGGACGACGAGGACTAGATACCTCTACGCAGGCCTTTGCATGAGCGGTCATACCAGACAGACCTTCCTGGATCCTTTGTATATACTTGCATAGCACGGGAGGAATCTCACGGAAGGACCCACTTCCGCGACAGGCTAGAGGGAGCCAGCCGCCTACGTCAAGTTGCTCATGCCATTCGATCGAGACATACCTAGAATGATCCTCGAGTTCAGTCAGGGCAGGCTTGTATGCCTTCAAAATACTTTCTGCTGGGTTCACCGTCTCGTTTACGGCACAGCTACAGGTCGTACCGTTCACGGGTTGTGGTGAGACGAATGCAGGCAGGACAGTCTCGTGCAATCATGCAACGTCACAAGACATTGTATATCGACGCCAGCGGCGCCGCTGTCTATTATCTTACAGAAATCTGCTCGAACAGTGTGTCTGTCCCAGGACCGCGAAAATGTGAACTCCCTCACACTGGTAGAGTACTTACCCTTTTACAGGTGTGAGTTCCGACACTGATAGAAATTGAATGGCGCAGCAAGTCGTCCATCGATGACAGCAACACTCGGTCAACGAGGAGTAAACATCAAGCGGGCGTGCCAGTCCTTCAGTCATCCGTCCAACACAACGCTTGACCTACTCGTCACCTGTACGTATTCCTAGCCGGGCCATAACCCGTAGGGCGCCCTCTGCCCTTCAGTCGTCCATCTTACACAACGCTTGACCTGCTCGTCACCTGTACGTATTCCTAGCCGGGTCATAAACCTTAGGGCGCCCTCTGCCCTTCCCGTTGCCGGCAGCTGGACCTGTCAAACGTCAGCGAATGCTCAGTAGCTTGACCGCCATGATCCTCAAAGCTCACCTGCCGGTGGTGGGGGTGGTGGGGGTGGTGGTGGTCGACCTTCCCGGATTTTATCATCGTCATCGTCGTGGAAGTTTTTCGACCGAGCGGCCTTCTTGTTGCGGCCATCGCGGTAGCGACAGACGTGGTAGAGAATCCATCGTGCCACCCAATTCGGCTGCCCTTGAACTGCTCCTTGGTCGTAGAGGTCACGCGTCTGGGGGGATGCGTTCCTCACAAGGGTTCTCACTGCGTTGATGAATGCCGGCTCGGAGAACTGGTTTGCCGAAAAGGGCGGAGGCTCAATTATGTATTGTGGCTTGAGGGCGGCACGGTTACCCTGAAGCTGGGCGTCGTACACCTTGATTGCTTCACTCTGTCGGTCGTCAGCATCCCTCTGCCAAAATGATACCGTACGTACTTTCAGGATCCAATATAAGGCTTGGTGATCACGATTGCGCTCGTCTAGTTTAAGACCCATTAAGAAGTGCCACTTTGGGCTGCTCTGGACAATCGGTTGTGCTGCCATGGCGCCGGTGTACTGCTAGCTTGTCGATACGGATTTATATTTACCAGACCACTGATCAGATGGATGTTTCGGAGGTCGTGGCTGTTTAATTATAGAGAAAGAGAAGGAAGGAGAAAACCGATGATTATTGCCTCTTCGCAAGGCTGGCCGTCCTTATATATACTCGAACCCGAGAACTCGAGCGTGTTGATCAGGGGGTCAGTCACATTACGGTTGCAAAATGTCGGCTCTCGCATCGGGCAGTACGCTCGCATCGGGCAGAACACTTGCATCGGGCAATATACTCGCGTCAGGCAGAACAAACACAGTGCAACCAGCAAATGCTTCAAGCCAGCACACGCGACCCTAGAAACCTTATTGGTATCCGTGGGAACGGTCGCTCCGAAGCAGATTGCATGGAGACGGATGCGTGCGTATCCCGTATGGGTAAGACAAAGCTGATAACAACCACCATCTCCTTGCCAAGAAACGTCTAGCTATCCGAACGAATCCTCGAGGTAAACGAATGTGAAGTTGTCGATTGCTGCTACAACAGAGCCGTGTGGCCTTGCTGACGCAGTGAAAGAAGCCTCTTCCGCACATTCGTCCAGGAGTCTTCAATTCGGACTCATGATCAAAAGTGGTTAGAGAGTTTGATGCAACGACCCATTCGGCATGGGGAGTGCTTTGACTTTAAAGATATGGCCGTAAGAACCTCAATCAATGGCCATTCACCCAGCGAGCACACGGCTGTGCGTCATATCCTAGATTTTCCGTCACTCTCCGTGATCAGTCCACATAGTCGGGAAGGGTTGGATTTGCTACAGCGAGCTAAGCCCAGATTTTGCCTTCGGCGTACCGCATCTGCGTCGGCTTAGGTAATTGGCGCTAATGATGCTGGTATCCACGTTCTCATGGTCCATGGTCCTCGAAGATACCAAACAATCGTAACCATTCCCAACGGGTAGCCGCATCATGTTTGATCCTTCGAAGTTTCAATACCAATGGCTATCCTGCCCGTTTCACTCACCGCTCTTTCATCAATGCCTGACCTGGGTCATGTACCACCTGGGTCGTATGTCACTCTTCCAAGACCCTATCGACTCACCTGTTCACGAGATACTATACTGCGCTCAAGGTTGTTTTCGGTACGCGTGCTTCTACCCGCATAGCTTTCCAAGCCTGTGGGCAGCTGTCAAAAACTTGAGTTAGGTCATAAAAAGCTTTCTTTTGGATATCAGTTCCTATCCCTGCAAACAGCCTCATCGAAACCAAAGCTTCTGCTTTGCTTTTTTTTTTCATTACTCAACTTCTGTGGGGGAACCAATCGGACAGCGGCAGCAGCGGCAGTCTGCAGTCCGTCAGAAGACTCTCGAGGACACAATTTACGTCAAAGCGTTGAGCGACGACGATGAGCCAATCACATCCGGACTGGCGATGCTTGGATATGTTGGGCCGAAGGTGGAAAACGTGATCCAGAAACTTGGACAGCTCCATTCTCTCCGAGCCGCAGCAAAGGCTTTAGGGGCTGATCATTTCTTTTCCCGCGTTGACCTTGCATAAAGTTGGCCAACAACGCGATTGTCAGAACATAGGTGCATTAAATTGCAGTACCTATCTCGCTGGAACTTTGAACTCTTGACTGAAGGGACCTTCGCAATTACGCGTAAAATTTATCCGTTACGGGAGATCAGATCCTTTGGGTGATCATTGGCCTTGGCACTATAAGACTCGACTCTCTGGAGGCTGATCAAGCATGCAGCAAGAGCTAATGGTGTCTCCTTTCGCCTTTCATTGCCTCGTTATGCATTCTGCAAGTGCGCTGTCTTGAGGTGTCGAATGGGACGAGTTCAGGCAATACAAGAGCTGGTGTGACATGGGCTGGCTGTGTGGAGCTGCCAAGTCATGCAAGGAGCTATCAACTAGATTAAGGATGGCGCATGGGCTGTTATGTAGGATGTGTTCTTGCTTCACTGCTGATGCTGTTGGTAAAGGAGCACATTGCAAAGGCTAGAGTGAGTGTCGAATTTACTAAATCAGTCAAAGAGCTCATACCCATGCAAACGATACCGAGCACTTTCAACCTTGCATGAAAGTGCTTCTTGTTTCCCAAGTATCCTAAGGAATAACCAAAAAACCATCGATCTCAGAGTGTTGGGGACGTCCAAAGTTGTGAATTCCCTTGTGTTCAATAAGCGAGCCAAGCGCGGTGTTAGCGGCGTATAGATTGACATATTTGGACGAAATCAGTTGTGATGACACGAACTCTCCTCTCAACTATATACAAAGTCATATAAATAAATAAATTTAGAGGCTTGTGGCTACTTTGATCTGGAGTCTAGTATGTCAGTGTCGGCCACTGTATCGTCTAGTATGTCAGTGTCACTTCCTGTGTCTTCAGTCGACTGGGGATGATCTCGTTTCCCAACGAAAGACTGGTGGCCCCGGTCCCGACGAAAACCTGCGCCGAGAGAATTAGACCGGGGTGCACGACTAGAAAAGAACCACCTCAGACCCACCTCCTTCTCTCCTCACAACACTCGCAAAATATCCACCACCAACTCAGAAGCAAGAATCAGCCACCATGGCTGATGACAACTACGTTTCCCCCTACTCGATGATCGATGATCGTCTGCGTAGCTCCGTGATGGCTACGCAGAGGGATAACAAATCAACCCACGAGGTGCACCAGCGAGGCTTCCGTCGGGGCAAGGGGCACAGTTCCGCCAGCTTCGAGCCAGAATTCAACGACGAGTCCTTCTCGAGTGCCTTGGATACGATCACGTTGGTGATCGAATGCATGTGTTTTGAAGGGACCGAAGGGTGGGATGAGAAGCAGAGGCTGGTTCCTGCGAGGCCGAGGCTCCAAGGGCCTCACCCACCGCAGGTTATCTTGCGTGATGATAGAGCGGTATGTGGCTTTTCTTTTGAATGATGTGGTCTGAGTTGAGGACATGGAGGGTTCGGTTACGTGATGTCCATCATAGAAGAGAGGCTTTGAATTTCTTCCGTCTGTATTGTGACCGAGGTACTGAAAGCAGAGGAAATATGCTGACTTGGGATCTATATAGACTCTATCTCTGTATGATCCGTTGGAAAGTCTGGAGGCACTGCTAGACCAGTTCTTGCAGGGATTGGAAAATTGGACCATCAAGATCAAGTGAGTCTACCTTTCCTTTCAGCGCCGTCATTGGAGAAGCTGACCGTCAACGCAAAGGTACTTCAAAGAGGTTGCTCTCCCTCTCTTCAGTAAGTCTTTCCCTCCTTGGCCCCACTTGCGTCCACTACCGCAAATCCCCCGTGCTGACAACAACATCCAGTCCGCACCATCAACAATTCCATCAGCGAGGCATCGACTGCGAAGCTGCTCCGCAAGGAACTGAACTATGTTGGACCTATCGACAGGAGGTACGTCAGTAGGTTTCAGCATATGTCTGACTCCATGGAAGAGCCGATCCTTGGATTACGCGCTCTAAGTAATTTCATCACGTCCATCTTGAACGAAGGTGATGAAATCTTTCCTGCTGGCAGCGGCAATGATAGTCCGCCGGCAACATCCACGCCACCGAAGTCTTCATTCTCGAACCCTTCTTCTCATGTCGCAGACCCCCTCAACACCGATGCAGAAGCTTCTAACAGCCATCGACCTGTCGAGACGAAGAGTGTGTCTACCCTTGCGACCTCATCTTCTTATGTTCAACCAATTCTCAACCCTGAGCCGGCCACGCAGGCTTATGCTAGTGGGCACGTGAAGACGGAGAGTACGGCTAGTCAGCGTGGACGCTCTAATGCCTTCGAAGACCTAATGGAACTGGCTGGATACGGTTCCACCGTGGAAAAGAAGTCACCATCTCCCAAGCCTGAGCCAGAGCGCCTGTCAACACCCGATCCCCAGTATCCAGGCTCACCCAGCTACTCACCGCCCGCATCGCCAGTCCTTTCGGTCGACGACATAGTCAAACCCTTTGCCGTCTCTTCGATCCGAGCCCCGGATCCCGCTCCGGACATCTCGTCGTCCATCCTGCTCCAGCCCGGCTCCCTGTATCACCTCAAACCCTCGCCGGCTCCCCCTGGGACTCCGAACTGGAAAATCGACCTCAGCGAACGCAAAGGCCACCGGATCGGCCTCCTCCACGTCGGCCCTCGCGAACTCGACATCTTGGCGAAGTGCCTCGCGCTCGTGCGCAAAGCCGTGGAAAAAGGAGAGGAGTGCGTGTGCGCCGTCCTCGAGAGGAACGATTTGGCAGTCGAGATGGCAAAAGAGTACAGGCAGTGGGATGAAATTTGCAGGGACCTCGAAGACAGTGTCAGCATCGACAAGGAGGAGGCTAGGGAGAAGGCAGAGAAGGATGGAGAATCGGCAGCCCGATTTCGCGATGATGATGATGACGATGACGATGGCGGTGGCGGTGGTAGCGACAAAGTCCCACGCAAGAGCAACGGCAAAGCAAAAGACCCCGCCATCTACGGCCCCCCCGCCTACGAAAGCCACACCGACCGCAACGCGCGGGCCCACCGCCACGTCGCGGCCGGCCGTCCCGACGACACCGCTACCGACGCCGACGGTCGAGACGACGATGATGACGATGATTCGGACGACGAGATTGCAGGGGAGAGAGGCGCGCCGAGGGACTTTGGGTTGGGTTCCGCGTCGCCTGCGGACGGGGGGATGGGGGCGGGGGAGTCTAGATCGGAGGGCTCCGAGGGCACGCAGGGGGTGGAGGAGGTGATGCGGTTTGAGGAGGAGTTTGGGGGCGGGGATGCGGAGATGGTGGATGCTGGTGAGATGGACCAGGGGGGGTTGGAGCCGGGGGGGATGAGGGAGGTGGATGGGGGTGCGGAGCCCGGGGGGGTTTCGGGGGGTGTCGGTGCTGGTGGGGGTAGGGCTGTTAAGGGGTTGAGGAGCGGTGGGGGCTTCATCGGGTTGTATGGGGAGGAACTGTGATAGAGGGGGGTCCCGGGCTCGTGGCTTGGAAGGACTTCGATTCGATTCGTGCTTGGTTGTTGAATGGAAGGGAAGGACGGACGGACTGTGCCGTGGATAAGGCACGGGGGGTTGATATACTTCTCCCGCTTTGGTGGATGTCCCTGCCGATGCCGATGCCGTTTGTCAAGACTTTCCTCTTCTTTCTCCCGTCGTGCAATGTGCAATGGGGCGAAGAGGGTCGTGCGCGCGTGTCAGTTCGAGCTGGATCACGGTTGGTAGATTGTTGGGGGTAGATGTTACTCTCATTGAATCTGTCCTGCTTTCTAGCTAAAATCTTCTGGCTAAAGTCATCTAGCTAAAATCTTCTAGCTAAAGTCGACCAGGTGAGGAAATGTCACAAAGCTGTCCGTGAAAATGTAGGCTTGAACGTCTTGAGCCGATGGCTGTGAGATGGGTGATGAAAAAGCCTGCAAGGTAATGCCCGTGGGAATCGAAGGTGTGAAATGTCGGGAAAATGGTGCTGGGAATTGATGCTGATGGGGTGCTGTGTATTGATGCTGAGGGGGTGCTGTGAATTGATGTTGAGGGGTTGCTGTGAATTGATGCTGATGGGGTGCTGTGAACTGACGTTGAGGGGGTGCTGAAGCTGGTGAAGGGGAAAAAATAATGTGGAGCTCATCAAAGGCCGTCTGCTTGTCGTAGGTTGCTTGGACCGGAGCAATGATGGATGTTCTGCTAGCAGTTGTTGATGTTGTTTGTCGTAGGCCGAACAGAGGGCGACCATGTATGGATCGTAGAGCGCAAGAGATTTGAGTCATGAGAGTCCGGTCTAAGTCGTTTTGATGCTATGGATTGAATGAAATCTGTTGACTTAGGTCTCAGGCTTCGAGATTCGATGTAGAAGGATGGAAGTGGAAGAGGGTCAGAGTCCAGTATTCTTGTCATTTGCGAGAGAACCAGGATCCCGTGTGAATCGCGAATCGTCGGAAGGAGGAGTCATTGCGTGTCAAGTCTGCCGTGTTGTGTCGACAGCGAGTCCATCAGGAGGAGATCTCGTCATCTCCATCGGAAGTTTCTCCTTCTGGGCGAGACACCAGCGATTCGTCATCTTCTGAATCATGAAATCCGTGGCCTGGAGCTCCACTGTTCTCAATGCCCATGTCCGAGCGACTGAGCCCCTCAAGAAGCCTATCAACGTCTTCTTCGTCTTCGATTTCCCGTGGCGTCGCCCCCAATTTGACCATTGCCCGCTTGTGCTGCTCCATCGCGTCGGCAAGTTGCTTTTGTAAGAAGATTTGTCTTTTGAATGCGACATCTGCCGCATTTCTCGCATCCTCTGCCTTTTGCTTTCTTTTCTCAGACATATGCCGCAGCTTCACGGCCTTTTTTGAGTGCTGCCTCAATCCCTGGTTTGCCTCCTGTGAGGCCGACACCGCCCTGGCTTCTTCACGAACTGCCAATTCTGACGCATGGGCCACATGAGCTTTCTTAGCTTTCAAAAGCGATCTGTAAGCCGTGACTCTGGCTGCCGTTTTTTCTTCATGTTCAATCTTTTTGGCCAGCTTTGCGGCTTCAAGTTCCGTCTTCACAAAATCTGCACCTTTGGGGTCCACCAGCTGTGAACGAATGCTCTCTGCGTACTTGTTTTTCTTGATCGCGGTCCACCTGAGGGAGCTTCTGCCCCTGCTCTCCAACTTTTTGGCATCGTCGCTCACTATGACAGTGACATGCTTCACTGCAAGAGCACGCAGGCGGAGGAGGAACTCCATATCTGCTTGCTGGGTGTTCTCAATTTCCTCTTCTTCGAAGTCGTCGCCTGATGCATGAGACTCTAATCTTTGATCGAAGCATAAATGAAGAGTTCGAACTCCTCGTAGCATATTCAAGTTGGACATCTTCAGGGCTGACCCCCAGTAACTGCTGTCCCAACGTGTTCGCTGGTAGGTGCTGCTATACCACCCGCCACACCCACCAATCTCTGTACTAATATGGATGCTGGTCAGGTTGCGTTTCTGTGCCGGATTCAGGGAGCCAAAGAACATATTGAATGTTTTGGGATCGTCAAATGAGAAAGTGTTGGTTGTCCACAGAAGATGGTTTGCTTCTTCGTACAACTGACGGCAAACACCAAGCACATTCAAGTCAACCCTAAGGGCTTGTCGATCCTCTTCACGTAAAACCATCGGTCCCTTTCCACACATCTTGCAGATTGCGTGACGCTTTTCACAAGGCGCGACATAGAAGTCTGGCGACTCGCCTTCTGGGACGAGTGCAGTACCGGAGATAGCGTCCTTGTAGGCAGACTGCTCTGATTGAGCTGCGACACAAATAGCATGGCGGAAGGTTGGTCGGAGAATTCCATGACTCACAGACAGACTGGCCGGATCTGCATTTGGCGAAGTGAGTCTATCTTGATGGGCTCCAATGGCATGACTGTTGCTATCATCACTATCATTGTGATGATGAAGGCTAGGATCCATGGTAGGATGAATCGCATCCAAGTCCGTGGAGCTTGGCGGTTCATCGGTTCTACCGTCTTCACCAGAACCAGCAGCGAGATGTTCATCTTCGGGATCACTTAGACAAGAAAGCCTAAAAACATCAAGATACTTGACGTGAATGAGTTCATCACCAAGAAGGTGACGCAGGATGTTCTCTCGGACCTCTGAGGCAAGTAGGAGTAGTGGGGAAGTAGTTGCATTCTTGCGGATCCTGTGGCAATCAGACCAGACCGCTGAGCATAAGACGGGTGACTTACAGGGCTTTGATTGCGGCACTGTGAGTCTTGGTGACGCCTTGCTTCTTGCGTGAACGGGGCTTTGCAGGTGGCATGCCCTCGTCATTGGAGACCTCATCAGTGATAGCTTTGCGCTTCCTCCTCACCATCTTGAGTGGGTGCGTAGCGGCTCAGAAAGGGAAGGTTTGACGTATGTTGTAAGAGTAGAAGCAGAGGCAGGGAAGGAGGTAATGAGAATAGTTATTGACTGAAGAAAAAGAGAGGCGTGGGAGGATGGAAGAGGAAAAGGACGTGTTATGTAAATAAAGGGAAGTAGGCAGATGTGAAGTCAAGAAAATATCGACGATATCTACTAGTCGTTACTCAGTGTTGACAAAGTGAGTTCGTGAGCATAAGTTTCACTCTATTCAAGTCTTCTACTCCTCTACTCTTCTACTCTGCACATCTGCACCATGTTCACACAAGGACAATGTTTCGGAAGATGTTTCGGAAGATGCTTACTCTCTCGATCGCGATCTTCGGCTTCCATTTCCGATTATTCATGCAGTGCTGTGGAACAAGTGCATCCATCATCATTGAGTAGGTACTTGTATGCAATTCCAAGAGTCCAACTCTAGTATCATGAACGTCAGCTGCAGGGAAGTGAAGGGATACCTTTACCCAGCACATAGGAATTCAACTGGGGCGTTGATTATTCGTATGATTATTGGTATGCAGGAACCTATACAACTCTTGGCGTGTATCTTCCTTTGATACCTACTGCGCTCCGCCTCAATCAAAAGGAAAAGGATAAGGAGAAGGGAAAGGAAAAGAGAGGCAACAAATATCAGAGTCAAATGCCAAGAAGACGATAATCTGCCCCAATCTCACCCCCCATTGGGTATCGGGTGAGCGCCGCCCTATGTCGCAATGAATCTAGCCCATGAATCATTGAATCATTCAGTAACGATTCTACGTCTTACATTAGTCCCCGATGACCGTTGGGTTTGCTGCGCCTGGACAAACGGAGCCAGAGTGTTGGTTGATGCAGAAGTGCTTGCTCCCTCGTGCAGATCAATCTATACAACAACTCTCCACCCTCAAAGCTTCTGGTGCAACCAAGGACCACGACATTGATGATGCTTTCCACAACTTGGGCCTTCTCTATGCTGATTAGGGCAAGATGGCGGAGGCCAAAAAGAAGTACTAGCGGCCACTAAAGGGAAAGGAGAAGACATGGGACCCTTGTTGCGGGTCTTGTGTGTTGGAAGCCGAAATATTTGAGGTGTGTTGATGGTTGGTATTAACTCTTAATGCTAGGCGTGTTGAAGGCTGGTGACTAAGAGGCCTCTCAATGGCCCAGATTTCTGACAGGGTAGCGATATCGTAAGTGAAAGCATCCAAAGCTATGAGCCCTTAGCAGAAGAGCGGTATGCTTTGGACGCTTGCAATGTGTGGAGGCAGAGCTATCCCGAATCGTCCGAAAAGCTCGAAGTAGGTAGTGGATTCTTGTTGGCTTGTCGAGAAAGACTCGAACCGGTAGAGGTGTGCTTTCGTTCCGGGAAAAGAAGCTGTATTGAGTTGTTGAGAAATAGAAAATTAAGTGACTCCGAATCGCTGAATACGTAGCCGCTATTACCATATGACACTTCCTCCGACTTATATTAGCATCGGTCAAGAGTGTTGACGCAGCCTCCCCGCGAATTCCATGGATGTGAAGTCCTACGAGTCACAGGTATCGACCTCAAGATCCAAAGACGATCCATTGCCGATGGCATAATCCTCCAAGGTCAAAAAGTCCTTCAGACGGCGCTCGCCCTGCCTCTTCAGCATCATAGCTTCAGGTCTCGTCCCCAAGTACACCGCGGCGACTTTCTTGAATGCCCCGATAGTATCCGATGGCGAGCAGGCAATCTCGGTCTTGGTCCCAAGTCGGTTGTTGAGGAAGATCCGTATGAGCCGTGCGGAGGCTGTAGCTTTTGGAGAGGGGATGGCCTTCTTGCTGCTGTGGATCGATCGCTTCTTTTCTATGCGTGTGCATGATCCCATAATAGTTGAGGCTCGGTCTGCTGAGTTGTGGTTTCTGTCTCGAGCGCTTGGTGAATGGCGCGACCTCTTCGTGGAAAGTACGGTAGATGGCATGGCTAGTTGAATGTGACAAGAAGGGCCTGCTTGTGATCGTTGATTAGGTTGGTTTTTGTAGGTGTGGGCTGACGGGTTGCAGGTTTGGCTATTGAGAGATTGAGATGGTTATGGCAGCTGTATAACTTTGTTGTTTGGTTTGGTTTGGTTTGGTTTAATTGGTTCGTTTGGTGTACCTGTGCCTTGCGATCAAGAGAAAAGTATTCGAGAGCGAGGCCCCTCCATTCTAATTTCTACCCCACACCCTACCCACACCCTACCCACACCACATGTTGCTCCTCAATCTCATCCTGGCTCCCTGACTACCGAGCATTTAATGGAGAGGAAATTGTTGTGAGGTTGTCAACATCGGTATCTGTATATATTGCATGTCAAACCCCGACTCCCTGTCCACTCCTTACAATCACTTCATGAAGTACAGACCTACAGCATCCAAAAAAGGACAATGCACAGCATCTCCCCGTAAACTGCTCTGGTCAAGTCGCCATCATGCCCCTCACAGTTCTTTCCAACGCAGACATCCACTCTCTATTGCTCACCCTTACTCGAGATGACATTACCGAGCTTCAGTACGTAAAGTATTGTTGAAGCCTATGTCTTTTCGCTTGAACCACATCTGGAATCTTGAAACGGATCTTAAGAGCCTGGACTCTCGAGACATGTCCCAACGCTTGACATACCGTGTCGAATAGGCAATGCTGACTGCGAAGTTGTAATTCAGGCACAACCTCGCGGAGGCCCTCCATGATTACTCGACAGGGACACAGGAGAGTACGATTGGATGTAGCGCAAACCAGCCCCAACGGATAGCCGTCCCAGCTGCCAACAAGCAAACCACCCTTTTCATGCCCGCCAGTACCAGCACGAGTCGAGGCATCAAAATCATCACCCTAGCCACGGCGCCTGTTCCTTCCGTCACACCTAGTCTTAGCAAACTGAGCATTGACTCACCGCGAAGTAGCTCTCCGGCTCCCAAATCGCCCTCGATCGCTAGCTCAAGATCGTCTACCACTTTAGCCTCCTATACATCCTCGATCTCGAGCGTCCCCTCTGCAGACCCTTCGGTAGCATCTTCTGAGACTACTACACCCCGTGGCTCTCTAACGCTCCTTACCTCCACTGGCATTCCCTACGCCTTCCTCGACGCGGAAGAGTTGACGGCTTTCCGTACTGCGCTCGCATCAACCATCATCTTTAACCGCCGCTCCAGTGTCCATTCAATCACGGTCTTCGGCGCAGGTCTGCAAGCAAAATGGCACATACGCCTCGCTCTCATGCTGCGTGGCTCCGAAATCCACCACGTCGACATCATCAACCGCTCATTTGCCAGAGCGAAAGAACTCATGCATGAATTCTACACCTCACCCGACTGGGAAAACCTGCGCAACGCGAACTCGAAATTGGCATTCAGCATCGTCTCCTCCGAGTACGGCGAATATCAACGCCTGTTGAAGGAACACATCCGAAAGGCAGACGCCGTCTTCCTCTGCACGCCTAGCACTTCCCCTCTTTTCCCAGCCGAACACCTCACTAGCACCGAAGGCCGGAAGAAAGGGAGGTACATAAGCGCAATAGGGAGCTACCGCCCCCACATGTGTGAGATCCATCCCGACGTCCTACGTCAAGCCGTCGCACCGGACCATAAACACCATCATCACAAGCACGCGGAGAAAGGGGGCGTCATTGTGGTCGATTCGCTCGAAGCTTGCCTGAAGGAAGCGGGCGAAATCATTCAGGCAGGAATCACAGCGGAGCAGCTTGTGGAGATTGGAGAGCTCCTGATGGTCAAAAAGGCGAGCATGAAGGAGATCGAAATGGGGACTGGAGAGGGCGAGAAGGGTCTCCGGAGGTGGTTGGAGGGTGGGAACGTAATCTACAAGAGTGTCGGGATTGGACTTATCGACGTTTGTGTTGGAGAAGACCTGGTGGCATTGGCGATGCAGAGGGGGATCGGGACTCGCGTGGAGGGATTCTGAATGGCCGGGATGTGAATCTTGGATTGCTGCAAGTGAGAGAGACGGTCTACGATTCGGCATAGCAGTGGAAAGCTTTGAGATGTGCAAGCGCCGGCGTTGGAGGGCTCCGGGGATCTTGTACCACGGAGCTTGGGGTTGAGTGGATACTGGGACGCGAAAAGGGCAGCCTCACGGCATGATTGTCAATGATGTTGTATGCCTTTGGAAATACATGCCATAGAACCGAAGATTACAGTGTGGATATCAAAGAACAGAATCAGAAAGTTCCAACGGTGAAGAAAAGCCGCCGGAGAACCTCGACGTGTGGTTTCAGACCCAACCTCCCAGCTTCCTCACCATATCGCCAATATGTCGTGGTATTTAGATTGCAGGCACCGTGATGATCCGAGCCACGTTCATTCGTTCGCCGGAGGGGCACCGCCCAGTGGCGCGCTGCGGCCAGGTCCCCTACCCTCTGCCTCCCGTTGCTGGACCGCCGGGTTGGGCCCGTTCCTCCTCGCACTATGCGAGATCAGCACCATGCGCCATGTGACAGAATAGAGAAAACAAGAGGGTGCACTCACATGATCGTCCTCGACACCATGCTGATCACGATCATAAAGGCCCAGCTGGGGACCAAGCCGATGCCGAACAGGAGCCATCCAATCGCCTTGTTCAGGCCCACCTTCGCCAACTGCCCGTCCAACGGATCGAACCACCCATCGTACACCGCGCCCTCCTGGTACTTTTTCCCGCTGTGCAGCGCCACCATGTCCCCGGCCGTCGAATGCGTCACGTTGAAGTAGTTGATGTGGATCGTGCTCGCGGGCGTCGACTGGTCCGCGCGCGCGACGGGCCGCTGGATGTGCCAGATGGTCGGCGGCTTGGCCATCCAGGTCGAGCAGAGCGCGCCCTGCTTGTCGCAGTTGATGTAGGCGAGGTTCGGCGCCGTGGGGTCCGCGGCGAGCAGAGCCGCCGTCTCGTTCCATTCCCGCTCCAGCCGGTCGCAGAACCCGCCGCAGGTCTTGTTCCCGCCGGACACGAAGACCATCCATTCTTGGGGCGACTTGGACGAGGTGCGGTCCGGGGTGAGTTCGGACTCGTAGTTGGCCATGGTCAGGGGGACGACTTTTAGGGCGGCGAGTTTCGCGGCTGAGGCGGCGACGGGGGACTTCAGGGCGGCGGGGACGGCGGGGACGGTGGTCGGGATGTAGCCGCGGAGGGAGCTGAACCAGTCGGTTGCTTGTTCGATGAGGGGTTTTTGGATGTGCTGGGTGGCTGCGAGGGCGGGCAGGGCGAGGGCGAGGGAGTGGGTGAGATGCATGTTTGCGGGATCTTCTCCGTGTCAATCTGCGAGAGACAGGGCTGGGAGATGAGGAGGAGATGTCGGCAGAGGTGGGAGCAGGAGCGAGGAGTAGATAGAGAGGAATGGATGAAGAGACGTTGCAAAGAGATAGAGGCGAGGAAGAAAGTCCGACGCTTTTTAGCGTTCGAGTCGCAAGAAGAACACTTCAACACTTCCACAGGGGTTGCGCGCTAACGACAGCCCTACCGCTTATACTTTCAAGTACTTTCGAGTAATAAAGTCCTACATTTAATAATACGGTTAGAACTGCTCTCTCTTCTCGCGATACCTCGGCCTTCTTTTCTGCAGGCTTGGCGTAAAGTACTCGTACGGGAAGCTCAACGGCTGCCTCCAGCCTCCTCGAAAGCTGGATTCATCCGCTCTCTCAAAGAGTCTGTTCCTTGACATCATTTCCTGGAATCAAAAACCAGCTGCCTGAGCTTCTCCAAGCGAATTGTGCTCGTGGCGTCAGTTTCCCCCCAGCATTCGCTGCAGCTTACATTCGTGCGATAAGGCTTTGCAAAGATCATGCAAAACAGGAATTGGATTGGACGAGGCAATTGGATCTCAATGCTCGTCTGTGTATACATGGTACTGTCGTTGGGAGGAATTGCGTCTGCAGCTTTGCTCAATCGGCGGCAGGCTGGTGTGTGCCCATTGATCAGGCTGTCGTTGCTTCAATCACATGCGAGATGCTAACAAGTTGCTTCGCAGATGACTTCTCAGCAGAGAATCCCGACGACTCAGATGCTCCTGGCCTGCCAACAGCTGCTGCAGCTGCGGCACCTGCGCCAACAGCTGCGGCAGAGCCAGTTGTGAATGCGACCACAGCTTCGAATGGAACTGTAAAGGCTTCCTCCCTCTCTTCTGCTGCTGCAGTAGCCACCACCGCGTCCAGCCTTCTCAATAGCACCAATGATCCGAACATGTGCCATAGGACATACACAACGGATCCAGAAGGTGCCACATACATTGCCAATCCGTTCTGCAAGCCGTACGATGGACAAGAGGTATACCCAAACATCCAGTATCAAGGTAGGTCTCAGCTCGAAGAATCTGTTGAGAGCATATGTTAATACCTCGCAGTGACATGGGATCCATCCCTCTTCGAAGACGGCGCAAATAACACAATACAAGTCTACAACGCCGATGCCACCGGCCTCAACTCTCCAGCCACCGCAGACATACTCGCATCCCTCAACGCCACCAACTTCCAAGGCTCTGTCTTCCTAAACATGTCCTCCACTTGGCTTGACGGTCAACCCACCGCCAATCTCACCATCTCCCTCATAGTCGACCTGGCAGGCGATAGCAAAGCCTTCGCCGGCCCTACCTTTACCCTGCTTTCCACCGCCAGCTCCGACTCTACGCACTCCGCGCCTTCGTCCGCCCCTTCGAGCAGTACCAAGTTGGGCGAAAAGGTTGGCATTCCCGTTGGCCTTGTCTTCCTCATCGTTGCTGTCAGTGCGGTGGCGCTGTTTGTCTGCGTTCGCAAGCGGAGAAGCAAAGGTTACGGAGCGGGAAAATCGCTCCGTCAGCGAGTCGGGGGCGGGGCAAGCAGGGGACATAGAAGGGATCCGAGCTTCCACGACGAACCGACTACCGGGGTGGAACTGAAGGATCGGAACACACGCCTCACTGGGGAGTCGCCCGAGGACAATTGGGACTGGGGAAGTCCGGTCAGCAGCCCTTCGAATGCCGGCGGTGCGGGCAACGCGTTTCGGGACGAGATTCAGAGGCAGAGGGGTGGGCGCTGAGTCGGGGGCGGATGATGCTGTTCAAACCTAAACGGGACGAGTGTTTATACCCTGACGCCCGTCACGACGTTTTCTTGTCATCGGTTGCGCGAGTGTGTCGCTATCTTTGAGCGTTACGAAGATATTGGCACGAATTTCATTCAGATCTGAAGGCGCTATCTAGTCTATGCTGTTGGCTGTGATGCTAGATGTGGTGCTGACCGATATGGGGGACGCATTGCACGAGGATCTAATCTTTTGTGCCATCATAGACATACGTGGCATCAACTCTAATCCTTTTCAGGATTGGTTTCCCTCGTGGCCGAACGTTTCACCTTCAATCTCAAGTCTCCTTCCCTGCATCTCAATCCTCAAACTTGATGCCCTTCCCCCCACTAACGTCAATCGCCCCGCCCCTATAACTCCCTCTCTTCTTCTTATTCTTCTCCTTCGTAAAGCCTTTGCCCTTCGTCACGCTCAGATCCTGATGCGCCCTATCCGCGTAATCGTAAGAGCGGTACGCATTCGAAGCCATCTTGGGGTCTACAGGGGTGTCTTGCGGAACGCGCTGGAAGGGCGTGTTCAGCTTCTTTGTGAACTTGGGAGCTTTGGGCGTGGGAGAGGACGAATGCTTGCGTTTTGTGCTGGTGGCCGTGGTGGTGATAGTGGTGGTCGCCGGCTGGTGGGCTGAGGTTGAGGAGTCGGAAGAAGAGGTGAAGGAGAGGTTGGTTTCGGCTGCGGAGGGTTTTTGCGCGGAGCTTGCCTGGAGGGTTACGCTGGAGTCGCTGGAGACTTGGGTAGGCTTGGTGTTCACGACTTTGGTTGTTTTGATGATTGTTGGGTTCGGAGGCTTGGAAAAGTTGAGTTCTGAGGACTCGCCGTCTGACGAGACTGATTCGGAAGAGGATGGTGACGAGGGTGCTTCTACGCTCGTGGCAATTATCTTTGTCACTGCTGGCTTGGGAGCTTCATCATCAGACTCGCTATCCGATGATGAGCTGTCGGAGGAAGATTCGGACTCCGCTTTGGCGACTGCTGTTGTAGCCACGGCTGGTTTGGAAGGTTCGGCGGTAGACTCGCCATCTGATGAGGAGGTGTCTGAAGAAGGGGAGGAACTGGCAGATGGCTTAGAGACGGTGATAGGACTTTGAAGCTGCGAGACAGCATGGACAGTAGGGCTAGGTGCCTCGTTCTTCCCTGATACTGCTTGGACACCTGCAGCGGAAGAGGTGTCGGAGTCTGATTCTGATTCGGAGCTCGAAGAGCTACTAGGGCTTGCTTTTCGCTTCAGGCTGTTCACCAATCCATTGACTGTCGTTTTCTGTGAAGCTGCAGGCAAAGGTAGCTGTGCACCAGCATTATCGTTCATGTCGACAACATCGCTGTCCGAGCTCCAGCCTGATAAATGTAGCGACGGTGACTTTGTCTTCGATGATTTGCGAGACTTCTTCGTGGGCTTTCGTGCTGGAGTTGCATCCTTCATCTCAACATCCGGGTCACTCTCGTCACTGCTCTCACCACCACTGCTACTAGTGACGTCTTTCGCATTGACCTTAGCCGCTGCAGCTTCACTGGCCTTGGCTTCCGCTTTCATTTCCTTCTTTGCCTTCTTTGCCTTTTTCGCGATTTTGGCTGCCTTGGCGTTGTCGCTATCGTCACTATCGCTGCTACTGGTCTCTTCTATCTGTGATTTTTCCTCGTAGCCTTTATACCATTCTTTGAAGATTTTGACCAAGTCTGGAAACCCTTTCGGCAGCTTGCCTCCTAGCTCGGTCTTCCAAGCATCTAGCTTCTTCCTTGATTTCAATTGAGTGGTGTACAGGCGCGAAGTGTGGTTGAAACCGTAATTGGTCAGAAATGCCCCCACAAGGGTGAGGAGTAGATCTGGAGGTGGTGCCTTCATTGGTGCAGAGACCGATTTGTATTTCAAAAACTTGATAGCCTGATCTCTCTCCGTCTCATCTTTGAGTCTATGGGCCTCTGACTTTGGCTTCGGATGTAAAACTGGATTCTCTTCATCTGGGGGAAACATCCATTCTGGCTGTGGTCTGTCTGGTGCATTCTTCTTCTTCTTTTTTCGAGGAGGCTCCGAACCTTGGGGAGGTAGCTCAAACTCTGGTTTGATCACTACAGGTGGTTTCTTCGTCTTCGATTTCGGTGCCATTTTGTGTCTTGGTGGGTGGATGAGTCGTGCAAGGAAGCATTGGTGATTTCTATACGGACTACGGAGCCCATGAAAATTATCTGGTTCGGTTGTGGCCCTGTGGGTAAAAGTAGTGCACGGGAAGTCCCGCTAGCGTGGGCAGCGGACTGTCTTGCTCCTGGCGCTGGAATGGAAGGAACATTCCACTGGATCGAGTACTTGATCAAGTACTTACTCTGATCCATTACTCTACTTGAAATGGCAACGCCTCACCTTTCAACACAACCATTTTCCTTCAAAATAGCAGCCCATGTGTGGCATGCGACACAATCAAAGCCGTCCCAATGAGCCCCGTGCGGCGAGAATATGCCCTCTATGAATGTGAGCACTGCCGGGCAACGCCCGCGCGGTCCTCCCAGTGGGCTGGGCCCTGGTGGGAGACCTGTCCAAGATCATCGCAATGGCAGTAATATAAGTACAATGAGTTCGACCTCCGCGAATGACTCTCGAATTCCCACAGGCCCAGAAATGAGCCGGGCGGAAATGTTCGAGAATGAGAAGAAACGTATCATTGACAGCTGTTTTGATAAGAAGGAGGCAGATGGATCGGGTCAGTCGTTCAACATGTGGAACAAATGCTCTCTAAACTGACAACTACCTAGCCTCAGAGTCTTACATCACACACATTCGTATTATAGAAGATGCAGCATACCCGTCTAGCCCCGCACCTCTTGACTCTCCACCGGACAACAAGAAAGCACGAGTGATTATTGTCGCTGTACGGAAGTCTGGACGCGTGCGAATGCACAAGGCTAGGGAGAACGCCAATGGGACCTTCTCGATTGGAAAGACTTGGGTATTGGATGACTTGACCGTTATCGAGTCATTCACCAACGCAATCCCGCAGAATGCTGAGGAGCAGCACAACAAGTCTATGGCAGGGCCGACTGGTTTCATTGCGACTGTACAGAAGCCGTATTACTGGAAAGCAAATACAGCCAAGGAGAAGGACTTCTTCATCTTCAGCCTCATCAAGATATATAAGAAGTATACTGGAGGAAAGCTTCCGCAGCTCATTGGCTTCAGTTCGCAAGAGCTTGATCAGTTGGGTGGGGCTTCGGGACCGCAGAATGGTGTGTCACCAGCAGCGCGGCCCAACCTGTCCGCGGGAGGAAGTGCCAGGATGCCGAGTCAAGAGCATCCAGTTGTACGAGAACCACCAGTAGAGACGAGTCGAGAAAGAAGGCAACGCCCGTCTCAGGAGCGCCCGTCTCAGGAGCGCCCGTCTCAGGAACGCCCTCCAGAAGAGCGCGTGCTTCACAGTGCGGTTGCGCAAATTCGATCTGTGCGGTCAGCAGACAGTAATGAGCGTATTCATATGCCTGGCGCATTTCCTTCTACGGACTCCATACAGGATCCATCGCCCCAATCGTCACAGCATCAGCTGAAAACCAAACGATCAGAGTCACCAGCTTTGCTTAATGCTGTCTCACAGTCTAAATTCACCAGACCTTCTGCAGGGCAAAGTACAGATTCATTTCAAAGTGGTCGTGAATTTCAATCCGCTTCCCTGCAGCAAAGTGATCGATCAAGTAATGAGAGGGTAGGACAAAACGGAAATTATGCTGCAGGGGTTCCCTCGGCCCCGGCACGCCCGACAACAGCACAAGACAGGCCAATGAATGCTGTCAAGGACGTTCCGACTTCAGCGCCACATGCTGAAGAATCCACAACCGCCAAGCAATCGACAGCTTTGGACTTCAATCTAGGATTGAACGACAATTCCCCTGACCAAGTGACCACCCTCAAACCATCTCATGACCCACGGAATGGCAATATGCGAGACCATTCAGCCCCGGGAAGAGACCCCAGCCAAGGCACCCGTGGGACACCTTTGAATCAATCAGAATCGAGTGGAGATTACTTCCCGAATGAGACGCGACAAACAACAGCTTCAAGCCATGCTGCTCAAGCTAGTCAAACACCAACTCAAGGAGTTATATCACCTGACCCATCAGCCAATGATGATGGTAACTCGACTCCTCAGCCAGCTGTCACAAAATTTCCACCGACCCCCCCTCCAGAAACTCCCACAGAAGAGGAACACCGACCTGGGCTCGGGCCAATGATAAAAAAGAAATCGACCACGGAGGTCGCGTCGAAATTTCGAAAAGCCGCCACCGCCTACAATGCTTTTAAACCTCGAGCTGGTGGTGCCGCGGAAAAGGTAGCTAATGATAAGACCACCAGTGGTGATGGGATCACAGGTGTTTTTCAAGCACCTTCTCTTCTCAAGGGTATCAGCCAGGATGATGTTAGGCCAGCGACTCCAAAACAGAGCCTGGAGATTCGACCTTCGACTCCCAGTGTCAGAAAGGAGTTGCCAACAGTGCAGATCACTACGTCTCCCGCAAAACCCGTCACGCCAATGCCTCCAGAACCTGTATCACAAAAACCCTCGGAAGCTCTCTTGCAAAGTACTCCAGAGTCCGAAAAACGGCCACCAATCGCAGAAAAAGCTCAAGAGGATCGTCGTAGAAAGCATCGTTCTGACCATTCTGCAAAATACGCGAAAACCTTGGGCATCAATCCTAGTCTATTAGAAGGCCGGACTTTCGAGATCGAAGAGGTACTCAATGATTTTGGCTGGGGAGAAGAGAGGAGTGGACGGACGACATTCGAGGATCTTGAAACGGGCATCCGCAAAGAGATTGCCCGAGTCGAGGCTGGCAGCTGGCTAAGTGCTGTGGAAAAGAATGACGAACGCGTAGTGGTAGTAGCTGATATGATGGACCGAGTCATGACGGAATGCGATGAGCTCGACAACCTGCTTACTTTGTACAATGTCGAGCTGGGGGTACGTCATACCTCCTGCCGGTTTGGAGAGTACTGCTGACTTTGGATAGACACTGAGCGAGGACGTTGCATACATTGAGGCACAGTCACAGGGTCTGCAGGTTCAGACAGCCAACCAAAAGCTCCTCCAAAATGAGTTGAAGAATCTCCTGGACACAATATCTATATCAACTTCAGACCTCAGTAAATTAAAGAACAACTCTCTGACTACCATTCGCGAGGTTCAAGAAGTCGAATATGCCCTCGCACAACTTTATGCCGCAATGTTGACAATTGACCCTAAGCTTCGTCACAACGATAGCAAGTCAATGAATGTCGATCAAGCCAGCTTGCATCGAAGCAACAGCACTGGACATGCAACCACCGAACTCAGCTCCATGCATGCCGTCCGTGAGAAGAAGGAGACGTTCCGCCGGGAAAGTGTTGATTTTATACAACGGCTGAAGCGGCATATGTCAAGGACGTTCCAAGACATGGACCAGCAAACGAAAGTTGCTCTGGAGAGCAACCGAAACAGCAAAGCGCCAGCGAATCCTACCAAGCTCGACCATCATTTGCGGGACACGCCAAAGAAAGATTTGTGGTTGTATTCACCATTGATATTATTCGCACGTGAGATGGAGCCGTCTGAGTGGGAGGATCTTCTGCGTATGTACGAAGGCCGGATTAAACCCCATTACCAAGAAGAGTTCGGGGACAATGTCTCCGCCTGGAAACGGGCTACCAGAAAGCCGATAGGAGATGAGCAGGATATTCTTTTTACGACCCAAGAGAAGGAGAACGAGAGCCTGGTCGGACGCAAACTGACAGTAAAACGATCTAAGACTGTACGCGCAGGAGATCGGATATCAAGTGGCGACAAACCAAGAGACGGTAAGGTCACAGCGTACGAGGCCTTTGCGGGTGCTTTGACGGAGATGGCTAGAGTCACCTTTGTCGAACAGAATTTTGTGGTCGATCTTTTCCATGCATCGTCACTGGATACTCAGGATTTCATCGACGCGCATGCTATCGAACCCGCGCAACGAGGGGCTGGGGACCTGATGGTCAAAAAGCCTTTTGACCCTGATCGCAACATGGCCAAGACTGTATCGGGAGTCATGGAAGAGATCTATTCGTTCTGGCCAACTGAGCTGCAGAGTCTCGTTGACTGGACCATCAAACAGGATGCTATGAATAGTGTGGGCGTCCTCTTTGCCCTCGAGTCTCAGCTCCTCGAGGTCGAGGAGACCAATCAGGAATTCCTGACCCAAGCTGTTACTAAGATTCACGACCGTCTGGTCAATAAATTCGCTCAGTTCATCAATGAGCAAATCCGTGGCATTGAAGACACGAAAGTCAAAATCAAGAAACGAAAGGGTGTCATCGCATTCATGAAGACATTCCCAAACTTTTCTATCGCTCTGGAAAACATGCTTCCGCCAACTCGCTCTCTCGACCACCTTCCTGTACGCGCCACGGTCAATGACGCCTACGATAGAATCAACAAGGCCATGTTCGAAAGCTTGAAGTTCATTGCAAAGGAGAGCCCGACTGCGACGCAAGCTACTGCAGCTGCAGGTGATCCAGAGGACAAGGAAGCCCTCAACTACCATATCCTCCTTATTGAGAACATGAATCACTATATCGAGGAATTAGCCGTCCGAAAGAACCCTACCCTCGAAGACTGGAATTTCCGCGCACGCGCTGAAATGAGCGAGCACATGGAGCTGTATCTCGCTTCCGTTATACGTCGACCTCTGGGCAAGCTTCTCGACTTCCTGGAGTCCACCGAGTCACTCATACGCAACAACCCTGGCTCCCCACCCTCAATAGCCACACGTGCTTCCCATTCGCGCTCCACCTTTAGAAAGATTCTCTCTAGCTACGATGCGAAAGAGATCAAACGAGGCATCGAAACCCTAAAGAAGAGAGTGGACAAACACTTTGGTGACGGCGACGACACGGCTGGGCTGTCAAGAGAATTGGTCACCAAGGTATTCAGAGAGTGTGAAGGCAGATACCTCCAGATTGGAGAGAGAGTCAACAAAGTGGTCAAGGACGTGTACGAAAGCAGTCTCGATGTCGAATGGAGGAGGGAAGACGTCATTTCGGCTTTTAGACGGTAAAAGGGGCGTACAGTGCTTGTGTGTGTATGGACAGCCAATTGCAGTCATTAGGTGGCCGTCTTATTCCTCCTCGCTGGGACCGATTCCGTGTGTCATATGTCGGTCGATATAGGGAATAGGGGATGCGTCACTTGTGGATCTCGCTCGGAGGTGTCCGGCAGCATAGGGTCGAGGGATCTCGTCTGGCGTTTCACGGCATATTACGGCCGTCGCATTCAAGAGGGATGCCACGGTCTTAGAGCCCTTTATGGGAGTACCTTGTTGTATATACATTCCATTGAGCGACTTATCGAGCCAGACTTGATTGAGGCTGAAGCTAGGCCTTTTCATTTACCCACAGTTCAACGCAGATGATACCACCCACGCAGTCTGGCGTGCTGGACAGCTGCTCTGCTAGATGTGAAGAGCTTTCCGACTTGCTCCCTGGCGTGTTGAAACATCACCGTCTCCAGAAGAATCCCTTTATCCTATCCATTACCGATCCCCCCGCTCCCCTCTCCCGTTCCCCTTCTTCCTCCGTCGTCCCTGCACCCCCGGCCCTCACCCTCTCCAGCTCCTCGCTTGCACTCCTCAGCATCTCCATCGCCACCTCCAGCCTCTCCCTCCCCTCCCCGTCCAGGCCCTCCATCTCGGCGTCCACGGCCTCTTCTATCCTCGCCGCTTCGGCCTGCATCGCGGACTCCCTGGGAGCGGCGTCCGGGTCGTCGGGCTGGGATGGGGGAGCGCGGGTCCGGGCGCGGCGGGAGGCGGCGGCTTCGATGGCGTGGGTGACGCGGTCGATGTGGGTTTCTAGTGCTGCGAGGTTTGAGGACGGGGGGCCGGTGGGGGGCTCCGTGGTTTCGGGGTCTTGGTCTGCTTCTGGAAGGGCTGCGTTGGCGCCTTGCATTTGCGTGATGAGTTCCCCGCTCGCCCTTTCGACTTCCTCTTCCACCGTGTCTGCCGCGGCTCTTCTCGCTTGCCGACCGGCGACCATCTGCCCCGTTGTCGCTGGATCTTCCCGACCCACCAGCCCCAACGCTTCCCTCTCCTCCCGCATCTTCGTCCTCACCTTCTCCGTCCTCATCACCAACCACCTCAACCGCCAGCCCTCCACCCCCAGTTCCTTGATCCGGGCCGGTTTCTCCCCTAGTAAATACGCGTCCAACCCCCCGCACTTGTCCATCGTCCTCAACACCCTCGCCTGCACCTTCACCTGCACGAAGCGCCCCAGCCCGTCGCTCCAGAGCCGCTTGTGGTGGATGTTGGGCTGCCACGTCCGCCGCGTTTTGATGGCGTTCTTTTTGGACACTTTGTTGTCGTATTGGATCGTGGCGCCGCCGTAGAGGCCCGAGTCCGATTGCTTGTAGTAGAGGGCGGGGCCGTAGGGGTAGGGGGGCGGGCGCTTGGTGTAGCGGGGTGCGAGCTGGGATTGAGTGGTGGGTTCGAGGGTACGAAGGGTGGTGGAGAAGGGACGGAGGCAGCGGAGGGATGGGGGTTTGTGGAGGACCATTGTGGTGAGGTGGTTTGGCTTTGTTAGGTTATTGTGGATGGAGAGGAAGGGGTGGACGTGCATGCGCGAGGAGACTATGTTTCGGGAGTCGGCCTCAGGAGGCGGTACTTATAGGTCAGCAGTAGGAGATGCGGATAGCAAGGTACATTTCCACGCCTATAGAAAAGGTGACAAAGGGAGTTGAGATGTAGTGAGACTGTGAGACTGTGAAGCTCTGAGAGCTCGGATGTGGATTAGGCGCTAAATGTGGATCATCAGTGGCCGTTTTAGACGTGTTTGGATCCCTTTACGGATGCTCTTCACCTCTTCCACCCCGCTGTCGTGCTGCTTTTTGAATTCCTAGGAGCCCTTTTCATGGGGCCAGCTGGTGAAACAACTTTGCTCCCTGATTGAAAAAGATAGCGCTAAGCTACACGCAGTTGAAATCTTTCTTGTGGCCATCATGAACATCAAAAGGGTCCGCAGCTCCCTCGATTCGTATATTCCAACACAGATACAAGGCAGCCGATTCAGGCTCCCCTGTGCTGTGCCCATGTGCCGTTCATGCATGAAATACCCCAAGGGGCCACTGTAGGGCTGGGTATGCTCCTGACAGAGGCTGAGTTCGCGGCACGGTCAGGCTTCTTTCTGGAATTTCCTACTCTTTGAATATTATGCAATCATTGTCTGAGCGAGCGAGTGAGCAAAAGTTCATACCTTTTACCAATCTTATGGCGACGTGCTATTGGATCCACAACAGCACCGGCATCATTCTTACGGCAGACGATCAAAAATGCGGTCCCAGCACTTCTGGAGCACAATTCTGCTGTAGCCCTGACGATACGTGTCTCGAAGATTCAATCTGCCACTACACCCATTCCGAGGTCGGCGGTAGTGGCTACTACATTGGCGGATGCACTGACCTAAGCTTCCTAGAACCGTGTTCGAAATCGTGTTGTAAGCAGCACTCTGTACTGATAGGTAGATGAGAAAGAAGACTTTCACCAACATATTGATGATCATGCTTTTCTTCATAGCCAATTTACAGACAAACGACATTGTTTTTGCAGACGCTTCCACGAGTCTGTGGGCATGCTGCTATCAGCATCTAGGGGCCAGCCTCGACTGTTCTAGTATGTACTCAGAACCTATTGCGTCAAGCTTTCCTTGCTCCTTAAGCCGATATCACTGTGAATTCCAAGGCAGGAGCTCCTCGCGGGACATTGAATCCTCAGTCTATCCGCTCCTTATGATCCCTCAATTTCAATTCCCCCATCTGAAAAGCATCGCTGACCTAATTCCTCCATGTAGACCCAGGCAACGAGACCTTCTATGCCCCTTCACCGGAGTCCTTGACAAGGCAAGCGGCATCAAGCTCTACCACATCATCCTCCGCAACTTCGTCCACCAATAGCAGCATCACGCCATCTTCTACACCCTCCGCATCCGTATCCGCATCCGTATCCGCATCCATATTCACATCCACATCCACATCCTCAACCAGCTCCCCTACCCTCCCAGTATCCATTCCTCCATCATCCGCCACCACAACACACGCCCCTTTCAGCGCTCTCAGTGCCGGGGGCAAGGCCGGAATCGGTGTCGCAGCCTCCATCGCAGGCCTGGGCATAATACTCTTGCTTGGCTTCTTTCTTCTCAGGAAGCGACGTCCCCGACAATATCTGGAAGCCCCCGTCAACGGGAGTAATGAAATGACGTCGGCGCCAATGTTGGAGCAGAGACATGCCGTGGAAAAAAGCTCTGAGCAGCAACGGGAGTTGAATGGAAATGCCAGGTCGGAGCTGCAAGCTTGATGGAGGGTTTTGAGGTAAAACAAAAGGACATACGGGATTTATATGGGAGTTTGTGATGCTGCCGACCCATATCAAAGCAATATGAAGATTCCCACTGGAATAGGGTTTCATAACACTCTTCGGGAAGTCAGAAAATGCCGATATGATGGGTTTGACGGTACTGTGAGTATCTCGAGTCCTCAAAGGTATCCATCATATCCATCGTTGATCATCAGCTACAGGGGTGACGCAACATCTCCAAGCATTCAGTAGTCGAAGCTAGATTTAGATCACACAACTTATCAAACCCAATGCTTCAATCAGCCGACGAGCCAATCCCGAGTTTTCCCGGGCTCTGATTCAGACATGAATGATCCGTGCGACTAGCTCACCAGCCATCGCAAATCCACTTTCCTATCGCTTTTCCCTGACTCCACACATCCTCCTTCCACCACGATTGCAAATGAGCCAACTGGTCAAACATACACCATTTCCGTCAAGACGTAACCGGGAAATCGCCGCATCCTACAACCGTCAGGTCGACGTAGCCCATTTATTCCCAACTGTACTACACAAAAGCCGAGTCGTGAATGAAGGGTTTCTGCTTCCATGTGCAAGGTTCCTCGGACACTATGGGCATATCTTATATCAGAATCTTACCTCCAATCCCCCAACCTAGTGCGCCTGATCTGGCCGAAGCGCGTGAAAAGGGGTGTCAGCATTTTTCGCGCTGAAATGTGATTGACTGCCCCGAGCGTAGCAGTCTCGGTCGCGGCTTGAAGCTATCCCTCGAGGTTGGAAGGTCGCTGACTGCGATGGGGTTTGTTCGATGCGCATACGGTGAGGTGCGAGGACTATGCGTGTGCGGTGAGTGGAGTGGAGTGGAGTGCACCTGGCTGTCGTCGTCGAATTGACTTCAAGTTGAGATGGAAGAGGGAGAAGGGTGGGGAATTATATAGTGTGTTGGGCAAGGCGATTGATTTGGGTTCTCATATCGAGTAAACCCTGCTCCAGGGCAGGAGAGGGGGAGGGGGCTGTTGGCCCTACATCGAAACTGAAACATATCACGCACTGTGCGCTTGTGGGCTTTGGAGGTCGACCGGATTGAGTTTGACAGCGCGATACGGAATTCTGCGAGCGGATAGCGTGATTCTGTTATATTCTGTTATCAAGTTTTCCGTCCATTATGCGAAGCAGTAATGTTCTTTGGTGCACCTCACAAAGGATTCCCCGAGGCTCTATTTGGTCATATGTGTGCGGATTCAAATGGTGTCCTATGCATTAACAAGGCAGGCGGCGCTGTGATCTAGATTCCTCGACTGAAGGCCCGTCACTGTTTTAGGAAAGCAATTTTATGGGAGCCAAAAGGTTAAGGGAAGGCGCGAGGTAGAAGGGGCATTTCAGGGTCAGGAACGGCAAGGATCTGAAGGGTAGAGTGCAGCCGGGGGGTAGAAAGAAGCATCCTGACTGATGGTGTTGCTTGCGACACTTATGACCGGATTGAAAAAGTCACACCCTTCCTAGAGATGGTGAGCACGGGATTGACGAGGGTGGCAACACGTTGAGGAGGAAAGCAAAGGCTTCGATCACGCTCTACACCGCCTAAGCCAGGTCGGAACTATTGGCGCTCGACTCTTACTTAGCTTATTGTTGAATAGTAGGGGTACTATTGACTGTATTGACTAGACCAAGGACTGTAGGTAGTATCTATAAGAGAGTAGGTGTCACAGTAATACTAAGGTAAGTCACTACAAACTATCACGGAAGGTTTCCGCTCTTACCTCTCTTTGAACTTCTGTTTCCTCCATTCCACCTTTTGTAGCCTAATTAGTCATGTTGCCCAACTTCCTTCAATCAAGTTATCAGACCTATAAAGAAGACACTGACTTCATTGCCAAATGGCTCGCGGTCAAGGCACAGCAATGCGGCTATCCTGGGGACCTCCTATCAACGCCTGATCCGCCTGCTCCGCCTGCTCCGCCTGCTTCTCAATCTCAACCAGCTCGTCCCTCGCAGAGACTGAAGGGAGCCGCACGCAAGAAAGCCAAACATGCGACCCAAGGAAATGCAGCTCCATCGAAAGATCCTAGTAGCTCAGTAGATGGCCCTAAGTATACAATAAACGTCAAAGACTTCACTACTTTGGCTGAATGCATTGCTCGATTCACCAAGCCAGCGGCAAGAGTACCAGTCACTCTGGTCAAAGCTCTCAATCGTGCCATAGAGCTTCGCCAGCAACACCACACTTGGTCTCGGGGCAAGGCAGAGACCGAACTGTCGGTTGACGTTGAGGAGAGCAACGAAAGCCATGCCTACTTTCTCGGCATTCTTGAGCGCACGCGGGAGATATTGAAGCCCCGTATGCCGCCCGAGATGATAAATGATTTCCTTTCAAAGCCATCATCAAGGGCAAGTGCAAACGAAGCGTCGGACACACAGGTCAATGCACAAATCAGTAACATGTTCGACAGCCTGGACATCCAAGAGCCGTCTCAATCATTTCTTGATGCGCCCGATGTCGAGCGGTCTACAATTGCTGAGGCTATTGGGGAGCCGAACTACGAAGCGGAAAAGCTGCAGAGCATCGAGGAACAATATATGGCGGCTCACTGTCTATTCCAGGATGTGAAGAACATCCGCTTCTTCCTTCGCCAGCTATGGACAAGCTACAAAGATGGAGGGTTGAGTCTTGTTGCGGTCTCCATAACTACAAACACGGCCATCGATTTTGTCCGCAGTATGGAGCAGGATCTCTTGCAGCAATTTCCGGACAAATCTGATTATGAGAGCATTATGCACTTCTTCTATGCCGTTCAGTGCTTACATCGCGGTCACGACCCAAGCAACAAGCAACAAACGGACGACCCGTTCAGTTTCGAGGTTTATGATCTGGCAGAGGAGGTCATGCTGCCCACATACATCATCATTGAAAGCCTGCAAAGAGTTATAACTCCCAACAAAGTCCCAATATACAAGCCTGGTTACTTTGGACTTCGGAACACGACAACTGACTGGGATAGAAAGTCTGCCAGAGACAAGTTCCACGACGATCGCCTCGTTTTGATGGAAGCATTTCCTGATCTCATGCTGATGGCTATGATCACGTCAAAGTCACCTTTAGCAGAGGACGAGCTGCTACGAGGTATTCGAAAAATGGCACCAGGAAACGTCATCTCGTTGTGGCTCGTATTCGCTACCCAGTGCTTTCTTGATGCTCAACACGTTCTCGGTCAAGAAGTTTCCCGTGGGCATACACAACTTGGAAAAACTGCCATCGCAATCGGTGCATCTATCAAGAAGAATCTTGATTTCCATAAATCACTCCGCATTGAAAATTGGCCCAGACAAAACGACTTTCAATTTAGTGAGAGCCTTAGAGTAATTGAACAATGGATTCAAAACGACGTGGTGGCCGAAAAGCTGAAAGTGGTAAGAGTAAGAGTTCTTGACAATCGATTTGGCTTACTGACGCTCGAATAGGTCAAAGCCGCTGCAACACTGCCCCCACCGGAGCCTTTCAGACTCCTCAAACAATACCCTCTACTCTGCGGCCTCTTCTCGTTTGCCATTCAAACAAGAGCGCAAGAATTAGGGGTTGATTTTACTAACGCCTGGGGCTCAATTATGTACGCTGGCCACCTTTACAATGCTAGCCGGCAGGAGAAGTTCCTATCAAAAGCCTGGAAAGACATGGAAATGCTTGTTGCATTACAGAGTGCCGAGAAGTTCTTTGTCGGTGATCCTCCGAAAGATTTAGAGGGGTACCTCAAGCGGTTTCTCTTGAGCATGGGGTATTCTGCCACTGCATTTGCTAGTAATCGTAGAAGAGGTGCTGCGATAGCTTCTACGAGAGGTCCCAGAGGTCTGTCTGAACTGTGCGCCGCTGGTGCACTCTTCAAGGGAAGATACTGCCAAAATGATCACACCGTGACCTGGACGCCCGAAACCATAAAGCCGATAATAGAAGCAAAGATGGAGGATGACAGTGACAATGAGGATTCAGAGAAAAAGGCTACCAAAGTCAAGACTGCTGCATCTGGCTCGCTGATTCGCAAACCCAAAAGAAACAGCAAATCGATACCAACGACTGATTTCCTTGAAGACCTCGCCAGTTCCCTACACGCCGAAACACTCGAATTAAGCATAGACTACCTACGTATACACAGGTTCTGTTGGATGCTCCTTCGCCAAGTCAACGAGGCGTGCAGACCTCAGTTACTTGAGATGTATGGTGGCGGCTACTTAGAGAAAGAGAACCAGCTTCCCTTCGTGATAGGGTACATTTTCATGGCGGCGACGCAGACAAGCCGAGTTGCCAATCTACTGCTACCGAGACGTGCTGGTGTTCAGGTTTCAAGCCGTCTGCTGGCAACAGCTGCGACAACTCTCAAGGGCATGGTTGAAAGTGGCGCTGGAGAAATTGAGAGTAAGATCATTGCGCAACGGCTTGGGGTTGTGGAGATCGATTTTGGCGAGCTAGACGCTATGGATGTGCACAGCTGAGTATGGTCGTCAACCTCCAGCTCTCATGCTCTCTTTTGATCCTGCTTAACAGACATCTCTAAGAAAGCTTGCGGATCTAATCGGAGTCCTCGTTATGCATACATGTACCTAGATCTGCACGTTCCTAGCCTTCGTTACCATCAGAACCACGACGGTTTCTTATAGATTGTGGGCAATGCACTAATGTGAACATTGCCTTCCCTGGCGCCTGCTCACCAATGCGAAGCTGTTACAGTCAACCATTTCTTCGCCACATTTCGTAAAGTTTATTCTGCCTATGAGCCACAGTCTTATCATTAGATATGCTGTCGAGTAGAACTATGTAGGCGCAAGAAGCTTGCCGGAACAGAATGCATAGTGGAAGATCTAATATCCACAAAAACAGCCGCTGCACTGAGACTCGCATTTCCTCGGCTCCGACGGGCCTGGAAGGATTAAGTGTATGTTTATCTTCTTGCCAAGTCTTTCTTCATTCTGACATCTGAAGCCATGAAGCTAGCTCTGTTTCATCTTATCTGTGGACGGCTCAATAACGTCTGGGTAGAGCGAGCGTGGGAGGCATGTTTGGAAATTTTGATAGTTGTTTGTGGGAGGAAGAGTGGAGAGTTAGGCAGTGGAAGAGTCGGGGTCAAAAGAATGGAAACTTCCTCTCGGGCTCCAGACAATCCATCTGGTTTTCTGGCGGGTCTTGGATATCATGGAGGCCGTATCTTTGATATGATTCCAACACTTGGATATTTTGTCTCTTTGATCTTATTCATGAGCGCGACTAGTGGGCATACGATGTTCCGACACCAGTCCGATAGCAAGGATACAACACGCAGACCGAATTACCTACAACGAGGCAACCGACCAGTCTCAACCACGAATCGCGTCTTTGAATTTTTACCGATACACGCGCATCCACCTGTGGGAATCCATTCCTTCCTCGATCTCTTAACACGGAACGTGTTCCCGGCAGCCACGGTTGACATGCTGTGCAGGCGGGAGAATAGAACCACTGGATTAGTGTCGAATGTAAAGAACAAAGATGAGTCTGCGCGTGCACGCATTAGTAGACTGAAAGTGCGCTAGCGGCTTCACCTTGACAATCAATATTACCTGCTATATAGAGCGAAGACGAAGAGAGAAAGAACAAGGGTAGATGTGTTTCCTCAGGATCAACCTCTCTAGAATCCTTGTAAATACAGGTGGCTAGGAATCAAACGCAGCCCCACGGCACTCACATCTCCTACCGCTGAGTCGATAACAGCGTCCCCTGAAAAGTATCAAACTCTAATTTCCACGCTACACCTCGATTAGCTATTTCCCATTCAAGCTGCAGTAAACATTCGATCAAACTCACTGGTGGGTTCCGCAACCAAATAGCCCCAGTCAGGCGTCATGTACCACCTGCCATACACTTGCGCCCGCTCCCGCTTCTCCTCGTCCAACTGCACGCGCTTCAGCTTGCCCATCTCGTTCGGCGCTCCACGCAGCCCTTGCATTTGTGCGGCTGTCTTGAGAAGCGCGGTGCCGTAGGCGAGGAGGATATCGTGACTGAGAGTCGCGGTGGGACCGAAGCCGGTGGTGATGTATGTGGGGTTTTTGCGGTTTGGGTTGAAGTTTGTGGGTGAGGGGAAGGCATGGGGGTCTTTGTTCGCTTTGGACTGCTTGGCGGTTAGGCATAAATATGTCGCCTCGGGTGAGGATGAGATGGATCTAGGCAGTAGGTGTCTGGGGTAGAGAAAGGGGTTGAACTTACGATTAATAGTATGGCATTTTTATTTGACCTCGTGTGCTCCGTCCCAATCTTATAGTTTGCCTTGGCTGTCCGCTTGCAGACCTGTTCGCTGGTCAATCGCTGAGCCTCGAGAAAATACAGACCGAGTCGCTGATCGGCTTCTTCGGTGTTCTCGCATGCTAGTTTTTGGATTTCGGGCCAGTGCACTGCACCTCTTTCAGAGAGGAAGTAGTCCAAAACCTCGGTGATCTATACAGTTTTATATTAGTAATGGATCTACGTGCGGTCCTAAATTATCCACTTACGGCAGTGACGGGAGAGCCAACACCACTGACAGCCATCATCCACATGTTCTGAGCAACCTCTGTCTCGCTTCTCCCACCCGCGCGCAGGCTCTTGACAATGTCTACTCCGACTTCTTTCACACTCGCTGGCTTTGCATCCTCTGCATTTGGGATTGAGCCCCAAAGCCAGGAAGAGATGGCCCATCCAGCAGCTCTCGGGACGGATACAGATGTTGATTCAGTCAGCTTCAGGGCACTCTCTTGAGCCTTACGACGTTTGTACCATTGGGCGGCGATATCAGGACTAGCGGTTTCCGTCCAGTTGCGAACCTCAAGTAGAAGCTTGTACATTTCCGAAGGTGTATGTACGCCGGAAGGATTACCGTTTCGGCTTTTGACATCGAGGCAGAACATTTCTGCGAGGAAGCGAGCGTTGAGAGGAATGGCCACACTGGGTTGCAGATGTTCAAATTTAGTTTACATGTACTGGTGCAATTTGACTGTCTGCTCGGCTTGGTAAACTCACTCTCGTACGAAGTCAATCTGGTTGTATGTACCTCCCAAACGGTAGGCGGCTCCTTCCACAAGCGACTTCGCTTTTCCGATCAGAAAGTCCAGGTAGACCTTTGCTGCCTTAGGAGACCGATACAGGTGGCTGCTTTTTGCGTCTTGTACGAACGAAGTGTAAGCATCAATAGCGTTTTCTGATATATAGTTTCCTCTCAAGGATGCCCAAGGCGACTCGAAGCTGCCCTGATCTTGAAGCATTTGACAGACAGCCTTATGAGATTCGACTGAAACCCTTGGTTGGGGGACTGTCGGTCTGGTCATCGAAAATTGGTTCATCGTGTTCAATCTGGTAAGTATTCTTTTGTTGTCACCAGAGGTATACATCGGCTGCATTGCATAGACCGAATCGAACTCGAAAGACCCAGGAAGGCCTCGATGGAATAATTTGTGAAGCATGGAGCCTCCCAGTCTTTTTTATCGGAGTTAGTACGCGAGGTGAGATGAACCACAGTAGAAGAATCTCACGTCTTGTAATCAGAAGCCGCCTCACAGAGACCCCAGTTGGTAAGTGTTGCCGTCGTATAGTCCTGCAATTGTCAATGCTGCTCAATAGGACTTTATAGATCTACTTACAGTAGTATAGAACCTGTCGCTCCGCACAAGCGTGACAGCGTCTGAGAGCACTCCACGTCCAGCGGTGGCAGGGAATCCAACACCGCTAGGCTTGAAGTCTTTTGACCTCTTAAGCTCCTCGACGAATATGCCAGGGTACATTTCTATCATGTCCGGGGAATCGTAAAGATTCTTGAGTGCCACCTGGATCTCCTTGTCCGGGTGGACGCTCTCAAACGTCGTGTGTGGTTCCAACCCAAAGAAGGTGCGGAATTCGTTCAAAGAGGCAACCTCCCTATGAATCTTGTCATCAGCTACGCTTCCATTGCTGTAGGGCCAATTTAATACTAGGGGACTGAGCGCACCATTTGCGCGCTTGTACAATCCCTGCGACTTCGATGACCTTCAACGCTTTCGGCACCTGCCTCGCACCGAACGCCCCTGACGTTTGTCAGTATTGGCAGCGGAAATACTCAAACTTCATTAGAGCAAGTCCAAGACGAACCTGCAGGGTCGTCGATACTTTCTGTCAAGATTCTGACAAGATCTTCGTCCCGAAATTTGCCGTCATCACCACGAGTGATGTTTCCAAACGTGCGTGCACAAGGCTCTTTGGCGGCTTCACCCTGAGCGAAGGCCATGAGCATCCCCCCCAATTTTTCAGGGGTAAGCTGCTCCAGCTTGAAGGTCTTGTCATCTTTAAGCTCCTGGGGTAATAGTGTCCGAAAAAATTCTTCGGTCCATTCTGCGTCTCTCTCCGATATGGCTGAATGAAAGCGGTAAAGTAAGTTGAATTCACAAGATGCTTGATTACCACCGCCTCGGGGTACGCCCTCACCGAGGGGTGTCTTGTCAATGTACATTCGAGGATCGAAGTTCCAGGTTGTATCCCTTTCGTGCACGCCTTGGATAGCTCGCAGATAATCTCCGAGTGAAATGCTGATATATAGGCCGCCAACGATACTGTATCGATGGATGTTGTATCAGTCCCAATTTATTCGATGCGCAGCACTTTATCGGAGACGGTCATGACTTACAGCCTAGCAGTCTGAAAGATGTCATTGTCTAATGCCTTCTGTGGATCTCGACGTTTCTTCTTTTCATTCTCCACATCCTCCCACTTGGTATTTGGGCGCAGTGTGAATCTCCCATCTTCGTTGATTTCCTTCAGCATGGTAGCAACATAATTATGGAAGCGACTATAGAGAACAAGCAATACATTCACTCCTGGCGGTTGGCCCAAGAGCCTGTCCTCATGGAACGTGTCCGCTTTGAGCAGACCATCTTCACCCAAGCGCACACGGTTTTGTTGCTCCTGAGACGAGCCATACAATGGTGCAAGATCGAGATAAGAGGATGTTTCGGAAAAATTGGAATCTTGCCTGTCGGTATTGAAAAGATCTAAGGGTAATGAGCATTGGTTGAGAGAATGCTAAAAGGACATCCCCTGAATTCAAAGGCGTGGAGTCTTACCGTGGATAATGATCGTGGCATGATACAGGAACATACTTGAGATACCAGCTTGATTCTTCCGGAACTTGTCGCTTGTTCTCGCCTCTAGTACTATTTCGTGGGATAGTCTCAGTCATGGCCATAGATCCACCTCGCGCTGTTCCACAGCCCGAGAATTGACTCACAATCAAAGAGGACACCTGGATCCGGCCTCGCACCGTGCAATTTCTTGGCGCTTCTGACGCTTTTTGCATACGGCATTTTCGCCTTGCCAAAGTCGGGAAACATGAAATTCTAGAAGACTGGGTCATTAGTACTCGCTACTAGAGCGCTGCTTGAGGTGCTCAGGAGGTCCTTACGTGATAGCTACCATCAGCTGTGCGATACTGGTGCTTTTCTCCAAGGTAGCTCTCCGGTGGATGCTGCAGGCTATTATAAAGAGTGGCAACGGTCTTAGCCTGGACCGAATTGCGGATTGGACTGTCATGTGGCAGCATGCCCGCGATCTCCACCATTTCTCCCTGTGGAGGCCACACAATCAGCAAACTATACTGCTCTGCACTATTCGTGAGGGGATTACCTTTAGGCCTGGGGCAGTCTGGGTGCGAAGGAAATTGTAGACAACGGACAATGCATGCCTAGGAAGCTTCCATGCCAACGTTTTCAGGTCGTCGTTCACAGACCTCATCTTCTGCTTTGCATCGCCATATGTATAATCCATATCGCTGCCTGTGTACTTACCTTCTTCTGAAGGAAAAGACAAAGAGTCGGTCATGATGCAGTTGTTCGACGGAACGTCCACCGAGCAGTGTTTTGTAAGGGGTTGCAGTCTTTAAATGAGCACGAGGTACAGAGGTCAATCAGGAGAACTAGGAGGGAGGACAGACACTGTGGGACCTTTTTGTCATTTAAAATCAACTAAATTAAAGGTAATATAAGGTCAAGGCTTCACTTATATCAAGAAAAGGAGGGTCATAGAACGGCGGGGAAATTAGTAATGTACCTCAAGACGGACGGTGAACCGCGAAAGGGGACATTCGCATTTCAGAGATTAGTCGCCATCCAGCGTAACCCGAAGAATCATTGGCTACAGCCAGACGCCACAAACATCAGTGAAATTGATAAGGCACAAGGTATGGTGGAATACATCATAGAAGATTCATGGCTGGCTGAAGCAATAATGAGCGCTCAAGGTTCCAAAGACTCTGCAGGCCATGCCCGGAAGTATCGGATGAACCATCAGCGTGCGTAAATGAATGAACTTCTGAGCTGCTTTCAGTGGTCAAATCAGACATGATAGCCATGATGATAGCCATGGAAAGGATGTTGTGGCTGGCTGCAATGTCTGAAAGCGGATTGAAGCATTTGTTTGTTTAGATGCAAGACGGGGGCGGAGGAAGTTGATTGGGTGATTGGGATGTCATGAAGTACGCAGCCACCCTTCTTCGGTATAGGTATAGGTACTGATAGTGTATGGTAGTTCACCCTCATCCTCCAAATCGGGTCTCCAGGAGGGCGGGGTGGATCTTCTCTTCTAGTGCAATATGCGCCATGCCAGTCAAGGTTAGATCTCGACTAGCGCGCGCTCTTTCGGCTCAAAGGAAGAATGCCATTAATCCGATCATCGTCTTTCCTATCAGAGTCAGTCCAGCAACATTCAGTATGTTGATAGAATGTACATGGACAGTGAAGTGGGTATATAGAGTGGGGTGGACTATAGTACAAGACAGCTTTCGCTATCAGAGTCGGTGAAAGTTGATTGATCGCTGAGGTCAGGCGTCTTGCTCTCGGGTCTTCGTCGACTGTTCATCGTCCCTGACAGCCTCAAGCAATGCTGACGAACCACTCTCCTCTCGACCCTCAGGCTTCCACACCTTCTCTAGCCTCAAGCCAGCTTTACCTAACAAATCACTCCACTGCACCAGCCGCCTTTCCATAGACGCAAAACAAACCATCATAATTAGATCAGCACGCCCAGACTCAAGCGACATACCCTCCTCAGGCACCACATTCTCCTCAATCAGGAGCACGCCTTCCGGGCCCATTACTTCCTTGATATGACCCAGTATTTCTAGCGCTTGGGCATCGGGCCAGTCATGTATTACCGTACGAAGATAGTAACATCTTGCGTTCTTGATAGGCTGAGGGTGGAAGAAGTTGTGAGGTATGGCCTCGATGCCAGAGGAGGAAAGCGTGTTTGGATTGGTGACTGAAATAACAGCAGGTAAATCCTGAAGTATCAGCCTGCCCGATAGCTCGGGATACGCCTTCTTGAAAGCGACCAAATCATCGCCTTGCCCGCCACCGACGTCGACAAGGAGAACGTCTGATGGCAAAGCGTTGCTCAATTTCTCGTTGGTAGGAAAGTAGGTGTACCACGGGGCTCCACACCGCCGGTGCGATAGGCTCGTCGTGGTGCTGCTGAGGCAGCTGGTGGCTACCAACTGGTAGAAACCCGGGGCTGGAAGAGAAATCTATGCTTGCGCCATGGAAATCAACGCTGGAAAACAAAGCATGGAATGAACTTCTTGATGCGTGTGATGTGTCTATTATGTAGCTCGAGAAAGCTACGGAGAATTATGCCAAGTACATAATATCGCAACACCGATGGGATAATAACGTGTTGGTCTAATTATGGTGATCATCGCTTGGATCTCAATCACCATATCCTGGCCCATCATCTTCTTGTCTTTCGTCTCACTTTGACAAGGATAACGTCAACCTTCAGTTCCGCACAGCAAGTCTAATCTGCATACTCCACTTTCCCAACGAACTCAAAAATCGGTAAAGCCAAGTTGATCGCGTTGTGTGGACGGAATTCCAGGTAGAGATGGTGAATGATAGTCGACAATGAAGCCGCAGGCATCAATGCTTTGCCTGCTGATCTCGGCTGGCACAACTTTGAATCTCGCTACGCTGACACCGGCGGCGCCAAAAAAGACGTTTCAGTTTTCTTTTTCGACCAGTCTGCGGCGACGAGCTACGCGTGGTTGTGGCAACCCCAAACGGCTTCTTTGTGTTAGTACGAGAGGGGTCACCGGCGGTAACACTTCCTCACCCTCGGCAAGCTTAACCCAGCCAGTTGACGGCCCCCGAATTTCAGGTCCGGTATATCCTTCAGACTGAGCTATCTCCGTATTATTGGTTCCCGAACCTCCCATCCTTTCATCGACTATGCTCGGATCTCGGTGACTTTCTGGAAAAGCATTTTGCTCGCGTAATTCAAGAGCCATGACAAAATCGATAGCTGATGAGAGGGTGGTAGTGACAAGGTTGTCGCTGTTGTATCCTTGAAACATTCCTTGATCAAGCTTGGGTTGAATGCTTTTGAAGCTAATTGGCGCACTTAATTCCGGTGAAAGGTTTGTACGGAGCAAGTGAACTACTCTTTGTGCACGTTCCTGGCTTGTCTGATGATCGACGATGATGATCAGAGCCCGAAAAGAAGGTCGAAGTTTGTAGTATTCATTCTGTTTTTGATTAATCCCAATCGGGCCATGATTGTTGTTGTATGAATGGTCTTCAATCTCCGTTTCAGTCAAGCTAGTTCTCCTTGAGCACAACGGTAGAGTGTATTCGACATGGTCGCACCATGCTTTGTGAATGTCTATGATGTCTTCGACTGTTATTGCTTGCTTATCAGACGGCATCCTGATAGATATGAGCTTGGCGACGAAGTTCCCAAAATCGATGTCAACATCATGACCGCAAAACCACTGCTCGTAGATGGTGTGGATAATTTCAGAACGCCTTGACGAATCCTTGGAATAGGCTATGGTGTGAGGTTCCAGATGTGGAGTGATAGAGTAGACCGCTGTAGATTTATTACAGCTATCCTGAATATGTTCAAGCCTGACTGGCGGATTGGGTAGGCAGGGAGTGAGAATGAGGGGCGCATTGCAACTGAAATACTCTCGACAGCGTCTGTGATGCCACTCCTGTGAATAGCGAAGATTGTGAAGGATCTCTTCATTGGTCCGCTTAGGGCGTTGCATGATTGGAAAGGAAATCAGTCGAATCACTTGGCGAAAGAAATCAATGGCGATGGCGGTTGAGCTTTGATGACGGTGTACTGCACCAGTATATCCTGGAAGTTGGAGAGACTTGGACAGTGGTTATGTATAGTATTGTGTGAAATTGACAGAAGTTGCAACACCACACCTCTGACTCATTTCTGACTCATTCTCAGTGCCAAGAACGAGCGAGCCTCGAACTTTGTTGCTAGTTTTGGACTTTTGGTGGCTTGGAGTAATTAAGGTAATTAAGGTAGCTACAATATGCGCTAATTTGCGGGGGGGAAGATTGACTATCCCTACTAAGGCCTAGCCCTAACTTCTTATGCCTCATATACTTTATTCAAGATTTCTTGACCTTTCGGGGGACGATTGTCAACGTCAAGATTGATCGCGGTGGACTCCATACCACTAATAAATGTTGAGCTGGCGTTTCTGCGGATGATTCCTCTGTGATTTGGGGAAAGAACAGAATCTCGTTCACCACTTATGCCGCTTTCTATTAGTTTCCTTGTACCGCTCTACTCAGCTACCTGCGAACAGGCACCCAGAGACACCACGTGGAGGTGTAGAGTCGGACTTTGTCTCCGCCGACGAGACAGGGCACTTGCACCATTGATCCATAACAGACACCTCCACCTGTTTCGCAACTAAGGCTACTGCAGACATGGAGGACTGGTCAGAAACCGCATGCACGAATGGCCCATAATGTCCCGCCGTTTAAGCACTACCGAGAAGTCGAGAGCACTCTGATCCGCCTGGATCGCTCTTCTTTTGACGCTTTGCGTCCCTTTTCTGGCCTGCCGCCGATCTTTTCAAGCTCTTCGCTGGGATCGTGGTGGCAACGTCTGCCAGAACAAAGTACATGGTAGGCGGTGAAGTAGTGTCTCTTGAGTTCAGTACTCGTACACTTCCAAGACCAACAATTTCCCGCCGCTTTTGCCTATCAGATGGGAATCAGCCAGGAAAGGAAGAATTGTACATCATTTCAGAAAACATAGCGAACGTGTTGTCTTACCCAGCAGTTCGCTGAGCTCAGTTCCAGTTTTGAGGCTTACATCGATCAGGGGTTTCCTGCCGTCGCGGTGTTCGCAAGCCCCTGCAAGACCGCCGAGCTGAACTGATTCGGCGTATGGGGCGTCTTGGGGTCATCCGGACCTTTCGGAGCTGGCGAGGGCGCGCCGGGGGGTTTGCCGGCCCCCGAATCTGGCAAGCTGTGCGCATGCAGCTGAGCCAGAAATTCCTCGAGCGATTGGGATAAGTTGTCTTTCGTGGCCTCGATATCATGAAAGAGCTTCTGCAAGGCGTCAAGTGAGGACGTGTACCCAGTCACCACTTTTGCAAACTCCTCTGACGCGTCCTTCTCAAAGAAGTAGCTCTGTGCAATGCCGGTGCCGATCGATGTGGCCGCCCCTCCAAATGTGAGGGCGACACCAAGAGGAGCAGCAGGGGTAAAGAGCAAGATCGCCCCTATGATAGACGTGGCGGAGCCGACTGTGGAAGCTATCTTGGCGTCCTTCAAGTGGCTTTCAAGTGTGTTGTAGACGTCGGATAACTTGTTGTCGGCCAACTGGGAGCTGCTCTCGACTTGAGCCAGCTTCGCCTCGAGCTCGTCGTACCGCAAGAACAGTTTATCCACATAGCTGACGTATGTCTCTCTAGCTGAAGCAACTGCTGAGCTGTCTGCAGAAGCCATGGCTAAGATAATAAAACTTGTTCAGTATTGCCAAATATTTTAATGATAATTGAAAAAATACAGGTGTAAATAACTTGAAGTTTACGGCTTGCGCTTGGGTCTAGGGCCCTGGGGTCTAGTTTTTGATATAGGTTTGGGAGGCCGTCTTAGCCAGAGCACCCTCTCTCAGGGTACTTTTGTACAGTGTACTTGGGTACTTCGTGCTGCATATGTAGATACATATCGGGGAGCCGGAAACCTGCAGGTCCGCCACAATGTATGCCAGGATCTCGAAAGAAGCAAAAGATGAGTGGGGGGCAGGTCATGGACCCATGTAAAGGAAAATCTGTCTCGTGTTCTTCTAAGGACTCGTGGGGTAGTAATTATGACCTCTAGGACAGTCGCTACAGCGGGACTGGGGGTTAGTCGCTCACTGCATATCGCGATGTTTCAGTGTTGCTGGAGGCCATGGCAACAGTGGGGGTTGGCCTATAATGACCATGTCATTTCACAGGCAATTGTCTCTTCAGTCGATCCTTCTCATGCAGAGCAATCGCATACATTTGTCCCACCCTCCCACGCCTGGGTTCTGGGATCGAAAGGGGTGTCTGGTACTGAAGGGGTCCAATATCGAAAAGGGGCTCCGGGATCGAATGGGGTGTCCGGTACCGAAAGGGTCCGATATCGAAAAGGGGCTCCGGTACCAGAAATTCTGGGCAAACATGTATCTAGCTAGCTATTTCACTCCAGATTATGTCGCTGTAGATATGGGAGTTTTTCCTAGTGCTGAGGTACGAGAATACGCCTATGACGGCCTCTATTCGATGGTCTACCTTGGTATGGCCCTATGGGATAGCCCAATCATGTTACTTGCACACCGTTCGATCACATGTTTCTGCGATGATGATGTGGCGAAGACTAACGCGAGGCTAGACCATCCTCATCAGTTCGGGTCAACATACGCATACTGACTAGGTAGTCTTTCGTCCCTCAAGTTCCTTGAGTTACTCCGTGAGAGGAAGCTCTAGCCCTAAGCTGGCGCCTCATTTTCGGCTCACCGCCATTTTAAAGTTCTAGAACAGGGCCAAACGCCGAAAAGGGTGGGCTCAAGCGTGGTCGGCTCATCCCGTGTCTCGGGGAAATTCCCACTATATGAGCTGTAAGATGGCTCCACAGTTTTGCCTCCTTGGTCCAGGTTTGCCATTGAGACGAAGGACGGAGTCGCTCGTCACCCATACAGAACGGACAGAAAGACGGGCGCAGGAGTACGCTGCAATACGTAATTGACGCGCACCTTTTGGAAGAGAGCGATTGAAATTGTGTACGGCAGTGCTCGTCCCATTCTTACTCGACGAATCAATCGAAGCAATCGTGGCAGTAATTCAACTCGGATGGCATCCGTTCGAGCTGATGCGCTATCTCTTGCCGGCGGCAAGTGTGAACATGCATACTCTGGTTAATATGTTGAGACCCCTGGACCTCGCTATACCGCTCTACGAAATATATTGTAAGCGACATGTATACTCGGAATTTCAGGACGCCGGGGTCGCTTACCATCGAGCTTCTTGCCCAGTGCGCGGCGTATTGCATGAACCGTTGCTGTGCCAAAATATCCTGATGAATGTAATACCGACTTGAGGATCCTTTCAAGGTTCTCTTTGGAAGTCGTGCATTAGTCACACCATGAGCAATTGTAGCATTGCGAATAACAGGCAATAGTAGGACCTCGTCTTTCCACCGAAGGGGGAGCGCATTGTCACCGTCGGGGATGCTCATATCCCATAGGTTTTCAAATGACTCTATACCGTATAAGGCCCCATCCGCGAGAGCCATGGCCAAAAGATACTGAGTGTCATCGTGCAACAGCTTTTCATGCTGACTTGTAGAGTATTTGTACCTTTGAAAAGATGATTATTAGCTCCTATAAGATGGTGAGGTAGGATGGTTCGTACACAATGTTCTCGGGATCTCGGTTGTTCTTCACCCAACGTTGGCTGAGATTGTATATGACTTTCCAACCACCGCTCGGGACACGCAACAGAACGAGCTGGATGTCCTGGATGCAGTCAGCAGAACCCCTTCAGTATAGACCTGCCCGACGTACCCTGTACCGGAGACATGCATCCGGTTTGTCTTCAGAAGGAAAGAAGCTGCCTATTCTTGCTCCAGTCCAGCAGTAAACCGATATCAGGAAAGGAACCTGAACTTTGTTACGTGGATGGATGAAATGGTCTTCGTCTATGGTCCAGAAAGTCTGACTGAAATCGATCATCTCTTTGTTCCCGAATAAATGCTTCTCTTTGCGCTTTTTGACGACATGACAATCCTTGAGAAGGGTATCCCGAACCCACTCATTGGAGCTCCATTAGCTGGTGAACACATGGGGTAGGGTGACCAGGTGAGGTACATTTTTGTCGTCTTCACCTGCCAAGGAAATTCAGCCCTATCAAACGATCCCATCTCGACTTCTTTTCCTCGACCACGGGCAAATACAACCCGCTACCGCATGCCCAACGACCCGATGACCACCATCCCCGACCGCCCCACTCCCTCCACAGCTTCCTACATCCTCGCCACCTTCATCGTCGCCGCCTGCGCCGGCTACTTCCTCGGCCAAGCCTCCTCCATCGGTCTCTTCTCCTCGAAATCCAAACCCTCCTCCTCCTCCTCATCCGGCAAATCGAAATCGAAATCGAAATCAAGCTGGCCCAATAGCTACGATGTCACCGTCCACCCGGACAGTTCGGACGAGGAACTCATGACGCATCTGAAAGGTGGGAAGAGGCGGATCAAGGATAGCGAGGACGATGAGAGTGGGAGTGAGAGTGAGAGTGGGAGTGGGGGTGAGGAGAGTGATCTAGAGGCAGAAAGCGACCCAGCACAAGAGCAGGGCGGGCTCAAGTCATTCGAAGATAACAGGGAAGAGTGCAAACTAGTCCTAGTCGTGAGAACGGATCTAGGCATGAGCAAAGGTACGCCCGAACATCTCCCTTCCCCTAGTCCCATCGCCCTCAACGACTCCCACCCCCTCCATCCTCCATCCACCCATCCACCCACCCACCTAACACCCACCCACCCCCACAGGCAAAATCGCCGCCCAATGCGCCCACGCCACCCTCGCCTGCTACACGCACCTCCTCGCCCGCGCCCCCGGGTCCCCGCTCCTCCGCCGCTGGGAAGCGACGGGCCAGGCGAAGATCGCGCTCCAGGTGGCCGGCGCGGAGCAGGTGGAGCTGCTGCGGCGGAAGGCGGTCGGGGCGGGGTTGTGCGCAAGGGTCGTGTGCGATGCGGGGAGGACGCAGGTGGCGAGGGGGAGCGTGACGGTGCTGGGGGTGGGGCCGGGGCCGAGGGGGGTCGTGGATGGGGTTACGGGGGGGTTGAGGTTGTTGTAGGGTGGGGGGGTTCGGTCTTGAGGGATGGATGGCGCGGGGAAGGTGTGGAGACTGGCGGATTAAAAAGCACGATACCCCAAAAACTATGTAGTACTGGAAGTGATTCTTGATGTACAATGCTCTTGCTAGTTCTATTGCAAGCGGAGTCACAGCAGAAGCCCTCCAAAGCCCAAACAGTCACAGGATTCCATCAGGCCAGCCGCACACCGGCCTGCCTGTTCTTCTTCTGCGTAGTCCCCATGGCATTGTTCATACCCGTCGCCTGACTGCTGTCCAACGTACTCTGCGCCTCCCTCTTCTTATCGTCCTCGATCCGCTTCAGATGCTTCTCCGTCTTCTGCTTCCCGCTTCCCTTGCCGTGGAATTGGTGGCTCAGATGCTTGAACGCCTCCTTCTGGTTCATGCTCCGTCCGAACTCGTCCACGTATTTGAGCTGCACGTCGGGCTTGTACTCGCGGTTGAACACCTCGGTCATCTGCCGGGACTCGAGTTGGTCGCGCATCTTGTTCTCCTGCCGGGCGTACTCTTCTCGCTCGCGCGCGGACATGCGGTCGAGTTTGCCGGTGGCGCGGTCCCGCTCTCTTTGCTGGCGGGCTTTGGCTTCGACGGCCGCTTCGCGCTTCTGTTTCTCCGTGAGGAACTTTTGGCGGTCGCGGTGCAGGGCGTTGAGGTCGGTTTCTTTGTTCTGCTTGATGAGGCCACGTTGGGAGAGCATGGAAAGTGTGGCACCGAGGCCGTTGTTTAGGGTTGCTTCGTCTTCAAGCCCGGTGTCGGTCATACCGGGCGCAGCGGACGTTGAGGTTTCGCGCATCATGCGTGCTTCAAGGTCTTCGCCGTCTTCGATGTCGTTATAGGATTGACCCATGTCCACGTCTCCGTCCTCGTCTTCAGAAGACGCCTGTCTTTGGGCTGGCGTGGCACTGCGAGCTTTGGCAATCGGCGGACGAGCCTGACCCTCTTCTTTGGATCGTGCTAGATTGGCCACGAATTCCGTAGTCTCATCAATGACCATGCCACCCTCTTCTTCTTGAGTGTCTTGTCCAGGCGTAGCTGCTTCTTCTTTGATCCTTTGCGCAAGATCTTCCGGCTTCTCCCTTTTCCGCTTCTTGAGGGCCGCCCGCCTCTGCACAGCTAGGACGGCCTGGAGATCTTCGTCGTCAACGAAAGAAATACTTTCAGCCATTTTGGGTTGAGCCTCTGGAATATAAGAGTTGCCAGCACCGACATTCATGACTGTCCCATTTGTATGAGTGCCGTTACTTGTCTCTATGTCATCCTCATCAAAAGCCCTTTGCCGCGTATTTCTGGCCTTTTTCTTCTTCGGCTTCTTGATCTTTGCTTCTATTGCCTCTGTATAGTCTGACGTCGGCGTATCTTGGAGAATATCAAGACTTATGGCTGTAGATTTCAGCTTCTTTCCAATCACTTCCTTCATCGCTTCGCGCTCCTCCATCGAGGCTCCCTGCCCGTCCAACGTAAAGCGCTTTCGCTTCTTGCCATCGATCGTCTCATCATAATGCTTCAGTATCGTAGAGCCGCCTTCTTCATTTTCGGCGTGGGGATCGTAGACGGGTTTTTTGATCTTCGAGCTCAGCCTCTCGGTGAGTGCCTCTCGCTCTTTTAGGTCCAGATTCTCCAATTCATCCCCTTCCTCTTCGTTCTGATCGATCGTAGCATCTTTGAGCGTCAAGACCTGCTCTTCACCGCCCTCAAAATCTTCTAGCTCGTGGGCGACTTTGACACCGGCCAGATCCTCAGCAGTATACTCCGGTGGGTTTTCCCGTTCCACCAACTCCTTCTCTAGCTTCGTTAATCTCTCCTTCTCAAGCCTCTTCCTCCTTTTCTTCTGCTGGAGCAACCAAGTTTTGGTATCAAGTTCTTCCTTCTCATCAACCTCGCCTAGTCCCTTCCCTTCTAGTCTGGAAAACTTCTTGGCGGCATCTCGAGCTTTCTTGATGGCCTCATTCTTCGCTTCTCGTTGCGCTTTAGCATCTGCTTCTTTCTGCAGCTTATTCCAATTGTCGTACCCTTGTGCTTGCCTTGATTCCAACGTACTGCCTTTCTCCTCTTCTTCCTCTGACGAGTCCCCGGCACCTTTGGAGGCTTTGAATTGGGGTCCGCCTCCTGGGACGGGGAGGAGGGTCATCCCGAGGGATGCCCGGATGCGGTTGGTTTCTGCGATATCCATGGTTGCTTGCGAGTAGAACTCGAACGAAAGAGATGGAGAGATGGGTGTGAAACGACGGAAGATATCTCTTGTGAGAGCCAGCTGGAACTCAGTGGCAGAGCATCAGAGTGAACTTTCAGGTGGTGAAGAGGCGGCAAATCCCGTAGCCGCCTACTCGCTAGAGTAGCGTTAAAAGTCTTGGCACACCTATAGAAGGATTTTTATTTTTCGCTCTTGCTCTCTTCCCATCAAACCATGAGATCTGTGTCAGTCTCCCGGAGCCCCGTTCCCTCGGGACCAGGTGTCATCCGGTCGAGACTGACAACTCGACGTCAAGGAGCCGTTTTCCTTCCACGGAGCAAATCTCATAGCGTCAATCTTCCGGTCGACAGATCTCACATTGAATCGGTGCACCGCCCGAAGCCTGAGCTCCCGTTGGGTGAGCTCGGTGAAGGGAGGGGCTACTGAGGACGTCATATTCCACCACGTTCCTGACGGGACGTCGTCTGATGAGGGTTGGGTAAAACGTGAGTTGAGATTTGCCTGTTCATCTCTATATTCGGGTTGTGCTAATGTGCGTGGTAGCATGACTGTCTACATAACATTTGAGTGCACTTTCGATTTGAGCATTTCGTTGTAAGAAGGCTTGGGCGGATTTGGCATGTCACCTTTGCTCGGGGTCCTACGAAGTTGAGAGACTGTACTATCGTCCTGCGTTTCTCGCTCTTGTATCTTAAATGTACTCCAATTGGCGCGGCGTGGGCCGTAAGTAGCAGCCTTGTTTTATATGAATCTCAATTTCACCGCAGGCCATAACAATGCCGTCTTCAAAGCGCTTTGGTCTCAAATACAACATACCCGCTCTTGTTTCTCCCGATTGACAGCAGCCCCCAGTCTCCTCTTCTGTGCAGTCGATGGTCCCGCTCCTTCAATTATGAATAAATACCCTATGGTAGTCTCGGAGAAATAGTCGCCGATAAACCGGCCCTGCTCTTGCCTACAAAATAGTAGTTCAGTCTTCCGGTCACTTCAACACAAATAAAATCTTCCTCACTCTACAACATAACATTTCATTCAACATGTCTTTACCCACTCATTCAGATCCCGTCCCTTCTAATGTCTAATCTTCGGAGGGACAGGATCTGAATGAGTGGGTAAAGGCATGTTGATTGAAATGTTAGAGTGAGGAAGCTTTTATTTGTGTTGAAGTCTTAGAAGGGACGCAGGCATAACGAGTGAAAAGGGTTGGGAGGTGGTTGAGACGTTCGTTGGGGATGGATACGACGCATTACAACTGGATGAAAAGGAATGGGAAGAGCTTTTCGGAGAGAAACATGGGAAACGCATCTAGAGAAGATTTGTACTCTTCCAGGACGAGTATGTGGACGTAAGTCGTAATCATTCTAAACTTCATGATCATACTAAAATCCATTAGAAGGATACAATATGGCCCCACCTCCGACACATCTATCGGATTTCCATCTTTCTTCTCGTCATCCGTACAGGGAGAACTGTTTTCGAAATTAAGAAGCGTTCAAATTCGATAGAAGTTGGAACATCGCCGTCCTGGTCTACTGCATCTGCTACGGTTTCGCCTGCATCTTCGCCTCCGCCAAACCGGTCCATGACAACCCCTCGCGGCCCACATACTTCAAAATCAGACCCACGGAACCCACACAGAAAAGCTGGCGATCAACTCTTGGGTATGGAGGCCAGAGAGCAGGACAGCCACCACGACAGCCGAATTCGGTGCCGCGGATACGAACGGTGCGCCTCATGCCTATGACCATGAGAAGCAGTGGGAGGAACGGGTCACAAATCAGACCGATCAAGACAGGGATTCAAGTGCGTCCGTCTTGCGCTTCTACATGTCTCGAAAACCCACGCCCCGACACGTCCTGTCGAGCAAGCGATGCAGTTTTCGCGCCGACCCGATATCCGGCACGGTTTGAAGCGCGGGATATATGATGGACAAACGATGATTTCATTCTATGTTCCTCGCACATCGGGCGTCATGCATAGTTGATTTCATGCATCATTGATTCGTGGTCACCGGGGTCGAATCTCCATCAAGACACTCTTCGGTTTTTCTCTGCACCTTGCGCTATGGCTTCAAGGAACCCTCTTCCCTCATCACGCCTCCTCCTTCTCGCCATGCTCCCCTGGCAGCTCTTCGCCCTCCCTCCAGCCTTCATCTCCCTCCCACCTTCTTCTTCTTCTCCCCACAATACGCCCCCCTCGAACTCCTCCTTCACCTTCAGCCTCTCCCCCGTATCCTCCCCCCTCACCGCCGGCCGCGACCTCGAATGCTTCAACCTCACGACCCCAAACGCCTACCCCGTCGACCTATCCGACTGCCCCCCCGCCATCGACCTCCTCTACCACGACCCCACAGGCGTCATGACGCTGCAGCAGTTCTCCCGCAACCCCTTCCTCCCGTCCACCTTCCGCGTGCCGCACGACTGGCAGTTCGGCGCCTGCCAGGTGCTGCTGACGAGCGCGGCGGATATGGCGGTCGACACGTTCAAGTTGGCGGATGTGATTGTCAAGGCGCTGAGGATCATGGATGAGTGCCCGCCGAAGAGTAAGAAGGCGTTAGGGGGGCTGGCGTTGGTGGGGCATGGGGAGACCTTTTTTGTGGCGGTCAATGGGCCGGATTTGGCGCCGGATGGGGAGGCGGGGGGGAGTGGGGATGTGGTGGGATCTGTGACGGGTGCTGGGGATGATGGGTCTGGGGTGGGGATTGTGGATCCAGACCCGGCGAGCGAAGGGTTGATGGTATCATGAGGACCGGGGATATGGTGGATTCGTGGTGGAGGAACAAGCGGACTCTTTTCGAGTCTCACGGCTACTTTTCAGACGATCTTTTGTAAAGATGAAGAGGTCTGAGTATAGAGCTTCGGGTGATCATGACATCACGGCAATGCCATGTAGATAGTGCACTGTCCTGCGAAGGAGAATGCTCAGCACATGTTTGAAGCCGAGGCTCGTCGTACTCTCCGCGGTCACGATGTTTCCATTTCGTTTGGCAGAAATGGCAGGATTCTGCTTTGCAGCGACGACCGTAGTGTTATTAGCGGTGTATGTGTGGAGTTCAACAATTGCAGAATGCACCTCGTGTGATGACGGTCGAAAGTTCAAAGCTACAAAGTCAGCACCTCCGTGTTTGCGTTTTCGTTCGCACAGACACGGCCGACGTTCCTACCGTTGAACCTGCAAGAAACTTCGCCACAGCAGCTTGTACACGTATCTCTCTAATGTGCCCCACAGGTGACTCTGACTCCGTTGATCTCATCCTTTTGCATCCTCACACCACAGTCCTGGATGCCGCAATAGAGTGCTGCTGCGTTCTTGATCTCGGCCTCTGTCGTGCATGGTGGTGACTCACGGCCTCGGCGGAGGCGAACGAAGATCCCCAGGCGGGCACACTTCTGCGGGGAGCTAGGATCAAGATCAATGCATGTAAACTTCTTATCACGCTATGCATACAGGAGCAGTCATTCGATGTTCAAGCATGCGTTACTGAGTCCATCGCAAAGAATGCGGTTGTCTGTTGTAGTCTTCTAAGTCGTCTGCTGTATCTTACACCTCCTCAGTTCATTCAATACTCGTCTCTCGTCTCAATACACTCCGGGAACGCTGCTCCCCTCAAAGAAGCCTTTCGATTCCATCGTCACTCAGGTGGTTAGAGCATCTGGATCATGGTAAAACTGCTTGAGTATTCGCTCCGCCTCCTTATACTCCAGCTTAACTGTTGCCACGGTTGCTCTGATTTTTTTCAGTAGTAGCAGGTCGTCCATGTGTGTAGGCTGTCCCGCATCGTCTTTGTGTGCTCCATAGTGTTGGATCTTTTCACATGAGTCCTTCACTTTGGTCATTCCCAGCGTCGCGGAGGAACCCTTCAGAAAGTGGCCGAGGGACGAGAGAGTCGCCAATTCGCTTTCTCGCCTAGTGAAAATAAGCGACTGCGCTGATGTTTTTGATTGAGGACGATGTTTTCTGCGTGGCGGTCTGGTAGAAGGGGGCGAAGGTAGATGCGACTTACTGATGTTTTTGGCTTTCGGCAATCGACCTAATGCCATGTCAGGAACGTGTTCAGTCGGCTAAGGGATAATGAAGCGAAGGAGGGAGACCAGGAGAAATGCTAGTGATATGAAGCTGGTGTCCACGTACAGGGAGGCATCCATCTTCCCGAAGGTTCCCTCGGCCTGCTCGAAGAATCCGTAGACAATGCTCCTGGAGAATTCCCGCTCATCTTCATCATCGTCCATTTCCAAAATCTGTTCAAAGGTAAGGAGGTCGAGGGAGTCGCCACAGTCAGGAAGGCCGATGGACCCAGCCTCGGACTTGAGAGAAGGGGTCAGCATGCGGGTCCACGGCCGTAGAATAGCAGGCACACTTAGGGCCGAGACGTACAGGATCTTCCGTTAGATGACTCGCCATGTCGTACTCTTCTTCTTCGTCCTCCTCTATTGTGTGGCTATACTGGGAGGGAAACGCGATCTTCGGGATGGAGCTGACTTTAGTCATCATGAGCGGCGTCCCGTAAAACGCATCAACGTAGGGGCGAGTGCTGAAAAACTCTCTCGATTGGCTGCGACTCGAAGGAGAGAGACGGAATGTTGCACCGAGTGCTGCAACGTGCTTTTATGAGATGGATGGGAGGAGCATGGGAAGGTCACACCTGCAGACAGGAAGAGCTATGTTTCTTGTCAGCAAGGGGCATGATTCGCTCAAGATCCGGGGAGCTCACAAGAAGACGGAGCTTTGGACTCTCTGAGATGCCTGGGGAGGCTGGCAGAGATATGTAGTCCGAGGGACTTTGGTCGCAGCGGTGGAGAAGAGGAGGAGCTCGGGTGAGAAAGATAGGGCAGAAGCTCGGACAGTGGAAGCAGAAGCTCGGTCTTTATTAGTGGTGTGTATGAATATTGATAGGGAATAGCAGAGTAGTTGAGTTCAGTCGAGAGCACGGTGTCACTATTACCGCCGAAGAGGAAATGCAGGGAGCTAACAGCAATCGAGTAAGGCAATTTATTGACGAGTTCGTTCGGATGACACGCAGAGTGGGACAGAAGGTGGATGGAATGGAATCGTTGGGGTCTGGGTGTCTGGCCCTGTAATCATGATCGGAGTGAGGTATAAGGTATCTTTTTGTATCCTAAGTACTCACACAGCCACTCTCCGCTCTCCACTCTCCTCTCCACTCTCCACTTTTGAGCTCATGACCCGAGGCACTAAACTTCTTCATCTTCATGGCTGAGATCATACGCTATCATACGCTATCCTACCATTCGTCAGGGCAATTCTCCCTTCTTCATTGCTGGGGATGCCATGATTGATGGCTTCCGGCTCATCATGATCGGTCTAGGGAGTAGGGTACTGGAACACGAGTCCAGAAAAGGGCTCCTTCGTTCGCTACTATCTACAACGGTACAAGTGACAAGCGACGTCGAGCGACGATTGCATTGTCGGTTTCATGCGGATGATATGCACATGCACCTTTCTCCCGAGAAGGCGCCTTGTCCCGTCCACCAGCCATTGAAGCAGCGGTATGAGGCCGAGGATACAAATCCTAGGCAAGCCGAGCTGCCAAAGGGTCCATGTCTACGCTAGAAATAGAAGACCGCAGGCGTCGAGACTCGAGATAGGAGCCTGGAGCATTGTTGGGCGCAAGCGAGAGGATGAGAGGATTCACGTACGACCAAAGCAAAACTGCGTCACCAATGACGCCTTTGCGCGTTAGAGCACGAGGACCCCGCTCTCCGGAAAGCCTTACCCGTGAATCGACCTCGGTCTAGAGCTCCCATGCAGTGACAACAAGGACAACGAGGGCAGCCGCTTCGTCTTTTATTCTCCGACTGCTCACCTCCTCACTCCTCGGCGCAGCCCCTGCACGCTTGGCACCCTGACCGACTGTTGGATGACAGCAAGGTGGGAGGATGCTGGAGCGATGCGTCAGCGATGACCGAGTGGGCTGATTTATAGATCCTTCTGGAATTCGAGACACGCTCACATTGGACGTGGTGCATCGCTGTGGAAGACGACCGGTTGGCGCGTCAGACATCACCTGCAACTCCCCGTACCCGCCGAACGCCTTAATGCAGGGCCACAATGCCAGTGCAGATCCTTGACTCCATCGTACATATGCATGACCACGTAAAGAGCCGCAAGACGTTCGAGACCCATACAGCTGGCCTATCTTTCGCTTCTTCTCCCTCGTCTCGGACAAGACTGCGGCCCAGCGTCCGGCGAATGAAGGAGCAGTCGTCAACGCCGTCATTGAGCCCACTGGTCTGTGCACATACCCACGTCGATGACGCAAAGGACCGACGTTTGTCAGATGGAAAGAAAGACAGCAGCCACGAGCATGAAGACGAGATCACAGGCATTAGGCGCTGGGTCTGCGGGTATCATAGCCTGCTGAGACAATCGTTGTTACAATTACCGAATCAAGCTATCATACACTTTTTCTCCCGCGCTAAATGCAATGGAATTGTGAAAATGGTTCGATCGGTCCATGATACAAGGCGGAAGGTAGAGCGATCGTGTTAGAAGTAGAACGGTAATTCCCGCGAGGCGTTCACAATGTCCATTTCAGCTGGTCACCTTGTGGATGGACTCCGCAAGGCGCTTGACATTGCCTGTCGTTATCCCAGCTACGGATATCCTGCCGTCTTTGGTGGCGTATACCGAGTGCTAATACGTGTAAGCACCGTCATAGGAAGGGTTCTTCAGCAACTCACCTCCTTTGCCAGCTTGTCCATTTGCTCGGGCGTCAACCCAGTATAAGCAAACATGCCAATCTAGACCACGTCAGACCCTGGGATCATGCAGAGTGTACAGGACAATCCATTACCTGCGACGTGATGTGGCTCCAGTCGTGCTTGCTACCTAAGTCTTCTAAATTCTTTTTTAGTAGCGCCCTCATGGTAATGATACGATCGGCCATTTCCTTGACCTCCTTGAGCCATTGCGGGTAGGCCTCGCGATTGTTCAGGATCTCGGCGGCGATACGAGCACCATGAACGGGAGGATTCGAGTAAAGAGGCCGAACGAGGATCTTCAGTTGCGAGTCAACTCGCTTCTTCTCGTCGGCCGACTCACAGCAGATGGAGAAAGCCCCAACACGCTCGCCGTAAAGTCCCTGTTAACATGAGCAAAGCATAGACGTGATCGTGGTCTGTAAAAGCGTACCATGTTCTTGGCAAAACTCTGGGCTAGACAGAACTGATGGCCCTTGGACTGAAAATACCGAACAGGGTAAGCATCCTTCGTAATGTCGCCGCTGGCAAAACCTTGGTAGGCCATGTCGAAGAATGGGTAATGCTTCTTCTCCTTGACAACATAGCTGATCTGCCTCCATTGCGATTCCGAAGGATCAATGCCAGTTGGGTTGTGTGCGCAGGCATGAAGAAGAACAATGCTGCCCTTTGGGGCAGCCTCAAGATCCTCTCTCATACCGTCAAAGTCTAAACCAATGGTATCCTTGTTGTAATATCTATATTTTACGACCTCCAAGCCAGAGTCCGTGAAAACAGCATTGTGATTTGCCCAGCTAGGCGTCGGTATGTAGATTTTCTTGCTCGAAGGGTAGTGACGCGCAAGAAATTCGCCACCAATCCGAAGGGCGCCAGTGCCGGATATAGATTGGGTTATTGCAATGCGGTCATTCTTGATCGCGTCGGAGGAGGAACCATAGGCGAGAACAGCAGCAGCTTTGGTAAATAAAGGCACGCCTGTGATTCCTGCATATTCCTTGTCGAGTGCGAGTTTGACGACTTTCTTTTCAGCGGCGCGCACGGATGGTAGAACATAAGGCTTTCCCTTGTCATCGCCTGAATAGCGTCAGCGTGGGGCTTGTGTTTCAATTGCTCCACGTACGATACGCTCCTACGCCCAAATTGATCTTCTCCTGGGAATTGTCCGCCTTGAACGCCTCTGTGATCCCCAAGATCGCCTGGAAGACAGTCACGTGTTAGTAGGGCGTGTTCCTTGACCAAAGCTCTTGCTTACATCCTATGGACATGTTAGTCATCTGGCAGCGGTCAATGGCTCGTGAACGTACTGGAGGGCCTTGAGGAACGTTGGTCCACGCAGAGGCCGATCTCAACGCAATCGTCCCAGGCAATGAGGAGCTTCTAGCAACTGGGCGAGCAATCACGCGGCAAAAAGATAGCATAGTGTTAGATCTAATATCCAACAAGTATTAAGTGGGAGGGAAAAAGACGTGGAAGAAGGAATGGATGTTTTGATACTTTGTCGTCCATAGTACCAACAGAACAGAACTTTTTGAAAGTCAGTCTCGAGTGCCAAGACTCAAAAGAGATAGCAGGGGTCCAATAGCCTCATAACCTCACGGGCACTAAATACGGAAAGTCTAACCGCATTGTCCCCTCGCCCATCCGAGTTTCAACTTTGCTAGACGAAAGAATCTTCCTCGTCAGCTCTTCTTCTGACAAGGACAATGCGTCTGGCCTCAGGATACTGCTACATACACAACACATCTAGGGTGTGATTCAACTTGCAGCTCATTGCATATCGTCGATTTCCCAGGACGTCCCCTTGTCATCGAGCCAAGCGGTGGGGGTCCGCTCACTGGGCTTTGAAGGCCTGCTGGCCTCGGGGACCGCTGAACATCTCCGGCAGAACCCCCGTCGAACTTCAACACCAACCATGCATTTTGCAATGCCTCCTCGAAAGACCTCCCAACCTCCTCCATACGCAAGAGCATCTCGGTCCTCGCCAATACGGCGGAAACAGCTTCAACTCGTCGCACTCATAGCTTGCACCGTACTCTTACTCATCTACCTTGCCACACGTTTGCTTGGCTCATCAGTCGAAAAACCTCCTCCAGGCACACCTGAAGTGGTGGTAGTTACGCTGCTCGATGAGGCGACCATGAGTGATGAATACCGGGCTCGGATTATGGAGAACAGAAAATACTATGCTGACAAGAACGGTATCCTCAATACTGTTCAACGCTCGAGACTACCCTTGTCTGACGGTCAGCATTTACAGGTTACACTGCGTTCTTTCCAGATGTTTCAGACTACGATTTTGGCAATTCCCCCAGGAGCTGGGCTGTGGTGCCTGCCCTGCGGCACGCCCTGACCAAGTACCCACATTCGACCTACTTCTTCAATCTGTCGCCACATAGCCTGATTATGAACCCCAAAATCTCCCTCAGCTCCCACGTCATGAATAAGAAGCGCCTTGAATCGATAATGCTTCGAGATAAGCCTGTGGTACCACCGGACAGTGTCATTAGGACCTTTACGCACCTGAAGGGCGACAAGGTCGATCTGGTTCTCACACAAGACAGCGAGGGTCTATGTCAAGGAAGCTTCGTTCTACGACGAGGCGAATGGGCAAAATTCTTCCTGGACACGTGGTTTGATCCACTGTATCGTAGCTACAACTTTCAAAAAGCCGAAGCCCACGCATTGGTAGGCTCCTCCATTTCATCAGGCTGCTCGCCTGTTCCCACTGACTTTTCCTGCGCAGGAACATGTAGTCCAATGGCACCCAACTATCCTGACAAAGCTGGCACTCGTCCCTCAGAACCTCATCAACTCTTACGGTGTCGACATCGCTAGCCGCGGCGGCAAAGAAGTGATGTACAAGGAGGGCGAATTCGTCGTCAGACTCGTCGGCTGCGAGTTGGACTCGACGCGGTACTGCGAGAAAGAGTTCGACATGTACTACCAGCAATGGAAAAGCTACCTTAACAAAGGCACCTTATAATCATGATTTCGACTTATGTTGGGGATCTGTATTGCGGGTCGAGATACCATGGGTTTTATTTGTCACATGTAATATAATTTGGCTTTCCTGCGGGAACGAGACAGCTGTTGATGAGACCAGCTGTCATGGGTATTAGGGCGCGCGGTGCCCCAGTGGTACTTGGGAACATGGGTCAAGATCTACGATGTCTCTATCATCCACGAGGATCCAGCAACGATCTGTTTGAGTGCTTCTCTCTGCGCAGTCTCTTGGCGGGTGGCAGTGTTCAGTTCCGCCTACTGCATCTGCAATATTGGGGAAATACTATGAAATGTAGCTGCCGATGTCCTGCTTGTGCATGCATCTTGCGATCTTCTCTGCATGCTGAGTTCTGCGCCCGCTTCCCGCCAATCTTCTTGACACTTTCGTCTACGGAAACGCCATCACTTCAATCTCAGTCTGCGGGCAAACCTGAAGGCTGGCTCCAATTAGTGCCCCGCGCTTTCATCGTACCTGATCAATTGATCTATCGTATCGTGTTCGTGATTTCCGTCTCGAATCGTGGCGAGGTCCCGCTCCTCGCGACTCGTACCCCTCCTGCAGCTTTCGGTATCCGAAAAGAAGGTTTCTTCCCTTCCCAACCAACCCATGAGGTCCAAGCGTGGATTCAGTCGCTATGGCGTGGGCGGAAAGTCAGATGGTGAACGGACCTTAGCGAGTCCGGGGACGGAAATGGATCCCTGGCTGTCACGGAGGGGGGTTGAATAATGTGCTTGGCATGTTTCTGCTGGAAGCAATGCTTTGCAGGGGGGCCGGATCCTAAATCTCGAGGGTACTGCCGTCTCTGCTGGCGATTCTTGAGCTCCAGGAACTTGAAACGTGTGTGGACCACGGCGCAAGGGCTCACTTCTGCCAATCAACGTCTGGATCTTCACCAGAGCAAAAGCTCTGCCGCTGGCGCCGCTGGGACTGCCTCTCGTTCTGGCAGAAATGGGCCATTTTGCATGAAAACGTGGCCTGATGAAATTGTGGTATATGATTTTCATTGGTTTGTGGGGTTAGGGAGAAGGGATGCCGATTGGGGTTGTGAGCACGCTGGAAATTTCTGGTGTCATCTGGCTTTTGGCGCTCACGACGGTCAATGCAGTTGTCAAGTCGTCGACCTTGTCACCTGCCGACGCCGTGCCGCCGACGCTCAATTGTTTCTTCAACAGCAGGCACAGTTCGAGCGACGTTGGTAGACAAATGAACTCGTCCACTTGGTTGGCCTGGCTGTCAATCGCTGATCTCAAAAAGCTTTCCGGGAATGGCAAGAATTGAAACACTCATCTACCAATGGTAGAAACGCTTTGACGTTCTGTGGTTGAGAATTCTGCGCATTATACCTTCGATAACCGTGGCAGGTCAGCTTGGAGGTGGCACGAAGCTTTTCGTCACGGTGAATACGGCCTGGCTTGCTCACTCCATGAAGAGGTCACATGGGAGATGGATGTCAAGTGTGCAAATGCATCAAGTCGACGGTTTTGTACACCGGCGAGTTCATTGGCGATCTAATTGTGGTGGTCATGATAAGACTTTGTCTCCAAGGTGTAGTCCAACCTGGCAGAAAAGACGAAGCACCGCAACACCATTGTACTAGCGCTAATAGGTATCGAACCTATTACGGACTAAATCCCTCTGAACTCTGGCGGCTGTGTGCTCGAAGCTTGGAGCACATCAACAGGTCTACGCAAATGGACCAGGGGTTGAAATGCACAGGTGTACTATCGGGCGGCGATTCGTCAGTAAGAGAATGGGTCTAGCGACGGCGAATTGTGGAGACCTGAGTCGCGCACGCTTCGGTCCAAGCTTAGTGATCCTGCTGTATGTATGGAGCTGGAGGTTCGGCGCGAGGAGGAGCAACGAGGAGAAGCCCAGCCATCAAGTAAAGGCTGAGTCCGATGTTAGATTCCTAAAAGTTAGCTGGAGCACGGAGATCATTGAGCATGGTCGTTACTGGATCATCTACGCATCGTAGGTCAAGCATCAATAGCGGCAGATTGATTCCAGAAGACCCCGGAACGAGGGTGATCTCATCCGTTCTGATCCCCAATCTTTTGATCACGAGTTACTAAGCTCTGACGGGGAATGTTGGGAGTTGTGTCAGAACTTCAATCACAAGGGTGCCTACTGATAGCGCTCAACCCGAACCGTACAGTACCGCTGCCGCGCGCTTTGTTCCTTGGCAATATCAGAATCATCAAATTGCTTCTGGCACTAATTGTACCGCGGGCTTCGATGAGTCACGTGGAATGGAGACTGGATGTGGATCATCAACGGCCATTTTAGGCGTTTCTTGATCTCTTTATGGATTCCTTTCCACTCTGTTATCATGCCGCTTTTCCGACTCTCAGGAACCCTTTTTGATGCAACAATACTACTGAGCTCGGACGAAAGTATTATGCGACGATTAATCCCTGACCGACAGTGGTAACGCCAAGCTGAGTGAACAGCCGAGATGATTGTTTCTCTTGGCCTTCATCGTGGCTATAAAAAGGAGCAGCGCATCAGCTCTCTTCTGTCCTATCGTTTTTTTGGCAGTCACATGCTTATCGTGACTCGACAATCTTATGACTGTGGATGAATCTCCTAGTGGCTGATTGTCAACAAGAATAAGAGCGGGAGACTGGAACAAAACAGCTTGTACCGATGACTGCTTGAATAACAACCATGAGCGGGATTGCACCTTATCGTGAGTGCATATTTCCGAGCGATTATTACCTCGTTTTGATCCGTAGGACAGGTCTCGTGAGCGGCGGGTTTCAGCCCCGAAACCAGTCTTATAATCCGGGCGATTTACCCCCAAAAAGCTATGCTGACTCCGAAATATGCGGGGTTTGTACGAAATCTTTTGCCCTTTTGAGATTGGTTTGGGTCGTATTTGCGGGAGCAAGCCTCGCCTAACACTGTTTGCATGACTCAAGTTGCATCCTCAAAGAGATATGTTGCGGGGGCAAGCCACTCCTAAGACTGTTCGCACGACTCAAGTTGTAAACTAGAAGACATATGCTGACTTCGACATCATCAACGTATCTAGGATGGAGATCCTGATATCGAGTGACAGGTCAGCAGCAGCCAATGGTGACGCCGGGAAATCGAACTCAAGCATCGACAGTACCTAGCATGAGCACCCCAACATAGTTCAAGAACTTCTCAAGGCCGCCAACGCCCGACCATACACGAAGATCAAAGACTCCATACTCCGTCATCTCCATGAAAGCATCATCAGCGGCGGAGGGTTTATGGCCAGAGAGAAATTCCAGGTATTGCCGATCGTAGATCGCGATATTGATGTAAGCGTAGTAGCCATCCAGAGAAATCATCCATTTCTGGAACCTGTTCAAGGATCTATGAGATTGAATATTGAATAAGATTGACCATCTTACTTTTCTTGGTTTCCAGCATCTTCATCTTCCTTAGCTTTACCCTTTTCTTCCTTCACCTTTCTTTGGCCGTTATCTGACTCTTTTTCTGAGCGAGTACAACGTCTTGCTCATAGATGAAAGCAGACATTTGCGCCGCTATTTGTCTCCTCACCGATTGGTTTTTAGCGCGAAAATCTCGCTTGACTTCCATAAACCCGTTCAACTTGTCTTCCTTGAGGTGCATGATTAGACCGTCGACGTATGCCGAGTAAAGATGGGTCTTAATGTCTTTTGGAATGCTGAAACATGCTCCGTAACGCACGCGGCCCGTGTGGCCTAGTAACCACGACAACACCATCATGAGTTCCACCAAGGCAGCGTTGACTGTACGTTCATCTCCTGGTGTAAAATCGGAGTGCTCAAAATCGTACATTACTTGTCGAAGGTCGGTGCCGGGTTGGGAAATGACGTCTTCTGAAGACTCTATTGACAGGTTGGACAGGCTGAAGTCGTCAGGCGATGCCAAATCGAATGATGCCAACGAACCATAGGACTTTGTGGGCGTCATCGGAGCATCTGTTATTGAATGTGGTGACTGCTGACATCGTGCACCTGACTGGATCATGCTCCGCGTTTTAATAGGGCTTCCTACGATTTTGTGGTCGCTTATGTCTTCGCTGTCTTTCATGGAGCGGAGACCCCGTCTCGCAATGTTATGCAATTTCTCCAATACGACGCCGAGCTTGCCGGACTTATCTGCAGCATTCGCGCTCCAGCCACTATCGATGCTCTTCGAATCTTTTAAGAAAGATTCAAGGAAGGCGGCCTCTTTACTTGCCCCGATGATGTTCTTCACTTCCTTAACCCGTGCCTCCGTGAACCCCGGGGATTCGAGCAGCTTTGAAAGGTTTGGTTGTTCAATGTACAGGACGCGTAGACGGAGGAAATGCTCGAATGTGAATTTGCTGCCCCTGGCCAAAGCAGCACCAGCAAGCAGTGAGTCAGTGTGACCAATTTTGTTGCGTGAGGCTGCTCTTTTCCATCGGAATTTCTCGTCTGGCAGCTTGTCCGACATCTTGACTGGTGTAAACTTGGGTTGATACGGAGGTGATGGAGGGAACGAGAATCTTGGGACCGAACACAAGAGAGCGGCAAGCCCAGAAGGGAGTTGACATAAAAGAGCCAAGGAAGACAGAGGAGCCGATTGCGAGATTCTTGATTAGTCATCTGTTGTCAGGAGCAACAACAACAACAATCACTCCATATTGCTGGTTACAGAGATCTTAGCATTCGACAGAATTGGAAGGATTTGATGGAGGAGTTGGTCGCTACGCCTTGCGGCAACGCGGACGTGCAGCAGAAGTCGCTGGGAAAGGAGAACACCTGAAGGACATCATGCTAGTTAATGGGCAACACGAATTTGAGGAGGAATAGTTCTGGTTGCTACTCGCGGCAATGGAATTCACGACTCATAATGAGCGGTTCTCATTGATTGAGTCAACGTCGATCGAGACGTTAGAAGCGGCGATCAAGCATCTCCAGCTCCACAGTATCAACGCCGAGCTCCGCATCAGCGAGTGAAGATACACCTCGAAAGGATGAAGCGTAGGGCTCGTCGTATCATTACGATTATTCGCTTGAGGTACTCCGAAGACTCAATCGACTAGGACTAGGGCCTTGTCCTGATCAGGTGTAAGAAGTCTGTTATGAAGGCCCCGTACCTCTGACTTGCTTGGGTCTCCCACTGAGTCGAGATCTGAGGCGTTCGAGTGGTGAATTGAATTCTCGTAAAATTGTAGTAAATAGAAATACTACAATCGCATCTTAATCTGTCTTAGCTTCTATCATATTCCACCTCCTCTCCTACCACATAAATCTCGCCCGCACACCCATGGACCCTCACCCCCAACTATGCCACCGAAAATGAAACCCCAACTCACCCACTTCCTCTCCTTGCCCCTCGTCACGCCCGCGTCACGCCCACAGCTACAATCCTCGCTTCAACGCTTCGCCGCCGAAGTCACCACCCCCAACGACTCCGGCGAAGCCGAACTCCCCGCGAGAGCCATCCGTCCCATCGGCGCCCTCCATCTCACCATCGGCGCCATGAGCCTGCCCACTCCTGAGCGCGTGGACGCCGCGTGCACTTACCTCAGGAGCCTGGATATCCCCAGCATGCTCGGCACCGCCGCCGCCCCACTCCGCAACGTCAGTTTCGACTCCGCGGGCTCCCCGGCCCCTCCCACCGCCGTCTCAGAACTCACAAAAATGCCAGCACTCGAACCCCCGCCGCCGCTTCCGCAGCCCTTAACCACCACCCTCTCAGGCCTCCACACCTTCCGCCGCCCCACCTCCTCTTCCGCCCTCCACGCCTCCCCGACCCCCTCATCCCCCCACCTCCTCCCCTTCGCCGCCGCCCTCCGCGCCGCCTTCCTAACCGCTGGGTTCATCGTCCCGAAAGACCGACCCATGACCCTGCACGCGACGCTCGTAAACACCGTCTACACGCGCAGCGCCAAGAGCGGGAAAACCCGATGGAGCAAAGGCAGCAGCAGGTTCGATGCGACGGCTTTGATCGAGAGGTATAGGGATGTGGAATGGGCGGCTGATGTCAGGATCGAGAAAGTAGAGATTTGTAAGATGGGGGCGAGCGATGTGGTGGAGGGGGGAAAGGTGGTGGATAAGGTGTATGAGGAGATTGCGAGCGTGGAGCTGCCTTGACTGTGAGGGCTGTAAGGGTGTGAGCTGGGGACGGCAGATGCGCCTGGCTTGACGGGATGCTTCCGCCAGGCGTGGAGGAAGTTCTAGGGCATGAACCCACGGCGGGGAGGGACTCTGTCCTGAATGGCGGACGCGCGGGGGCTGTAGTTGCTGCTCGCCTTGTCCTTGGGGGACTGGGAAGTACAACGCCCTGGCTAGTGGTGCTGGCAAACCTACGAGGAAGGCTCTCCGGGAAGAGTTGGACGAGCGGATCTGGAGAAGGGTGGCCAGGGACGAGTATGTAGTCAGGCCTGTGATGATTGTGTGAGAACATACTTGCCTTGTTCGCTGATAGAGTCAGGGCGTACCGTCACACCGAGAGCATACAAATGTACTACATCATCATTAATCGCTACAAACTTGAAGATATCTGTATCATTCTCATTATTACAAGACACGCCGATGCTTAACCACACAAGAACTTCAAAATTCAACACGAGGGGAATATTAATGCACACTGAAGCCACGGCAATCTCATTGCAACTTCTCCGTCATCATCCTTTGGCATTATACTTATCATTAAACGCATTCACCGCAATTCCAATCTGCTTGTACAGCCAATTCCTACTGCTCTCTTCCGATACGGGAATAAAAGGTCCGTTGGTCCCTCCCTTCAAGGTCACTGACATTCCCGTCCTCTCCTTGCTAATGGTCTGGATATCATTCAATTTGATATCCCACTCGCTCTTTAATTTCTTCGTCTTGACCAGCATGATGCGGTTGTACGTAAGCATGACGAGCATGTCTTTGCCCGGGAGTTCGAGATGTGCAATGTAGTCTTCGTTGAAGTATTTGCCGTCATCGAGCGTTTTCAGCCAGAATTGGCCCAGTGCTTCGCGCTGAGCGTAAGGACGCACGATGCCATCCATGCCAATGAAACGGGAGAGGCGTACGCGGTCGAGACCTTCTTGGTCGAAAACGGTTGTGGTATTGCGGACGCCTTCAGCCATATCTGACATTCCAATTAGCATCAACCGCTACAGGCATGGGAAGACAGTACTCACTTGAGGCGAGGTCGAAAGCCCCGATAGCCGGCTTAGTAGCTAGACCCAGAAAGCCCTTTCCAACACCTTTGACAAATCCTTGTAGGCCTTCTTTCTCAGCACCTTGCAGTGGATGCCGTGCAAGACCACCGATACCACTAGCCATGCTACTTGCGAAAGCGTTTCCTCCAGATGTGACACCGTACAGAGCATGCTTCGGTCGGTTCCTCGACTTCGACATACGACGCTGATCTTGGTACTCTTTATCGAGTGTGGCAGCGGCCAATCCCTTTGACATGCTGCCGGTGAATTTGGCCATGCTATCAGAGAATCCAAAGACAGACTTCTTGACAAAGCTCGATGCGCCCTTTGCTATGCCAATACCCAGCTCTTGCGGCCTGTCAGTCATGACCAAGCCCTGATATGGTTCGTAGAAGATGTCGGCCACTCCAGAGCTGACATTGTTGAAAAGTCCGACGGGATTACCTAAGAAATCTGCCGATCCTAAGATAATATGCATCTGTCGAATACTTTCCTGGGTGTAATGGCTTTGTACATTGGTAATCAGATTGGGAACAGAGATGCGTGCATTCTCCAGCATGAGAGCATTGAATCTCAAAGGCGCATCGTTGACATTACCAACGGACATTGTCATGATGTTGACGAAGAACATCAACGGATTTGATGACGCCTGCGTGTCTTCGGCATTAATACGCTCCGTCCGAACAAAGGACAAATCCAGCTGCATCGGCTGCAGATGCAGGAACTCGAAGTAGATGTCTTGACCTTGCTCTTCTTGCTGCGGCTCAGGTATGTCTAAGTTTTCGTCACAGAGTTTACCCTCGGCCTCTTCGGACCAAGAGGCACCGGGGACTTTGGCAAAATCCAGCATTGTGAAAATGAAGTCTTCGTCAAGCTCAATGGTCATTTGTTGCAGAAGGAGGGTGAAGTACTTTATGTAAAGGACACCATACGAGTCATCCTTGACGCGAGTGACCATGGCGTGGAAGATTGGATGTGCTTCCATCTCCTTGCCGGTCTTTGGCACAACGCTGGGGTATAGCAACATTGGGAAAATGCCACCGTAGAGCTGGTTGTCAATCTGGATCCATTTGGTAGTCCAATTTAACGTCTGGTACAATTTCGAGTCGCCATACTTGACCTCGATCTCGCGGAACGTCATGTAAAGCAGCTCTTTCAATTTAGTATTGACCAGCGAGATACCGACACCAGCAAGACGGAGCTGAGCCTTGAACGTAACCTCGGACTCCATCTCTTTGACTTCAAACCCAGTGTTCACGCTGCTTTGGGACTCGTGGGCTTTCGCCGACTTCTGCTTGTACAAACTCTTGGATGGCTTATAATTGGAGAGTACCAGCGTTTGCGTTGGGCCATCTGCCGCGATATTGAGATCTATTATCCTTGGAGGCTTGCTCTGCGCTCCAGGGATCTTTAAAGGAACGAGATTGCCAATCTCAGCAAGCTTGACGTGCCTTTCTCTGCCGTTGGAAGTGATGACTAGCTCTGAGTTCTTCGCTGCGGGATAGTCCCAGGCGTAAGGCATAATGCTCTTGGGCGGAAGACGATAGCGTATTGGCTTCCACCCTGAGCCTTGGTCTTCCTCGTCTTCCTCAATGTGAGGATTCGCTTGGTAGAACATGAATTCCAGGTCACTTTCGTTGCGCATAGAGAAAGGCCAGTGCTTGGTTTCGATGCTCATGTGTAAGAAAATCGTAGCTGCTTCCATGATAACTTCCACGCGGATGAGCTGTTGGCGTTGCCCTGCTTTGGCAAGCTTCACATGAACGGTTCCCAGATTCGCTATGTTGAAAGGCGAAGACCATTGATTGTTAACACCAGGAAAGCATAAGCATAGCTGCTTTTCGGGCGCCTGTCGCAAAAAGTGGAGCGGCAATCGATCACCATGCTTCATTTTCATGACGTTGGAAGACCCGGAACCAGGTTCGCGAATGTGGACCTCTTCCTTCAACTTGTTGTTCAAAACAAAACGAGGAGCCACAGTGACAACTTTGGTCAGATTATACTTGCCCTCGCCTTCTGCTACAGAGATACCGACGTGCAGCTCCGACTTAGCATTTGAAGATGGCAGAACAGCATCAAAAGCACTACCGATAGCGTCGAAACTTTGCGGCTTGCTCCAAGTAGACTCGCCGACTTTGATATTGGCACGGTTCTTGCGGTCTTCGCTAGGATATGAGAACATGTACGGAAGTGCTTTTCGACTCCCGCGATCAGAATCCATACGCATGCCTTGACCAGCCGCTGACTTGGCTGATGAAAACATTGTCTTGCTTTGAATGTTGATGTCGAGACCTGTCTTGTTAAGGACTAAGTATGGACTATATACTGAGACCTTGAAAGCACCACCACTATCGGGCATGTTGAAGTAGTGAAGCTTGAGATTGAGCTGTATGCCTTGTGGATCTTTTACAGCTAAGGTCTTCTCACGGCGGAAATCTTCCTGCTGATTGGAATTGATCACAGCAAATTCACTTTGTTTGAAGACAGTGTCCTGCATGTCAACACTGAGTAAGAGCAGATGAGACAATTCGACCACATGCACTGGACTGACCCCTCCTTTTCTAAGGAAATTGGTCCAGTCTTTCTTGGTGTTCTTGTCATAAATGCGATATTTGAAGTCATATGGTAGCAGGTTCTGAAGCTCAATCGGCGCATGTAGCTTTATTCTCATGTAAGGATACACGCTGGTCATGGGATCCTTCTTGTCATAGGATGCATTCATCTGAAAATAGAATGGTGGTGATTGCTCGTTGCTCTCACCTTTACAAGTGATGGTTCTGGTAGGTCGCTTGAGTAGGTCCTTCCAAAAAAGCCGTTCATTTGACCAAGAATAGCCAAAACCTTGATCGGGTCGGACAACCAACGAATGCATGAAGGCAGCACCGATAGGAGCCGGTCGAGCATCGCCAGGAGCAATCTTCTCAATTTTGAGTAGATGCCCTTCTTCAGGGCTGAAGACTCCAATTTCCACCGGTATTTGGGTGTTGTTCTCAACGACCAAGGGGGACCGAAACGTGATGTACTTGACGTTGTCACTACCAAGCTTGACCTCAACCAACAGTCGATGCAGGACTTTGTCCTTCCGTGGTTTGAGATTGTACAGCGTCTCGCCTTCGCGATTCACAGCGATACGTTCAACGCTTTCAAAGCCGCTTCCTTCCAGCTTTATTCCTACGATGCCAGTGTTGCCTTCGGGGGATAGATTCTCACGCATTGACGTTGGATCTTCGAACCGCCATCCTGACTCCTCGCCGTCACTGAGCTTGGCAGCAGATCCCTGGTCTTCTTCGTGCGTAGCTGCCCAGACACTGAGGTCAAATCCTGTATAGTTGCGAATCTTGTAGGGTGCGTCTGATGCCCGTGGCTTCGAGAGAACATCCTCGTCTGTGGACAAGAATTGTGCAGATTTGGAAGCAAGTGCAATGGTTGCGGAGGTCACTGTGAGCTCCATCATCTTATGCGAGTAGACCTCCACCGAAAGACATTCCGGGTTTGTTTCCTTTGACATGTGAAAGCCTAGATTCCACGGCTCGATCAGCGGTTCCCAGGCAGATTTTGAGAAGTTGTAGACATTGATGTATGTGTCAAAGCTGGTATCCCCCGTCATCGCGCTGGACCAATCGCGCACATCTACATTAAACTTCTTGACGCTCCAGTCGAGGAGGGGCAATTCGTGAAGATCCCCTATAAGAATGACTCGGATCCCATCAATCGTCGCGGTCATCTCTTCACGCTTCATCACTATTGAGCTTTGTGGTGGATTTGCGGGTTTCTCTGTGGGTTTCTTGGTTGTGATAGACTTGGATGTCTTCTTCGCCACAGTCGAAGTTGGCTTTCCAGCAATTGACTTGCGCTTCGTTGACGCTGCTGTCGTTCGAGTGATCTCTTTGATCTTAGCTGGTTCCGTATCCTCCTCCGTCTTATCTGCGCCGCTGATATTGTTGGCCATTTCCGATGCTTTATTAACAATCTGCAGGGCAAGCAAGATGTCGCGAAGAGAAAGTCGTAACACCAAAGGCTCAAGTTCCACCGAGATGCTTGTCAATGAGGAGTTTTTGCCTTGTGAGCGACTATCCATCGACATCGTGATCGAAAAATCATCAAGGATCCGTAGACGAGTGGTTTCAAACTTGTCCATGCGGCACAGGAACATGCCAATTTTGGTAATCTGGAGCGTAGAAGCGTTCTGTTGGGAGACGAGGACTTGCTTTGTTCCAAGAACAATCGCTTCTGAATTAGAGATTGTAGGATTTGCAATCAAGATGACCTGTGCGTCCACAATGTTGACGCGGAAAGACATACCCATAGAGCTTTGTGCCGCGGGCTCAGATTCAGGCTTCTCCTCCAAAGCCCTTCCTTCACCATCGACGGGCGTACTAACACCACTATCGGTATCATTGATCATCAGGGCTTCTTGTGAGGCGTCCTCAACCTCTAGCTTTTCTTCGGATGGAAATGCGCTGTTAGCGAAAGCTTGCACTGCCAGAAGATAGTCGATGGCCATTATAACACGTGGGCTATCAACAGTGAGCATGGCAATCATGTGTTTGTCGTCGCCGCCAGATATTGTCACACTGGCCATGAATTGTTGCTTCACATCATCGTTGATCAAAGACATGATTTTACGGAACTTGTTGGTTTCGTGTTTTCTGCTGTCAGTGATGGTAAAGGAATTGATCAGAAGCTCAGACTCAAGCGAGTCATCTGTCTTCATGCGCAATTTGACCTTGGTGTCATTCAAGGCAAATTTAGTTAGACTTGCAGCTTCGATGTCTCCAACAGGCTCGCCTTCCTTGGCCAGAATGAGTTCCAGAGCGATGATAGGCGCGTCAAAGACAAAGACGAGCTTCGTCCAATTGTCGGGGCTCGAATCGAGCTCGGGCCCTTGGTGAGTAGGCGATGAAGGCTTCTTTTCTTGGCCGACCGCATCTTCAGTAATCTTTTTGGCCGGCTCGACAGTTGATTTGGGCAGCTCTTCCATAACTTCCTCTTCATTCTGGTCAGGATCTGCGGCAAATGCAGCCGGTACAGTCTTTGAGAGCTCCATGAGAAACTTCAGCTCCGTCTGCGCCACACGTAAGTTGATAGGAGACATTCTGCCCTCTATTTCCATATCTGGGCGCTTTGAGCCTTTTTGGTGCTCTGCGGAAGTCACCTTGAAGTCGAGATCTACTTTGTCGATCATCTCCAGTTCCTCAGATTGTTCGTTGTTGTAGTGGAATTCGGACGTCAAGCGCACATTCCTGATACCGGCTGATATTGTATTCCCTTCGATCGTCTTGTCAAATGTCACGAATTCGTTGCTTGCATAGATCTCGCCGAGGTACGCTGTAAGCAGGTCGCGAGGCTTGTCTGCCTGCATCACACGGGGAAATACGAGAATTGGAGTCTTTATCAGTATGTCGAAATGCATCTTGCTTGTGCTCTCTTGCATTTGGCTTGCGCGATTGGCTGCGGCCTCTCTCGCGGCATTGAAGATCGCTTGCATTTTACCAAATTTGACAAGGAAGTTAATAATTTTGCGGAAAGGTTCTTCAAGGAAGTTGACTTTGATGGAACCAGATCTGAGATAGATCTTGGTGTCGTAACCTGGGTAATCTTGTTCCTTTGCATCGAAAGTCTGATACTTGAAGTCGGCGAGCTCGTTGCCTTCGATTGCCACTAATTGACGTAGAGAGGAATTCTCTGAAGCCCCCTGGTTGATGTCGTCTACTAGTGATAGATTTCCCAGTCGGGCTCCGACACGCATGGAGCCACCACTCAAGAAAAGGCCAACGTCGGCTGTCTGTAATGTCAGTGTTGCTAGGCGTATCCCATCATTGTTTAGAATAAGGGCAACACTTTCTAAATCAATCTTGATACGAATCTTGTCTGAGCCAGAAGATTGCTCTGCTGCAGAACCTTGAGCCTTCTTGGTCGAACTTTCTGTGTCCTCGATGGTTTTTTGCGACTGCGTTGACTCATCGGGAGCCGCAAACGTGGTGAGGACAAAGTCCAACAGCGTGAGCAGCGTTTTCCGGGTGACCACTAAGTTCAACGTTGAGATTGATACATCCAAGTTGGTGGCGATGCTCTCATACGTGGAGTCAAATTCGGGAGAGTCATTGTTGACCTTGACAAATTTGATATTGAAGAGATCTTTCTCCTCTTCAGCACCAAATCCTTGGCTTGAGACGATCTTCTTAAATTCAGGGCTGGGATCTTGATCAATATAGTCCTCCACGTTTAGCGACTTCAAGAGTACTTCTGCGACCATATCGTAAGGCCTCAGGTAGAACTGGAGTTGAAAGTTCTCCGCGACGAGCTCCACAAGCAGCTCATCCGGCTTGCGGTCTTCTGGATCTGATCTATACAAAGATCCCTGTAATTTATCTACAATGAACTTGAACTCGAAGTCACGCTGGTGGAGATTGATCTCTTCGCCTTCGGATTGTTTTGAGGTATGCGCAGGTTTCGCGTCACTCTCCTCGTCCGAATCATCATCAACATCCAAATCGTGTTGGTCTGCTGAGAGTGACTTCGATCGTTCTCTACCCATGACGGCTTCGGCTCTGGACTTGTCCGTGGAGGAGCCTTTGTTGTCTGTAGGTGCTTTCGTCCGACCATCCAAAGATTCGTCAGTCTCAAATTTAGGAATTGCAATGTCGATCAGCTTCATCAAGTTTTTGTACTTCTTGTCTGAGATGGAGGCATGTAGGATTGGCAGGTGGCCTGAGATCCTGGTCTTCGTCAAATCTGTAGCTTTCGGAATGATCGACGTTTCGAGCGTGAAATCCATGTTAATTCGATCAATGATGTGCATGTTCTTGGGATCATCTTTGGCATTTAATTGGTCCTTGGTAGCTTGGATACCCGGTCCAATAAGAAGCTGCGTTGAATCAAGCTTCAGCAAGAATTTATCATACATGAGGCCCTCCAGTCGCCGAAAATCTTCGTCGCTGTACTGCTTCTTCTGCTTCGATTGGATGTCTCGCATGGTCTCCTTATCCACAAGCTCGCTGTTGAGGCTGACGTGTCCTGCATCAAGAATCAAGCACAAAGCACTCTCTTCAGTGATGCTCTCCGGAATAATGATCAAAGGAGCTTGAATGTCGAGGTTTGCGTTCAGTGTCTTGTGCTCCTCGAGTGCGAACTCCAGACCGGCCCTTGTCTGCTGTCTGATGCCCTCCACCGTCGCACCTGCGGTTTCCATCAGTGCTCCAATAGACTCCATATGCCTCTCCGGTGGCTTGAAGAAGTTTGCCACTTCCACGATGAATCGGGGATTATAGATGACTTCGATGCTTTTAAGTTTCATCGTGAGCGCAGAATCTGCACTTTCGTCTAGAGGATTCTGCTCGAATATCAAATGGAACAAGGCCTCTTCGGCTGCTTTCGCCTTAGCCTTTTGCAGGTCAGGATGTGCATCCTCAGCAGCGACATCCTCGATTGAACCCTTGACGCTTCCAGCTGTAGGATCCTTGAAATTGACGATTTGGGGGAACAGGCTTCCTTCCGTTGTTCCATCGTTGATGCGCAAACCTCCGAGACTCAGATCAGCCAAGAACGAGTCTGGGCGTTGCAATGCTTTAGCTTGGAAATTGTCAAACATCAAGCTCAGGATCTCCGTCGCTTTGCCATGAGGATCTCGTTTAAGCGTGAAGCTGCCTGTCTTGAGAGATGACTCGACTTGCAACTTGACGCTTTCTCTTGGAAGGTCTACACTATCGGCAATTGCCTTCTTCTCGTCCCAATCAATTGCGCTGTATAGTTCTTTGCGTTGCTCGTCGGTCATGGTTGAGTCGTCGTCGTCCTTGTGCTCGTCTTCTGGTTTCTTTCCCCAAGCCCATTGAGTCCAGGTCTGTTTAGGAGCAGGCTTCTTTACACCGGCATTCTCTTTGCGAAGCTCATTACGAGCGAGGGAGCGCCAGAAACGGAGGTCCTCGTAGCTGAGTTTCTTCTCAAGCTTAGCCAGCTCTTCCGTTTCCGCTGGGGTCATCTTCTCTTCCTTCTTTTTCTTTTTGAACAACTCAATGTAGCGCACACGATCATCTCGTCGCTCCTTGATGAAGTCCCAGGAACACCGCCGATTTCGCTCCTGGATTTTGGTGTAGACAGCTTGGAATGCGAAATGAAGCCAGGCCTTCGGGTCCTCCTTTGGCGTGCTTTTGGGCTGGAGTTTCTTGTACTCTTGATGGCGAATAAAGTAGTGGAAGAGGTCAACCATCATCAAGGCATCTCTGTATTGATCATCATCTAGTACAAAGCCTAGCTCGTTGAACAGTAGTCTCGCCTTGATCTTTGGTTTGTCGACCTTGCCCGACTTATCCAACTCGATCGCAGCGCGACCAGTGACCGGCTTCAGCATGTACTGATGCTTTTCACCCTCGTCCGTGTATTTTCGGAACTTCTCGATCATGCCCCCGTGATCATCACCTTGTGCCTCAGCGCCGACTTCCTGGCCGTTGCCAGTGCCAAACAGTGTTGCATCCGTATTCCAGTAGAAGGCCAGTGCATTGAGAACAGCCAACTTGTTCGTGGTACTAGATGTAGACTGTACATAACTCGGCCTCCAGTTCTTGTCTGTGCTCACTGCACTGAATTCTTGAAGGGTCAAACCCAACGCAAATGGATGGCCTGGAGCAGCAATCGAGTCCTCGTATCGAATATGTATGTTCTTGATGCTGACTTGAAGATTGTCGACAATAGCGGTAGTGACGCTCTCTGTGAAGCTCTGGGATTTCTGCTGCTCCTCTTGACTCTGGCCCTCGGTGTTTCTCGCTTTCAAAAGCTCCGCGTTCTCCAATTTCTCAATCTTGACCGCGTTCGCCCTCTCCACCTCTTCCTCTTCGTTGTATTCTGCATCTTCTTTCGGGGCAGCGAGGAGAAAGACATCCTCAATTTTGATATGGACAGGTTTGCCCCGTAGATTTGTCCATGGTATCGTCATGGTCAGCTGGCCCAGATGGCCTTCGACGACATTGACAGGTAATTTGAGCTGATCCAGAGCTTCTCGCCGCAACTGGAGATCCCGTAATTTGACATCGCCATTCCATATTCCGACGTTAAGTTGCTTGGCATCGAAGTTCTTGACGTACATGCCCAAAAACCTGTTGAGCAGGCTTGCAACGAGACCTTCAAGCATTATGGCGGTGGTGGCCTTGATCCTGGCCAAGGATGAATAGTGGAGGGTGCCTGGAGGCCTCAAGGAGATTTCGGAGAGAGAATGTCAGTTGGGAGCTTAGTCGTTGCTTTTCGATGTCATGGCGGACGAGGCGAAGCAAGGTGACAGGATTGCTCGCAATGCTTGCTCCCGGTTCGACGAATCTTCTGCAGTACCTAGTTGAAGGAGGGTCGCTTGATTGGAAAGAGCGTTGTAGCGAAGCGTTGGGGGTTGTCTGCTGGAGATGCACGGTCCAGAGAGGAGATCAAGTTAGAGTAGGTACAGGATCTGGGCGCCTACTAAGAAATGGTTCGCGTGCATCTGTTCCTGCTTTGCGATTCCTGTTTCCTACAGTACATACTCTATCTATTTCCCTGATCTTCCTCAAGAATATCACCTACGGATTCACATACTCTCCGGGCAGTACATGTGAGTTTACACGCAAATTCGGATATCAAATGCTTCACTGGGAAAATACCCCTCGTACGTAAACAATCCCTCGTTGACAATGCACCAAATGTGACGTACTGCTTACCTAAGTAGTGTATAGGCTTGGCGCTGGGCCCTTGGCGAATTGAGGAGCTGCGGAGCGACTGTAATAGCATCTGCCACATTCGCTCTGCCCACCACATTCACTCTCTCGACGATCCATTGAGAGCCACTATCAGACTCAGTGAGCCATAGGAGCCACCTTTCCACCGTCTGAGCTTAGGTGGCATCATGATTCGATGTGGGGGTGCTGTCCCCCTTTCCCGGGCATCCCTCCGTTATGTATCGTCTACCAGCGCCCGTACCACACCGACATTCGCGCACGCGTCCACTCTCCGAAAACAGGTTCCTAGCTTCATCGATGCTAAGATTCGAGCTCCTCTAGCATTGGTACCCCACAAAGCTTTCAGCACATCCCTTCAACGATACGCTACGCATCCAGGGAATCCTTTCGACAAGATCGACAAGAAGCATGAGGAGGTAGTGGAAGAGGAGAAGATAGAATCGCATCCGGAGGAGGTGTCGGTATCATCCAGCGTTCACCAGGTCTTTCATGAGAAAGGGGTTGAGGATGCGGAGAAAGATGAGGACATGTTAGCTGGTGTGAAATCTGATCTTGTGAGTTTCTGTCGTTCGGCCAGCTTGGGCAACGCACTGAGAACGAGGCCTGCAGAAAACCATAAAGGCAACATTCGCTCTAGATGAGGTCCCTAGAGAAGCTCTTGTCATCGGAATGGCAGGCGTGCTTCCCTACCTTGCTACCTCGCTTTCAACCGTCTATCTTGCCTTTGACATCAATCATGCCTCTGAAACCGGCTCCGGTTTCTTGTTTTCTCCACACGTAGCCGAGCAACTCTTACATATCATCGAGCCGTTGCAGGTCGGATATGGTGCAGTGGTGAGTACTCGGTAGTTCATCCCGCATCAATGATTACGCCCTAACATGCACAGATTTTGTCTTTCTTGGGGGCAATCCATTGGGGTCTAGAGTGGGCAAAATACGGCGGAGTGCATGGATACCCACGTTATGCCTACGGAGTCGTTGCACCAGCAGTCGCATGGCCTACCATCCTGCTACCCGTCGAATACGCTCTGATTTCCCAGTTCTGCGCTTTCACATTCTTGTACTTCGCAGACGCAAGAGCTGTGGTCCGGGGATGGGCACCACATTGGTACTCGACCTACCGCTTCGTGCTTACGTTCATCGTAGGCGCTAGTATTGTGGCCAGCTTGATTGGCAGGGGGCAGATCGCGGACCAGATCAACAAGCTCCCTAGCCCGGCCGACAGGGTAAAGGCGATCAGAGATATGCAATTGGACGCCATGGAGACTGAAGAAAGGGAAAAGAGAGCCAGAATCGCTGATGAGGAAGGGGGAGAAGATGAAGAGGACGATGAAGGTGGAGATGAGGAAGACGATGAGTAGTCACAGCAGAATAGCATGTGCTGCACACCTCCTGTAAATACTCGGTTCGTAAGGCAAGAGTAGATTCAAGCACATTCATATCTGGGACGTGTACCGAGGAAAGCATTTTTGTGCTGATCCGTACCTCACTCCCAAGTCCAGGAGAATGAGCCTTCTGCAGTATTTACGACCCTCTCTCGACGACACTTCCTTTTACTTCGATTTTGCTATACCTACTTCCAAGTCAGTAACAATTGACACTTTGCCTACTGACTCTAATAGAATCATTCACTGTATTCACCAGTTGAGCCGATCAGCGACCTGCTGCTCTCTCACCGGCTTTTCATGTCCTCTCGGTATCCATGAATGATTTGAAGCCAAGGCGCTGTGTGAAAGAGGTCATTTCTCGCAGGGGTGCAGATTGTCCCCCCTCTACATTCCACGTCTTCTGGGTAAATCATGTCATGCAGGAGACCTTGTATATACGAGGGTACATTGCCGGCAAGGCCAAGGTCCGAGAAGCGGATCCCAGTCTCGCGGCTTCTGGCAACCGACTAGAGTACTGAGATGACATCAATATGTGCAGCCAGGGCGTCTCGTTTCTGTATGTTCTCCGTGCTTTGATGCCTTTTCCTGTAATCCTATTGTCACTACCAGAGAAGAAATGGCTGCTAAATAGTCCCAAGTATCTCAAGCATATCTCCTTGCCCGAAGATTCCCAGGATCTAGCATTCCATATTCCATATGCTAGTCAACCTGTATCATTCATATAATGCCCTCAAGTTCCTCACCCATCCACCAATCCGCAAAGACATCCAGTTGCTACTACCCCATTTGAGAACCTATAATTACATTATTCTCAAGACCATACGATCTCTCTTGATCCAGGCTATTTGTTCAACGAAATATTTCACGGAAATCATGGAGGCTATTGTACGGAAGACAACTGCTTCTTCGGCACTATATTGTGAAGTCTGGGCTTCAACGTGTGCAGTGCCAGTGCTCGGGTCAGTAAAAAGGCCAGCAGGACCGGAGAGGATGGATGGGAAGGCTGCTTCCAATCGGTCAGCATAGTCACGCTTTCCTTGGGCGAAAAGTAAACGCTCGACGTGGGCTTCGACAGCAATGATCCAATTCAGCCTCTCCTGTTCGACCCGGCTGCTGCTCACACAAAGCACATAGCGCCAGCCGAGGCTCGACTTGTGAACGGAAAATCCCTCACCACCTCACAACACCAACCCAGACTGATGACTCTGGCAATACTAACACAGGATCGACCAGCAGTCAGGTTGACAGACAATGTACTGCTTCATCGGACTCGAATTCACCCACGAGGACTACGAAATTATGGATTTTTGGACAAGTCAGAGCCGGGAGAGCTGCTTTACGTACCAATTTGTGGCTGTGAAGATGATCTTAACGGAGAAGGTAGTAGGAGAATTGAATTTAGCTGGAAGTGACGTGAAGAGGATGGTGAAGGGGAAGACGGAGCCTTCGAGGACGCGTAAGACAGAGGAGAGGGCACAGGGTTTGGAAGATGTGTTTGGGCTGAAACTGGCGGACGAGGAGAGAAATGGGATCAATGAGATAGTCACTGAGCTGGGAGGATGAAGGAGTAGATGGAGAAGCTGATTGTAATGTATTCCAAAAGTCGAGGCCTAGACTATACGCTTCTCTGCCTGTTTGCGGTCAAGGAGTGCCTGGCTTCCGTAGGGGCGAGGATGCTTACCCGCCAAGGATTGTTCAGCTCGAAACCTGGAGGCGCCATCACATTATCCGTTTGCCCTCGTAGCCATCCCGTCAACCTCCTGTCCCGATCCATCACTGCCAATTGTGTAAGCTCGAGCCTATGCCGCTCACAAAGGTATGCGCACTTTGCCTGTCCCATTGATCTATCGAATGCCTGGCTCTTTTCCCTCCGTTCTGCATGTGTCTGATCTTGGAAAGACCCGCACCTGAGATGCCGAACATCTATGCCTTGTGTCAGTGCCTGTTGTCTTGTTGAGGGCGGGGAGGTTCGTACGCCAAGCATGATTGCATAAGGAATAAGAGCTTCGAATGGGACACCCATGTTGGCTGCGGTTACTCAAAGATCGATAGCTGATGTCTGAGAGCCCAGCGAGACTCGTGATTGCTCTAATGCATGCGAAGATGCGATTTGACAATGATACGTTCGGTGTTGAGGGGTTGAATCATACCTAATTGAGGTGAAGTACTGAGTCTTGGCTCGCTTAGTCAGCGCGAGCTTTGGCCGCCTGTCGAACCTCATTTCATTGCAGGGCCGACGGTAAAGCCGATGTACACTGTCCACAATCACCTTTCCAGCTTCATCAAGACCTATCCACGCGTCGCAACAGCTCTACGAACCATTTGAGTCGTGGATCTACCCCAAACCGCGAGTTTGTCACCGAGAACTTGCGCGACGGCCGCGGTCGAGGGACCCAGGCAAGCTTTGCTGACAGGTCACATTCACCATTGCATTAAGCATTCTTGCACTTCAACAATCACCTACACTGCTACTCTAAAGGTGAAGAACCCCGGGGGTGCCGACTTGGATGGTTGTGGCCAAAGACAACGAGCCTTCGTTGGCCTGAGCCCCACGAAATCCTCAGGCTGGAGCCACCCTACCCCACTTACCTCTCTCGCGCTTGATACGGTCTACGAAGGGGATAACATGTCATGACATGAGGCTGTGGTAGCGCAGTCAAGCTGTAGCCACGCTGGCGACTGCTGTGTTGACGATGGCCGCGGTCGCAGCGCCGTTGGAGACTCGAACGCGCAGTATGGCGTACGATGCGGTAGGTAGCGATGTGGATGCCGAAGGGGACGATGATTCGGTAGATGAGGCACATGCCGAGACAACGGCGGCAAGCGCAAACGAGGAGGAAGAAGAGGACGACTCAGATCCCGATGTGGAGCTTGACAGCGAAGAGGAGGAAGAAGAGGACGTTGATGAGAAACCTTCGGTCAGGAGTTCTGCAAGAAACCGACAAAGAGCAAAGGAGGCAGAAAGTGATGCGGAGGAATCAGCGTCAGATGCGGAGGAAAGCAGTGCTGCGGAAGATGATGACTCAGACAAGGCCTCTAGTGACGCAGAGTCGGTCGTCGCCGAACAATGGGAGGCTGCAAGTGAGGGTGCATCGGGTGCCTCGGTGGAAGTTGCGAATCGCAACAACTGCGTGTAAACTTCTTTTGAAAACATCATCGCCATCATTTCCTCAAGCTGATCATATCACAGATTTTGCGGTAACGATGAAGAAAATGACCCCAGTGAAGATTTTGAAGAATACATGGCTTGCTCTGTTTGCGGAGATAATTGTAAGTGACAAACGAATGTTTGATACTCAGGACTTCGGAACAAGCTTTTTGTTGATCTCCCGTTTGTTCTTGAAACTTCGAGCTAATCACGATCCTGCAGCCCACCGACAATGTGCCCGAGTTGCCAAATCCTTCAAATCGACCGACGGTAAGAGGAGACTTGGCACCTTCCCCTTCACAATCAATGACAACTTACATTTTCCAGATCCCTCCGATTGGAGATGTCCGGAATGCATTGTTAATGCTCTTGAACCTACAACTCCTGGGGCTGTCTCACGACGAAGATCATCAGCTACCAAGTTCACCAGAGACCTATTGCCGCAAACACGCGGAGGATCAAGACCGGGCTCTCACAATGTCTTCAATAATCTCATCCTTGATGACGACCCTCTGGACGGCTCTCGCTCATTGCGAAAACGCAAAGCTTCATCAGAGCAGCAAGAGGACGAGCCAAAAAAAAGATCTCGGAAAAATAGTGTATTAGCTAGAGATCTAGAATCCGCGGGCCTCATCCAAGGTGGCCTTGCTGAGGACGAGGACGAGGTCGATGAAGCTGAAGATGCAGATGACGCTGGTGCAAGTATCTCGGCTAGACCGTCAAGGTCTTCGAGAGCTACTAAGAAACGGACATCCGAGGACTCTGGCCGGGAGCCAGCATCCATTGTCACGAGAAGCGCAGAAAGTATTGTGTTATTATTGCATTTGGACCCGGCACAGCTCGCCGCTCGGCTGAAAGTAAAGTCCAAAAAGAAAAAGCCACGGCCACGGGAGTCGACCGTTGAAGTGCAGCGGGAACGTGAGCGACCAGCACCTATAATCTCCACGCATTATGCAACACCCTTCTACGCATTCCATGAACGTGAGAATGATGAGCTGAAATCCAAACCATACGGTGGTGTTCTATCCGAAGCTGACGCCGACACTTCCAAAACCTTGCCCTTGCAAGCTGATCGAGCCAAATTCAATGAAGCTCGTCAAAAAGCTGAGGACGATTGGAAACAGAAGCTGGCAGCTTCTGAAGCCGAGGGCGAGACGAAGGCCCGAACACAAAAATTGGCGGGGCCGCCAAGCAAGATCAAATGTGTTAACTTTGGTGGGTATGAGATCGAGACTTGGTACGCTGCGCCATACCCAGAGGAATACAGTCGCAATCGCGTGCTATACATTTGCGAATTCTGTTTGAAGTACATGAATTCGGACTTTGTTGCATGGCGGCACAAGCTGAAATGCCCTGCAAAGCATCCTCCAGGAGATGAGATCTACCGCGACAGTTCTATATCCGTCTTCGAAGTTGACGGCCGCAAAAACCCAGTCTATTGCCAGAACCTCTGTCTACTTGCCAAACTCTTCCTAGGATCTAAGACTCTTTACTACGATGTGGAACCATTCCTCTTCTATGTCATGACCGAGTACGACGAATACGGATGTCATTTTGTCGGCTACTTTTCCAAGGAAAAGCGACCTAGCAGCCTTAACAATGTATCCTGCATCCTGACACTCCCTATACACCAGCGCAAAGGATACGGCAATCTCCTCATCAGCTTCTCTTACCTCCTCACTCTCGTAGAAGGCAAAACTGGATCCCCAGAAAAGCCTCTCTCCGATATGGGGCTGGTTTCCTACCGGAACTACTGGCGTCTCGTCCTTTCATACGAGTTGGTCGACAAGAAAACACCAATAAGTATAGTTGAGCTTTCACAGCGAACTGGCATGACGGCCGACGACATAGTCGCTGCATTGGAAGGTCTAAGGGCGCTCGTCCGTGATCCAATCACCCACTCATACGCCTTGAGGCTGGACAATAAATATTTCCGGCAATGCATAGAGGACTGGGAGAGCAAGCAGTACGTGAATATCAATCGCGATGCACTAGTTTGGACCCCATACATTATGGGCCGCAACAATCTCGCGCACTATGACACTGCACCAGCGCTTCCAACTATTGCGCCTAGAGAAGACGAGGAGGAGGACAAGGGAGTAGCGCCAGAAGAGGGCGTGCAGCAGACTGCTAAGGCTAATGTCCTGGCCGCTGACGCAGCCGCCAGCAAAGCTACCGAGAGCGCAATCATCGACGCAGACGATAGCCAACCCAGGCTCAATGGAAATGCTAGCGATTCTTCCAATGCAGCCGATCAGATGGACCCAACCCTGGCGCAACTCCACGCCCAGCTGGGCTCAACACCTCATCTAAATCGTTCATCGTCCAAAAGTACACCGGTGAAGCCCATGCCACCGTCTCCAAGACTCAATGGCGCCTCAAGTACATCATCTTTACAAACCACTCCCTCTATCCCACCTACCCGGTATGAAGTGTTCCCTCCAATACCTGGCACGGCTCGTCCACGACGGGGCGGATGGCGAGGAGGTCCACGCAAGTCTGCACTCAACGGTGCAAGTACACCGAGTGCCAAACCTACCATGAGAAGGGCTGCCACTGGCTTAGGCATTGGCAAGGGTAAATCCGCAACTCCAGGCACGCTGGGTCGCCAGAATCGAGCGACATCTGCTGCGCCTCGGCGGACGAGACTCAGCGACGAGGCCAAGAAAGCCCAAGAAGCTGAATCAGGATCAGGATCAGGATCAGAATCCGAATCCGAATCCGGAGAGGAAGACGCTGCGAAAGATGGCGGAGAGGTCGACGCACCAGGCGACAAGGAAGAAGATGGCGAAGAAGAGGACGATGAAAAAGACGCAGAAGGCGACGAAGATATGGAAGATGCGGAAGGTGAAGAGGTGTCTCAAGCTGAAGAGGCCGAGGAGGCAACTGCTGATGCTGACTTCGACGCGGAAGACGCAGAAGAGAGCGAGGCGGAAAGCGAGGAAGATGGGGCGATGGAGGATTAGAGGATGGGCGTGTCACGATATGTTTGTAGCATGCATGTATGATATGCATGATGGGATCTCCTACTTTCACAAGGGGCGGCATTAAGAGTAATTAGGTGTCTTAGGAAGGTCACGTGATATCCTGAACATTGTACACTACCTACCTACCTACCTTAGCGATTCTGTCTGGTTGTAGGATGATATCTTACCCTCTGATTCAACAAGGCGTTTAAAACTCATCATTTGTACTTGCCACCAAAAAGCATCCTACATTTCACAGCACCAGCGGGCAGAGAAGCAGTGTTGTGGCTGTGTACTTTCAGCCTTACGGGCAACCTCTTGAAAGACTGCTTAATGGAGCAACCAACCTCCCAATTCTCTCTCCATTGGCCGTCTTTCCTTCTTCCACGGTGCAAACCTTCTCTGGCCTTTGCGTACGCTACAATCAATTCATGTCTGCTGGACTCGCCGTTCCCGTGTAATCTCTGTGCCTTTGAGCCTCAAGCCTAGGAGTGCCGTCCGCAAACGGCGATGAGACACTTCCCCGCTTTCAGCACAAACCGGACACATCTACGACTTTAGAGCGAGGCGAGGAAAGAATGATCGCGAAGGACTCTGCGAAAGAGTCGAACCATGTCCGCCGACGCCGTTCAAAGCATAACAGCCACAGCCACATCAGCAAAATTTAGCTGACTGGGTCCATCGTGAAATATCCTCCTTATATACTACTTTGGATTGTTCAAGAGATCTCTGGTCCTGCCTGCCCCCTTCTAGTCCTCGCTTCTTTACATCTCCCGAGAAAACCTTCTAGAGTCCAATACTTTACAGCATGAGCCTTGCCACTGTTGGCGTCGCTGTCCTCGTTCTTTGTATCGTGGCGTATGCTATGTCGCACGGTACGGACTCAGAGGTTGATCTATACGATCCGAAAGTCTTCCAGGAACGCAAAGACTTATACCGAAAACAGCGAGATGACTTCAGAAGCAATTCCCGGGCCATGGAGGAGCTGAAGGAGTGGAACGCTAAGAATGACGATTATGATTATGTGGAGCTGTAAGTACCATATATGCTCTTGGTAGAGAAGCGCCCTAGCCTATTCCAAGCTGCATGCTGCGTCAGATTGTGCTTGAAGCTTTACTGGTGAATTTTGGGATGCTGATTGCACCATCACCTCTCACAGTAACTCTGGAATGATCCCTTCTAATATGGTTGGTAAAGTGGTTGGCAGCAAGTGTTTCAAAAAGAGCGACACGTGGTTTTCTGTAAGTCTACCGCGCCTACTACTCCCATGCTGGCCTTGTCGTATCTCATATCGACTTTACAGGAATTCGAATCCCATAACCCCGCTTCCCTCATCCTCTCCGAGTCTCAAGACTCGTACATCATCGGCAATCTCGCTAGCTACGACAAACGTCAATACCCAGAATTCAAGTCGGGCGAGCACACCCCCGAAGGCCAAGGCTTCGGCCACTGCCTCGTCATCCCCCGCAAGCGCATTTTCAACATCGTAGATCCCGAGGCCAGGGCTAACCACTCCGCCCTGCTCAAGGAGATGAAAGAGCACTTCATTACCTTCTGGAAGACCGAAGACGGTTCTCCTAAGCTTCTTAAACGCGTGCGCTCGACATTCGATGAGCAAAACCACAAACTGGCATCCGATGATAGGAATACCAATTCCTCTGAGAGCTTGCTGTCTACTCTGATTAAGGACTTTGACGCGCTGAGCAAGAGCTTCTTGAGGTGTCAGCCGGAAGATTTTGTGTTCGCCTTCCACGCATATCCGGCGAGCTCAGTGGGCCATTTGCACATGCATGTTTTCCCCAAGAATGGTGATTTGCGGCAGTTTTCAACGAAGAGTCATGATTGGAAGACTATTCCCATTGAGGCGGTGCTAGAGGTAGAACAGGAGGATGAGAGAGGGGTAAAAGAGTTGGGCAGTGGGTGAATCAATTCCAGAGATGAGCTTTGCGTGAGTCCCTGGATTAGCAGACCTCAGGCAACAGTCATGTTTGGAAGCGGCCTCAGCAGATTCCAAATCGCCGGGAGAAGAAACGAGACTAGGCGTTGGGGTCTTGACATCGCCAATTAAGGACTACAAGCTCAACTCCTTCCACACCTCAATCTACAAAGGTGAACACTGGAACAGCAGCCCACACAATTTAAGCCAGTAACATTCGTGCCACAGGATCCCCGAGTTTAGAGCAAACCAGGAGGATTCGGAAAGCCCTCCAGAAGTGTCCGATTAGGTACTCAAATAGGCTCCAAGTCCGTCATCGCATATACCGAACTAGAGAGAGGCTTGGTGCCGGTGCCCGCTATGATATCATGTTGAATGAGAATAGCAGCCATTCGCTTATCTTTCTTGGTGATGACTCCTTGCCACGACCGTTGCGTTGGTGGAATCAGCAGCTGGGAACATGAATTTATAATGAGCTGCAGACCTGTAGGACGAAGGTGATCGATGGGATAGAATTTTGGAGCGCAAAGGGCTAATTTAGATGACAACATTGTCCCCGGATTCCTGATCATGATGTGGCTCACAGTATAGCCACTGCGCAAGGTTTATTCATCAGCTTTACCAGCAGAGGTCTGCTCTGTCTAGCTTGGATGGGTACTCAATTCCCCAAGGAAATGCAATCTACCAGGATATGCAATCTTCCAAATCCGAACCTTTATATCTCATCGTTCATCTCATCGTTCCCTAAAGGCTTCCGGAAAAAGCCGGACGTGAAAGGGGACGTCGCTTATATTGCAATGATTCACGTCCAGCAAGGACAGCAGAGGGTTGAGAACGAGCGGTGGTAACTGAGACAGGTCTCCTTTAGGGACGTGGTTCCGGTTCCAACCCACCCCCAGAACCAGACATCCCCGCCAAAAGAACGTAGGACTCACATATTCCAAGCAACACTCAGCCTCCTCGACCGTGTTGCTGCGCTCGTCGGCCGTTTCTCGCTGAAAGACGTCTGACGAATCTGAAGACATCTCCCAAGACTGACATGTCTACACCTTGGCCGCAGACATGGCGCAGATCCCGGCAATACTGCCTGATCTACTTGACGTTCAGCCGAGAGACCCTCGTCCAGACCGGACCACACGGCTGCTTCTGCTTTTCGAATTGGTACTCATGGCTAGGGAAAGGTCCAGCTGTCCGGAGTCTGGACCTCCCTTGTCTTAAGCATCGGAAAATCGTTCGTGGCTAAATGCAGCGAAGCCGTCATGATTGGATCCTTCAACTGGAGGAAGTTGCCACTTAACGGTCGTGAGCTGAAGTCGTGCCCGCTGGAGACTTATGGGAAGAGGGGAGAGTAGATCGAAATTAGATAGAAGGTTGTGGGTCCTGCGCCAGTGGGGGTAGGGAGCTCTGTGACTTGGGAAAGCATCTGGATTAGAGGAAGGAGGTTACGAGGGGTTCGAGGATGATGCTGGGATGAGAGGTGGGGGCTTTCATGGTTTGTTGGGCTTGGATAGGACCTGGACATGATTGTTGATTTGTTCAGTCCTTATCATACGAGGGGAGAGGCATTGCGGATGATCGTAGATTGTCAGTCGATACTTGATTGAGCGGTAAATCTGCCAATGATCACGTTGCGACTTTGACATGCTGGGCATAGGGGTAATTTCCAATGTAAAGAACTTGCGCCGTGTACACTGTCGTTGGACAGACGTGGTCACTTGTGTGCATTATTCGATGATGGATGTGTGAACCGTAGACGTCACTGACGGAAGTGTTCGCTAGGATGACTGGCTCTTGATGAGCGACGCCAACGTCTTGGACACTTTTGCATATCGTTCGTATGGCCATGTCGAAGTATTCCTAATAATTCGAGCTGTGCAGAGATGATCCATTATCTGGGCCTCCGGAGCTAGCTGTTTAACGACAACGAGCCTAGTCGTAAATGCATCGAGAGGCGTTCGCCCTCCCCACCTCTGCAGACCCCTTTGTGTTTGATGATTTTCGTACAATTTTATTGTCCTGAGCTATTCTTCCACAGAAATCCGATCCTATTTCGTTATGTAGGCAATCAACAGACCCTCAATCACACCAATAAAGGTTGAAAATAGCATAACCTGAATCAATATCAATATCCTCTATGCCACATTGCCATAATTCGGAGTCAACGCGGCCCGCTGCAGAGGGTCGCCCACCCTCGTAGCCGTGCGCCATTCGTTCGAAACATGACCGGTCCCCGAACGTCGCCAAATTATACTCTTACACTCTTGGCCAATGTTGACATCCTGGCCATTAGCGTCAACTGGGCTCCATCCTTGCTTCTCAGCTGCTAAGGTATATTCATCCAAGGACCAAAAGCCTGCCAAGTCTCTGTGCACATACACTCTTTCCCCTACCAAAACCATCGCTGGGTCAGGCGGCGTCGCATTCTTTGGCATAGGCGGCCGTTGTCCGAGGATGTCGATGATGGAAGTCAAGGCTTTGTGGACCATGCGGCTCTTCTTTTCCACATTGTCGAGGCCTTTGAGGTTGACAACCGCTAATTTCACGCCAGGCAATTCCACGGGTTTTCTGCGCTGGAAAATATCTCTGGCCTCCCTGTCGGTAGCAACGTGTCGAACTCCAATGCGGAAGCTTTGTGTCGACAAATTGATGAGGCTCTTTATCGCGGGGAGAGATCCATTGAGAGTGGTAGTGCTTGTGAAGGGTCTCCATGTTTGATGCCTTCGATCATGGTGGTAGTCGGAGTGGACCCAGAAGTCAAAGTCAATAGTCTTAATCGCGGGTGCTAGTTGAAGCAGTCGACCACCCCAATCATCGTTCCTGTCCAATTCCAACGGGGCGACTGCAACGTGTTTGATCAAATGCCGCGCGCGCTCAGGGACTAGAGATGGCCTTTCGCGTTGGGGCAGCCCGACACGATGGCTTAGCCGTTGGTCGAGAAGATGCGAACGAACGGCAAAACCTCCAGTCCCGTGGAAGAGGAACATGTTCTCACCGTATAGGATGGGATATGCTTCGGCGGAAATGGAACGGTTGACGGCAAGAATAGCGGGATAGAGTGTGGGGATTGCGTAGCTGCGGCCATTGTTGGTCTTGTCGAAGTGACAGTACTCAGGCTTTCCGTCCAGGAGCAGGCTATAGATTTGAAGGCGAAGTTCGGTCGGAAGAGATTCGAATCTTGACTTGGAAGGGGGAGGGGAGGATGAAGACAGGCTCTCGTGCGGCTCAGATTTCACGATCCCATGGCTCATATGCTGTGAGGCGAGCATGCTTTGATGGCTTTGGTACTCCTACTACGATGGCTTCTGCATACAAGGTACCTTGACGCCTTTCAATTATACGATGCCAGCAGACAAGTCGGCGAGCAGGCACCAACCTTCCCAACAGTACCTACTTACTTTACTTGATATTATCGGGTTCCCGTAGCCTTGGTCTCGGGTACTCTAGCTCACGAGCGAGACCGGCGGACCACCAAGACCGCCAAGACATACGCGGCTGATGCTGGGAGCCAATCGGCTTTTAGTGCCCTGACGCTGCATTCTGCACGAGTAAGCGCGTATGCCGAGGTACTTTAAGCCAAAGAAAGGTCTGGACTCTGGAATGATGAGATAGATGGAAGGAAAGGACGGAAAGCTTTGACGACCAGGCACTCAGCCAACAAAGTGAAAATGCATGTCAGCTGTCAGCAACGCAGCAGAGCCCCTGCTTGCGGAAGAGAGATCACAAAGACAAAGAGCGGCCAGGAAGCATGTCCAGGTTCATGCATACAACAACAATGATAAACACGCCGAGATCGATCAGATGATCTTTCTACCATGTCTATGCACCCATCCTACTTTACTTGACAATCCGCCTCACGTCTGTCATTTCCCAAGCCCGTGCAAGGCTGACCAACACACTTCGGGAGAGTCTGTCCCGTCACCTCTGACAGCTCTGACAGCTCGGGCCTCTCTCTAACCAATCTGACCGTCTGAATCCGGAAAGAAAACCTTTGTTCACAGCCACTCCCCCAACACTGACCCGCCTGTGTGGGGGACTCCGTGGTAACGGTTGACTGGTCTCATGACTACTTGAGCCGTCGACATCCAACTCGGAGCCTTCTCTCCGAGGGACCTTCTTCTCTCCGGTCCTTGCGCGCGTTGCATCTCGTTGTCCAACGATTAGTACATACGAAGCCTGCTGTCGCCATGACGGTCAGAGCACCCGGTCAAGGAGGCATCCTCCAGGGAAACAATCCCTCCTCGTACGACCCCAAGAACCCCATCTACGTGTTCATCATCCAGGTATGCCTTTCCAACGACCGGCCCGCGGACCCCATGCTGACCCATCTCCTCTGCAGGCTGGCATCATCCTGATATTCACCCGACTCCTCCACTTCCCTCTCTCCAAGATCAGACAACCAAGGGTCATCGCAGAGGTCATAGGCGGCATCCTCCTCGGTCCCTCGGTCCTCGGCCGTGCCCCAGGCTTCACCAATGCCATCTTCCCGGCAGCCTCCATGCCTACACTATCCACGGCGGCTAATGTCGGTCTGATCCTCTTCCTTTTCCTCGTGGGGCTCGAGGTGGACTTGCGGCTTCTGGTCCGGAACTGGAGAATAGCGCTCAGTGTTGGAGCGGCGGGGATGGCCCTTCCCTTCGGGCTCGGATGTGCAATCGCGTACGGCCTCTACTACCAGTTCCGTGATGACAAGGGTCTCGTGCCCATCAGCCTGGGGACATATCTGCTCTTCGTCGGTGTTGCCATGGCTATTACGGTATGCCTGATTCTGATTCATGCTGGCAAGCTGCAAATTATTAATCACCCGTAGGCTTTCCCGGTACTCTGCAGAATCCTAACCGAGCTGAAGCTACTGCAAACCCAAGTCGGTGTCGTCGTCTTATCCGCAGGCGTCGCAAATGATGTGGTTGGCTGGATCTTGCTAGCTTTGTGCGTCGCCATTGTCAATGCCGGATCCGGAATCACGGCTCTTTACGTTCTACTCACGTGCGTCGCCTACGTGCTGTTCCTCGTTTACGCCGTCCGCCCAGCTTTCCTTTGGCTCCTGAGGCGCACAGGTAGCCTTCACAACGGCCCCACTCAATCCGTGGTGGCTTTGACAGTTCTTATGGTCTTCGCCTCGGCTTTCTTCACTGGCATCATTGGGGTCCATCCAATCTTTGGAGCTTTTCTCATGGGACTGGTCTGCCCCCACGAGGGAGGATTTGCCATCAAGCTCACAGAGAAGCTTGAGGACCTGGTCACTGTATTTTTCCTCCCCCTATACTTTGCACTCTCGGGGCTGAGCACCAACCTCGGCCTCCTCAACAGTGGAATTACCTGGGCATACGTCGTTGGAGTCATCGCGGTAGCATTTGTCGCAAAGGTTGTCGGCGGTACTCTTGCCGCTAGAGCCAACAAGCTGGTGTGGAGAGAGAGCTTCACTATCGGTGTCCTGATGAGTTGTAAAGGCTTGGTAGAGCTGATCGTATTGGTGAGCTCTGCGGATCTCCACTACTCTGAAAAGATACTGATCGGTCCAGAACATTGGTCTACAAGCAAAGATCTTAAGTCAGCGTACCTTTACCATCTTCGTTGTAATGGCTTTAGTCACCACCTTCGCCACAACACCTCTTACACTTGCGCTCTTTCCACCCTGGTACCAAAAGAAGCTCGCCGCGTGGAAACGAGGCGACATTGATTGGGACCAGACCCGGCTTGATTCAGATGACACCGCGGGCAACGCTGGGGAAGCTGCGGCGGACAAGCAGCAATGGACAGAATGTCGAAAGATTCTTGTCTGCCTTCGACTCGACAGCTTGCCCAGCATCTTCACATTCGTTGCTCTCTTGGGCGGCGAGAAGTCTGATACTGCGGTCGCTAAGGTTCACCCTAGCAAGGATGGTAAAGTTGCGGGAACGGGGACAGATATGCGATCCTCAGCCATGCAGCGACCCCTGGAAGTGCATGGACTTCGAATGCTAGAACTCACGGAACGTCTCTCGTCTGTGATGAAAGAATCGGAGGCAGATGACTGGTCTCACCGGGATCCTGTGGTCAACGCTTTTCACACCTTTGGCCAGCTCAACAATGTCGCCGTCTCAGGAGAAGTGCAGTTCGCGCCTGAAGCACAGTACGCGGCCATGTTGGGTGAACGCGCATCCGATCATACGTCCGATATGGTCTTACTTCCCTGGAGCGAGAGTGATAGCCTTTCCGAAGTAGCCACCGCGGCTTTTGGTGAAGCGAGCCAGGGTACCTTCAGCAATGCGTCCTACAATTCATTCGTCTATGACTTTTTCCAGAGCGCACCATGCACCGCAGCGGTATTCATCAACAATGGCTTCGGTGCAATCTCCCGCGAAGAGCCGAGATCATTGACTCGCAGTGCTACCAACCTCAGCTTGCGGAGCAGTCAGCTACATGCTACGGCACCACTCCGGGATCTAAGCCATCACCTCTTCTTTCCCTACGTGGGATCAGTTGATGATCAAGCCGCCCTACGCTTCGTGCTGAAGTTGGCCAAGAACCCGAACGTCACGGCGACCATTCTGCATGTGAAGGGGCCAGGCATTGAGAGTACGGTAGCTGGAATCTCCAAGAGCAATGGCACCATTGCCACCAGCGTTACACCAGAAAGTGATAGCGAGACGTTCTTCCAGTCGATGGCCGACTCACTGCCGGAAGAAATGCAATCGCGGGTTGTCTTCGACACGGTTGACGCATTGGACGTCTCGCATGAATGCGTGGAACGCGCCAAGGCTGAGGTTGGTCTCTCGCCGCAGAATGCAGGCGACCTGGTGGTCCTCGGCCGAGGTCACAGCGGAACATCGCATGATACTATCGACGTCTGCAAAGGTGAGATTGATCAGAGCCTGAGTTACATGGGCAAGGCTATGATCCACAGCAACGTCAAGGCTAGTCTTTTGGTCATTCAGGCGGCACGGAAGTCATTTTAGGGTCGAATGGCAGCGTTGCGTTCCGGCTGTGGAAGATATTGCATGCATTTGTGGTGTGAATTCTCACTCCGGCGAGAGCGACATTTACGGTTTTATACTCAGCATAGTTCATAGCTTGTGTTGATGGTTTATCATAGCGTAGAGAGATAGTTGGCACGGTATCGATGACTCGTCACGACCTTCCAGCAGAGGTAGTTGACTGGTGGAGAGGGAACGATCAAACGCTGGTGTGAGGTCGCCCATTGGAAATGTTGTTCCGCGAGCCAATCGTGCTCTGCCCTCTCCCGTCTGGTCTTTCGGACGCCCTCCTCTTCACCGTTTTCGAGTCCTTTCGGTCCGTCTGCGGAACCATGGAACTTTGGCACCCACTGTTGTAGGTCTTTCTTCCATGCCTGTCCTCATTGGCTACGTATGTCTGCATATGTCTGCCTATTTCGCTGCCAAAAACTGCAGGTGAAGACGCCCCTCTCGCCCCTCGACCGGAATGATTTCAGGGTAGGCGGGAACGGTAGGGCTGAATCACTCCGCTTGTCTGAGTCTGAGGTGAGGTGAGATCGAAGAGTGCCTCGCCAAGCCGAAAATGAAGTTCAATGAGGGCAATCGGACCAACCTGATATTTACCATCGGTGATGATTTTACAACGAGGCTATTTGATGTAGAATGTTCTGCTCCACAGTTGATCTACTTGATTTTCTCTATAACTTTGTCACCGAGAACTATTGGATACCTCGTATCGTTATTCATTTATTCTGCCCTCAGTTCTGTCCTCATCGAACTTTATTTTTGGCTTGGCCAAGCCACGCTAGTAGGATGGGCACACATGCACCAATGCTTCAGATATTTCTGGGAGTTGACACCTTACTTTCCCATTCATCCTTTGCTCTCAGACCTGTGATCTGGGAACGTCCTAGAAGCTCCTCGGCTCATGCATCATGGAGGTGAAGGTGTCTCCGTCTTCAAGGCAGCCTACTGGCTTCCTCGATCTGCCAGTGGAAATCCGCCTGCAGATCTATCGGGACTGCCTAGTGTGCAGCTATCCTATCGTTGTGCATGACTCCTCCATGGAGCCTTACGACGGATGCTTTGACCATGACAGATCTTCTGACCTTAATTTGATCGACCTATCCGATCAAAATGCAAGCCTTCTGTTCGTATCGAAAAAGGTCGGATTTGAGGCTCTAGAAGTCTTTTATGGTGACAACGTCTTCCAGGTCTATCTCAATGCATGGCCAGGATTCTCTTTGAAAGTCCGCTTTACCGAAGCCAACATACGAAGAATACGGATGATGCAGGTCGTGATGCGACCTCCGGGTATTTTCGGTCGCATGGTGGACTCTACGGTACTTTCTCCTGTCCTCGCCAACTTGAAGAAGTTATCCATCGTGGCACAACAGCCTCTAGAAGCCGAGTCACGCTACGACCCTCCCACATTCCATCGGCGTATGCAAGATTGGATTGGGTGGCTCCGGGCGTTTTTGCAGTATAATGCCTCTCGACTGCCGGATTCCTGTGTTGTCGAGGTGGACGATGATGACCGCACGGAGACAAGTGCTGTCATGAGGGAGTGCCTCCCTGGTGGTTGTCGAAAGGTGCAAACTTTGGCAGGCGACAAGTATTTCGTGAGGAATGACTATTCCATCGAGTCGGATGATGAGAATGACGACTACTACTGGCAAGATGGGCTTGAGGACTACTATGAGGACTACTGGCGGCGCTAGTTCTAACGCTTCCTGATTCGGGTTGCTTCTGACGGATGCCATCTCCACTGAGGAAGTGGGTTGACCTCTGCTATCTCTGCAAGAAGCAAGGGGTAGGAGCTGGATGGTATGAACTGGATGGTTGGAGCTGGATGGTTTGAACTGGACGGTAGGAGCTGAATGAACATTACCACTTGTCATGCTCATCACCGGTTTGGAGAGAGTAAGATGATGGCTTATTGACGAGGACGAAGGATATTCGGGGTACCAGAAGCCGTGGAAATATTTTCACCCCGATGATTGCGATGAAAGATCTCCAATCATCTACCAATTCTATACCCGAACCATATGCCTCGGACCTTTTGCTGTGACGCCATTTGCGTTTGACACGGTGGCGCATCCAGGGTCGCAGCCAGTGCAGCAATTCATCGGGGAGGCTCGGTAGCCCCATGCACATCTACGAGTACATCAGATACCATCCTCGGACTTACATCACTTGGCCCAGCCGTAAGCCGTAGCCTGTAGCTGAGGGAGGGAAAGCGCCGGGGACAGGGTCCCGCGAAGCTCGGGCCCGCCGTTGGCGTGCTCATGCGGGATGCCGTTCCTGGTCCACGGAGGGTTTGGGTGGGGCTGCCTCTGCTGCCGCCCGCGGGACATGCCTTGGCTTTGGGGCATTTTCAAATGGGTAGGTCGTCGCGGTATCTTTCCCGCTTTCATTACCTTTGGGTGTAGATTTCAGCGGTACTCTACCATCGATGCACGCTTGCGCAGGGTCCAGGTCGTTGAGGATGTGGAAATGCTCCGAGTGCGTGTGTGTGGTCGAGGGGTGGATGCAAGTGACGTGATTCATCGTCGTGGTGGGCCGTGTGTACTGGAGGTACTGGGAAGAGGATTGGCTCAGCCGAGGTGGGGCGGTCGGTGAGTGGTGAGGGATTTTTTGGGGATGAGGGATTTTCACTCGGGCGCTGCAGCTGCGACCCGGCTTTCCTGTTATTACTTTATTATTGTAAGATACGGTACGCTACCGTTTTATATCTTTCGGGGCTTGTCTCGACGTGCGTGATGCGTGATGCGTGATGCGTGATGCACTGATATTAGATAGAGATATCAGATATCAAAAGCTGGAATCATCACAGTGCAGGAGGCGCAGTCATCATGGCCCTCGCAGATTATGCCCGTTGCTGGAACCAGTCATGCCAATCATGCCAGCCACGGGGGGAGCCGGACCCTGGTTGTGGTGTGGTGCTTTCCTTTGTCTGATGGATGCGTGGGTTGACATTTCAGGCTGTCTCGCCCTCTCTCGCTTCCTGCTTTCTTTCTCACATTCCGGACATCGGTCGACCCCGCAACCTCTGAATCTCTCTTCGATTCCTCCGTGTTTGCGTGTTTACATAGCAAAGCGGTCATGCAGACACTCCCTCCCTTACCTTCGAATCACATCCAAATCGCAACCGATGCGGTCAGTCGCATCCCGTCCAATGGCGGTGGTGCCTACGCGCAGCAGCCGCGGTGGGAGAAATCGGGCTTGAGTGCGTATAGCACGCAAGAGAAGGAGATCGAGGAAAGCGATGCGAGAGATGTGAAAAGGAAGCAGGTACGTTGGATTGATCCTGATATAATACCTGTCACTGACACCGAGCCTCAAGATTTTCAAGGGCAGATATCTCCTCTGGTATGCCCCTCCCTCTACCCCTCTCCCTGTCTCTTTCCACAATTGCTCGATCCCATCCAGTCGTTTCACCTACCGAACTAAAACTTCCCTCGCCCTCTAGGCTCGCGTACCAATCCATTGGCGTCATCTACGGTGACATTGGCACCTCTCCCCTCTACGTCTACTCTTCAACTTTCAGCTCTGAACCTAGCTACGATGACCTCCTCGGAGCGCTCTCCTTGATCATCTGGACTTTGACACTGATGGTCAGCGTCAAGTACATTACCATTGTGCTCAGGGCCGATGATGAGGGTGAAGGGGGGACCTTTGCGGTCTATAGTTTGCTATCGAGATTTGTATGTGCCTCTATGATTCGAATGACTGGTAAGCGGTACCGGGTCAATGAGGGACCGTGCTGATTTGGTGATGGGTGATAGGCCAATATCGTGAGACGTGATCCGAGAGAAGAGAGGGGTATCAAGATGGAGAGGGTCATGACTAATGAGCTGAACCAAAGCAGCAAGTCGACGAGAAATTTAATGGAGAGGAGTGCCTTCATGAAGATGTTGTTGAAGGTTGTTGGCGTGTTGGGGGTGTCATTGGTTATGTCTGGTATGTTGCAAAGACGGTTGTTGGTTCGATGGGACTGATGGTATCTTAGACGGTGTCCTCACACCAGCTCAATCTGTTCTCGGTGCCATTCAGGGGTACGTGTCTTTCTACCGAGCACTCAAGTCGATGTGCGTGAGAAACTAACCAAGCTTACAGTCTAGAGATTGTCAAGCCTAATATCACTTCATCCACAATCGTTGGCACTACTTGCGCCATCTTGATCTGCCTTTTCCTGATCCAACCCTTGGGTACATCCAAGATTGGCAGTGCTTTTGCGCCAATTGTCATCGTGTGGCTGCTGTTCAACTTCTCTTTTGGAATATACGTAAGCGTCCTTCATTCACATACACGCTTCGTCAATGAGCTAAATAACTCACCAAGAACCTCGTCCATTTCGATTATTCAGTCCTCAAAGCATTCTCACCCTACTTCGCTGGAGCATACTTTGTACGGAACAAGACTGACGGATGGAGGTCTCTTGGAGGCATTCTGCTTGCATTCACAGGCGTTGAAGCATTGTTTGCAGATCTCGGTGCTTTTACAAGGCGGTAAGTTCTCATTCCTGATTTAGCTCTCCAATCGAAGCTTAAGTATCATCCAGTGCCATTCAGCTCTCATGGTTGTGCTTTGCGTATCCGTGTCTTTTGCTGGCGGTAAGCCATCTCCTAAGTGGTACGAGTGGTTTCTTCTATCTCTGACTTACCAGTAGTACATCGGTCAAGCTGCATACATCAGCCGGAATCCAGGTGCTTACTCCAACCCTTTCTTCAGCTCTGTTCCACCGGGCACATTCTACCCTAGTCTGGTCATTGCTATCATGGCGGCTATTGTAGCAAGTCAGACTATGATCACTGCGACCTTTCAAGTAAGAGTAGTCCATGCAATCGCCTTGGATCGGTCTTTGGGATGCTGACGTTTGTACAGCTCTTGTCCCAAATAATCAAGCTGTCATACTTCCCACAAATCAAGGTGAAACATACATCGAAAGTCTTCCATGGTCAGATCTATATCCCATGGGTCAATTGGATTCTCATGATTGGCACGATCTGCGTCACAGCGGCCTATAGCAATGTAGGCCCTTATTTCCTCTCATCTCTCATCAAGTAAGAACGCTGATCCAGCCAACTCACTAGACTACGAAGCTCGGAGAAGCCTATGGCGTCTGTGTCATCCTTGTCACCTTCATCACCACTTCCATGGTGTCACTCGTAGCCTTGGTTGTCTGGCGCCTGCACTTCCTGATCGTAGTCGCCGGCTTCCTGACTTTCGCCACGCTCGATGGCCTTTACCTTTCATCTGCCCTCACAAAAGTCCCAAATGGCGCCTGGTTCACGCTTTGTCTCGCTGCCCTGTTGTCGAGTGTCTTCGTCCTCTGGCGTTACGGGAAAGAGAACCAATGGCACGCCGAAGGAGAGGATAGGGTTCCCCCTAGCCAATTACTAACCGAATGGCCTGAGGATGCGGAGAAAGCTGGCGGCACACCCGTATTACACCTCTCGTCTAAGATGGGTAGTGCGCCGGTCAGCCGACTTCGAGGCGTCGGCATCTTCTTCGATAAAACAGGAAGTCCAAATGGTACTCCGACTGTTTTCATCCACTTCCTGCAGAAGTTCCAGGCTGCACCTGCTGTCGTCGTGTTTTTCCACATCCGACCTCTCTCAGCCCCGACCATAGCGCCAGAAGATCGTTTTAGCGTAGCCAGGTGTTTTCCGCGCAGCAGCTCGAATAGTACACTACGGGACTTTTATCGCGTCACTATTCGCCATGGCTACGCAGACGAAGTCATGAACAGCGACCTCGGTCTCCTGATCTACGAGAACATCCGCAACTTCATCATCCACGAACGCGGCATGTCCAGTGCACCCACTCCCTTGCCGGAGTCGAATTCCACCTCCGACGAATCAAACTCCTCTTCCGATCGCCCCACCCACGCGCCCTTGAACATTTCAACCGAGTTCGCAGACAACAGCACGCAGCAACACGCCCGCGAAGCTCTCGCTTCCCTGCAAGCGGCGTACGAAGACCAAGTCGTGCATATCGTGGGTAAAGAGCAGATGAGGATCCGGGAGGTGCAGGGTTGGGGGAACGTGAAAGGGGCGAGTCGGAAGATAGCGCTCGCGGCGTTCCTGTGGTTGAGGAGTAATACGGGGAGCAAGGTCGCGAATATGAACCTGGATGTGGAGAAGTTGGTTGAGGTGGGGTTCGTGAAGGTTATCTGACAGGAGGAGGGCGGATTACGTTCATTGAACATTTGTTTTGCGGGCGGATAGATTGAAAGAGTGAAACGGCCTTGTTGTTGGTGGATTGCGTTTGATATAGAATGATGAATGTCTCTAGAATTCACGACACGTCCTTATCTAGGCAATATGTAGGCGGCTCAACGACATCGCCAGGATGTATTTACTTCTCTGCTCCCCTGAGTTTGTTCCATTCTTTCGCGTTCAAAAACCGCATCATCTCTACACGGAAGGTGGAGTCTGCTAAGGGATGTCGGGATTGGGGCGGGCTACTGCCAGGGCACTGGGTACGCTACCTGATCGGGATGTTAGGTGCTACTTTTGGCGGGGTGGGGTTATCGCGGGGGTTTTTGACGTTGCAGTGGGGGGGGGCGCGCTTTTTTTCAGGTTGTCGGGACCTGTGGACTGTTGGCGAGATCACGGGTCTTTCGTGTGTTGAGGCATGTTCGATACTTTTTTGGATTTGGTTCTGATGTCTCCTCGGGCTGTGGAGGGTATATCGCGCGCTGCTGGGAGCGCAAGGGAGACCGTTTGCGATACATACAATCGCGGTGGGATGGAACCTTCCGATCTGCAGACGTTTTAACGCCACACGGAGAGCTTTTTGGGGACTGGTGGCCACGATGGAGGGTTGTTCTTGAGATGGACGTGGCTGCCGCTTGAGTGTCGGTTGGATGGAAGATGCCGTGGTTTCTGGGGTGTGCTCGTGAGCCGGACGGCTGCTTGCGAGCGAGTGGGTGGTGTGTTGTCCCGGTAGGGCGGGCTGTATTCCGTGAGGATCGCTTGGTCCCGCTGCATTGATGAGGGCCGGTTGTTTACGACGTGTTCGTGAGGTGGGGGCGGGATGGTGGAGATGTGCTTGAGGTCACGGGAAAGATGTCTAAAACGGCTGGATATCGCGATTTTCGTGATGGTGCGGTGGCTTCTGATTAGTGATCTCGTCAAGGCTGATCATAGAGGCTGATCATAGAGGCTGATCACAGAGGCTGATCATCGAGGCTGATCATCGAGGCTGATCACAGAGGCTGATCACCGAGGCTGATCACAGAGGCGGAGGCTGATCATAGAAGCTGTCGGCATGACTCCTTCCCTAAGATTTCGTCGCAGCACTTCTTAGCCTCCTGCGTCGTTGTCGATGACGGTGTTCTTCGCTGAGTACTAGCCAATTGGACCGCTGTAGGCAGCAAGACTCCAGCAGGTGAGGGCAAAGATGAGCGTCTGATATCTTCTGAGGACAAGGCCGAGTTCTCATTGCTAGGAGAAGGTCTCTACATGTTCATTCTGTGGATGTCCGAAGGGTTGGGTTATCCAGAAAGTCGATTGAATGAAGGCTGCTGCTCGAGAGAGAGCTCAACGAGCCGCTGCGACTACCACCGCTGCTGCTGCTGTTACCATTGAGTAAAAGCGAGGGAGGACAGAAGCATCAGAAGAGGACACGAGGTAAAGAGAAAGGAAAAGATCCTTTGTACGCACGCGGATGCTCAGATTAAGGAGCACAACCGGGTGCCCGACGATGACGACTATCTATGGTCCCATACATTCGAATGCATTGACTCTATCTATGCCGTGGTTTTGTCATCATGAAGGGCTTCAGCGATAGCAGAAGGCTTCCATTTTCCAATGATAGTCTTCCTGTCTTCAGCGGCTGGATCAGTTGGAACAGCGGTAGGGCGTTACGAGGGAGGGTAGAGAGAGTGTGGGACACCAGGGTTGGCCTATGCATCTCGAATTCGGGCTTCGTGTTTACTGTTGGTAATATCGATAATGACATGAGATACGGTAGGTAGAGAGGTGGCAATGCCAAGGGATGTGCCTAGCGTCTTGGCATTAGAGTAAGGGCTGGTAGGTACTCCCCGTGCTCCCATACCTGCGAGGGAGATATAACACACACCAACACTTATCGTTACACCTCCTACCTGCCATGATCGGAGACTTCAATGCTGCGGACAGCATGAAAACATTCTATCTCCTACGGTCCCACCCTACGCGGTCAAGAGCACCCGAGGCCGGCCAGCTGATAGCCAAAATCTGCCTCCCGAAATGTTCTTATCTGTCACTCTGAGGGCGGGCCAATCATTTCCCTCCCAGAGCATCTTGAGGTTCCCTTTTGGGCTGCCGATGAGTCCGTGCGGTCGCTCCTCCTGCTTTGTTCCATCTTGGCGCAGGACGTGACTACAGCAGCCGAGACAAAATGCATATGAAGGACATCGCCATCCCAACCAGAACCGGTTTTTGGCAACCATGTGCGTCGTGCACAGCCACCGGTGGCCTTCCCCCTCTCCAGCCTTGTTGATGTGTAGACAGTGGTAGTGACTGGTACCCAATCGCATTTAAGAATATGAGCCATACACCCACATTCTTGCTCTTCATTCAATCCCTTTCGACGCCTTCCTTTGCCTTTGTAATATGGTGTGGAGCGTAAGAGCCGCATTATGTGCCGGATTGATTATATGACTCTAACGCGAAGCCTGAGCTTCTCTATTCTAACATTGCCTACGTGCTTCGTTTGCTTCTCAAATCTCACTTGACGATCTACAGTATGAGCCCTAATTTTGCAGCCTGCGCGAGTGCATATGGTACTTTTTCTAAGAACATTACGTATGAAGGGTGCAAGGTTCTTTGTGGTACGGGCACTCAATTTTATGCGTGGGCAGGTATCAGCTCTACAATTACTACTTGGGTGATTATGATGACAAAGCTTTGTAATAGCAACCACTGATCGTCCATTTACAGGTCTTCCCAGTCGTCGGTCTCTTGCTTCAGGCTCCGTACGAGAGCAACAAAAATTGGTCCACGGTCCTTGCATTAGCACGATGGCTTGGGAACCCTATCGCCGGGATGTCATACACCTTTTGGAACATCAAGGTTATAAGTAGATGTGCCCTTATGGTGGACATGGCGACGCCCTACGACGAGCTCCCTGGCCCAGGCTCCCAATTTGCACAGATCAGGGACTCTTTGTACATCTTGAGCGTCATGAACCAATGTACGTATCCAGAAGGTTACAATATATGCCGCAAGCTGAATCTTCTTCATGGCTAGACACGATCAAAGAGCTAATGCTTGGCATTGATGCTGCTGAGAAACTACTTCGTGTAGCACTTTTCAGCGACAGCTTACAGCTAATTGCCGCCGTCGATAGAACAGATAGTCTAATAGGAACGCGGCAGGAGCTTGCTAGGCTTCTGAGAATCGGGCGGAAGAAAGGCGTAATAGGAGTCTTTCTGTCTGAGGCATTATTTGTGGTTGCCTTAGCTATATCGATATATGCAGCCTTCGGCGACATTGGAGGTAACCAAACAGCGCATGATCTTGGACTCGGGCTATTGCTAACCTGGTTACCGATACTTGTGCTGTCTTCAATCACTGATCGTAACCCAGTGGCTTCAGATGAAATACGTCAACAGCTCAACATTTTACTTGAGCTTGTACGTAACGCCCTGCTTGACCCTGAGCGAAGACAGACCTACATCAACACTATTGGCAGAACGGAGCACGACTTCGCGTGGACCAAGTTTCTCGTGGATGAGAATTATCTTCATAATGGCTTTTTCACCCAGTTCGCCGGACAGGGTCGGTTTCGCTGGCATGTAAGAGCTTTTGGTGCCTCTGATGGTGTGGGACTTGTTCTAATGCATTATTAGCACGGATGTGCACATTCAATTCTTTCTAGCATGGAAGATGCTTGGATCGCGGATCATGGAAGAGGCTGGCTGGATGACGCGGACCGGGCAAGGACGCGAGTGATATCGGATGTTGCACCTAATCACCGGGAGCTCATCTGGTTTGATCGTCAGATGTTTTGGCAAATTGCTGGTGCCATCGCCATCCTTTATGGCACGGCTGGTGGTGCTTTCCTGCTAGCATGTGAGAAAACGTATCACCAACCATCCATGCTATCATACTGAACGGTCTCAGTCTTTACTCCTACCGTTGGTCTCGGCTGTTGGTCAGGTGGCTACCTTATCTATATCGTCGATGCTACCGGCATCTTTGCGATTGAGATGTTGTTGTGGTGGTGTAGAGCAACCTATCCGAATGTGCCGCGATGGGTCCCCCAATGGATGAGGCATTATCCCTTCGGAAGCCTTATGAGTGGACTGTTCGGACACATGCGACGTACTTTAGATCACCAAAACAGTGATCGCTGGGTCATCAGTGCTCGAGAACGACTTCGAAGGCTGCGAAGGATGTGGATAAGCTTCAGCTTCACAGATCGACTAGGTGTGATCTTACGACTGCTTGAGATTGGAAACAGCGCCTTCTTAATCTATGTGGTCATCGCACAGACTGTGGGCTTCTATGAGGTCAGTGTAGCTGTAAGATCAATACGAACATTTCGAAACTGACAAGGATTAGAACTGCAAATGTATGTGCAGTACTTGGTCTAACCTTGGGGTATGAAACTTCAGTCTTTTGTTTGAAGGTGCTGACGTCGAACAGCGCTATATGAACTTTGAGGATTACGCTTATTACCGGGCGAATGGCGTCATTTGGTATTGGGCGTCTGGTACGGGGCTGACATGCCTCTCCCTTGCTGTTGGCCTAGTCTACGTCGTGATCGAATACTACACCCAAAGTCATCTCAGTACCGAAGACTACGAGAGTGCGAAACAAGGGCTCAAAATGACGAGATGGTTCAAGAGATACACAGCTTGGCTCAGAACATTTGGCAGATTCCTCGCTGAATGCATGCACACAATTACATGTGGCATATTCAAATCGAACTCGAAGAGCTTGGTCTGGGATTGGATGACTAGGGATCAGCGGATCCGGGCTACACGGACGGTTGTGGTTGACGGCGAGGAACTACGAGAAGTCGGCGCTGCCCTCGCATGATGCCGGGAGAGAATTTACAAGAAGAACCCTCACTAATCAATAGCACGGCTCCGAATGTATTGGGGGAATAAGAAGGTGCCTATGCTGCTTCATTACAGTCCCCACCGATAGAGGAGAGGCGGATGTCTAGACGCAGACACGGAAGCCACACCGGATTGAGTGCATGGTTCAAGCCCGAGATGTTCGGTCTAGAAAGTGGCACGAACCGAGAAGAGCATGCGAGAGTGAATCTGATTTCTATAACCGGATACTTTATTAAATTGCCGCCTTTATGGTGTGGCCTTTTCTGATGATCTGTATCTGTATATCCTTCTCAACAATCGTACCTAGAAGTTTCCGGTGAAGACGTAAGCAAACCACGAACACACCATCCGCCAGCTCATTCCCGAGAGCTAACTGACAAGGGAGCTCTCAGTCGATGCTGGTCGGAGAGCTGTGCCCGCGTTTTCTCCAAGCATGAGATCAGGTGCTCTAATGAACTTAATCCTCATACGATACGTGCATAGTGCTAGCGTCATCTTTCTTGACTTTGTCGTAATTTCTTGATTTTCAAGACTCGCTACTCATGATTTTCGGCGGAAGGCTGCTGTTTTGTGCGTATGTGGTTATTCTCATAAGCTAGGATTCAAGCCTCTTGGGTGACGGGAGGCGCTCCAGCTGTGGTCGTGGAATGGACTTGAGCGGACTCCCCTTGGGTCCCTCAGGAATTCATCCATCTAAGTATTCAGTAGCAATACATCAGTAGCTTAGTCACGCATACCTAAGGCCGCGCCTCTGCGTTACCTACAATACCTTCCATTATGGACCTTCATTTTGCCAAGACTTTGTAAGCTAGCGTTAAAGTGGGTTAGAGTAAGGCAGGTAAGGCAGTCGTATTTAGGAGAGTTCTGCCTGGCAGCCTTTCCTGACCAACCTCATTTCTTGCAGGATGCTACCACGTCCTTTTGAGCAATGATGATATCCTTATTGTAGAACATGATATGTCGCCATGGTCGACCCAATCACGGGAATAGGCTTGGCCAGCAGCATCATCACGATCGTCGAAGTTGGCTATAAGATCACTAGAAGAACTGTGGAATTTCCCCGCCTTGTAGGGGATCTGCCCCCAGACCTACAGTCATGCAAAGACCTTGTGGATATAGTAGTGCGCACTGGCAAGAGACTTCAAAAGGAAAATGCCCCAGGGTTTTGGAGAGGAATTTGCCCAGGGCCCACAAACAGAGCTACAGACTGACCTCCAAGTCCTCTTTGATCAATGTACCGAGACGGCAACATCTCTGCTGGAGCTACTGAGAAATCTCGAAGGGTCTGGGGCAATGTCTAGGGCAATCAAGTTGGCTAGGGTGGAGGGCAAAATCATCCAGATTCGGAACACACTGGATCAGCACGTCCTGGCCATACTGTTTGTTCTTGGCGAAGATCAAAATAAGTCTGATACGGAAACTAGGTATCTTCCACAACGTCTCCGTGCTTTTTTCCCCTTCGGCATGGTGTGATGATAATCATCGGTACCATTGTGTACCAGGTCCGAATGCTAACGGTACGACAGAGACATGATCCTTGATCTTAAAAAGGATTTCTATCGCTTTCACAAGAACGTTGTGACCCAAATACCGGCCAGCGTTCGACAGCTGGAGATTGCCGCTCGGGACTTCAAAGACAGTCTTCTAAAAGATTTAGAACCATTTCTCTCTGCGAGAAACCAGGAGTCTGAGTCCTCGAGCCTTCGATTACTTGGCGGGCACCAAGACCTCTTGCAAAACCTGAAGCTGATAGAAAGGAACTTCCACCATGCGCTTCGGAGTGGTGAGAACTCTTTAGCCGCTCGAATTCAAGGCCAGTTGTCGGAACAGCAAGCAACGACTCGCTCGCCGCTTGAGAGTGTATCGCAGCGCCAACAGGACGACATGCATCTGTATTTGCAGCAATTGGTACGCCCCACACCCAGGCTGTTGTTCGTGAGCCGACACTAATTGCATCTCATCATTTAGCATGAAGAGGTGACGACACACCTAGATCGATTTGAAAAAGATCGAAACGAGTCCAGTGCAGAGATCCGTGCGCCTCATTTCCATGTGAAGGCGTCGTTCGAATTCACTTATCGCAGCAACTTCCTAGCCTTTCATGTAAGACATGCTTTAATCAGAAAAACGAAACAAGAGTTGAATGCTTTTAGATCAGCCATGGCATGGAGTGGGTGTCTTCCAACGTTCGATTTCCAAAGATCAAGCAGTCTATACCCGGGACTGTTTACGTGCCCATACCTCGAATACAATTTGGACTAAGGATTGAGTGCAAAGCTTTTGATACTGCACCTCGTGGAAATCCTTTGAATGTTGTTATACAGTGGAAGCCAAATCGGTATCATCTATTCAAACTCGATTTGTCTGAAGCGAGGTATCAACACGATATGTCCAAGGCAATCACAATGCTTTATTCTAGCTATCGAGCCTGTTTCTGGAAACCTTGCTCCTTGAGACGCATTGTAGGCGTCGAGTATGTCAAGGTATTAATCCTGCGCGTCGAGGGGTTGTTGCCTAATAGCTGATACGCTCTCAGTATGGATCTTACTCGACAGAAATGAACTGCTTTCAATCGATCGAGGCCGTCACCGCGCGCCCGTCTGCCGGAGCCCCTAGCAAAATTGGTGACGAAGGATACGCTGTATTCCTTCGCGAAGATTTCCATCCAATGTACATTATCATATTTGGGGCCATTATCATACTTACGGCTGTTGGGACTATAATACCCACGGCAACCGTTATATCTTCCGTCAAGCAGAGCTTTCGCCTGTTCGAGCTCGTCATGCTCTTTCAGATATCCCTAGTCGGTTATGCTATCGTCACGACACCGTTACTGGCCTTTGTGGTCTTGTGTAAAAAAAAGCTCCAACTAACAGAAGTTATATGGATGGGCTCATGGCTTGCTTATACCTTCGTATTTTACTTCTACCGGCGAACTTGGCAAGTAGAAGCCTTGATTGTGTTCCTACCGTGGCTGGTAATCTTCAGTGCCGTACAGCTATTTAAGGTGCGAGGGCACGGATGGACTGAGCGACAAAGCCCTATTTCTTTGGAATGGAAAGAGATTCGTCTTTCTTTTCTGCATGACAAGGGATCCAGGCAGCCTTAGCATTTAGGAGGATGAACGTCGACCTGATTATTATCGCACAAGAAGCTGTTTGTTGACGAAGACTTCGGCTGTAACGGATGAAAAGGATTCATGTTATGCAGCTGACTTGTGGCTTACATGAAGTCCCTTGCTGATATCAAGAGGCGTACGGTCCCAACACACCTTTTCCATTTGAAATCGTCGCATGAGATGATCTAAGATACTCCGTGTGCACTTCTGCGGTATTCAGAAATTCCCTTGAACCAGGGGGTAAAGGCATCCATTTGGCCGGTTCCACACCCGTTGGACTTCTCTTCCTCTTCCCTCTTTCCGCTACAGCTCTTGTGCGTCGCTAAGCCTTCAAGCTGAGCCTCTCTAGCCTAGGCCCATATTGCATGGAACACAGTGTACTGACTCTCTTGCACTGCGGCATCATGCCAGTTTCCTGGACCAAAGACCGGCTCTAACTCCTCGAATGCCGTCTGATAGACGTGTTTGCACCTCGTCCGAATCCTCGCTTCCTGAACCGCTATATTTTCACCCCAACCGCTTGCTGTTGCAGACACAATGATCTTCTTAAGTCCCCTTTCCTAAATTTCTAGAAATTTCCAGCAACGCTTTTGGGCTCAGAGAAAGTGGTGCTAGGATATTCTTCTTGAATGTGATAAGTCATATAACGCGCTGAGCAACTGCTGCTGCATCCGTGGTGAAAGGAGCAATAGACCCCGAGCCGTGTCCCGCAAAAAACCCGAGGCAGGGGGCCGAAATTGGACGAGGATGTCTTGGCGGAATGGTTTATCTATGCCTTGGTCCTTTTATTTCTTTTCCCCTTTATCTCCTTCCTTTTCCAGCCGATGAGCAATCCCTCGCCGTTGTAAGCCGCCATTATCTAGGCAAGGAGGTTCATGTTGGAAGGCAATGCAAAGCCACCCCATTCCAGGGATGAACGCCTCATGTACACTGGTACCTACATAAGGGCTTCTTGCCCCCTAGATAGTTTCTCAAAAAAAAGATTTCATTCAACAGGTCGCCCCTTTCGGCGCAATCACAAAGCCTATTGCCATGTGACACCAGAACCAGCAGGGCGAAGGAGACCCGATAAACCAAGGTCGCAATTTGAGATTCTGAATGCTAGCAGAGCTTTGAAAAGGGCCTCTTCTCTCCCATATCTCAAAAGCCTCCATCGGAACTCGTACTCCGGAACTTTGCAAGTGCTCCAGCTACGTATTTTGTGCCTTCGTCCCAGCGGGACCCCCATTGTTCCGGCATATGCTCTTGCATATCTAGCTCCGTGGAGCTTGAATGCCTTTTGCTTTTGCCCGACGGTCATCTTAGACTCTCGTGTTGCGCCGCTAGTCTTCCTTCGCTTAGCCGGAGGTGGAGGTTTGGTGGGAGTGGTCTTCCTGGCAGGCTTGGCCTTGGCCTTGGTCTTGGGAGCGGGCTTGGCTTTAGGGGCGGTGGTGGTGGTGGCGGCGGCTTTGGCGGAGCGGGCTTTGACGACGGAGGTTCCCTTGGAGGATTATACTGGAGGAGCCTTCTCCTCGTCTGGCTCGTACGTGGATCTGTCACTCTCTTCATCTTGCATATGCCGTGCGTGTTCGTCCTCTTCAATGACTTGTTGCAGTCCATCGTAGGCGTCCAAGGGCGAGCTACTGGTAGTAGGCTCAGCCTGTGCTGCCGCATTTGCAGAGACCTTTTCCAGTCCTGGAGCAGGAGCATCGTCGTAATCATCTTCGCTCTCTTCATATTCTGGAATGTAAGACCTTGGCCGTGCCGAGGGGGGGTTGAGGGTGATGTTGGGGGGTGGTGGCATCAGCGTCAGCGGCACCAGTATCGGCATCGGCATCGGCATTGGCAGTAGCCTCATCGATCTCTTCCATGGCTGGGGCATTCTCGAGGTATTTTGAGAAGACAACCCTGTTCGTTCGGACGGTACTAACACTTTCGTCGTGGTTCGCCTTGTTCCGAGAATGGCTTGGACTGGCAAAGTGGTTGTCAATCATCTATCTTTCGATTTCCATCGCGGTAGATTGCCCACGTAGGGCCTCGTTGATGAGTGTCATTGCACCGACGTATAGCGCTTCCGTTGGCCTCCAGTTGGGGTTGATTTTGATTCCCAACGCATTTGCCCAGCCATTGAGTATCACATGCGTCCCGCGAGCGTTGCTGCCCCACATTTGCTGTGGCACGTTTTGCTGCCATTCTGTAGAGAACCGAGGTTCTCGTCCGTCCATCCATCCACAATTTCGTACAATATTACGCACGACTCTCCTGATTGCTGCATCGGTCGTGTACCTGTTCAGGCTGTTGCCGATCTTGAAGTGGATAACGTTATTAATCCTCTTGGCGACAGCGAGAATGAGATGACCAATAGATTCAGTCGTTGCCATCTCTCTCACATTTGGCTACAGTTGGTGTGTGACGATGTACCTGGCCATCCTCAGTTTCTTTACCAACATCGAGTCCCCCTCCCCCCCGTCCCCATCAAGATTGGCAAGATGAACTGCCCAGGTTTGTGGAGGCAGGTGAAAGGGTTTGAACCATCTTGGCGAGCCAATTGTTGCAAAGGGTCTGTTGCAACCCCGAGTACAGGTCCACCTGCTTGATGGATGCCGACCGTGAGAGATGCAATTGCAAGGCTTACGTCCTCTGATGCGAGGGTTTTGAAACCTTCTAATTGAGAAACGTCGCTGTCCTTAACGGAAGAGGCAATTGGAATAGGAAGTGGCTCAACGATAGCTTGTTTTGGCATTGAGCCGCTTCTACTTTCTCCAATGCATGTTTCGTCTCTTGAGCTTGTCGATTTTTCTCTGCCTTCGTCTCCCGTTCCTTGGCTTGCCGGATTTCATCTTGTCGAGTGGCTTCATCAGGTTGCACCTGTTGTTAACGGTTAGCTTCAAAATCTCGCCCCTCTTGAGCTTGTCGTTGAGCACCCACTTGAGCTTGGCGATCTTCCAGTTCGGCTCTTTCTCGAGCGTGGCGATCCTTTAGGTCAGCGGCCTCTTGAAGTAGAGTCGCATTTTGGTCAGCAAGGTCTTGAGGTCGGGGAGCTTCATGGCCGTCAGTCCCTTGAGCTTGGGGAGCTTGTTGTGAAGTGGCCTCTTGAGCCTGATCGGAAAGTCGGTTGGTAGCCTCTTGAGCTTGGCAAGTATGACTGGTGATCCGAGATCTGATGGCATCCCCAAACGTCGACTTAGCCCGTTCAAAGTCTTGAGTAGCCTCTTTGTCAGTAGCTACTTTGCCCTTCACAGCCGCATCATAAGCCACTTGTTCACGCTTGACGACTTCATTACTGGCTTTCAATCGGATCAGATTGTCAAGCCTGGCTTTAAGCTCAGACTCATTCTTCGATGGATCCAGTTTTGATAGAAGCAATCGCCTGGCGGCACGACCGGCATTGAGAGCTTGATTGTCACTTGGATCTCGAGATTTCTTTCTGTACCCGATGTGCGGAAGTCAGCAGGAGAATCCTGGATTTGATAGAGGCCTCCGTAGTCGTGGGTTGGGATTCTGAAGATCCTGGCTTTCTGCGTCAGCGTGGATGCTTCGTCGTGGGCGGGTTGGGTGGCTCGCAGGACGGTCGTGTCGCTGGATGCAAGGTTTCGCGGTAGATCATGAGGCGCGGCTCTGTAGGAAGGTTGAGGAGGGAAAATGATTCGTGCGACGTAGGGAGACGGCCGGTGTTGAACGTGTCGATAGCTTGTGGAGGATGAGCGGGCGCATGGTCTACTAATGCGGTACGGGATGGAATTCGAGATATCTTCCCTGCTCATCGCTTTTCTGTATCACGCTGCAACGGAAAATTTCCTCCAAGTCGTCCTGTATCATCTCGCGCATCAGCCGCTCACGAACACGCGTCAGCGCTGGATTGGTAGGCCTAGCGACAGCGGCAGGGCAGAGAGTCAAGTGGTGGCCATCTCCGGCAATTGCTCTCACAATCGCGGTTCTGAACCTCTTCAAGCGGATGCAGCTCAAAAGGCGCGTTGGCTTGAAATGATGGGCTCTTGGATTACGGCTCTTGAGCGTGATGTAGCAAGTGTCTCGCTGGATAGGGGAATCTAGGCAATGGGTGAGAGGTCCTGGCAAACGGCGGCCTAGGTTGCGTTTTACGGCGCTAAGGATTTCGATTCGCAGTTCCACGTTCTGGATCAAATTCGCAGTCTGTGCGCTGATCTCATGTTCTTGCGCAGAGAGCGAGGCTGTCTGGAGATTTTCTTGTGACAAGCGAAGTACCCCTGTGTTTCCGGATACAAGAGCCCAGATGAAGACCGAGCTCTTGAGGCAATTTAGAGAGCGAAAGGTGAGTTTAAAATTCGAGTTTGTGACGGTGGGCTGCCGCTTAGTTCTTGTTCTCTACCGCCGCCGCTCAGTTCTCCTATCCACTTGTCACCCTCAGAACTAGTTCTAGTATACTCAGCAGATACTGACAGCTCGCTTGCTGGATCGCGATATGGGATGACGGTATGTGCCACCCTTGCAAGAAGGTGGCTGGAATGGCTGGGAACGATGTCGTTTGCTAATAGCCCACAACAAAAACCTCAACCTAACATTATGCGATGCTGATGTATTTTCTTTAGAAAAGTAATCGCAATAGAAGTAGCAAGAAAATCTTACCTATATGAAAGAACAACACTTTTCCTTTTGGCTGGCGCTTCAGGAGTCTTTTTCTCCATAGTATCCGAGGTTACTACTTCAGCTGCCTTGCGAACTCTGGTCCAGTGATCGTCGCAACCTTCGCCCTGCAGTATTGCTGAGTGGTGGTGCGATCTTTTAAAGATGCAGACCTCAGGACGTCAAGGGAACTTGGTTGTGGCTCATGATTGAGAGAAAGTGAAGGAGAATTTGATCTGACTCACAGCCGCTGGATTTACCAGGACCTAGATCGAAAATTTGATTTAGAAGCGGAATCAGAGAGTTGGACTCTCTACATAGTCAGGAAACCGATCGATGGGAAGGAAGGGCACTGTATATTATCAAATTAAAAAGTTGATATGTTTCATTACTAGGCCTCAGGCTCTCGTATACGAAGCAATCTGAGATCATTGATTCGCATTTCAGATGTGATCTTCAGTTAGATCGATTGTATAAGCGAGATGATTGTGGCCCATTAGGCGAGACCGGACGGCACACGCAACGGTACACAGTCATGGAGTGATTAGGGATGCCGAAGCCATTTCCAAAATCGATGCAGTGTCATATGATGGAGTCTTGGAATGATTTTCACCTACTCTTTGCCTGTGGAGGGCTGTTGAGAGGCCAAGGTCTGGGCTTGGGTCTGGCTTCAGAAATCAGGCGCCGCTCCAATCGACTCGCAATATGGCGTGCTACTGGCAATTTTGATTCGAGCTCGCCTCTAGGAACATCAGCGGCGTTTGCTGAGCGAGTCCAGCTCAACGCTTTCTATCTCTGCTTTGCCTCGCTCGCTCGTGGATGTATGGGAAGACGACGACAGGAATTTAGGGCTTGTAGGGAGCATCTCGAGGCTTAGGGAAACATCGAAGACCAACCTTCCCTGTTCTTTCTAGTTTGTTTATACGCTCTGTCAGGGGTTGTGATTTAATCAGTCCTGCCGCAAACAGTATTTCCTCAAAGACACCAGCTAGTATTCGAACAAGACTGTGTAATATCTACGAGCTCTGGATCAATTGGCTAACTGCCGTACTCATCATAGGATTCTTGCCTGGCGCAAGCACCACTGCACCCTACATCTTCAAATGTCAAATTTCCTCAGATCTCTAGGAAGGAACCTCTAAGAAAACCCTTCTGGGGAAATTACTTGGCGACTCCGATTTCTCTTATGCCATTGTGAGAAAGATGTCACCGTGTTCACCTGGCCGAAGATCTTAGTCAAGGTAGCCTGCGTTGCTCCAAAACTTTGTTCTAATACTCACCAAGTCCCCTAACACTACCGGTCCTGCGATGCCGTGCGCAGACAGAAAATACAGCGGTCACCGCTTCCCAGATGTCGTAGTACGAAGTCACGTCAGATTTACCAGTGCTGAACAGGGTGACGACACATTTCATATCCGCTGTTGAGAGGACCCCGTTAGGAAACATGGTCTAGGCAACAGTGACATTATGCACTTACATGAAGGAAGTCTGTAAGGAAGGTCTTGCTTAACCATCGGATCTCCGCGTGGACCGAATACTTGTGGTACTTTATCAGCAGGCATTTCGAAGAGAAGGTCTCTGCATGAATCCCATGACTCCAGTGCTCCCCGGCAGGACACTGGCAATTGGTATGTTCCAAGAACTACAGCTAGGTTATTGTCACCGCCTACAGGCGTCAGCCAGGGGATACAGATCAGTATGCGACCTCGTAAGACTATTTGCGATGCATCTTGCCTCATTCTTACCTATATTTGTCGCAATACCACCTTGTGATGTAGCGCCGGTTGCGCACTGCAGAAAAAGAGCTGTTCCAGCTTTGCGGAGCATGTTAATACTCGCATGCGCGGTTTCATGGTCCCCAATTATAATTGCTTGAATGTAGCAGAGCCCTCTATCACCCATAAGTCTGTATGGAAGCTGCACTGTCACTGCTGGTGAATCGAGGTCGCGGTCACCGAATGTCCATATCCTCGTATCGGGGACCAAGTACTCCTTTGCGCCTTCGCAGTCAAGAATGTTGGGGTTATAGCCATACATCCCACCATCGCAGTGGACGTTTAGTTTATTTTCTCTGGACAAGTCAAGTGATAAGACAGACACGTTTGAGGGAAGTATTGGCTTCACGAGGCTGGGTGGTTTTGAGAGCTTCACTGCGCTATTTTCGGTTGGTTGAAACGGTGTGGCCGAAGTGATGAAGCCAAAGGGAAGTACTAGCAGAAGACCATTGCGTAGGAACATAGCTCAAATGGACTGTATCATAGGGTTGTCATCAAAACATGAGATGTAATAGTCATGAGTGCCATCAGAGAGGACAACATGGAGGTATAGCCGGCGATGGATTACAGCCTTTTCGCGCTTCAAGCGAATGTGTATTCTGGAGAGCGCGTATCCTGCTATCAGTCTACGCGCGGGCTTCTGGAATCGAAAAGATTGACCTGCGGTTACTCAGTATTTAGCCCCTTATGTACGGATTCACTCGCTAATAGCTGCTTGGATCCTCCCCCAGGCAGCCTAAAAAGCTGAGAGGCAGAGGAATCTTGGGTAGAGCAGGACAGAACTGTCCACCTGGAGGGTGCTCAGACGCTCAAAGAGAGAAGATGTAAAACAGGATGTTTCACCGAGGCTACGAAACATCTGAGCGCGGTTGGATGAAGTAGTGACGGTTGGGGGATAGGGGCAGGAATTGATGCTTTCCCAGCTACCGTCCATAGAACCGCTTTTGTCGGGCTACATCAACCATTTTCTAGAAGCTTTCTGGATCAAAACGAGCTGCCGAAAACATTCAGCATGACGGTTAAGCTGTGTGAGACTGAATCATCTTCTCGAAGTCGCTTGTGGCTGGGTGAAGTGCAATCACCCAAAACATGAACACTCACAGTAATCATAGGATTGGTTGAGAGAATATGCCGGGTCCTATTCCAAAGTTCGTCAACGAAGGACAATTCGATAATTCCTTTAGCGCCCCTCGGGCACGGATTGGTGTTTGTCGTATTCAGCTTCCCATTGTGCCGCCTCTACTAGTCATACGCAGCACTGATGACAAGATCATGCTCTTTCATTGACATCTTCTGAGCGAGTCTATGTCTAATGAGTAGAATTACAATGATTGAAGCTCGACCTATGCCACAGCACCTGCACACCCTCCGCTCTCCCAATCATTCCTCAAACAGATCCACAGACATCAACATACACCAGAGGATCCCGCATCCACACCATCCTCGAGTATAATTTAGGCCAAGCCAGCTGTCTAGGTGAAGCGGATCATGAATGCCACCATGAGCGCGAACAATCCGGTAGCTTCAGCGAAAGCGAAACCCAGAATGGCATACGCGAATAACTGTCCCCTCATACTTGGGTTGCGGGCCACACCTGTGATCAACGAGCCAAAAACCGTTCCGATACCCACACCGGCACCAGCAAGACCGATTGTAGCAAGACCGGTACCGATGTTTCCGCCAGCGATGACCATGGCTTCCGCGAGCTCGGAGGAGAACGGGCGGATCATTTGAGGCGCGAAGGAGGCCTTGAAGGCGTTGCTGACTTGTTGACGCTTGAGGGTTTGGAAGGGAGATTTGGCGCTGTTGTTGTGCTGGAGGGAGCGGCCCATGCCTGGTTGGTAGAAGGTATAATTAGCATGCAGTCTTCCTGGCGGTGAAAGATCAAGAGCCTCTGCTGTAGCTGCAAGGAGAGGTACCGGAAATGGCTCGCTGGGGGTTGTTGAACTGCAGCCTGGCATTGCTACGGAGCGCAGGGCGTGCGGCACCGGCAGAAGCGGAGCCGAGGATTGAGGCGACCTTGGGGGCCATGAATCGTGCCGAAGACATGGTTCAGGTTGTGAGATGTCAATTGAGGAGTGGAGATGTATTTGACGACCGTTGTTGATGGTTTCGGTGGTGGTGGAGATGGGAGGAGGCAGAAGGTGGTCAAAGATTTTCCAGGAAATTGAGCTTTGAGCTTGAGGGAAGCTAGAGAAATTCGGGCTAGTGTCAAATCAATGCCAAGACTCCGAGACTCCCTCCTCCTTCTCGTCCCGAGTCCATCAGCGCACTTGGATCCCACAATCATCTACCTGAGCACATTCAAGGCAGAGATTGTGAGCAATCGCCATCTGGTCGTCTTCTCACCGCTATGTATTTAGGCGCTCTAGAACGCAAACCATCTATGGAAGAGAACAGAGGGGAAGGTACGTAGAGCATCAAATGAAACAAGAGGTTTACATGTGATCAAAAATGTCTGATCTCTGCACCAGGAGCAGGCGATACGCGGCTGGGATACAGAAATGCGGACATATGTGGAGGACGAGGAACCAGTCTGGACTTTGGCAAGATGGCTTTAAGTAAAGAACGGGCCTCGGTGCGCGTGAGCTGGGCATCACGGCGGTCTGTACGGTACGAGAACAAGACAGCTGCTACCTTTGTCCGAGGAGATGGGTTGTAGGTATGCGCAATGCTGCAAAGTAGACTGTGCATTAGAATGTAGTCGCTACAAGGAGGCCTCGAGAGTGCGAAACTTCCCTCCTCCCCACCGATGAGCCTGTCTTCCTTTCCTTCTGTTGTATGGTAAAATGCCAATGGAAGCCGCGCAGTGAAGGATTCAAGCCGATAACAATCTACCTCAAATTCCAAATGAGGGACCGTGAGCTTGGAGCTACGAGTGAATGGGGCGACCATTGCGAGAATGCTAGACCTGCTAATCCTACTGAGAACTGACCTCAAGAAGCAAAGCACCTTTTTATCGATTCCTTGCTGTTGCTCTCAGCCTAGAATACCACATACAAATCGAGATGTAGTCGACAGGAGAGCTATCTGGCCGGCCAAACTGCTTTCGCACCGCCATTTGATAGGCAGGATTACACAGGCAAATGCTGATCTGCTCCCTGCTTGACTCAACCCCTGGCACGATAACGGCCCTGATCAGGGTCGGGGACGAAGGCTTGATTTTGCCACACCCCGAATCTACCGTTGTGATGCACAACATTAATCGGCCTCCCTTTTCCCCGCGGACAACGTCGCTTCTGAAAGGACTGCCCTGTTTCCTGTGCCTCCAGGTCCTTAAGGTCTCTCCAAAATTGGAAAGCTTTGGTGACCCACCGCAAACTTCCTAGAGCCTGCTGTCCATGGAAGACCTGGATATCACACCAAGACGGTTTCAGGACGGTGATATTGCACGTATGGAGGTGTTCGGTCACAGCGTTTGTAGTCTTGCACGCTTTGGCGATTGGGTATTGCTTGCCCGGATCGCTGAGAAGGGTAATGGAGAGATCGGGAAGCCCTGGGTGAGAATGACCTACGAACTGGTTGGGTCAGTGTCTCGAACAACTAAAGCTGGAAAGTTGCATTCATACTGCGAGATATGCTTCTGTCGTCTGCAATTGACCATTGCTGAGAACGGAGACTTTAAAAGTGAGGACGTCGCCGACTTTCATGACTTGTCTGAAAAGTGTGTCCCACCTCATACGGCTTGAGAAAGTTGCCACAGCGTCCACGTCCACATTTTGATGTTGGAACCACAGTGGGTCGTAGTCGCCGATGCTGCCCACTGGGGGTTTGTTGAGTGATAATGTTGACTGTGGAGATGGGGTGCCGGTCTCTGCAGATTCTGAATCTGTACTCATCATAGTGCCTGGGGGGTGATCGTAAGCGGAGAACTGGGGCTGGAGTTGGGCGTTATATTCTGTCAAGGCCATAGAGTTATACGAATTGTTGGCATCCTCCCCAATGTGCGCCTCTTGGTGTGGGATTGGAGGCGCTGGGTAGCTCAGACGTGGGCTTGGAAGGTGTGTTGCACAAGGCGACCCCGGAGGTTGCTCCTGAAATTGCGGCCCGTGCTGGGGGCTCTGTATCTTGGGATAGCTTGTGAGCTGCTGATATGCTGATACGGCCGGCTGCTCAGGGGGACCTCCTGCCGTGAGATCCAGGTATTGCTGAAGAAGTCCATCTGCCTGATTAAGTGGGAGACCGAGCTAGTCACAGATGTAACACGTATAGTCTGCCAACCAGTCTATGATGACTTGGTCCGATGCATTATTTTGATTTCGCTCCATGACCTGCCGGCTCGATCAGGTCAGCAACATTTCGGGTTACACAGGCGGCATGCCCTTAGACAGCCTCTAGAGAATCGTTTGGACGCAGCGCACTTACGGTGTAATAGCTTCACGTGAGTACAGGAGAAATATGCGGTGACTTTTTGTAATCACCGTACAGAAACCCAAGTCTCAGTGAAAAAGATTCCTGATGGCCGTCGTGTTGTCAAGTCTGTGAGTCAGTCGCAGAAAATATGACTTTGTTCATTCAAGTTGTCCAAAGTGAATAAGTACTGTAATTTAATTTCACTATCACGTGGTATTTGTCCGCAATGAATGCGAGGCCAATATCCTATTTATTCCGGCGGAAAATCCTTATTGTAATGCTTGTATCACATATTGAACTCGTAATCCGCTTCTTCGAGCAAGCCAATTGATGAAACAAAAGACATTATTTATTCCAAGTGAGAAAACCAGGCGCCGGAAAAAAGGAAAGAGGTATGTAGGCAGAGAGATCCGAAGAACTAGGAAACCTCCAACACAGCATGGCACATGCTTAGGACAGCCGCATTTGCGACTCACTCGTAATCTCAACTCGCAAAAATCAGCGGCTAGTGCCGCAGACGTCTCCAGCAGCAAATCTTTGCAGATGGAAGCCCGCTTGCTTTACTGGGACTACTGGTGTGATTGGTGGTTGGCAGTTTGCTACTTTAACTCGTCTGCTCACAGAACTCGCTACGCAAGGCTAGTATGATCATCTGAGGCACGGTCTTGAAGCGCTGATAGGTCAAATTGAGCGCTTGCTTTGCAATGATGATTCCTGACAAAGACGCACAGTCATCAGACATGGGAAAGCCACAAGAAGCATTCTCCATACAATTCCTACCCCGCCTGCACAGCCGCCGCAAGCTGCATCAACAATGTCCCATTCAGAAAGTTATAACAACAATCGGAGGTGAAATAAACCGCTTCCACTCCATCCAGCGCCATCGTATGAACCAGACTCAACACGTTAGCAGTCGTGATATCGTACACCAAAATGGCACTTTGGTCTCGATACGCGCTCGGAATCGTCGCGATCGTCGTTTGGTTTTTGTAGCTCGTCTGACTGTTTTCAAACTCGACCATTGTGTCGCAGTAGCTGAAAAGCCCTTTCGGGGCCAGACTACCTGGGTTGAAGACGACGGGGGTGACGTCCGATGGCACGTTGGCGTAGGCGTAGGCGGATGCGTTCTGCATGTATGTGCTTACGGCGGTAGAACCAGGGGCAGTGGCGGTGTTGTTGACGTCGTCGAAGAAGATACCCGCAATGGAAATATTTTGGTTGCCTTTGGTGTAGCTTGCCCATGTAGCGTAGACATTGATGTCGGAGACTACGGCGGAGTAGGCACGGTGTGTGAAATCCGTGTCGACGTATCCGAGCGTTTTGACGTTAGGGTAGCTGTTCAGGATCGCGATGCCGTCGATGTAGTTCTGGTCGGTAGGGTAGCCAGTTGTGCCGGGGCCGCTAGCCGGGTTGACGATGACTTGCCATTGGACCTTAGGGTAGGCGGCGATGGCGGCAGTGGCGTTTGTCCAGGCTGAGGCGGAGGTGTCGGGGTAGACGTATAAGGGGAGAAGGATGAAGAGAGAAGCTGCGGGGAGAGCGAGGAAGAGGGGTGTGAGGAGTAGGAGGGACTTCATGTCTGAGAGGTTTGGGGATTTTTATACGAGGTAGATGATATGATGAGCTTGTTGAAGGAGTTTGGAGAAGTCAAGAAGGCTTTATACCTGTGGGGATCGTCGTGAGTTTGGGCATCTTGTAATGAACCCAGTCTGGCTCGAAGTGTCTAAAAGATTCGGGTCGGGATGGACCCTGCATGGCTGTGCGTTGATCTCGGGTGCGCTCGAAGTAAGCGCTAACCGAGCTTGGAATGTTCAGACCCTTTTCGAGGCAATCCACAACGGTCCCACTCGGATATGAATGGGAGTATATTGACCATTTGTGGTACTCTTAGCCGTTTTTCAGAAAATGACGCATATGTGACTTTAAGGGCGCAACGTCAAAGTAATCCAGCGAACCCGGAATCTCGTCGGTCAACGTCTCGTGCGTATGAATGAAGAGGACATCGAGAAGAAGCTCAAGGAGTGATGACCGTCCTTGACAAGCTGTAATGTCTCACATGCCGAACGGCCTCGAGCAGTCTCAATATGACTCGACAGTTGACCGACTGTCGTAGATGTCCTCAGCAATTGACCTTGTACAGGCTAAAGAGACCCGGCACTCCAATAAGCGAGTGCTGCGAGAAGGATGCAACCCTGATTTGCAATGAGTAATTCCGCAGGCCACCTAGAGTATCGCCACGTCAGCATGGGTCTCCATGTCAGCACGACCGGATATCTTCTGAAGGACTAAAGTCGATTTGGCAAACAGAGACTAATGGAAGTGCAATGCCTGGTCACGCTTTCCAATAAAGACTCATGTGCACGCGGCCAGTCCGAAGGCTTTTGAAGCCCGATCGAAGCGAATGATCGAGATCTACCACTTGTTCGAGCATGCATGCAATTGACTGGCAGCTGAAGAGTGAGCTATATTCTTGAATCCAGTCTGGAATGTCCTTGTGACCCATATATGTGTCACATCGTAGGATGATGGCGAGGAAAGACAGCTTTCGTAGGTGGGTTGACCCTCTCTATCTGTCATCGCGAAAATGGCCCAGACGTCTCGAGGATGCGGATCAGATCGGCATTATCGTGCATTGAAGTGTCATCAAGTGAGGCTGCTGGTGATTCTCGCATCCGCAAAGGTTCTGTGGGCTGCAGCAAGAGTATAGCAGAGACAACGAGTCCAAAGCTTGTGCCGCGACGCAAACAGAATACTCGGTAAAGACCTGGTCTACGACCGGCGTCATCGGCATCAAGCTTGGCCTGAACCTGTTGGGAATTCAGACGCAAAAACCGGAAGACATATTGAAACTCATTGCTACCTCAAAGTCGTCGATGGGATTGCATGCTGAGCTTGTGTGTTAGCGATACGACAAAAGTCTTCCGACGGTAGATGACTGGGCCTAACACGACAGCAGATCTCGTGGGTCTAAAGAATTAGACCATATTCCCGGGCTCTAGGTTCACAGGAGAACCCTGCATCATTGCTCTTGAGTAGATGAGAAGACCTCAGGACCTTACCCAGCAACTTGCACCACCGAGCCACCAAATAAACTTCGGCGTCACCTCCTGAATCTTTACATCCAGATCGCACCTATTCTTCTGGATCATGCACATCTCGCTCTATTTCACTTTTTCACCCCACTACTGAGGTGTCTTTGAAACCACTTTCGTTAAAATGCCATCCCTTTCGAATTCTCCTGGTAGCTCTTCACACGGTCGCCAAGGCACTAGGCCGGCAGTATAACACTAGGGTGGTGCTATAAGGAGGTTTCAAGCGGGAACCTCTCATCACGCCAAGACCATTGTGGGGGCGGACGCTATCAGCATTAAGGCCAGTGCTGTTTTGTCTCACATATACGATCTTCCGGTGCACAGAGTTGAGCGATGGTTGGGCCGATCCTGAAGCCCACCGGCACCGTGGAGCAAGCGGTCCACAGCCCAGCTAGGCCCTCAGAAAACTCCCACTGCGTAGAGCAGTTGACCTGGAGTCGTCTAAACTACTTAAGCTATGTACAGGATCCCATGCCTGGGGTGGGTGGGAACGAAAAAACAGCGCTCTGAGGAGATGGAAGTGCGACGAAGAGCCAACAATTGGGGGGCCTCAGGGGTATTTGTAGCTCTTGCCTAGGGGATCCTCTCGAGGCAGACAAGTAAGCCGACGCATCCTCACTAGCCCCCAGCCCTACTGGGCCGTTTAGTCTGCCGGTTCCACCAAGAGTCGAATTGTTCCCGGGATTCAAATTCGTGGCTAGGCAGAGATTATACCCGTGGGATGATACACAAGACTATAAAAAGAAGCGTGAATGTGATCTTTGCAAGGTATTTGGCGGTTGGCGGCGTTGCAAATTGCTCAGGAAAGTTGATGTCAATGTTATTGGAGAACATCCCTCATGAAGGAGAAAATGGTTGCTCCGCTATGGCATCAAATCGAGTTGTGCCGCTGAGGTTTGATCCCATAGGAATCTCATGTAAACATGGTAGCCTCGTATCTGCATCGGGGACAATCGCATGGAACACAACCATACGATACTTCCGGTCGCGTCTATACTGCTACAGCAAGCTGTGAGAGTAATAGCCTGCCGCCCTGTTCGATTCGTCCTCAAATGTGAGCCTATCCCATTCATCTCGGTCCGCTGTCAGCCTATCACTCCAACCAACCATTACTTCAAACATACCGAAAAAGAAAATGTATGCGATTTCTCGGAGCCTCGTTCTCGAACCTGTTCTACTCCTACCCATATTCCTCTCGCCTTCCTCCGCAGCCACAGTCTGCGGCGCTCCACTCTACGGCAAGCCCATCTGTCCAGCTGCTCACGAATCCCTCTCGGTAACCGTGCCGAGAGAGTTCCCGGCCTCGACCGCCTCGATCAAAAACAATGTCTTTTCACACCGGAGCCTTCGATCTAAGACCGTCAGACTGGCAAAACAGGGCCTATCTTGCGAAGACGATTTCCATAAGTCAGCAGTATTTTCAAGCACGTTCTACTATAATTCGCTAATCTAGCCAGTCCAATAAAGATGACTGCAGCCTCTTTCTAGCTCCTAGATGTGAGTCAAAGTAACACACCACCTTGCTGGAGTTCCCACTTTCTCCTTGGGATGTGCCAGTTGCAGTTACCGCCCATGCGCTACACAAGAAGTCTACAGAGTTCAAGCGAACATGAGAGCCAACAGCTAGGGCCTGGAAGTGGCCAAACCACTGGTTGCTGTTGTATGGGGTGACATCAGCATAACTGAGCTCCTCGAACGCGACTCGAGGCCGAAATTCATCCTTGACCTCTAGCGGGCTCAGCATCCTTACAAGTATCGCCTACACGCAATCTTCTCCGATCTATCCCTTCAGCGCCTTCCCCACATATGAGATCCAGCGCAGTTGAGAAAAGACGTTCTGGTGGACGGTCGACACTTGTGGCAGTACTTCCAATTCAAGGAATGGGCAACTACCTCCTCTACATATGGTCTGGTACAATCAATCCGTCACTAAGCTGCCGGACCTCTGCTCCCTCGTCCTCCCAAAGTCCAAACCTTGCAGTACAGTAACCCCTTTCCATCAAAAACACGCCCAACGCGCCCAGCATCCTATGCGCCAATGCATACGTCAAGTGTCCCGTCGGGTTGTCGAGGAAAATGTGTACCCCATAGACATCAAGGTCTATGGATCCAATTTCTAGGGTCTCCTCTCGGCGCTCGAAGTAATCTACGATCATGGAGGTTTGCATGGTGATGATGGCGGCGAAATAATTGCGTGCAGGTACGAGGCGACGGTATTGAGTAAAATAGATGGTGTGTGTGGCATCAATTTGCACACTTATCCTCGGAGAGTCGGAACTAATGGAGCCGTTCAAGTTCGGGAGAACCGCGTTTGAGATGGTGTTGAGGGTTTCCGGGACTGCGGCTGATATGGGTGGGGTCAAGGCGGGAGCGAGTACCAGCAAAGAAACGAGGAGATGATGAAGCATATTCGGGGGAAACATGGTGATGATGCAGTAATCGGGCTAGAGAAAGTTGGAGGAGGCACCACTCCCATCTTTGTAGTACCTTCCACAGTCTTGTCGAAGCTTGTCGAAGCTCATCGGGAAAGGTTGTTCTAGATGTCGAATGTGGTCTTGCGACTAGCGACTAGCGACCTGTAAGCGATCTGGTTTCAAATGTTACTTGCGAGTTGCAATGAGGAATAATATGCGGTAACTACTTTACACAATGAGATTGGCAGCTGCGTGGCGCCCGAATACAATATATTTTTAAGAGACGGCATACCGTAGCTATGCAGAGCTATCATGCCTCCTCCCGCTCAAACAGATTTGCTACTGTCGCTTTATGACAATATCTTAATCCTCTAGGTAAGTCAATAGAGTCGTCATTGGGTTTGCCCTCTCCATACTCTAGCCAACTTTCTACTACATCGTACATGCGACTATTGATACATCGTCTGCCGCTTCGGTCAAGCATATGATATTTTTACAAAGCAATGTCGCGAGTGATTGAAGAATGTTGCAGTGAAGCTGAGAATCAAGCAGGCTTGTCAGACCAAGGCGAAGGACATGTGGAACACGTAACATCGTGGGACATGCGGTGAAGTTTGCGCCGGGAATGGAGAGCATAGAAACGAGGGTGTGCTTGTGTTCTTGTATCCCCCTCTTGCCATAGAGGTCCAGAGTGGGACCGTTGTGCCCCACTCGGCCTTCTGGCTATATCTAGTATCAAGTACATTGTGCTATCTAGAGTGGCCACCAAGAGGAAAAACAAGGATTACGCACCGCCTGGACTGATCAGAACGCTGGCGCTAGGCTCCAGTTTGTGGCCCTTTGGGGGTGTGCTTCTGCCTTTCGCATGCTTTGATGCTTCTGGCTGTGATTTATTGGGGCATAGAATATCTGAATGCGAAGCCGTATGTTTCGTGTCAGGCTTAGGGATACGAGAGTAGTAATGATGCACATTGGTGAATTACGACTGTTCCAACCCCAATATTTCTCATCTACGTTCATACAACGTTAGTTGTCTCATGAATAATACACATTGCGGTCACGCCGATAATGTTCCATAAAAGAATGCAAGAGATGACCGTATCCTGCTATACTACATCTCACCAAATCTTGCATCCCCACAGATCTAATCGGTTTTTTCCAACTAGTCATCTCCACTCGACGTCTCGACCATAGCATCCGCTTCCCATCTCAGCCAGAACCGCTCCAGCATCTCCTTACTCATCATATCAACCTTCGACACCCGTCTTATCATTCGGTCCCAGTAGCCACCTGCCATACCTTCCCCAACTACCGCATCATCATTGGTACACGCAAGCCATATGCCTGCCGCCGCCCCCTAACTCACATCCACGGCTAGCAGGGCACTCGCCATCTTCAATAATCACAGGACTAGATTCCCGAAGAAACTTGTTGTCGTAACTTTGCCGAGGATCGATGTCCGCACAAAGCCAAGGGTGAGAGCGTACGCAACTCTGTAATTCTGCGTCCTGGAATCCGCGGCTTTGCGGTCGAAGTGATTCTGTAGTAATTTAGCAAAAGCGACTTGCGTTGCCTTTGTTTGAATGTAGGCGGCATTATCGAAAGCCATTTTTGGAGATTTAGATCTGTTCAGGGGCACATGGAAGCCGGGCTCAAAGTCCTCCTTGATGCTGTTGAGGGAGAGATTAGGGGCGAAGGCGCTGGCGTACTGGGCCGAGCTTGAGGTCATGATGATGCGGGCGGCGGACGAGAGATGAGACTCGAGAACAGAGGTGAGTAGGAAAGAGCCGAGGAAGTTGGTCGCGTAGATTATGGGGAAGCCATCAACTAAATTCTCCTACCCTGCTACAGAGGAGCCAATGCCCACATTATGGAATAGGAGATCGATTTTGGTTTTGAGCGTCTTCCACTCACTAGCAAAAGAGCGGATAGATTCGAGAGACGACGTATCCAGAGACAAGGATTTGACGCGCCCCTTTGACGCTGGAACTTGAGATATGATATGTGTTATCGCTTCCTCTGCTTCGGAGATGTTAAGGCAGGCTAGATAGACCGTGGAACCTTGCCTAGCCAAGTCAATGGCAATCTGTAGACCAATGCCGCTAGTGCCACCGGTGACAATGGCGACTTTGCCGTTGAGGTCTGCAGGTGGTGACCCGGGGGTTGGGAAAAGGCGACCGAAACGAAGGGCGACGAATGCAGGGATGAGGTCGCGGTAGAAATTTCCCAGGGGCGGACATGGCTCTGACGGGCGAGCGTGGTTGTAGCAACGGACAGCTTTGCTCACCAGTGTTTTCGGTTGTTATCCTTTTTTCAAGAGTTTTTTTCAAGCAGACAGAAGATCAAACTCGGGGCAGAGAGAAGCCCATCCTCAGAAAGCATCGTAGCTTGCTTAAATCCGTGGCCAGGTAATGTGCACTGAGCTATGGAGGTTTGGGAAGGTGCCTGTGTTGAACAATTACTGCTATTGGTCCGGTATCTGGTCCTCGTCATCCTAATTAATGTGCGACAGGTCCCGCTCATTGTGAACATTTCAAAGCTCAGATTGAGTCTGATTGTTCTTGGGTGGCAGAGCTGTAAACCATATCGGTCTCTACAACTTGTCAACTCTACAGCCGCAGGAACTCTTTGGAGAGCCGTGACTGTTGAGATTATGGTCAATATCTGTCCTAGCGCTCCTCGGCTGGTCATCGGTTTTAGCGAGGAGGACTAAAAACGCCACCAGATAAATAGGGCCGAGTGGCTGAGGAAAGGGAACATCTCACTACACTCATCATCTCGAGCCATCCGTCACGGCGAAATCTTATTCGGGGCAGAACGCGTGAATCGTTCGATCACAGCTTCTCCCAAAGGTACAGGAAGCTGTTGATTCAGACTAGAGAGAACACCTTCACAGGGCATGATTCCGCCCTCTTAACAATTACTAGCCGAATCGAAGTCAAGGATGTAAGCAAAAAATCTCAACTCCCTTCGAGTAATACGTGAGTTAACTTTCGGACCAATGTGCCTAAAAGCTGCGAAGGCTCTTATCATGCTGAAATTGTGGACTGGGGGTGAATGTGTGTATCTGCTTATCATTGCGTTCGTGGGGCTGTGACCTCATCCTGCATGCCAAGTCTGGTGATGAAATACTGAAATACCAAGTTCGGTGGGAGACGTCACGGTCCTTAATCTCACTGTGCATCCCGTATGCTTGACGTCAAAAGAGGTTTGTGTCGCCTTTCTTCCCAGCCTGTTTCATTGCCAAAGCACCTACAACATCTTGCGCGGCTGGCGCATTCGAACCAGTAATGGATCACAAAGAGTCCTTCATGGGGGATGAAGAAATCCCAACGACCTCGAAAGAAGCTGCCCAGGTTACCGTGTCCACAGATGATGGTGGAACGACAACGGTCCTCTTGACACCGGCGGCCGACCGCGCTTTGGTATGGAAGTTCGACCTGCGCATCTTGCCCGTACTAGCGTGCATGTATCTTTTCAATAGTCTCGACAAGTCCAACCTGGGCAACGCGAAGACCGCTGGGCTTGAAAAGACGCTGGGACTCAAAGGGAATCAATACAACATCATCCTGAGCGTGTTCTTCGTCCCTTATGTCCTGACAGCTCCGTTCTTGGGAATCCTGGGTAAGAAGCTGGGTCCTAATCGCGTTTTGCCAACGATGATGTTTTCGTTTGGATGCTTCACTGTGTTGGTCACGGCTGTGATGAACTTTGGTGGGTTGATGACTATTCGGTGGTTCTTGGGAATGTCTGAGAGTGCATTCTTTCCTTTGGTGATATACTACCTTACTACGTATGGACCACCGTCTTTCTGTCTCCAGCAATCTCCTCAATCGACTGTGTCGGCATCTTATGTGTGACAGATTCTACCGCCGCGACGAGCTTGCCCGCCGCCTCGCCCTGTTCTACGCCGCCCAAAGCATTGCCTCCGCCTTTTCAGGGCTCCTCGCATTCGGCGTATTCCATATTAAAACGGGTTCCCTAGCCGACTGGCGCTACCTCTTCATCGTGGAGGGCTGTTGCACAATCGCCTTCTCTGTCTTCGCTTTCTGGTATCTTCCGCAGTCTGCCTCGCATGCGCACTTCCTCTCCCAGGAAGAGAAAGACCTGGCCTACTACCGCATGCAAACTGACAGCTCCTCCATCGTCAACGAAAAGTTCAACCTGAGAGACTCACTCGCAATCTTCAAACAGCCGACGAGTTGGCTGATTTTAGGCATCGAAATCTGCCTAGGTGTTCCATTGCAGTCCGTGCAACTCTTCTTGCCTCAAATCATTGGCAGATTGGGGTTTGGGACTGTCAAAACAAATCTATATACGGTGGCCCCCAATGTTTCCGGGGCTGTGATGCTCCTGGTGCTCGCTTTTGCAAGCGATCTTACTAGGTTGCGGTTTCCCTTTGTAGCGGCTGGGTTCTTGTTTACATTCATTGGCTTTTGCATATATGTAGCAATTGATGTTGAGAAGCAGCTTCACGTGGCATACTTCGCAGCTTTCATGATGACTTGGTAAGCACTGTTCAACATGTGGCAGTTCGTGTTGATTACTGACCTTGTTTCTAAAGGGGAACATCCGCCCCGTCGGTGCTGCTTGACGTCGTACGTACACAGCTTTTCACGTCAAGAAGCAGACTAGCGCTTACGCTCATTAATTCTAGTGGTACAACAATAATATTGCCCATGAAGGCCGGCGTGTTCTCCTTACCTCCATTGCCGTTCCCCTCGCAAATCTAATGGGTGTGGTCAGCTCCAACATCTTCCAGAATAAGGATGCACCGAAGTATATACCCGCGCTCGCTACCACTGCCGCTTTCGGCGGGACTGGATTTTTGCTGACTCTGATACTGGGAGCGTGGATGATTGTTGATAACAAGCGGAGGGATGCCAAGCAAGGGAAGGTGAATGTGAGGGATATTTCAACAGAGGAATTGAGGGATGGACCGGCGGCGGAGAGGTTCAGGTGGTTTTACTGAAAATCAGGAAGGATGTGCCTTGTGTCTCTTGTTCGGTACGAAAGCGAAAGAACGTGTTTGGTGAATCACTGGCAGCGTGTCGGCTTGACGTTTCACTTGAGCTGTAAACCGCAACAATTTCAAAGATTCGCTTCAGAAATCAATGTTCTACTTGGGTTTAGCATGTTTAGCATCCAAGACTGCTCAGCCTCGACAGAAGCTTTATCATAATAAATTTCAACTTGAGCCAGAGCTGGATTACGTTGCCGGAGTGTCTCAATGGCCTGCTGAACGTGTCTAGTAGCTTGTGACTCTCGACCGATCTGCGTTCTGCGAAGATCAACAACAGGATTCCCCAACCCAGCTAAGGATTTGCAGCACTACGTCTGACTCTGCAACCGCCAAAAGAGTAGCTGCAGAGTTACTGACAGCAGAAAAACGCCAATTCTGCACAATATTCATTCAGCTGGGTTTGAACCTCGTGGCTTTCATATGTGGAGCTCTGGGCTATTAACGATTGGATGCGTATGCATGGTCACATGTGTGACCTACGTGCCTATGCACAGTCCCCGCACTTGATCGCCGATTCTATGAGATTCCTCCGGTCCAAAACCAGAGTCACAACGGACATCATAATTAGAAAATAATGTACGGCCGTTGCCGAAAGAATATATATGTGGTAAACTTGGAATCCTTTTGCTTCGGAATAGCAACGAACGAAGGAGGTTTCAGTTCTCACTAACATATTCGCCGTGCTTTGCGACTCTATTGCTGAGCCTTGTTCACATCCTTCGCAAGTTGCTCCAGGTGTGCCGAGTCGTAGTACGCTCGAACCTCTGAAATCTCTCCTTTGGTGTTGAATCGCACAATCCACACGAATTCGTTGTGGTATTCTTTTCCTAGTTCGAGATTTAAGATAAGCCATCTATCTCGTACTATCGACCACAGGACGGCGCAAGGGGCGAAAAGGACGAGCGACTCACCCGTCTTCGTCTTTGCAGTCGCTATTGCCTCGATGCATGCAAAGGGTGAGTCTCCTCCCCCAATGACACGGACGATCCCAAGCTTGAATGTCTCTTCGTGAAGCGCAGATAGAATGGATTCTAGGTGTTCAAACCAGCCGGCAGGGTCGTGATGCTCGCCACTGAAAGAATGGTTGTAGCCCTTGATTACTCCGTGGCAGTCTTTGGCAAAAGACTCTCGAACGTTGCCCAACTCTTTAGCATCCTGTACTTTGGCAAACCTCTCATTGATTTGATCGGCGGTAGGGTACGGCAAGGTGGAGGGACGATACTCCTCTTTTGTAGACATGATGGTATATGCAGATATACTGTTTGGGTGGTGTAGATGGACGACACGCTTGGGAAACGGTGTTTAGAATTGAGACAAAAGTTACTGAGTGGCGAAAGGAAATGCTGTGTGAACAATGGTTTCTACTCCGTGCTCGAACTTTATACCTATCGACTTGCATGCATTGACGGAGGCTGGAGGACCGTATAAGTCTAGCATATGTAGGGACAAGTCATCTCTGCTCTAGTCACTTAACATAGTACCGGTCATGTGAATCTTATTTCTCACCACCAAGGCTGCATACGTAATGAACGTTTGATTCTCCATCCTATATCTGAAAGCTTTTCACCGCTGTGATAAGCTTGAATGGGAAATGATAGTCTTGAACTGCCAATCTTTGGCCATCAGATAAGTCTTATCTGATGTAGCTTGGGACAATGGCATGGCAGTGAAGTATATGAAAACTTTGGTAAGCTAAAATCTCATACTAGCCTCGAATTAGAAAGGTTACATAGACAGCCCGCAACTGTCAGCGAGAGTGCTAGCTCTTGGAGTTTCAGTCTATATGCGTCGATGCCTGAATGGAGGTGACCGAAACTCCTTACGGTATAGCTTATATCAGCCTTGAAAACATAGTATCAGAATGGTACGAGAAACTTCTTTCATGACCTGTGTTGGCACTTGTGGCTCCTTCGTGAGTATCTGCTCTAGTAAATTTCTATGATTCCTTTACATACCTATCATCTAAATTAGTGATTTGCCAATACATTAAAGCCCTTAGCGGTACTTTACTGATTGAAGGCCGGTTTCGCAGGACGGATTCTGCTGCGGAATAGAGACGCAACGCAATCGGCGCCTTATAATCTAGATTTGCATCGACTGGTTGGCTTAGCGTGGGATAGCTGAGATAGGGCGGAGTAGGTGATGTATTCGTACTAGTGGTCGGGAAATGGTAGAATGCCATTAACTTGGGTGACTGTCGAATCTGCTAAACACCAGGTCGCGGCAGTGTTTGGGGTCGAGCTTGTTGACCGCGAACCGCGCAAGTCTTCCTATAATTTCCAATCCCATGCGTAACCTGATACCACTATGAAGTTTTAATCGGTTTACGAAATTTCCACCGCAGTCAGCGAAATTGACGCTGGCAACCACATGCATATGGTACTAATTGAATTTTCACGTCAACACCGTGACACGTCCCCCAGCCTATTTTGCACTTCTCTATCACGTGACACGTCGGCATTGAATATAGAGCATGCATTCGGACTAGTTCTACTGGTCTCATGGAGAAATGCTCGAATCCTAGGTGACGCGGAAACTTTCGGGAGACGTTGTACAATTTAGATGACATCTGTCGAGAAACGTATCCAGGACTTCCTAGCTAGGGGACAGTGCTTAGACCCAAGTTGACTCTTGAGCATCTCGTTGACTCATTAGCCCGCCTGAATGCTCCTCATACTCAGAACGTATGAGATGTTGTGCACTCATAAAGTCGTCAAGAGATGTTGTCGGCGCTAGGCCAGCAAGGGTACTAATGGCTGCCACATTCAATATTAATAATCGAAATTGGATCCGCCAAAATATGACTAGCTCTGATGCCAGCGATTGGCACGATTCATGGCTCCTTAGAGTACTCCGTAGTTTCGGAGCAGTCTGTAAGCGCTCCAATCACAGATGCTCTGAACGGGGTTGAGTCTGTCACTCGCGTTCTTCCTCTTTCAGTCGGAGCACCATCTAAATATCTTACGGGCGTCGGGTGTATCTTTTTAATAGAAAGATGAAAATGCTTCTATCACTCTGAGTACAACCAGTCTCGACTGTACTTAGCTCAAAATTGAGGCTCTGCAGGTCTTCCGAGCGGTTGCAGCTCTCTCAAATTAGCGGGCCAGCCTATCACTGCGAGATTTGTAAGCATGTGCTCGTTTATAATCATCTTACTGCAAGGTATCAGCAGACGATAGCGCCGGTGCTAGAATCGGCAAAGAATCTCACAGGACTGGGAAAAAAAGAGTCGCCGGTACCCGAGTGAAAACCCTCTTTTTGAGATATCTCTGAGACATGTGCCTGCAAGATACTTGTGTCTATCACCTTGTTCAGACTTTACACTTCAAAGTGAGAGCACATCCTCAAGTAAACACTATACTGCATCAAAATGCACACCGTCGCACCGCTTCGAGTAGCTCTGGGGCTGTACCTATGTTTCGATCTTGGCAACGCTATTGCAGCCGGATTGAACCTCACATCGAAGAGCAACACAGCCGCCCAGCCCCAAACTTCGGTTCAAGCAGCTAATGTCACCATGAATCAGGGTTGCATTGGTCTTACCATTGCTTCCTGGACTGATGTTTTTTACCCAAACAGCGATGTCTACGAGAACGAAAACCAAAATTATTGGTCTCTCACCGAAGTTCTCTCGCCCTCCTGCGTCTTCAGACCAAATGATGCGCAAGCGATTGGCGATGCCATCAAAGTTTTGGAGAGAACGAACACCCAATTTGCCGTGAGGGGGGGCGGTCACATGGGAGTCACGGTACGCACGCAAATTTCACTGTACACGCGTAGAAGCCTGGCCCTAGCACTTGATGACGACTGGGCAAATTTGGGCAGGGTGCAAACAACATCAACGATGGCGTTTTAATAGTCATGTCCAATATGACGACATTCCAGCTGAGCCAGGATCAATCGGTCCTATCCGTCGGACCATCGTTAAGGTCCGTTTACATTAAGGCTCGACTTCTCGATCAACTGGTCACAACCGTCGCTAAGAGCAGATTAGATGGGGTGACGTCTACAGACTTCTTCAGCCAAGCGGTCTCGCAGTACAGGGTGGTCGCTTATCTCCCATCGGTGTGCCTGGGTTTCTGCTCGGTGGAGGCATCAGCTTCTACGGAAATGCGAGAGGCTTTGCATGCGATGACATTGTCAATTACGAGATAGTCCTTGCAGATGGATCAGTACAGAATGCGAACAAGCATACTAATTCAGATCTCTACTTTGCCTTGAAGGGCGGCAGCAGCAATCTCGGCATTGTGACTCGATTTGATATTGAGACTTTTGCAGATACTAAGGTGTGGGCTGGTGTGTACTCTGTATCTGTAAAGTACATTCCCGCATTTCTAGAGGTAAGTAATGCTGCTAAAGAGTATCTACTTCAATGCACGCAGACTTACAAAGTCTCAAAAGGCCACAGCCAATTACTCGATCAATGCTAAGGACCCGAAGTCGGCCGTCATTCCTGCAGTGGTCGCTGGAGACCCGAACGTCGCTGCTGTCATCTTGTTTTATAACAGCGATACTGTCAGCTTTCCCGATGACCTCCTACCATTTACCAACATTCCTTCAATCTCAAGCACTCTAGCTTTCAAGACGCTCAAGGAATTCGCTGATGAGACGGCTGTAGTTGTGGTCCCGGATCTGAAGTAATTACCTTCCTTAAGAATCTCAACGTTATGATATGACTACTGTCTAAACATCTTTAACCAACCTTGCTAATCTAACGTTGGATATGACAGTGACCTCTTCGCGTCCGGTACCATCCGCGTCACAAATTACCAGCAAGCGCTGACTGGCATCAAACTAATCTACAACATCTTCTTTGACCGCATCCCCGTACTCTACGCCGCTATGCCCAAAGAGAACATCATCATCATTGAAATTGACTGGGAGCCCCTCACGTCCCTGTGGCTTAAAGCCTCCGCAGCCAAAGGCCCTAACGCACTGGGTCTCGACCCCAGACAGGTCTATGTCTGCTATGCCCAGGTTATCGAATGGAACGGTGCGCAGTATGATCAGATTGTGTATGATTGGGCGGCCGAAAACGAAAAAGCAATTATTGCGGCCACCGAAGAGACTGGCATCTACGATCCCTTCCACTATATGGGCGACTCGGCTGGCTTCCAGATTCCAGGGTTTTATGATGGGTACGGGAATGGTAATGGAGCGAAGCTAGAGGCGATAAGCAAGAAGTATGATCCGAAGCGCGTATTCCAAAGCTTGATGCCGGGCGGCTTCAAGCTTTCCCATAGTGAGGAAGGGCCTTAAGTTCCGCGGGCTGAAGAATGCTATAATGGTCCCGCTCGTGATGTACTTCCGGACGACTGGGTTCTTTTAGTCCTGATCTCTGTAGATGTTGTCTCTTCACCGTCAGTGCTATCCTCCAAGCCACTTCTTTCACGATTGCTCACATGAACGTTGGACGTCTCGTAGTGAACTTTAGCGTAGGATGGGCCGCTTTGCTAGTTCCTATGTACACTCTACCACGGAGAGATCGAGAGTGTTACCGGCGTCATTCAACGCATATACAAGCAAGCCATGCCAGAACAAGTCCGTTCTAAGATTGCTTTCATCGCTGGGGCCACTCAGAAGTCCAAAGCACTCAATGAGAATGGAACTCGCAGGTCCGAGATCAAGAGAATCCATACGTACCCAGCATTTTCCGTCCTCTCCTCTGCGCCTGTGGCTTGATGGTGATATCTCAGATGCCCGGTTCAAACACGCTCACGTACTACTCCCCGACTGTTTTTGCCTCGGTGGGCCTCTCCAATCCCAGGACCATCGGCTTGGTTGTTGTTGGCTACAACTTCATCACGATGTGATTTAACATGATGCCTGTAGACCCTCTTGGTGGTTGTCAGGTCTTGTTTGCTCTGTTTGGGTATCTCTGCAGGTCTGTTCGCCGTGGCTGTAACCTTTCACTTCCTTCCGGTCAACACCTAATCTCTCGTTCTCAAAACAAATACTACCTCGGCGCCAGCAATCGTCATGCTCGTCTTCCTCTATAGAGTTTCAGTGGGAAAAATGGCAAGGATGTGAGCAGACATCTTTCCCAGTGTCAGCACTGCTTTTCACGTGGCCAGGTATTATTCTAACAATGCGGAATAGCGATTCGTACCGCCGTAGCTTCCCTCGCGATCTTGATCTCCTGCACCAGGCGGAAGGTTCTGACGTAGCGAGAAGTTTAAACATCCCTACTCGGACCTACAGCGCGAGATTTCAGTCGGGCCGTCACGAGGATTCCAGTCGGGCAAGGACCAGTCGAGCGAGGATTCCAAAGTCGAGCGGGAGTTCCGGTTCCGGTACCGGAGCCCCTCAAAATGAGAATTTACCAAATCATACCCCGGGCAGATGGCATCTTACCAATTCATACCCCAAGTTTGGGTGAGGGGGTATGAATCTGTAAGTAGGGGTATGGTTTGGTAAGGATTCGCTTGTTCGGGGTATGAATTGGTATATTGCCCAAACACTTTGGGTCCACGCCATACTGTCGAATAGACCAGGAAAATTCTGACGAAGAGTTGCTTGAGAAAGGCAACATCTCCCAATCCAATAGCTTCAACAAATCTCAATGTTATCACTTGCTTCTCCCCATGATTTTCGTCGCTCTTGCCGGTGTAGGCGGATATCTCCTCGGTTCACTCAATCATGATGCCGAATGTGTGCCAGTCTACCTCACAGACACAGTTCGTAGTGGTAAAACATCCACCTGAAAATGTCAGATATTACCTACTCACCTATTTGCGTCAGTATCCATAGAGACTTCCAGGTCGATATTCCAGTACAACAGCAGTTTCGCCGCCCCCCCACCCAAAGGCGCCGGACCAGAAGCAGTCTGGGACTGCATGATCCCCAGTGAGTTTCCAATCCAATCCCACTGTCCTCCAGATCTAAGATATACTGCAGATGGCCTAGGCTATATCAAAGACCCGACCATCGCACCAAACACTTCCGTCATCAGCGCTTTCCACCAGCTGCACTGCCTAGTACACTTCACTCTCTATCTCAAAGACTGACGTCGCTAAAAGTGGAATAAGTATACAATTCTTCGAGCTTTCTATTCCAATTCAACCAACGAAGATGAACTAGAAGCCTTCGACCTTGGTAAAAAAAAGAAGCCCCACGTAGCACATTGTTTCGATTACCTTCGACAAGAGATTCTATGCTCGGCAAATTCAACCATTGAGCCGGCTGTAGATACTATGAATGGGTTTCTAGGTGCGGGGTTCCCACGACAGTGCCGGGACTTTGAAGGATTGAAAGATTGGGCGGCGAAGCATAGAGCTTTTGATGCTTAAGGATTTCTGGTGGATATGGAGCGTGAATAAGCGTATGTGGGGCAACGAATGAGCTTCTTAGCTTACCCGATGGCCCAAGAGTCTTACTATACCGTCAAGCTCGCTTTTGATGTCAAGAAATCCGTGACTCTCAACGCCATGGTCTTTGTGCTCCATATCATAGTGTTCGATAACGACCAACCCTTTCTTTATTTGAATCTTTTTCCAGACCCTCCCTACCTCCCTACCACCAGCGGTCCTTCTCACTAGCGACCTCTCTTGTCAACAGCCTTGCTCAACAGCAGCTTTTCTCACTAGTGGTCGTTCTCACCAGCGGTCTTCCAACTCCCGCCCTCCAGCTACTTCTCCTACCTTTCTAGCTATTGCGCAATTCTGGTCTTTCAACTCCCAACCCCAAGCTGCCGTCCTCCAGCTACCTCTTCTACCTTTCTAGCTATTGCGCAGTTCTGGTCTTCCAAGTCCCACCCTCCAGCTGCCGCCACCCAGCTGCCTCTCCTACCTCTCCTACATGTCTGGCGCTACTCCGCACGGTGGCAGATCACGTGGCGCACTCGGCTGTATCTGTAGCTCTCATACCATCCTTCATAGATAATCAATCCTTCATCCTCCCATCAATTCTCAACAGTAGTGGTGGCGGTAGCAGTGACGGTGACAGTTACAATGACAGGATATTACTTGTCAGACGGGCATGACCCATTACTGTTGGGCAATGATAGCGATTTACTTAGGGAAAGAGTCCAGGCATTATGACTCAGCAACTGAAGTATTGCTACTTGATAGACTACAGTAGGTAGTCCCTGAGTAACTTATGAGAGTCGGCTCAGGCAACATTTTCATGCGCTACGCTCCGGCGCCCAGAACCTAATTGCTAGCTTCTATAAATAACTTGATTTCTCCAGGAAGACTTCCCAGCCGTACCACCCCACTGATCCCTTCTTCAGCATTTTCAAGGCTCGTCAAGCATAATTGTTGACCGCCGGACTGGTACCCAAATAGTCAAGCGCACTCGAATCATACTCGGTACAATTGTCCAAATCTGGGAAAAAAGCTGTCATAGATTTAAAGACCAGGTATTCGCCGTTTGGCTGAGGGCACGCAAACCAGCCGGAATTCGTTAATGTGCCCAACCATTGAAAGATAGAAGGCGCTTCGGAGACAAAACCATCGCCTTGGAAGAAGACTGCATCCCCGTGGCCCAGGTGAACGAAGTCGACGAAAACAGCGCCGTTGGGAGCTGGGTTGGCATAGCCCAAGTGGCCGTCATAGGTGTCTATGTAGACGGGCTGGGGATTTTGCGAGTCCTTGTGAACGTGGCGTTAGTTATCGGAGCGGAACTTGGGTTTGAACAGAGACTAGGATGATTCGGGGTTTCAGGTGGCATAGGAACGCACCAGGTACGCCCTTCCATCTCCACTGACAAATAGAACGGCTTTCTGAACTGATATGCGATTAGTCTTCATACTATGTTGGCATAGCGTCTTAGCTTTACTCTTAGGGTTGGGGCTTAGGTATAAATTCCCGCCACGAGCGGTCAAATTCAGGCCAGTGATCCCCTGACCGAGCGGCAAAGGCGATTCGAAGGCCGAAACGGTGAATGGTCTAGTTGGGGTTGGAGAGGTGGCGCGAGTGGCCAAAGGCCCGGCTTGGGTTAGTGGAAGAGTAGCAAGGCTCAGACACAAAGTAGAGACAAGGAAGTTGAAGGATCTCATGTTTAAGCCGAGTAGGCATTTACTATTAGTATATAGAAGGTCTAGGAAGTCAGCAGAATAGAGGAGATTCAGCTAGTTATATACTTGGCTCTCATCACGCCAGAATGTCAGTAGTGCTCGAATTCATGCCGCCCGTTTTGGGCGAACAGATGCCGCCCTTGCTTGTGGCCTGCATACATGTGACCATATTCCGGCGCTTCTAGATCCCTTCGTACTCTTGCTACCCGTCTTCGCGGTTTGAATCGGCTTTCGCTTCATTAGCAACTTATTGGATCCTACGAGCACAACAAGGAACTTTCAGCCTGAGGTTCCGGCTGTCGTATCGGATACAATGACAGAATACCAGATTTTGCTTTTCTTTGCAGTGTAATGGTTCTTGAACATCACAATTTGTGGAGAATCGATTTCTGAAATGTCTATGTACCTATTTGGAAAGGTCTCCAATTCACCTCATCTCGTATGCGTACTACCTATTTCGGTCGTAATCACTTCTTTACTCGGCTTCTATGCCCACAATGTTGCGAAGGGTTATGCAACCTCGCTTATTTGCCGCATATATCTAAACATAGCTGGAATTTTGGCAGCCTTTTGTGCTTTTGTTGTGAGGTGGGCCATCTTATGTTCCATGTTCTCGATAGTGCATCAGTCACATCGTTACGGCAAAGGGGCCAAAACAGAGACCAGTAATCTTAAGCGAAGCCAAGAGACTGCATTCGCTTCGTAGTGAGAAAGTGGAAACTCGTCCCGTCATAATGCAACCAATTCGAAGAAATAACGTACTATGATAAAACAGGAGTGCAGTTTTACGTCTTCAAGTAGCAAATAATCCATCCTACCCGGCTCTGATGAGATGTTATGATCAGAGACAAAGTGGCTCCCAGCAATCCGCTTCAGGCATAAGAAATGGTAACCAACGAGCCGGAGTCAATCCGTCCGTCTTTTCTCTGCCCATGCCATTTAGGATCCTCAGTGGGGCCAAGCCATCCTATTCCATCCAGCCACGGCATCTGCGTAGTGCTTACAATACGACTACCGAAGGTATGGCACTTAAAATGTAAACCAATCGGAGACGTCGCGGGGCCCTAGCGCGGAAATAGTCAACCCACCATCGCGTTTGCAAAGTGCGATGCAGTCTCGGCGGCGTTGAGCCTATTTTTCAGGTGAAGTTGAGCGCAAATCTCACGGACACTTTCTACGACTCGCTTCCTCTTAGCCAACACTTTACCAGATAAGTTGTGCTAAGAACTAATTGCAGCGTTGCCTGTTTCTAGCCCGAAGCCGATGCAAGTGGCTGTGTGATAGCGAGGTCTCAAAGCTGACAGATTGATTCCTATACAGAAAAGTACTGCAAAGGCTTCTGTAGGAAGTGGGAGCAGGCTGAGTATCAACAGACGAGGTCGCTACTGCCCGAGGAGCTCACAAGACCTAGATTTTACCCTAGAGCCAAAATCACTTGAAGAACATTGACTCATACGATAAATTGTCTGCGCCTTATAAAGGTGTGCGACCCCATACGTAATACAACTGCATCGCGCCCATGGAGAAAGGCATGTCGAAGCTCAGATGGAGTATGAGTACCTATTCTAAGATGTTGGATCGTCGAATTTGAGGAATATACAGAGTATGTATAGGCTGTTGATCGTGACGTGAGACTTCAATCGAATCTACGGTCAGGATGCTTGAATTCGAATTTCGATGCGAAAACATCCCTTGGGCTGAAATACATAACAAAAATGACGGAAACATAATTTGAAGACAGCCACGGACGGAATTCGGAAGAGGCTCTCGACTGAAATCCTTGCTCTCGACTGAAATCCTCACTCGACGGGAATCCTCGCTCTCGACTGAAATCCTCGCTCTCGACTGAAATCCGTGCTCTCGACTGAAATCCTCGCTCTCGACTGAACAACTTGACTACGGACAGTCCCCCTCCCACAATCCCCCTACACTAAATAATGCCTCCCGCGCAGTAGCTCGCTCAGAAGGCTTCTACGGTGGAAGTTCCGCCCTCAGCGCCCTCTCCCGGCATCCCTCCCCCAGCTCCTCTCCACCGTCAGTCCTCTCAACGCCCATCTACCAACGCCCATCTACCAGCGCCCATCTACCAGCGCCCATCTACCAGCGCCCCTCCCCTCCCGCCTCTCCTTCCGCCTCTCCTCCAGCGACTCTCCTCCACCGCTAGTCCTCTCCTCCCGCTCCTCTCCTCCCGCCTCTCCTCCAGCGCCTCTCCTCCACCGCCAGTCCTCTCAGCGCTATCCTCCAGACAAAATCCGCGCGCTGCAAAATCCACGCTCTCAACACATTCCTTTCCCGTTTGGTCATTAACTCACATTGCGGCCGCATTCCATTCTGATCTAGACGCGTTTTTACCTACTCAACTAGAATCTACCCTGATTCTGCGGCTGATGCATATCAATGGACCGCGGTGCAGATTGAGATTTAGGAATTCAATGTAGAGCAGGGCAAGTGCATTTGGCTCAGCAATTGCCATCCCAGCACCGATCTGGAAATCGGAGTAAGCTATCTTGTTTGACTCGACGAGCTCGACAATATGCACGCTTCGGATTCTTGATACAAAGCGTGACAAGGAATCGCGGTGGGCATTTCCATGTAGGGCAGAGCAGAGCAGGGCAGTCTCAGCATTTGTCAGCCACCAAAGGCACGATCTAGAAATCAAAGTACGCTATCTTCTTTGACTCAACGAGCTCAACAAAATGCCCGCTTCGGATTCTTGATACAAAGCGTGACGAGGGATCGCTCTGGGATTTCCATGTAGGGCAGGGCAGGGCAGGGCAGGTGGATCTGGTCTCAGCAGTCAACAGCCAACCAATGCCACGATCTAGAAGTCATAGTATACTTTCTTGGGGAACTCGACGAGCCCAAAAAGATGGCCGATTCAGATTCTTGATACGACACGTTACGAAAAAATGTTCGCTCAGGGGCAGGGCAGGGCAGGGCAGGTGGATCTGGTCTCAGCAGTCAACACCCCACCAATGCCACGATCTAGAAGTCATAGTATACTTTCTTGGGGTTATCGATGAGCCCGACAATATGGCCAATTTAGATTCTTGATACGACACGTTACGAAAAAAGTTCGCTCTGGCATTTCCATGTAGGGCAAAGAAGGCAGCAGGTGTGCATCTAGCCTCAGTAATTGGCAACCAACCAATGCCACAATCTAGAAGTCATAGTACACTTTCTTGGGGAACTCGATGGGCCCGACAATATGGCCGATTCAGATTCTTGATACGAAGCGTGACGAGGGATCGCGGTGGGGATTAAGATTTGAGTTGCATTAGACTATAACACTTGGTCTTCCTGTTCGGGATCTAAACCATAATCCACTCACATTCCTGACGTGTTGTTACTGACGCGACTTTACCTCTTAGGGTTAGGGTTAGGGTTAGGGTTAGGGTTAGGGTTAGGGTTAGGGTTAGGGTTAGGGTTAGGGTTAGGGTTAGGGTTAGGGTTAGGGTTAGGGTTAGGGTTAGGGTTAGGGTTAGGGTTAGGGTTAGGGTTAGGGTTAGGGTTAGGGTTAGGGTTAGGGTT